>CM054059.1:26731806-27963029 GCA_028641055.1 Alopecurus myosuroides | reverse complement strand
AAGGGAATATCCAAACAAGTTCAGCACGGCGGAGGGAAGAGCAGCAGCAAATGCCGCCTCCTCCCCGCGTTCAGGCAGCATCAGCAGCACAGGCTGTTGTGGACAGTTCCAGGGCTCGGAGGGCCGCGGCCGGGTCTGCAGCGCATGGACTACCCGCAGCACCGCGCCCAGCCGCGCCCCCCGCTGGATCACACGTTTCTCGAGCAAGGCCGGCCTCGACCATTCTTGCAGGACCCAAGTGTCTCTCAGACAATATCAGAGCCGAACCTTACCCGGAAAAATTCAAAGAGCCAGGAAAAGTAGTGAATTACGAGCCAACTATGGATCCAGAAACATGGCTAAGCAGTTATGAGATGGCAATGTCGATTCACAACGCATCCGAGAATCTCCAAGCCAAGTTCATGTACTTGATGATGTCAGAAGGAGCAGCAAAGTTGTGGTTCACCAATTTGCCGGAAGGATCGATCAAGTCCTGGGAGGAATTAAAGACCGCGTTTGTCAAGCACTTTCATGGGACGTGCAGAAAATTGTTCACTATTGATGATCTAGAGCGATGCGTCCAGAAGAAGGGAGAGTCGGCGCGCAGTTGGGTGCGCCGGGTTGTGGAGATACTTCACTCGTCCACAGATATTCAGCCCAAGTATGCACTACAAGCTATGGCAAAAACATGCAAGTATATACCTTTAGTGCAAAAGTTAACTCGCATGAAATCTAGTCGGAATGCATCGGAGGTTACAATGGGAGAATTGATGGATGCGTGCAACAAACACGCCGCGACAGATACTACAGAGGAGGAAGTTGATGACAAGAAGGTAAAAGCAAACACAAGTAATAGCGGAAGAACCGGCAATGGATCAGCACCGGGTAATAACGGAAATAGCCAGAACAAGCGCCCGTTTGAAGGAGGCTCCGAGTTTGTCGCCAACACAGAGGCCGGGTCTTCGAGACCCAGAGCAGAAGGAAATTTCAACGGAGGTAATCACAATGGAGGAAACTATCAAGGACCACCAAGACCGAGTAACAATTGGGACATATTCAGATTGGCATGCCCGAAGCACAGCAGGAACGGCAGGCCAGCTAACCACTCCTTGGAGCAGTGCGCCGACTTACAAAGATGGAAAAATGAGGAAGTGAACAGAGCTATGCGAGGTGCAGGACGGGGAGGAGGACCGGGTCCAGGGGGAAATCCGGGCAACGGCCCACCCCCAGCCGGTAACCCGGCGGCTGGAAATCAAGGTAATAACCAAGGGGGAGCAGGAGGTTTCTAGGCTAACCCCAAACAATTGGGTCAATATCATGTGCATACCACAGGAGGTTCTAACAAGGACAAAAAGATACTGAAGCAAGCGGTCAACTCAGTTTCGTCAGCTGTTCCGAGATACCTGAGATGGTCAGAACAGGAGGTAACATGGAGCAGAAGGGATCACCCAGAAAGAGTAGAACACCCGGGAGTCTTGGCATTAGTAGTCGCACCACAGGTCAATGGGTATGAGCTGAAAAAGGTTTTGATGGATGGTGGAAGCAGCATCAATATACTGTATTGGGAAACCTTCCTACGCATGGGCCTCAAGGAGTCTCAGCTACAAAAAAGCTCAACAATTTTTCATGGGATAGTGCCGGGTCATTTAGCGTGCCCCGAGGGAAAAATCGCATTGGAGGTAGCTTTTGGGGAGTCAAAGGATAACTATCGAGTTGAGTGGCTCACCTTTGAGGTGGTCAAATTGCGCAGTCCTTATCACGCGTTATTCGGAAGGCCGGCTTATGCCAAATTGTTGGCTAGGCCGTGTTACGTGTATCTACAGCTAAAAATCCGGGGTCCCAAAAAGACCATTACCATACATGGAAATCGAGACATAGCAGCTGAATGCGATGAAGGAGACGCAGCAATGGCCGAGCAAGCCTGTAGAAAAGAAGAACTCAAGCACTACCGGTCTCAAGCAGACCCGGAGGACAGAACCACATCAAAAAGGCCGAGTACTGAAGGCGAAAGAGCAAAGTCCAAGGTAGCACAAGATACTAAAATGGTGGCTTTTATCGAGGATGACTCCCCCAAACAATCCGCTATAAGAGAAGAAACTGCACGGCCGCTCACAACCAGCCACGTTATGGAAACACCTCACCCGGGTTGGCTAGTAAACCCGGTACTCATCATGAAAAAGTCCAACATATGGAGAATGTGTATCGGTCACGCCAGCCCGGGACCGGTGCCCAAGAAGAACTAAACAATGTAACGGGCAGCAGGTTTCAGACGCGCTCTTTTCCTACCCAAGGTACCTAAGGGGACTGGAAGGTTTTTAATGAGGCGGCCTGCTGATCCAAACTTTCTCGCATCAATAAAGAGATGGTTATCAAGTCCTATCTTGTTACAACCTTTACTCCGATTACAAGTAAGTAGTATCCATGTGACATCAATACATCAGTATCATTAAGAATGTTGAGTATATATAGGTCGCGGGGGCTGGTTGCTCAAGTAGCGCAGCCACAAACCCAAAGACCCGGCCTTGATGCCTATAAGTTATAAGGGCCGATTATTCGCAAACGAGTACGGCTGCAATCTTATAACTGGACAAAGGAGCCAAATTTTCTTGACTTTTCTTACTTAAGCTCGATGTGACTCGCACTAAAGTGGCATGATTTGCTCGCTTACGATTACAATCAGCCATGAAGCCCAATGGGACTTGTCTGACCCTGTTTTCGTATAGATGTAACAACATGGTATCCACGCGAAAGCCGGCTTACAGTACAAGATAGTCAAAAGGGTCATCTAAACCACAAGTTATGCAGAGTACAAGGCTAATAGCTGGAAACTCAACGATTATCAAGCATAACTTCATTATCTATATGAAGCAATTCCGGGTTTCGACTTAGCGACAACAAGTTTGTTCTCTTCGAAAAAACCACACACCACAGACTCAGATATTCGGGCTTTGGGGACTGTGGGTTTCGAAACAGAATCAAGTTGTTTTGTTGCTAAGCTCGAAAGACCCCAACGTCTGAGTCGTGGGGACTTGGAGACTTAAAGAAAAGTCCACCTGTCAAAACCCACGATACTCGGAAATAAAGAAGGAAAAAAAAAGTCGGATATCAAGAATAAGTCCAAAAATAGACAAGTATCAAGTTCATCAAAAGGCCTAGAAAGTCACGAGGTGTATCACAGAATTAAAGTGCGTTACAAGTTGCGACACTAGTATCAAGGGTGCACAGGCGCACCGTCAAAAGAATACTTGTTTTGAGTAAAAACATCAAATGATTGAAGTATTTTTATGGCGTTTTGCTCATTCGGCTTCCTGAGTAGAGTCCACATCTTTGCCCTTACCCTCCGGGTCTTGCTCCTGGACTTGCTTTTTTCCGGCATCATCACTCGGATTCCTTGCGGCAGGACGGACTGGTGGAGGAACAGCTGGGGTAGAGGTGGCTGGCCCTGATAACTCGGCCTCTCTCTTCGCAGTTGCTTCCCTCTTCCTAGCCGAATCAGCAGCCCATTTCTCCAAAATATCAAAAGGCGGGGGTGCTTCCTCCGTAACAATTTTGCCTTCAGCGTCGTATGAACTCATAATCGTGTTCAGATCCATACTATCGGCCAAAGTGGTGGCCGAATGACGCACTGCAGACTGTACGGCCTTGAAGTCCTTGGGTGTAAACTTGGAGCCATCCGCTTTAAATTCCGGAAACCCGGATATTATTTTTGCCGGGTCATGCTTTGGAAAGTAAGCCTTAGCCAGGGTAAAGGCCCGGGTCATACCAATCCGGCATGACGAGCGTTTCCATATTTCAATCCAGCCAGGCACGGTGGAGCAGGCTTTGATGAGATTTTCTTCACCTGGGTATACTTCAGTAGGCCACTTCACGGCGTCCAATATAAATTTTGTGCCGGCAAAGAACGTCCGGAGCACAGTCTTTAAAGATTTAGCCTTTGCAAGGGCATCCTCCTCTGGGGCCGCAAGGTTGGCACCTGCAGTTGAAGCAAAGCAAGGACGTATTAGTGATCCCGAGTATCATGTAATAAAGTAAAGGCACGAAGACAGTCGGCAACAAAAACTTACTAAGCAAGATCTGATAGGTATCGGTGACCTGGTCCGATAGTTTCTTCAGTGCGGTTTGAGCAGTATTGCACTTCTTCTGGTATTTAGAAACATCCTTCTTCAAGTTTTCCACGTCATCCTCGAGGGTTTCTCTCCGCTTTACCTCGGCAAGAAGAAGTTGCTCGGTCTTGAGCAAAATTTCATCAGACCGAGTAATCTGCGCCTGTAAGTAGCAAGGAGCACAAGTATCAGTCGGATATTATGGCAAGCTATGTATTGCGTAAAGTACCAAGCACAACTTCAGCAAGTCATGCTCGGAACTTGGGGACTAGGCGTGCACTACGAGATATCAAGTATTATTACCTGGTGCTCTGCGGCCATGCGCTCCAGAATACTGCTCTCTGAAGTCTTCATAGTGAGGAGAGTGTCCATCAGTTGATCAAAAGTGTCATTACCCGTATCAGAGGACCCGGGGCCTTGGAAATTCCGAGAAGGAGTTTTCTTCTTAGTGGGAGGCGGCACCCGGGTCATTCGAATATCGGAATCCGATGCTCCCTCTCCTGCACCCAAGGTTGCAGCTCTTCTTTTCTTGCTTGTGTGGGAGGCGATCGGATACTCGGCTTCTTGTAAGCCCGGGTTTAGTGGTGATGCTTGTTCTTCGCCGCTAGATGCGGCTGTCGTCTTATCAGCCGGGTTCCCTTTACCCGGGTCATCGGTTGCCATCTCTTCTTGGTCGCTAATAACGACAGTGCCCTATGGACAGTATGAGTGAGCAGTTAGGGTGCAATCAGGAAAGAGTGATGAAAATATGACAGACCGTCAGAAAAGGAACTTTACCCAGGATTCACCGCAAAGTCCGAAGGGAAGTCGCTGCTGGATATGGGCGAAACTGAAAAATATCAAGCGAGATTTTGTAAGGGAAGGGTTCAGGAAGATTGTTTCCTCCAAGAAAGGATAAGGTAAATACCAGTGCGCCGAGCCGGAGACAATGGAATATCCGGGTTATGAGCGTCATCACCCGGGTAATTCCGAGTCACTCTGCGCTTGGTCATGGGCGACTCCTTTAAACACGGCCAGTGGAATAATATCAAGATAGCTCATGAATATCATCAAAGGAATACGAATTGAATATGAGGAGGCGATATGAAACCTTGAAGACGACCCCTCGGGGTTTTCTCTTAGATCCGACTTTAATTGTCGGCTCCACTTCGTCTTCATCACTGGCGGACTCCACTTTGCCGTCAGTTTCTTCTTCTTCGTCATCTTCTTGTTCTGGATATCATCAAAGTTATAGTTGGAAAATGAAGGGGTTATGATGAGCTTAAAGGAACCAAATAAAATCCGGAGAGCACCTTCGTCCGAGTTAACGGCTTCATCTTGCTCCTGTGGACTCTCGGAGCTAGGAGAAGTGTTGATCTTCCAAAAATCATCATCAGCCTGAAAAGTATCAGTACAAGGGTCATCAACTGTATCGAGTGGAAAGAGCAAAGGTAAAGACGTCAAAATCGGATCTTCACCTTGGGGGATGGGTTCTCGAGTGTGAAGGGCTCTAATCCGGCTATGTTCCGGATTACCTCAAGCTTTTCTGTCAGAAAACCCTTGATAGTTTTATGAGTGTCACCAGCCGCGAAGCTGTTGTCAGAGTACCGGAGCGGGTCTGTAGATTGCCCCGAATACTCGCACATCAACTTTGTGCGGATGGAATTGGGTTGAATCCGGAAATCGACCCAAGTCTTCACCAGGTTGAGCCCGATGAGACCTTGGGCCGCGAGAGTGGTGATTTTGGCTAGCAGAGGTTGGATTGCCTCCCTGTCCGGGTCAGGGGCAAAGGCATTAAAGTTCTCAGAGATATCAAGAAGGCCCTCTGAGTAACCCGGCAGTTTCTTTTGGCCGGGTGGGGAAGTGTCTTGGCAGTAAAGGTATGAGAGCTGCCAGTGCTTGACATGGGAGTTAAGGGTAAGGGGTGGCATCAGAGAATTCTTGCGGCGCTGGATAGAAACCCCGCCGCAAGCGAGAAGCGCCCCGTCACCGCTTTCGCGGCACGGTTTGCACTGGAAAAGCTCAACGAAAAGAGCCAGACTTGGCGGAGTGCACAAGTATGACCCGGAAAGGACGATAAAGTGGGAGATATTTAACACAGAATTAGGACCTATGTCAAAAACACGAAGGCCATAGTGGCTCAGGACGTCGCGGAAGAAGGGGTGACCCGGAGGACGAAAGCCCCGAGTCACGTGCTCTACAAAGCATATTACCTCATCCTTTGCCGGCGTAGGCCGGGTCTCCTTGCCCGGCACCCTCCACTGGATATCCTCTTGAGGAGGAAGAACTCCCAGCTCGACCAGTTCCTCCAACTTGGCCTTGGTGACCGTAGATCGCGCCCAGTTGGCGGATATGGAGTTGGTGGTTTTGGCTTTAGTCGGAGTTTTTCCCTGCTTCTTGGGAGCCATGTGGTTGACCTGCAAAGAACAAGGTAGAAGGATAAAAGGAATAAGACACGGAAACTGTGAGCCGGCCAAGTATCAGCAAAGTAATATCGAGACACGTAAATTGCGTATTATCCGGGTGTCAGTGTGCAGAGTGAGGTTCGAACTATCCGGGTATCGGGTATTATAGTAAAAATTATTCGGATCTAAGCGTTGAAAGAGCTTTTGAGGACGATGGATGGCTGCACAGGCACTTAGTGCGAATAAAAGGAACTGGAAAGGGGAGGATTGGCCGGGTGACTGAGACAAAGGCGGAAATTTTGAGTGGTTCGAGCCCAGATTGGAGATTCCGTTTCTAGATTTGCGGTAAAATTAATGAATGTGGGCGATAGGAAAACGCAACAAAGTCTATATCCCACGTATTGGATGGGTTAGAATGAATACAAGCGATCTAATGCGGCATGACCAGGAAAATGACCGGCGGGTTGACCTAGATCTAGTTTGAAGAAAATCAAGAAATTGCGGAGGTTAATTAATGGGAATGGGAATCTTACTGGAGGAGGTTGAAGTGAAGCTCGACGAAGGAAAATCACGCAAGATTGGTGTCCCTTTGCAGTTCCCGACGGGCCGGTTGGAGATTTGCCGGTGGATCTTGGCGGCGGCGCGGAGTGAGCTGTGGTGGAACGCAGCCTCCGGCCAATGGGCTCTGGTGATGCGCGCGGGATTTCCGTGGTGGCGCTCGGTGAGGATGAGCACGGAGGGAGAAAGGAAGAGGAATGGGGGAAGTGAGCCGCTGGGGTTAGGGTTACCCCTACGAGTATATTTATAATGGTTTATGCGGATAAGTTTGGTTCCGCGAGCGGGAGCCGGGGATTACGGAGTAACGGCTATGTGTTTGAATTTTGCGAAATATGCTTTAAGTGTTGAACGCGATATCTGGGCAGAAATAGGAAGGGGATATTCCTCATAATATCAAGAGCAATTATCGAGTAAAGTGCAGGATTTTGACACTTCTATCAGGGTTTAGACCCGGAAAGCTAAGCCGGGTATTTGGAGAAGAGCCGGGTTACCATGTGGCCACCATGGAGTTGGGCCTAGCTATTTATCAAAGCATCTTAACCCGGACTCCATATATTTGTGAGATTGGTATTTTTTGCAGGGAATAGCGAGCACTTCAAGGAAGAATCCGTGAAGCCCAAGCTATTCTGGGGACTACTGATGGAGGGATAATAACCCGGTAGGCCAACTCCAAGGCGTAATCCGGCCCAAAGGACTCTGTGCAGGATCCGGCTAAGGATAAAGAAACTTCCGGAAGGCCCAAGTTTGTAGGCCCAGTAACTCGGATTGTGGGTTACGGTAAAGGAAGGTTAGGGTTTGTATGCCGTGTCCGGGTAGGATCCAGGGTGTGTCTTGGAGGACAAGCCGGGGGGTGCGGGTGCTTTATAAACCGACCCCTAGGTCTAGTTGAGAGATCTAAGGGCCCTAGTAGTGCCGCTTGATATCGAGCATCCAGTGTATACAAGAGATCGAGTTAATATATTGAGATCGGAGACTCGGCGACTTGATTTCCGGCTACCAGATTGAGTTGCATCATGTTTTCCTCTGAGCTAAACCCTCTCCCAAACGCCTGTGTCTTCTTGCCCCAAGATCAGTTACCCCCGGTAACGTCTGCCGTGATAATCCCACGACACCTCCGGTGAAACTCTACCTCCGCTGGAGAAATACCGGACTTATACGGAAACACGCGGTAACGGCGTCGAAAAGGGTAGCAATGTGTAACTAGTTTCTTGGTTTTGTTAGGGTAGGCCATAGCAACCCAATACACATTGGTAGAACACAACTCTTTGGAAGATTCACGATGTTTCGTCCGATACGGGAGTTTCACCCTATAAGCGCGTGTAAACTCCATAGAGAAGTGGATGCCGGTGAAGCGGCCCACACCATGGAGTGCAATATTTGCCATCCAAAGCACACAACACACCTAAATTAACATGTTATGGCACCCCCTATCTTGTGTTTTGATCCATACGCCCCGTAGCCCCCCCCTCTGGTGAAACCCTACCTCCGCTGGACAAATACCGGACTTATACGGAAACAAGCGGTAACAGCGTCGAAAGGGGGTAGCAATGTGGAACTAGTGTCTTGGTTGGGTTAGGTTAGTCCATAGCAACCCAAGACACATTGTTAGAACACATCTCTTCGGAAGATTCACGATGTTTCGTCCGATACGGGAGTTTCACCCTATAAGCGCGTGTAAACTCACGAGAGAGAAGTGGATGCCGGTGAAGTGGCCCTCACCCTGGAGTCTAATATTTGCCAACCAAAGAACACAACATACCTATAATAACATGGGATGGCACCCCTTAGCTTGTGTTGGGATCCAGACGCTCCATAGCCCCCCCTCCGGTGAAACCCTACCTTCGCTCGAGAAATACCGAACTTATACGGATACACGCGGTAACGGTGTCGAAAGTGTGTAGAAATGTGTAAATAGTTTCTTGGTTGTGTTAGGGTAGGACATCTAAACTCAAGATACATTGGTAGAACACAACTCTTCGGAAGATTCACGATGTTTCGTCCGATACGGGAGTTTCACCCTATAAGCGCGTGTAAACTCACGAGAGAGAAGTGGATGCCGGTGAAGCGGCCCACACCCCGGAGTGCAAATTGTGCAATAAAACGCACACAACACACCTATAATAACATGGTATGGCACCACCTAGCTTGTGTTGGGATCCAGACGCTCCGTAGCCCCCCCTCCGAGGAAACCCTACATACGCTGGAGAAATACCAGACTTATACGGAAACACGCGGTAACGGCATCGAAAGTAGGTAGAAATGTGTAACTAGTTGCATACTTGTGTTAGGGTAGGCCATAGAAACCCAAGACACATTGTTAGAACACAACTCTTCGGAAGATTCACGATGTTTCGTCCGATACGGGAGTTTCACCCTATAAGCGCGTGTAAACTCACGAGAGAGAAGTGGATGCCGGTGAAGCGGCCCACACCCCGGAGTGCAATTTTTGCAATCCAACGCACACAACACACCTATAATAATATTGTATGGCACCACCTAGCTTGTTTTGGGATCCATACGCTCCGTATCCCCCCTCCGGTGAAACCCTACCTCCGCTGGAGAAATACCGGACTTATACAGAAACACGTGGTAACGACGTCGAAAGGGGGTAGCAATGTGTAACTAGTTGCTTGATTGTGTTAGGGTAGGCCATAGCAACCCTATACACATTGGTAGAACACAACTCTTTGAAAGATTCACGATGTTTCGTCCGATACGGGAGTTTCGCCCCTATAAGCGTGTGTAAACTCACGAGAGAGAAGTGGATGCCGGTGAAGCGGCCCACACCCCGGAGTGCAATATTTGCCATCCAAAGCACACAACACACCTATACTAACATGGTATGGCACCCCCTAGCTCGTGTTTTGATCCAGACGGTCCGTAGCCCCCCTCCGGTGAAACCCTACCTCCGCCGGAGAAATACCGGACTTATACGGAAACACGCGGTAACGGCGTCGAAAGTGGGTAGAAATGTGTAACTAGTTGCATAGTTGTGTTAGGGTAGGCCATATCAACCCAAGACACATTGTAAGAACACAATTCTTCGGAAGATTCACGATGTTTCGTCCAATACGGGAGTTTCACCCTATAAGCGCGTGTAAACTCACGAGAAAGAAGTGGATGTCGATGAAGCGGCCCACACCCCAGAGTGTAGTATTTTTCATCCAAAGCACACAACACACATATAATAACATGGAATGGGACCCCCTAACTTGTGTTGGGATCCAGATGCTCCGTAGCCCCACCTCCGGTGAAACCCTACCTCAGCTGGAGAAATACCGGACTTATACGGAAACACGTGGTAACGGCATCCAAAGTGGGTAGCAATGTGGAAATAGTTGCTTTGTTGTGTTAGGGTAGTCCATATAAAGCCAAAACAACAAGGTAGAGCACAACTCTTTGGAAGATTCACGATGTTTCGTCAGATATGGGAGTTTCACCCTATAAGCGTGTGTAAACTCACGAGACAGAAGTGGATGCCGGTGAAGCGGCCCACACCCCGGAGTGGAATATTTTCCGTCCAAAGCACACAACACACCTATAATAACATGGTATGGCACCCCTAGCTTGTGTTTTTATCCATACGCTCCGTAGCCCCCCTCCGGTGAAACCCTACCTCCATTGGAGAAATACCGGACTTATACGGAAACACGCGGTAAAGGCGTCAAAAGGGGATAGCAATGTGGAACTAGTTGCTTGGTTATGTTAGGGTAGTATATAGCAACCCAAGACACATTGTTAGAACACAACTCTTCGGAAGATTCACGATGTTTCGTCCGATACGGGAGTTTCACCCTATAAGCGCGTGTAAACTCACGAGAGAGAACTGGATGCCGGTGAAGCGTCCCACACCCTGGAGTGCAATCTTTGACATCAAAACCACACAAAACACCTATACTAACATGTTATGACACCTACTAGCTTTTGTTGGGATCCAGACGGTCCGTAGCCCCCCTCCAGTGAAACCCTACCTCCGCTGGAGAAATACCGAACTTATACGGAAACACGCGATAACGACGTCGAAAGGGGGTAGGAATGTGTAACTAGTTGCTTGGTTGTGTTACGGTAGGACATAGAAACCCAATACACATTGGTAGAACACAAATCTTTGGAAGATTCACGATGTTTCGTCCGATACGGGAGTTTCACCCTATAAGCGCGTGTAAACTCACGAGAGAGAAGTGGATGCCGGTGAAGAGGCCCTCACCCCGGAGTGCAATATTTGCCAACCAAAGAACACAACATACCTATAATAACATGGTATGGCACCCCCTAGCTTGTGTTGGGATCCAGACGCTCCGTAGCCCCCCCTCCGGTGAAACCCTACCTCCGCTGGAGAAATACCGGACTTATACCGAAACACGCGGTAACGGTGTCAAAAGTGTGTAGCAATGTGTAAATAGTTTTTTGGTTGTGTTAGGGTAGGCCAGAGAAACCCAAGATACATTGGAAGAACACAACTCTTCGGAAGATTCACGATATTTCGTCCGAAACGGGAGTTTCACCATATAAGCGCGTGTAAACTCACGAGAGAGAAGTGGATGCCGGTGAACCGGCCCACACCCCGGAGTGCAATTTTTGCAATACAACACACACAACACACCTATAATAACATGGTATGGCACCACCTAGCTTGTTTTGGGATCCAGACGCTCCGTAGCCCCCCCTCCGATGAAACCCTACATCCGCAGGAGAAATACCGGACTTATACGGAAACACGCGGTACTACAAGAAAACTGGCCCGTAGAGACATTTTCATAGAGGCACTCCCTACTATGTCTCTTAAATCCCAATCCAATTTGTCGTAGAGGCATTAAGAGAGACACTTTAGTAAATGCCTTAGCAGTAGAGACATCGACCTAGAGACATCCTCCACAATGTCTCATATTCTGTATGTAAAGGCATTGTAAGAGACATTCTTAATAATGTCTTAACAATAGAGACACCTCATTAACGACACTCATCATAATGTCTCTTGGCATATCTGTAAAGGCATTAAGAGAGACATCTTTGTGAGTGCCTCAATGGTAGAGTCATCATCTATAGAAACTATGCGTGTCTCTTTTATTTTAAGAGAAAAATTAGAAAATGACTTAAAAGTGATATCTATATCACCACTACTATAAAAAAAATCATGAAGACAAAAATGAAGCTTCAAAATATATCGTGTGCAAGTTTGTTGATGAAAGTTAAAAAGTAGAAATTTACCTACATAATCTAGA
Organism: Alopecurus myosuroides; assembly: GCA_028641055.1. Taxonomy (NCBI): domain Eukaryota; kingdom Viridiplantae; phylum Streptophyta; class Magnoliopsida; order Poales; family Poaceae; genus Alopecurus; species Alopecurus myosuroides. The sequence continues at coordinate 27,950,783 of CM054059.1, read as the reverse complement.
AACATTAGTGAACACTAAATTTGTAAAAACATCTATTTTGCATATGACAAAAATTAAATATGTTTAGAAAGTTTCTCAACTTTTATTGACTTTAAGAACTTCAAAGAAAAAACCTCTATCTTGCGGCCTTTGTTTTTGCAGGTATTTCGCAACGTCCCAGACTTTCTCCGCTAAACACCCTTTTTGCAAAGTAAATTTCACATACATGCTCATCTTTCCAAAACTATCTAGGTCTACTGTTTCCAGCCGCGTCACAAAAGCACATTTACCTCCCACAACACATGGCTACTATTTCCCGCCACAGTGGTCCAATGTGTGCAACCTTTCAAAAAAAAGTAAACTATATTAGTTTTGCTTTTTATTTCATTTTTGCGCATCGCATGACATATTGCATAACATTGCATCTTTTTAAAACCATATTTTGTTTTGAAAAAATGTCTAAAGTTGAACACAACTTTTCTCTCATTCTTCTCTAAAATAATACCTTATTTAAACTCTATTTTTCTGTTCTAAATATTAATTGGTAAAATGTTTTGTAAAATGAAAAGGACAAAAAAATATAGAGCCAGTGTCAAACCGAAGCCCACCTAAAAGCAACGGCCCAGCTAGATCCCCACCTCTCCCAACCCTATCCCCACGCAGACACGCACGCACCACGAGTCCACGACTCTCCCCCACCACACCCCATGTCCCCATCGTTCTCTCCCCAACCTCCCGAGCGCCGCCGCATCTCCCGTGCTTTCCTCCCATGGTAGCCGCTGGCAGGTGCTCTCTGCTCGCCGACCTCCTCCGCCCTTCCGTCGCCGCTCTCCACCCGCATTCGAGTGTAGCTTTTCCGGCCTCCTCACCTAGCGTCCGAGGCCGCCTCCCAGCATCGCGCATCCATCCACCATGCCCGAGCGACGGCCACCTCCTGCCGCCTCGCTACCGGTCGACCTCCGGCAGCCCCTGCTCGCACGGCTGTCACTCCATGGTCGTCCTCCTTCGGACCCGCACCAGGGAACTCGTCTCCGTTGGTCCACGCTCTCCGTCGATCGGAACCTGATGCAGGGGCGTCTCCTCGTCAAGAATGTGCCGGCATCACTGCCCGCGGTCACCAGGACTCTAGGTTCGCCAGGTACTGTGCTTTCTGCCTACTCGCCAGTTAATTCTCCTGCTTGTTTTGTTACATTATACAATATAATATATGTAAATGTTTAATTGTTGATGCTTTAGAATGTGAGCTGTTCACCTTACTTATTCATACAGATTGACACAGCTGTATTTAATTTAGCAGCTAGTGGTACCCTTTACCCATGTGTTATTTAGTTATTAGATTCCGATGCTTAAAATTGCAGCATGTCAACTTGTCTAAGATTACCGTTAGTTCTCTTGTTTATGTGATAGTAAAGCAAAACAATTGTTTCTTCTCATATGCTTATTACAGCCATGCTAGTCCAGCAACGAAGATTCTTTCCTTGTAAATTCAGCTTGCTTATTGGAAATGAGAAATAATATATTTCCTATGAGCATGGATAGAAAATAACTAGAAGAACAAAATCTGATAAAAGTCTGAATTTTACGGGTGAGTTGTTGTACATGCATATGCTGTTTTTTTACTTCAATTACCATTTGAGCCGCCTCTCTTTCTGCAGTATTTGAGTGTTCATTGGCCAAAACAATGATATTTTACCTTTATATCTGTGATCCTTCAAACTGCTCTTGACTCCAACCTGCACGTCTTCTTGATCGCTGAGCTGTGTGCTGCCAGCAGGGACTTCTCCATCTACAAGGGATCTGTTGACTAGAAGGTCAAGCCCGGCCTCCGCGCCCAGCTCGCCGCCGTCAAGCTGGTCGACCTTGAGGGAAAACAGAGCCGCGACGATTCGCTAGTTCAGGAAGCACAAGTCGCTGGCCTTATGATTAAGTTTTTTCTACTTCCGCAGGTTTTGCTGCAAGTATGCAAAAAGATAAGCTGTAGAGTAATTTGTCAATGTGCGATTCAGTTCACTGGTTAGACCTTCTTATGTGTATATCCGCTGGGCTTTAGATATCAGATCATGTAGGGACGTTGACTTCATTTTTGCTCTAACCTTTATGTTTCGGGATTTCTATTGGACGTTGCAAATTTTTCTGATGATAGAAAAGCTAGAGCTGTGTGGTTTTCCAGGGTGTCTTCATAAATAAATTATTCGAAGCATGAACCTTCATTTGTGCCAGATTCCTAGAATGCAATTCAGATCAAAGTGAGCTCATCTTGGTTGGTACGTCGGACTGAGAGCAATGGATGGAGGCTTAATAATTATTAGGTGTGTTCTTTCTTCGATTAATGGGCTCCTCTCTATGCTGAACAGTCTTGCAACATTTCCATGATACATTTAGAAAATTAGAGTTGGGCCAAATGCTTATTTTTCCAAAAGTTTGATTGTTGCATTGTTGCCATGCCAAATTGTTCATGGTGGCATCCTCGGATAATATCATGTTTTGCTTAATGTCCAATCTTGGGTCAAAAAATATCTTCTGAACTGAACTCACTTAATTGTTTGGCAAAGCATTAGTTCCAGTTTTCAATGAAAAATGTTATTACAAGACAACCTTCTGGCTGCTACTATATATATTTAGTTCGTACAGTGCAGACCACTTTACTGTATCAACTGACTACATAACCTAACATTCATAGATATTGTACTTCCTGCTTCTTCTGTGACTGAGTTTAATCGACTGCTTATAATAGGTGTTGTAAGTAGAGCCAGAGGTAACATCCACTTATGTGTAATATTTGGTAGTTCGATATGCCTATGGATTATCATACAGTATATTCACTTCCAAATAATATGATTCTACAAAATATTTAACCTTTGGGAATGGTTCTGATACTGCTACACTGCAATCTGGAGAAGCATGCATTTTGAAAGAAAATAGTTGTTTCTAGAACTTTTTTTACATCAGAAATAAGAATCTTGGAGTTCTTAGTTTGACACAGTTTGTATGATATGCCAGGTTGTTTGTTGTACTTCATTTTTTCCTGTATTCCTTACAATCCTCGCTGCATATTATTCAAAATGTTCATAGCTGCATCAGACAAATTCACCAAATTAAATAAATTCATACTGATTACTATCTCCCCTGTACAAGAAAATTAGGTAAGTAATATTTTGTCTAGGTAAAAATTCGACGTGGCATGAAGGTTGAGGTTTTACTACATGGTGTATCAAGTACGTGATCAGATGTATGAATGCTCAACTATTATTATCCAAGTCACGGTTTCAGGTACGATTATACACTTAATTAGGTGTAATATCAATTATATGTGTAAGCTGGATTCACCTACGTACTTTAGAAAATAGCTCTGCAACTCTTACCTATTTGGTTTTTGTAGTACTTACTATCAATCTAGCAATGCATGTGTTATGCCTATCAGTTATATGTTCAGTTTGGATTCAGCTACTTGACAAACTAGCCCTGTATACACTTAGATTTTCCTTTTTGCAGGATTTTTTCTTTCAGTTTTTGCATGGTTCTTTCATTATGCATCTTGGATGCAATTAACCCTACTAGTGACATACAATTATTTCGCTTACCGAACTTTTGTTATCTCATATGTGCTATTTGTGATTATTTTTCCTTATAGTATAACAATTTGTTTTATCTACTTGTCAAGCAACGGTGTGTGTGTGAACAATCAGTTATGCTATACCATTCCAGCATTGTCTTGGTCGACCGAAGGCGTTGTCCAGGTTGGATTTTTCTGTATGGTGTCTGATGGAAATGGTGATCTGGTACTACAACACATCAGCGTTCCTGCTCCGACAATAGAAGCCCACATCACCGTCATCACCAACATAGTCTATTCCCTCGACACCGGGTTGCCAGAATGTGTCCATGCAGGGACTAATACAAGCGGATCATGTGGCAGGGCAAGCGACTAGGTGAGGCGGAAATTATCAGTCCGACTGCAGAGTGACGACAACGACAATACCCGGGTGTTGTATTCCACAAGGCAATGTCAGCCATTAATAGCTTGATGAAGAAAGGAGAACATCGACAACACCCGTCTTAGCATGCGATCGACCATGTAACTAAGTAGCAGTATATATTCATACCACTGTCTCTAAACTATGACTTATGTAATGCAATCTTGTGAACTATGTAGTTGACTAGTCACACGTATCAGTACCACTCCATGTTTAATGAATGGGATTCCCAGCGTTATAATTTTTCCAATACTGTAGCAATATATGTGGCGTGTTGTTATAGATACATTGGCACACCAAAACGTTTTCTGTTAATGTTAGAGACAAGTAAAACTGCCACAAGAAGGTGGCTTTTGATACAAACACATTCCAATGTATCTTTGAAGTGCCTCTACGTGTGTAGATACACGACATAATGTCTTTACAAAATGACCTTACGTGTGTAGATACATGACACAATGTCTTTACAAACTGACCTTACGTCGTATATAGGCATTTTGCTAAATGACTCTACGGTCTAAGACACACTGCCTGTAGTGACACTTTTGAGACAATGTGGAAAATGCCTCTACAACCATGTAAAGGCAATATAAATGTCTGTATAGGACCAAAATAGTGCCTCTACGGGACAATTTTCTTGTAGTGGTAACTGCGTCGAAAGGGGGGTAGATATGTGTAACTAGTTGCTTGGTTGTGTTAGGGTAGGCCATAGCAACTCAAGATACATTGGTAGAACACAACTCTTCGGAAGATTCACGATGTTTCGTCTGATACGGGAGTTTCACCCTATAAGCGCGTGTAAACTCACGAGAGAGAAGTGGATGCCCGTGAACCGGCCCACACCCTAGAGTGCAATTTTTGCAATCCAACGCACACAACACACCTATAATAATATGGTATGGCACCACCTAGCTTGTGTTGGGATCCAGACGCTCCGTAGCCCCCCCCCTCCGGTGAAACCCTACCTCCGCTAAAGAAATACCGGACTTTTACAGAAACACGTGGTAACGGCGTCGAAAGGGGGTAGCAATGTGTAACTAGTTGCTTGATTGTGTTACGGTAGTACATAGCAACCCTATACACAATTGTAGAACACAAATCTTTGAAAGATTCATGATGTTTCGTCCGATATGGGAGTTTCACCCCTATAAGCGCGTGTAAACTCACGAGAGAGAAGTGGATGCCGGTGAAGCGGCCCACACCCCGGAGTGCAATATTTGCCATCCAAAGCACACAACACACCTGTACTAACATTGTATGTCACCCCTAGCTCTTGTTTTGATCCAGACGGTCCGTAGCCCCCCTCCGGTGAAACCCTACCTCCGCTGGAGAAATACCATACTTATACGGAAACACGCGGTAACGGCGTCTAAAGTGGGTAGAAATGTGTAACTAGTTGCATAGTTGTCTTAGGGTAGGCCATATCAACCCAAGACACATTTTTATAACACAACTCTTCGGAAGATTCACGATGTTTCGTCCAATACGGGAGTTTCACCCTATAAGCGCGTGTAAACTCACGAGAGAGAAGTGGATGTCGGTGAAGCGGCCCACACCCCGGAGTGCAATATTTGTCATCCAAAGCACACAACACACATATAATAACATGGAATGGCACCCCCTAAATTGTGTTGGGATCCAGACGCTCCGTAGCCCCACCTCCGGTGAAACCCTACCTCCGCTGGAGAAATACCGGACTTATATGGAAACACGAGGTAACGGCGTCCAAAGGGGGTAGCAATGTGGAACTAGTTGCTTTGTTTTGTGAGGGTATTCCATAGAAACCAAAAACAACAAGGTAGAGCAAAACTCTTCGGAAGATTCACGATGTTTCGTCCGATACGGGAGTTTCACCCTATAAGCGTGTGTAAACTCACGAGAGAGAAGTGGATGCCGGTGAAGCAGCCCACACCCCGGAGTGCAATATTTGCCATCCAAAACACACAACACACCTATCTTGTGTTTTGATCCAGACGCTCCGTAGCCCCCCTCTGGTGAAACCCTACCTCCGCCAGAGAAATACCGGACTTTTACGGAAACACGCGGTAACTGCGTTGAAAGGGGGTAGCAATGTGGAACTAGTTGCTTGGTTGTCTTAGGGTAGGCCATAGAAACCCAAGACTCATTTTTTATACACAACTCTTCGGAAGATTCACGATGTTTTGTCTGATACGGGAGTTTCCCCTATAAGCGCGTATAAACTCACGAGAGAGAAGTGGATGCCGGTGAATCGGCCCACACCCCGGAGTGCAATATTTGCCATCCAAAGCACACAACATACCTATACTAACATGGTATGGCACCCCCTAGCTTGTGTTGCGATCCAGACGCTCTGTAGCCCCCCTCCGGTGAAACCCTACCTCCGCTGGTGAAATACCGGACTTATACGGAAACACGAGGTAACAGCATCGAAAGGTGGTAGAAATGTGTAACTAGTTGCTTGGTTGTGTTAGGTTAGGCCATATAAACCCAAAACAACAAGGTAGAACACAACTATTCGGAAGTTTCACGATGTTTCGTCCGATACGGTAGTTTCACCCTATAAGCGCATGTAAACTCACGAGAGAGATCTTTGCCACACCCCGGAGTGCGATCTTTGCCATCCAAAGCACACAACACACCTATAATAACATGTTATGGAACCCCCTAGCTTTTGTTGGGATCCAGACGCTCCGTAGCACCCCCTCCGGTCAAACCCTAGACCCGCTAGAGAAATAACGAACTTATAAAGAAACACGTGGTAACGGTGTAGAAAGGGGTAGAAATGTGGAACTAGTTGCTTTTTTGTGTTAGGGTAGTCCATAGCAACCCAAGACACATTGTTAGAACACAATTCTTCGGAAGATCCACGATGTTTCGTCCGATATGGGAGTTTCACCCTATAAGCGCGTGTAAACTCACGAGAGAGAAGTGGATGCCGGTGAAGCGGCCCACACCCCGGAGTGCAATATTTGCCATCAAAAGCACACAACACAGCTATCATAACATGGTATGGCACCACCTAGCTTGTGTTGGGATCCAGACGCTCCGTAGCCACCCCTCCGGTGAAACCCTACCTCCGCAGGAGAAATACCGGACTTTTACGGAAACAGGCGGTAACGGTGTCGAACAGGGTAGCAATGTGTGACTAGATTATTGGTTGTGTTAGGGTAGGCCATAGCAACCCAATACACATTGGTAGAACACAACTCTTCGGAAGATTCACGATGTTTCATCCGATACGGGAGTTTCACCCTATAAGCGCGTGTAAACTCCATAGAGAAGTGGATGCCGGTGAAGCGGCCCACACCCCGGAGTGCAATATTTGCCATCCAAAGCACACAACACACCTATACTAACATGTTATGTCACCCCCTGTCTTGTGTTTTGATCCATACGCTCCGTAGCCCCCCCCCCCTCCGGTGAAACCCTACCTCCGCTGGACAAATACCGGACTTACACGGAAACAAGCGGTAACAGCGTCGAAAGGGGGTAGCAATGTGGAACTAGTTTCTTGGTTGTGTTAGGGTAGGCCATAGAAACCCAAGACACATTGTTAGAACACAACTCTTCGGAAGATTCACGATGTTTCGTCCGATACGGGAGTTTCACCCTATAAGCGCGTGTAAACTCACGAGAGAGAAGTGGATGCCGGTGAAGTCGCCCTCACTCCGGAGTGCAATCTTTGCCATCCAAAGAACACAACATACCTATAATAACATGGTATGTCACTCCCTAGCTTGTGTTGGGATCCAGACGCTCCGTAGCCCCCCCTCCGGTGAAACCCTACCTCCGCTGGAGAAATACCGGACTTATACGGAAACACGCGGTAACGTGTCGAAAGTGTGTAGCCATGTGTAAATAGTTTCTTGGTTGTGTTAGGGTAGGCCATAGAAACCCAAGATACATTGGTAGAGCACAACTCTTCGGAAGATTCACGATGTTCCGTCCGATACGGGAGTTTCACCCTATAAGCGCGTGTAAACTCACGAGAGAGAAGTGGATGCCGGTGAAGCGGCCCACACCCCGGAGTGCAATTTTTGCAATCCAACGCACACAACACACCTTAAATAACATGGTATGTCACCACCTAGCTTGTGTTGAGATCTAGACGCTCCGTAGCCCCCCTTCCGATGAAACCCTACCTCCGCTGGAGAAATATCGGACTTATACGGAAACAAGCGGTAACGGCGTCGAAAGAGGGTAGCAATGTGTAACTAGTAGCTTGGTTGTGTTAGGGTAGGCCATAGCAAACTAAGATACATTGGTAGAACACAACTCTTCGGAAGATTCACGATGTTTCGTCCGATACAGGAGTTTCACCCTATAAGTGCGTGTAAACTCACGAGAGAGAAGTGGATGCCGGTGAAGCGGCCCACACCCCGGAGTGCAATTTTTTCAATCCAACGCACAAAAAAACACCTATAATAACATGGTATGGCACCACCTAGCTTGTGTTGGGATCCAGACGCTCCGTAGCCCCCCCTCCGGTGAAACCCTACCTCCGCGGGAGAAATACCGGACTTATACGGAAACACGCGGTAACGGCGTCGAAAGGGTGTAGAAATGTGTAACTAGTTGCGGAAACACGCGGTAACGGCGTCGAAAGGGGGTAGAAATGTGTAACTAGTTGCATGGTTGTGTTAGGGTAGGACATAGAAACCCAAGATACATGGGTAGAACACAACTCTTCGGAAGATTCACGATGTTTCGTCCGGTACGGGAATTTCACCCTATAAGCGCGTGTAAACTCACGAGAGAGAAGTTGATGCCGGTGAAGCGGCCCACACCCCGGAGTGCAATCTTTGCCATCCAAAGCACACTACACACCTATACTAACATGGTATGGCACCCCATAACATGGTATGGTATGGCCCGCCGGTGAAACCCTACCTCCGCTGGAGAAATACCGGACTTATACGGAAACACGCGGTAACAGCGTCGAAAGGGGGTAGCAATGTGTAAGTAGTTGCATGCTTGTGTTAGGGTTAACAAGAGGATTTATTATAAATTGATAAATAAAATTAAATTTTGTAATTATAAAGTTAACAAACTATTTTGGAAGAAAAAATATAAAAAAAGTTCATTGATGTATGCATGCACACGGCAAAGGATGTACTCACAGTCAGGAACGGCGGATACATTGTCAGTTCTTTGTCGTGTGCATGCACACGGTAAGGGCATGTACAATGGTTGATAAGACAGTATTATCTTATGTCTGCCACGTAATTAAGATATGACAATAAAATATATTATACAATGGGTTATATCTTAGTCTTATCTCTGTTAATTATATATCCCTATATTTGTGGTGAGACAAATTGTGTTAAGAGATGATCTCTTAGCTAAGATAAGACTAGACTCTTTTTTCATTTCTCTCTCCTCCACCTCAGCAATGATAAGGCTAAGATATAACCATTGTACATGCCCTAAAGGACATATCTTTGCCGCGTGCATGCACACGACAAAGAACTGATGTAACAGCTCCATTTTGCCCCGCAACAGAATGGCCACGTGGCCGTAATATTCGCCATGTGTTGTCTTTACCGTGTGCATTGTTGATTCTTTGCCGTGTGTTTTTCTTTACCGTGTGCTCTCTCTCAACTAGACTGTGTGCCACACACGGCAAAGAAAACCAATGCCGTGTGTCCGATGGAGTGCACAAGGCAAAGAATCGAGCACACGGCAAAGATGTGCTCTCCCGTAGTGATGTATCTCTAGACTAGCAGTGAATTGTAATGGGTGGTTCCTTGGTTTCATTGGTTCTGAACTGTAGATGCAAGGAAAAATGTAGTACTATTTCAAGGAACCGAGGCAAGCCTGGTTGCAGAAAGGAAAACATTTAAATCTTTGCTGCATCATAGACGGATCACTAACAATTCCATGTTCTTTAAAATGAAATAATACCACACATATCGATCAGTTCATTGCTACCAACACTGCTTATGTGCTTACTACCACAGCCAAAACGAACAATACATAGAACGGAGGCACGGTCATAGTTAATCCAGATTGCAATCATTCAGCTTGTACATGCATGCCTTCTTTCTGAGCGACTCACGTACAGCTTCAGAAAGGTTATGACTTCAACGAGAAGAATTCAATTTTACACCTATCACATGCATGTATAGGTAACATCTCAGACCACAGAAGCATTGTTAGTCATAAAATGGTGAGGATATGACGGAACTCCTCTCTGTCAAGGTTCTTTTCCGCAAACTTCCTTTTCTCGTTGATGTGGTACTCATTCTCAAGGCTGATATCAGAATTCAAATAACCTCCATATGCTGCTGGGTCAACTACCATGCGTGTAAGTGCAGTTGCATTCCCAAGGATGTAGAGCGCCAGCTCGGCTAGACCAAATAATGCACAAAATCCTGTCATGTAGACACTCTTGAGGTGACGATGCAGGGGTCCTTGTGCAGCCGTCGCAATCCTCATAGCAAGAAAATAATGTATACCACGATCGACCTGCACACATATATAAATTAATTTCTATCTACATTTTCATGCGAGTGAATAGATCAAAAGGGGGGAAAAGACAAACTCATCATAATTAGCAATTAACTTACATGTAGTTCCAATTCTTCCAAGAGAGGTGCTAACTTCAAGAGATTAACAAACCCCCTAGCCCAACTAGTATCCCATTTATAGGAAATTATCTCCAGTTTCATATTAAGATGCTTCAAATTGACAAACATATTTTGGTTTTCACTGAATGCAACCACCTGTGACAAAAATGAATGCACGGGCACATTAAAAAAATAGCAATTTATTGAGATAGCAATTCTAAATAATATAAATAAGATTAAATTGAGGCACTTATTTTTTGAGCAAACCTGATCAAGACCCAAAAATAGAAATAGTCTATGCACATGAGGAATATCAGTTGGATGTCTGGTCAATGCGAAGTTCATATCATAATCATTATATGGGACCCTTCGCCTGTTCGACACAAAGGTTGCCTCTAACAACTTGTAACAACCGGTAAGCACAATTTGCTTCAGATTGTCGTCAAAATCAATCTTGGTAAGATTCGAAACGTGCAACTCTATCAGTTTAAGCTCACAATAGCGTACACGCAGATCCTGCAACCGGGACAGATCCTGGTGTATGCTTAAACTCGACAGGGAGCAGAACTCTATGCTTAAACTCTCCAGGAGAGCACAACTTAACAATAGACACTCGAGATCGCGACTATTGATGGACACCCTATTTAGTGTGAGTTTCTTAAGGTTCGTGATACCACAGAAACTGGGCGGCAGCTTTAAACATACGTTTCCAAGATGAAGATGCTTGACAGAAGACCCATTTGGGCCACTGAGATCAGACAACAGGACAACATACATGTCCTTGTCACATATATAGCCACGGTTAACTCCTTCTGTGAAATCAATAGCAATATGCTTGGCCCTCGACGCAGTGGAAAAGCTAATCCATCTATCAATATGATCCTTATGATTTTGTGATAGACCAAATTTGACAACAAACTTATTCAGTGTAGTGGTAGTTGTAGATGAAGTAGACCACAACGGCTGCAACACGTTGTCCACTTTGGTGACGAATTCAGTATCCATGGATGCCATGTTAGTAATCTGGACCGTATTGCTCGCAAAGAAGGTGTCCTTAGTGAAGACAAGGTCTGGATGGCAGATCCTTAGCCGTCTCCATTGATGAGAAAGTACGGTCATCCTCACGACTTCATTAAGTGATAACCGTGAGAGTATTGCACGTAGAATGTCCTGAAATGCGCATGAGCAGTCAAGCAGCGGTACTATTTCTGAAGAAAATAACCTCGCTGAAGTTGCGATTTAGCGCAGCATGTCACTGAAAATTAATAAAGAATGTGGGATCTTACAGCTGGTAGAAGGTGAAGCTGCATTTCTTCCGCCTTAGGTTCCTCCGCCGTACTGAAACAAGCGCTCTTGTTTCCGAAGGAGCATTCTTGACTGCTTGATTTTTCCATCAGGGTACACTGATAGATAGAAGTGCCTGCGTATCAGCAAAGAAGTTGATACAGGGCGTCAGCAAACGATCGTGAATCATAGAAATTCAACTTTGTTCCAGGGAAAAAAACAGAACAGGTTTCAACTGTATTAGGTATATATATTACAAGCTACTGTTCTGACGAGAGTATCTTGTGCTCATTACACACAAAGCAGTTCTGGAGTTACGATCAGCATGCTTTTATTGAACTACAAATATATCAAACTAATAAGCTGATCTAGAATATAAGAAAACATATTAAGCAGATTTTTTGTTGTAAAGATTAACCAAGTACAGGACTACTACTCGAATCAAATAATAGATCAATTCTTGCCAAAGAACATGAGATTGCTTCGATCAAAATCGCACTGATTGGGAAGATCTGAGTCTGGGAAGAAAAGAACAGCTGAATCTACGATGGAAGAAATCGACTCTGCACATCTATTTGAATTAAGTACGAAATCTTAACATACCTCCCGACGGAGACGCCGCGCTGGATGAGGGAGCACCAATGGGCGGAGCCGCGCTGAACGGGATCGCCGGCGAGGGGCTTTGGAAGGTAAAGGCGAGCAGAACGGCTTCGCGGGAGCTCACCGCCGCGTAACTAATCGCCTGGATCGGCCCGAGATCACTCGCCGCCGGGACGCCTACTTCTTAACCTAGCGCGGCCGGCGGCTGGTTGAGGACTGCTGGATCTGGACCTGACCGCACACTTCACATTCAACGTGGGTTTATGTCTTCCTTTTCTATTTTCTTTTGTGTCGCTGAAACAATACGAGGTCCCCTAATTCGTCGCTGGAAGAGGGAGCCCACGAGAGCCCGCGGCGCTGCGAGACGGAGGGAGTGGACCTGGCGGCCAGTTTGTGGACTGTTTGTGTCCCTGGCACAACAGCCCAACGGCGCGGAACGGCCAGTCCGGCGTCCCCACGGGAGTTCTAAGGGAGGCAGGGTTGAGCTAGATTCGCCGGACAGGAACAAGAGGCGTCCGGACGGGAAACCTCAATAGAGAGACGCGAGTGGACGCGCTTGAAGTCCGTCTGGATGGAAAGACGGTTGGGAAATTATATTAATCTAGTACAAATCTCTACGTACTGTGCGACACGGAGGGAGTACTATATTTGGTACGGGTTTGTGTGAGAAAATGCTGTCCGAACATGTCCGAGCTTGCCGCATGCGGATTTTTTTTTCCTGTTTTTCTTTCTTATATCTAGTAATAAAACATGTCTAAATACATCCACTTCAGCACCTATTAATATGGATCGGAGGGAGTATTTTATTTACTCTTTTCTATTTCTTCAACAATCAAGTGACCCCATAATATGAGGATCTGAGATACATGTTTTAGCACACCAATAATTTGACGTAAGTCCATGCGAGATGCTTTCACTGGATTTTTTTTTTCTTTGAATACACAAGCTACTAGACAACAGGATTGATGTTTACAGGTAGGTGTAGCTCCGACGGTGGCTGGCCAATCCACAAGTATCTTCCTGCCTGCAGAGAGGACGCATATCGCGCCAGTCGATGTGCTTCCCCGTTGTGGCGTCTGCCTTCATGAACAAAGGTTCAATTGCCCCTTTGCCGAGTCCTTGCTTTGATCTCCATGATGATGCTCCCGAACACTCCCATATATTCGTTGTGGATTCCTTTGATCACCTCAAGGCAGTCGGATGCGACCACCATCTTCCTCAGCGACAAATCATCCGCCAAGTCCATTGCATCCCTGCACGCCAGGGCATCTAGGGTGCCCGGGTGAGTGATCCCCTCGTATACCAGAGCCGAGGCGCCCAGGTAGACTCCGTCAGGTGATCGACAAACCGCGCCCACAGTTCCCTTGCCATCCACAATAGATACCGCGGCATCCACGTTAATCTTTGAAGAATCACTAGGCGGTGGCAGCCATCCCAAAGGCGAGTTCACCGTACGCCTGTTCCTCCGCGACACCTCCGTACGGTTTAAGTCACGCGCTGTCAGATCGGCAATAAAGCGATTGACAAAACCAAACGTAGCCATTGGACTTTGGAAAACTTCCTCTTGTATCGCTTCTCTTCTCGCATGCGAAATAGCCCCCAGTGTCACAGCCATTCGTACCAGATCTTCCCTGTTCATCATCTCCATCATCGAGAAGAGCCACTCACGAGCTCCAGACTCCCTCGCTATCGAGATTTTTTCGACCACTCCTCATCAGTGAGAGCCCACACGCATCTAGCCATGTTGCATTCTAACAGAGAGTGGCTCCATGAATATTCTTGCCCACAGATGACGCACGCAGGGGTAGGCGCCATGTTTCTGTGGTTACGAACGTCCCCGGTCGGGAGAGAGTGCCTTGCCAACCTCCAAAGAAATACTTTAACCTTGGACGGTACATCAATCTTCCACAACCGCATCCACTCCTTGCTCCTCTCGGCGATCCGAGATGAGCTAACTCTACTATCCAGCCAATTCTCTCTTGTCCTCTTTGTGGCCGCCAAAGCTCGGTAGCATGACCGAACCGAGAAGAGACCACTACGCTCGAAGTGCCAAGCCCACAAATCCTCTTGCACTAGGTGGCTCAATGGTATATTGAGGATGATCTCGGCATCCATCGGAAGAAACCATTCATTTACCTTAGTTACGTTCCACGAGGTCGTGTTATGGCTTATGAAATCAGCCACACTAGTTGGTGGATCAACCTTCATGGGTGCCACGGGCCTCCTCCTGTCGTCACGCGGTAGCCAGCAGTCATCCCACGCCAAGGTAGTCCGGCCATCACCGATCCTCTTTATCAATCCGAGTCTCAGGGTATCCCTTCCCTCGACGATTGATCGCCACACCTGTGATGGGTGGTTACCGAGCTCTGCTGTGAGTATGTCACCTCCTAGATAGTACACGGCCTTGAGCACTCGTGCACTAAGGGAGTCCGGTGCCTGTAACAACCTCCATGCATGTCGAGCCAAAAGAGAGAGATTAAAAAGTTCAATGTCTATGAACCCTAAACCCCCCGCAAACTTTGGCTGGATCATATCCTCCCACGAGTCCCAGCTGGTCCTCCGGTGTCCCTCCTTACTCCCCCACCAAAACTTGTGCAGCATGGTATTGATGTGATCGCACATCCCTCTCGGTAATTTGAAACAAGACATAGAGTAGGTAGGTACTGCTTGTGCTACAGGCTTAATCAAAACTTCCTTACCTCCCATAGATAACAGCTGCTACATCCATCCTAGGACCTTCCTCCAAACTTTGTCCCTAAGATATTTGAAAGCTCCATTTTTATCAGAGCCCACAACCGAGGGCATGCCTAGGTATTTCTCATTGAGAGTTTCTGTCTGAACCTCCAATTCTTCCTTTATTTGTGTTCTAATCTCCTCCGGACATCCTTTACTAAAGAAAATAGAGGACTTGTCCGTATTTATTTTCTGCCACGAAGCGTTACAATACCTGTTCAGCACATCCTTGATTTCCCTTGCACCCACCAAACTTGCTTGAAAAAACAGCAGGCTGTCATCGGCGAATAATAAGTGGTTTACTGCTGGTGCAGTTGCTGCCACTGTAATACCTTTGAGTGATGATGATTGATCTCTAGTTTTTAGGAGGCACGATAGGCCCTCTGCTGCCAATAAGAACAAGTACGGTGATATAGGATCTCCTTGCCGAATCCCTCGTGAAGGGGAGAATTCCTCCTAATGTATTCCATTAAAAAGTACCGAGAAAGACACTGTCGTAACCAATCGCATAATTAGAGCTACCCAAGACCTGCTGAAGCCCAATTTCAGCATAATTTCTCTCGAATAGCTCCACTCATCCCTGTCATACGCCTTCCTCATGTCCAGCTTGAGAGCACAGGACCGGTGTTTCTTTGCTTTGTTTCGCTTCATGAAGTGCAGGCATTCATAAGATGTGATGATATTATCCATGATCAACCTCCCTGGCACAAAAGCCGAATGTTCCTCCGACATGATTTCCGGGAGAATTTGTTTCAACCTATTTGCCGCTACCTTTGAAGCCATCTTATAAATCACGTTACAAAGACTGACTGGATATTTAAATGACAACTATTATTTCTTGGTTCGCCTACATGTGATGGGCCGGGACATGTGAACACGTTTTTTTTTTTTTTACTTTTTTCCCCTTCTTTTTTCATCTTTTTTCCGTCTCTTTTTTAATTTTCTATTTTACTTTTTAATTATTTTGCTAACGAGCACTGGTAGAAAAAAGGCCTTCCATACGCCCCCATCAGTGCCCAAACGTTGCGCACCGTGACTAATGAGTCTTTAGTCCCGGGTCGGGAGGAGACCCGCGACAGAAGGTCATGCGTCGCGGGTTGGGAAGCGCGTTGAGGCGCGTGGAGGGCATTAATTCCGGTTGGCCTGGCCGCCCGGGACTAATGGTTCCCGGCCGCTGGCCTCCCTGCCTTTAGTCCCGGTTGGCGTGGCCACCCGGGACTAAAGATCAAACTGCTCGCCTCCCGCGCGGCGGTTTTTATTTCGCGAGCGAGGCAGAAGGGTGCCATTGCTACAGTGCGCGTCCGAGTCTCTATTTCTTCCTCTCTTCTCTTCTCTCTTCGATCTTCCTCCACCAAGCACACTATGGCTGAAGTTTGGGAGAGATTCCGTGGTCCCACACCATGCGGCAAGCGTCTCGACGTGTGCTGCACCAACAGTTGCGAGAGGCTCCCCGGTGCTCTTGGGCATTTGACCAATCTCTATTTCTCCTCTCCCGATGAACACCGGTTCTTCGGGCTTGATCTGGAGTATACGGCGGATCAACGGGATGTTGCCGTCATCCAGATTGCGTTCAAGGAGTCCGTTTTGGTCTTCCAATGGTCAAGGTAACGCACACGTACAATCTTGCATCTTCGATTTGTTTGTTGCATCTGAAGAATACATGTGTTGCAACATATCTAACACGTATCAAATTTTTGTTGTTGCAGTAGTTCAAAGCATTCTCCGGCACTTGTTGATTTTCTTGTCAACAAGGGGTATAACTTTTGCAGCGTTGACATCACTCAAGACCGTCAAAAATTGATGCGCTTGGGTATTGTGATACCTGAAGATTACTACATTGATCTTCAGGATCTGATCCATTTCGATGAGTTGCCCGGGCCCAAGACCAGGATGGCTCCGATGGCAACTGCCTTCATTCACGAGGGCTACGAAACCATGAAGTCTGGTTTTCCCTCGAGGAATCACTGGTATTGGGAGAAGACCCCACTGGACTTGACGAACGTCAAGTATGCAGCCATAGATGCATACGTCTCCTACGAGTTGTTCCGCATCTACTCGACGGAGCCATAGATGTATGTGTTCGATATATATGCATGTAATGGGTATCTTAGTATGTAATGGATATCTTAGTATTGTGAGACTTATGTTTGTGTTATGTGTGATCGTAAGACTCTATGTTATGAATGTGATATGATTATGTTCTATTCATAATTGTGATGTCTCTACTCGTATTTTACTTGTGATTTAATTATCACTTGTCTTTTGTTGTTCATAAAACTATTTTTGTTTCCTAGTTTTAAATGACTTGGAAAAATTTGCAAAGTGTTGCAAAGTGTAATGGATATTATTTCTATATTAATTCCTAGCTATACTATTTCCATATTATGTCAAACACACGTTTCAAAACAAGCAAAAACAAAAACACATCAAGAAAACAAACAAAAACACATCAAGAAAACAAAACAGAAAAACTACAGTTTCTATATATCTGTTCACCAAAAATTAATCTAAGCCAAGAAAACATATATCTAGTCAATACCAAACTCATCCAGTATTAAAATGAATTAGTATTATTTTTCTTAATTTTTGATATATTATTTGTATTTTTAAGATTTTAAAATGAATTAGTATTATTTTTCTTAATTTTTTGATATATTATTTGTATTTTTAAGATTTTAAAATGAATTAGTATTATTGTTCTTAATTTTTTGATATATTATTTATATTTTTAAGATTTTAAAATGAATTAGTATTATTTTCTGAATATTTTGATATATTCATAGTATTTTTAGAAATAATACAAATTAAAAAGTTAATGTTTATTTATTTATTCAAAATTATTAATTACATCATTACTTTTGTTTATTAAAAGATTTATTTGAAATTCAAACAATAAAGAAATGTGGCATCGACCAACATGTTAATAAGATTGATATGATACTACTATCATATACATGCGTGCAAAACACTTGGATGCGGGACGGTATGGAACTCGGAAGTTAAGCGTGTTAGTGCTAGAGTAGTGGGAGGATGGGTGACCGAGCGGGAAGTTTGACCATGAGTAAGTAATTTGACTAGAGATAATTGTAGTTTGACACTAAGCAAATAATACAAATTTTGAAAAAAAAAGGGAGTGAAAAAAAGGGAGAGAAAAATTTGTGTGAAAAATAATTAGAAACCCAAATGAATTAAGGAAATAACAAAATAAAGTCTAGTCCCGGTTCAGGTGGCCAACCGGGACTAAAGGTCCTCCGCCCCCCGGCTCCGCCACCCGCCCATGTGGCCGGGCCTTTAGTCCCGGTTCGTAATCGGCGCGACTAGGGGGGGGGGGGTCTTTAGTCGCGCATAGCTAGTCCCGGTTACTCGGTCGGGACTACTGGCCCTGGCGAACCGGGACTATATGCCTATTTTCTACCAGTGGAGATCTTTTATGGTGATTGGGATGGTACTCGCAGTACCATCCGTACCATCTCCAGCTATTTTTTCGTGACCATGTGTTGAAGAACTAATTAATTGATTTATTTTTTGACGAAAGGGCAAGAACCGAGTTTACCAATTAATATGGACGACTGAGTTGGCCACACAATGGGTTAGGCTATGGATTGCTATACGAGAGGTTCTGAGAGATGAGTCGAGAGAATTCCAGTTTTCTTGGCCTATGGCTACGACTGGTAGATACTCAGCAAGCGCCACGTATAAGGCCTTAATGCAGGGGCGTATCAGATTCCCGCTAGCCAAGGGAGTGTTGAATTGTTGGGCGCTTGCCAAGTGCAAGATTTTCATGTGGCTTGGACTTTAGTATAAAATCTGGACTTCAGATAGGAGGGCGAAGCACGGACTGCAAGACCATCCAGACATATGCAAATTGTGTCTGCAAGAGGTGGAGACCACTGAACATATCCTGGTGCAACGTGTGTTTGCTAGGCAGGTTTGGTGGAGGTGTGCAGGTCAGTTGAGGGTTCAAATCACCATGCCCACCGTGACAGTTACTTTGGTCCGTGGAAGATTCCGGGAAAAGCAAAGGAAGTCTCTGGATTCCGTGATTACTCTTGTTGCATGGATGCTTTGGAAACAACGCAATGCAAGAGTGTTTGGAAATATGAACCAGATTTGCAACGGTGGTGGTGAAGTTGAGTAGAGTGTGTGCGATAGCATTGTTGAGAGCAACCATAGTTGTTGTAAACCCTTGTATGTTTAAACTCTCTCTTCTATAAAAATCAAGTATGCACGTTCACCACAACCACTACCATCTACTTGTTTACCGCTAGCGCACTGGTCCTTGTGGCTGTCGAAGTGGAGAAGGCACCGGTCCATGCGGCGGCGGTAGCCATGTCTCTCGCGAGGATGCTGGTGGATTACTACCTATTGACGCGTCGCCTCGCGGTGTTCGACGCCGACGAGCTGCAGGTGTACTGCAATGACTGCGGACCGTGGTTTATGGAGGCTTCCGTCAGGTGCCCGACTAGAGAAGGTCGACTACCTTGTGTACCCAATCGTCGTCGAAAAAGGAGTCTTTAGCAAAAAAACCACCACTTTAGAGCTAAAATTCCGGAAACCACCACTTTACGTTTGAATTGCAAAAAACACCACTCTAGAACTGATATTTTTCAAATCGAAATAAGCACGGATTGATAGCGAATTGATGCCCAAACTGATGAGTGGGACCCAGCCGCCAGGATGATGTGGCTTTTTTTCTAATTAAAAAAATGTCATTTTTGCTTTTGTCAGGACGACGGGCCAGCTCACCGGCTCCCACCGAGCAGGAGGAGCCCGGCCATGGCTGCCGCCTCGCTGTGAGTCTGCGCCCTCCCTGCCGCCTCCTTCCCTCCCCTCTCATCCCCTCGGATGTCGCCCACCTCGCCTCTCTGCCGCCTCGCTGTGCTCCAGCGGCCGGCGAGGAGCTCGGCCTGAGGAGGGCCAGTCGAAGGACGGCCAGTGGACGGCTCGCGCGGGAAGCGAGCGGCGGGCGCGGACGGCCTCCTCGCCTGCGCGGGCGGAGGGCGACGGGCGGCAGACGACGGACGCCCGTCCTCCAGCGGCGGCTGGTCGTCCTCCGGCGGCGCGGGCGGGGCAACCGGCGGTGGCTGGTCGTCCTCCAGCGGCACGGGCAGCGGGCGGCGGGCAACGGGCGCGGACGGCCTGGCGTTTCTCCACGGTGGTCGTGGCCAGTAATACTCCGGCGGTGCGGGTAGGAGACGAGTCCTTTGACTTTTTTTTCAGATTTGAATTTTTTAATTCGTCTGACAGATGGGCTATGTCCACCTCAGCCCTGGCAAATGTGTCCCACCAGCAAGTAACAGCCCCAATCCGTGTTAATTACAGGTTTGGTTCGATTTGAAAAATATCAGTAGTGAAGTGGTGGTTTTTTGCAATTCAAACGTAAAGTGGTGGTTTTTCGAAATTTGACCACTAAAGTGGTGGTTTTTTGTTAAAGACTCTCGAAAAAGACGAGCTGCTCGCCTGCTCCCCGCCCCACCCAAAGCCCAGCCGTGAGAAGTAGAGCAAGCTCATATAGCTTGTCCAGGCGGATTCCAGTCGCACTGCGCTGCACTGTGTCGCTGCCTCCGCGCTAGGCGGCTTTGGATTTTTTACTGTCAGCTAAACAACCGTTGTGCATGCGCTCAACATGTTCACGACCTCACCATGTTCGATTGCGGCGGCTTCGTGCTGGGCTTCTGGTTCAGCCACATGTTGGCCGACGAGCCTGGGGCGGCGCAGTCAACGGAGGCTGTAGAGAAGCTCTGCGTAGCCGACTGCATCACATTCCTTATCTAGAGAGAAGGTATTTGCAAATGTAGTGTAATTGTCTTTAATTTGAGAATCATCCATGGACTTCAAATTTGTTGAACTCGTTAAAAATCCAAATGTACTTGAGAATGATTGTATTTATTCAAATCTAGTCTTCAATTTCTACATCTACGACAAAAAAACACAAAATCAACTAAGTTGTGATGGGCGAGCAGACGAGCGATGGCGGAAACCGACAAGTCGATGGTTGATGTGATACAATACTAAATCCTTATATTTAGGCGACGTACACATGGTCTCAAGTCGATCACCTATATGGCCTAGCCAGCCGTGCTCCCTGCCTCTCCGAGTAGGAGTAGTTAGTATCCACCCTTCAAGATCAATTGCTCGTAAAAGGGCTTTTCAATTACCTGGGATGGCCATGTTAAGCTATTAATTATTGTATTTACAGGAAACGCTACGAGCCGACCAACCTATTAAGCTAATTTTTGTTGGGCCCAGGGCGGCCGTCCCTCTTGCCCAATCCCCCGCCCCCTAGGACCGGCAATGCTACCACCAGCGGCGTGCGCTGGTCGGTGTGGTAGAGCTAGACCCACTCCACGAGCTTTGATGAGGACTTTCCCTCTACGTACATATACTTTGCCATGCACGCGCAGGCACTCCTCCACGCTCGCCTCCCCTGTGGCGATGCCGGGTTCTGCGGCAACTCCAACTAGATCATGTGCCTCTTGTCCATCACCGCCAAGGTGAAGGGGAATGTAGCATAGAAAACAAAAAAATTCCTACGCGAGAGACACCCGAAAGGCCAAGATCTAATCTAGGAGATGAAGTGGAACGGGCAAAGAGAGAGTTAAGGAGAACACATACCCTCGAAGACGAAGCTGGCCGGCTTTGGATTTTTTACTGTCAGCAAAACAACCGTTGTGCACGCGGTCAACATGTTCACGACCTCACCATGTTCGATTGCGGCGGCTTCGTGCTGGGCTTCTGGTTAAGCCACACGTTGGCCGACGAGCCTGGGTTGGCGCAGTCAACGGACGCTGTAGAGAAGCTGGTGCGTAGCCGACTGCATCTCAGCGGTGCTGACGTGGGGCCGTAACACTTTTTTTTTCGGAAAACTCCGGAAAAAAAACAACTTCAGTATACGCTAAATTGTTCTCCTTACATTTCTAGATGCAAAGTCATCAACGACAGAATCAATGCCAATCTCATCCAACAATTTATCATTAATATAATGCATAGAGTCGACAAACCATTTAGTCTCGTGACATTAGACTAGCCACAATGGGAGTAACATAGGTGGTATCATAAGTGCCACATAGGCAAAAAAGATGATGTGGCACTCATTTAATGAGGAGAGATGTGTTAGTGGTATCATAGGTAGATACCGTAACATAACGCTTTCCAAGACAAGATGGGTCTATAAGCTAATAAATATGATACCACAAATATGTTACTATGCATTGTGGGAGTGGTAACATAGACTAGTATCATATGAATGATAGTAGTATATGATACTCCCCATTGTGACTAGTCTTATAGATCTCAAATATTTCTTCAATAATTTCAACTTAAAAAAATTCTTTCAGATGATGCAACTGTCACCGCCATAATAAATAATATCCGATAAGAAATATACATATTAGGATAACAATCTGCTTCTCTGACAAACTAAAACGTCTTCATAGCAGACATTGTTCTATCTGGCGGGTCAACTCCATAACACTTAACTCGGAAATTAGATCATTTAACTCGATAACACATTCTTTATCTAGAGAGAATGTATTTGCAAATGTAGTGCAATTTGTTGAATATATTAGAAATTTAGCACATGATTTAATTCGAAATACTATCAGATAAATTGTGACCGTAGCAAATACAGTAACCATGCAAATATCTAGATCTAATACAGTAGACAGACTGAAACAATCTATTGTAAGAACTAGACATAAGAATTCCAATAATATCTCATACAGATGGAATAGAGATACGTACGATGCAGCGGTAGCGGCACTGCCGTTGTTGTTGTCCATGTTGGCCATCTCGTCGATGAAGAGGTTGCCGAGGTCGGGGAAGAAATCGTCGTTGGGGAAGTAGTCGCCGTCAGCAGTCGCGCGAGTGCGCTCCCCAAAAATCTGATCGCCACTCTCCCGTACAGGATCACAAGAGGCGGAGTTCTGGAGGCCTGCTGTCCCCATTAGCGGTGCACACCGGAAGAAGGGATGGAGAAGACTTGATTGGCGGCGCAGTGCTTTGGAACGGTGCGAAACCATATGTTGAAGTGGTAGCTAGGGTTTACCGTATGCGCGTATTTATATGCGGCTGGGAGAGACGTGGACGTAACTCCACGTCTGAGTCGGTTCGGTTTCACGATCCAGAAATGAAACGGAAACATTTAAGGAATTAACGCGTCCGTTAATTACCAAGTTAATGACTCATTAAGTTTTCCCAAACGATAAAATAAACGCTCTCGGCTCGGCTCATTCCCGCAACCCGCGGCGCGTCGTGACGAGGCGAGGCGTGGCGAGGCGGGCGACAGAGGAGGAGCGCACGTGTGGCACACCTCTCCTCTTGCCTTGCCAACTCATACATGAGCTAGAATGGCTCATCTTATAAGGTGGTTCCATTCTCTCCAAACTAGCAGTATGGGACTAAACTTTAGTCCCACTCCCCACTTGTATTATTCATGAATGGGCCATGACAATTTCAGGATTTATTGGGCTTAGTTGGGCCACACTGCAGCCCATAAATTCCAACAATCCCCCACAAAGTGTCATTAGCACATTTCATAAACTCTGTTCCAAAACATTGTTTATATACCGGTGTTAGTGGAGACTGTTAAGTTGAACTTCCACTTAGAACATCATGCTACACTAGTTCACAACTTGAATAGTGGACTACGCCTTGAACTACAAGTTTGCTGTGATACCAGTTTCACACAACGTCTGAACCGATACTAGGCTGCCGCGGTTTGGAGCGTATGCGTCATACTCCGAAGGCCTTTCATGAGTTTACTAGAGAGCACCCGATTCTCATAGACTGCGACGTTTAACAGTCATACTCATATAGGTGAGTTCCTCAGGAGATGTTCTGTAGGACACATCTCTGCTTATATAAATAAGCCACTTGGAACACATTAAGACAAAAGTCAACCTCCATACAGATCAGGAGAGTATTGCATCTTTTGTGGAGTGGAATAAAATATAAGGATACTCTCCTCTCAGCCGACCAACAGCTTGTCTCCCACTTCTAATTCACGGGATCTCCGATCACATAGAGTGGGTTACCACTATGGGCAACTCATAACGTGGGTCTCAAACCCATCTCCCTCGATGCATTATCTATCACATTCCGTGATAAACCCTTTGTGAAGGGATCTGCCAAGTTCATAGATGTTTGGATATAATCCAACGCAATAACTCCGGAGTTCTTCAATTTCCTGACAGATTTTAATCTCCTCTTCACATGTCTTGATGACTTTGCATTATCCTTAGAGTTGTTCACTTTGATGATCACAGTTTGATTATCACAGTTCATTAGGATTGCGGGTATTGGTTTTTCAACCATAGGCAAGTCCATCAAGAGCTCACGAAGCCACTCTGCCTCAACAGTGGCTGTGTCTAATGCTGCGAGTTCTGCTTCCATAGTTGACCTCGTTAAGATGGTCTGCTTGCAAGACTTCCAGGAAACAGCGCCACCACCAAGTGTAAAAACATAACCACTAGTGGCCTTAAGCTCATCAGCATCAGATATCCAATTAGAATCACTATATCCTTCCAGAACCCTCGGGTTTCCGGTATAGTGAATTCCATAGCTCGCAGTGCCTTTTAAATAGCGCATAACTCTCTCAAGCGCATGCCAATGATCATCTCCCGGATTGGAAACAAACCGGTTCAATTTGCTCACAGCAAAAGAGATGTCAGGCCTCGTGGCACTCGCCAAATACATAAGCGAGCCTATAATCTGATAATATCTCAGTTGATCTCTAGTAATCCATTGATTCTTTCGAAGCAACAAACTAGCATCATATGGAGTTGAAGAAGGCTTGCAGTCACTATACCCAAAGCAACTCAAGACCTTTTCCACATAGTGAGATTGAAGCAGTGTGATCCCACCATTATCATCTCTCAACAGCTTGATGTTCAAGATAACATCAGCTACTCCTAGATCCTTCATCTCAAAACAGCGAGATAAGAAATCCTTAACTTCCTTGATTAAATCAAGATTGGTCCCAAAGATCAATATGTCATCAACGTATAGACATAGAATAACTCCCTCGCCCCCACCATGGCGATAGTACACACATTTATCAGCTTCGTTTACAACAAAGCCTTCAGCAGTCAAAGTTCTTTCGAACTTTTCATGCCATTGCTTAGGTGCTTGCTTGAGGCCGTATAATGACTTCAATAACTTACATACCTTGCCTTCCTGACCGGGTACTACGAAACCATCTGGCTGCTCCATGTAAATTTCCTCGTCCAACTCTCCATTAAGGAAAGCCGTCTTAACGTCCATTTGATGAATGAGAAGACCGTGCGAGGCAGCCAGTGAGAGTAGGAGACGAATAGTGGTCAGTCTAGCCACAGGTGAGTAAGTATCAAAGAAGTCTTCACCTTCTTTCTGGGTATAACCCTTGGCCACAAGCCTTGCCTTGTAATTTTCAATTGTACCATCAGGCCTAAGCTTTTTCTTGAACACCCACTTACATCCTACAGGTTTACACCCATAAGGACGATCAGTGATTTCCCAGGTTCCGTTAGCCAAGATGGAATCCATCTCGCAATGAACAGCCTCCTTCCAGTAGTCAGCATCGAGAGACGCCTAGGCTTCTGAAATAGTCCTGGGTGTGTCATCCACGAGGTACACAATGAAATCATTACCAAAGGACTTTGCAGTTCTCTGTCCCTTGCTCCTTACAGGAACTTCATTGTCATCCTCCTTAGGATTCTCAACGTGTTCTATCGGAATGGTGGATTCAGGAATCTCAGCTAATTCGTGACTAGATGAAACAGGTTTCTCCTGATTTGATGAGCTAGACATATCCTTCATAGGAAATATGTTCTCAAAGAAAGTCGCATCATTCGACTCCATAATCGTACCAACATGCATGTCGGATACCTCAGATTTTACTATCAAGAATCTATAACCAATGCTATTAAAAGCATAACCCAGAAGAACACAATCTACGGTTTTAGGTCCAAGCTTGCGCTTCTTGGGAATTGGTATATTGACTTTCGCCAAACAACCCCAAGTACGTAGCTAGGAGAGTTTCAACCTTTTCCTTTCTCATTCCTCAAATGGAGTAATGGTTTTATTCTTTGTGGGAACTCGGTTTAGGACATGACATGCAGTCATTAGCGCCTCCCCCCACCATGCCTTGGAGAGACCCGAAGTGTCTAACATGGCGTTAACCAAATCAGACAACGTTCGGTTCTTTCTTTCATCCACCCCATTTGACTGAGGTGAGTAGGGAGGCGTCCTCTCATGAATAATACCGTGTTCAGCACAAAAAGAATTAAACTCGTTGGAAAAGTACTCTCCACCATGATCAGACCTAAGCCGTTTAATTTTACGATCAAGTTGGTTCTCTGCTTCGGCCTTATAGTTCTTGAAATAAGTTAAAGCTTCATCTTTAGATTTCAGAAGATACACATAACAATATCTAGTGGAGTCATCAATAAGTGTCATGAAATATTTCTTTCCACCTTTTGTCAATACGCCATTCATCTCACAAAGATCAGAATGTATAAGTTCTAGTGGTGCCAAGTCTCTCGCCTCTGCAGTCTTATGAGATTTGCGAGGTTGCTTAGCTTGAACACACACTTGACATTTGGAACCTTTAATAGTACTGAATTTTGGAATTAAACTCATATTTGCTAACCGCGTCATGCAACCAAAATTAATATGACAAAGTCGTGAATGCCAAACATCACAATCATTATCGTGGCAAACATTATTAATAACTTTGGTGCATATATCTGACAAGGATAAACGGAACAAGCCTCCGCACTCATAACATTTTCCAACAAATTGTCCATACTTGGAAATTACAAATTTATTGGACTCGAAAACCAACTTAAAACCATCTCGACATAAACGTGAACCGCTGACGAGATTTTTATTGATGGAGTGCACATGATGAACGTTCTTCAATCGCACGATCTTCCCTGAAGTAAACTTCAGATCGACCGTACCAACACCACGAACAGTAGCATGTGACCCGTTCCCCATCAGCACGGGGGAAGTCCCTGTGATCTTATAAGAAGAGAACATGGAAGCATCAGCACAAACATGTACATTGGCACCTGTGTCAATTAACCATTCAGGTGAATGACACACTGAAAGAATAGTAGGAACTGTACCGTACCCAGTATCTTTCATCTCAGTGTCACCAATGACAATATTAGCGGTCTTGCCGCTGTTCTCTTGCTGCTGCAACTCATATCGCTTAGGGCATTTTGGAGCCCAATGGGTCAGTTCACCGCAAACGTGACATGACCCCTTCCTCTTCTTGAAGTTGGTAGAGTGCGATGGCTTAAACCTGCCATCGGGTTTGCCTTTACCCTCGGATTTCTTCTTGTTATATTTAGGCTTGTTGGGTGGGTAGTGTTTCTTCTGTACCACATGGGCAGAAGAACCTACCTCAGCAACCTGAGCACGTGTATCTCTTGCTCTCGCCTTCTCTTCCACATCAAGAGATCCGATGAGGTCCGTAACGGAAAACTCTTGTCTCTTGTGTTTCAGAGAAGTAGCAAAGGTGTGCTCCATGAAGATGGAAGCTTGGCAATAATGCCTCCGGCCACAAACTTGTCCGATAACATACACTTAAAGTGCTCAAGCTCTTTAGTGAATGACTGTATCTCATGAGCCTGTTGAACAACAGAGCGCTCATCAATCATCCTGTAGTCATAGAATTGCTCCATGACGTACAGCTCGCTGCCAGCATCCGAGGCCCCAAATTTGGCCTCGAGTGCAGCCCACATATCCTTGCCGTTATCAAACGACATATACGGATCCACAATAGAATCATCAATAATACCGAGGAGGGCACTTTTAAACATAGTGTCCATATTCTCAAAGGCCTCCAGCTGTGCTGGATTGAAATCGCCCTCAGGCTTGCCCTTGGTGGCCGCATAGCAGTGCAAGGTTTGAAACCATAGCACTGCTCTCGTGCGCCACCTCTTATAGTCCACACCCTTGAAAGGGATTGGCCTTGTCGCCGCAATGACAGACGGTGCAGGTGCAAGAAATTGCCTATAATCAGGTTTTTGGATTGTTGAATATATTAGCAATTTAGCAC
Source organism: Alopecurus myosuroides (assembly GCA_028641055.1). Classification (NCBI taxonomy): domain Eukaryota; kingdom Viridiplantae; phylum Streptophyta; class Magnoliopsida; order Poales; family Poaceae; genus Alopecurus; species Alopecurus myosuroides. The sequence continues at coordinate 27,922,614 of CM054059.1, read as the reverse complement.
ATGATTTAATTCGAAATACTATCAGATAAATTGTGACCGTAGCAAATACAGTAACCATGCAAATATCTAGATCTAATACAGTAGACAGACTGAAACAATCTATTGTAAGAACTAGACATAAGAATTCCAGTAATATCTCATACAGATGGAATAGAGATACGTACGATGCAGCGGTAGCGGCACCACCGTTGTTGTTGTCCAGGTTGGCCATGTCGTCGATGAAGAGGTTGCCGAGGTCGGGGAAGAAATCGTCGTTGGGGAAGTAGTCGCCGTCAGCAGTCGCGCGAGTGCGCTCCCCAAAAACCTGATCGCCCCTCTCCCCTACAGGATCACAAGAGGCGGGGTTCCGGAGGCCTGCTGTCCCCACTAACGGTGCACGCCGGAAGAAGGGATGGTGAAGACTTGATTGGCGGCGCAGTGCTTTGGAATGGTGCGAAACCATATGTTGAAGTGGTAGCTAGGGTTTACCGTATGCGCGTATTTATATGCGGCTGGGAGAGACGTGGACGTAACTCCACGTCTGAGTCGGTTCGGTTTCACGATCCAGAAAGGAAACGGAAACAGTTAAGGAATTAACGCGTCCGTTAATTACCAAGTTAATGACTCATTAAGTTTTCCCAAACGATAAAATAAACGCTCTCGTCTCGGCTCATTCCCGCAACCCGCGGCGCGTCGTTACGAGGCGAGGCGTGGCGAGGCGGGCGGCGGAGGAGGAGCGCGCGTGTGGCACACCTCTCCTCTTGCCTAGCCAACTCATACATGAGCTAGAATGGCTCACCTTATAAGGTGGTTCCATTCTCTCCAAACTAGCAGTATGGGACTAAACTTTAGTCCCACTCCCCACTTGTATTATTCATGAATGGGCCATGACAATTTCAGAATTTATTGGGCTTAGTTGGGCCACACTGCAGCCCATAAATTCCAACACAATTGTCTTGAATTTGAGAACCATCCATTGACTTCAAATTTGTTGAACTCGTTAAAAATCCAAATGTACTTCAGAATGACTTCAATTTCTACATCTACGACAATAAATCACAAAATGAACTAAGTTGTGATGGGCGAGCAGACGAGCGATAGCGGAAACAGACAAGTGGATGGTTGATGTGATACAATCCTAAATCCTTATATTTAGGCGACGTACACATGGTCTCAAGTTGATCACATATATGGCCTAGCTAGCCGTGCTCCCTGCCTCTCCGAGTAGGAGTAGTTAGTATCCACCCTTCAGGATCAATTGCTCGTAAAGGGCTTTTCAATTACCCGGGATGGCCTTGTTAAGCTATTAATTATTGTATTTACAGGAAAAGCTACGAGGCGACCAACCTATTAAGGTAACTTTTTGTTGGGCCCAGGGCGGCCGCCCCTCTTGCCCCCCCTCCCACACCGGCCATGCTACCACTAGCGGTGTGCGCTGATCTGTGTGGTAGAGCTATACCCACTCCATGAGCTTTGATGAGGACTTTCCCTCTACGTACATATACTTCGCCATGCACGCGCAAGCACTCCTCCACGCTCGCCTCTCCTGTGGCGACGCCGGGTTCTACGGCAACTCCAACTAGATCATGTGCCTCTTGTCCATCACCGGCAAGGTGACATCACTGGTAGAAAATAGGCCTATAGTCCCGGTTCGCAAGGGCCAGTAGTCCCGGCCGCGCAACCGGGACTAGCTATGCGCGACTAAAGACCACCCCCTATAGTCCCGCCATTTACGGACCGGCACTAAAGTCCCGTCCACGTGGGCGCCAGGGATCCGTCGCGGCGGAGGACCTTTAGTCCTGGTTCTTGTGGCCAATCGGGACTGAAAACCTGCGCAGGTTTAGGGTTTTAGGCCCCCTAAACCTGGTTCCTTTTTAATTTGTTTTGTTTTATTTCTTTTATATTTTATTTTGTGTTTTATTTTAATTTTGATGAAGTTTCAGTACACATATATATATATATTTTACGATACTATATACATGCATATATATATATATGAAATTTCAAACAAGGAGAATTCAATAGGAATATATAATACATATTCAATATCGGGTGACCACATATACAATCTCGAACAAGTTTCCATATTACACAAAGATGGATGACCATACACAAATTCGAACAATTAAGATGGCTTATGCGGATAATAGTCATCGTCGGTGGACGCATGGTACTCTCCTTCCTTATCGATGACATGCCTAAGGAAAAATCCTGCTATTTCCTCTTGAATTGGTCGGAAGCGAGCTTCTGGAGTAAGCGCCCTCCGTAAGTTATTGAGACCCCTCCGCGTGGTCTCGTCCTTCTTCATCTCAGAGATTTCTTTCCGTATGTTCTCACAGACATAGTATCCACATAGACCGGTCCCCGGTGGCTGCTTATCCACACCTTTGACCACATTTTTAAATTTTAGCTCATGTTTGAATCCACCGACATGTCCAAGTGAGAACTGTCTCCAAACTATACATTGCAAATAAAATTAAATGAACAAGGGAGTTATTTGCTTAGGAAATGAACAAAAGAGACCGATCGATATAGAGCGCAAATGATTGAAAAATAATTACCTTTGCATCATTTTTCTCATGTTGATCCAAAGATCTGTATTTGAATTCATAGAGTCAAAGATCAAAACTATGGAGTTCTGAAGATCAATTTTTAGCAGAATCCAGTGGAACCTGCGGACACATTAGATGCACAGTCATGCATAACTTATCGATTAGACATACCATGCATGGAGTAAACAAAAGAGAATGGGAACATGAGAGAAACACTCACCAAAAAAGGTAAGGAAATAGAATATATCTTTTGGATTCATGCTTTTTAAAAAATTTGTACAAGTCTTTCTCCATGTCTTTGGGGTGACGTTCTAACATAGTTCCATTAATGATTTGTGGGTCAATGAACCCAACATCATGGATGAGTCTTATTTTGCATTCCCAAATCTTCAATCTGCATAATAGCGTACACAACAATATAGTTAGGACAATATATATATATATATATATATATATATATATATATATATATATATATATATATATAGTGTAGGCAATGAAGAACGAGATGAGGTAGAAATAAATCACTTACAGAACGTAGCAACTCAGGATAGATTTGTCGAGCTCACGCAGATTGAACAGCTGGAACAATTCACTCATCTCAACTGTTACAGAGTACTGTTTAGTGTGATGCTCCTCTGTATAATCCACATACACAAATTCTTTGTCGGTCCATGTTATGAAATGTTTGTACCAACGTAGCAGAGCTTGCATTAGTGGTGGTAGATCCTTTTCCTTCGCATGCTCGACGAGAGGCCCTTTCTTCTCATATTGTAATCCTACCTCAGCCACTGGCGCATTGTCTAGGCCTAAAAAGAGACGAAGAGATATACCGGCCTCGGACGCATTTTGCATGGCAGTAGGTACAGTCAATCCCATTGCTGCCACAACATTTATGACCTCGGGGTCCTGTTCCGGAGCGGCTTTCACTATGAGCGGGGGGGTCGATTGTTTACTCTGCATCCCGAGCTGGGCAACTTTTTTCCCGCTTTTTTTCATTTTTCCTTTTCCTTTCTCCTCCTCCACTATTTTTGCTTTCTCTTTCTCCTCCTCCAATATTCCTGCTTGCTTACGAAGTTCAATATCATAGTCTTTAGGCAAATTCTTCACGGCTTGGGACACTGTCGACAAAAAACCCGTAGCCCAATAGTCTACAATGGGAATACTTCCTTGGGCTCAGGCTCCTTTAGCGCCTTCAGTCGGCCCTTCCATTTGTCAACGTCAGCCTTCACGGCCAATTTTGTTTCACCATCACTAAATTCCCAAGGCCTTGGGGGGAGAGGCTTCAGTGATGGCTCCGGTACCCGTGTGGTCTTAGGTACATAAGGCTCCGGGTTAATAGACCAAGAGCAGGTTCCCTTGCTGTCCGCCTGCCTCTGTTTCTTCGCTGGAGAAGGAATGGAGGGCGACGTCTGCTTATCCTCCGGAGGAGGAATGGGGGGCGACGACTGATTATCCTCCGGAGGAGGAATGGGGGGAGACGGCTGCTTTTCCTCCGGAGGAGGAATGGGGGGAGACGGCTGCTTTTCCTCCGGAGGAGGAATCGTGGGCGACGGCTGCTTAACCGCCGGAGGAGGAATCGTGGGCGACGGCATCTTACCCGCCGGAGATTGTGGATCGGGGGACGGCGTCGAATGGCGTGAAGGAGGCGTAGGTGAACCAGCACCACCACCACCACCACCACCAGCACCTGCACCATCGGAGGGGGGTGGACTTGTTAGCCTTGGCGTCTCGCCTGGAAACACTATGTACTTCTTTTTCCATAGAATGAACTGGCGCTTGACATCTCCAAGTCTTCTCTCCCCTTCGGGTGTAGCTATGTCAATCTCCAGGTCCTCAAACGCTTGGACTATGTCTTCCACCGTGACACGAGCATAGCCATATGGAATGGGGTTGTTGTGATGGAGTGCTCCAGGTGTATAGGGTAAAGCACTGCCGGTAGCTACCTTCATGGAAATGTTCCCCACGGGATAATGCAGATCACATTCTTTCATCTCCTTTACATCATCCACGGGTTAGTGAGGCTCCGGTGCACGACTCTCGATCATCGGTGCATTAGCACCTGGAGTCGGGGCCTCCGTGGAAGCCACGGTGCTTCTCAGCTGATGCTGGCTTCCGAGATCCGCTGCATCTTCATGTGGCCCTGCAGCCGACGCTTTTTCTTTCTCCAGTATTCCCGCCACGATCTTCTTCAGCTCACTGACTTCCATTGCAAGATGCGACATTTGATCTGCAGCCCGGTCCGTACCTCTCTTACGGCTTCTGTAACAGTACGGGTCACCCTCCTGGGAAAACCCTACTTTCCACGGCAATCTGCCTTTGCCTCGTATATGTCCTCCGTGTTCAGGATTCCCGAGGGCATGGGTCAGTTGGTCTCTCTCTCTCTGTTGAACGTGAGCACACCCTGTTGAGCTTTGGTCATTGCGTCAACAAGGTCTTTTGTGGGAGCAAACTTTTTCTGCCGGTGAACACACTCCCCTGTCTCCGGGTCTAGCAATCCCCCATGCCCGTACCACCACATTTTGGCTCTTTCGTCCCATCCCTCTGTACCTAGACGGATTCCTCTTGCCCTCAGGCCGTCCTCCATTGCCTGCCACTTAGGCGCCGAAACGCGGTATCCTCCTGGCCTCATAACATGATGGTACTGTTTCTTTTCCGCATTAGCCTTATTTTTTGCCGATATTTCCTTGAAATGCTCCGATTTATGTTGCGTCACAAATTCTGTCCAATCATCTCTCAGTTTCTCATGTTGTCCAGTGAAAATCGGAGTCTTGCCCTTGCTGACATATTCACAGAACAATTTTTTCTTGAAGTTCCGGAATGCTTCGGCCATCTTCTGAAAAGCGAACTCTTTGACTATCCTCCTCCTCTCACGTCCACCCAGAACATCCTCACCGAATTCATCTTTTTTGTTGTATTCCGGAGGTAGAATGAAATGTGCAATAAGCTTTCTAAACATAATCTTTTTCGTTCTCTTGTCGACATAAGTGAAACCAACACGTGCTTTCTTTGGCTCCTTCCATTCCTGGATGGTGACCGGGACGGTGTCTCTAACAATGACTCCGCATTGGTTGATAAACTTTGTGGTGTGCTGTAGGGGTTTGCCGATTTCACTGACTGATTCGATGGTATATGTTTCTCCATCTTTCATCGACTTGGATTTGCCATGCTTTGTCATACTAGATCCGGCCGAGGGCTAAAATAAGAAAGAGAGTCGCGCGCGTTAGTGCATATGTATTCACATTTCAGTAAGTTTGTATCACGAGAGTCCCATTGTATATATATATATATATATATATATATATACCTCGCCGGAGGTGGTTGTTCTTTGCAATTGGAGATCGTCGTTTGTCGACGGTTGACCTCCGTCATCAATGTCCATTCCTTCACCTCCTTGATCATCGACAATGTCCGTTCCTTCACCTGTTTCATCATCGACAATGTCCGTTCCTCCACGTTCTTGATCATCAAGGTTCAGATAAGAAGAGACTACATCGTCTTGTTGCTCATCTTCTGGGCCCGGCACATAAGGGTTCTGGTTGGCTATCATGCCGTATATAATACCTTCAGCCTCCTGATCCGTATACGGCAAGGCTCCATTGTCCGCCATATGTCACTCCTGCAGACATGCATATAGTAAAAATTAATTAAGTATATAGGAGACTTAGCAAATATTACACCCTCTTTCTCAAATTGTCCGCCATATGTCACTCCGGTGGAAGAACGATGACCACCGGAGGGGGAAAACCATACTTTAGAGGTGTGTCCAAGATTAGTTTCTCAAATGACTTGGAGAACCCCATAGCTACGTTGCATTTGCTTTTCTGGTCATTTTGGTATATTACACTTAATATTCTGAATTTATTGAATTAAAACTTATTTTCATTATTTTTTTGACTTAGGAATATTTAGGGTTAGTAGAATTAGCAAATATTAGTACAAATATATTTTTAGGGTTAGTAGACTTAGGGTTAGTACTTTGCAAAAAAAGAGTGCAGCCCAACTTTTGACTTAGGAATTTTTTTGACTTAGGATTTATTTTAACTTAGTAGGAAATTTTTTGACTTACAAATTTTTTTGACTTCGGATTTATTTTAACTTTGCAAAAAAAAGTGCAGCCCAACCTTTTTTTTTTGAGAATCCGAGTGCAGCCACGGGCACGGGCAAGGCCACGGCCACGGGCACGGGCACGGGCACGGCCACGCACCACGGCACGGCCACGGCCACGGGCACGGCCACGACCACGACCACGGCCACGGCCACGACCACGGCAAGGGCATGGCCAAGCACGCACGCACGGGCACGGCCAAACCCTAAACAGATCCTCCGGCGGGGGCCACGGCCGTCGTCGTCGTTTCCGATCGTCGTGCACGGTCCTCCAGAGATCCTCAAGAACGGACGGGCGGGCACCTACCGGAGACAGAATCGGCGAGGGCGGCGGGCAGCAACCGGAGACGGAATCGGTGGGGGCGACGGGCAGCAACCGGAGACGGAATCGGCGAGGGCGGCGCGGAGAAGATGAGATGTGTTTGGGAATTTTTGGGGGCAGAGAATATATAGGGGCAGCCTTTAGTCCCGGTTGGGGACACCAACCGCGACTAAAGGCCCCCCCGCGGACCTTTAGTCGCGGTTCCTGTCCCCAACCGGGACTAAAGGGGTATTTTTTCGCGGCATTTTCGTTCCCGCGCGGAAAGAGCCTTTAGTCCCGGTTCGTGACAGGAACCGCGACTAAAGGTGGTTTTTCAAATACTTTTCCTTTTTCCAATCTTAAAGTACAAATAATATATCAGAAATTTTTGAAAAATAAAACTAATTCTTTTTAAAATCTTAAAAATACAAATAATATATTAGAAAATTCAGAAAAATAAAACTAATCATAAAGATTCACACACATCTGGAATATATATATAGATAAAAAAGGCAGTACATAATGGCTAGAGTGGATCTAAACCTAAACGGAGAGCATAGATGCATGATCTGATATCTGCTAGTCATACTCCTGCCTAGGCCTATAGTACATAGACTCGTAGTCGTCGTAGTCGCCGTCGTCGTCACTATCGTCTGACGGTGCTCTGCACTCCCTCGGAGGATCACGACTCCAGGACTGGGCCTGAGGGTACCGCAGGCGGGGGATATCGCCGGCCCTGATGTAGTCCATGACGCTCTGTAGAGTCCGGCCGGACCACCATAGCCGACGACCGGCCTCGTGAAAGTTCCTCCTCATACCTGTCGAGCGCCCTCTCACGCCGATTGATGAAGAAGGCATCCCAAGTATGCTGGTTATCGGGATGCCAACTGGGATTCCTCCGCTGCTCCGGCGTGAGCTCGTGATAGTAGTGGTTCGTGATGGCCGCCCGACGCGCCACACCTTGAGGAAGAGGAGGGACCGGCACTCCTTCGGCGCTCAGCATCCAACTGGCGGGAACGTTGTAGCCGCACGGGCAGGGGTAGTTCGAGGCGGAAAGTGCCTCCGCCTGGATGAATGTTAGAGTGGGTACGGTAGAAGCCATGAGAGAGAGTAGTGAGTTTGTATGTGTTTATGCCAATGGTGTGGCAATGCATACATATATATAGCGAGAAGAAAACATCCCTTTAGTCCCGGTTGGGGACACCAACCGGGACTAAATGTGTTAGGGTTTCGTTTGGACCAATCAGATAGAATCACACGGATCGTGTGTTTCTTTAAAGCGCTTGTGAGTCGTTGGATCCGGGGTGTGTTTCTTTCGATCTGTTGTGAGCCGTTCGATCAGGGCTACGGTGTGTTTCTTTCGAGCTGTTGTGAGCCGTTGGATGAGGTGGTTTCTTAACCGTTGGATCAAAACCCTAGCACAACACTTTGTGAGCCAGAGGACCCTATATATAGCCCACCTTCATACACCGGTCAGTTCATCGAGCAAATATAAAACATCCGGATTCGCCATCATACGTCCTGCCGTCAATTTGGTATGCATATTGCACCCAGTAGCCACGGTGGGGCTGTATGATGGCGATACCAATTGTTTTGTTCTACATCCCCCTTTAAGGTTTGATACATCATATATTCAGTTTATCGAGCAAGTACAAAACATCCGGTTTCGCCATCATACGTCCTACCGTGCATTTGGTATGCATATTAATTGCACCGAGTAGCCACGGTAGGGCTGTATGATGGTGATACCGATTGTTTTGTTCTACACCCCCCCTTTAACACATCCATCCATGCTATGGGTCAGTGTTCACTTTGAGCTCGGTTAGTAATGTGCAACTATTTGCTTGGTTCTGTTAGGGTGGCGCGTGGCGCGGGAGTTGCGACGCGTGGCGCGGGAGTTGTGACGCGTGGCCAGGAGGGCGCGGTATAAACTGTCGCGCCTCGAGCGCGTCTTCTCCTCTCCACGCACCGTCGCGCTTCCACCATGCCTCCGAGGAGGAACAGCACCACCGGCTTTCGCGGCGTCCGAGCACGGCAGAACGGAATGTTCAGCGCAGATATCCGCTGGGGGGACGACCGCATCCCCCTCGGCTCCTTTGCGACGGCGGCGGAGGCCGCCCGCGCCTGGGACGCGGCGGCCTGGCGCCTCAACCGCCCGCGTTCGCTGATGAACTTCAACGACTGCCACACCGTCTGGGAAGCGGAGGCCAGGGCACCGAAGCCGCAGATCGTCACTGCCGCCGACCACCTCCACCTCCGTCACCGCGCGTTTCAGGGCCTAGTCGACGCCAGGGAAGAACGCGTCGTCCGCGAGTATTACCGGAACAACCCGGGGGAGGAGAGCGCCGACGAGGAGCTCTGGCAGACCCGCGCGGCTGAGCGGGCGGAGCGCCGCCTCGAACGCCACCTCGCGTTAGATGCCGCTCGGGAGTCGAGGACGAGGGCGCTGCAAGAGCTTCGTCGGGCCGACCGCGCCGGCGAAGTCTGGGCCTCTGACGATCCGAGGTGGGGGCCTATCTCGGACATACCATCATGCACCTCCGACGACGACGAGGAGGTCACCGACGAGTTCGCCGACGTCGATGTCCCGGAGGAGGTCACCGACGAGTTCCCCGATGACGACGACGAGGAGTAGTGTTCGTATGTTCTCTCTTTTTAATAAAAGAATTTGTATTCCGGCGACACTGCGGCGCGCTAGCGCGTCTGTTTTCTGTTTTTAATAAAAGTTATGAAATCAGATATTTTATCTCACAAGGTTTTGAGACATTTAAGTAACTTTCTGTTTTCCATGCTTTCCACTCGTTTTATCAAATATTTTGCAAAGGAGTTAGGCTGAAACACATCAGAGATAATATAATTCACATGATCCATTCAAAAAAGTTTGGTACACAATAAATTATTACACATCAATTCTTCCCTTGTGTCCCTGCTTTTCTTACGATCTGGCCGTATCCATGGAGCATCCTCATCATTTAACTTAATGCTTGGGTCAGTGTTGACTTTGAAGGGCGGAATTTCCCCAAACATATTATAATCTTCTGACATGTCTGTCTTGTCCTCCACTCCCACGATGTTTCTTTTTCCTGGAAGAACAATGTGGCGCTTTGGATCATCACATGATGTACTGATTGTTTTCTTATCTTTCCGTTTCCTCGGTTTGCTACTCATGTCCTTCAAATAGAAAACCTGAGCGACATCTTTGGCTAGGACGAATGGTTCGTCAAGGTAACCAAGATTGTCGAAATCCACCATTGTCATTCCGTATTGCTTGTCCACCTTTACCCCACCTCCTGTTAGCTTGAACCATTTGCACCGGAACAAAGGGACCTTAAAGGAGGGTCCATAGTCAAGTTCCCATATCTCCTCTATGTAACCATAATATGTGACCTTTTGCCCAATCTCGGTTGCTGCATCAAAGCGGACACCACTATTTTGGTTGGTGCTCTTTTTATCTTGGGAGATCGTGTAAAATGTATTCCCATTAATCTCGTACCCTTGGAAAATCGTTATAGTCGAAGATGGTGTCTTGGCCAACATGTACAGCTAATCTCCAACATCATTGTCATTCATTAAATATTTTCGCAACCAACTGCCGAAAGTCTCCATGTGGGCCTTTCTAATCCATGATTCAGGCTTCCCCGGGTTGTTCGAGCGTAAAATATTCTTGTGTTGCTCGAAGTACGGAGCCACCAAGCTCGAATTTTGCAGAACTGTGTAGTGTGCTTCAGTCATAGAATGACCGTCCATACATATCGTTGATTTCCTTCCGATCGTGCCTCTTCCACTTAGTCTCCCCTCGTGCCGCGATTGACGAATACCAATCGGCTTAAGGTCAGGAACATAGTCAATACAGAACTCAATTACCTCCTCATTTCCATAGCCCTTTACGATGCTTCCTTCTGGCCTAGCACGGTTACGAACATATTTCTTTAATACTCCCATAAACCTCTCGAACAGGAACATATTGTGTAGAAATACAGGACCGAGAATGGAAATCTCTTCGACTAGGTGGACCAGGAGGTGCGTCATAATATTGAAGAATAATGGTGGAAACAGCAACTCGAAACTGACAAGACATTGGACCACATCGTTCTGTAACCGTGGTAGATCTTCTGGACTGATTACCTTCTGAGAGATTGCATTGAGGAATGCACACAGCTTCACAATGGCTACTCGAACATTTTCCTGTAGGAGGCCCCTCAAAGCAATCGGAAGCAATTGCGTCATAATCACGTGGCAGTCGTGAGACTTCAGATTTTGGAACTTTTTGCCCGCCATGTTTATTATTCCCTTTATATTCGACGAGAAGCCAGACGGGACCTTCATACTGCTCAGGCATTAAAAAAAAATGACCTTCTCTTCTTTCGTAAGAGCGTAGCTGGCACGACCTTGAAACCATTCCGGATGCCGGTCATCTGGGTCTTTCAAAAGTTGCTGATCCCGCCGTGCTTCCTTTGTATCCTTTGTCTTCCCATACACGCCCAAGAAGCTTAGCAGGTTCACGCAAACATTCTTCGTAACATGCATCACGTCGATTGCAGAGCGGACATCTAGGACTTTCCAATACTGTAGCTCCAAAAATATCGATTTCTTTTTCCACATGGGTACGTGCCCGTCAACTCCGTGCGGAACTGATTGTCTGCCAGGACCCTTTCCAAAGATGACATTCAAATCCTTGACCATATCAAATATCTCAGCTCCAGTACGTTCCGCAGGCTTCGGCCGGTGATCTGCCTTGCCATTGAAATGCTTGCATTTCTTTCTTACGTTATGATTTCGGGGAAGAAATCGACGATGACCCAGGTACACGTTCTTCCTACAATTATCCAAAAATACACTTTCAGTCTCATGTAAGCAGTGCGTGCATGCTTTGTATCCCTTATTTGACTGTCCCGAAAGGTTACTGAGAGCAGGCCAATCGTTGATGGTTACAAAAAGCAACGCTCGTAGGTTAAATTCCTCTTCTTTGTGCTCATCCCACACAGGTACACCAGGTCTGCCCCACAATTGTAAAAGTTCATCAACTAATGGCCTTAGGTACACATCGATGTCGTTGCCAGGTTGCTTCGGACCTTGGATGAGCACTGGCATCATAATGAACTTCTGCTTCATGCACAACCAAGGAGGATGGTTGTAGATGCATAGAGTCACGGGCCAGGTGCTATGGCTGGAGCTCTGCTCGCCAAAAGGATTCATGCCATCAGTACTTAGACCAAATCTTATGTTCCTTGCGTCAGCTGCAAAATCTTTGAACTCTCTGTCGATCTTTCTCCATTGCGTTCCATCAGCGGGGTGTCTCAACTCCCCGTCGGACTTACGGTCCTCTTTGTGCCATCGCAACAACTTGGCATGCTCTTTGTTCATGAACAGGCGTTTCAGCCGAGGTATTATAGGAGCATACCACATCACCTTGGCGGGAACCCTCTTCCTGGGTTTCTCGCCCTCAACATCGGCACCAGGGTCATCGCCTCTGATCTTATAACGCAATGCAGTGCATACAGGGCATTCATTCAAATCCTCGTATGCACCGCGGTAGAGGACGCAGTCGTTAATGCATGCATGTATCTTCAGAATCTCTAAACCTAGAGGGCACACAACCTTCTTTGCTTCGTACGTACTGGCGGGCAACTCGTTATTCTTCGGAAACATATTCTTCAACATTTTCAGCAAATTTTCAAATGATGAGTCAGCTACACCTTCCCGTGCCTTCCATTTCAGAAAATCCAGTGTGCAGCCCAGCTTTTTCAGACTATTGTCGCATCCTGGGTACAACGACTTCGTCAGTTTCGCAGCGTCTCCGTGCATCAGCAATGGTCCGACCAAGATCATCAGCGGGCTCATCATGTGCCTCTTCTTCACCTTCACCAAACCCTTCCCCACCTTCAGCATCATCCTCCATGAAGGTATCACCGAAAGCGTCATGATAGTTGAAATCGATATCATCCCATTCTTCATCTTCTTCCATTCTAACCCCTCTTTCTCCATGCTTGGTCCAACAATTATAGCTTGGCATGAAACCGTGCCGAAGCAGGTGCATGTGAACGACTCTTGAGGAGGAGTGACCCTTCTCATTCTTACATTTAGCACATGGACAGATAATAAAACCTCGCTGCTTGTTCGCATTTGCCACTACGAGGAAATCTTTCAAACCCGTAGTGAACTCGCCGGAGAGTCGGTTACCGTACATCCATTGCCGATTCATCTGCATTATTATTATATAAAGTATATAATTAACCATCATGCATTTGTTAAACTAACTAGCTGGAAATAATACAAATCATGAAAGGGTTCAAGTTGCTAACCGCGACCGCGGAGGTAAAATAAATGAAAACGCTCAAGTGCGGCTCGGACACTTAATATCATGTGTGTTTCATGCTATCGGGCATTTCATCGAACACCTAGTGTGCATAGTAGGAACCAAAAGCATACCCACCACCCCTTGTGAATGTTGTGAGCAGAAGTGACATCAAATGTGGCTAAGTGCAGCGAGCTGAGTTCTATATATAGGCCTTTAGTCCCGGTTCACCTGGACAACCGCGGCTAAAGGCCGTGGGGCCAGACCGATGACCTATTAGCCCCGGTTGGTCTGGACAACCGGGACTAAAGCCTCTCCCCTCCGACAACTGTGGACCGAGCGCGCTGGGCCCAGACTATTGGTCGCGGGTCTCGTCCCGAACCGCGACTAAAGACCCCTATGGTCGCGGGCCGATTATTTTGGGGACTAATGGGGGCGTACCGAAGGCCTATTTTCTACCAGTGCATCCTCCACCGTCCAGATAATAATGCCTGCGGAGTTTGCGCGGTGGGCCTTTAGGAAGGTGGCCTGCGTCGACCCTTACCAGCTCACCTCTGACTACTGGATGTTGCTGGTCACCAACTGTGCTTAGCTTGGTGTACTACGGCCTACGGGTACGGATGTGGGTCATTGATGAAATTAGCTAAGTGGTTTTTTAAAATAAAAATTAAATCGAAATGTTTGTTACCGGCCCCACGTGATTTTGGTACCGGTCCCATATTTTCGGTACCGCCGGTTCCATCCGTCTGGTACCGTCTATTTTACCGCTGTTAGATCAGTGTGAATGGACGATTTTACTAAAAATTCCAACCATCGTAAAACTTTTATTATTTGCTAATACATGAGTATACTTTTTTCAACTCTTAACAATATTTTGGGAACCCAAGAGCAATTTTATCGAAGCCGTGAAAGTTTTTAACCCGCAAATATTTATTAAAATCTAGGGAAATATTTTAAGAACTTTGTGAACATTTTTTTGGAACCAATCTTTTGAACAACAACAACAACAAACAGTTTTAGTCCCAAACAAGTTAGAGTAGGCTAGAGAATTTATAAGTAGGTGAACATTTTTTTTACCAGGGAAAATGTTTTAACACCGTGAACAGTTTTCTAAATCACATGATTTTTTTAACTCCGTTAAAAAATTCACGTGTTTGTGTGGGGTCATTTTTTTACAAGGCGCATCCGCATCATGGAGGTGTGAGATCATATTTCGTGCATCCATGCCATTTTTTAAATAAAATTAGGAGAGGCGTTATCCCAACTCATTATAGAATTTGAACCGAAAGAATGTCTACCTAGTTGGTGCGCCGCTCACTACGGGAGAGCCTCGAAAGGCCGACGACCTTTCTATATGACGACGGCCAAGTATCGGGGCCGTCGGCGTATACCCGGCATGCAAGCGCATAATGGAATTTTTTTTTGGATACGCCGATGGCAACCCCGTCGTCCTATGTTTTTGTTTTGCTATGCAGACGGCCACCGTCGGCGTATCCTAGTTTTTTTTACTCACTCACCATTTTGAGCATAACTTTTGCATTCGAACTCGGATTTCGACGTTCTTTAACTCGTTTCGAAAATGATAAACATATCTACATAATCATACATATTATTAAAGCTAAATTATTCAAAAAAAATCATGAGAAAGAACGGAACAAAAAAGAAAGGGTTAACGATTACCGGGTGTAGACCTATAAGCTGAGTTTTTCTCCAACGGGGCTAGAGGTTGAATATTGAGAAACTATTGGTGTATATATCATGAAATAGGCAGTTGTGATTTTTTCAAAAAATCATGAGCAAACTATGAGTTACCTGTAGTTCAAATTTGACCTGTTTCCCGCGGAATCGGGCGAAACTTGTGTTTTTCAAAATAGGTGGATGGAAATCTTTTCATATGAAACAAATTAGTTATTTGTGCATATAACATGGTCTAGTATTTTCAAAAATTGTAGCTCTCAAGTTTTGCAACATATTTGTGGTAGGTCCTTCACAAAAAACCCCATTTTTTACACTCGGAAAATAGAAAATGGTTTTTTCAATCAATAAAAAGGAAAACTTCCCCGTCAACAGTGTCCATGCTTCCAAGATGCATGTTTGTGTGGAATATGGGAACATTTAAACAAATTATGCCATGGATTTGACCATAACACCCGTCATTTGGCCCGAAACCCTGGAATGTTCGGAAGAGATAGCTTATTTTTGTGAACACATTTTCAACATAACTATCGTATTCCAAGGTTATTATTTTTGGTGTATACTAGGACATATATAATGATACCACGCGAAGGTCTTGCATCATTTTGGGTTGTTTTGAATTTCTTGGAATTTTCTAAACCGGTTTGAGGAAAAAGTCAAGACGGCAGACAAGACCGTTCGTAGCTAGGGGTTGAATATTGAGAAACTCTTGGTGTATCTATGATGAAATAGGTAGTTGTGTACCTAAAAATGATTTTTGCCAAAAATCATGAGCGTTTGTAGTTCAAATTTGACCAGTTTCCAACGGAATCGGCAGAAACTTGTGTTTTTCAAAAGAGGTGGATGGAAATCTTTTCACAGGAAAAATATTGGTTATTTGTGCATATAATTTTGTCTATTATTTTAAAAAAAATTGGCACTCAAGTTTTGCAACATATTTGTGGTAGGTCCTTCACAAAAAACCCATTTTTTACACCCGGAAAATAGAAAATGGTTTTTTAATCAATGCAAAGGAAAACTTCCTCCATCAACATTGTCCGTGCTTTTAAGATGCAAGGTTGTGTGGAATATGGGCACATTTAAACAAAGTAAGCCATGGATAGGACCGTAACACCCGTCATTTGGACCGAAACCCTGGAATGTTCAGAAGAGATATCTTATTTTTGTGAAAACATTTTCAACACAACTGTCGTATTCCAATTTTATTATTTTTCGTGTATGCTAGGACATATATAATGACACCACGCGAAGATCTTGCATTATTTTGGGTTGTTTTGAATTTTTTGGAATTTTCTAAGCCGATTTGAGGAAAAAGTCAAGACGGCGGACATGATCGTTCGTTTCTAGGGATTGAATATTGATAAAATCTCTGTGTATCTATGATGAAATAGGTAGTTGTGTACCTAAAAATGATTTTTTCCAAAAATCATGAGCAAACTATGAGGTACATGTAGTTCAAATTTGACCATTTTCCAACGGAATCGGCAGAAACTTGTGTATTTTTAAAAGAGGTGGATGAAAACCTTTTCATATGAAACAAATTGGTTATTTGTGCATATAACATGGTCTAGTATTTTCAAAAATTGTAGATCTCAAGTTTTGCAACATATTTGTGGTAGGACCTTCACAAAAAAAAACATTTTTTACACACGGAAAAGAGAAAATGGTTTTTAATCAATGAAAAGGAAAACTTCCTCTGGTAATATTGTCCGTGCTTCCAAGATGCATGTTGTTGTGGAATATGGGCACATTTAAACAAACTATGCCATGGATATGACCATAACACCCGTCATTTGGCCCGAAACCCTGGAATGTTCGGAGGAAATAGCTTATTTTTGTGAACACATTTTCAACACAATTGTCATATTTCAAGTTTATTATTTTTGGTGTATACTAGGACATATATAATGACACCACGCGAAGTTCTTGCATCATTTTGGGTTGTTTTAAATTTTTTGGAATTTTCTAAGCCGGTTTGAGGAAAAAGTCAAGACGACGGACATGACCGTTCGTAGCTAGGGGTTGAATATTGAGAAAATCTTGGTGTATCTATTATGAAATTGATAGTTGTGTACCTAAAAATGCTTTTTTCCAAAAATCATGAGCAAATTATGAGGTAGATGTAGTTCAAATTTGACCATTTTCCAACGGAATCGGCAGAAACTTGTGTTTTTTAAAAGAGGTGGATGGAAACATTTTAATATGAAACAAATTGGTTATTTGTGCATATAACATTATCTAGTATTTTCAAAAAATATATCTCTCAAGTTTTGCAACATATTTGTGGTAGGTCCTTCACAAAAAAAATACCATTTTTTACACTCGAAAAATGGAAAATAGATTTTTTTACAATGAAAAGGAAAAAAGTATTGTACATGATGGAAAATATTATATGGATGTCATATTTGAATTTCTCTCATTTTTCTAATCGATATAGACATATTATTTGTCAAATTTTGATTTACGGATTTATAGATATGAATTAGTCAATATTAAATAGAAAAGGCAAACATGTTAATTATTATTTAAATTCAACATGGTTGGCTTTCCCTTCCACAATGCTGAAAACTGATATCATTGAAAGTATGCACTTAATAAGGCTTCAACTAAAATAGTAGAGTAGGGGCTCCATATTTGTATCTAAGAACTATGCGATGAATAAGCTCCGTTGATTCATTAGTTACCAGTGAAACCCCTAGCTGCTCCCGGGATAGCGGAGTTTTAGGTTCACAAAGGCGACTGTCGGACTGTCTTGTGTATCACGCTTCTGGCGAGACTCCCGCGGGGAGTGTGTCGTGGGATAATCACGGCAGACGTTACCAGGGGTAACTTACTTTGGGTCAAATCGACTCTGGTGTTTGGGAGAGGGTTTAGCTCAGGGGAAATCATGCTAGCAATCGATCTGGTAGCTCTGGCAATGATATCGCCGAGTCTCCGAGCTAGGGTTTCTATTATCGATTCTCGTATTACAGGATAATCGAATATCTGGTGAAGCTCTCTTTTCCTAACCCTAGGAGCCGGCTTATATCTTACCCGACACCTTGGCTTCCTATACAAGGCACACTCGGAATCCTACCCGGAAACCGCACACAACCCTAAGTTTCCTAATAGTAACCCCAAAGGCCGGGTTACAAGGCTTATGCTCCTTCTTGGGCCTTCTAGAAACTCCTCTTCCTTGAGCCGGGTCTTGCGCGATCCCCTTTGGGCCGAGTTTCACCTCGGCATTAGCCTACCGGGTTATCATCCCTCCATCAGTAGACCCCAGAATAGCCTGGGCTTCTCGGGATCAACCATGAAGCGCGCGCTATTCCCTGCAAAAAAATAAACATTCAAACTCATAAAACACCGGGTTAAGGTGCTTTGATAATAGCTAGGCCTTGCTCCATTGGCGGTCCATATAATAACCCGGTTTTTCCCGAGTCAAACATAACTTTTCCCGGGTCAACACTCCGAGGAAAACGCAGCAAGACCGGGATTCGTACCGTTGTCAATCAATCCGAATACCACGCTTGCAATCTATTTCCGGATATCTCGCAACGGGTATTTTGTTACTTATCCAAAATATCCGGGCCGAGTAACTTTTTTCCGTAAATTTGGCACTTGCCGCCTAAACTTAGGGCACTTTCCCCCGCACCTATAAATAGGCACCCAAGGGGTAACCCTAGATCCATTAGCCATTTCTCATTCTCCTTCTTCCTCTTCACTCCATTCTTGCGCCCGCGAGCCCAAGCTCGAGCCTGCACCAGCGGCACCACACCGCCGCCCGCAAGGCCACCGCCGGAATCGCACCGCCGCCGCCTGGTCGCCACCACCCGCGCCCGCGACACCGCCGTCGATTCGCGCCGCTGCGCCCTCGAGCAAGCCGTCGGAGATCCCAAGGGGCTGCCGCCGTCGAACCATTCGCCGCCGCCGCGCTTCACCTCTCGATCCGTCCGGTAAGTTTCTTCCACCTCTTAGATCTAGATTTCTACTTCTTGCGGATAGATTAAATCTAAGTTTATCCTCTAGTTCTCCGCTATTTCTCATTAGCTCGTCACGTTTTCGTAATCTCACACTTTTCACGGCTCACAATCAGTTATATCCGCGTGTATGGCTTTCAACACAGTTCCACCATTTGCAATCGCGTATTTCCCCTCTATATGTTCTTGACTAGATCCAATCCGCCAATTTTTGCAAGCGCTTCTCATTAAGTCGGATAGCCGTAATTTACGGGTCTCTCGTTATTCATACTTTGCATTTACCTCTTTTTTAGATCTACACACATGGCACCTAAGGCCAGCGCTAAGTTGAAGGGGAAACACCCGGTCGGCAAGCAAAAACCGAGTCAGTCGATCTCCGCCAACTGGGCTAGGCTTGACGAGCTTACTGAGTTGGGTGTTCTGCCCGCCCGGGAGGAGATCCACTGGAGGATACCCGGCGAGGAGACTCGGCCCGCTCTGGGTCTAGATGAGGTGGTGATCTTTGTCGAGCACGTGATCCGGGGTTTCCTCCCCCCGGGTCACCCTTTCTTCCGTGAGCTCCTGGACCACTACAAGCTCCGGGTATTCGACATTGGCCCCAATTCCATGCTTAATATCACCCATTTCATAGTTTTATGTGAATCGTATCTTTGCATTCCTCCCAACCTATCTTTGTTTCTTGAACTCTTCCAATGTAAACCATGCCGAGAGAGCGGCGATGGGGCCCTCCTAGTCTGTGGAGGAGTCTCGATCCAGAGGCGGAAAAACTCCCTCATGCCGACTCTGAGCCTCCATACGCACGTCAAACACTGGCAAAAAACCTTCTTTTACTGCCAAGATACTTCTTCACCCGGCGAAAAGCTATTGCCGGGTTTCTCCAATGATACCCTCACCTTGTCAGATAACCTCAATTCCTTTGCCTCCGAGGCTGAGAGGCAGTCTATCCAGCTTCTCCTCCATAAACTCGCTGTGCTCTCGGCCCAAGGTCTCCTTGGGCTCCATCTGATTAAAACTTGGGTAAGCTGCCGAATTCAACCTAACAGCACCCGGACGAAACTCATGTGCCACTACTCCGGGCACCTTACCGACTCTCTCCGATACTCGGAGAAAAATTACCCGGCTGGTGACATAAACAAGCTCATGAAGAGCTTTTTAGCCGAGAAACTTGACGCTATCAAGAATATAGCCGGGCTTAACCCCTTCACCCGCTCTTACCCGGCTCCTCCAGTAAGAACCGGTTTACTCTCTTTATCCGACTGATATTTCTCATGCATATATACTAATCCTTGGTTCTATATTACTTACACAGGAAGACGACGCGTTCTGGAAGATAGTCACCCCTCCCCCTTCAGAAAACTCGAAAGAAGACGAGGAGCCGGTTGATTCCGATGAAGGTAAAATCCGAGTCTTTCTGATGTACTTACTTCATTAACTTATTTAGACGAACTTTTTCCCCTTTCTGACAATGCATCTTGTTTGCCAGAGCTAGACGATAAGGAGGACACACAGTCGGGCGAAAGCGAGGCTGAGCCAGAGGTGGAGGTTGGGGCAAAGAGGAGGACCCGGGGAGTTGTTTTCAAGGTGCCTTATTCCTCCATTGCCTTCAAACCATACTCGTACGCTAACATTTACGAACTTAACCAACCCTTAATCGATTCATCGCACTTGAAGGAACCTGCCCCGACCAAACGTAGGGTAACCCGAAACTCTCCGGGTGATGATCCTCTTCACCCGGGCATCCCTTCATCGCCCGCTCGCCAAGCCGGTACTTCCCAAACTCATACATCTTATATTCCTCGGAAATTTCCATCTCCAAACCATCCATTAGCCGGCCAACTTAGGGTCTCACTTTCCGACTCTTTATCAGCTTCTTCCGGGTCTAGCAACGATCTCCCGCCAGATTTCGTCGTGAACACCGGGTAACTTACTTTTCTTGCTATTCGATACACTAATTTTTTCCATATCTTTCATTCATCATCTACTGATTGTTTCTTTCTCTTTCCCAGGGCCAAAGTCACGATTAGTGACCCTGAGGACATGGATGTGGATAACCTGGATATGGAAGAACCGAAGGACGCCGTGAAGCCCGCGGCTGGCGGTGCAGAAGAAGAACAAGAAGATTTGCTGAGAGACCCGGTGGAGAAGGAAGTCGAGTTTCCGCTGCCGGGAGACGAGGACATCGAGTTCCTGGGATCACGGATGGGTGACCCCACTCCTAACACCCAGGCAACCCGAGTCAGCTCCCCCAAGCAGGAAAGGACGCCGCCTCCGGGTAACCAAAACCCCAGCTCCTCCAGACCCAAACTTGATGATCTTGACTTTGAAGGGAAGCTAACTGAGCTCTTCTCTCTGAAGACCACTGAAAGGGATATCCTTGAATCCCTAGCAGCTGAGCACCAGGTAACTTTAATCAATGTTGCTTGTATATTCATCTAGTCCCCAAGTTCCGAGTTAACTATATCAAGTTTGCTCGGTACTTCCATAACTGTATAAACTTTCATACCCGGTTTTACCCTGCATCCGACTGACTTTTCCTTGTCTACTTCCGTAGGCGCACGTGACCCGGACTGAGGAGGTGTTAGCAAAAACCAATAAGGTCCTCCAGGTCGAGACCAAGCTGCGGGAAAAACTGGAGGCCGAGGTGGAGGATCTTGCCAAGGATGTGAAAAACTACAAGAAGTAATCCCAGAACGATGAGGGTGTGCTGAAGAAAATTTCAGCTCAGATTGCCGATACTTACCGCTCTTTACTTGGTAAAAATTTCTAACTTACTGATTATAACCCGGATCTTCCTGTAAGGTTTATAACCCGGGTCTTATTGCTTTAATTTTTTTGGTATCTTGTAGCTCCGGGTGAGAAGGCTATGGATGATGATGATGTTGAGAAGCTGAAGACACTGAAGGCCGTGATCCGGCAATTCTCCGTGGGGACCAAATGGACCTTGGAGGCTTTGAAGTGGCCTGGGACTCCTTGCGGCGCGGACAAGATGCTCGAGGCGTGCTCAACCATCCCCGCCTGGATTGAGCACTGGAAACGCTCAACCTGCCGAGTGGGAGTAACCCATGGCATTGCCTTGGCCAAAGCTTATTTTCCTAAGCTTGAGCTGGCAACGCTCGTGGGCGGGTTCCCCGAGTTTAACAACGACGGGTCAAGGTTCACTGGCAAGGATTATAAGTTCATCCATACTCAGGTGCGTCATTCGACAAGCTTGATAGCCGACAGTATGGATGTGAGCAAGATCATCCCGCCCTACAATGCCGATGACAAGCCGGTTCCATCTGATCTCCCTCAACCCTTCGATATGCTGGCCCGGTGGAAGGAGGAAGTTACCAAGAAGAAAGCTGAAGCCGATACTGTGCCTTCCTCCTCTACTCCGGCTGTTCCTCCTCCAGCCCGCGCCGATACTGCGTCTAACCCGGACATGGGAGCAGGGAAGAACACCGATGAGCATGCTGAAAACCCGACTGCCAAGGACACTGTTGATGACTCGGCTATGGATGCCAAGTGAGGTTTTATTATTTCTCGCCTCAAACACTTATTCGGCCAATAGGCATTTATGTGATATGCCTGATACCATTATTCTTTTGATAGTGCGCCTGTGCACTTCTCGATACAATTTCCCCGGTTTGTAATACGTTTAAACTTTAATAGCTATAGTGGCCCTTCTGGCCCCTCACCTTGATATGCTGTTTCCTCGTTTTAAACTTTTTTGCTGCTTTTCTGATTTTCGCTCTTTTTCCTTCTGTGAGACTCGGTTTCCGGGTCTCGGGATTTTTGACCAAGTGAACTTTATTTCTTAAGTCCCCAAGTCCCCAAGACTCGGATTTTTGGGTTTTAAGCTCGCTAGCTAGACAATTTGTTGCTTTTCTCAAATTCCCAAGTCCCCGAAACTCGATTTTCCGAGGCTAGGGAGTTGTAGTTTTCAAAGAGCAAATTGCTTTTCCTAAGGCGCAAAACATAGAGTTACTCACGTAGGTCTGAAGTTATCCTTAATACATTGTGAGTTTCCGGCTGTTAACCTTGTACTATGCATAACTTGTGGTTTGGATGACCCTTTTGATCTTCTTTGTTGTAAGCCGGCTTTCGCGTGGATATTCAGTGCTGCTATAACTTTATAAAAACAGGGTCGGGCAAGTCCCATTAGGCGTCATGACTGATTGTGATTATATGTTAGCAAAGCACGCCACATTATTGCGAGTCACTTCTAGCTTAAACAAGAGGAATCAAGAAAATTTGGCTCTATTGTCCGGTTATAAGATTGTAACCGTACTTATTGCAAGTAATCGGTCCTTATAACTTAATGGCATCGTGGCCGGGTCTTTGAGTTTGTAACTGTGCTATTCAAGCAATCAGCCCCAAGACCTATATATACAATTTTAGGAAAAATATAAAACTAATGTACTATAAGCAAACAAATAATACTTACCTAGTAAAGTAAAAAACGGAAAGTAAACAACAGAGAGATAAAAACTTAACAGAAATAAACAAGAAAGAAGCAAAATCATAGTTCAACCATCTCTTTATTGATATGAGAAATTTAGGTCAGCAAGCCGCCTCATTAAAAACCCTCCAGTCCCCTTAGGTACCCTGGATAGGAAAAGAGTGCGTCTGAAACCTGCTGCGTGTTACATCGTGTAATTCAACTTGTACACCTAGCCTATGCTAAGTGTAGTAGGGACGTAGCTGAGCCACGTTCCATGGTCTTTCCCTCTCTTGCATAGATGAAGTGGTATGTGTCGCACCCTGATTTCTAGGGGATACTCATCGGGCCGAACTGGATAGCAGATGCTTGGATTATGGGGCATAACTGCTCCCACGTCCCAGCTTCCTGGTAGGCCTGCGCTTATGCGCGACAACACAAGCCCTGCTATTCCATCGTCGATGTAAACTATCCACTAGAGATCAAAGGCACTACTGTCGACGTACTTCATACCAATCACACATGGTACATCAACAACGTTAAACGAATGATAATCACAACATATCTCTACGACACAAAAGATTGAAATAAGTTGCCAATGGCTCTCATTAAAGCAGAGATAGCAAGTACAATCATTCAGAGGACACATGTCCCAACAATACATCAGTACATCACAGCAGGAGCATTCAACATGTCTGAGTACAGACAAGAACCAAATAAGCCTAAGAGGCCGGAAACGAACAGACGGAGCCCATCCACGAAGTCTCGGATCCTGCCCGGGTCCGCTATCTACTCGTCAGCAGTCTCGTCATACTCCACGTAGTAGCCACCATGTGGATCCTCGGAAACGTCGGTCTGCGGAAACCACAACCCCAAAGGGGTCAGTACATAAACGTACTGGCAAGCAAGACTCACAGTTCACCAAAGTGTAACCCGTCAACACCAAGCACAGATGCCTTGTGTTCAACGGAAGAGAGGGGATATAAAAGATGCTGCAACTGGCTGCTCTAACCAACTACAGAGTTACTACCACTTTCGGCTAACAGAAAGGAGATAAGATCGAGGATTGTAACCAACTGAAAGATAACTTCAAACAAACCCATCCTGGATCTCGCCCCTTATCCAAAGAAGCAATCCGAGGATAACTCACACCGTTGTATTAAAGGTGAATCAAGTTATTGTGTCATCAACCTATTACTAGTCAAGTTATTAATCATTGGGTGTAACATGTTTGACCATTATGTTTAAGTTGTCCTGAGTACTTGTTAGCCAGTACTTTCACCAAGTAATCCATAACCGCGGAAAACACGGCTTCTCGAGAAGATTATCCCTGCAGGGTTGCACCAGTTTGGCCGTACACGCAAGAATATCCCGCCAGATGGAAATGCACTTCCACCAAGCGGGGCACTCTACACAACTCAACTCTTCTTCGCATCAAGCCCAAAGAACCTTCGGCGCACGGCTAATCGAGCCCAGAAGAAAATGGACTCTCATAGCACTCTAAGAACGTGTCCCCCTATATGCCGACTACAAAAGTTCCACCCTGGCCTGGGCTCGCAAAAACATGCATGCGGCAAATGGAAAACACGAACTAAATGAGGCGATTTGGACGAGATGCGAATCGAATCAAATTGAGGGGGGCGCCCATACTCGCTTCCCACATGCGGTTAGTGCGCTCATCATGGATCAGTAGACAAGACCCTTTTCCTATTAGGGTCGACACTAGCAGGCCTCAAAACCACACAGGGCCTCCTGCCGGTGCCTTATCATCAAATTTATTATTAAACAATAACATTAGCATGATTCATTGTTTAACCTCGAGCCCCAGAACAGAAGTGAAATAGTAACAGAGAGTAAAGGGTACCAGACTCGAGCAAAACAACCCTAAGCATGCTAGTAAGACACTGGCTCAACCAAAAGGGTGATAGGAGTGGAGGTGAGGCAAGATCAAGGTTAAGGGATTCATGTGATGGGTTCGTAACAGAAACAACTACTACTAAGGCTAGCAGAAAAGAACAACGGAAAGTATCGGTAATCAATGTTGAAAGGAACACGATGGTTCATGTGAGTGATAACTTGCCTGCAAACCCAGTAGCCTCGTACTGAGCTAACTCCTTAGAAGGGGTGTCGTAAGTATCATCTGTCTCAACGTCGTCGTGTATCCGAGAAGAAGCAAACAAACAGTGCAGAAAGATAAACAATCAATATCATGGCATAATGCACAATCAAAGGAATGATGCATGATAGTTTAATTGATGCATCAATAGTAAACTAGTTGACAACGTAACACAAATTAAATGGACCCATATGCAATTGGATTGCATATGGCAAGAGTCCATGAATTAAGTGGAAACAAATGATCTACAAGTTAATTATCATGTGGAAGTTGTTAGCATGATGCATGCATGATGATAACAACAAAATAACAACAAAAGATGCAAGTGAAAAAGGAATTTAACAAGGTTTGGAAATCATTTATTAAGTTTGGAGAATTTGGTTACTTAAAGATGTCACACAAGCATTTGTTGTTTTCATCAAGTTAAAGTGTTCAAAACAAATAACAAAGTTTATATTTGAAAAGAACACACAATTTTAGGTGGATTGCATGTTTCACTTGTTGAAAAAGAATTTCAAATAAATTATTTATGAATTAAACAAGTGTAAGCAAGAATTAAATGAATTAAATAAGATTTAAATTATTTAACCAAGTTTAATTATTCAAATCATGAAACAAATTTTATATTTGGAAAGGTGGTTTAATTTTGCATGGAAAACATATTTTATATGTTGAAATTGGATTTAAAATGAGCAAGTTATTATTTTGGCAATTTTAAATGCAATAATTAAGAAACAGTTGTTTTCAGCAATTTAAATTATTCAAAACAGCAAACAAAGTTGATATTTGTAAAGTACATGAAAAGTTGATTGGAAAACATATTTAGTTTGTGGAATTTGGAATTTTTATGAACAAGTTATGATTTTTGCAAGTTTAAGTGAATTTAACAAGAATTCAAATATTGCACCAATTTAAAATATTCAAATCAGTAAACAAATTTTATATTTGGAAAGAACATTTAATTTGGGACAGAAAACATATTTAAAAAGTCAAAATTGGAGTTACAATGATTTTCTTATGCAATTTACAAGATATAGTACAAATCTGCCATTTTTTAATGAACCAGGGACTTGGAAATAAATTTCAGGGGTTTAGAATTAATTTACAAGGGCCTAGTTGTGAATTTGTGAAGTTGCTGTGACCAAATCATTGCAAAATAAAAAAGGTGGTTTATTTGTGTGGGAGGGGAATCGAACCCCTGCCCTCCTTCTGTGAGCAAAGGAACAGAACCAGTGGGCTGGATGCGCTCTGTTGGTAGATAGTGGATGTGCGGGGTGGATAAGCTGTGGTTGCGGGTGGTTTTCTGAACTTGAGACTGCACATACTGAACCTGGTTCAGTTAGCCATCGAAGGCAGATCGGAGGTCGCTGGCCATGGCTGTCGGGCGCTCGTGTGGCTGGGGTGCGGTGGGTAGAAGGAGGGAAGGGAGAGGAGGAGAGCGAGCGGGAGGGGGAGAGCTCATCTTGGGGCGAGCGGTCAGCAGGAGGGGGCGGACGTGCAGAGCAGGTCGAGCAGCAGCAGGGGCGACCGGCGGAAAAGGAGGCGACGGCGGCGGCGACTCAGGCCCTCCCGGCCCAAGCCGAGGGGGGGGGGGGGCGAAGGGAGATGGAACCATGGGGGTTCCATTCCCATGCTTGGCCCGGCCGGAGGAGGTCCGGAGCTCCGGCGATTGCCGGTGGAAGGAGAGTGCTTTTTCGGTTGGGTTCAGTATGGGTACAGAGGATACAGAGAGCAGAGAGGGAAAGGAGGAAGAAGGAAGAAGAGATGGAGGCGCTAGGCTAGGGTTAGGGTTAGCAGGGGGAACCCTAGGGGGGTAGGCTATATAGGGGAAGGTGAGTGTTGCTGGCCGTCCCCTCTGTTACTGCCATTAACGTGGACAGCAGCATCGAGCTGCCGTACGAAGAAGATGATGGGAAGGGGTATCGGGCCACAGGGAGAAGGTTGGGCTGGGCTTTCTCCCCCCTCTTGAACCGTTTTCTTCTTTTTATTATTTCTGCTTTTCCCTTTTTTTTTGTAGCAACTAGAAAATGGAAGAGATAGATAGGTTTTAGTGCTAGGAAAATTTAGGCAAAATTATGGTTAGATTAGGTTTTTATAATGTCAACTAATTGACAACTTTGTTTTTCCAAACTTTCAAATTTAAAGTGCTGTTTGAAACTAATTCAAATTTAGAGGTATTTGTTATTAAATAAAATAATATTGAAAGCAAAGGTGTTAATGGGGTGAACCCTATTGACTAATGTGATCAAAATTATTAGAATAGTTTGGTAGTTTTAATGACTTGGAAATTGGTGCTGTTTGCATAGGTTTCAAATTGGAGTTAGTTTGGATACATTTGGTTTGAATTGGAATCATTTGTTATTTAATATAGAAAACAACAACTTAAAAGGGTGAACCTTATTGATTAAATAGAACAATGTGATTATAAATTGTTTGGTACTTTTATAACTTTCAAATGAGGTGCTGATTTGGAGATTTTATTTGAGTTTGAAAAGATTTGGAATTAATTGATTGAATTAATTGTTTGATTAAAACCAACAATTTAATAAGTGATCATTATGGATTAAAAAGAAAACAATTTGGTTGTTTTTATTTGAGATTTCTATTTAAAAGGTTGTAACAGAGCAAGTATGAAAACAAAGCATTTGAAATTGTTTGATTTTCATTGTGAAAACAATTAAGAACAGATGCAAAACAAATAGTAAACAAGGCAAACAAGGAAATAAATATGATGTCATGATGCAATACTTTAATAACAAGAAATCAAACATTCTAAATGGTAGGTTTTCATACTTGGGTTGTTACAGTATGGGCGGTGTCATTGACAGTATCCGAGACTTCCCTTACATCTATTAAGTAGTATGATCCGTTGTGCAAATTCCGGCTTATGATGAACGGGCCTTCCCATGGTGGAGATAACTTGTGCTTTACCTCCTTCGATTGTACCAAGCGCAATACCAGGTCTCCTTCCTGGAAGACCCGGGTTTTGACTCGCCGACTGTGGTATCGCCTCAAATCCTGCTGATATATGGCTGATCTCTCCAAGGCTTGCTCTTTGTGTTCTTCGAGCATATCCACGGCAACCTGCCGGGTCTTCTCATTCTCCACCTCAACATAAGCCGACACTCGGGGCGAGTCATGAATAATGTCACTCGGCAATACTACCTCTGCACCGTAAACCATGAAAAACAGGGTCATCTGAGTAGATCTGTTAGGTGTAGTGTTAATTCCCCAAACCACTGATGGTAACTCCTCAACCCATGCTCCAGCGGCTCTAAGGCACAGGACTCTCAGTCGTGGTTTCAACCCACGCAATAACTCCTGGTTTGCCCTCTCCACCTGTCCATTAGCTTGTGGCTGGGCTACCGAGGCTACGTCGAGGCGGATGCCGTTGTTTCCATAGAATTTCTCCATCTCTCCTAAGGACATGTTGGTTTCATTGTCTGTTATTATGCTGTGAGGATATCCAAACCAGTAGACAATCCTTTTCAGGTTGACTGCTATGATTGCTTCGCAATTGGTAACTGGCATAACTTCAACCCACCTGGTAAACTTATCAATAGCCACAAGAAGATGAGTCTTTTTGCAAGGTGACATGTTAAAGGGGCCTACCATATCCATACCCCAAACTGCAAATGGCTAGGTCAGCGGGATTGTTCGTAACTCCATAGCCGGCACATGGATTTGGCGAGCATACCTTTGACATCCGTCACACCTTGCAACCAAGCGCTCCGCGTCTGCTAAGGCCGTGAGCCAGAAGAAACCGTGCCGGTATGCTTTAGCCACGAGGGACCTTGTGGAGGCGTGATGCCCACAATCACCTTCATGGATCTCCTTCAAGATCTGTCGGCCTTCTTCTGGTGCTACACAGCGCAAAAAGACTCTTGCTGCACTTCTTTTATACAACTCTGCATTGATAATAGAATAGCCCTTTGCTCGTCTCAGGATTTGCCTTGCTAAAACTTCAAGTGGTGGTAACTCGCCCCGTGATAGGTAGGCCAGAAACGGCTCTGTCCACTCGGGAACAGCACGTACCGTGGCCACGAGCTCCAAATCTGTGTGTTGGTTAGCCCCCTCTTCTTCAGATTCGGTTTTGACGGATGGCCGCCATAACTCGTCCAGGAAAACATTGGGTGGAACCGCATCTCGGCGTGATCCGAGTCTTGCGAGCGCATCTGCTGCCTCGTTCTTTCGCCTGTCGATATGTTCCACCTTGTACCCGGAAAAGGACCCGGCCACCCTGGCTACCTCTCTGCGATATGCTGCCATTGTTGTATCCTTTCTATCCCAGGTTCCTGAGACCTTCTGTACCACAAGATCCGAATCTCCATAGCATCGTATTCTCCTGATGTTCATCTCCTTTGCCACTCTCAATCCATGTAATAATGCCTCATACTCGGCTACATTGTTGGAGCAATCAAAGTGGATTTGCAACACGCAGCTCAATTTATCGCCTTTAGGCGATGTAAGTACCACACCAGCCCCTGATCCCTCGTACTGCTTAGAACAATCGAAGTGCATCACCCAAGACTCGGAACTTGGCATCATTGTGGGCATGCTTGTGTGAGTCCAATCATTGATAAAATCAGCTAAGGCCTGGGATTTGATTGCAGACCTGGGCTCGTAGTTCATGTGATAATCTCCCATCTCAATTGCCCACTTAGCTATTCTACCTGTTGCATCCGAGTTTCTGATAATATCTGCGATTGGTATAGAGCTAACCACTGTTATGGGGTGTTCCTGGAAGTATGGTTTCAATTTCCGACTGGCCATGAAGACCCCGAAAACTAACTTTTGCCAATGTGGGCAACGCTGCTTTGCTTCCAATAGGACTTCACTTACGTAATAAACCGGCCTCTGTACCGGATGATCCTTCCCATCCTCCTTACGCTCAACTACAACTACGGCGCTGACCGCTCAGGGCTCAGCCGCTATGTATAACAACATGGGCTCTTTGGGACCCGGCGCTGCCAAAATTGGTGCCTCAAATAGCTGTTTTTTCAGAGCCTCGAACGCCTCGTCCGCCTCTTGGTCCCAAACAAATTTGTCGGTTTTCCTCAAGAGCCGGTATAGGGGTATTGCTTTTTCTCCGAGTCTGGATATAAACCAGCTTAACGCTGCTACACATCCTGTGAGCTTTTGAACGTGCTTCAGACCTTCCGGCTTTTTCAGGCTTTGAATAGATTTGATTTTATCCGGGTTTGCCTCAATTCCTCTCTCGGAAACAATGAAGCCGAGTAATTTTCCTGCTGGGACTCTAAATACACACTTGGTGGGGTTAAGCTTCACCTGATACCTTCTCAAGTTCTTGAAAAGGTCTCCTTTAGATCATCTATGAAGGTTTCATCTTTCCTTGTTTTAATCACCACATCGTCCACATAGGCGTGAACATTGCGCCCGATTTGATCCTCAAAACACTTCTGGATACACCGCTGATACGTTGCACCTGCATTTTTCAGCCCAAAGGTCATAGTTTTATAACAAAAAGCACCAAAGGGGGTTATAAACGAAGTTTTCTCCCAATCCTCCCTCTTGAGCTTGATCTGGTGATACCCGGAATAAGCATCCAGGAAACACAATAGGTCACTTCCTGCCACTACATCTATAATCTGATCTATTCTTGGAAGGGCAACCGAATCCTTTGGGCAATGTGTGTTGAGAATCGTGTAATCTATGCACATCCTCCACTCATTGTTCTTTTTCAGCATTAGAACCGGATTTGCCAGCTAATCCGGGTGAAAAACTGTAACATCCCAAGTATGAAAATACCCCTAGAATGTTTGATTTCCTGTTTAATTAAAGTATTGCATCATGTCATCATATTTATTTCCTTGTTTGCATTTGTTTACTATTTGTTTTGCATCTGTTTTTATTCTGTTTTCATAATTGAATTTCAAACAAATTCAAATGATGTGTTTCATACTTGTCATGTTACAATATTTTTCAAATAAAACATTGCAATCCAAAGTCTCATTTTCTTTCCAATCATTCCATAATGAATCAACTACTAAAATGGTGGTTTTATTTCAATTAAGTAATTCCAATTTGCTTTCAAGTTCAAAGCATCTACAAACAGCACCTCATTTGAAAATTATAAAAATACCAAACAAATTCTAATCACATTTGTTCTATTTAATCAATAGGGGTCACCCTAATAAAAACATTGTTTCCAATATTAATAAATTAATTATCAAATTATTCAAATTCAAACCAAAAACATTCAAACAGCACACCCAATTTTTTTCAAAATTTTTGCAAACCCAAAACCTATCATTTGCTTCCATTTCCATTTGCTACAAAACAAAACTGCAAAACAAAAAAAAGAAAAGGAGAAAAGCTAGCGCGCGCGGCAGCTAGCAAC
Organism: Alopecurus myosuroides; assembly: GCA_028641055.1. Lineage (NCBI taxonomy): Eukaryota > Viridiplantae > Streptophyta > Magnoliopsida > Poales > Poaceae > Alopecurus > Alopecurus myosuroides. Next base: position 27,890,829 of record CM054059.1, on the reverse strand, counting down.
ACGGCCCAGCCCACCTCTTCCTTTTCCTCGCGCGCCGCCAGCCCACACGGCCGTACCGGTTCGATCAGCCGCCCCCGTCGTCTCCTTTCAGTACGGCGGCAATCTCCGTGGTGCCACGGTGGCAGCGCACGGCGCCGACGGCCAGGAGCTCCCCTAGGCCCCTATAACTACCCCCTAGCCCCGCAGCGGTGCCCTAACCCTAGCCTGCCCCTATCCCCTCGCGATCGCCGCCATCTCCTCCACCTCGCTGCCTCTTCCTCCACCTTCTGAAGCTCGCCGGAGATGCCCGTCTGAAACCCTGTTGTTCACCGCCGCCTCTCACCACCACCTACCCTCCTAAACCCCGAAACCAAACCACCGCGACTTCCACTTCCGTTTGGACACCGGAGCGAGCCCGGAGACACACGGAATCCCCGCCGCCATCATCGACATCGCCGCCGGCCACGCCCCCCTCGAGCCACTGCTTCCACGACAACGACGGTATGCAGCCACCGTGCCCTCCTCCTCCCTGTCCACTCTCTGCATCGCAAGCGCTGGCGCGAGCTCACGCATCCGCAACGTCCACGCGCAAGCCACAGCAGCACGAGCACACCACCGTGATCGCCGCCGGCAGTATGTCTGTCAGAGTTTCAGTCATGTTTCGTCAGTTTAAGTTCAGATCCACGAGCCAACACCTTAACCTCACCGCGTCGCGTTCTCTGACAACGAACTGAAACACACCGCACTGGTTACAGTGCGTTGCGCGCACGGGGAGGTTCCAGGATCGAGTCCTAGCTCTCCCCCGGGAGAAATCCCACCTTTTTTCACCGCAGCGCTGACAGGGAGGGCCCCCTGTCAGCCACACGCTTGCCACGCAAGCACCAGTGGCCCACTGGCAGTGGCCAGGGTAGACTCCCTGTGCGTATAAAATGGTTTTAACATTTTCTGTTTTCAAATCCAGACCCTTTTGTTTTACAGTTTGGTCCCTGAACTTAAAAAAAGAATAACTTTTATTTTATAACTCCAATTAATAAAAATAAAATATGTGCACTGATCTAAATTAAATTATCTACCTATTGGTACCATTTGTTTCCTGTTTTGAAATTTCCAAATGCAATGCAAATTTGAATTCAAATAATGCAATTGTAATTTGCTAAAATCCATAACTAATTCATTCTTAATCCAATAAATGCAAATAAAATATGTTTTCCATGCTATTTCAAATAACCTTTTCAAATATAAATTTTGTTTCATGTTTTGAATAATTTAAATTGCATAAATAATTTAAACCTTGTTTAAATCATTTAAATTTGATAAAATCATAACTTGCTCAAATTAAATTAATTTTGAACATGCAAAATATGTTTTCAAACCATCAAAGTATAAAATTTTCAAATGTGAGTTTGAATTTATGTTTTGAATAAATAAAATTCAAATAATATTCAAACTTGTTTTAAATTCATTTAAAACTTGTTTAACTTTGTTTAAGTCATAATAAATTCATCCTAATTCCTTTTTCAATATTTGAAACAGGTAATCCAACTAAAATTTTGTATTCTTTTCAAATATGAGTTTTGTTATTTATTTTGCACAATTTAAATTGGTGAAAACAACAACTATTTGTGTAATACCATAAAGGAACCAAAAATTCCCTACCTTAACAAATAAAATTCTAAATTGGTAAACCTTATTTCCAATTGGTTCTATTGTTGTTATTTTGTTGTTTTCCTCATCCATGCATCATACTAATCCACTTTCACCTGTTGATTAATTGGAAAACAACTGTTTCACACCAAAATCCATGGGCTTTCATATGCAACTCAAAACTGCATATGTGTCCATTTAAATTGTGTTCCCCTATCAACTAGTTTATTTTCATGCATAGATTAAATGGACATGCATCATACCATGATTGTGCACTATGCCATGATATTGACTGTTTATATTTCCGCATTGTCTGTTTGCTTCTTCTCGAATAGACGACGACGTTGAGACAGACGATCTTTACAGTACCCCTTCTGAGGATCTAGCTCAGTACCAGGCTGCTGAGTTTGCAGTCAAGTTATCACTCACATGAACCACTGTGTTTCCTTTCAACATTGGTTACCGATACTTTCCGTTGCTTATTTTTGCTAGCCCTATGTATAGTTGTTTCTGTTACGAACCTATCACATGAATCCCTTAACCCTGATATTGCCTCACCTCCACTCCTACAACCCCATTGCTTGAGCCAGTGTCTTACTAGCATGCTTAGGTTGTTTTGCCCGAGTCTGTTACCCGTTACTTTCTGTTACTATATTACTATTATGTTCTGGGGCTCGATGTTAATCAATCAACCTGTTAATAATAATATGCTGATAAGGCACCGGCAGGAGGCCCCTTGTGGTCTTGAGGCCTGCTAGTGTCGACCCTAATAGGAAAAGGGTCTTGTCTACTGATCCATGATGAGCGCACTATCCGCATGTGGGAAGCGTGTATGAGCGCCCCCCTCAATTTGATTCGATTCGCATCTCGTCCAAATCGTCTCATTTAGTTCGTGTTTTCCATTTGCCGCATGCATGTTTTTGCGAGCCCAGCGCAGGGTGGAACTTTTGTAGTCGGCATATAGGGGGACACGTTCTTAGAGTGCTATGAGGGTCCCCTTTCTTCGGGGCTCGATTAGCCGTGCGCCCAAGGTGCTTTGGGCTTGATGCGAAGAAGAGTTGAGTTGTGTTGAGTGCCCCGCTTGGTGGGAGGCATCCCATCTGGCGGGTTATTCATACGTGTACGGCCAAATTGGTGCAACCCTGCAGGGATAATCTTCTCGAGAAGCCGTGTTTTCCGCGGTTATGGTTAACTTGGTGAAAGTACTGGCTAACAAGTACTCAGGACAACTTAAACCTAATGATTCATAATCTCACAACCAATGATTAACAACTTGACTAGTAAAAGGATTATTGACACATTAACTTGATTCATCTTTAATCCAACTGTGTGAGTTATCCTCGGATTGCTTCTTTGGATAAGGGGCGAGATCCAGGATGGGTTTGTTTGAAGTTATCTTTCAGTTGGTTACAATACTCGATCTTATCTTATTTCTGTTAGTCGGAAGTGGTAGAATCTCTGTAGTTGGTTAGCACAGCCAGTTGCAGCATCTTTTATATCCCTTTCCTTCCGTTGAACCCAAGGCATCTGTGCTTGGTGTTGACGGGTTACACGTTGGTGAACTGTGAGTCTTGCTTGCCAGTACGTTTATGTACTGACCCCTTTGGGGCTGTGGTTTCCGCAGACTACGCCTACGAGGATCCAGGTGACGGCTACTACGTGGAGTTTGACGAGGCTGCTGACGAGTAGATAGCGGACCCGGGCAGGATCCGAGACTACGTGGATGGGCTCCGCTTTCCTTTCATTCCCGACTTCTTAAGCCTATTTGGATTTGTCTCTACTCAGACCCCTTTGAATGCTTCCGTTGAGATGTAATGATGTTATGTTGGGACATGTGTCCTCTGGATGATTGTGTTTGCTATCTCTGCTCTAGTGAGAGCTATTTGCAACTTATTTCAATCTTTTGTGTCTTAGAGATATGTTGTGTTATCATCTTGATCAAATCCGTTGACGTACCATGTGTGTATGGTATGAAGTACGTCAAAGGTAGTGTCCTGATTTCTACGGGATAGTTTACATCGACGGTGAATAGTAAAGATTGGTTGTCACACATAAGTGTTGGCCTACTCGTAAGAGATGCGGGTGCCGGTAAGCCCCGTAATCCAATCAAAATACTGTTCAATTCGTACGGTGAGTATCCTCTAGAAGTCTGGGTGCGACAAATGGTATCAGAGCCTGTCTGCCTGTAGGATCCCTTTTTACTGGTCGCAGTTGAGTCTAGAAACTATTTTGTAGCTATATAGGAAAAATGAAACGTGAGAGTAGGAATTCTGCCATTTTTCTTCTTTCCCCACCCACCCACCCTTTTCTGGTAAGGAAGTGCAACGTTGTTTTCTCTTCTCACCTAAACTTTCAAGTTAGGATTTCACGTGTTTTGGGTTCTCCGTAGTACCTCAGGAGTTTTTGGTCTCGTGTTTCCCGATGTTGCTTCAATATCCTGTTCTTTTCAACATCCTTTCGTCCGTTGAAATCTTGGTGTTCTTTCCACTTCAGTTCTCTACCGGCGTCTAATCAAAACTTCCCCGATCATTTGCAGATGGATCTCAGGTTCTTCCCGCAGGTGGTTTGGATGACTCATTGTGAGAGCACCGCCGGTTATCCGGAGATGCTGAGAGACATGGTCACTTATCTGGGGTTCCGTTGGGCACCAGAGTACCAGGTCTACGAGCAGCAGCGAGAGTTTGACCAGACCTACTACCAGGCTATCGTCTACATTCTGTCAGATGATGGCATGAGCGTTGTCCACCGCTACGAGGCAGTAGGTTCCACAGTGGATATGGCCGTGCAGCAGGCAGCTTACGTGAGTCTCACCGTCCTTCGTGCTGACTACTGGGGGTTTGACGATTCTATCTATCGCCACATCCCCCGTGGTTACGTCACTTCAGAGGGAGTTCACTTCACTCTCCATGATAACTTGGACATTTACGAGCATGATAGCTGCAGGCTGCACACCACTGCTCAGTTTGTGACACACAGTGACGCACTTGCCAGCACACTGTCTCAGGAGTTGGCTTCAGTCAGAGAGCAGCTCTACCTTGCTTTGACTCGTCTGGCGACGTACACCACAGACTTTGTTGGAGATGAGCGCTTTGCACGTTTCCATCAGCCAGTGGGTCGTCCTCTACCAGATGCTGGAGGTTACGAGCCGATCAGAGGTCCACTCCTCAACCTCGGAGCTGGTTACACTGGGATTCCCCATTTTGGAGCATAGGGAGACGATGCTTTCTACTTCACCACACCGAGCGTCGCTCTCAGAGCAGTCCCGATCTATGTGGATCGTCGATCTACTTACTTTCGTGGGATTCCTCCTCACCGTATCTCTCGTCGTACTACTCACCGCCGTCCTGCGTGATGAGCATGGGAGTACCGATGTATCCATTCCTAGCTATGTTTAGTTATCCTTTGGCTTTCGAACCATGTATTGGTGAGTTGGATATTCTGATGTATTTGAACATGTGATGATGTACCTGTTGGTTATCTATTCATGCGTCGGAATAATCTCTCTTTGCGGTTACCAAGTCTATCCTTTTTCTATTGTGTGCTAAAATGCATGTCTATTCAGGATGCCGCCAACAAGGAACAACCCGCCTGAGCCACCGCCAATCACGGAGCTGTTGACTCAGATGACTCAGGTCGTGGCACAGATGGCCCAGTTCCAGGCTAATCAGCACAACAACCAGAATGCTCCACGAGTCAGTATCAAGGAGTTTCTGAGTATGGGGCCGAGAGCTTTCGTGGCAACACGCGAGCCTCTGGATGCTGATGACTGGATCAGGGAGATGACCAGGGCTCTGGACATTGCTCACGTTGCTGAGGAAGACAAGGTCAAGTATGCCACCTACCTACTGAAGGCTCAGGCAGCTACTTGGTGGGAGAACTATCAGACCATGAGAGCTGGATATCCTATCACCTGGGTTGTTTCAAGGATGCCTTCCTGAAGCACCACATCCCAGATGGTCTCATGGAAAGGATGCGTGAAGAGTTTTGCTCTCTTAAGCAAGGCAAGCTGGACGTCATTGGCTATCAGAACGAGTTCAATCGTCTCGCTCGATACGCTGGTGATGAGGTGTCCACTGAGACTAAGAAGATGGCAAGGTTCCGCCGAGGTTTTAACCCGGAACTCAAGTACACTCTCACCAACATCAAGTGCAAAGACTTCGAGGAGCTCGTGAACACCGCGCTCAATGAAGAAAATGGGCGCAAGGCGTTCGAGGAGTCTCGGAAGCACTCGCGTGAGGGTGGTTCCTCCTCCAACATGACCACCCCCCGCAGAAGCGGCATATCTGGGTGCCAAATGCTGCTGTCACTCGGGCTCCATATGCCCAAGCTTCTCCAGGCTTTGCTCCCCGCCCACCCAACCCATCTCAGATGCAGGGTCAGAGGGTTCCAATGAGGCAGCCAAGGCCAGGTCCTCCTCGTGTCGTCACTTGCTACAAGTGCAAGGAGACTGGACACTACGCTGATAAGTGCACTCAGAGGCAGCTACCTCCACCTCCTCGCCCCAACACCAACCAGGCAATGGTTCGTGCTCCCCCGGCTAAAGCCTTCAACTCCAACAACAGGCCTGTCGGGAGGACCGCGAGGGTGAATCATATCAAGGCCGACAAAGCTGAGGAAGCTGCTGACGTCGTTCTCGGTATATTACCCGTAAACTCTTTTCCAGCTAAAGTGTTGTTTGATACCGGAGCATCGCATTCTTTTGTGTCAAAGATCTTTGCTACAACGTACAACCTAGTTCTGGTTCCACTAAGCAATCAAATCACTGTTCACTCTCCGGGATCTCAAATGTTGACTTCCAAGATAAGCATGGACAATCAAATCCTAATTGGAGGTCGCATATTCCTTGCTTCACTCATGTTGCTGGGAAATTCTGACATTGATGTCATTCTGGGCATGGATTGGTTGAAGACCAACGAAGCTAAAATTGACTGTGCTCAAAAGTCAATAACTCTATCCCACCCTTCTGGCCAGATAGTCTATTCTCCATATGAATCAAGGTCTATTCAGCTGTTCAACCTCGATGCAAAACCTCTTCCTGCAATTGAAAATGTTCCGGTGGTTTGTGAATTCCCTGACGTCTTTCCAGAAGAATTGCCAGGAATGCCTCCGGACAGAGCAGTTGAGTTCGTGATCGAGCTTGAGCCAGGTACTGCTCCAATCTCTAAGCATCCATACAAGATAGCTCCTCCTGAACTGAAATTGTTGAAGGAGCAAATCGATATGTACATGGAGAAAGGTTACATTCAGCCTAGTTCCTCCGCTTGGGGTTGCCCAACTCTGTTTGTTGCCAAGAAGGATCAACCAAAGAGACTCGTGGTTGACTATCATCCTCTCAACGAGAAAACCATCAAAAATAAGTATCCAATTCCTCGTATCGATGATCTTTTTGATCAACTTGCTGGAGCCTCAATATTCTCAAAGTTGGACTTGAGGATGGGTTACCATCAGATAAAGATCAGAAAGGAAGATATTCCAAAAACAGCTTTCACCACTCGGTACGGTCTATATGAATACACCGTCATTTCCTTTGGTCTCACCAATGCACCGGCGACATTCTCTAGACTTAGGAATTCTGTCTTCCATGAATACCTCGACAAGTTCGTTGTGGTATATCTTGATGACATTCTGGTCTACTCCAAATCCGAGGAAGAGCATGGAGAACATCTTCGTCTCACTCTCATGAAACTTCGCGATCATCGTCTATATGCCAAGTTTTCCAAATGTGAGTTCTGGATTCCAGAAGTTGCTTACCTTGGTCATATCATCTCTGCCAAAGGCATAGCCATTGATCCTGAAAAGGTTAAGGCAATTGTTGATTGGAAACCCCCTAAGACGGTGAAGCAAGTCAGAAGTTTTCTTGGCTTGGGTAGCTATTGCCGTCGTTTCGTCCAAAACTTCTCCAAGATTGCCAAACCTCTCACTGATCTCACAAAGAAGGACAAGAAGTTCGTTTGGACTCCACAGTGTGATGAGAGTTTCAATCTCCTGAAGACTAAACTCACTTCTACCCCTGTTCTGGTTGGTCCAGATACTACCAAACCTTTCCAGATATTCTGCGATGCATCTCTCCAAGGTCTAGGTGCAGTTCTTATGCAAGAACGTCAAGTTGTGGCTTATGCTTCACGTCAGTTGAATGCACATGAGCAAAACTATCCCACACATGATCTTGAACTTGCAGCAGTTGTGTTTTCCCTCAAGAAATGGAGGCAATACTTGTTGGGTAACCGCACTGAAATCTTTTCCGATCATAAGAGTCTGAAATACATCTTCACTCAACTAGATCTAAACCTCAGGCGAAGGAGATGGATTGAAAAGATTAAAGACTTTGATCTCACCATTTCTTACACTCCAGGCAAGGCTAATGTTATGGCCGATGCTCTCAGTCGCAAGTCCTATTGCAATAATCTCATGATCATGGAAAGCCAACCTCCACTTCATGAAGAATTCCAGAAGCTAAACTTTGGTCTTGTTCCTCAAGGTTATATTGCTAGCTTGACAGCCAAACCAACTCTCGAGGACAAGATTCGTTCTGAACAACTTCGTGATGCTGAAATCAAGAAGATTGTAGGGCACATCAAAGAAGGCAATGATAAATTCAAGTCCTTCTCAATTGATGACAAGGGAACTGTGTTCTTCGAAGGACGCATTTTAGTTCCTCAGATTCAAAGTCTCAAAGATATCATTCTCAAGGAGGCTCATGAAACTTCTCTCTCCATCCACCCTGGAAGTACAAAGATGTACCAGGATCTTAAGACTCTGTATTGGTGGCCTGGCATGAAACGTGAAATTGCTCAATACGTTTCTGAATGCGACGTTTGTCAACGTGTTAAGGCAGTCCATCAGAAAACAGCCGGTCTTCTCCAACCTCTGAAAATCCCTGAGTGGAAGTGGGACATGATTGAAATGGACTTTGTTACTGGTTTCCCAAAGTCCAAGAAGGGCAACGATGCAATCTTTGTTGTTATTGATCGTCTCACTAAGGTAGCTCACTTCTTTGCTGTCAAAGAAACAATCTCAGCTAGCCAGTTAGCAGAGCTCTACACAGCAAAGATTGTTCCCCTTCATGGTGTTCCATTGGAAATAAGCTCAGACCGTGGAAGTATCTTCACTTCTCATTTCTGGAAAAGCTTTCAAGAAGCATTGGGCACCAAACTTCTGTTCAGCACAGCTTATCACCCTCAGTCTGAGGGGCAAGTCGAAAGAGTCAATCAGATTCTCGAGGATATGCTCAGAGCATGTGGTCTCTCCTTTGGCATGAAATGGGAGGATTGCCTTCCATATGCTGAATTCTCCTACAACAACAGCTACCAGGCAAGCCTAGGCATGGCACCATTTGAAGCGCTCTATGGCCGCAGATGCAGGAGTCCGATAAATTGGTCTGGAGCTGGTGAACATTCACTCTTAGGCCCTGACATTGTTAAGGAAGCCGAGGAGAAAGTTCACATCATTCGTGACAATCTCAAGATTGCCCAGTCTCGTCAGAAGAGCTACTATGACAACAAGCACAGGGATATGATCTATGCACCTGGTGACAAGGCATATCTCCGTGTAACTCCCCTCAGAGGCACTCATCGTTTTGGTGTGAAAGGAAAGCTTGCACCAAGATACATTGGTCCTTTCAACATTCTCTCAAGGCGGGCAGAAAATGCCTATCGTCTTGAACTTCCAGAAAAACTATCCAAGGTGCACGATGTGTTTCACGTGTCACAGCTCAAGAAGTGTTTCAAAGATCCAGATCGTGCAGTTGATCATGATTCCATTGAACTGCAAGATGATCTATCTTATGAGGAGCACCCTGTTCGTATTCTCGATGAGACCGAGCGTAAGACTCGCAACAAGAGCACCAAGTTCTTGAAAGTGCAGTGGTCGCATCATTCCGATAAAGAGGCAACGTGGGAGACCGAAGAGGATCTTCGAAAGAAGTATCCGGACCTTTTCGCTTCTCAGTAAGGAATCTCGGGGCGCGATTCCTTCAAGGGGGGGCGTTTTGTAACATCCCAAGTATGAAAATACCCCTAGAATGTTTGATTTCCTGTTTAATTAAAGTATTGCGTCATGTCATCATATTTATTTCCTTGTTTGCATTTGTTTACTATTTGTTTTGCATATGTTTTTATTCTGTTTTCATAATTGAATTTCAAACAAATTCAAATGATGTGTTTCATACTTGTCATGTTACAATATTTTTCAAATAAAACATTGCAATCCAAAGTCTCATTTTATTTCCAATCATTCCATAATGAATCAACTACTAAAATGGTGGTTTTATTTCAATTAAGTAATTCCAATTTGCTTTCAAGTTCAAAGCATCTACAAACAGCACCTCATTTGAAAATTATAAAAATACCAAACAAATTCTAATCACATTTGTTCTATTTAATCAATAGGGGTCACCCTAATAAATACATTGTTTCCAATATTAATCAATTAATTATCAAATTATTCAAATTCAAACCAAAAACATTCAAACAACACACCCAATTTTTTTCAAAATTTTTGCAAACCCAAAACCTATCATTTGCTTCCATTTCCATTTGCTACAAAAAAAAAACTGCTGAACAAAAAAAAGAAAAGGAGAAAAGCTAGCGCGCGCGGCAGCTAGCAACACGGCCCAGCCCACCTCTTCCTTTTCCTCGCGCGCCGCCAGCCCACACGGCCCGTACCGGTTCGATCAGCCGCCCCCGTCGTCTCCTTTCAGTACGGCGGCAATCTCCGTGGTGCCACGGCGGCAGCGCACGGCGCCGACGGTCAGGAGCTCCCCTAGGCCCCTATAACTACCCCCTAGCCCCGCAGCGGTGCCCTAACCCTAGCCTGCCCCTATTCCCTCGCGATCGCCGCCATCTCCTCCACCTCGCTGCCTCTTCCTCCACCTTCTGAAGCTCGCCGGAGATGCCCGTCTGAAACCCCGTTGATCACCGCCGCCTCTCACCACCACCTACCCTCCTAAACCCCGAAACCAAACCACCGCGACTTCCACTTCCGTTTGGACACCGGAGCGAGCCCGGAGACACACGGAATCCCCGCCGCCATCATCGACATCGCCGCCGGCCGCGCCCCCCTCGAGCCACTGCGTCCACGACAACGACGGTGAGCAGCCACCGTGCCCTCCTCCTCCCTGTCCACTCTCTGCATCGCAAGCGCTGGCGCGAGCTCACGCATCCGCAACGTCCACGCGCAAGGCACAGCAGCACGAGCACACCACGGTGATCGCCGCCGGCAGTATCTCTGTCAGAGTTTCAGTCATGTTTCGTCAGTTTAAGTTCAGATCCACGAGCCAACACCTTAACCTCACCGCGTCGCGTTCTCTGACAACGAACTGAAACACACCGCACTGGTTATAGTGCGTTGCGCGCACGGGCAGGTTCCAGGATCGAGTCCTGGCTCTCCCCCGGGAAAAATCCCACCTTTTTTCACCGCAGCGCTGACAGGGAGGGCCCCCTGTCAGCCACACGCTTGCCACGCAAGCACCAGTGGCCCTGTGGCCCACTGGCAGTGGCCAGGGTAGACTCCCTGTGCGTATAAAATGGTTTTAACATTTTCTGTTTTCAAATCCAGACCCTTTTGTTTTACAGTTTGGTCCCTGAACTTAAAAAAATGAATAACTTTTATTTTATAACTCCAATTAATAAAAATAAAATATGTGCACTGATCTAAATTAAATTATCTACCTATTGGTACCATTTGTTTTCTGTTTTGAAATTTCCAAATGCAATTCAAATTTGAATTCAAATAATGCAATTGTAATTTGCTAAAATCCATAACTAATTCATTCTTAATCCAATAAATGCAAATACAATATGTTTTCCATGCTATTTCAAATAACCTTTTCAAATATAAATTTTGTTTCATGTTTTGAATAATTTAAATTGCATAAATAATTTAAACCTTGTTTAAATCATTTAAATTTGATAAAATCATAACTTGCTTAAATTAAATTAATTTTGAACATGCAAAATATGTTTTCAAACCATCAAAGTATAAAATTTTCAAATGTGAGTTTGAATTTATGTTTTGAATAAATAAAATTCAAATAATATTCAAACTTGTTTTAAATTCATTTAAAACTTGTTTAATTTGTTTAAGTCATAATAAATTCATCCTAATTCCTTTTTCAATATTTGAAACATGTAATCCAACTAAAATTTTGTATTCTTTTCAAATATGAGTTTTGTTATTTATTTTGCACAATTTAAATTGGTGAAAACAACAACTATTTGTGTAATACCATAAAGGAACCAAAAATTCCCTACCTTAACAAATAAAATTCTAAATTGGTAAACCTTATTTCCAATTGGTTCTATTGTTGTTATTTTGTTGTTTTCCTCATCCATGCATCATACTAATCCACTTTCACCTGTTGATTAATTGGAAAACAACTGTTTCACACCAAAATCCATGGGCTTTCATATGCAACTCAAAACTGCATATGTGTCCATTTAAATTGTGTTCCCCTATCAACTAGTTTATTTTCATGCATAAATTAAATGGACATGCATCATACCATGATTGTGCACTATGCCATGATATTGACTGTTTATATTTCCGCATTGTCTGTTTGCTTCTTCTCGAATAGACGACGACGTTGAGACAGACGATCTTTACAGCACCCCTTCTGAGGATCTAGCTCAGTACCAGGCTGCTGAGTTTGCAGGCAAGTTATCACTCACATGAACCACTGTGTTTCCTTTCAACATTGGTTACCGATACTTTCCGTTGTCTATTTTTGCTAGCCCTATGTATAGTTGTTTCTGTTACGAACCTATCACATGAATCCCTTAACCCTGATATTGCCTCACCTCCACTCCTACAACCCCATTGCTTGAGCCAGTGTCTTACTAGCATGCTTAGGTTGTTTTGCTCGAGTCTGTTACCCGTTACTTTCTGTTACTATATTACTATTATGTTCTGGGGCTCGATGTTAATCAATCAACCTGTTAATAATAATATGCTGATAAGGCACCGACAGGAGGCCCCTTGTGGTCTTGAGGCCTGCTAGTGTCGACCGTAATAGGAAAAGGGTCTTGTCTACTGATCCATGATGAGCGCACTATCCGCATGTGGGAAGCGTGTATGGGCGCCCCCCTCAATTTGATTCGCTTCGCATCTCGTCCAAATCGTCTCATTTAGTTCGTGTTTTCCATTTGCCGCATGCATGTTTTTGCGAGCCCAGCGCAGGGTGGAACTTTTGTAGTCGGCATATAGGGGGACACGTTCTTAGAGTGCTATGAGGGTCCCCTTTCTTCGGGGCTCGATTAGCCGTGCGCCCAAGGTGCTTTGGGCTTGATGCGAAGAAGAGTTGAGTTGTGTTGAGTGCCCCGCTTGGTGGGAGGCATCCCATCTGGCGGGTTATTCATACGTGTACGGCCAAATTGGTGCAACCCTGCAGGGATAATGTTCTCGAGAAGCCGTGTTTTCCGCGGTTATGGTTAACTTGGTGAAAGTACTGGCTAACAAGTACTCAGGACAACTTAAACCTAATGATTCGTAATCTCACAACCAATGATTAACAACTTGACTAGTAACAGGATTATTGACACAATAACTTGATTCATCTTTAATCCAACTGTGTGAGTTATCCTCGGATTGCTTCTTTGGATAAGGGGCGAGATCCAGGATGGATTTGTTTGAAGTTATCTTTCAGTTGGTTACAATACTCGATCTTATCTTATTTCTGTTAGTCGGAAGTGGTAGAATCTCTGTAGTTGGTTAGCGCAGCCAGTTGCAGCATCTTTTATATCCCTTTCCTTCCGTTGAACCCAAGGCATCTGTGCTTGGTGTTGACGGGTTACACGTTGGTGAACTGTGAGTCTTGCTTGCCAGTACGTTTATGTACTGACCCCTTTGGGGCTGTGGTTTCTGCAGACTACGCCTACGAGGATCCAGGTGACGGCTACTACGTGGAGTTTGACGAGGCTGCTGACGAGTAGATAGCGGACCCGGGCAGGATCCGAGACTACGTGGATGGGCTCCGCTTTCCTTTCATTCCCGGCTTCTTAAGCCTATTTAGATTTGTCTCTACTCAGACCCCTTTGAATGCTTCCGTTGAGATGTAATGATGTTATGTTGGGACATGTGTCCTCTGGATGATTGTGTTTGCTATCTCTGCTCTAGTGAGAGCTATTTGCAACTTATTTCAATCTTTTGTGTCTTAGAGATATGTTGTGTTATCATCTTGATCAAATCCGTTGACGTACCATGTGTGTATGGTATGAAGTACGTCAAAGGTAGTGCCCTGATTTCTACGGGATAGTTTACATCGACGGTGAATAGTAAAGATTGGTTGTCACACATAAGTGTTGGCCTACTCGTAAGAGATGCGGGTGCCAGTAAGCCCCGTAATCCAATCAAAATACTGTTCAGTTCGTACGGTGAGTATCCTCTAGAAGTCTGGGTGCGACAAAAACCTCCATGATAAAGCCGGCTGCAAGGAGCCGAGCAATCTCTGCTCCTATAGCTTTTCTTCTTTCCTCGTTCATCTTTCTCAAGCCCTACTTCACAGGCCGAGATTTGGGATCAACATGCAAACTGTGCTCAGCTAACTCGGTCGGGATACCCGGCATATCGCTGGGTGTCCAAGCAAAAACGTCATGATTCTCACGAATGAACTCGATAAGTGTTTCTTCCGGCTTTTTGTCTAGGTTAGAAGCGATGGCAAATTTTTTGGAGGGATCACCTTCGACAAAAGCCACCATCTTTGTGTCCTGGGCCGCCTTAAACTTTGCCCTCTCATCTTCCGCGTTCGGTCTTTTCAATGATGTTCTATCTTCCGGGTCTACCTAAGACTGGTAATACTTGAGCTCTTCCTTCCTGCAAGCCTGTTATGCCATTGCCGCGTCTCCCTCGTCACACTCTGCGGCCACAACCCGGTTGCCATGTATAGTAATGGTTGATTTGGGACCCGGGATCTTTAGCTGCAGATATACATAACACGACCTGGCCATGAACTTGGCGTAAGCCGGCCTTCCGAACAGCGCGTGATAAGGACTGCGCAATTTGACCACCTCAAAAGTGAGCCACTCCGCTCGGAAATTATCCTTGGACTCTCCAAAAGCAACCTCTAGTGTTATCTTTCCTTCAGGGCACGCCGAGTGACCCGGCACAATTCCATGAAAAACCGTGGAACTTTTCTGCAGCTGAGACTCCTTGAGCCCCATGCGTAGGAAGGTTTCCCAGTATAAGATATTAATGCTACTTCCACCATCCATGAGAACTTTTTTCAGTTTGTAACCATTGACCTGTGGTGCAACCACCAAAGCTAACACACTCGGATGCTCTATTGTTTCCGGGTGATCCCTTCTACTCCATGTTACCTCTTGGTCTGACCATCTCAAGTATCTCGGGACACCTGAGGAAACCGAGTTTACGACCCTTTTAAGTATCTTTCTATCCTTGTTGGAGGTCCCTGTAGTATGAACATGGTACTGCCCTAACTGCTTAGGATTAGCTTGGAAACCTCCGGCACCTCCCTGATTATTACCCGAATTACCACCTCCCGCATTGCCGGCTGGGGGTGGCCCGTTGCCCGGGTTTCCACCCGGACCCGGTCCTCCTCCCCGGCCTGCGCCTAGCATGGCTTTTTGTATTTCCTCATTCTTCCATCTGAGTAAATCCACGAACTGCTCTAACGAATGATTAGCTGGCCTGCCGTTCCTGCTGTGACGCAGACAGGGCATCCTGAAGGCCTCTATATGATTGGCTGGCCTTGGTGGTCCTTGGTAATTTCCTCCGGTTAAGTTCCCTTTGTTGAAATTTCCCTCTGCCCTGGGTCTTGCAAACCCGGCTTCTGTATTAGCAACAAACTCGGAGTTTCCTTCATATGGGCGCTTGTGCTGGTTGTTTCCGTTATTTCCTCCATTAATACCCGGTGCAGCTCCATTGCCGGGTCTTCCATTATTGTTTGCGTTGGCCTTTGCTTTTTTATCATCAGCATCCTCCTCTGTGGTATCTGTGGCTGCGTGCTTGTTGCATGCGTCCATCAACTCTCCCATCGTAACCTCTGAGGCGTGCCGACTAGATTTCATGCGTGTCAACTTTTGCACCAGGGGTAAGTATTTGCACGTTTTCGCCATAGCTTGCAATGCATCCTTTGGCTGGATATCAGTGGAAGAGTGGAGAATTCCATAACCCGGCGCACCCAGCTGCGCGCCGACTCTCCCTTCTTCTGGACAAAACGTTCTAAATCATCAATCGTGAATAACTTTCGGCACGTTCCATGAAAATGTTTGATGAAGGCATCTTTCAGCTCGCTCCACGAATTGATGGATCTTTCAGGCAAGTTATTGAACCACAGCTTTGCTGCTCCTTCGGACAGCATAAGGTACATAAACTTGGCTTGGACGTTCTCGGACGCGTTGCGAATTGACATAGCCATCTCGTAACTGCTCAACCAGGTTTCTGGGTCCATGGTCGGCTCATAATTAACCACTTTACCCGGCTCCTTGAATTTATCCGGGTAGGGCTCAGCTCTGATGACATCCGATAAACACTTGGGCCCGGCAAGGTTTGCCAACACCGGCATTACTCGGGAAACGTGCGATCATGCAGCTGGTGCGGCGGGGGGTGCAACCGCTACCGGTCCTCGTACCGCAGACCCGGCTGCTGCACGCCTGGCTCGAGAACTATCCACAATGGCTTGCGCTGCTGACGCAGCGGGTGTTACCGGTTTATGGGGAGGAGGCGGCATTTGCTGCTGCTCTGCCCTCCGCCTTGCCGAGCTTGACTGAATATATGGAGTCCCATGCAAACCACTTCTGTGATCCGGGTAATTAGCTTGTTGAGCCATTGCGCTGCGTAGCATCTCTATGGCCTGCCGAGTTTCAATTTCTCGAGGCGTTTCTCCCAGTGGGATACGGTCGAGCGCTAGGGTCGCGGCGTACACGTTATCCATGGGATTGTTGAAGTGTCCTGGTGGAGTATGAAATCATGATGGTGGTGGTGGTGCTGTATTGCCAACGGCGACTCCTGTTTGCAATGTGGGTAACCAGGCTCGCACGTTCGCCGGCTGTCCTCCCAGGGTTGCAGCTTGATGTCCGGTTTCCTGATTCACAGCCGGGATCGGTTGATCTTGAGGGGTGATGAACAACGCAGCCGGGTGTAAATTTCCACCAGTTGCCGGTAATCTCGTGTGGTGCCTCTGGTTGTAAATCCTAGTCGACTGAACCTGAAGCTGGTTCTCTAACTCTTCCAGCTCACGTCGACGCGCAGCCATCCCTTGTCTCTCAGCTTCGACATCTCTCCTCTGCTGATCCAGTGCACGGCGAGCCACATCCAGATCTCGGGCACGTGCCGCCGCGTTTTCTAGGGTTATCACCGTTGCTAGCACTGTGGGATCTAAGATAAAGTTATTGTTGATAAGAGCCGGATTTCGCGGGTTCGAAGGTCCCGCTCCTGGTGTTCTTTTCGCCATAAATCCAAACATGTTCCTTTGTCGCTCACTTTCTCCAGTGTGACTGGTGACGGAAGCCGATTCTCCGTCGACCCGGGCTATAACAGGGTTTCCGTCAATCGCTGCCTGCTGTTGGGCCAGTGCTCGCACCGCTCCAGCCGCGGCCGTCGTCACATCCCCCTGATTAAGATTGATTGCAGGGGCTGTATAGACCGCGACCCGACGCGCGATGCCTGGTGATGATTCGTATTCCTCCTCGTCACGGCTATATTCCTCGTACCGATCTTCCAGCAGGTGCATGATAGACTTGGTATCATCTTCTCTCATGACCCGGCCGCGCGGGGTCCATACCGTCTCCTCCGGTTGTTCCCTCTTCGCGGTGGGATCTTCTGTCGGATCGGCTGTCCCGACCGACTCTTCTCCGTCCGATTGAACGCAGGTTGCTTCTCCTGACACAGAATCATACTCAATATCATCAGAAACTGAACCGGACGCACGTACCATGCCGACGAAGATGTTGACCCGGCCGATCGTGACGACATATCCGGTTTCCAGTAAATCCAACTCTGGTCCCCAACCAAGGTCGTCCACCATCTTCTCTCCTTCGTGGTTGGTGATGATCTTGCCGATGACGAGGTTCTTCATGCTTTCCCGAGCTTCTCCCGTGATGTAAACACCCTTGGACGTAGGCCCCATGGTGGGCGCCAACTGTCGTGGGATAATCACGGCAGACGTTACCAGGGGTAACTTACTTTGGGGCAAATCGACTCTGGTGTTTGGGAGAGGGTTTAGCTCAGGGGAAATCATGCTAGCAATCGATCTGGTAGCGCTGGCAATGATATCGCCGAGTCTCCGATCTAGGGTTTCTATTATCGATTCTCGTATTACAGGATACTCGAATATCTGGTGAAGCTATCTTTTCCTAACCCTAGGAGCCGGCTTATATCTTACCCGACTCCTTGGCTTCCTATACAAGGCACACTCGGAATCCTACCTGGAAACCGCACACAACCCTAAGTTTCCTAATAGTAACCCCAAAGGCCGGGTTACAAGGCTTATACTCCTTCTTGGGCCTTCTAGAAACTCCTCTTCCTTGAGCCGGGTCTTGCGCGATCCCCTTTGGGCCGGGTTTCACCTCGGCGTTAGCCTATCGTGTTTTCATCCCTCCATCAGCGTGCTTACGTGCATCGTGCTCGGCGTCAAGGGTAACATGGGTGCGAACAATGAGTATGATGAGTCAATTTGTGGCACTAGTGATCAACAATCACGATCCTTATGATTTTAAGAGAGTTGGTAATTGATACAAATAAGGCAAATTGATCCTTACGGGGGTAGAAGATGAAGCTGAAGACTAAGTCCAGAAAAACCGACCCGTTTCCCTCGTCGCTCATACATCTAAACTCTCTATCTCTCCGTCTCCCCTACCTCAATCCGGCGGACGGCGTTGCCGACTAAGGCCGGGCGCTAGCGAAGGCGAGGCTCCTTTCCTCTCGCTCACTCGAGGAGCCTGGTGCGGGTTTGGTGAGACGGCGTGGGCACTTGTCCTGACCATCGGCACGACGCCGTGTCCGTCCTAGCGGCAGCGTGAATACTCGGAGGTGGCGGGGAGAGCCCGCGGCGGTTCGGGCGACGTGGGCAGCGACATCTCAGGCAGGAGATTTCAGCCATGGATGCAAAGGTCGGACGTCGGGGACGGAGCTGACAAATGCAAAGGCCAGAGTCCTAACTGGAGCCTATGACAAAGAAGCTTGAGGAAGATCAGCTCTAGGACGGTGGCTGCGGAGCTGGCGGTGATCTCAACCCGTTAGGTATGGTCTACGATGGGAAGGTCCTACTTCCTGTGTGGTTTTAATGGTCCAGGGTGCAGGTGGGGGCTCTCCCCCCTCCATGGAGTGTGTATGGGGTGCTAGATCCGATGGCCGCCTAGCAGCCTCGTTTAGTCGGGGTGTGTGGGTGCAACCGGAGGGTGCGTCCTTGATGTCTACGCACGCTTCTATTCTTGTAGACAGTGTTGGTCCTCCAAGTGCAGAAGTTTGTAGAACAGCAACAAATTTCCCTTAAGTAGATTACCCAAGGTTTCTCGAACTCAGGAAGGAAGAGGTCAAAGGTATCCCTCTCAAGCAACCCTGCAATTACGATACAAGAAGTTTCATGTGTCCCCAACACACCTAATACAATTGTTAGTTGTATAGGTGCAATAGTTCGGCAAAGAGAGAGTGAAATTCAAGTAATATAGATATGTATAAGTGATAATAGCAATCTGAAACAAAAATGGCAGCAAGCAAACCTGCAGCAGAACTGATTGTAAACGGTGTTTCAATGCTTAGAAACAAGGCATGGGGATCATACTTTCACTAGTGAACACTCTCAATAATAATAACATAATTGAATGCACAAATAGCTCTCTTCACTATGCTACTCCGAACCACTCTCCGGTTGAATAACAAACACCAATTCATTGCGTAGGGGTACAAAGCACACCTTAAAGTCGCATTCCCGTATCTAGCGAACCCCACGCTGTCACTATGAGCGCCCTAGAAGGTACTAGACAAACACCACAATTTCATAGGGTCATCCAACACAAGATATAAATATCATGCTAAACCACACGGTGCACACACGGTCACCTTTACACTCGGATCAAAGTGTTTACGGAGATCTCAAAACAAAACCACTTGACTAGCATAAGAGATGAAGAGTACATCTACATATTCAACTAGATTACAAAACTCATGATCACATAAATATCACACCATGGGAGAGAGAGATGAAACACATAGCTACCGGTAGAGCCCTCAGCCCCGGGGGAGAACTACTCCCTCCTCATCATAGGAGACAGTAATTGCGATGGAGATGGCGGTGGAGGCGATGGAGATGGCTCCCGGGGCACTTCCATGTCCGGTAGGTGCCGGAATAGAGATTTCTGTCCCCCGAAACTTCTCGGCGGCAGCGGCGGCGGAGCTACAAATGTTTTTGTGGAAAAGCCCATTGATCTAGGTTTTATGCCTCGGGGAGTACATATGGGCGAAAGGGAGAGATGACGGGGGGTGGCCTGGGAGCCCACACCACCTGGTGGCACGGCTAGAGGGGACACGCGCCCCCATAAGGTGTGGCCACCCTGTGCCCCCCTTCGGGTCTCTTCCAGACTCCGTGGACCCTCTGGTACTTCTAAGACTTATGGCTTTTAAATTTTCCAATTCCGAGAATATTTCCAAAACAACATTTCTAAAACTAAAAATAGCAGAAAACATGAACTGGCTCTGTGGCATCTTGTCAATAGGTTAGTCCCGGGAAATCAATAAAAATGACATAATGTGTAAGGAAAACATGTGGGAAACAATAAGAAAACAACATGGAACATCAAAAATTAAGGATACGTTTATAACGTATCAACATCCCCAATCTTAGTTGCTACTCGTCCTCGAGTAGGTAAACGATAAAAACACTTTCTGAGGTGACATGCTACCAACATAAACTTGATCATCATAATATAAAATCATATGCAATCTGAGATCATAGAACTTTAACACAAGCATGATAAATAGGACTTCAATAATAAAGTATAGCAACCACCTTGCATCATGAGAAGTAACACAAATAGAAGATCATGAATAGCAATGCAAAGAAAGATATATGTTTGTTTCAAGCATAGAGAAAACATGACAAGTAAGAACACATCATGAATCAATTAATAATGTTTCTGGAACAAATGCACATAAAACTTAGAATGGAAAATATGCTCTCTCAACTATGCATAAAGTTAGAAGATGGAGACTCAACATAAAAGTAAAAGAAAGGCCCTTCGCAGAGGGAAGCATGGATCACTGATGTGCTGGAGCTTTTATTTTATTAATAGAGGTATTAAAATGTTTTACACTCCTCCCATCCATCTTACACAAATCATGGCTAACCGAATCCTCGGGTTCCCGCCAACAATCACATATCGTGGAGGAGTGTCTATATTTTGGGAGGTGTATGGTAATGTCAACGAATGGTAAACAGAAAATACAGTACGTCACAAGCCAACTAGATTTCACAAGAGTGGCACCCATATTAAGGACGCTACAGGTGTAGAAGGTCATACCTCTTTCTCTTTTGTTTACACAATTATTCTTTGACTGATAAATCAGGGGCAAAAATAGTGAAGAGAATTTTTGTGTATTAATTTGGGGCTGGACACCCTGCTGCCAGCTCTTCTATCAATTGGATAAGTGAATCAAGCCACTAGTCAAGTGTGTGAAATCCAATCAACAGGTGAGATAAAGATTCTCTATTTACGTCCTCATGAACAAAAACAAGGACACAAAACATGAATAATTTTGAAGGTTTAAAAGGTAACACATGAGCAATTTACTTGGAGTGGCGGTTAATTACCACATATAGGTAGGTATGGTAGACACAATGGGAAAACTTTGGTTTTGGGAGTTGTATTGCACGCGTAGAATTTCATACTCAATACAGGTGGAGGCTAGCAAAAGACTGGGAGCGAAAAAACAAGAGACCATAAGAGCCATAATCATGCATACCGACATAAACATCATTAATCAAAGCATAAGTGGTACCACAAGTTATAAAACTAACTGATCATGGAGGCTATAATTGACTGGTTCATAGTCATAAACATGGTGTGAGCATGCGCCAAGTCAACCAAATAAAACATTCAAAAGAGAATACCACAAATGTATGATCCAATATGATAAGAACAACTCATGATTCTTTCAATGGCACATTAAACACTCTCAGCTATTTCAGGCTAATCATGCTACTCAATAACCACAAGGCTTTAAAACTAAACTAACATCTAGCATGATATGAAAATGTCTAGCCACAGTCTATACAAATTTCTACTTGCACCGTTAAAAATTCTACCTCAAGCAACACTTTCTTTTCCCAACAAGCAGCATACAAAATATGTTTTAACAAAAATTATCTACATGCTACAGAAAGAAAACACGAGAGTACTGACATACAACTACTCAAACTAACAACTCTAAATAAGTGATGCAATGAAAACAAGAGCTAAACATGAATTTTGGCCATAACTAGAAGAAAAACTAAGAATACTAGCATCGCAAGTATTCAAACAAAAAAGAGGAGCGTGTCTCTCTCCCAAACAAAGAATGGTAGGTTCCAATCATATTATTTCAGCAAGGAAAACAAAAGAAAACAAAAGAAAATAAAAGCAAAAACAAACAGACTGTCGAATCTGCATCTCAACAAGTCCCTCGGGTGAACCCATAGGGTTTCGATTAGGAGAACGTGTAGGCGCTGGTGGCAATCGTCGGCTAGACAGGGGGCACGATTAACCCAGGTTTGGGGCCCTCGTAGAGGTAAAACCCTTACTCTTTCCTCTGTCGATCTGTATTAACGAGTAGATCGGTTACAATGGGGGGTTGCTCAAGTCGAGAGTATGATCTCGATCTCAAGGCTTGGTGGTGCGGTATTGCCCCCTCCCTCTCCTGGTGGTTCTCATTGCCTTATATAGGTGGCCAGGTCTCAAATCGTACCCGGAGAGTACTCAAACTCTAACCTAGAGTCGGTTACAAGTTTACTAACTTGACACGCAAGGCCTTGAGGATGGGCTCCAAGTGGGCCTTCTAGAGTAATCCTTGACGCCTCCTTTGGAGTTTGGGCCGTGGGCCTAAGACCGGCTAGGCTCATCCGACAGGTCGAGGATCCATCCCTTCGTCAGTAGCCCCCGAGGGTTTACTTGACTGAGAATCCGTCGAGTGGACGCTCAGAACTTTGTATTGGTTTCTTTTCGATCGGTGGCTTCAATCGTCTGAAGAGGATGTGTATCCTGTATGCGATTCATTTCTTGTACTCGAGAATCGAGAAAAATATAAAGTGCCCGTGTCTTTCGCTATTTTCACAGAAGGATGTGGCTCAGTTGTTTGGCTCTCCTGAAAGCTCAGGGCCAATTAATTGTATCTAGGGCAAAAACAGTTTTGGCCTACACAGATTCAAGACCTCCGACTCGAATCCGGTGACGTGATCATTGCGAATGGGCCGTAGAAGGTCTTACCGAGTCGAATTTAACCTAATTGTTTACCCGGCGTGTCTGCTAGGATTTTTCTTCGTGTTGTTGACACGAAATTTTACTGGAGGACGCAGCTTGAGTGCGATTCCAGGCCCTCAAGAGAGATCTTTCGGGTCTTACCTTCGTATTCGAAAGAAATACGGCATCTGGATGTGCCTAGTCGTCTGAATGATCCAGGAGATTGATGTGTGTACACCGTATAATCTAGTGGTAGGAGCTACGCACTCGCAAATTTTTATCCAAGGATATTTCGAGTGAAAATTTCTTCCTTGATTCTCTGCACAAATTTTTGTGTGCTTTGTAGTCTTCCTTCCATACGAAAGAGTTATCGTGTTTGGAAATCTTGTCATGCCCATTTGAAAGGAAATTTCGTATCTGGGGCTTTCATGCGAGAGAATTTTCACGGCACAGTTTGCCCATACGAAGTTATTTCGTGTTTGGAGCTTTATGCGAAGGAGCTTTCGCGTCTTGATTTTCCCATACGAAGTATTTTCGTGTTTTGGGGCTTTTATTCGAAGGAATTTTGAGCCTGATGATGTTCAACATGACGTCATAGCGCACTTTATCCTCCCGATGGGACGTGACAGAGCTAGAGCAGAGGCGCTGGCCCACCTTGTCAGCTTTTTGAGCAAAAACAGGACGTCGTTTCCGGTTTTCCCGCGAACCGTGTGCAGTAAATGCCCGCGATCTTCTGTTAAGATCTTGGCACGAAACAGCGTTCACCGCCGTTTCGTTTCGGCTTCACGCGTGGCCACCGCGATGAGCGGCCAAGATTAGATGATACTGTGTATAAATACAGTCCTTAGGTGAAAAGTGAAAACTTCCCGTCATTCGCTTCCCAGCTTTCGCCTTCCTAGCCTTCGTCTTCCTCGCGCTCCTTCTCTGTCCTCAAGCTTGCACCAGTGCTCATGGCGGGAGGCAAGAAACACAGCGTCGCGGTTTCCTCCTCTCGGGCACCCGAAGATGCTCGTTGTGTTCCCGCTCCGCGCTCCGGCGACTGGCGCTCCGCCAACACCACACAAAAGAGCATCAAGGAAATGCAAAGGGAGGGACTGCTACCTCCCAAAGCCGAGAAGCGGGTTCGCCTCGGCAAGAAAGAGGAGGTACCCAATCCCCACGCGAACGAACGTGTGATCTTCGCGGATCACGTTTCCCGGGGGCTCTCTCTCCCCCTCCATCCTTTCTTCGTGGCATTGCTGTATGTCTACGGCATACATCTCCATGACTTGCCTCCGAACACGGTGCAACACATCTCGTGCTTCATCGTGCTTTGCGAGTGATTTCTTGGCATTCGCCCGCACTGGGGCCTCTGGAAGGCCCTCTTTAAGGTGCGGGCTTTTCGCGAGAAATCGCGGGTGGAAACGGAGCTTGGGGAGACGCTGCGCACCGGCGGCTTCGGTATCCAGGCGAAATCGGACACCCTCTACTTCGACATGCAACTCCTCGACTCCGCGCAAGGGTGGAAAAAGAAGTGGTTCTACGTCGCTGATGAAAACGTGGGTGGAGTCAATGAGTTCCATCCATTCGCCGTTTTGAAGCGGCGAAAGTCTTGGGCGCACAGGCTCTCAGTCGAAGAGAGCCGAATCATCGCCCCTCTACTCGCCAAGGTTGCAGCGCTCCGCGACTAAACTGCAGGAGTTGCGCTGAACGGCTTGCATCTTGCGAGCCTGTTCCTTAAGAGCAGGATCTAGCCCCTACAAGCGAGGCCCTCCACCATGTGGGATCAAGGAGCTGACAAACCTAGCAGATTGAGAACTCTCGAATGCCGAGTTCGAGAAGAAGATTGCGGCCATCACGAAGCTGAAGGTAGGCGAGTCTTTCGCCGATTGTCCAATCGCAGCTTTTGAAGCCTCGAAGCCTCCTCCATCTTAAGTAAGTTCCAATCTTTCCTTGTCTTAGTACTTTTTCTTGTTCGAAAGTTTGTCGACTGGATTTCTTCTTCCTTTTCTTCTTTTGTTTTCTTCTTGTAGAGTCTAGTGGTGGTCACCTGCTACCCGCTAGTCTCCGGTGAAGAAGCCTCGGACCTGTTGGCGAGCAACCTAGATGTTCCCGTCGACTCCAGCGTTGCCGATGCCGACTCGAGTTCCGAGAACGATTCTTCGGATGACGTGGAAGAATCGGGTAGTGATCTTCACCACCGCAAACGCCGCCGAGCGGGAGACGATGAAGCCACCCCCAAAGATAACTCCTTGGGTGGGGGATCTGATAAACAGACCCTCATCGTGACCCCACTAAGTGTGCGCACTCCTGCCGCTTCTCAGCCGAAGATCCAGACCGCTTGGAACGCGGACATGTTGGACGATGAGGATGACGACGAGTAATTTTCTCTTTCTTCATTCTAGTCGAACGTTTCCTTCTTGTTCCATCATCAACGGATAACATTGTTATTTTTCTTCATGATAGGCTCCAGTCCATCAGCCCCGACCGGTTTGCCTCTTCCCTTCATCTCGAGAAGAGGAAAGATGCCGCTGCTGCAGGTGAAACCCCGTCTGCCGGGACCGTCCAGAATTCGCCGAGTCCAGCTCCCACAGCTGCGGCTATGGAATATAGGCTCCCTAGCTTTGCAGTTGGGGCTTCGACTTCGAAAGAAGTGTCGGGTAACTCGGCTGATCCTCTCTGCATTGCTCAAGGCCAGGTAAATTTTGCCATTTTCCTTTGCATATTGTACTTCCTTCGTTTGGGATTTTTATCGGGTGCACGGCAGTGCTCCCGATGGGAGTACCCCCCGAGGCTGTAGTTAATCGCTTGCGATTGGCTACAGGCTCAAGAACTTAAGCTCTTTTTTCTCTTCATTTTATTGGGTGCACGGCAGTGCTCCTGATGGGAGTAGCCTTCGAGGCTATACTCGACTGTTTGCAGTCGTGTATAGGCTCATTCTTCTCCCCTCCTACTTTTTCATCTTCATGTTTTTGCAGTCTCTTCTTGACTCCCTCGCAGCCATTGGCCGTCGCGTTATTTCGGCTGAGACAGATTGCGTGACCCTTCAGGCAGATCGCGATTGA
This sequence comes from Alopecurus myosuroides, assembly GCA_028641055.1. NCBI lineage: Eukaryota > Viridiplantae > Streptophyta > Magnoliopsida > Poales > Poaceae > Alopecurus > Alopecurus myosuroides. Next base: position 27,864,779 of record CM054059.1, on the reverse strand, counting down.
CTCATCTCGGAAGGCGAGCTTTTTCGAGGTAAGGTTATCTACTCCTTCTATCCAATCTTTTCGCTCCTGCGAATTCCTTTGTGTTTTAAATTTATCGTTGTGTAGCTCAAGCCGAAGTGCTGAAGGCCGAGAAGATGGATGCTGTCACTCGGGTAAGCACCCTGGAGGCTCAGTTGGAAGCTGCTCGAAAGGAACTTGAGTCCTGTCGCACCCGGACTTTTGGAGGATACCCACAGCCCGCTGAATAGGGAGGATTGGCTTACGGGGCTTACCGGCACCCGCAATCTCAATGTGAGCAGGCCAACACATAAATGTGTGACAACCAACCTCTATTCCTATCCATCGTCTGTGAAACTATCCAACAGAAATCCGAACACTTCCGTTGACGTACTTCATAACATTCACACATGGTACGTCAACGGCATTAGAACATCTGGTAACACAACACATCTCTATGACACAAAAGATGGAAATAAACGGCAAATAGCTCTCACTAGAGCAGAGATAGCAAATACAATCATCCAGAGGACACATGTCCCAACATAACTTCATTACATCACAGCGGAAGCATCCAAAGTGTCTGAGTACAGACAAGATCCAAATAGGCCTAAGAGGCCGGAAACGAAAAGGAAAACGGAGCCCTTCATCGAAGTCTCGGAACCTGCCCGGGTCCGCTAACTACTCGTCAGCAGCCTCGTCATACTCCACGTAGTAGCCACCATGGGGATCCTCGGAAACGTAGTCTGCAGAACACGCAACCCCAAAGGGGTCAGTACAGACGAGTACTGGCAAGCAAGACTCACAAGATACCAAAGTGTACCCGACAACGCCGAGTACAGATGCTTTGGGTTCAACGGAAGAAAAGGGGATACAAAGATGCGACCGCGAGCTGCACTAACCAACTACAGAGACACGCTACAACCTCCGGCTAAAAGAAGGGGATAAGATAGCGTATCTGAACCAACTACCAACAACTCCAAACAAAACCATCCTGGATCTCGCCCCTTATCCAAAGAAGCAATCCGAGGATAACTCACACAGTTGGATTAATGATGGTTCAGGTTATTGTGTCAATAAGCCTATTACTAGTCAACTTATTATTGATTAGGTGTAAGTTGTCTAATCCTTGTTAGCCAGCCCTATCACCAAGTCATCCATAACCGCGGACAACACGGCTTCTCGAGAAGATTTAACCCTGCAGGGATGCACCAATGTAGCCGTACACGTAAGAATATCCCGACAGACGGGGATCAAACCCACCAAGCGAGACACTCAACACAACCCAACTCTTCTTCGCATCAAGCCCAAAGAACCCCGTGCAATTGAGCGCACGGCTAATCAAGCCCCACGAAGAAAAGGGGACCCTCATAGCACTCTAAGAACGTGTCTCCCTAAATGCCGACTACAAAAGTTCCACCCTGGCGCCAAGGGTTCGCACCTGCATATGCATGCGGCAAATGGAAAACCCGAACTAAATGAGGCGATTTGTACTAGATGTGAATCGAATCAAAGTTGAGGGGGGCGCCCATACTCGCTTCCCACATGCGGTTAGCGCGCTCATCATGGATCTAGAGGACAAGAACCTTTTCCTAATTAAGGTCGAAACTAGCAGGCCTCAAAACCATACCCGGCCTCCTGCCGGTGCCTTATCATAAAATTACCATTACCTCAAGCATTAACAGGTTGTTGTTTAAACATCGAGCCCCAGAACATGAATAAGTATGGTAACAGAAATAACGGACATTAGACTCGAGCATAAACAACCCTAAGCATGCTAGTAAGACACGGGCAACAAGCAACAGGGGTATAGGTGTGGAGGATAGGCTATATCAGGGTTACATGATAACATATGATAGGATCGAAACACAAGCATCGAATCTTAAGGCTAGCAGGATAGACAACGGAAAGTATCTGTATCCAGTGTGGAAAGGACACATTGGTTCAGGTGAGTGAATACTTTCCTGCAAACTCAGTAGCCTGGTACTGGGCTAGCTCTTCAGAAGTGGTGTCGTAAACCTCGTCTGTCTCAACGTCGTCGTCTATTCGAGAAGAAGCAAACAAACAACGCAGAGAGACAAACAATCAATAACATGGCATAATGCACAATCATGGGATGATGCATGACAATTTAATTGATGCATCAAAGATAAGCTAGTTGAGATGGTAACATAGTTAAATGGGCCCATAGGCAATTTGGATTGCATATGGAAGAGCCCATGAATTAAGGTTGAATTAAATGATCTACAACTAACCATCAGGTGAAAGTTCATTAGGATGATGCATGGATGAGGAAAACAAAGAGAAAACAACGATAGGTTCAATTTGAAATGTTGTTTGCCAAGTTTGGAATTTTATTTATTAAGTTATGAAACTGGCTTCTTAAGTGATTTACACAAGCATTTGTTGTTTTCACCAATTTTAATTGTTCAAAATAGATCACAGAGTTCATATTTGGAAAGAACACAAAATTTTAGGTGGAATACATGTTTCGTTTGTTGACAAAGGATTTAAAATGAATTAATTATGAATTAAACAAGTTTGAACAAGATTTAAATGAATTTAAATCAAGTATGAATTTATTTGAATTTTTATTTGTTCAAATCATTGAATAAAATTCATACTTGGAAAGATTATATTTTACTAGTTTGAGAACATATTTTTTATGTTCAAAAAGAAATTAATTTGACCAAGTGATGAATTTAGCAATTTTAAATGATTTAAACAAGGTTTAAATTATTTAACCAATTTTAATTATTCAAAACAGGAAACAAAGTTTATATTTGAAAAGGTGGTTCAATTTGGCATGGAAAACATATTTTATATGTGACATTTGAATTAGTTATGAATTTGACCAAATTTGTAATAGTTGTTTGAATTTGAAGTTTTGAAAACATTTGAAATGTTCAAAACAGTAAACAAATGTTTTAAACAAGTACAGAATTAAATTTGGTTCAGAAAACATATTTTATTTATTTTATTTGGATTTGAAATACACAAGTTATTTGAAATTTAAGTGCAAGGGCTATTCTGCAATTTTTAAAAAACATACAGATTTGGTCCAGGGGCTTGGATGCAAAAGAATCTCACAGAAAGGCCCCTGGAAACCCTTCTCTACCCAGCAGAACAACCCCTGGGCCACTGGCCTGTGGGCCAGCGCCCAGCTGGCGCTGCGGCTGGGATCTGGCGTGGCACCCACTGCCTATGGCAGGTGGGCCCTGCCTGCCCGCGTGGCAAAGATCAAAAGATTGGGGATTTAATCCCGCGGGGCTGGGAATCGAACCAACGACCTCGTGAGCGTGCGCGCAGTGCGTAGCCACTGGGGTGAGCTGCTGTGTGTTGACAGTATAGGAGCGCGCGGGGGTATGAGGTTCAGATCTGGGCGTTCTCGCTAAACTGACGAAACTGAACCTCAAGGTTCAGTCTTTCTGAACCTGCTGCCCGTGGCGGAGCTGTGGACGCCAGCGACGATCTGCTCGCTGTGCTGCTACGTGGATGCGCGTGTGCTCGTGGGTGTACGCTCACGGTTGGGGATGCAGAGGGGAAGAAGGAGGCCGTGGTGCTCACCGGGAGGGGAAAGGAGGAGGTGGCCGTCGACGACGGCGATGATCCAGGGGATCCCAAGCACAGCGGCGGTGTCGAGGAGGGAGGTGGACGCACGGGGAACTCGTTCCCGTGCTTAACCTGCGCTGAGGAGGGCCATGGCGCCGATGATCACCGGAGATGCAGAGGGAGGAGGAGAAAGGAAACAGCGGCGGTGGTGAGAGAGAGAGGAGGAGGGGAAGCTAGGGCACGGGGAGGAGCTCGGGGTCATGGATATAAAGAGGAGGGGGAGGTGCTGCTGGCCGTCCCCTGCCTCTGCTGCTCGACGTGGACAGCGTCGATGGACGCCGTACATAGGTAAGGGAAAGGGGTAGCAGGCCGTGGGCTGGGCTAGGCTGGCCTGTTCCCTTTTCTCTCTCTTTTATTTTTTTGTTTTTCTGTTTACTGATTCGATTTTTTTTTTGCAGAAAAAGAAAAGGAAGAAAAGGGAGAGAAAAGAAGGGTTTTGGGGTTTTAAATTTTTGTGATATTTTTTTATAGGTTGTTATTTACAAAAGCACCAATTTTCAAACTTTTGTTTTTCATAAATTTCAAATTGTGTTGATGTTTGTATTTTATTTGAATTTGAGTGAATTTTGGTATTAATTAAATTATTGCAAAGAAAAAAATTTAATAGTTTGAACTTACAATTTTAATGGAAACAATTAATTGGTTTGATTTGCAAGTTTTTATTTGAAACATTGTAACAGAACAAGTATGAAACAAATATTTGAATTTTGGTTTGAAAACAACTGGAAAATCAAATGAAAACAATTGCAAAGCTTATGATGACATGATGCAAAACATAAATTAACAAAAAGCAAACATACTAAAGGTGTTTTTCATACTTGGGATGTTACAAAACACCCCCCCCTTGAAGGAATCGCGCCCCGAGATTCCTACTGAGAAGAGAAAAGGTCCGGATACTTCTTGCGAAGATCCTCTTCGGTCTCCCACGTTGCCTCTTTATCGGAATGATGAGACCACTGCACTTTTAAGAACTTGGTGCTCTTGTTGCGAGTTTTACGCTTGGTCTCATCGAGAATGCGAACAGGGTGCTCTTCATAAGAGAGGTCTTCTTGCAGATCAATGGAATCATGATCAACTGCACGACCTGGATCTTTGAAGAATTTCTTGAGCTGTGACACGTGAAACACATCGTGCACCTTGGATAGCTTTTCTGGAAGTTCAAGACGATAGGCATTTTCTGCTCGCCTTGAGAGAATGTTGAAGGGACCAATATATCTTGGTGCAAGCTTTCCTTTGACACCAAAACGATGAGTGCCTCTAAGGGGAGTAACACGGAGATATGCTTTGTCTCCAGCTGCATAGACCATGTCCCTGTGTTTGCTGTCATAGTAGCTTTTCTGACGAGATTGAGCAATCCTGAGATTTTCACGAATGATGCGAACTTTCTCTTCGGCTTCCTTAACAATGTCAGGGCCTAAGAGTGAACGTTCACCAGCTCCAGACCAATTGATTGGACTCCTGCATCTGCGACCATAGAGAGCCTCAAATGGTGCCATGCCTAGGCTTGCCTGGAAGCTGTTGTTGTGGGAGAATTCAGCATATGGAAGGTATTCCTCCCATTTCATGCCAAAGGAGAGACCACATGCTCTGAGCATATCCTCGAGAATCTGATTGACTCTTTCGACTTGCCCTTGAGACTGAGGGTGATAGGCTGTGCTGAACAGAAGTTTGGTGCCCAATGCTTCTTGAAAGCTTTTCCAGAAATGAGAAGTGAATATGCTTCCACGGTCTGAGCTTATTTCCAATGGAACACCATGAAGAGGAACAATCTTTGCTGTGTAGAGCTCTGCTAACTGACTAGCTGAGATTGTCTCTTTGACAGGAAAGAAGTGAGCTACTTTAGTGAGACGATCAATGACAACAAAGATTGCATAGTTGCCCCTCTTGGACTTTGGAAAACCAGTTACGAAGTCCATTTCAATCATGTCCCACTTCCACTCAGGGATTTTCAGAGGTTGGAGAAGACCGACTGTTTTCTGATGAACTGCCTTAACACGTTGACAAACGTCGCATTCAGAAACGTATTGAGCAATTTCACGTTTCATGCCAGGGCACCAATACGGTGTCTTGAGATCCTGGTACATCTTTGTACTTCCAGGGTGTATGGAGAGAGGAGTTTCATGAGCCTCCTTGAGAATGACATCTTTGAGACTTTGAACTTGAGGAACTGCAATGCGTCCTTCGAAGAACACAGTTCCCTTGTCATCCACTGAGAAGGACTTAAATTTCTCCTTGCCTTCTTTGATGTGCTCTACCATTTTCTTGATTTCAGCATCACGAAGTTGTTCAGAACGAATCTTGTCCTCGAGAGTTGAACTGGCTGTCAAGTTCGCAAGATAGCCTTGAGGAACAAGACCAAGGTTCAGCTTCTGGAATTCTTCATGAAGAGGACGTTGGCTTTCCATGATCATGAGATTATTGCAATACGACTTGCGACTGAGAGCATCGGCCATAACATTAGCCTTGCCTGGAGTGTAAGAAATGGTAAGATCAAAATCTTTAATCTTTTCAATCCATCTCCTTTGCCTGAGGTTTAGATCTGGTTGAGTGAAGATGTATTTCAGACTCTTATGATCGGAAAAGATTTCAGTGTGATTACCCAACAAGTATTGTCTCCATTTCTTGAGGGCAATCACAACTGCTGCAAGTTCAAGGTCATGAGTGGGATAATTGAGCTCATGTGTGTTCAACTGACGTGAAGCATAAGCCACAACTTGACGTTCTTGCATAAGAACTGCACCTAGACCTTGGAGAGAAGCGTCACAGAATATCTGGAAAGGTTTGGAAGGATCTGGGCCAACCAGAACTGGTGTAGAAGTGAGTTTAGTCTTCAGGAGATTGAAACTTTCATCACATTGTGGAGACCAAACAAACTTCTTGTCCTTCTTTGTGAGGTCAGTGAGAGGTTTGGCAATCTTGGAGAAGTTTTGGACGAAACGACGGCAATAGCTAGCCAAGCCAAGAAAATTTCTTACTTGCTTCACCTTCTTTGGAGGTTTCCAATCAATAATTGCTTTAACCTTTTCTGGATCAATGGCTATGCCCTTGGCAGAGATGACATGACCAAGGTACGCAACTTCTGAAATCCAGAACTCACATTTGGAGAATTTGGCATATAGACGATGCTCGCGAAGCTTCATGAGAGTGAGACGAAGATGTTCTTCATGCTCTTCCCCAGATTTGGAGTAGACAAGAATGTCATCAAGATATACCACACCGAACTTGTCGAGGTATTCATGGAAGACAGAATTCATGAGTCGAGAGAATGTCGCTGGTGCATTGGTGAGACGAAAGGACATGACGGTGAATTCATATAGACCGTAGCGAGTGGTGAAAGCTGTTTTTGGAATATCCTCTTTTCTGATCTTTATTTGATGGTAACCCATTCTCAAGTCCAACTTGGAGAATATTGTGGCTCCAGCAAGTTGATCAAAAAGATCATCAATGCGAGGAATTTGATACTTGTTTTTGATGGTTTTCTCGTTAAGAGGACGATAGTCAACAACGAGTCTCTTTGTGTGATCCTTCTTCGCAACGAACAGAGTTGGGCAACCCCAAGCCGAAGAACTAGGTTGAATGTAACCTTTTTCCATGTACATATCAATTTGTTCCTTAAAAAACTTTAGCTCGGGAGTTCCTATCTTGTAAGGATGCTTAGAGATTGGAGCAGTACCTGGTTCAAGCTCGATCACAAACTCAACTGCTCTGTCCGGGGGCATTCCTGGCAACTCTTCTGGAAAGACGTCAGGGAATTCACAAACCACCAAAACATTTTCAAGTGAAGGTAGAGGTTTTGCATCGAGGTTGCATAGATGAATGGAACTTGATTCATGTGGAGAATAGATTATCTGGCCAGAAGGGTGGGACAGAGTTATTGACTTTTGAGCACAGTCAATTTTTGCTTTATTGGCCTTCAGCCAATCCATACCAAGAATGACATCAATGTCAGAACTTCCCAGCAACATGAGAGAAGCAAGGAATATGTGGTCTCCAATTAGGATTTGATTATCCCTACTTATCTTGGAAGTCAACATTTGAGATCCCGGAGAGTGAACAGTGATCTGATTGCTTAGCGGAACCACAATTAGGTTGTTTGTTGTAGCAAAGGTCTTTGACACAAAAGAATGTGATGCTCCGGTATCAAACAACACTTTAGCTGGAATAGAGTTTACGGGAAAAGTACCGAGAACGACGTCAGGAGCTTCCTCTGCTTTGTCGATCTTGACGTGATTCACCCTTGCGGTCCTCCCGACAGGCCTGTTGTTGGAGTTGAAGGCCATAGGCGGGGGAGCGCGCACCATTGCCTGGTTTGTGTTAGGACGAGGTGGTGGTGGAGGTAGCTTCCTCTGCGTGCACTTGTCGGCGTAGTGTCCCGTCTGCTTGCACTTGTAGCAAGTGACGACACGAGGAGGCCCTGGCCTTGGCTGACCCATCGAAACCCTTTGATCATGCATCTGAGCAGGGTTGGGTGGGCGGGGAGCGAAGCCTGGAGAAGTTTGGGCGTATGGAGCCCGAGTGACAGCACCATTTGGCACCCAGATGTGGCGCTTCTGCGGAGGGTTGGTCATGTTGGAGGAGGAACCACCCTCACGCGAGTGCTTGCGAGACTCCTCGAACGCCTTGCGCCCATTTTCCTCATTGAGCGTGGTGTTAATGAGATCTTCGAAGCTGTTGGCCTTGACGTTGGTGAGGGCATACTTGAGTTCCAGGTTAAAACCTCTGCGGAACCTTGCCATCTTTTTAGCTTCAGTGGACACCTCATCTCCAGCGTAACGAGTGAGGCGATTGAACTCACTCTGATAGCCGATGACCTCCAAATTGCCCTGCTTGAGAGAGCAAAACTCTTCACGCATCCTTTCCATTAGACCATCTGGAATGTGGTGCTTCAGGAAGGCTTCCTTGAAACAACCCCAGGTGATTGGCATGCCAGCTCTCATGGTCTGGTAGTTTTCCCACCAAGAAGCTGCCTGACCCTTCAGCAGATAGGAGGCATACTTGACTTTGTCTTCTTAAGCTACATGTGCAATATCCAGAGCCTTGGCTATCTCACGGATCCAGTCATCAGCGTCCAAAGGCTCGCGTGTGGCCACAAAAGCTCTTGGGCCCAGACTGAGAAACTCTTTGATGCTGACTCGTGGAGCTGTCTGGTTGATGTGCTGATTCGTCTGAAACTGGGCCATCTGCATCATGACTTGGGTCATCTGAGTCAACAGCTCCGTGATTGGCGGAGGTTCAGGCGGGTTGTTCCTTGTTGGCAGCATCCTGAATGGAAATGCATTTTAGCACAACAATAGAAAAGGACAGACTTGGCAACCGAAAGAGAGATTATTCCGACGCATGAATAGACAACCACAAGGTTCACCATCACATGTTCAAATACATCAGAATATCCAACACACCATAAATGGTTCGAATACCAAAGGATAACTAAACATAGCTAAGAATGGATACATCGGTACTCCCATGCTCATCACGCAGGACGGCGGCTAGGAGTACGGCGAGAGGTACGGTGAGGAGCACGCCCACGAAAGTAGGTGGAACGACAATCCACGTAGATCTGACGTGGTCTGAGACCGACTCTAGGCGTGGTGAAGTACATAGCGTCGACTCCCTGTGCTCCAAAGCGTGGAATCCCAGTGTAACCAGCACCAAGGTTAAGGAGTGGACCTCTGATTGGCTCGTAACCTCCAGCATCTGGCAGACGATGACCAACTGGCTGATCGAAACGTGCAAAGTGCTCGTCTCCAACGAAGTCTGTGGTGTAAGTCATCAGACGGGTCAAAGCAAGATAGAGCTGCTCTCTGACTGAAGCCAACTCCTGAGATAGGGTGCGGGCAACTGCGTCACTGTCTCTCACAAACTGAGCGGTGGTGTGCAGCCTGGAGTTATCATGCTCGTAGACGTCCAAGTTGTCGTAGAGAGTGAAGTGAGCTCCCTCCGAAGTGATGTAACCACGGGGGATGTGGCAATAGATAGAATCGTCAAATCCCCAGTAGTCAGCACGAAGGACGGTGAGACTCACATAAGCTGCCTGCTGCACAGCCATATCCACTGTGGAACCTACTGCCTCGTAGCGGTGGACTACGCTCATGCCATCATCCGACAGAATGTAGACGATAGCCTGGTAGTAGGTCTGGTCAAACTCTCGCTGCTGCTCGTAAACCTGGTACTCTGGTGCCCAACGGAACCCCAGAAAAGTGACCATGTCTCTCAGCATCTCCGGATAACCGGCAGTGCTCTCGCAACGAGTCATACGAACCACCTGCGGGTAGAACCTGAGATCCATCTGCAGATGATCGGGGAAGCTTTGATTAGACGCCGGAAGAAGAACTGAAGTGGAAGCAACAACAAGGTTTCAACGGACGAAAAGGATGTTGAGAAGAACAGGATATGGAAGCAACATTCGGGAAACACAAGACCAACACTCCTGAGGTACTACGGAAAACCCATCCGGGCTTCTAAAGGATCAATATCTACTGCTTAAGGAATAGAGGATCTGCTTCCGGGGCTTATGTGCCTCCGTTCTCAATCGTGAGTAGGCAACATGATAAATCATGTCACAACCACCTCCATTCCTATGGTCTAGTAGATATAACCATCCTAGAGAAACCAAGATACGTGAAAACCTAACTTGAAAGTTTAGGTGAGAAGAGAAAACAACGTTGCACTTCCTTACCAGAAAAAGGGAGGGTGGGTGGGGAAAGAAATAAAAGAACAGAATTCCTACTCTCACGTTTATTTTTCCTATATAGCTACAAAATAATTTCTAGACTCAACTGCGACCAGTAAAAGGGATCCTACAGGAAGACAGGCTCTGATACCATTTGTCGCACCCGGACTTTTGGAGGATACCCACAGCCCGCTGAATAGGGAGGATTGGCTTACGGGGCTTACCGGCACCCGCAATCTCAACATGAGCAGGCCAACACATAAATGTGTGACAACCAACCTCTATTCCTATCCATCGTCTGTGAAACTATCCAACAGAAATCCGAACACTTCCGTTGACGTACTTCATAACATTCACACATGGTACGTCAACGGCATTAGAACATCTGGTAACACAACACATCTCTATGACACAAAAGATGGAAATAAACGGCAAATAGCTCTCACTAGAGCAGAGATAGCAAATACAATCATCCAGAGGACACATGTCCCAACATAACATCATTACATCACAGCGGAAGCATCCAAAGTGACTGAGTACAGACAAGATCCAAATAGGCCTAAGAGGCCGGAAACGAAAAGGAAAACGGAGCCCATCATCGAAGTCTCGGATCCTGCCCGGGTCCGCTAACTACTCGTCAGCAGCCTCGTCATACTCCACGTAGTAGCCACCATGGGGATCCTCGGAAACGTAGCCTGCAGAACACGCAGCCCCAAAGGGGTCAGTACAGACGAGTACTAGCAAGCAAGACTCACAAGATACCAAAGTGTACCCGACAACGCCGAGTACATATGCTTTGGGTTCAACGGAAGAAAAGGGGATACAAAGATGCGGCCGCGAGCTGCACTAACCAACTACAGAGACACGCTACAACCTCCGGCTAAAAGAAGGGGATAAGATAGCGTATCTAAACCAACTACCAACAACTCCAAACAAACCCATAGTGTATCTCGCCCCTTATCCAAAGAAGCAATCCGAGGATAACTCACACAGTTGGATTAATGATGGTTCAGGTTATTGTGTCAATAAGCCTATTACTAGTCAACTTATTATTGATTAGGTGTAAGTTGTCTAATCCTTGTTAGCCAGCCCTATCACCAAGTCATCCATAACCGCGGACAACACGGCTTCTCGAGAAGATTTAACCCTGCAGGGATGCACCAATGTAGCCGTACACGTAAGAATTGAAGGGGAATGTAGCATAGAAAACAAAAAATTTCCTACGCGAGAGACACCCGAAAGGCCAAGATCTAATCTAGGAGACGAAGTGCAACGGGAAACAAGAGGGTTAAGGAGAACACATACCCTCGAAGACTCAAAGTGGTACGAGATCAAATCTCGTTGTTGGCTTAGTCGTACTCACACCGATCCCGATAGCGAGAAGATGGCACCGCAATCCGGCGGTGCATCCGTGATCGGTCACACGTACGGTTGATGACGACCTCCATCCCCTCGTTCCAGCGGGGCGCGGAAGTAGAGGATCCCTCGGAACTCCAGCAGCACCACGACGTGGTGGTGGTGAAGAATCCCACGGTCAGGGCTTCGCCAAGCCGGAGACCATGAAATGGAGCAGCGGGTGGAGGGAAAGGGAAGTGGCCAAGTGTGCGAATGAGGAGGAGCCCTCACCCTCCTTTTATAGGGAGAGGGAGGCAGCCCAAAGGTGGGGTGCGGCCAGCCATGGTGGTGCCCCCACCTCTTCCCTCTTCATGTGAGTGGAAGCTCCACTCACACCCACTCATGCTCCCATAATTTCCCACTTGGAAAATCCAAAGGTTTTCTTTTAATAAATAAATAAAACCTTTTTATTTCTTTATTTCAGCATTTGTTAATTCTATTAACAAACTTTTGCATATAGCACCTCGAATCATTTGTTAATTCTATTAACAACCATTCGACGAAAAACCCCTTGAACTATTTCAATTTTCCCCGAAACAATTTCGGTGCTGTCCAAAATATTCTTCGATATTCCGTATCCTCTCAAATGCGTCATCGAACCTTAAGTGTGTCACCCTACGGTTCGCGAATAAGATAGACATGATCGAGACTCCTCTCCGATCAATAATCAACAGCGGGATCTGGAGATCCATGATGACTCCTATATATTCAACGATGACTCTCGTGATCGTGTGAACCAACAACGCCGTGAACTATTCCCTTTGTCTCGCGATATTTTACTTGTCCGAGATTCGATCATTGGTATCAACCATACCTTGTTCAATCTCGTTACCGACAAGTACTCTTTTCTCGTTCCCGTGATATAACATCCTTTGTGATCATATCACGTGCTTGCAAGCGGTTTCGATGTGATATCACCGAGAGGGCCCAGAGTATATCTCTCCGTCATTTGGATGGACAAATCCCACTCTTGATCCATGATCCTCAACTAATACTTTCCGAATACTTAACGACACCTTTATAGTCACCCTGTTACGGTGTGACGTTTCATGCCATCAAAGTACTCTTCCGGTATCAGTGATTGACATGATCTCATGGTCTAAGGAATAAGTTACTTCGTGTGTTTGATATAACAATGTAAACTAAATGACTTGATCGCATTGCTATATTCTCTTTGGTTATATGTTCATCACATCATTCTTCTAATGACATGACCCCGTTATTAATAACATCCAATGTTCATGATCAGGAAACCTTGATCATCTATTAATCAACGAGCTAGTTAAAAGAGAGGCTTTACTAGGAACCATTGTTTGTTTATTAAGCACACATGTATCAACGTTTCCGGTTAATACAATTCTAGCATGAGAAATAAACATTCATCATAAACAAGGAATAAGATAATAACCATTTTATTATTGCCTCTCGGGCATATTCCCTTCAGTCTCCCACTTGCACTAGAGTCAATAATCTAGTCTGTAAGCACTTAACACATATGGCGTTCCAGTGTTATTACCATGCTTCGCATGCGGTAAACATCATCAAAAAGATCTGAAATGTTCAGGTCCTATTGTATTTGCATGTTCTTTGCGTCTACACGCATCACTCATTCTCTAATGAGATGGCTTTGCATATATATGGTCAATCGGTGAAACCTTAATTCCTCGGCTTAAACCATTGCCACTAACATTGTGAAAATGTAGCTTCATAATGTTTAGCAATCTTGGAAATTCACCAAGTTCCGGTGATACCTTAATTCCTCAGCTTAAACTGATGTTACTAACATTGTGAAAATGTAGCTTCATAGTGTCAGCATTCTTGGAATTTCACCAAGTTCAATAAAGAACTCCTTGACACAAAATACGCTTATTATCAGTTGTCAACACAACGATATACTTTAGCCTTTGTTGTAGTATCTGTCACAATATTTTAATTTTGAAACTCCTTCAAATCCAGCATGGAACTTTCTTCCATCCTATTGTGCTACCCTTCATCACATATTTTAATTGAGATAAAATTACTTGAATAAATGACATTACTATTAGTGTAACATATTACAACTAATATTTTGTCATTACTATATAGGAAAATATATCCTTAGCATTTCTAAAATGACACAAGGATCTCTCCCACTGTTGTCTAATCATCATATGAATTATCCTACTATAACATTTTATAGCATAGGACTCATCTGGTTGTGTACATAGCATGGAAACATGACTTAGAAATCTCAATTTCAATGATGCTCATCATGTGTCAAAACACATGAATCTTGCTCAATTATTTTCCATGTGACAAGAACTCCTTCTTGTTATTTTCATATTGACTTACTTCAATATTTCATCTATGTAATTTGGCTTCAATCATATCAGGTGCGTCAATACATCTTTTATAGATATTGATGCCCAATATCTTCTAAGCCTTTCATCAATATGAAATCGAAAATATTAACCGTGTTAATTTAAAATACATATTTTCCAATCAACCATATGTCATCTACATAAAGTATTGGAAATATGTCATAGCGCTCCCACTTAATTTCTTGTAACTCTACAAGCATCTTTATCATTCATGATGGAATCAAACTCTTTTGATAACTTCATTAAGCTAAAGATTTCAACTTCGCTATGATCACTTCAACCATTGAAGTGTGCATGCCTTTCTAGCAACCTTTTGAATTTTACAAAACTCTCAGACTGTGTCAAGGACACATCCTTGATCAAATTTCCTCGAGAGGAGAGTTGGTTTTGTTATTCAACTGCCATATCATAATATGTAACTTTTTGCTAGAACTATCCGCAAAGACTAAAGCATCACTACGGAAGATCAAAATCTTGTAGTAGTTAACTCTTTGAACTTCGTCGAAAACAACTTTTCGATAAGTACAATTTTAATAAGATGTAAAATCCATGTCTTTGTCGCTATATAGACCCTTTTACTATCGCTAGGCATCATGCCTATCGAAAGGACTACCAAGTCACGTACTTGATGTTCATACAAGGATACTATGGCGGATATAATGACTCATAGTCAATTTTACGAAGTTAGGGCCCATCATTTGCTTCCTTTATAAGGTCCAGGTCCTTTTGTTGTCAAAACAACACTTTACACTTAAACCACAAGTTGTTCTAAGTACAAAGTTTTTGGATTTTTCTGGTACAGTTCGCAAACTCATTTGAAGTATCTACAACATTTGTAGTGTCTTCTACTTAGTCAAAATAGTAAACCCCGGAACAACTTCCAGTGCTGCGCTACTCTTGACATGATAACGAAGATTCTCTAATCTCGTTGAGTTTGTACTGTGCTCCCACTCACTTGTTTCGCAAGAACTACTTTCTCGAGAAATCAACCCTTTCTGACAAACAACATTTGTCTTTTGGTTCGGTGATAGGAGAAATACCCAATGTTTTATTTGGGATAACCTTATAAACATATATTTATCCTATTTTGGTTGTAAACATTTTACATATGCTATGCATACCAAAACTTAAGAAAAATGACAATTCGGGTCACTACCCAAACCATATCCTATATGTTGTCAATTTCAACGGATCATGATGGTGCTCTTTTCAGTGGAAAAAGCGGTTGTCCTTAATGTATAAACTACAAAATCATAATGGCAATTTTATTAATCTTACCATGTCAAACAAGGTTTGATTTTGTCTTTTGAATACTCCAATCTAATGTGGGGTATTCGAGAAGTATAAGTTGTAGAACAATTCTGCAACTTCTCAGATGTTTTGCTAAACTTGTAACTCAAACTTTATCCTTTATGATCCAATCATAAATACTTGATTATCTTGTTACATTGATTTTAACTTCATATTAACAACCTTTTGAACCAATTCAAAATGTCAAACTATGTTCCCTTTAAATAGATATACTCACATATCTACTTAAATCATCGACAAAATTTTATGAAGGAAAAATTAATCCACCATACATGACTACACATAATGGACTATATACATCAATATGTATAATCTCCACTAAATTAGTCGCCCATTCTACTTTGGCCTATGAACGGAATTCTAGTCATCTTTTTGGAAGAGGTCTCACAAGCGTCAATTTATTCAAAACAAAATGACTCCGGAAGTCCATCAATATGGAGTTCCTTCATGTTTTCCTTTCCGATATGAACTAAAATGGTGGTGTCACAATTTAAGTGAAAATATTTTACGTCTTGCAACGTTTAGCATTCAGTCTTATAGATGTTTACTTTACCAACATGATTTATATTAACATATCCATCAATTATGGAATATGGTCATCGTTTGAACAATCTCATTTGTTCTCACAAAAGACTAGAACAAAATAACAAATTATTAAGTTCTTAAAATAAATCTTGAATGTTTGGTTCGATACTACAATGAACACAATAACACTTTATTTATGTTCTTGTCATAATCGATTCCACATCTATTACTAGTTCCTTTTAGGCCCTTGTATTTCTTGCATTGCGTTGCTTTGTATGACAACTCATACCAACCAATGTGGTATCAAAATACCCGAAAAATACTTTGTTAACTAGTAATACATCTATAACTTGTATATCAATCATATACTCCTGAGCTGGACTTTTCCAGTTATCTTCTTTTCTGCCATATATCTATTTGCAATTATATTTTCAATATTCCCTTTCCTTTACAGAAGAATCATTCAACATCAAACAATGCTAGCCGTACTAGCTCATTTTATTTGGCGTGTTAGTCATATACTATCACCCATTGAGTCATACTTTGAGTTTGATTGTTCTACTAATATCACCATATTAATAGCATTCTTCTAGATTCCACTCTTAGCAATTTCCAAGTAAGGTAAACTACTTTACCCATACTTCTAATCCATCCCCTCATAACAATTTTATGATTAAGCTACTATAGCTCGAAGAAAGTGATTTAGAGGATATTTTTTTAGCATCCAATTTCTTGGAATATTCAAACACCTAGCGTCTTCAATCATTGCATATATTCAGATAATATAAGCAAACATTGTCACGCTAAATTTGCATATATTCAGATAATATAAGAAAACATTGTCACGCTAAAATATACTCAGTCATGTTGCTACAAATAAGTTTCTAGATATCAATATATCTTTCACTTGATTGTTTCTGAAAACAACTCTTTTCAGTTCCAAAATCACCTTGATCAACAAAACATTCTTTTGAAGATAAAGTAATACGAAAGCAACCATGACTCTGGATTCTAAGTAGGAATTATTTGCTCTCTAGATTAATCAATCATTAACCACATGGAGCTAGGTAGGAAATACCAAAAATCTACAATAGGACTCAATTTTAAATTTCACTAGTACGGTACCAATCTTAAATGGTATTTACCAGATCATAACAGTTATATCTCAAATAACAATCTAAGTGTAAGGTAATTATAGATGCCAATGAATACTACAATTTGTGCAAATTCACTTTGATTGGTTGTTCATGATAAATAAGTTCAAGTTAATTCAAAAATTAAACCATGAACTCCCACTCAAAAACAACATCCCTCTTAGTCATCTTTAGTGATTACACGAACCAAATTCACTACACCAAAACCGATCATCACGTGAGATGATGTAGTTTCAAAGGCGAACATCGACATGTTCATCATATCATCCATATGACTCATGCTTTACCTTTCGGTTACGTGTTCCGAGGCCATGTCTGTACATGCTAGGCTCGCCAAGTAGAACTGTAATATTGCGTGTGTTTCAAGGCCATGTCTGTACATGCTAGGCTTGAAAACACCCGTTGTATGTGAACGTTGAGTCTGTCACACCCGATCATCACGTGGTGTCTCGAAACGACGAACTTTCTTAACGGTGCATACTTAAGGAAGAACACATTATTATCTTGATATTAAGTGAGAGGGATCATCTTATAATGCTACCAACGTTATCTAAGCAAAACAAGATGCATAAAAAGGATCAACATCACAGACATCACATGAAAGGATAACGTGATATGATATGGTCCTTCTTGCACTTGATCTCCATCATGTGCATTATGGTATGATCTCAATCATTCCACCGGCGTGGTACCAAGTACCACGGTACCCCAAACTTGATTGTCCATCAATAAGAAGACAACCATATGGATACCTTCTGGTATATCAAAAATTTACAAAATAGATGATCTCATAATCAAATTTGTAATATTGACCATATCTCATCACATGCCCAGCAAAAACTAGTTAGACGCCTCTAATTTATTTTTGCATATTTTACGTGGCTTAGGGCTTTCGATGATAGAACCGTTCATACCTACGAACATCAACCACAACGTTGATAAACACATTTTTAACAACCCTTCATAGATTAGATCTTAACTATAGTAGGAGAAACAGACACCCGCAGACCACTTATGCAATACAAGTTGCATGTCAGTTGTGGAACAAGTCTCATGTACGTGGACATGTAAGGTTAGTCCGGGCCGCTTCATCCCACTATGCCACTAAGATCACAAAATAATCAAGGCGGTAATAACATGATCATCAACGCCCACATACACCTATGTGTTCTACCCGTACAAAAACATCTACGCATAGATCCGGCTCTGATACCACTGAAGGGGAACATAGCATAGAAAACAAAAAATTTCTACGCGAGAGACACCCGAAAGGCCAAGATCTAATCTAGGAGACGAAGTGCAACGGGCAACAAGAGGGTTAAGGATAACACATACCCTCGAAGACTCAAAGTGGTACGAGATCAAATCTCGTTGTTGGCGTAGTCGTACTCACACCGATCCCGATAGCGAGAAGATGGCACCGCAATCCGGCGGTGCATCCGTGATCGGTCACACGTACGGTTGATGACGACCTCCGTTCCCTCGTTCCAGCGGGGCGCGGAAGTAGAGGATCCCTCGGAACTCCAGCAGCACGACGACGTGGTGGTGGTGAAGAATCCCACGGTAAGGGCTTCGCCAAGCCGGAGACCATGAAATGGAGCAGCGGGTGGAGGGAAAGGGAAGTGGCCAAGTGTGCGAATGAGGAGGAGCCCTCACCCTCCTTTTATAGGGAGAGGGAGGCAGCCCAAAGGTGGGGTGCGGCCAGCCATGGTGGTGCCCCCACCTCTTCCCTCTTCATGTGAGTGGAAGCTCCACTCACACCCACTCATGCTCCCATAATTTCCCACTTGGAAAATCCAAAGGTTTTCTTTTAATAAATAAATAAAACCTTTTTATTTCTTTATTTCAGCATTTGTTAATTCTATTAAAAACTTTTGCATATAGCACCTCGAATCATTTGTTAATTCTATTAACAACCATTCGACGAAAAACCCCTTGAACTATTTCAATTTTCCCCGAAACAATTTCGGTGCTGTCCAAAATATTCTTCGATATTCCGTATCCTCTCAAATGCGTCATCGAACCTTAAGTGTGTCACCCTACGGTTCGCGAATAAGATAGACATGATCGAGACTCCTCTCCGATCAATAATCAACAGCGGGATCTGGAGATCCATGATGACTCCTATATATTCAACGATGACTCTCGTGATCGTGTGAACCAACAACGCCGTGAACTATTCCCTTTGTCTCGCGATATTTTACTTGTCCGAGATTCGATCATTGGTATCAACCATACCTTGTTCAATCTCGTTACCGACAAGTACTCTTTTCTCGTTCCCGTGATATAACATCCTTTGTGATCATATCACGTGCTTGCAAGCGGTTTCGATGTGATATCACCGAGAGGGCCCAGAGTATATCTCTCCGTCATTTGGATGGACAAATCCCACTCTTGATCCATGATCCTCAACTAATACTTTCCGAATACTTAACGAAACCTTTATAGTCACCCTGTTACGGTGTGACGTTTGATGCCATCAAAGCACTCTTCCGGTATCAGTGATTGACATGATCTCATGGTCTAAGGAATAAGTTACTTCGTGTGTTTGATATAACAATGTAAACTAAATGACTTGATCGCATTGCTATATTCTCTTTGGGTATATGTTCATCACATCATTCTTCTAATGACATGACCCCGTTATTAATAACATCCAATGTTCATGATCAGGAAACCTTGATCATCTATTAATCAACGAGCTAGTTAAAAGAGAGGCTTTACTAGGAACCATTGTTTGTTTATTAAGCACACATGTATCAACGTTTCCGGTTAATACAATTCTAGCATGAGAAATAAACATTCATCATAAACAAGGAATAAGATAATAACCATTTTATTATTGCCTCTCGGGCATATTCCCTTCAGTCTCCCACTTGCACTAGAGTCAATAATCTAGTTTGTAAGCACTTAACACATATGGCGTTCCAGTGTTATTACCATGCTTCGCATGTGGTAAACATCATCAAAAAGATCTGAACTGTTCAGGTCCTATTGTATTTGCATGTTCTGTGCGTCTACACGCATCACTCATTCTCTAATGAGATGGCTTTGCATATATATGGTCAATCGGTGAAACCTTAATTCCTCGGCTTAAACCATTGTCACTAACATTGTGAAAATGTAGCTTCATAATGTTTAGCAATCTTGGAAATTCACCAAGTTCCGGTGATACCTTAATTCCTCAGCTTAAACTGATGTTACTAACATTGTGAAAATGTAGCTTCATAGTGTCAGCATTCTTGGAATTTCACCAAGTTCAATAAAGAACTCCTTGACACAAAATACGCTTATTATCAGTTGTCAACACAACGATATACTTTAGCCTTTGTTGTAGTATCTGTCACAATATTTTAATTTTGAAACTCTTTCAAATCCAGCATGGAACTTTCTTCCATCCTATTGTGCTACCCTTCATCACATATTTTAATTAAGATAAAATTACTTGAATAAATGACAATACTATTAGTGTAACATATTACAACTAATATTTTGTCATTACTATATAGGAAAACATATCCTTAGCATTTCTAAAATGACACAAGGATCTCTCCCACTGTTGTCTAATCATCATATGAATTATCCTACTATAACATTTTATAGCATAGGACTCATCTGGTTGTGTACATAGCATGGAAACATGACTTAGAAATCTCAATTTCAATGATGCTCATCATGTGTCAAAACACATGAATCTTGCTCAATTATTTTCCATGTGACAAGAACTCCTTCTTGTCATTTTCATATTTACTTACTTCAATATTTCATCTATGTAATTTGGCTTCAATCATATCAGGTGCGTAAATACATCTTTTATAGATATTGATGTCCAATATCTTCTAAGCCTTTCATCAATATGAAATCGAAAATATTAACCGTGTTAATTTAAAATACATATTTTCCAATCAACCATATGTCATCTACATAAAGTATTGGAAATATGTCATAGCGCTCCCACTTAATTTCTTGTAACTCTACAAGCATCTTTATCATTCATGATGGAATCAAACTCTTTTGATAACTTCATTAAGCTAAAGATTTCAACTTCGCTATGATCACTTCAACCATTGAAGTGTGCATGCCTTTCTAGCAACCTTTTGAATTTTACAAAACTCTCAGACTGTGTCAAGGACACATCCTTGATCAAATTTCCTCGAGAGGAGAGTTGGTTTTGTTATTCAACTGCCATATCATAATATGTAACTTTTTGCTAGAACTGTCCACAAAGACTAAAGCATCACTACGGAAGATCAAAATCTTGTAGTAGTTAACTCTTTGAACTTCGTCGAAAACAACTTTTCGATAAGTACAATTTTAATAAGATGTAAAATCCATGTCTTTGTCGCTATATAGACCCTTTTACTATCGCTAGGCATCATGCCTATCGAAAGGACTACCAAGTCACATACTTGATGTTCATACAAGGATACTATGGCGGATATAATGACTCATAGTCAATTTTACGAAGTTAGGGCCCATCATTTGCTTCCTTTATAAGGTCCAGGTCCTTTTGTTGTCAAAACAACACTTTACACTTAAACCACAAGTTGTTCTAAGTACAAAGTTTTTGGATTTTTCTGGTACAGTTCGCAAACTCATTTGAAGTATCTACAACATTTGTAGTGTCTTCTACTTAGTCAAAATAGTAAACCCCGGAACAACTTCCAGTGCTGCGCTACTCTTGACATGATAACGAAGATTCTCTAATCTCGTTGAGTTTGTACTGTGCTCCCACTCACTTGTTTCGCAAGAACTACTTTCTCGAGAAATCAACCCTTTCTGACAAACAACATTTGTCTTTTGGTTCGGTGATAGGAGAAATACCCAATGTTTTATTTGGGATAACCTTATAAACATATATTTATCCTATTTTGGTTGTAAACATTTTACATATGCTATGCATACCAAAACTTAAGAAAAATGACAATTCGGGTCACTACCCAAACCATATCTTATATGTTGTCAATTTCAACGGATCATGATGGTGCTCTTTTCAGTGGAAAAAGCGGTTGTCCTTAATGTATAAACTACAAAATCATAATGGCAATTTTATTAATCTTACCATGTCAAACAAGGTTTGATTTTGTCTTTTGAATACTCCAATCTAATGTGGGGTATTCGAGAAGTATAAGTTGTAGAACAATTCTGCAACTTCTCAGATGTTTTGCTAAACTTGTAACTCAAACTTTATCCTTTATGATCCAATCATAAATACTTGATTATCTTGTTACATTGATTTTAACTTCATATTAACAACCTTTTGAACCAATTCAAAATGTCAAACTATGTTCCCTTTAAATAGATATACTCACATATCTACTTAAATCATCGACATAATTTTATGAAGGAAAAATTAATCCACCATACATGACTACACATAATGGACTATATACATCAATATGTATAATCTCCACTAAATTAGTCGCCCATTCTACTTTGTCCTATGAACGGAATTCTAGTCATCTTTTTGGAAGAGGTCTCACAAGCGTCAATTTATTCAAAACAAAATGACTCCGGAAGTCCATCAATATGGAGTTCCTTCATGTTTTCCTTTCCGATATGAACTAAAATGGTGGTGTCACAATTTAAGTGAAAATATTTTACATCTTGCAACGTTTAGCATTCAGTCTTATAGATGTTTACTTTACCAACATGATTTATATTAACATATCCATCAATTATGGAATATGGTCATCGTTTGAACAATCTCATTTGTTCTCACAAAAGACTAGAACAAAATAACAAATTATTAAGTTCTTAAAATAAATCTTGAATGTTTGGTTCGATACTACAATGAACACAATAACACTTTATTTATGTTCTTGTCATAATCGATTCCACATCTATTACTAGTTCCTTTTAGGCCCTTGTATTTCTTGCATTGCGTTGCTTTGTATGACAACTCATACCAACCAATGTGGTATCAAAATACCCGAAAAATACTTTGTTAACTAGTAATACATCTATAACTTGTATATCAATCATATACTCATGAGCTGGACTTTTCCAGTTATCTTCTTTTCTGCCATATATCTATTTGCAATTATATTTTCAATATTCCCTTTCCTTTACAGAAGAATCATTCAACATCAAACAATGCTAGCCGTACTAGCTCATTTTATTTGGCGTGTTAGTCATATACTATCACCCATTGAGTCATACTTTGAGTTTGATTGTTCTACTAATATCACCATATTAATAGCATTCTTCTAGATTCCACTCTTAGCAATTTCCAAGTAAGGTAAACTACTTTACCCATACTTCTAATCCAACCCCTCATAACAATTTTATGATTAAGCTACTATAGCTCGAAGAAGTGATATAGAGGATATTTTTTTAGCATCCAATTTCTTGGAATATTCAAACACCTAGCGTCTTCAATCATTTCATATATTCAGATAATATAAGCAAACATTGTCACGCTAAATTTGCATATATTCAGATAATATAAGCAAACATTGTCACGCTAAAATATACTCAGTCATGTTGCTACAAATAAGTTTCTAGATATCAATATATCTTTCACTTGATTGTTTCTGAAAACAACTCTTTTCAGTTCCAAAATCACCTTGATCAACAAAACATTCTTTTGAAGATAAAGTAATACGAAAGCAACCATGACTCTGGATTCTAAGTAGGAATTATTTGCTCTCTAGATTAATCAATCATTAACCACATGGAGCTAGGTAGGAAATACCAAAAATCTACAATAGGACTCAATTTTAAATTTCACTAATACGGTACCAATCTTAAATGGTATTTACCAGATCATAACAGTTATATCTCAAATAACAATCTAAGTGTAAGGTAATTATAGATGCCAATGAATACTACAATTTGTGCAAATTCACTTTGATTGGTTGTTCATGATAAATAAGTTCAAGTTAATTCAAAAATTAAACCATGAACTCCCACTCAAAAACAACATCCCTCTTAGTCGTCTTTAGTGATTACACGAACCAAATTCACTACACCAAAACCGATCATCACGTGAGATGATGTAGTTTCAAAGGCGAACATCGACATGTTCATCATATCATCCATATGACTCATGCTTTACCTTTCGGTTACGTGTTCCGAGGCCATGTCTGTACATGCTAGGCTCGCCAAGTAGAACTGTAATATTGCATGTGTTTCAAGGCCATGTCTGTACATGCTAGGCTTGAAAACACCCGTTGTATGTGAACGTTGAGTCTGTCACACCCGATCATCACGTGGTGTCTCGAAACGACGAACTTTCTTAACGGTGCATACTTAAGGAAGAACACATTATTATCTTGATATTAAGTGAGAGGGATCATCTTATAATGCTACCAACGTATCTAAGCAAAACAAGATGCATAAAAAGGATCAACATCACAGACATCACATGAAAGGATAACGTGATATGATATGGTCCTTCTTGCACTTGATCTCCATCATGTGCATTATGGTATGATCTCAATCATTCCACCGGCGTGGTACCAAGTACCACGGTACCCCAAACTTGATTCTCCATCAATAAGAAGACAACCATATGGATACCTTCCGGTATATCAAAAATTTACAAAATAGATGATCTCATAATCAAATTTGTAATATTGACCATATCTCATCACATGCCCAGCAAAAACTAGTTAGACGCCTCTAATTTATTTTTGCATATTTTACGTGGCTTAGGGCTTTCGATGATAGAACCGTTCATACCTACGAACATCAACCACAACATTGATAAACACATTTTTAACAACCCTTCATAGATTAGATCTTAACTATAGTAGGAGAAACAGACACCCGCAGGCCACTTATGCAATACAAGTTGCATGTCATTTGTGGAACAAGTCTCATGTACGTGGACATGTAAGGTTAGTCCGGGCCGCTTCATCCCACTATGCCACTAAGATCATAAAATAATCAAGGCGGTAATAACATAATCATCAACGCCCACATACACCTATGTGTTCTACCCGTACAAAAACATCTACGCATAGATCCGGCTCTGATACCACTGAAGGGGAACGTAGCATAGAAAACAAAAATTTTCTACGCGAGAGACACCCGAAAGGCCAAGATCTAATCTAGGAGACGAAGTGCAACGGGCAACAAGAGGGTTAAGGAGAACACATACCCTCGAAGACTCAAAGTGGTACGAGATCAAATCTCGTTGTTGGCGTAGTCGTACTCACGACGTGGTGGTTGTGAAGAATCCCACGGTCAGGGCTTCGCCAAGCCGGAGACCATGAAATGGAGCAGCGGGTGGATGGAAAGGGAAGTGGCCAAGTGTGCGAATGAGGAGGAGCCCTCACCCTCCTTTTATAGGGAGAGGGAGGCAACCCAAAGGTGGGGTGCGGCCAGCCATGGTGGTGCCCCCACCTCTTCCCTCTTCATGTGAGTGGAAGCTCCACTCACACCCACTCATGCTCCCATAATTTCCCACTTGGAAAATCCAAAGGTTTTCTTTTAATAAATAAATAAAACCTTTTTATTTCTTTATTTCAGCATTTGTTAATTCTATTAACAAACTTTTGCATATAGCACCTCGAATCATTTGTTAATTCTATTAACAACTATTCGACGAAAAACCCCTTGAACTATTTCAATTTTCCCCGAAACAATTTCGGTGCTGTCCAAAATATTCTTCGATATTCCGTATCCTCTCAAATGCGTCATCGAACCTTAAGTGTGTCACCCTACGGTTCGCGAATAAGATAGACATGATCGAGACTCCTCTCCGATCAATAATCAACAGTGGGATCTGGAGATCCATGATGACTCCTATATATTCAACGATGACTCTCGTGATCGTGTGAACCAACAACGCCGTGAACAATTCCCTTTGTCTCGCGATATTTTACTTGTCCGAGATTCGATCATTGGTATCAACCATACCTTGTTCAATCTCGTTACCGACAAGTACTCTTTTCTCGTTCCCGTGATATAACATCCTTTGTGATCATATCACGTGCTTGCAAGCGGTTTCGATGTGATATCACCGAGAGGGCCCAGAGTATATCTCTCCGTCATTTGGATGGACAAATCCCACTCTTGATCCATGATCCTCAACTAATACTTTCCGAATACTTAACGACACCTTTATAGTCACCCTGTTACGGTGTGACGTTTGATGCCATCAAAGCACTCTTCCGGTATCAGTGATTGACATGATCTCATGGTCTAAGGAATAAGTTACTTCGTGTGTTTGATATAACAATGTAAACTAAATGACTTGATCGCATTGCTATATTCTCTTTGGGTATATGTTCATCACATCATTCTTCTAATGACATGACCCCGTTATTAATAACATCCAATGTTCATGATCAGGAAACCTTGATCATCTATTAATCAACGAGCTAGTTAAAAAAGAGGCTTTACTAGGAACCATTGTTTGTTTATTAAGCACACATGTATCAACGTTTCCGGTTAATACAATTCTAGCATGAGAAATAAACATTCATCATAAACAAGGAATAAGATAATAACCATTTTATTATTGCCTCTCGGGCATATTCCCTTCAAGAATATCCCGCCAGACGGGGATCAAACCCACCAAGCGAGACACTCAACACAACCCAACTCTTCTTCGCATCAAGCCCAAAGAACCCCGTGCAATTTAGCGAACGGCTAATCAAGCCCCACGAAGAAAAGGGGACCCTCATAGCACTCTAAGAACGCGTCTCCCTAAATGCCGACTACAAAAGTTCCACCCTGGCGCCAAGGGTTCGCACCTGCATATGCATGCGGCAAATGGAAACCCGAACTAAATGAGGCGATTTGGACGAGATGCGAATCGAATCAAAGTTGAGGGGGGCGCCCATACTCGCTTCCCACATGCGGTTAGCGCGCTCATCATGGATCTAGAGGACAAGAACCTTTTCCTAATTAAGGTCGACACTAGCAGGCCTCAAAACCATACCCGGCCTCCTGCCGGTGCCTTATCATCATATTAGCATTACCTCAAGCATTAACAGGTTGTTGTTTAAACATCGAGCCCCAGAACATGAATAAGTATGGTAACAGAAATAACGGACATCAGACTCGAGCATAAACAACCCTAAGCATGCTAGTAAGACACGGGCAACAAGCAACAGGGGTATAGGTGTGGAGGATAGGCTATATCAGGGTTACAGGATAACATATCATAGGATCGAAACACAAGCATCGAATCTTAAGGCTAGCAGGATAGACAACGGAAAGTATCGGTATCTAGTGTGGAAAGGACACAATGGTTCAGGTGAGTGAATACTTGCCTGCAAACTCAGTAGCCTGGTACTGGGCTAGCTCCTCAGAAGTGGTGTCATAAACCTCGTCTGTCTCAACGTCGTCGTCTATTCGAGAAGAAGCAAACAAACAACGCAGAGAGACAAACAATCAATAACATGGCATAATGCACAATCATGGGATGATGCATGACAATTTAATTGATGCATCAAAGATAAGCTAGTTGAGATGGTAACATAGTTAAATGGGCCCATAGGCAATTTGGATTGCATATGGAAGAGCCCATGAATTAAGGTTGAATTAAATGATCTACAACTAACCATCAGGGGAAAGTTGATTAGGATGATGCATGGATGAGGAAAACAAAGAGAAAACAACAATAGCTTCAATTTGAAATGTTGTTTGCCAAGTTATGAAACTGGCTTCTTAAATGGTTTACACAAGCATTTGTTGTTTTCACCAATTTTAATTGTTCAAAATAGATCACAGAGTTCATATTTGGAGAGAACACAAAATTTTAGGTGGAATACATGTTTCATTTGTTGACAAAGGATTTAAAATGAATTAATTATGAATTAAACAAGTTTGAACAAGATTTAAATGAATTTAAATCAAGTATGAATTTATTTGAATTTTTATTTGTTCAAATCATTGAATAAAATTCATACTTGGAAATATTATATTTTACTGGTTTGAGAACATATTTTTTATGTTCAAAAAGAAATTAATTTGACCAAGTGATGAATTTAGCAATTTTAAATGATTTAAACAAGGTTTAAATTATTTAACCAATTTTAATTATTCAAAACAGGAAATAAAGTTTATATTTGAAAAGGTGGTTCAATTTGGCATGGAAAACATATTTTATATGTGACATTTGAATTAAATTTGAATTAGTTATGAATTTGACCAAATTTGTAATAGTTGTTTGAATTTGAAGTTTTGAAAACATTTGAAATGTTCAAAACAGTAAACAAATGTTTTAAACATGTAGAGAATTAAATTTGGTTCAGAAAACATATTTTATTTATTTTATTTGGATTTGAAATACACAAGTTATTTGAAATTTAAGTGCAAGGGCTATTCTGCAATTTTTAAAAAACATACAGATTTGGTCCAGGGGCTTGGATGCAAAAGAATCTCACAGAAAGGCCCCTAGAAACCCTTTTCTACCCAGCAGAACAACCCCTGGGCCACTGGCCTGTGGGCCAGCGCCCAGCTAGCGCTGCGGCTGGGATCTGGCGTGGCACCCACTGCCTATGGCAGGTGGGCCCTGCCTGCCCGCGTGGCAAAGAGCAAAAGATTGGGGATTTAATCCCGCGGGGCTGGGAATCGAACCCACGACCTCGTAAGCGTGCGCGCAGTCCGTAGCCACTGGGGTGAGCTGCTGTGTGTTGACAGTATAGGAGCGCGCGGGGGTATGAGGTTCAGATCTGGGCGTTCTCGCTAAACTGACGAAACTGAACCTCAAGGTTCAGTCTTTCTGAACCTGCTGCCCGTGGCGGAGCTGTAGACGCCGGCGACGACTTGCTCGCTGTGCTGCTGCGTGGATGTGCGTGTGCTCGTGGGTGTACGCTCACGGTTGGGGATGCAGAGGGGAAGAAGGAGGCCGTGGTGCTCACTGGGAGGGGAAAGGAGGAGGTGGCCGTCGACGATGGCAACAGCGACAGGGACGGCGACGATGATCCAGGGGCTCCCAAGCACAGCGGCGGTGTCGAGGAGGGGGGTGGACCCACGGGGAACTCGTTCCCGTGCTTAACCTGCGCTGAGGAGGGCCATGGCGCCGATGATCACCGGACTTTGGTGGCGGTGGTGCTCGGTGGTTCAGTACAGAGAGATGCAGAGGGAGGAGGAGAAAGGAAACGACGACGGTGGTGAGAGAGAGAGGAGGAGGGGAAGTTAGGGCACGGGGAGGAGCTCGGGGTCATGGATATAAAGAGGAGGGGGAGGTGCTTCTGGCCGTCCCCTGCCTCTGCTGCTCGACGTGGACAGCGTCGATGGACGCCGTACAGAGGTAAGGGAAAGGGGTAGCAGGCCGTGGGCTGGGCTGGGCTGGCCTGTTCCCTTTTCTCTCTCTTTCATTTTTTTGTTTTTCTGTTTACTGATTCTGTTTTTTTTTGCAGAAAAAGAAAAGGAAGAAAATGGAGAGAAAAGAACGGGTTTGGAGGTTTAAATTTTTGTGATATTTTTCTATAGGTTGTTATTTACAAAAGCACCAATTTGCAAACTTTTGTTTTTCATAAATTTCAAATTGTGTTGCTGTTTGTATTTTATTTGAATTTGAGTGAATTTTGGTATTAATTAAATTATTGCAAAGAAAACAATTTAATAGTTTGAAGTTACAATTTTAATGGAAACAATTATTTGGTTTTATTTTCAAGTTTTTATTTGAAACATTGTAACAGAACAAGTATGAAACAAATATTTGAATTTTGGTTTGAAAATCAACTGGAAAATCAAATGAAAATAATTGCAAAGCTTATGATGACATGATGCAAAACATAAATTAACAAAAAGCAAACATACTAAAGGTGTTTTTCATACTTGGGATGTTACAAGTCCTCTCGCAAGTAGTCGACTGACCTCGAGGGAAAGCTCGCTGATGCCCAGGATGCCCTGAAGAAATTGGAGGAGACTGGCACCAAGAAGGACAACGATCTCGTTGACTTCCTTCGCCCTCTGGCCCAAAATTTCGCAAGTAAGTTGTACTTATCCTTTGTCGTTTCTCGACTGCCTAGTATGTTCTTTGGAATTAACATTTCTATTTGCAAATCTTCTTGGCGTTGCACTGGAGCTGCCCGGGGTTCAACGGGTGGACGCCTTGATGGATTCTTGCGCTCAGCTTCGAAGGCATGCAAGTGGGATTTGCTCCCTCATTAGCAATGCCACCCGAGTGTTGACGCAACTCCACGGGCGTCTTCTGGTCGATGCTGCCATTTCGCCCACGTTGGATGGTCTCCTGAAGGTTTTCCTGGAGGGCGATCTCCTTCAAGGCCTATTCGGTCGCTCAGTCGGAGTCCGGGGCGAAGACTGCCATTCAGTTTGCACTGGCGCACGGAGTCACAGGCTTGGACGAGGCGTACTCGAACATCCCCGTCGATGCTACTACGGACAGAAAGGTAGCGCTTCGTCCTTTCGGCGATCCATTTAGAGTCCTTGACCAGAAGATATCTGATTTGATTGCCCGTGCTAGCCGCAGGGGGCAGTCTGTCGCGAGTGGCAGCACTTCTGTAGTTCCTTAGGATAGTCTTTAAGTAGTTTGTGCTTCCAATGTAATGAATCTTGGGATGTATTCCCGTATTCTACCTTTAATCAAAATGTTCTTTTCATGTCGAGATGCTTCCTGCGATTGATTGTCATGAGTTCCTCCCGATGGGAGTAGCCCCCGAGCACCTGTCGAATAAGTGGTTTATTTCTTGAGTGGAGCGCCTTGAATTATTCCTTAACTTTTCTTATCTTCCTCCAGGTAACAGGCGCTGCCGTGGAGTCTTCGATTGGATCTGTTGCACAAGCAGATCCCCTTGTTGCTGCTGTTGGTACTTTTACCGGCCTTCGTGATCGTGTCGCGGATGGTGAGCGCAAGCTGAAAGCTTTGCGTGGGGTGCCCGATGTAGCTAAGTCCAAACAGAAACTTGCGGTTGAACGTGAGCAGTTTGTGATGGAAGAACTGGCAGCTGTCGCCAAGGATATGCTTTGTAAGTGCTTTAGCCCCCATAGCACTCTGTGTCTTCTTTCTTTCTTTGACTCTCTGTAGCTTTCTTTGCAGTTGTTCAGCCTGACGAACGGTGTGAAAAGCATTGGGTGGAAAACCATATTCTTCACGAAGCCAGCAGTTCTAAGCCACACGCAAATACCTTCTGGTCTGACCGTAGTCGAGGATTTATTTTGGCCACTCTGAAGTATCGTGTGGGCCAAGCGAAGATACTCGTTGATCGCTGTCACGAGGCCCTGATAGCTTTAAACCGCGCCTTCTATCCACTTGAGAGAGGTCTAGAAGATTTGAGCCAGCTACTCAGAACTTTCGGTCGAGTGGGTGAGATTCGTGAGTGCGTCCGCCAACAGCTCATCTCTGGGGCCTTAGTAGCGCTCGCTTTTGTCCGATTATGGCATCCTGAGGTTAATTTCAAATCTGTGGCCAGACTCCCAAACGCTTCAGTCAATATGACCTCTCACTATACAGTCGTTTGTCCTGCAGCAGAAGAGATTATTCGACTGACTTCTGAAGAGGTTAATCGAGTGTTAGCCGGGGGAACTGCTCGTCGCCATATGTAATTATAGGATGTATGTATCCTGTTGTTTTTGTATAGTCGTCTTGAAACTTTATAAGGTTCCAACCTTGTTTGTACTCTTGTATTTGTAAATGATGCTAAGTTAGGCGTAAACCCCGTGTGTTTGGGGTGTATACCTGTTATTTAGCGTGTGAAGATCAATGACTTGAGAAACTATGGTTGAGAAACCATGTATTTTTATTAATATGACTGAGAAGCCATGTATTGTCTTCGAGCTATAGCATGGCTAGTATAGCCTTATTTTGTCGAGTAGAATAATCTAAGGATAGAATTTGCGGAGGTGCGCAATATTCCATGGATTGGAGTAGATGCCACCGTTCTCGGGGTTCTTCAGTCGATAGGCGCCACCAGGGATAACTTCGTGTATTATGGAGGGTCCTTCCCACGGTGGCTTGAGCTTGTGTCCTTCCTTTTGCTTGAGTCGCAGCACCAAATCTCCTACCACGAAGGCTCTGTGGCCTATACGTCGGCTGTGGTAGTTGCGCATCGACTCTTGATATACCGCGGATCTTGTGAGTGCAATGTCACGTATCTCGTCGAGTGCATCCACGTCTTCCGCGAGTGCTTTGTTAGAGGTTTCTTCGCTATAAGCGACGACTCGTGGGGCGCTGAATTTGACATCTTCGGGTAGGACTACTTCAGCTCCGTATACCATGAAAAATGGTGTGTATTTTATTGATCGATTCGGGGTCGTGCGGAGGCTCCATAGTACGGAGGGTAACTCCTCTGACCAGTGTCCTGCCGCTGGTTGCAGTCGATCTAGTAGCCGTTTCTATAGTCCAGCCGAGACCAATCTGTTGGATCACTCGACTTGACCATTGGTTTGCTGGTGAGCCACAGAGGCGAAACTGAGGGTGATGCCCTTTTCCTCGCAGAACTGCTCTGTTTCCTTTGCTGTAAAATTGCTTCCATTGTCGGTGATGATGTTGTGTGGTATCCCAAATCGGCACACGATGGAGTCGAGGAATTTGACGGCGCATTGAGCGCTAGCCGAAGTGCGTGTTACCTCCTGGTGTTGATTTTTTCAGTGGTCCTACCATGTCTAGCCCCCATTGTGCAAAGGCCAGGCAATTGGGATCATGTGAAGCTCAGTGGCAGGGGCATGCGGCTTGGGCGCAAATCTTTGACATGCGTTGCATTTGTCGACTAGGTCCTTTGTGTCCCTGGCTGCTGTGAGCCAGTAGAACCCTGCGCGAAAAGCTTTACCCACGATTGCCTTCCAGCTAGCATGGTGTCTGCAATCTCCTTGGTGTATATCTCGTAGTAGTTCCTTGCCGTCCTCGGGCGCTATGCATGTTTGTAATATTTCTGATATGCTCTGCTTGTATAGTTCTCCGTTGAGTACTCGAAAAGTTTTGCTGCGTCGCACTATCTGTCTAGCCTCACGAATATCTGCTGGGAGCTGTTTGTTGGACAAGTAGTCAAGGTATTTCTGCGTCCAAACTGGCTCGACCAGAAAAACTTGTCTTGAGATGTTGTTGGTGAGCTCAATCATAGCAGTTTGCGGGCTGACCTCTGTCTCCAATGTCGCGGGTGCTTCTGCTGATTTTTTGACTTTGACTGAGCGCTTGATCATCCTTTCGAAGTATATTCTAGGCGGTATGGGTGTGTTTGTAGAACCCATGTTTGCCAATTTATCTGCTTCTTCATTGCTGGATCGCGTAATGTGCTTTAGTTCGGACCCTTGGAATCTTCCTTCGAGTAAATTGTACATATCTCGATAGGCAACCATGTTTTCTGCAATGGCGTCACACTCTTTCATTGTTTTCTGTACTATGAGATTTGAATCTCCATAGATCATTAGTCGGGTTGCTCCACAGGCAATCGCCATCTTCATGCCATGGAGGAGGCCCTCGTACTCTGCTTAATTATTGGACGCCGGGTCGTCGGGTTGAAAGTCCAATCGCAGGACGTATTGTAACTTGTCACCTCTCGGCGATATCAGGACTACCCTAGCTCCGGCTCCTTTGTTTCTCTTTGATCCGTCGAAATACATTATCCAGTTGCTTGTATACTCTGGAGGGCCTGGCTTTTGTAGTTCTGCCCACTCGCTTAGGAACTCCACGAGCATTTGTGATTTGATAGATTTGCAACCTGCGTATATGATGTCCCAGGCGCCGAGCTCGATACTCCACTTCGCAATTCTTTCGGATGCCATCGGGTGTTTCATGACAGTACCCAGTGATGCGTTGTTTACCACCGTGACGGTGTGTTCCTGGAAGTAATGTTTGAGCTTTCGTGCTGTGAGTACCACACCGTACGCGAGCTTTTGGTAATGGGGATATCGCTGTTTGCAAGGCGAAAGCACCTCGCTGATATAATATATTGTCCTTTGGATGCCAAACGCCTTCCCGTCCTCTGGCCGCTCGACCACAATTGATGTGCTGATGACTTGATTTGTTGCGGCCAGATACAGATACAACGGCTCCCGTTCCTGCGGTGTTGCTAGGAAGCGCCTGCTCTGCAATGTTCGCTTGAGGTCTGCGAATGCTTTCTGTGCTACGGGTGTCCACTCAAACTTATCCGTTTTCTTCAGTAACTTGTAGAAAGGTAATGCTTGCTCGCCTAGCCTCGCAATGAATCTGCTTAGAGCGGCTAGTCGTCCCGCGAGCTGCTGCACACCTCGGAGATTGGTTGGCTCCTTCATTGTGAGGATTGCTTGGATTTTCTCCGGGTTAGCCTCAATCCCTCGAGCGGAGACCAGATACCTGAGAAGTTGTCTTGTAGGGACGCCAAAGACACACTTGGTTGGGTTGAGCTTGATTCGATATGCGTTCAACGCGTCGAATGTTTCCCTGATATCAACGAGAAGTGTATCTTCCACTCGAGTCTTGATCACGATGTTGCCAACGTACACTTGTACGTTCTTGCCAATGAGCTTGGCGAGGAATTTTTGCATGCAACGCTGATATGTTGCGCCTGCGTTCTTAAGCCCGAAGGGCATTGTCGTGTAGCAGTAAACACCATGGGGTGTTATGAACGATGTCTTCTCCTCGTCCTCCTTTTTCATCCTGATCTGATTATAGCCTGAATAGGCATCCAAGAAGGAGAGGCGTTGGCAACCTGCTGTAGAGTCCACGATCTGGTCGATTCGTGGCAGGGGAAAGTTATCCTTGGGGCAGTGTTTATTCAACAACGTGTAGTCGATGCACACGCAAGGGTGTTGGTATTTTTCTTTGGGACCAGCACCGGGTTTGCTAACCAGGTGGAAATTTTTATCTCGCGAATAAATTTTGCTGCGAGTAGTCTGTTTACTTCTTCTCCGAGAGCTTTTTGTTTGGGCTCTAAGAACCTTCGGGTGGTCTGGTTGATAGGCTTGGCGTCTTTGAAGACTTCGAGTGAGTGCTCGGCGAACTCCCTGGGTATCCCTGGCATATCTGAAGGCTGCCAGGCGAAAATTTCCCAGTACTCACGGAGGAGCTCGACGAGCGCGCCTTCCTATGCTGGCGAGAGGGTGGTAGACACCATCGCCGTCTTCGCAGAATCCGTCGAGTGCACTTGATGCTTGCGGGTACCGCTATTTGTGTTGAACTCGAGGTCTGGAGCGTTCTTCTTGGTGAGAGGCATCACAGAGTGATCCGTGGTTTTTCATATCTCCTCTAGTTCTTCCTGCATTCCGAAGGATTGGGCGATCTCGTTGAATTTGATGTCGCATTTATTGGACTTTTGGAAATCACCGTCGATGGTGATTGTGCCATATTCTCCAGGCAATTTAAGCTTCAAGTGTGCGTATTGCGGTACTGCCATGAATCTGGCGAACGCCGTTCGACCGAGAATGGCGTGGTATTGTGAGGGCCAATCGACGACTTTGAAATCAAGAAATTCTCGCCTGTAATTGCTTCGGTTGCCTAGCACCACCTCCAGGTTGATTGTTCCGAGTGGACGGATTGCTTTCCCTAGAACTATCACGTGGAAGGATGTCTCTGATTCCGCGAGTCCATCCAAATTCTTGTTCATACGACGGAGCGTGTCTGCGTAGATGATGTTGATGCTGCTGCCTCCGTCCATGAACACGCGAGCCAGCTCATAATTGCCAATTTGCGCCCGTAAGACCAGTGCGGCGTGTCCTGGTCGATAGACTCGCGGAGGGTGGTCCTCCTTGGAGAGAGTTATTGGTTGTTCCGCCATCTTCAGGTACTCTGTTCTCGTAGGTGGGGTTTGCACAGCCATGCATAATTGTCGCGTGTTTGTCTTCTGAGCCCTACGTGATGGACGTACCTTTTGTATCATGCCTAAGAGTCCCGTTGGTTTCGGGTATCCATTGGCTCCCTGATTTGGGGCGGGTGGAGCTGGTAGCATAGCTAGCACCGCGTTTTGGTTTCCTGCTGGGGGCAGGGCTTGAAGCTGTTGAAATCCTTAAGCTCCTCCTCCCGGGAGCTGCAGGTAACCCTGATTAATTGCTGCTCTAGTTTTCTTCAGGAGGAACTCGTGGATATCGATGAACTTTCGGCAATCCTTGAGAAGGTGTGTTGCCTTAGTTTTGCCGGTTCCTTATCTCTAAATAGATATAGCGTGCAGTAATCGTCGAGGTCCTCTTTGGGGGTTTTGTCTTCTGGCTTTGGCTTCCACTCGCGTTTTCCACGATATCCGCGGTCGCGATTTTTTGTGAACTCCGCTGCCACAAATTCTTCTTGATCATTCTGGTCGTAATTCTTTCTTCATTTCTTTTGACTATGACGATCGTCGTCGCGTGCTAGGGATGAATGTTTCTCGTTGCGCACTGCGTCTTCGCCGTTTGCCCATCTGTCGGCTATGGCCATCAATTCTCCCATGGTTTTGGGTGCGAGTCGCCCCAGTTCTTCCCTGAAAGAGGTTCGCCGTGCTCCTTTGGCGAATGCTTCAACCGAGACTTCTTCTGATATATTTCCTGCTGTATTCCTTAATGTGGTCCATCGCTGAATATATTCGCGAGTAGACTCGCCACTTTTCTGCTTGCAAGATCGTAGTTCCTCGATGGTCGCCGGTCTTTTGTATGTTGCCTGGAATGTTTTTGCAGAAATCGAGGTTTAGGTCGTCCCAAGACCTGTAGCATGCCTTCGGCCTTCCTTCGAGCCAGTTGCGGGCAGCGCCGAGTAGGTGTAAATTGAGGTACCGCATAGCTGTGTTTTTGTTCCCACGTTGGCATTTTACTGCCGTGAGGTAATCTGACAACCAGGCCGTAGGCTCTTGCGAACCATCGTATTTCTGTACTTCCGTGGATATCTTAAATCTTTTGGGTAGCGGCGCCTCGCGGATACTGCGGGCAAAGCATAGGGCTCCGCAGACTTCGTCGTCGGAGGATGTAGATGGGGAGCGCGCACGGTTTCTGGCCGTCTTACCTTTATCAACCTTGCGCTGGGCGATGTGTGATCGCGCGTTGTATCCGGGTTCATCGCGATTGACGACTCCTCTCGGTTCCTTGCTGCGATGTCGCGAGCGGCTGCTATCTCTATCTTTTCGCGGGCTGCGATCTCGATCCCCCCCGCGAGCTGCGATCTCGATCCCTCCGCGGGCTTCGACCTCTTCGCGGGCTGCGGCTACAGTTTCGACCCCTCGGGCTGCTATCGCTGCCACTCGGGCTATATCCTCGTCGTCGAGCTTCTTTCCCTCGTGCCCAACGGGGTGATTTTTCCTTGCCAGGTGATGTGCCCCTATGTCCACGGGGTGCTTCTTTGTCCTTCTGTGCGGCCGCTTTCCTACGATCGTAGGAGGCGAGTTTTGCGGCTGCCATTCCTAATCCTTTCCGCACTTGCTTGTATTGTTCCGTGCGGGGTCGTTTTCCCCTGGTTGGTTTATTTGCATGTAGGTGGCTGCGGGAGTTTGCAGATGGATGTTTCCAGACTCGTCGACGCGCATAAGTGATTTGCTGATTCCACTCAAGGACTCGCCGTCCATGGTCGCGGTTCTTGAGGCGCATCCCTTCGTCGGGGGGCGGTTCCCGACACAAGGACAACTCATCTCGGCGTTGACTTCACTCGTCTGCCAATCTTTTCCGTTTGGCTAGATCTGCCCGAGCTTGTTTGATTGAAGTGGCCGCTCTCACTAGATGATAGTGGTAGGCGATTATGTCTTCATGTGGGGCTCCGTCGGCAGGTGGTTTGCTCGTGCGGATGTCCTCCTTTGCTCGGAGCCAGGCGTCTCACGAGACGTTGATCTCAGCGTGTTCCCTTGCGCTGTATTCTACTTCTTTGGGTGGTTGTTCCGATGCTGCCATGCAGACCTGAGCCAGATGTGTCTTGTGAGTCCTAGGCGTAACTTGAAAGGCCTTCCTGACCCGAGAAGGCTCCTCTTTAGAGAGGGTATGGAAATTGCTGGTGTTGAGGCGGATGGACTCGCCACTTTTTGCCAAGTAGGGTCGTGAATCGGCAACTCCTGGGCTAGAAATTGACTCAGATCCCGATTCCTCAGGGAAGTGAAGGATCCCTTCTTTGTTGGTGTAGAACTTGAAGCTCCCGAACGTCAAGGTGACGCTCTTCTCCAGATCGCTGAATACCGGGCGTGATTCCGGCGAGTGAGGGGTGACTATGACAGATCCGATCCGAATAGGGTTGGTCGGAGTTGAAGTCGAAGGTTTCCAATGTGAGTTGGTTGTCGATGAAGCCGAAGATGCCGGAGATCCAGCGCCCGCCGTTCCCATAGACGGCGCCAATTGTCGAATCTGCATCTCAACAAGTCCGTCGGGCGAACCCATAGGGTTTCGACTAGGAGAACATGTATGCTCTGGTGACAATCGTCGGCTAGACAGGGGGCACGATTTACCCAGGTTCGGGGCCCTCGTAGAGGTAAAAACCTTACTCCTGCCTCTGTCGATCTGTATTAACGAGTAGATCGGTTACAATGGGGGTTGCTCAAGTCAAGAGTATGATCTCGATCTCAAGGCTTGGTGGTGCTGATGGAGGGATGATAACCCGGTAGCCCAACGCGAAGGTGTAACTCGGCCCAAAGGACGCTGCGCAAAGATCCGGCTAGGATAAAGGAGCTTCTAGAAGGCCGAAGATCGTAGGCCTGGTAACCCAGATTGTGGGTTACGGTAAGGAAGTTTAGGGTTTCATAAGCAGTGTCCGGGTAGGACTCAGAGTGTGCCTTGGAGAACAGGCCAGGGATCCGGATGCTTTATAAGCCGGCCCCTAGGTTAGGATTAAAGGACCAAGAGTTCGAGCAATATCGCTAGGTATCGAGTATCTAGTGTAACACGAGATTTGAGATCAATATATCGAGATCGGAGACTCGGCGACTTGCTTGCCGGCTACCGGATCACATATCACCATGTTTCCCTCTGAGCTAAACCCTCTCCCAAACACCAGCGTCGTCTTGCCCCAAGATAAGTTACCCCTGGTAACGTCTGCCGTGATTATCCCACGACAGTTGGCGCCCACCGTGGGGCCTGCGTCCAAAGGTGTTTACATCACGGGAGAAGCTCGGAAGAATATGGAGAATCTTGTCATCAGCGAGATCTACACCGACCGCGAAGGAGAGAAGATTGTCGTGGGATTAACACGGCAGACGTTACCGGGGGTAACTGATCTTGGGGCAAGACGACACAGGCGTTTGGGAGAGGGTTTAGCTTGGAGGAAAACATGGTGGAAATCGATCTGGTAGCCGGCAATCAAGTCGCCGAATCTCCGATCTTAATATATTAACTCGATCTCTCGTATACACTGGATGCTCGATATCAAACGGTACTACTAGGATTCTTAGATCTCTCTCAACTAAGCCTAGGGGTCGGTTTATAAAGCACCCGTACCCCCCCGGCTTGTCCTCCAAGACGCACCCTGGATCCTACCCGGACACGGCATACAAACCCTAACCTTCCTTTTCCGTAACCCACAATCCGGGTTACTAGGCCTACAAACTTGGGCCTTCCGGAAGTTTCTTTATCCTTAGCCGGATCCTGCGCAGCGTCCTTTGGGCCGGGTTACACCTTGGAGTTGGCCTACCGGGTTATTATCCCTCCATCAGTAGTCCCCAGAATAGCTTGGGTTTCACGGATCCTTCCTTGAAGCGCTCGCTATTCCCTGTAAGAATATCAAACACACAAGTATATGGAGGCCGGGTTAAGGTGCTTTGATAGATAGCTAGGCCTTACTCCATGGTGGCCATATAGTAATCCGGCTTTCCCCAAATACCTGGCTTAGATTTTCAGGTCTAAACCCTAATAAAAATGTCAAGATTCTATACTCGATAATTGACCTTGATATCACGGGGGGGGGGGGGGATCTCCTTCTCTTTTTCGTCCAGATACCTTGCTCAATACTTGGAGCATTTCTCGTAGGATCCGCGCGGATAACCATTCCCCCTAATTTCCGGCTTCCGACCGTTGAGTTAAGCTCACCCTTGCCTTATAAATAGCGCTCAGGGGATGACCTAGAACCCAACGCCTCACTCCATCCTCTCCTTTCCTTCTTCACTCCTTGCGCCCTCATAACACCACCACAGGAATTTTGTGCTCGCCGCCGGTGCAAAGCCACCGCCGGCCGCATCCGCTTTCGAGCCATCCCGCGCCGCCGCCAAACTTCACTGCTGCGCGCTTGCCCCGCTCGCCAAGAACCGCAGAGGGGCACTCGGGCCACGCCGTCCACCGTCGTCGCACTAAACTCCAAGATCTCCCAGTAAGTTCCTTGTACTTGTTTAATTTGGCCTCGCAAATTTTTGATTCATCCCAGATTGCATCTAGGTCAACCCTGTGGGCCGTTTTTTTTTTCGTCACACCAAATTTAGACGGCTTAGATGCTTGCTAACTTCTTCAACACCCTGTTTGATGATCACACATCGCCCTCCTACCATCATTAATCACCAATCTCTTCGTAGAATCGTTTGCAAGTTTTCCAATCTAGATCCATTTCTCCTCAATTTTCCGCACATAACATTGACACCCGGAAAATCCTCCTTTTCCGGCTATTTTGCTTGCAGTAGATACATGGGCAACCATCCGTCCTCCCCAAACACTTTTCCATACGTAAGTGACCAATAATCTCCATAGTTATACTTAATACCCGGATACCTCGCAATCTCCACTTCATGGTGTGATACCCGGATAGTCCTTAGTTTTCACGCTTTCCTGATACCCCAATACTTCCGAGTCTTATTTCCTATACCTCTTTTTCTTGTGTTTTGCAGGCCGATCCCATGGCTCCCAAAAGGCAAGGGAAGCAGCCGGCCCAGGCGAAGACAACCCAATCCATATCTGCCAATTGGGGGCGATCTACTGTCACCAAGGCCAAACTGGAAGAATTGGCCGAGTTAGGGGTTCTTCCCCCTCAGAAGGACATTCACTGGAGGGCGCCGGGTGACGAGACCCGGCCTACTCCCACCGATGGCGAGGTAATCTGCTTTGTAGAGCACGTGACCCGGGGATTCCGCCCTCCGGGTCACCCTTTCTTTCGCGAAGTCCTGAGCCACTATGGCCTCCGGGTGTTCGACATAGGGCCTAACTCTATGTTGAACATTACCCACTTCATTGTCCTATCCGAGTCATACTTGTGCACTCCGCCAAGTTTGACTCTCTTTATTGAACTGTTCCAGTGCAAGCCGTGCCGCGAAAGCGGCGACGGAGCACTTCTCACATGCGGCGAGGTATCCATCCAACGCCGTAAAAACTCCCCAATGCCAACCATCAATCTGAACTCTCATGTCAAACACTGGCAATTATCCTTCTTCTACTGCCATGACACTTCTCCACCCGGCGAGAAGAGACTGCCGGGTTACTCGGAGGGCCTCCTCAAAACTTCCGAGAGTTTCAATGCCTTCGCCCCTGACTCGGATAGGGAGGCAATCATACCTTTGGTGGCTAAGATAGCCGTTCTCTCAGCCCAAGGCCTTCTTGGGCTCAACTTAGTAAAGACTTGGGTTGACTTTCGTGTCCAGCCTAACTCCATCCGCACCAAATTGATGTGCGAATACTCGGGGCATACCACAGACGCGCTCCGATATTCCACCAAGAGCTTCGCCGCCGGGGATACCAACAAAAATATCAAGGGTTTCTTGACGGAGAAGCTGGAGGTGATAAAAAACATCGCCGGATTACCCCCGTTCACTCGGGAAAACCCGGCCCCCGCGGTAAGACCCAATAATCATAAGTTTATTTCCTTATCTTGACTCGATACTGCTTCCCACTCTTATTTTCATCTTTCTGTCTCAGGCCGGTGATCCTTTCTGGACAGTGGTACCGCACCCTCTTCCAGAGACCCGGAAGATGAAGACGAGACGGTTGACGGTGATGAAGGTACTCACCTGGATCTTGTATTATCTTTACTTGCATCATTTTCCTCCCATTTAATTTTTTTCACGAATACATACTTGGTTCGCAGGGCTGGAGGACGAAGACGAGAAGGACG
The DNA here is from genome assembly GCA_028641055.1 of Alopecurus myosuroides. Lineage (NCBI taxonomy): Eukaryota > Viridiplantae > Streptophyta > Magnoliopsida > Poales > Poaceae > Alopecurus > Alopecurus myosuroides. Next base: position 27,822,953 of record CM054059.1, on the reverse strand, counting down.
AAGATGACCCGGAAGCTACCGAATCCGACCAAGAAACAACAGTTGGGACCAAGAGGAAGGATAGAGGGGTAGTGCCCAAGGTTCCTTTCTCTTTTATATCCTCTGAACCTTATTCCTTCGATGCCATGCGACAACTTAATCGTCAATTATCGAACTCGTCGTACTTGAAGGATTCTCTTCCATCCAAGCGCAGAGTGACTCGGAGTTCCCCGGGCGAGGATCCTCTTAACCCGGGCATCTCCACCTCCTCCGTCCATCGTGCCAGTGCTCCTCCGCCTCATCCTTCCAACTCTCCTCAACGCCACCCTTCTCCTAGCCATCCACGTGCCGGACAATTCCGGGTTCCGCTAGTGGTCCCTGTGGCGACCTCGTCTGCTTCCAGCGGCGAGCTCCCGCCGGATTACACCGTGAATACCGGGTAAGTTTTTGCTATATGATATCTTTTGATGCCTGACAATTTTCGATCACCACTGCTAACTGTCTCTTGTCATCTTCCTTTTAGCACTCAAGTCACCATTAGCGACCCGGAGAATACAGAGGCGGATAACCATCAGATAGAGGAGCCGACTGGGAACGCAAATACCGCGACTGGCGGTGATACTGAGAACAACCAGGAAAAAGGCCCCTTGGGCGATCCACTTCCCCGAACCGCCGGGTCTCCTTCCTCATCGGAACCAGTGGACGAGGAGATCGAGATTCCGGACACGAGGATGGGTTCTCCTAACCCGGATACTCAGACTGTCCGGGTCTCGACCCAAGGGCGGGGAGAGCTCCCCCCCAGGCGACCAGGCTGCCGGCTCTTCCGGTGTTCGGCCCGAGGACATGACATTTACCCAGATGCTCGAAACCCTACGCGCTTTGAGGGCTAATGAAGAAAACATCTTGGAGGCTTTAATAGCCAAACACGAGGTAAACCCGAGTAATGTTGCTTGTGTCCTTATCCAGTCCCCAAGTTCCGAGTGAATTGATTCATAATTTGCTTGGGACTTTATGATATAAGCAACTGATAACTTGCCCCTTTATCCGGCTAATCCTTCGTTGCATCCATGCAGTCCTTTGTGACTCAGTCTGATGAGAAACTGGCAGAGGCCACCAAGCTTATTGAAAAGGAGGTGGTTCTGCGTGAGGCGGCCGAAGCTGAGGGCAGGAGGAATAGGATGATAATGAAGAAGTATAGGAAGAGGGCTCACACTGCAGAAGATGATCTAACAAGCCTTTATGTTCAAATTGCTGATACATATCGTGCTTTGCTTGGTACGTTTATTCATCCGGATTATCCTTTTGATAAATAGCCTGAGTTTCCCGACTCATGTTTCCACTTCTGTAGGTCCGGATGAAGTGATACCGGATGAGGATGACATTGCCAGGCTAAAGACTATCAAGAGCGTTATCCGGCAGCTATGCGCCGGAACCAAATGGATCCTTCAAGAGATACGGTGGCCGGGTAAAGGATATGGCGACCTGAAAAGAATGCTAGACGCTTGCTCCACTGTCCCCGAGTGGATTTGGCACTGGAAGCGCTCATCCTGCCGAGTTGGAGTAACCTGGGGTCTTGCGCTTGCCAAAGCTTACTTCCCTAAGCTCGAGCTAGCCAAGCTTATGAGCGGTTTCCCGGAATATAAGCTTGATGGGTCCAAGTTCTCCGTGAAGGATTTCCAGGCCGTCCAGAAGGAGGTTCGTTACCCGGCCAGCATGATTGCTGATAGTTTAGATGTCGATTCCCTTGTTCCTGCATATGATGCTGCTGGTAAAGCGGTTAAGTCGGATCTTCCCGAGCCGTATGATATGCTGGCTCGGTGGAAGGAGGAGGCCGCTCAGTTGAGGGAGGAGGCTGCCAAAAAGCAAGCTGAAGCCGGTTCTGCACCCACTACCTCAACACCAGTCGTTCCGCCTCCTGCGCGAGCCGGTACTACTGATCCGGGTGCTGCTGTTACCACAAATGATGGCAAGGGCAAGGCCAAGATGGACGCCGAATGATACCTGATACTTGACGCCTCTTCTTATGTGTCAGCCGGCCGATGTATTGTTTAAACAATTATATTATGGGTGGTGCGCCTGTGCACCTTTGATATCTTTCACCGGGATTTTGTAATGCACGCTAAGATCTTGATATACTCTATGCCTCTTCTGGCCTTTTTAAATTTATCCACTTTTGAACTCATTTGCTCTTGATATCCGGCTTTCTTTATTGTTCCTTTTGTGAGACTCGGTTTCCGGGTCTTATGGATGTTGACAAGCGGACCATCTTCTAAGTCCCCAAGCCCCCAAGACTCGGATGTTTGGATTTTTTGAACTTTAACAATCAAGCAACTTTTTCTCGCATTTGAGATCCCGAGCCCCCAAGACTCGGATTTCCGAGTCTAGGAAACGTGATCTTTCAATGAGAACGCATTTGCTTGCTGCTAAGTCCAAAAAATCCAGAGCCGTTTCACGTAGGTTTTGAAGTTATGCTTAATAATCGTTGAGTTTCCGGCTATTAGCCCTGTACTCTGCATAACTTGTGGTTTAGATGACCCTTTTGACTATCTGGTACTATAAGCTGGCTTTCGCATGGATATCATGTTGTTACATCTGTACGAAACAGGGTCAACCAAGTCCCATTGGGCTTCATGGCTGATTGTAATCGTAAGCGAGCAAATCATGCCATTTTAGTGCGAGTCACATCGAGCTTAAGTAAGAAAAGTCAAGAAAATTTGGCTCCTTTGTCCGGTTATAAGATTGCAGCCGTACTCGTTTGCGAGTAATCGGCCCTTATAACTCATAGGCATCAAGGCCGGGTCTTTGAGTTTGCAACTGTGCTATTCAAGCAATCAGCCCCCAAGACCTATATATATGCAACATGCTGAAAGTGAAGAACATAGGAATAACCACCTCTTTACTTGATATGAAAAAGTTAGGTCAGCAAGCCGCCTCATTAAAAACCCATCCAGTCCCCAAGGGTACCCTGGATAGGAAAAGAGTACGTCTGAAACCTACTGCCTGTTACATCGTGCAATTCCATTTGCCAATATAATCTTTACTAAGTATAATACGGACGTAGCTGAGCCACGTTCCATGGTCTGTCTCTTTCTTGCATAGATGAAGTGGTATGAGTGGTGTCATTAACTGTAGCCGACTCTTCCCTTGCATCCACCAAGTAATATGATCCGTTATGCAGATTCCGGCTTATGATAAACGGTCCTTCCCATGGTGGTGATAACTTGTGTTTTCCTTCGTTTGACTGTACCAGGCGCAGAACTAGGTCTCCTTCCTGGAAGACCCGGGTTTTCACGCGCCGGTTGTGATACCTCCGTAGATCCTGCTGATATATGGCTGATCTTTCCAGGGTTTGTTTCCTTTGTTCTTCTAACATATCTACGGCGTCCTGCCGGGTTTTTTCGTTCTCCACTTCGACGTAAGCTGATATTCGTGGTGAATCGTGAATAATGTCACTCGGTAACACTGCTTCTGCCCCATAGACCATGAAGAAGGGTGTCATATGAGTGGATCTGTTGGGTGTAGTGTTGATGCCCCAAACCACGGAAGGAAGTTCTTCGACCCACGCGCCAGCAGCCCTGATACAGGGGACTCGCAATCATGGTTTCAACCCGTGGAGCAATTCTTGGTTTGCCCTCTCCACTTGTCCGTTGGCCTGTGGATGAGCCACTGATGCTACATCAAGCCGGATTCCATTGTTGCCACAGAACTTTTCCATCTCACCAAGGGACATGTTGGTTCCATTGTCGGTAATTATGCTGTGAGGATACCCAAACCGGTAGATAATTCTTTTCAGGAACTTGACTGCTGTAGCTGCTTCACAATTAGTAACTGGCATAACCTCAAACCACTTGGTAAATTTATCAATAGCCACTAAAAGATGTGTCTTCTTGCAAGGTGACATGTGAAAGGGGCCAACCATGTCCATCCCCCAGACAGCGAACGGCCAAGTTAACGGGATGGTCCGTAATTCCATAGCCGGCACATGGGTTTGTCGAGCGTACCTTTGACATCTGTCACACCTTGCTACTAATCGTTCCGCATCTGCTAGAGCCGTGAGCCAGAAAAATCCGTGTCGATAAGCCTTGGCCACAAGGGATCTCGTGGATGCATGATGCCCGCAATCGCCTTCATCGATTTCCTTGAGAATCTGTCGGCCTTCTTCTGGTGCTACGCAGCGCAAAAAGACTCCTGCTGCACTTCTCTTGTACAACTCCCCATTAATGATAGAATATCCCTTTGCTCGCGTCAAAATCTGCCTTGCTAACACCTCCTGCTGTGGTAACTCGCCTCGTGATAGGTAGGCCAAAAACGGTTCTGTCCACTCGGGAACAACACGCACAGTGGCCACGAGCTCCAAATCCGGGTCTTGATTTGCCAGTTCGTCTTCAGAAAAACGTTGCCATAATTCGTCCAGAAAAACGTTGGGTGGAACCGGCTCTCTGCGCGAGCCGAGTCTAGCAAGGGCGTCTGCCGCCTCATTCTTTCTTCTGTCTACGTGCTCCACCTCATACCTGGAAAAACATCCTGCCACCCTATCAACTTCTCTGCGGTACGCTGCCATAGTTGCGTCCTTTCTATCCCAAGTTCCTGATACCTGCTGTACCACAAGGTCCGAATCTCCAAAGCATCGTATCCTCTTAATGTTCATTTCCTTGGCTACCCTTAGACCATGCAATAGGGCCTCATACTCGGCCACGTTGTTGGAACAATCAAAGTGAATCTGTAGTACGTAACTCAACTTGTCTCCCTTTGGTGATGTTAGCACCACTCCGGCTCCTGATCCCTCGTATTGCTTTGACCCATCGAAGTGCATGATCCAAGACTCGGAGCTTGGAACCATGGTGGTCATGCCTGTGTGTGTCCAATCATTAACGAAATCGACCAAAGCCTGAGATTTTATTGCTGACCTGGGTTCGTAGTTGATGTGATAATCCCCCATCTCTATCGCTCATTTGGCTATTCTTCCTGTCGCGTCCGAGTTTCTGATGATATCCGACATTGGTATTGAACTAACCACTGTTATGGGGTGTTCTTGGAAATACGGCTTCAGTTTCCGGCTAGCCATAAAGACCCCGAACACCAGCTTTTGCTTCTGATAATACCTCGCTGACGTAATAAACCGGTCTCTGGACCGGGTAACCTTTCCCATCCTCTTTGCGCTCCACAACAACTACTGCACTGACGGCTCGGGGGCCAGCTGCTATGTATAGCAACATAGGTTCTTTAGGACCCGGGGCCGCTAGTACTGGTGCTTCAGATAACTGCTTCTTTAGTGCCTCAAACGCCTCATCCGCCTCTTGATCCCATACGAATTTATCTGATTTCCTCAAGAGCCGGTACAAGGGTATTGCTTTTTCTCCGAGTCTGGATATTAATCGGCTCAAGGCTGCTACGCAGCCCGTGAGCTTTTGAACATGCTTCAAATTTTCCGGCTTTTTCAGACTCTGGATAGCTTTGATTTTTTCCGGGTTTGCCTCAATTCCTCTCTCGGAAACGATAAAGTCGAGCAATTTCCCGGCTGGAACTCCGAACACGCATTTTGTCGGGTTAAGCTTCATCTGATACCTCCTCAAGTTTTTGAACGTCTCCTTTAGATCATTGATAAACGTCTCCGCTTTCCTGGTCTTGATAACCACATCATCCACATAGGCATGGACGTTGCGTCCAATTTGGTCCTCGAAGCACTTCTGAATACATCGTTGATAAGTTTTGCGCCAGCGTTCTTCAGTCCAAACGTCATGGTTTTATAACAGAAGGCCCCAAAAGGGGTTATAAATGATGTTTTCTCCCAATCTTCCCTCTTGAGCTTAATTTGGTGATACCCGGAGTATGCGTCCAGAAAGCATAGCAGGTCACTCCCGGCTACTGCGTCTACGATCTGGTCTATCCTTGGTAGCGCGAACGGGTCCTTTAGGCAATGCTTGTTGAGACTCGTGAAATCGATGCACATCCTCCACTCGTTAGTCTTTTTCATCACTAGAACCGGATTTGCTAACCAATCCGGGTGAAACACTTCCATGATAAAGCCGGCTGTCAGTAGCCGAGCAATTTCTTCACCTATGGCTTTCCTTCTTTCCTCATTCATCTTCCTCAAGCCCTGCTTCACAGGCCTGGACCTGGGATCTACGTGCAAACTGTGCTCCGCTAATTCTGTAGGGATACCCGGCATGTCGCTAGGTGTCCAGGCGAATACGTCCGCATTTGAACGAATAAACTCTACAAGTGCCTTCTCCTGCTCTCTTCCCAAATTAGATCCTATAGTAAATTGCTTAGTGGAATCACCTTCAACAAAATCTATCTTCTTGGTGTCTTGTGCTGCCTTGAATTTTGCTCTCTCGTCCTCAGTATTCGGCCTTTTCAAAGCTGTTCTATCATCCAGATTCACTTGAGACCGGTAATACTCGAGTTCTTCTTTTCTGCAAGCTTGCTCGGCCATTACTGAATCTCCTTCGTCGCACTCGGCCGCTATATCCCGGTTCCCATGTATGATGATGGTCTGTTTAGGACCCGGAATCTTTAGCTGCAAATACACATAACACGGCCTAGCCATGAATTTAGCATAACCCGGTCTTCCGAACAGCGCGTGATAAGGACTGCACAATTTGACCACCTCGAACGTGAGCCACTCAACTCGATAATTATCCGTCGATTCTCCGAAAGCAACCTCCAAGGTGATCTTTCCCTCGGGGCTCGCCGAGTGACCTGGCACGATCCCATGAAAGACTGTCGAACTTTTCTGTAGCTGGGACTCTTTGAGACTCATGCGTAAGAAGGTTTCCCAATACAGGATGTTAATGCTACTTCCACCGTCCATCAGGACCCTTTTCAGCTCGTAACCATTGACCTGTGGCGCAACCACCAATGCCAAGACTCATGGGCGCTCTATTCTTTCCGGGTGATCTCTTCTGCTCCACGTTACCTCTTGTTCCGCCCATCTCAGGTATCCCGGCACGGCCGAGGAAATCGAGTTTACCGCCTGCTTTAATGTCTCTTTGTCCCTGCTAGAAGTTCCTGTAGTATGCACATGATATTGTCCCTTTAAATCAGACGTACGTACCATACCGATGAAGATGTTGATCTGGCCGATCGTCACTATAGATCCGGATTCAAGGTGATCCGACTCTGGCCCCCAGCCGGAATCGTCCACCATCTTCTCTCCTTTGTGGTCGATGTAGATCTCGCCGATGACAAGATTCTCCATGTTCTTCCGAGCTTCTCCCGTGATGTAAACACCTTTGGACGCAGGCCCCACGGTGGGCGCCAACTGTCGTGGGATTAACACGGCAGACGTTACCGGGGGTAACTGATCTTGGGGCAAGACGACACAGGCGTTTGGGAGAGGGTTTAGCTTGGAGGAAAACATGGTGGAAATCGATCTGGTAGCCGGCAATCAAGTCGCCGAATCTCCGATCTTAATATATTAACTCGATCTCTCGTATACACTGGATGCTCGATATCAAACGGTACTACTAGGATTCTTTGATCTCTCTCAACTAAGCCTAGGGGTCGGTTTATAAAGCACCCGTACCCCCCCGGCTTGTCCTCCAAGACGCACCCTGGATCCTACCCGGACACGGCATACAAACCCTAACCACAATCCGGGTTACTAGGCCTACAAACTTGGGCCTTCCGGAAGTTTCTTTATCCTTAGCCGGATCCCGCGCAGCGTCCTTTGGGACGGGTTACACCTTGGAGTTGGCCTACCGGGTTATTATCCCTCCATCAAAGATGGTGGACGATTCCGGCTGGGGGCCAGAGTCGGATCACCTCGAATCCGGATCTATCGTGACAATCGGCCGGATCAACGTCTTCATCAGTATGGTACGTACTTCCGGTTCGATCCCTGACGACTTTGGATTTGATTCTATGTCATGGAAGCCACCTACATTCAATCAGATGGAGAAGAATCAGTTGGGACGACAGATCCAACAGAAGAACCCGCCACGAAGAGGGAACAGCCGGAGGAGCCGGCATGGACCCCGCGTGGCTGGGTCGAGAAAGAAGATGATACCGACTCTATCCTACATCTGCTAGAGAATCGGTATGAGGAAAATAGCAGCGAAGAAGAACAGTATGAATTCGCGCCAAGCATTGTGCGCCGGGTTGCGGTTTACACGGCTCCCGCGACCAATCTCAACCAGGAGAACGTGACCGCGGCCGCGGTCGGAGCAGCACAAGCATTGGCCCAGCAGCAAGGTCCGGCTAACGGAAACCCGATTTTGGCCCGGGTTGACGGAGAGTCGACATCGGTTACCAGTAAAGCGGCGGAAAACGAGTTACACGCGAACACGTTTGGATTCCTAGCAAACCGGACGCCAGGAGCGGGTCCTTCCAATCCACAGCACCCGGCCCTGTTCGACAATAATCTGATCCTAGACCCCACAGTTCTTGCCACCGTTATCACCCTAGAAAACGCGGCGGAACGTGTTAGGGACTTGGATGTAGCCCGTCGTGCTTTGGAGCAACAGAGAAGACAAGTGGAAGCAGAAAGGCAAGGGATGGCCACACGCCAACGCGAGCTGGATGCACTGGAAACCCGGCTCCGAGAGGAAACGACTAGAATACATCAAAGGCATCAAACCAGATTACCAGCATTGGGAGGAGTCATAAACCCGGCTGCGCTATTCATCACGCCTCAGGATCGGCCGATCCTAACGGCAGACCAACAAACCGGAGGAGTACAACCGGTAGACACGCAGGCCGGGTTACCCGTACCACAGACTGGAGTTACTACCGGCAATACTGTACCACCGCCACCACCACCACCATCATCACGTTTTCGCACACCGGCGGGTCATTACAACAACCCCATGGATAACGTGTACGCAGCAACACTCGCGTTAAACCAAATCCCCGTGAGAGAGTCACCCCACGCAGAGGAGACCCGGCGGGCGATAGATCTATTACGCACCGCGGTGGCACAGCAAGTTAATTACCCGGAACATAGAAGTGGAATGCATGGGACGCCGTATATCAGTCAGCAACGAGGCAACACCGGCAATATCCAGACAAGTTCAGCGAGGCGGAGGGAAGAGCAGCAGCAAATGCCGCCTCCTCCCCGCGTTCAAGCAGTACCAGCAGCATCGGCAGCACAAGCTATCGTGGACAGTTCCAGAGCCATGAGAGCCGCATCCGGGTCTGCGGTGCATGGGCCACCAGCAGTCCCGCGTCCGTCCGCACCCCCTGCAAGTTCACACGTTTCTCGAGTAAGGCCGGTCCCGACTAATCTTGCCGGGCCCAAGTGTCTGTCGGATAGCATCAGGGCTGAACCTTACCCGGAAAAATTCAAAGAACCGGGTAAAGTAGTGAACTATGAGCCGACCATGGATCCAGAAACATGGCTGAGCAGTTATGAGATGGCTATGTCAATTCGCAATGCGTCCGAGAATCTTCAAGCCAAGTTCATGTACTTGATGATGTCAGAGGGAGCAGCAAAGTTATGGTTCACCAATCTACCAGAAGGATCTATCAAGTCATGGGAGGAGTTGAAAACTGCGTTTATCAAGCACTTTCATGGGACGTGCAGAAAGTTATTCACCATTGATGACTTAGAACAATGCGTCCAGAAGAAGGGAGAGTCGGCGCGCAGCTGGGTGCGCCGGGTTATGGAAATACTTCATTCATCCACAGATATTCAGCCCAAGGATGCGTTACAAGCTATGGCAAAAACGTGCAAGTACGTGCCTTTAGTGCAAAAGTTAACCCGCATGAAATCTAGTCGGAATGCTTCAGAGGTTACGATGGGAGAACTGATGGATGCATGCAACAAACACGCCGCAACGGACACTACAGAAGAGGAAGTTGATGACAAAAAAGCAAAAGCGAGCACAAGTAATAATGGAAGCGCAGGCAATGGATCAGTACCGGGTAATAACGGAAACAGCCAGAACAAGCGCCCGTTTGAGGGAGGCTCCGAGTTTGTCGCCAGCACAAAAGCCGGGTCTTCGAGACCCAGGGCAGAAGGAAATTTCAATACAGGAAATCACAATGGAGGAAACTATCAAGGGCCGCCGAGGCCGAGTAATAATTGGGACATCTTCAGAATGGCATGCCCGAAACACAGCAGGAACGGTAGGCCGGCTAACCATTCCTTGGAGCAGTGCGCCGACCTACAGAGATGGAAGAACGAGGAAGTGAACAGAGCCATGCGAGGTGCAGGTCGGGGAGGAGGACCGGGTCCAGGTGGAAACCCGGGCAACGGCCCACCCCCAGCCGGTAACCCGGCAGCAGGAAATCAGGGTAACAACCAAGGGGGAGCCGGAGGTTTCCAAACTAACCCCAAGCAGTTGGGTCAATATCACGTGCATACTACAGGAAATTCTAACAAGGGCAAAAAGATACTGAAGCAAGCGGTAAACTCGGTCTCCTCGGCTGTTCCGAGATACCTGAGGTGGTCAGAGCAGGATGTAACATGGAGCAGAAAAGACCACCCGGAAAGAATAGAACACCCGGGAGTCTTAGCATTAGTAGTTGCACCGCAGGTCAATGGGTATGAGCTGAAAAAGGTCCTGATGGATGGTGGAAGTAGCATCAATATCCTGTATTGGGAGACCTTTCTACGCATGGGTCTCAAAGAGTCTCAGCTACAGAAAAGTTCAACAATTTTTCACGGGATAGTGCCGGGTCACTCAGCGTGCCCCGAGGGAAAAATCGCATTGGAGGTAGCTTTTGGAGAATCAAAGGATAATTATAAAGTTGACTGGCTCACTTTCGAGGTGGTCAAGTTGCGCAGTCTGTATCACGCACTGTTCGGAAGGCCGGCTTATGCTAAATTCATGGCTAGGCCGTGTTATGTGTACCTACAGCTAAAAATCCCGGGTCCTAAGAAGACCATCACCATACATGGAAGCCGGGTTATAGCGGCCGAGTGCGATGAAGGAGACGCGGCAATGGCCGAGCAAGCTTGCAGAAAAGAGGAACTCAAGCATTACCGGTCCCAAGCAGACCCGGATGACAGAACAACATCGAAAAGACCGAGCACTGAAGATTAAAGGGCAAAGTGCAAGGCAGCACAAGACACCAAGATGGTGGCTTTCATCGAGCATGATCCCTCCAAACAATCTGCCATAGGAGAAGAAATCACGCGACCGGTTACAACCACCCGCGTCACGGAAACGCCTCACCCAGATTGGCTAGCGAATCCGGCACTTATAATAAAAAAGACCAACAAGTGGAGAATGTGTATCGATTATGTTGGTCCCGGACAGGCTCCCAAGAAGAACTAAACAATGTAACAGGCGGCAGGTTCCAGACGCACTCTTTTCCTATCCAGGGTACCTAAAGGGACTGGAAGGTTTTTAATGAGGCGTCCTGCTGACTCAAACCTTCTCGTATCAATAAAGAGATGGTTAAGCAATACATCTTCTTCACATGCGTATCAATTTTTATTTTGTTATGATCTTTTACTTCGGTTCTAGGTAAGTATTATTTATCGTTATCAGTACATCAGTTTCCTCAAGTATGTTGCATATATCTAGGTCTTGGGGGCTGATTGCTTGAATAGCACAGTTACAAACCCAAAGACCCGGCCTTGATGCCTATGAGTTATAAGGGCCGATTACTCGCAAACGAGTACGGATGCAATCTTATAACCGGACAAAGGAGCCAAATTTTCTTGACTCTTCTTACTTAACCTCGATGTGACTCGCACTAAAGTGGCATGATTTGCTCGCTTACGATTACAATCAGCCATGAAGCCCAATAGGGACTTGCCTGACCCTGTTTTCGTACAGATGTAACAACATGATATCCACGCGAAAGCCGGCTTATAGTACAAGATAGTCAAAAGGGTCATCTAAACCAAAAGTTATGCAGAGTATAGGGCTAATAGCCGGAAACTCAACGTCCATTAAGCATAACTTCATACCCATGTGAAATGGCTCTAGGTTTTGGGCTTAGTAGAAAACAATTTGTTCTCCTAGAAAGACCGCACATCCCAGACTCGGAGTTCGAGTCATGGGGACTGGGGATTTCGAAACAGAAAAAAGTTACTTCATTACTAAGCTCAAAAAACCCTAACATCCGAGTCTTGGGGACTTGGGGACTTAGAGAAAAGTCCACTTGTCAAAAAACCACGATACTCGGAAACCGAGTCTCACAAAAGGGGACCATAAAGAAAATCGGATATCAAGAATAAGTTCAAAAACAGACAAGTATCAAATCCATCCAAAGGCCAGGAGAGGCACGAGGTATATCAAGGAAATAAAGCACATTACAGATCTCGTCAGTAGTATCAAAGGTGCATAGGCGCACCGTCAAAAGAATATCCGTTTCCAGCAAAAGCATCGAAAGACCAAGGTATCATAATGACATCTGTTTACTCGGCTTCCTGAGTCGGGTCCACATCTTTGCCCTTGCCCTCCGGGTTTTGGTCCTGGGCTTGCTCTTCAGCTTTCCCAGCATCGTCACTCGGATTCCTCGCATCAGGACGGACAGGCGGGCGGACAGCCGGCGTAGAGGTCGATGGCCCTGATCCTAACTCGGCCTCCCTCTTCGCGGTTTCTTCCTTCTTCCTGGCCGAATCAGCATTCCATTTCTCCAAAATATCGAAGGGCGGGGGCGCTTCTTCCTGCACGCTCTTGTTTTCAGCATCGTACGCACTCATAAACGTGCGCAGGTCCATGCTATCGGCCAAAGTGGTTGCCGAGTGACGCACTGCGGATTGTACGGCCTTGAAATCCTTGGGCCCAAACTTGGAGCCATCCGCTCTGAATTCTGGAAACCCGGATATCACCTTTGCCGGCTCAAGCTTAGGAAAGTAAGCCTTAGCCAGCGTAAAGGCCCGGGTCATACCAACCCGGCATGCCGAACGTTTCCAGAGCTCGATCCACGCAGGCACGGTGCAGCATGCTTGGATAAGATTTTCTTCACCCGGATATGCCTCAGTCGGCCATTGCACGGCGTCCAATATCCACTTGGTGCCGGCGAAGAAAGTCCTGAGTACAGTCTTTAGAGTTTTAACCTTTTTAACATCATTTTCTTCTGGAGCCGCAAGGTTAGCGCCTGCAGTTGAAACAATAAGGGCCACATCAGTAATCCCGGGTATCACGAATGAAGTAACAAGGCAGAGGCATGAAAGCAATCAACAGCAAGAAACTTACTAAGCAGAATGCGATAAGTATCGGTAACTTGGTCCGATAACGTCTTCAGCGCGGTTTGAGCAGTAGTGCACTTTTTCTTGTATTTGGAAACATCTTTCTTCAAGGTTTCCACTTCAGCCTCAAGGGCCTCTCTCCGCTTTACCTCGGTAAGAAGAAGTTGTTCGGTTTTGAGCAAAGTTTCATCAGACCGGGTGGCCTGTGCCTGTAAGAGACAAAAGTATAAGAATTAGTTGGGTATCATGGCAAGCCGAGTATCGCACGAAGTACCAAGCACAACTTCAACAAGTTATACTCGGAATTTGGGGACTAGATGGATATTACGAGATATCAGATAAAGTTACCTGGTGCTCTGCTGCCATACGCTCTAGAATATCGCTCTCCGAGGCCTTCATGTCAAGGAGAGCACTCATCATTTGATCAAAGGTATTGTTGCCCAAGTTGGAAGACCCAGGATCATGGAGACTCGGAGAAGGAGCTCTCTTCTCGGCGGGAGAAGGTATCCGGGTCGCCCGAGTATCGGAGTCTGGTGCTCCTCCTCCCGTGCCCAAGGCAGCAGCTTCTTCCTCCTCGTGTGTGTGCGAGGCCATTGGATACTCGGTTTCTTGATCGGCCGGGTTTATTGGTGACACTTGTTCTTCTCCGCCAACTGCGGCTGTCATATCATCAGTCGGGTTCTTCTTACCCGGGTCTTCGGTCTCCATATTTTCTTGGTCGCTTATAGAGACCGCGGCTCTGTGGACAGTATAAGTAAGCAGTTAGCGTACAACTGGAAAAAAGTGATGGAAAGGTGATAAAGCGTCAGGAAAGGAATTTTACCCGGGATTCACCGCGTAGTCCGAGGGGAACTCGCTGCTGGACCCAGACGAAACTGAAAAACATCAAGCAAGACACGAAATTATCCCGTAAGGGGATGGTTCGGAAAGACTTTTGATATTCAAGAAAGGATTAAGTGAATACCAGCGCGTTGGGCCGGAGACGACAAAATACCCGGATTAAGAGCGCCATCACCCGGAAAATTCCGAGTCGTTCTGCGCTTGGTCATGGGCGGTTCCTTCAGGTACGGCCAGTGAGATAAACTCCAGGTTTAGCTCGCGCAGGTTATCAAATGAATATGGTTTAGAGGCAAGGAAACGGTATGGAACCTTGAAGACGACCCCTCGGGGTTTTATCTTTGCTCCGACATTGATCGTCGGCTCAGCTTCGTCTTCGTCGCTTGCGGATTCTACCTTGCCTTCAGTTTCTTCTTCTTCGTCCTTTTCCTCTTGTTCTGAAAGTTATCAAGGTTTACAGTCGGAAAATGAAGAAAGAGCAACAACGAGCTCGAAGAAACTAAGTGAAACACGGAATGTACCATCATCCGAGTTAACGGCGTCTTCTTTCTCCTCTGGGCTTTCAGAGTTAGGAGGAGTTTCAATCTTCCAAAAAGCGTCATTGGCCTGAGATGAAGATATAAGAACGAGGGTTAACAGCTGTATCAAGCGGAAAGTGTGAAAACAAAAATAGGAAAGCCGGGTCTTTACCTCAGGGGCCGGGTTCTCGCGCATAAAGGGTTCTAACCCGGCTATATTCCGGATTACCTCCAACTTCTCTGTCAAGAAGCCCTTGATAGTCTTGTTGGTGTCACCGGTTGCAAAGCTGTGCGTGGAGTATCGGAGCGCATCCGTGGTGTGCCCCGAGTACTCGCACATTAACTTTGTGCGGATGGAATTGGGTTGGATCCGGAAATCAACCCAAGTTTTCACCAGGTTAAGCCCAATGAGACCTTGGGCCGAAAGAATAGCAATTTTAGCTAACAAAGGTTGGATTGCCTCCCTGTCCGAGTCAGGGGCAAAGGCGTTGAAGGTCTCGGAGATATCGAGGAGGCCCTCCGAGTAACCCGGCAGCTTCTTTTCGCCGGGTGGGGAGGTGTCTCGGCAGTAGAAGAAAGAGAGTTGCCAGTGTTTGACGTGGGAGTTTAGAGTGAGAGTCAGCATGGGAGAGTTCTTGCGGCGCTGGATAGAGACCCCGCCGCAAGCAAGAAGTGCTCCGTCACCGCTTTCGCGGCACGGCTTGCACTGAAAAAGTTCAATAAAGAGAGCCAAACTTGGCGGAGTGCACAAGTATGACTCGGAAAGAATGATGAAGTGGGAAATATTTAACATAGAGTTAGGCCCTATGTCAAATACCCGGAGGCCATAGTGGCTCAGAACATCTCGAAAGAAAGGGTGACCCGGAGGACGGAACCCCCGGGTCACGTGCTCTACAAAACATATTACCTCATCGTCGGCAGTCGTGGGCCGGCTCTCGTCACCCGGCACCCTCCAATGGATATATTTTTGAGAGGGGAGAACCCCTAACTCGGCCAGTTCTTCTAGCTTGGCCTTCGTAACAGTGGACCGCGCCCAGTTGGCGGGTATGGAATTGGTGGTCTTGGCCTTGGCCGGCTGCTTCCCCTGCTTCTTGGGAGCCATGGGATCAACCTGCAAAGCACAAGATAAAAGGGTACAAGAAGTAAGACTCGGAAACCTAAGGGGTATTTGCGAGCGATATCGAGACATGGAAGCTAAGGGGTATCGGGGTATCATCCTGCGGAGCAAAGATTGTAAGTTATCCGGGTATCAGGTATCATTATAGAAACTATTGGGTGCCTACGTATTGAAGAGTGTCAGGAAGTTGGGTGATTGCCCCTGTATCTACTGCAAGCAAAAGAGCCGGAAGAAGAGGATTTTCCGGGTGTCAAAGGCAGGTGCGGAAAGTTTGGGCGGCCCGAGCCCAGATTGGAGATTTCATTTCTAGATTCTTGGTGAGGTTAATGGCTATGGGCGATAGGGGAATGAATTGGAGTCTATATTCAAGCCATTGGGTGGACTATAATGGATCTGAGCAACCTAATTCGGCATGGCAAGAAAAAACGACCGGCGGATTGACTTGGATCCGATCTGAAATAAATCGAGAAAATTGCAAGGGCAAGTTAATGGGTACGGGAAACTTACTGGAGGAGGTTGAAGTAAAGCCCGACGGAGACAAATAGCACAGTCTTGGTGCCCCTTTGCGACTCCCGGCGGGCAGGTCGGGGGCGCGGCAGCGGATCTTGGCGGCAGCGCGGGGCGAGCCGTGGCGGAGCGTAGCCGGCGGCGGATTGGCTCCGGTGACGCGCGCGAGGTCTCCGTGACGGCGCTCTGCGAACTTGAGCGCGGAAGCAAAGAGAAAGTGGAAAAGGGGGAAATGAGCCGTTGAGGTTAGGTTTACCCCTAAGTACCTATTTATAAGGGTGCGGGCGGATAAACCTAGTTCGACGGGCGGGAACCGGAAATTTCGGAACAATGGCTATCTACCCGGATTTTGCGAGATATACTTTAAGTGCTGGACAAGATATCCGGACAGAGATAAGAAGGAGATTCTTTCCGCAACATCAGGATCAATTATCGAGTAAAGTAAGCCGGATCTTTGACATTCTTATCAGGGCGTTGACCCGGAAAAAGTAAAGGAGGACATAGTGAAAGCCGGGTTACTATATGGCCACCTTGGAGTTAGGCCTAGGTGTTTATCAAAGCACCTTAACCCGGCCTCTTTGGGTTTGTACGTCTGATGTTTTTACAGGGAATAGCAAGCGCTTCAAGGAGGATCCCGTGAAGCCCAAGCTATTCCGGGAACTACTGATGGAGGGATGATAACCCGGTAGCCCAACGCAAAGGTGTAACTCGGCCCAAAGGACACTGCGCAAAGATCCGACTAGGATAAAGGAGCTTCTAGAAGGCCCAAGATCGTAGGCCTGGTAACCTAGATTGTGGGTTCCGGTAAGGAAGTTTAGGGGGTTTCATAAGCAGTGTCCGGGTAGGACTGAGAGTGTGCCTTGGAGAACAGGCCAGGGATCCGGATGCTTTATAAGCCGGCCCCTAGGTTAGGATTAAAGGACCAAGAGTTCGAGCAATATCGCTAGGTATCGAGTATCCAGTGTAACACGAGATTTGAGATCAATATATCGAGATCGGAGACTCGGCGACTTGCTTGCCGGCTACCGGATCACATATCACCATGTTTCCCTCTGAGCTAAACCCTCTCCCAAACACCAGCGTCGTCTTGCCCCAAGATAAGTTACCCCTGGTAACGTCTGCCGTGACTATCCCACGACAGGTGTGGTATTGCCCCCTCCCTCTCCTGTGGTTCGCCTGGCCTTATATAGGTGGCCAGGTCTCAAACCGTACCCGGAGAGGACTCGAACTCTAACCTAGAGTCGGTTACAAGTTTACTAACTTGACCCGCAAGGCTTTGCGGGTGGGCTCCAAGTGGGCCTTCTAGAGTAATCCTTGACGCCTCCTTTGGAGCTTGGGCCGTGGGCCTGAGACCGGGTAGGCTCATCCGACAGGCCTAGGATCCATCCCTTCGTCACAGAAGCTCCAAGTAAATTTCATACGATGTGACCGAATAAAAATATAGTTTCACGAGAAGTGACCTTGTAGATAGTTGATGAAGAAGGGGATGCATTGGGCATCCCCAAGCTTAGATGCTTGAGTCTTATAAAAATATTCTTGGATGAACCATGGGGGCATCCATAAGCTTTGACCTTGCACTCTTCTTGATCACATCTATCACCTCTCACTAGTAGGAAAAGTCTTACCAGTGACGAACAAAATAACGCTACCGCTGGCGAACAGGTGTTCGCCAGCAGTAACCCACCAGTGGCAAGAGGTTACCGCTGGCGAACAAGTCCTGTTCGCCAGCGCTATCTAGTTACCGCTGGCGAACACCAGTCTTGTTCGCCAGCGGTAAGTTTGAAATTTCCAAAATAAAAAAATTCGCATTATTTGTTTTCAAATTTTCAAAACAATTGAATTTGGGGAACCTTTATTTACGGTGCAGATTTTTTTTTTTGCTTTATTTTTCAATTTTATATGTCCACTTCCCGCTCGGTCACCCATCCTCCCACCCGAGCACGCTTAACTTCTTAGTTCCATCCCACTGCTCTACTAGGAACACCTTATTATTTCTTGTCTATATAGTACTATCAATCCTCTTAACTATTGCACCATATCGCTGGTCTTTTGTATGTTGCCTGGAAATTTTTGCAGAAATCGAGGTTTAGGTCGTCCCAAGACCTATAGCATGCCTTCGGCCTTCCTTCGAGCTAGCTACGGGCAGCGCCGACTAGGTGTAAGTTGAGGTACTGCATAGCTGTGTTTTTGTTCCCACGTTGGCATTTTACTGCCGTGAGGTAATCTGACAACCAGGCTGAAGGCTCTTGCGAACCATCGTATTTCTGTACTTCCGTGGATAGCTTGAATCTTTTGGGTAGCGGCGCCTCGCGGATGCTGCGGGCAAAGCATAGGGCTCCGCAGACTTCATCGTCAGAGGATGTAGATGGGGAGCGCGCACGGTTTCTGGCCGCCTGACCTTTATCAACCTTGCGCTTGGTGATGTCCGATCGCGCGTTGTGTCCGGGTTCGTCGCGATTGACGTCTCCTCTCGGTTCCTTGCTGCGATGTCGCGAGCGGCTGCTGTCTCTACCTTTTCGCGGGCTGCGATCTCAATCCCCCCGTGAGCTGCGATCTCGATCCCTCCGCTGGCTTCGACCACTTCGCGGGCTGCGGCTACGGTTTCGACCCCTCGGGCTGCTATCGCTGCCACTCGGGCTATTTCCTCGTCGTTGAGCTTCTTTCCCTCGTGCCCGACGGGGTGATTTTTCCTTGCCAGGTGATGTGCCCCTATGTCCACGGGGTGCTTCTTTGTCCTTCTGTGCGGCTGCTTTCCTGCGATCCTAGGAGGCGAGTTTTGCGGCTGCCATGCCTAATCCTTTCTGCACTTGCTTGCATTGTTCCGTGCGGGGGTCGTTTTCCCCTGGTTGGTTTATTTGCATGTAGGTGGCTGCGGCTAGCACCGCGGCTGCGGGAGTTTGCGGATGGATGTTTCCATCCTCGTCAACGCGCATAAGTGATTTGTTGATTCCGCTCAAGGACTCGTCATCCATGGTCGCGGTTCTTGAGGCGCGTCCCTTCTTCGGGGGGCGGTTCCCGGCAGAAGGTGTTAGGGACAGCTCAGCTCGATGTTGACTTGACTCGTCTGCCAATCTTTTCCGCTTGGCTAGATCTGCCCGAGCTTCTTTGATTGCAGTGGCCGCTCTCACTAGATGATAGTGGTAGGCGATCATGTCTTTGTGTGGGGCTCCGTCGGCAGGTGGTTTTCTCGTGCGGATGGCCTCCTTTGCTCGGAGCCAGGCGTCTCGCGAGACGTTGATCTCAGCGCATTCCCTTGCGCTGTATTCAGTTTCTTCGGGTGGTTGTTCCGATCCTGCCATGCAGACATGAGCCAGATGTGGCTTGTGAGTCCTAGGCGTAACTTGAAAGGCCTTCCTGGCCCGAGAAGGCTCCTCTTTAGAGAGGGTATGGAAATTGCTGGTGTTGAGGCGGATGGACTCGCCACTTTTCGCCAAGTAGGGTCGTGAATCGACAACTCCTGGGCTAGAAATTGACTCAGATCCCGATTCCTCAGGGAAGTGAAGGATCCCTTCTTTGTTGGTGTAGAACTTGAAGCTCCCGAACGTCAAGGTGACGCTCTTCTCCAGATCTCTGAATACAGGGCGTGATTCCGGCGAGTGAGGGGTGACTATGACAGATCCGATCTGAATAGGGTTGGTCGGAGTTGAAGTCGAAGGTTTCCAATGTGAGTTGGTTGTCGATGAAGCCAAAGATGCCGGAGATCCAGCGCCCGCCGTTCCCACAGACGGCGCCAATTGTCGAATCTGCATCTCAACAAGTCCCTCGAGTGAACCCATAGGGTTTCGATTAGAAGAACGTGTAGGCTCCGATGACAATCGCCGGCTAGACAGGGGGCACGATTTACTCAGGTTCGGGGCCCTCGTAGATGTAAAAACCTTACTCCTGCCTCTGTCGATCTGTATTAACGAGTAGATCGGTTACAATGGGGGTTGCTCAAGTCGAGAGTATGATGTCGATCTCAAGGCTTGGTGGTGCGGTATTTCCCCTCCCTCTCCTGTTGTTCTCCTGGCCTTATATAGGTGGCCAGGTCTCAAACTGTACCCGGAGAGGACTCGAACTCTAACCTAGAGTCGGTTACAAGTTTCCTAACTTGACCCGCAAGGCTTTGCGGGTGGGCTCCAAGTGGGCCTTCTAGAGTAATCCTTGACGCCTCCTTTGGATCTTGGGCCGTGGGCCTGAGACCGGGTAGGCTCATCCGACACGCCTAGGATCCATCCCTTCGTCAAAGACGCTCCAAGTAAATTTCATACGATGTGACCGAATAAAAATATAGTTTCACGAGAAGTGACCTCGTGGATAGTTGATGAAGAAGGGGATGCCCAAGGCATCCCCAAGCTTAGACGCTTGAGTCTTATAAAAATATTCTTGGATGAACCATGGGGGCATCCCACAACTTTGACCTTGCACTCTTCTTGATCACATATATCACCTCTCACTAGTAGGAAAAGGCTTACCAGTGACGAACAAAATAACGCTACCGCTGGCGAACAGGTGTTCGCCAGCAGTAACCCGCCAGTGGTAACCCGCCAGTGGTAAGAGGTTACCGCTGGCGAACAAGTCCAGTTCGCCATCGCTATCTAGTTACCGCTGGCGAACACCGGTCTTGTTCGCCAGCGGTAAGTTTGAAATTTTGAAATTTCCAAAATAAAAAAATTCGCATTATTTTTTTTCAAATTTTCAAAACAATTGAATTTGGGGAACCTTTATTCACGGTGTAGAATTTTTTTTTGCTTTATTTTTCAATTTTATATGTCCACTTCCCACTCGGTCACCCATCCTCCCACCCGAGCACGCTTAACTTCTTAGTTCCATCCCACTGCTCTACCTAGGAACACCTTATTCTTTCTTGTCTATATAGTGCTATCAATCCTCTTAACTATTGCACCATATCGCCGGTCTTTTGTATGTTGCCTGGAAAATTTTGCAGAAATCGAGGTTTAGGTCGTCCCAAGACCTGTTGCATGCCTTCGGCCTTCCTTCGAGCCAGCTGCGGGCAGCGCCGACTAGATGTAAGTTGAGGTACTGTATAGCTGTGTTTTTGTTCCCACGTTAGCATTTTACTGCCGTGAGGTAATCTGACAACCAGGCCGAAGGCTCTTGCGAACCATCGTATTTCTGTACTTCCGTGGATACCTTAAATCTTTTGGGTAGCGGCGCCTCGCGGATGCCGCGGGCAAAGCATAGGGCTCCGCAGACTTCGTCGTCGGAGGATGTAGATGGGGAGCGCGCACGGTTTCTGGCCGCCTGACGTTTATCAACATTGCGCTGGGCGATGTCCGATCGCGCGTTGTATCCAGGTTCGTCGCGATTGACGTCTCCTCTCGGTTCCTTGCTATGATGTCGGGAGCGGCTGCTGTCTCCATCTTTTCGCGGCCTGCGATCTCGATCCCCCCGCGAGCTGCGATCTCGATCCCTCCGCGGGCTTCGACCTCTTCGCGGGTTGCAGCTACGGTTTCGACCCCTCGGGCTGCTATCGCTGCCACTCGGGCTATCTCCTCGTCTTCGAGCTTTTTTCCCTCGTGCCCGACGGGGTGATTTTACCTTGCCAGGTGATGTGCCCCTATGTCCACGGGGTGCTTCTTTGTCCTGCTGTGTGGCCGCTTTCATGCGATCGTAGGAGGCGAGTTTTGCGGCTGCCATGCCTAATCCTTTCTGCACTTGCCTATTGTTCCGTGCGGGGGTCGTTTTCCCCTGGTTGTTTTATTTGCATGTAGGTGGCTGCGGGAGTTTGCGGATGGATGTTTCCCTCCTCGTCGACGCACATAAGTGATTTGCTGATTCCGCTCAAGGACTCGCCATCCATGGTTGCGGTTCTTGAGGCGCGTCCCTTCTTCGGGGGGCAGTTCCCAACAGAAAGTGTTAGGGACAGCTCAACTCGGCGTTGACTTGACTCGTCTGCCAATCATTTCCGCTTGGATAGATCTGCCCGAGCTTCTTTGGTTGCAGTGGCCGCTTTCACTAGATGATAGTGGTAGGCGATCATGTCTTCGTGTGGGGCTCCGGCGGCAGGTGGTTTGCTCGTGCGGATGGCCTCCTTTGCTCAGAGCCAGGCATCTCGCGGGACGTTGATCTCAGTGCGTTCCCTTGCGTTGTATACAGTTTCTTCGGGTGCTTGTTCCGATCCTGCCATGCAGACCTGAGCCAGATGTGGCTTGTGAGTCCTAGGCGTAACTTGAAAGGCCTTCCTGACCCGAGAAGGATCCTCTTTAGAGAGGGTATGGAAATTGCTGGTGTTGAGGCGGATGGACTCGACACTTTTCGCCAAGTAGGGTCGTGAATCGACAACTCTTGGGCTAGAAATTGACTCAGGTCCCGATTCCTCAGGGAAGTGAAGGATCCCTTCTTTGTTGGTGTAGAACTTGAAACTCCCGAACGTCAAGGTGACACTCTTCTCCAGATCTCTGAATACCGGGCGTGATTCCGGCGAGTGAGGGGTGACTATGACAGATCCGATCTGAATAGGGTTGGTCGGAGTTGAAGTTGAAGGTTTCCAATGTGAGTTGGTTGTCGATGAAGCCGGAGATCCAGCGCCCGCCGTTCCCACAGACGGCGCCAATTGTCGAATCTGCATCTCAACAAGTCCCTCGGGTGAACCCATAGGGTTTCGATTAGGAGAACGTGTAGGCTCTGGTGACAATCGTCGGCTAGACAGGGGGCACGATTTACCCAGTGATATGGGGTGGCCCGATCTTCTCGATGAAATCTGTCTCACTCTTTTTGTATTTTTCTGGATTTTGTGATAACTAGTGCTACACTAGGACCTCTCACTTGGATGACCCTTGTCGCCAATGCAACAACAACCAATCCCTTTGGATATTCTCAACTACACACTCTTGCACACGTAATCAAAGATCACGAGTGGTCCTGTATCCCCCTATTCCCAGATGGAATAACTAGATATCACGCAACTTTGACTTGAGTAACACCACCAACAAGGTGGGCATAACTTTCAGATGAACATGGTTCAATCTAGAAAATCTAGGGTTTATCTTAAACTTGGTCTACCTATTCCACACGGAGGTGGGGGGTATAAGAGAGGGAGGGGTGCGGCCACAAGGTGCCTTGCGCAAGCAAACCTTCCCCCACTCGAATAGGACTCCTACTTGGACTCACACATAGATACAAACCGACCCACTTATGGGAATTCGGACCAATATGGCATACAAGCCATGCCTAATATAATTAGGACTTGATCATGGTGCATTTAACCTAATGGAGGCACCATCCCCTTGTTTTGAACCTTGCAACAAAAGTTTCCACCATGGCTTGATTGTTTTCACCAATTGTAAGCTTGTTTTCCATCAGCCACATATTTTTTTCCAGCTCCTCTTGAGATCATACTCCATCCATGTTTGTGTTAACAATAACCCTGCTAATAAATAATAACATAGCTTAGGTTATATAACATTCTTATAATCACAAACAATAATTAATAATAGGAAAGAATTCACCTTAAAATAATCATCAGTGAGACTTAATATTTCTTTCCAACTCAAGCATGAATAATC
Source organism: Alopecurus myosuroides (assembly GCA_028641055.1). Classification (NCBI taxonomy): domain Eukaryota; kingdom Viridiplantae; phylum Streptophyta; class Magnoliopsida; order Poales; family Poaceae; genus Alopecurus; species Alopecurus myosuroides. The sequence continues at coordinate 27,799,394 of CM054059.1, read as the reverse complement.
CTCATGGACCTCTATTATGTACCTATCATCCTTGCTTTCTTCAAGACAAGACGTCCTCGGCTTGTTGTATGCTGAAAGTGGAACAAACAAAAAGAACAACGTGTATGCACAATACATATGTCTATAATGAGGTGCATTAGTTGTTATCATATCATAAAATTGTGCCCAAGACAAATGACCATGAATTTTGCTTGCAACAATCACATAATTGGCATAGCACACCATAAAATAGCAATCACAATTGCAAATATAAGTGAAGCTCAATAAATCATGATCAAAAGGAGAATCATATGTGTATATATTTTTATTGTTTAGTATCAACTCAAGTGTTCTCACAGAAGATCTATGATCAAATTTATGTTTATTACTACACTCAAAGGTGGTAACATGCTTATTATTTTCATCATGAAAATTGCAACTTAATTTGCAAATATAAGTGAAGAGCAATTTATTAGCACATGTATGTGACAAGTATTGTGGCAAACCAAACATATGTGTAAGATCATGATCATATGTAGGAAATTGTAACCTATCTACCCAAGGCAATACATTGTTTAATTCGGCCACTTTATCACAAGTTATGCATATGTGATCCACCATAAAAATTTCACTCATGTTATAATCACCAATCAAGTTAAAAGTGAAAGAAGAAACACAATTGCTAGAATTTACATATGAAATTTCAGCAACCTTTTTCATAGCACTTTGCACACTAATTGATTCATTTAACATGATGTAATCCACAATATCATTAGGTGGTATTTTAGCAAGTACTTCTGTATTTGAAATTAACACCACATGATTAAATTTCGAGATTATCACATCATCACAAGTAGGTGGACTATCTATGCTTGTTAACTCACAAGAATCAACTAGCAATTTAATAGGTTCACATAAATCAATACTTGAGAGGGGTAACACGAAATCAGCACCTTTATCAATAGCATCCTCCTCAGAATTATTAGGTAACAATTCATCTACCTCCAATTGTGATGCAGGTTCTACTTGTTGTGGCTCCCTTTCTTCAAAAGTAACCTGCAAATCACAAGAAACAATACTAGGAACAATGTAATGCTCCTCCAATGGTGGTGGTGATGATGTTACTATGGGTTCCCTTTCTTCAAAAGTCTGCACATGAGAAGAAACAACACTAGGAATAGATATTATTTCATTAGTAGTTGTAATGCTTGGCTTTTGGATTGGTGGAAAAATTCTTCTTCTTGGAGCCATAGGAACCTCTTCGGCCATACTCTTTTCTACTTTCCTTGCTATTTGCAATAATTCATCCAAATTACTATATTCAACACGTTTGACTTGGAGTCTCATTGAAAATGGTAATCCGGATAAAAATCTTTGCATTATTCTTTCTTGATCCTCTACAACCCGATATAGTTGTAGCAATGAAAGCATCTCTATGTAATATGCATCCACTGATTTTTCTCCTTGTCTTAATTGCTTCAATTTTGTATAGTGCTCCTCATCAACTAAAACACCCTTAGCTAGTAAGCTTTGATGCATGTTATGAACCATTGTGGACATATAGGATACTTGTGCTTTCTTATCTTGAATCACTTCTTTAGTTCCCTTAGTAACCTGCACATACTCAACAACACTAGAAACACCCATTATGTTAGTGAAACAAAAATTAATGGGATGTGGTGTTCTCTCACAACTCACTCAAAACGAAGCAAAGATGGCTTCACTTAATTTTCCAAGAGAGAAAAGGATCAACTAACCACAAGTTCCAATGAAAAGTGTACCAAGTGTGAGAAGAGAATATCCAGGATATGATAGTATCACAAAGACAAACATGGTATATGGTGGAGCTCGGCTTGGGATTCCTAACAACACCAAAAACAAGTCCTATTTGCTGCTTGTGATGATAAAATAACACCTAGGAAAACACACACCAAGTATGGAGACAAATGTGGCAATGCAAATATGTGTAGGAAATTTTGCAATGCACTGGAAAGACACTAGCCAAGCTCAAATAATATTCAGGCACAAGATTGCTCAATGGTGTGTCAATATAGCAATGATGAAAACAACTCCACAAATATATCAATGTATCTCAAGGCCTTTTTGCTTTTTCTCAATTCTATTTTTCTCTTTTCTGTTTTCTCTGGTTTTTTTTTGATTTTTTGACAGGCCAAATAACAACACAAGGAGCAATACTATCAAGTGATAACACTGCAATGAACAATGTGACACAAATATGTGATATAGAGCAGCCTAAAATCGAGCAAAAGATAGCTATTCTTGATGGGTATGGTACCTACTTATTGCTGTAGAAAGGCTCTGGCTAAGGCTCACAAAGTTCAGACTTGAAACCCTAAAGAAATTGGAAAACAAAAATAAAACCGAATACTATCTATATTAATGGAATTGTCCACGGCAGGAACTTTGTACCACGGCAGCGAATCTGCTTGTTTTGGTGCCGCGGCAGAGCGTGCGTGCACCGCTGGTAACGCTGTGGTGTACTGCGGTGGGCGCGCGGTGGATAGTTGCGCGTGGGGGTTACGGCGGCGGCGGCAGGAAATCTGCGCGATTCCGTGTCGCGGTAGGAGTCGGACTGCGGGTGGTGGTGGGATGCGCGCGGTAAGCAATTTCGCTTACCGAGAGGCGGTTTGGTAAACACGCGGGGCAGCAGGATACAGGCGGCTGCGCGGCAGCGTTTTGCCTCGTTTCCCTGCCGCGGTAGGAAACCAACTCGAATTAGAAGTGGACGCGCGGGGTAATGGATTAGTAAGGGAAAACACAACATCGTGGAATATACGGATCCGAGTACTACTAGGGCAGGTGTGCGGAAGAAATTTGATGGAGAAATATGCCACGGCAGGAACCAAACCCAACACGAATTAGATGGAAAACACTACTCGGATTGGAACTTTGAGGTGGATTTCGATGGACTCAAGAAGCCTAAACCTAGACCCAACTAAAAAAGACACAAAAGGAGAAAAAGAAACACAAAATCAAACACAAGGCACCAACTAGAAACTTGACAAAGGTGATCTAAGGCTATGGAAACAACTAGACCTAAAATTTTTGTGTGGCTTTTTCTGTATAGGAAATAAAAACAACTAGACTAGGGATAAATTTTCTCACCGAGGCAACCTGGAAATCTGATACCATATGATATGGGGTGGCCCGATCTTCTCGATGAACTCTCTCTCACTCTTTTTGTATTTTTCTGGATTTTGTGATAACTAGTGCTACACTGAGACCTCTCACTTGGATGACCCTTGTCGCCAATGCAACAACAACCAATCCCTTTGGATATTCTCAACTACACACTCTTGCACACGTAATCAAAGATCACGAGTGGTCCTGTATTCCCCTATTCCCAGATGGAATAACAAGATATCACGCAACTTTGACTTGAGTAACACCACCAACAAGGTGGGCATAACTTTCAGATGAACATGGTTGGCGAACAAGTCCTGTTCGCCAGCGCTATCTAGTTACCGCTGGCGAACTCCAGTCTTGTTCGCCAGCGGTAAATTTGAAATTTCCAAAATAAAAAATTTCGCATTATTTTTTTTCAAATTTTCAAAACAATTGAATTTGGGAAACCTTTATTCACGGTGTAGATTTTTTTCCTTTATTTTCCAATTTTATATGTCTACTTCCCGCTCGGTCACCCATCCTCCCACCCGAGCATACTTAACTTCTTAGTTCCATCCCACTGCTCTACCTAGGAAGACCTTATTCTTTCTTGTCTATATAGTACTATCAATCCTCTTAACTATTGCACCATATCTACAAATCCGTAATTCCAAATCCGACAAATGATATGTCTAAATTGATCAGAAGAATACGAGGAATCCTAATATGACATTCTTATTATCTTTTCTGAAGATTTGTTTTATTATTATTTTTGAATTTCGAATTTATTTAATTAAATTGATTCTGTAGGAAAACCTAGTCTGTCTCAAATAACTTGTTTTCCTTTTGGAATTTGTCGATTCTAAAAAAACCTCATAGGCCAAAGGCCAGTGAGGTTGGATTGGAAATTTTCTCACGATTTTTTTGCTATATTAAACAGTTTTTTCGACGTCGTATGCAAAAGTTATGCCCGTTTTATGATTTATTTTTGAATTTTGCATAAAAGGTCAAATCGAGTATTTCAAATTTTCTATATCAACTCTACAGTGCACTCTACCCACATATCCAAGGAATTTATTTTTTGAACGTTTTATCATTTTCGTTTCTGCTTTAGAAAAGTAAAAAAGGCGGTCCGCGGGGGGGGGGGGGGGGGTGGAGGGAAATTTTTTCAAAACTTACCGCTGGCGAACCAAAATAGTGCTTGGCCAGCGGTATAGTTTGCGCTGGCAAACCAAAATGTTGCCCATCAGTAACCATAGCGCTGGCGAACCATCTCCCTGTTCGCCAGTGCTAAGTTACGTTACGGCTGGCGAACCAGCACTCCTCTTCGCCAGCGGTAAATATGGCTGCCCGCATCCTCATGCCCAACGTTACTGCTGGCGAACAAAGTGGCATTTTCGCCAGCGGTAACATGCGTATCGCTGGCGAACACGGTTTCCTGTTGGCCAGCGGTAATAGCGCTGGCGAACGTGTATCTCTGTTTGCCAGCGGTAAAGTGGTGGCTATAACCTATTTCCTACTAGTGTCTTCTCTTGACAATTGAAAACTTCCTTCACACTATACTCAAACAGTAATTCGCATTAGAGGGTTCGTGACACAATAGAAAATCCATGGGTTCTGTATGGAACAAGTACAATTGATAATTTTAAACATTAGCTACAGCCACTTGTGTTTCTTGAAGCAAAGAAATCCACTTGACATCGCAAACGAGCCAATGCAAGAAAAATGGCAGAATCTGTCAAAACCAAAACAACCTGTGTCAAATCTCTGACTCTACAAATCCCTTAGGTGACCCTATCGGGTTTCGACTAGGAGAATTCATGAGCGCTGGTGGAATCGTCGGCTAGACAGGGGGCGAGATTTACCCAGGTTCGGGGCCCTCGTAGAGGTAAAACCCTTACTCCTGCCTCTTGTCGATATGTATTGATGGAAAGATCGGTTACAATGGTGGTGCTCGAATCGAGAGTAAGGTCTCGAGTTCAAGGTTTCGATGGTGATGTGTTGCTTTGTCCTCTCCCGGGGGGGCTCTCCTGGCCTTATATAGATGGCCAGGTCTCGAATCCTACCCGAAGAGGACTCGAACTCTAACTAGGTCGGTTACATGTTTCCTATCTTAGCCCGCAAGTTAGTGCGGGTGGGCTTCACGTGGGCCTTCTGGAGTATTCCAAGGGCTCCTCTTCTTGGGCCTTTAGCCTTTGGCCTGAGAGGGGGTGTCCTTATTCGCAATGTCCAGGATCCATATCTTCGTCAATAGCCCCCGAGCGTTTGCTCGAGTGGGATTTTTCCAGTCGAGTAGACGGTCAAACCTTTCTTGGTCTTCCTTTCTTGTGGATAACCAGCTTGGTTGTTTCCTGTTTAAAGGGTGTGTTCCCTGTGCAACGAGTCTTCATGCTCGAGTGTCGAGTGGCATAGGTGCCTGTTTTGCGGCTTTTATCGCAGAAGGATGTGGCACAGTAGCTTGGCTCTCCCGAGATATCAGGGCCAATTAATTGCGACTAGGGCAAAAACATTCCTGGCCTACACAGATTCGAGACCTCCGACTCGAACCCGATAAGTTGATTGTTACGACTGAGCCGTTGTGGACTTATCGAGTCGAACTTAACCTATGGGGGTACCCGGCGCGTCCAATAGGATTTTTCTTCGTGTTGTTGACACGGAATTATACCGGAGGACGCAGCTTTCGAGTGCGATTCCAGGCCCTTAAGAGAGATCTTTTTGGGTCTTACCTTCATATTCGAAGAATATGGCATCCGGATGTGCCTAGTCGGCTGAACAACCCAGGTTTTTATGATGTAAAAATATCATGTGTGAAAGGAGGTAGGTTCTTCCTACCCGAGTGATTGTTTGAGTTTCAATCGAAAGAATTTTCGTACTGAGGAAAGTCACGCCCATATGAAAGAGTTTTCATGTTTGGACTGTTATACCCGTACTAAAGAGTTTTCGTGTATAGGGTATTTCTCTCTTGTTTTAAAGAGGTCTTGCTCCATGATTTGTTCGCAAATGAATTTCCTTTAATCGAAGGAGTTTCATACGAAGCTGTTTTCGTGTTTGAATTTTCCATTCGAAGGTTCTTGAGTTTGATGATGCGTGCCATGACGTCATGGCACACTTTTCTCCTCCCGATGGGACGTGACGGAGTGGTAGCAGATGGGCTGGCCCACCTAGTTAGCTTTTTGACCGGGAAACGAGACATCGCTCCCGGTTTTTACGCGAACGGTGCAGTAAATGCGCACGGTATTCTGTTAAGATCGTGGCACGGAACAGCGTTCACCGTCTCTTTGTTTCATCTTCACACGTGGTGGCTGTGATAAGCGCCACGTAGCGGATCGAATGGCTGGGACTGATTTGCTCCGTGTATAAGTACGGGACTTAGCGCTGCGGTAAAACTTTCCCAGCCTTCGTCTTCAATCCATCTGCTTCCTCGTGCCCATCTTCTTCCTCGTGCTCAAGCTCGTGCTGTCAACCATGGCTGGAGGCAAAAGACGTGGCGCTGCCACTTCCGCATCCGGAGAAGTTTCCGCGCAACCTGCGCCCCGAGCTGGCGACTGGCGTTCGCCCAACACCACCGCGAAGAGCATCAAAGAGATGCACCGGGAGGGGCTGCTGCCGGCAGAAGTTGAGAAGCGGGTGCGGCTTGGGAAGAAATAAGAGGTACCAAACCCGCAGTCGAATGAGCGCGTGGTCTTTGCGGACCACGTATCTCGGGGTCTCTCCTTCCCTCTACATCCTTTCCTAGTCGGGTTGCTGTATGTCTATGGCATACAGCTTCATGATCTTCCACCGAACGCGGTGCAACACATATCGTGTTTCATCGTGTTCTGCGAATGCTTCCTTGGCATTCGCCCACATTGGGCGCGCTGGATGGCCCTCTTCAAAATTCGGATCTTCCGCGAGAAATCGCGGGTAGGCTTCGAGCCTGGCGAGCCGCTACGCACAGGTGGCTTCGGGATCCAAGCGCGACTGGAGAGCAGCTACTTTAGTATGCACTTCATCGACTCCGCCCAAGGCTGGCGGAAAAAATGGTTTTACGTCATCGACAACAGCTCGGGTGGGATCGTAGAATTCCACCCATTCGCTGTTTTGAAGAGGCGGAAGTCATGGGCGCACAAGCTGTCAGCCGAAGAAACTCAGGTCGTTACACCCCTACTCGCAAGGGTGTCCGTTCTCCGGGATCAAACTGCTGGAGTTGTGCTCAACGGGCTGCACCTGGTGAGTATTTTTCTGAAGCGCAGGATCCAACCTCTGCAGCAACGGCCTTCCACCATGTGGGAATACCAAGGCTCTGAGGATCCTAGTAGAGTGAGCCGCGAGGATCTTTCGAACGTTGAGTTCAAGAAGAAAATCGCGGCTATCACTAGCTTGAAGGTGGGAGAGAAGTTCCCCGACTGCACAGTCGAAGGCTTCGACGCTTCGAAACCTCCTCCAGCCGCGGTTAGTTTACCCTTCTTGTCTTCTATTATTTTCTTCCTTGCTCTGAACTTTAGTCGATTGAATTCTTTCTTGCCTTCTTCTGCCTTCTTTGTAGAGTCTAGCAGTGGCGAACTGCTACCCGCCAGTTGCGGGAGAGGACGCCTCAGAGTTATTGGCGAGTCACCTGGACGGCTTAGCCGATACCAGTGTCGCCGATGCTTCTTCAAGTTCCGAGCACGATTCTTCAGATGGTGTAGAGGACTCGAATGGCGGCCTCCATCACCACAAGCGTCGCCGGGTGGATGATAATGAGGCTACTTCCAAGGATAACTCCTTGGAGGAATCGCCTGGGAAAGCTCCTATCTCCGCAACTCCACTTCGCTCACTCGCCCCTTCCCCTTCATTCCCAGTAATCGTAACCGCTTGGAACGCGGATTTGCTGGATGAAGATGAAATCGATGAGTAAGTTCTTCTCCTCGTTCTTAGTCGAACATTTTTCTTTGCACCTATGTTGATGTTTATTTGTTGCAGTCTGCAAACCATCAGTCCTCGCAGGTACGCTTCTTCCGTTCCTCCCGAAAAGAGGAATAGAGCAGGAGCTGCGGGTGAGACTCCCACTGCTGGCACCATCCAGAATTCTCCCATCGCAGCCCCCTATGCGGCGACTGTGGAACATGAAGCTCCTAGTTTTGCCGCCAGGACTTCAGCTTCGAAAGAGGTGACGGACAGCTCCGCAGATCCCTTCTCCCGCGCCACGGGCCAGGTAAACTTTTCCATTTGTCATGATATTTTTATCGGGTGCACGACAGTGCTCCCGATGGGAGTAGCCCCCAAGGCTGTAGTCGATCGCGTGCGGTCGGCTACAGGCTCAAAGTCTCATCTTTTTCTTCTTCTTGATTTTATAGGGTGCACGGCAGTGCTCCCGATGGGATTAGCCCCCGAGGCTGTAGTCGATTGAATTCAATCGGGTACAGGCTCCAGTTTATATCTTTTAATTCTTCTATCTCTATACTTTGTAGTCGCTTGTTGACTCTCTTGCGGCGATTGGCCGCCGAGTAGTTCTTGCCGAGTCGGAATGTGAGTCGCTTCGATCAGACCGCAGTCGACTCTGCACTGAGAACGAGCTTCTTAAGAGTAAGTCTTATCATCTTCTCTTGTTCCTATTCTTTCTTCAATATTTTTATTTCTGACAAGTGTCATTATGCAGCTCGACTCGAATTTTCGGAATCTGAGAAGGGCAGTCTCTCTGAGCGGGTAACCACTCGGGAGGCTGATCTGGCGGCTATCCGACAAGAATTGGAGGCCTCCCGCATGCGATCGGAGGATCTTGAAAGGCAACTCGCGGATGCGCGGAAAGCTTTAAAGGATCAAGAGGATGCTGGCAATAAGGCCGATGCTGACCTTGTCACGTTCCTCCGTCCCCTTGTTGAGCGTCTCGCGGGTAAGTGACTTAGGCTCTCGCGATTTCATCTTTTATCCCGTTGAACTTCCCAAGTCTTGACATTCTTTTCTTTTGCAGGTCTTCTGGATGTTCCTCTGGAGATCCCTGGGATCCAGCGGGTAGACGTGCTAACCGACACTCTTGCTCAACTCAAGAGGCACGGCGAAGGAGTTTGCTCCTTGATTGGCGATGCCACTCACGTGTTGACGCAACTGCACGGTCGCTTCCTCGCCAACGCTGCACCTCCATCCGCGCTAGACGACTTGCTGAAGATCTTTTCGAAGAGCAATCTCTTGGATGCCTACGCGGTCGCCCAGTCGGATTCTGGCGCGAAGACTGCGATCCAGTTCGCGCTGGCGCATGGAGTCAACGGTTCGGAGGAAGCATACTCGGCTCTTCCAGTCGACCCCTCCACGGGAAAAAAGGTACGACTTTCTCGTTTTGGCGGGCAAGCCGCCATCCTTGCTCGGAAGCTGTCTGAGCTATTTGCTCGACTCAAAGGAGGGGCGACTGCCGCTAGCGGGAGCACCACTGTAGCTTCGTAGTCTTGTTTTTCTTTTCCCTCTTGAATGTAATGAACCTTGGGTTGTATTCCCGTATTTTCATTGTCTTTAATTGAAATGTTCGTCTTGAAATTACCTCTTGTAGTTTGTGTATCCTCTCCCGATGGGAGTAGCCCCCAAGCACTCGTCAAATGTGCGACTAGAGATACTTCGAATAGGGCGTCTTACTTCTTTCCTTGTACTCTTCCAGGCTACTGGGTTTGTCGCAGGACCCTCAGGTGGACTTGCTGCCCGAGCTGATCTACTTGTTGCCGCTCTTGGGACTTTGGCGGGACTCCGTGATCGTGTAGCCGATGGCGAGCGCAAGCTGAAAGTGTTGCGTGGGGTAGCCGATGTGGAGAAGTCCAAGCAAAAACTGGCGACTGAACGCGAACAGTTTGTGATGGACGAGCTGGCTTCCCTTGCTAGGGAACTGTTGTGTAAGTAATACAGCCCCCATGTCTTCTTTGTCTTGTTTCCTTATCTGATCACGCGTTTTTTTCTTCAGTTGTTAAACCGGATGATAGGGAAGAAAAACAGTGGGTAGAAAACCACATTCTTCAAGAAGCTGGCAGCTCAAGGCCTCATGCGAATACTTTTTGGTCTGATCGCAGCCGAGGTTTTGTGTTAGCTTCTTTGAAGTTCCGTGTCTCCCAGGTAAAAGTTCTCGTGAGTTCTTTTCAGGAGGTCTTGATCGCGATAAACGCTGCATTCTACCCGCTTGAAAGGGGTCCTGAAGACTGGAGGTATCTCCTTGGGCTCTTCGGGCAAGAGGGAGAAATTCGCGAGTGCATGCGCAACCAGATGACTTGCAGCGCGGTGGTGGCTCTCTCCTTTGTCCGAATATGGCATCCTGAAGTAAATTTTAAGTCCGTAGCTAGGCTCCCAGATGGCCCAATCGATGATATTTCTCCGCATTACGATGCTGTTCGTCCTGCAGCGGAGAAAATCATTCGATTGACCTCTGAGGAAGTAGATAGAGTGTTGGCGACTGAGAATTCTTATCGCCATGACTGATTGTTGAATGTGTACATTCTGTGATGCTGTATAGCTTGTAAAAACTGTTTATAAGGTGTGTAACCTTGTGTGTATAAATTTTCTTGTGATGCTTAGTTGTAGGCGTAGCCCCCGTGTGTTTATGGGGTGTGTACCTGTAACTATTTCGCATGTAAGAAGAGATAATCTTCGAGTAAATATGGTTGAGAAACCATGTATTTTATTGCTATGACTGAGAAGTCATGTATTCGGTCTACAAGAGTGGCTAGTATAGCCTTATTTGTTGTGATAATAAGTAAACCTAGGGATAAAATTTGCGGAGGTGTGCGATATTCCAAGGATTGGAATAGATTCCTCCAGTCGATGGGTTCTTCAGCCTGTAGGCTCCGCCTGGGATGACTTCGTGTCTGATGAAGGGTCCTTCCCAGGGTGGCTCGAGCTTGTGTCCTTCCTTCTGCTTGATCCGCATCACTAGATCTCCAACCGCGAATGCTCTGTGGCGTATGCGGCGACTGTGATAGTTTCGCAGTGATTGCTGATATACTGCGGATCTTGCGAGCGCGATGTCACGCATCTCGTCGAGTGCATCCATATCTTCCGCGAGTGTCTTGTTGGAGGTTTCTTTGCTGTAAGCCACAACTCGTGGGGCGCTGAATCTAACATCCTCGGGTAGGACTGCTTCTGCCCCGTATACCATGAAAAATGGTGTGTATTTTGGAGATCGGTTTGGAGTTGTGCGGAGGCTCCATAGTACGGAGGGTAGCTCTTCTGCCCAATGTCCTGCGGCGGGGTATAGACGATCGAGTAGGCGTTTCTTGATGCCAGCCGAAACTAAGCCGTTGGATCTTTCGACTAGACCGTTCGTTTGCGGGTGGGCAACTGAAGCAAACTTGAAGTTGATGCCCTTTTCCTCGCAGAACTGTTGCGTTTCCTTTGCTGTGAAGTTTGTACCATTATCTGTAATGATGTCATGTGGCACACCAAATCTGCATACAATGGAGTCGAGGAACTTGACGGCGCATTGGGCGCTAGCCGAAGTTACTGGCATGGCCTCGATCCATTTGGTGAACTTGTCGACTGCGACCAACAAGTGTGTATATCCACTAGGCCTGGACTTGCGTAGTGGTCCAACCATGTCCATCCCCCATTGTGCGAAGGTCCAGGCAATGGGTATCATGTGCAATTCCGTAGCAGGTGCATGTGGTCTTGGTGCGAATCGCTGGCAAGCATCGCATCGCTCGACCATGTCCTTTGCATCGGTAGCTGCTGTTAGCCAGTAGAATCCTGCTCGGAAGGCCTTTCCCATTATTGTTTTCCAGCTAGCATGATGTCCGCAGTCTCCTTGGTGGATGTCCTGGAGTAATTCTTTGCCATCTTCGGGTGCGATGCAACGCTGAAGTATGCCCGAGATGCTTTGCTTGTATAATTCTCCATTGACTACTCGAATGGATTTGCTGTGTCTCATTATTTGTCGAGCCTCGCGTGGATCGGCCTGGAGCTGTCTGTTGATCAGGTAGTCGAGATATTTCTGCGTCCAGACTGGCTCGACCAGGAAAACCTGTCGTGATATGTTATGGGTAAGCTCGATAATGGCGACTTGCGGGCTGACCTCTGTTTCTGGCACTGCGGGTGTTCGTGCAGCTTTCTTGACTTTGACTGATCGCTTGATCATCCGCTCGAAATATATTCCTGGCGGTATGGGTGTATTTGTGGAACCCATGTTTGCCAGCCTATCTGCTTCTTCATTGCTTAATCTTGCAATGTGCTTCAGCTCGCACCCTTTGAAACTTCCTTCGACTAGATTGTACATGTCGCGATACGCGACCATGTTTTCAGCGATTGCGTCACATTCTTTCATTGTTTGCTATACGATGAGATTGGAGTCGCCGTAGATCATTAGTCGGGTGGCTCCACAGGCGGCTGCCATCTTCATCCCATGTAACAGAGCTTCATATTCTGCGTCATTGTTTGATGCCGGATCATCGGGTGGAAAGTCCAACCGTAGAACGTATTGCAGCTTGTCTCCTCTAGGCGATATGAGGACAATCCCAGCTCCTGCTCCTTCGTTTCGTTTGGACCGGTCGAAGTACATTATCCAGTTGCTCGTGTACTCAGGTGGTCCTGGCGTTTGTAGCTCTGTCCACTCGCTTAGGAATTCCACGAGTACCTGGGTTTGACTACGTTGCGTCCTGTATAAGTGATGTCCCAGGCACCTAACTCGATGCTCCATTTGGCTATTCTTCCGGATGCCATGGGGTTGTTCATGATTGTCCCGAGTGACGCATCATTAACTACTGTGATGGCGTGTTCCTGGAAGTAGTGTTTTAGCTTTCGGGCTGTAAGGACAACTCCGTATGCGAGCTTCTGGTAATGAGGGTATCGTTGCTTGCATGGCGAGAGCACTTCGCTAATGTAGTAGATTGGTCGCTGAACTCCGTACGATTTTCCCTCCTTAGGTCGTTCGACTATGATTGCTGCGCTGATGACCTGGTTTGTGGCGGCTAGGTACAGGTAGAGTGGCTCCCTTTCTTGCGGCGTTGCAAGGACTCGCCTACTTTGCAACGATCGCTTTAATTCTGCGAATGCTTTCTTAGCTTCTGGTGTCCACTCGAATTTGTCTGTCTTCTTCAGCAGCTTGTAGAAGGGTAACGCTTGCTCTCCCAATCGTGCGATGAACCTGCTCAGGGAGGCCAGTCTCCCTGCAAGTTGTTGGACTCCGCGTAGATTAGTTGGCTCCTTCATTGTCAAGATTGCTTGTATTTTCTCTGGGTTGGCTTCGATGCCTCTGGCGGATACCAGATACCCGAGAAGTTTCCCTGCTGGAACGCCGAAGACGCATTTTGTCGGATTGAGCTTGATCCTGTATGCGTTGGGGGCGTCGAATGTTTCTCTAATATCCTCGAGGAGTGTGTTCTCAACTCAAGTCTTGATGACTATGTCGTCAACGTACACTTGTACGTTCTTGCCAATGAGCTTGGCGAGGCATTTTTGCATGCAGCGCTGGTATGTTGCGCCTGCGTTCTTGAGCCCGAAGGTCATTGTCGTGTAGCAGTAGAAACCGTGAGGTGTGATGAATGCTGTCTTTTCTTCGTCTTCCCTTTTCATCCAGATCTGATTATATCCCGAATAGGCGTCCAGGAAAGAGAGGCGTTGGCAGCCTGCCCTAGAGTCCACGATCTGGTCGATTCGCGGGAGGGGAAAGTTGTCCTTGGGGCAGTGCTTGTTTAACGACTTGTAGTCGATGCATACCCGAAGGATGTCCGTGTTCTTTTTGGGGACCAGCACCGGGTTTGCTAACCAAGTGGATATCTTGATCTCCCTGATGAATTTTGCTGCTAGCAGTCTGTTTACTTCTTCTCCAAGTGCCTTCTGCTTGGGTTCTGAAAATCTTCGAGTAGTTTGCTTGATGCGTTTGGCATGTGGAAAGACTTCGAGTGAGTGCTCGGGAAACTCCCTGGGTATTCCTGGCATATCTGATGGCTGCCAAGCGAAAATTTCCCAGTACTCACGGAGGAGTTCGACGAGCGCGCTTTCCTATGCTTGCGGAAGGGTGGTGGAAACCAGCGCTGTCTTCGCAGAATCTGTCGGGTGCACATGATGCTTTCGAGTGTCACTGGTAGCGCTGAACTCCAGTTCAGGCGCGTTTTTCTTCGTGAGGGGCATTACAGAGTGATCCGTGGTTTTTGCCAGCTCTTGAAGTTCTTCTTGCATCCCGAAAGATTTTGCGATCTCATTGAATTCAATGTCGCATTTGTTGGATTTCTGAAAGTCTCCGTCGATGGTGATTACGCCATGTTCTCCAGGTAATTTGAGCTTCAGGTAGGCGTAATGCGGTACTGCCATGAATCTGGCGAACGTTGTTCGACCAAGAATGGCGTGGTACTGCGAAGGCCAATCGACAACTTCGAATTCGAGGAATTCTCTTCTGTAGTTGCTCTTGGTGCCCAGCACAACTTCTAGGTTGATTGTTCCGAGTGGACGGATTGCCTTTCCTGGAACTATCCCGTGGAAGGATGTTTCTGATTCCTGGAGGCCGTCCAAGTTCCTGTCCATCCGACGGAGTGTATCCGCGTAGATAATGTTGATTCCACTGCCACCATCCATGAATACGCGGGCCAAGTCATAATTGCCAATTTGTGCTTGGATGACGAGGGCGACGTGTCCTGGTCGATAGACTCGTGGCGGATGGTCTTTCATCGAGAATGTTATTGGCTGGTCCGCCATCTTCAAGTATTCTGTTTTTGTTGGCGGTGTCTGCACGGCCATGCACAATTGCTTTGTGTTAGTCTTTTGAGCTCTGCGGGATGGACATACCTTCTGGATCATTGCGAGTTGCCCTGCTGGATTCGGGTACGCGTTGGCTCCGGAGTTTTGTGCTGGTGGTGCAGGTAGCGCAGCTAATGTCATGTTTGGATTTGCTGGTGGGGGTGGGGTTGTGGCGGCTAGAATCCTTGGTGGCCTCCTCCTGGAAGCGGTGGGTAATTTTGCGTGGTTGCAGATCTTTTCCTGGCGAGTGCTTCTGAGATATCAATAAACTTTCTGCAATCCTTAAGAAGGTGCGTTGCCTTGGTTTGCCTGTGCGCTTATCTGTAAATAGATGTAGCGAACAATATCCATCGAGGTCTTCCTCGGGTGACTTTTCTTCAGCCTTTGGTCTCCACTCGCGATTCCCACGGCGACCGGAGTCGCGGCTTCGCGTGAATTCCGCTGCGACCAACTCCTCTCTGTCTTCGTGATCGTAATATTTTCTCCTCTTCCTCTGGCCATGGCGGTCTTCATCATGCGCAGGTGACGATGCCCTCTCATTGCGCACCGCATCTTCTCCGTTAGCCCATTTTTCGGCCATATTCATCAGCTCCCCAATAGTCTTGGGTGCGGCTCTGCCCAGTTCTTCTCTGAAAGTCGTTCTTCGGGCGCCTTTTGCGAAGGCTTCAATCGCTACTTCTTCCAAGATGGTTCCTGCGGTATTCCTGAGCGTAGTCCATCGCTGGATGTACTCGCGGGTGGATTTGCCACTTTTCTGCTTGCATGCTCGCAGTTCTTCAATGGTGGCTGGCCTCTTGTAAGTCGACTGGAAATTTTTGCAGAACTCGCGGTGCAAATCATCCAACGATGCGTAGCAAGATTTTGGTCGTCTCTCCAGCCAACTGAGGGCCGCGCCGGTGAGATGCAAATTGAGGTATTGCATAGCCGTGTTATTATTCCCACGTTGGCATTTTACTGCCGTGAGGTAATCGCTCAGCCATTGAGAGGGCTCGATTGAGCCATCGTACTTTGTTACTTCCGTGCTAAGCGTGAATCTTTTGGGTAGAGGCGCCTCGCGGATACTGCAGGCAAAGCAGAGAGCGCCGCAGGTTTCGTCATCCGAGGAGCCGGACGAAGAGCGCTCGCCATATCGCGAAGCCCTCGCCTTATCCACCCTTTTTTGAGCGAGATCTGATCGCGCGTCGTACTCTGGCCGGTCGCGGTCAGTATCCTTCCTTGGCTCCTTGCTTCGCTTTCGCGAGCGGCTGCTATGATGCCGCGAGCTTTTGTCTCTCGGGCTGCCTTCGCTGCTGCTTCGACTGTCATCACGGCGCCGTGCTTCTTTTCCTCGACCACGACGTGGTGACCTGTCCCTTCTTGGTGATGAACTCCGACGTTTGCGGGATGCTTCCCTATCCTTGTCTTTCTCCTTCTCCTGTTCCTTCTCCAGCTGCTCTGCGGCCTTCTTTCGATCATAAGCGGCGAGCCTTGCGGCCGCCAGCCCTAATCCCTTGCGCACTTGTTTATACTGTTCCGCCCGAGGATCGTTTTCCGTTGGTTGGTTCATCTGCATATAAGTTGCTGCGGCTAGAATCGCGGCAGCAGGAGTTTGCGGGTAGACATTGCCATCGTCATCGACCCGCATGAGAGAAGGAGTGATCGATCTGCTGATTCCAGCTAGGGACTCATTGTTCCTGGATGTAGATGCGAGTCCCTTCCTCGCGGGTCGGGTTACGATCGAGGGTGTTTTGGACAGCCCGGCTCGCCTTTGGCTTGACTCGTCCGCCGCTCTTCTTCGGCGGGCCAGATCTATTCGAGTGTCTTTGATAGTCGTGGCTGCTCTCACTAGGTGATAGTGGTAGTCAACCATGTCTTCGTGTGAGGCCCCGGCGGTGGGTGGCTTGCTCGTTCGCATAGCCTCCTTTGCTCGGTTCCAGGATTCCCGCGAGACGCCGATTATGTTGCGCTCTGCCGCACTGTGTTCTGTTTGCGAGGCTTGTTCCGATACTGCCATGCAGACTTGAGCCAGTCGAGGCCCGTTCGTCCTAGGCGTAGGTCGGAAGTTTCTTTGAATTCTTGATGGTTCCTCTGTCGAGAGAGTATGATAGTCGTTGGCGTTGAAGTGGATGGACTCGCCGCTTTTCTCCAGATGCGGCGTGAGTCGACAGCTCCAGATTCAGTTTCTGATTCATCCGAAAAGTGGAGGATTCCGTCCCTGTTGGTCACGAACTTTAAGCTCCCGAACGTCAAGGTGACGCTTTTCTCCAGATCCTCGAATACCGGGCGCGATTCCGGCGAGTGAGGTGTGACCACGACAGATCCGATCCGTATAGGATTGTTCGGAGCCGTAGTCAATGGTTTCCAACGAGAGTGGATTGTCGATGAAGCCGAAGATGCCGGTGATCCAGCGCCCTTCGTTCCTACAGACGGCGCCAATTGTCGAATCTCTGACTCTACAGATCCCTTAGGTGACCCTATCGGGTTTCGACTAGGAGAATTCATGAGCGCTGGTGGAATCGTCGGCTAGACAGGGGGCGAGATTTACCCAGGTTCGGGGCCCTCGTAGAGGTAAAACCCTTACTCCTGCCTCTTGTCGATTTGTATTGATGGAAAGATCGGTTACAATGGTGGTGCTCGAATCGAGAGTAAGGTCTCGAGTTCAAGGTTTCGATGGTGATGTGTTGCTTTGTCCTCTCTCGGGGGGGCTCTCCTGGCCTTATATAGATGGCCAGGTCTCAATCCTACTCGGAGAGGACTCGAACTCTAACTAGGTCGGTTACATGTTCCTATCTTAGCCCGCAAGTTAGTGCGGGTGGGCTTCACGTGGGCCTTCTGGAGCATTCCAAGGGCTCCTCTTCTTGGGCCTTTAGCCTTGGGCCTGAGATGGGGTGTCCTTATTCGCAAGGTCCAGGATCCATATCTTCGTCAACCTGTAAAGACGAATTTTTTCGAGGCACTTACGTTGCTCAAATCGAAAAACATAAAGAAAAAAAAGTTGCAGAATTAGCTGAGGAATAAGCACAAACAATTTTAGGTCATTCGGATCTTCCTGTATCTTTCACGATTTTTTACGGTGGACAACATCAATCTGTTTTCTGTGTAGAAATCCGAAAACCAACTCCAACTCTCGTTAGAAACTTTACTTGGCACTACTAAAACATGAAATTAAATATAAAAATGAGTTACTACAGAAGTAAACAACCCCTTGAATCAAAGAAAACAGAGAAAAACAAAGAAAAAAAACAATGGGTTATCTCCCAAGAAGTGCTTTTCTTTAAAGCCTTTTAGCTAGGCATGATAATTTGAGAAGATGCTCACATAAGAATTATGAATCGAAGCAAAATAGAGCATCAAGAAGAAAATGTAAAACAAATTGAATTCTAACCCACTTCCTATGAAAAATAATCTTCTAGAAGAAAACGTCAATAAAGCACAAAGTGGCTAGCATAGCAAGACAAAATAAGTTCATCTTCAGAAATTTCAACATAAAGAGGCGAAACTTGATATTTTTTAGATGCACAAGACTATGTTTCCCTCTCTCATAATAACTTTTAGTAGCATCATGAATGAAATTAACAATATAAATATCACAATAAACATTCTTATCATGAGCCACATGTATAAAATAATTCATACTCTCCCCATAAGCATAGTGATTCTTATTAATAGCAGTGGGAGCAAATTCAAAAAAATAGCTATCATTATCATTCTCATCACCATAATCATCAAACATAGGAGGAATTTTTCAGTCATAATTAATTTTCTCCTCAATAGTAGGTGGACTGAAAATATCATATTTATCATTGTAATCATCATAACGAACTGCAACATGATAGACAAGTTGTATATTATATGGTTTTGGGTAATCCCTCCATATCTATGAAAAGTTTCATAAGGATAATTGTAATCATAGACTATGTTATAGAATATTTTATAATAGTTATCAAATACTGGAGTTATAGTATCATCATAAGGAGTATCATCATTTTTACTAGAAAGAGATGTATCAAGCATATAATCATCAGTAGCAAAAGGATTTTCAAACACATCATCCACAAGCTCACAACTTTCTATATCATCATTGGAAGGAACATGGATGGTACTAATAGTACAACAAGTATCATCATTTTCATAATTGGTACCAAAGAGATTTTCAGTATCAAAAGTAGTGTGTTTGCCCAATCATGATCACTTTCATAAATAACAGGCATAGGAAAATCATTGAGTTCAGACTCCTCAAAAACTATAATAGGAGCTACATGATTAGGGGGAGATACTGTTACCTCTCTCCTTTACTCCTCTTCTTCTTCTTCCTCTCTATAGGAGGGAGAGGCATGAAAGGAAGCTTCTCCACATAGCCTGGTTTATTGTCAGAAACAATAGAAAGAACTTTGGAGGATTCCTCTTCCTCATTAATAAGATGAAAACAAATATTAGCCGTGTCATATTTTGGTAAAGTATCCTCTTTTATAATATTTTGTATGTAAGTATTTGTGTGGCGATTATTAACACAATAAATATGACAAACATGGAGGATACTATTCATATCAAGAGCACTCATATCTACCAAAGAAGTTTTTCTTGATAACTCTTCACACCCTAAAAAATAATGTAAGTTCATCATGCTGATTAGGAGTGATCATGTCATCACAATACAAACTTCTAGTATTCGAATAGCTATTACATAATGAGAATTGAAAATTGAAATTACCCACTTTACAACAAAGTTCACAAATACAAGGATAGAGGGCACAAACTTTTTTACCAAGATCATCTAAATCCCTGTCCCACTTTCTAGTTATTTCATTCCTATGATGGACGTAATATTCTTCATTGGTTTGATTCTTTTCACAGGGTCTAAGTGCTCCATAAAAATTAACATGCTTATAAGAAATAGTACTTTCAGAAGTTTGAGCATGTTCATTGCAATCATTAATAACAGTTTCATTTGTCATGCAAGTGTCTTAAAAGGTTCATGATATATGACCCCATTTGATTTAGGAACATTTATATAAGAAGAAAAGGATCTATACCAACCAACAATCAGTTGAGGATCAAGACCATATTTAGCACTAAGCTCATGAAAATCAGTAGTTTCAGCAAAAGACTTAATGCAATCATACTCATAGTTTATACCTGATTCTTTACCTTTGTAGTTATTCCAATCTTCATTGTTGGTTTGAATTGTTTCATGGACATCCCATTTAGCTTCAACCTTCTTACTTGAGAAATAACCCTCTGAACATGCATCTAGATAATCCATGTAATGTCCTGAAAGCCTTGCATAAAAATCAGTAACAATTATTTCCTTAGGAACCTCATGGTTAGGACATCTAATTATTAATGTTTTCAGTCTTCCCCAAGCTTGAGAAATTCTTTCTCCGTCACAAGGCCAAAAATTAAGATTGTAACTACTATCTAAATACAGTTCATGAGAAGAAAAAAATTTAGAGTAAAATAGTGATTCAAGCTCCTTCCACTCCAAATGATGAGGACCATCTAGTAGCTCATACCAATCCCTTGCTTTGTCCTTAAGTGACAAAGAGAATAACCTCCTCTTAACTTTGTCCATTGAAATACCCGCACACTTGAACAACACGCATAATTTATGTATAAAGACTAAATGATCACGAGGATGGAAAGTTCCATCTAAAAAATAGCAGTTATTCATGACACGTTCAACAATTTTCATAGGTATTTTAATGGGAACACTTTCAGCAGGAGGATTTAAAATATAACAAGCATCATTAGATTGGTCACATATGGGAGATAAAGTATCATTAGAGCAAATTTTCTCCTCTAAAGCTGGGGAACTAAAATATTATAAAAACTAGCTTCCCCAAGCTTAGAATTTTCCATAGCATTAGAAATAATGGTATCCAAAGAACTAATGCTAATAACATTGCTACTAGCATGCAAATAAAGCTCTCTCATATTTTTGTTGTTTTCCATTAAAACTAGCTAGTAAAAATAAAAACAAGCAACACGTAATAATAAGCCTAACTAGTGAAAATAAAAACAAGAAACAAAAAGATGTAATTGCATAATCTAAAGGAAATAACTTCGAGACCTCACAAAGGATGTGAGTACCTTTTACCTTACCTCCCTAGCAACGGCGCCAGAAAAGATCTTGATGTCTACGCACGCTTCTATTCTTGTAGACAGTTTTGGGCCTCCAAGTGCAGAGGTTTGTAGAACAACAGCAAGGTTCCCTTAAGTGGATTATCCAAGGTTTATCGAACTCAGGGAGGAAGAGGTCAAAGGTATCCGTCTCAAGTAACCCTGCAATTATGATACAAGAAGTCTCTTGTGTCCGCAACACACCTAATACAATTGTTAGTTGTATAGGTGCACTAGTTCAGCGAACAGAGAGTGAAATACAAGTAATATGGATGTGTATAAGTGATAATAGCAAACTGAAACAAAATGGCAGCAAGAAAACATAAAACAAAACTAATTGTAAACGATGTTTCAATGCTTAGAAACAAGGCCTGGGATCATACTTTCACTAGTGAAATCTCTCAACAATAATAACATAATTGAATGCATAAATATCTCTCTTCACTATGCTACTCAGAACCACTCTTCGGTTGAATAACCAACACAATTCATTGCGTATGGGTACAAAGCACACCTTAAAGTCGCATTCCAGTATTTATTTAAGCTCACGCTGTTACTATGAGCGCCCTAGAATGTACTAGACAAACACCACAATTTAATAGTGTCATCCAACACAAGATATAAATATCATGCTAAACCACACGGTGCACACACTGTCACCTTTACATCGTGATCAAAGTGTTTACGGAGATCTCATAACAGAACCATTTGACTAGCATAACACATGAAGAGTACATCTACATATTCAACTAGATTACAAAGCTCATGATCACATAAATATCACAACGTGGGAGAGAGAGATGAACCACATAGCTACCGGTAGAGCCCTCAGCCCCGGGGGAGAACTACTCCCTCCTCATCATAGCAGACATCAACAGCGATGGAGATGCCGATTGTGTCGATGGAGATTGCTCCGGGGGCACTTCCCCGTCCGGCAGGCTGCCAGAACTTTGGAGGTACAGATGTTTTTTGTGGAAAAGGCCCATTGATCTAGGTTTATGTATCGGGGAGTATATATGGGCGAAAGGGAGATTCCGGGGGGTGGCCAGGGGCCCACACCACCTGGTGGCGTGGCCAGGGGGACGCGTGCCCCCCTATGGTGTGGCCACCCTGTGCCCCCCCCCTAAACCTTAACAAGTCCAGGAAACAAACGAAATTACAATCCAGCCAGACAAAATAAGAAGTTCATAGGCCTAGCTCAGTAGCAGCCTAGTCTCTTCACCCCAAGGCCTATCATTTGCTCCGGTTCTACATCACCACCATCTCAATGACCGCCTCCAACCTGGGTTCATCGGTCTCCCTCACAATGATCAAACCAGGTTGCCAATTAAGAAAATTATTGCCTTGGACGAAAACCATCCACACCAGGTCGTCGAGGATAATGTGGCCGTCGGTTTTCTTGTTGTAAGTAACGGTGGCGACATGCTCTTCTGCTCTAAGTAGTAGGCCAACCCTGCCATGATTCCCCACGCCAGCGTGTTCCCCTATCAACTTTGGTAGTTTCTAAGCATGAAAGATAACATACCATATTAGCAGACCTTCTCATGGTTCTTGAAAATTTACTTGCAAAAAGAGGAGGGCGTCTTATAAATACATACCATAATATAGTGCTGCAAGTTTGTGACCGTGAAATGAGTCACAAAAGGAAGCCCAACATAGGGTCCAAGGGGTAGAATCCGGGCGAGGCGGTTCTTCTCGTGATTGTCGAGAATGGCTCTTTGGGCATATGCCTCTCATGAGCAGAATTATCAAAATCCCCATCACGAACCTCATCATCAGAATTGCTAGAATCCTCATCATGCATCTCATCATCAGAACTGCCATCTACGCTGCAAATTGAGTCATCTTCGCTTGAAACCGAGTCATCTTCGCTTGAAATGTAAACTGAGTCATCTTGGGAGTCGCCAATAATAACCACGTATATAGTGGGCCTTGGTATCATAGAAAAAACTAGTGTAACATCCCAAGTCTGAAAAATAGCCATTAGAATGTTTGCTCTATGTTATTTTGTGTTTTGCATCATGGCATCATGTTGATTGCAATTGTTTTGCTTGTTTTCCATTTGTTATTCTCTGTTTTGCTTTGTTTTCCAACTGTTTTCATTTGTTTTCCTTTGTTTCATATTTGAATTCAAACCAAATTTCAAACCTTTTGTTTCATCCTTGTGATGTTACAATTTCCAAAATCATATTTCAAATAAAAACAACCATTTGTTTCCATTAAACTAAGGTTCAACTATTTAAAATTGTGGTTTTAATAGTTCACTTAATCCAATTGTTATTTCAAAATTCAAATCAAATCAATCCTACTTATCATATTTCAATATGGGTTTAAGGATTAAAATTTGGCAAACAAATTAAATTCAATAATGATTGCAAAATTGCTTGAGCTTATTAACTAGAATTTGTTTATCTCCAAAATTCCCAAATCAAAACTTATTTGAAAGTCAACTAACCACTTAAAGATCAAACTAATATTACCAACTTTGAAATCAATAACTAACCTTACTTCTAATTATTGTTTTGCAACTTAACAAAATTAATTACCAAATAAAAACCCCAAATTCTATTTGGAAAATTCAACTAACAATATTAAATCAAATTAAAACTTACAAACTTGTTAAAAATAATGCTAACAATTGCCTTCATTTTCTGTTTTGAAAAGTAATAAAAATATTTAATAAAATAAACCCCTCCACATTCTAGCCCTTTTCCCCTTCCATCCTTTACAAAAAAATAAGGAAAGATAAAAATAAAAATGGAAAAGAGAAGGGTGAGCTGTGAGATGCAGCCCACAACCCACAGCCCACCCCATCAAGCCCACTCCACTTCGTTCCCCACCTCCGTACACCTCCCTCTGTCGTTTTTCTCTGCAGCATCTCCTCCACACGATCCTCCTCCTCCACCCGATGCCATGCCGTACGAGCTAGGGCTGCTCCTTAAAACATCCACCCAACCCCTCTGCTTGCTAGACCTAACCCTAGCCGCCATCTTCCATCCTCTTCCTCCCCTCCATCTCCCTGCAACTTCTCTGAAGTTTCTGAACATGGAGATCGCCGTGGTGGCCGTCGTTTTGCGGGCTCGCCACCGTCGCCCTAGCCCCCACCGGCGTCATCCGTGCCCGGGAATGGAAACGCCGGGGCACCATCTCCCTCCTCGGCCCCTCGGCACGGGCCGGGAGACAGCACAGCTCCGGCGCCGTCCACTCCTTCCGGCGACCACCTCCTGCCTCGCTCCCTGCCCGACCTGCTCCTGTCCGCCCGATCCACCTCCTGTCGAGCACCCAAGGTGCGTATCTCGCCTCCGGTCCCTCCCCTCGCCTCTCCTCCCTCCAACCCACCAGCACCACACGCCCCCACGCCCCAGCGTCTCCGGCGATCGCCACTGCCCGTCGCTGCCATGTTTCTGTCGAGGTACAGAAGCCATCTTGCAGGTTCAGTTCAGTTAAAACCCGCGTTCTGAACCATAACCACCCCCGCAGTCCCTTCTAGCCACAAGCAGCCGATCCACCCTACTGGTTCTGTCCCAGCGCTCACAGCAGGAGGTGCAGGGTTCGATCCCCCTGCGCCCCAAAAACCAAATCATTTTTTCCCAATTGTTTTGATACTCAAACGTCCAGGAAATCACCAATAGGTCCCTTCTATTTATTTCTAGCCCCTGCAATTTTTTTTCCTAAGTCCCTGGTTCACTAAAAATGGCAGATTGCACCTCAATTTTGTAAATTGCATAACTAAATCATTTTCACTCCAAATTCAACTTTTTAAATATGTTTTCTGTCCCAAATTAAATGTTCTATCCAAATATAATTTTGTTTTACTGTTTTGAATATTTTAAATTGGTGAAATATTTTAAATCTTGTTTAATTCACTTAAACTTGCAAAAATCATAACTTGGGCATAAAAATTCCAAATTCCACAAACTAAATATGTTTTCCAATCAACTTTTCATGTACTTTCCAAATATAAATTTTGTTTCATGGTTTGAATAATTTAAATTGCCTAAATAATTTAAACCTTGCTTAATTCATTTAAAATTGCCAAAATAATAACTTGCTCATTTTAAATCCAATTTCAACAAATGAAATATGTTTTCCATGCAAAATTAAACCCTATTTTCAAATATAATTTTTTTTTTCATGTTTTGAATAATTAAAATTGGTTAAATGATTTAAATCTTGTTTAATTCATTTAATATTGCCAAATTCATAACTTGATCAAATCAATTTCTTTTGGGACATATAAAATATGTTTTCAAACCATAAAAGTATAAAATTTTCAAATGTGAACTTCACTCAATGTTTTGAACAAAAAAAAATTCAATTAAATTCAAACTTGAATTAATTTCATTTAATTCTTGCTTACACTTGTTTAATTCATAAATAATTCATTTGAAATCCTTTTTCAACAAGTGAAACATGCAATCCACCTAAAATTGTGTGTTCTTATCAAATATAAACTTTGTTATTTGTTTTGAACAATTTAACTTGATGAAAACAACAAATGCTTGTGTGACACCTTTAAGGAACCAAAATTTCCTAACTTAATGAATGAATTTCTAAACTTGTTAAACCTTATTTCCAATTGCTTCTAATGTTGTTATTTTTCTGTTTTCCTCATGCATGCATCATGCTAATCCACTTTCACATGTTGCTTAGTTGTAAAACAATTAATTCAACCATAATTCATGGGCTTTCCATATGCAATCAAATTGCATGTGGGTCCATTTAATCATGTTGTTATCTTGTCAACTAGTTTATTTTGATGCATCAATTAAATTGCCATCCATGATATTGATTGTTTATCTTTCTGCATTGTTTGTTTGCTTCTTCTCGGATACACGACGACGTTGAGACCGACGATACTTACGACACCCCTTCTAAGGAGTTAGCTCAGTACCAGGCTACTGGGTTTGCAGGCAAGTTATCACTCACATGAACCACTGTGTTCCTTTCGACATTGATTACCGATACTTTCCGTTGTTCTTTTCTGCTAGCCTTAGTAGTAGTTGTTTCTGTTACGATCCCATCACATGAATCCCTTAACCCTGATATTGCCTCACCTCCATACCTATAACCATTGCTTGTTGCCCGTGTCTTACTAGCATGCTTAGGGTTGTTTTGCTCGAGTCTATTACCCGTTACTTTCTGTTACTATTTCTATTATGTTCTGGGGGCTCGATGTTTAATCAATCAATCATGCTAATGTTATTATTAATAATAATTTGATGATAAGGCACCGGCAGGAGGTCCTGTGTGGTTTTGAGGCCTGCTAGTGTCGACCCTAATAGGAAAAGGGTCTTGTCTACTGATCCATGATGAGCGCACTAACCGCATGTGGGAAGCGAGTATGGGCGCCCCCCTCAATTTGATTCGATTCACATCTCGTCCAAATCGCCTCATTTAGTTCGTGTTTTCCATTTGCCGCATGCATGTTTTTGCGAGCCCAGGCCAGGGTGGAACTTTTGTAGTCGGCATATAGGGGGACACGTTCTTAGAGTGCTATGAGGGTCCATTTTCTTCTGGGCTCGATTAGCCGTGCGCCCAAGGTGCTTTGGGCTTGATGCGAAGAAGAGTGGAGTTGTGTTGAGTTCCCCGCTTGGTGGGAGGCATCCCATCTGGCGGGTTATTCATACGTGTACGGCCAAATTGGTGCAACCCTGCAGGGATAAATCTTCTCGAGAAGCCGTGTTTTCCGCGGTTATGGACTACTTGGTGAAAGTACTGGCTAACAAGTACTCAGGACAACTTAAACCTAATGATTAACAACCTTACACCCAATGATTAACAACTTGACTAGTAATAGGCTTATTGACACAATAATCTGAACCATCATTATTTCAACTGTGTGAGTTATCCTCGGATTGCTTCTTCGGATAAGGGGCGAGATCCAGGATGGGTTTGTATGGAGTTAGTTGGTAGGTTGGTTACGATACACGATCTTATCTCCTTTCTGTTAGCCGGAACTTGTAGTATGTTCTGTAGTTGGTTAGAGCAGCCAGTTGCAGCATCTTTTATATCCCCTTCCTTCCGTTGAACCCAAAGCATCTGTGCTTGGTGTTGATGGGTCACACTTTGGTGAACTGTGAGTCTTGCTTGCCAGTACGTTTATGTACTGACCCCTTTGGGGCTGTGGTTTCCGCAGACTACGTTTCCGAGGATCTACCTGGTGGCTACTACGTGGAGTATGACGAGACTGCTGACGAGTAGATAGCGGACCTGGGCAGGATCCGAGACTTCGTGGATGGGCTCCGTCTTTTCGTTTATGGCCTCTTAGGCCTATTTGGATCTTGTCTGTACTCAGACATGTTGAATGCTTCCGCTGTGATGTAATGATGTTATGTTGGGACATGTGTCCTCTGGATGATTGTATTTGCTCTCTCTGCTCTAATGAGAGCCATTTGCAACTTATTTTCATCTTTTGTGTCGTAGAGATCTGTTGTGATATCACTTGTTCCAATGCCGTTGACGTACCATGTGTGTATGTTTTGAAGTACGTCAACGGAAGTATCTGGATTTCTACGGGATGGTTTGCGCAGACGATGAATAATAAGAGAATGGTTGTCACACGTTTACGTGTTGGCCTGCTCATATTGAGATGCGGGTGCTGTTATGCCCCGTAAGCCATTTATCTACTGTTTAACGGACTGTGAGTATCCCCTAGAAGTCCGGGTGCGACAAATGGTATCAGAGCCTGTCTGCCTGTAGGATCCCTTTTTACTGGTCGTAGTTGAGTCTAGAAACTATTTTGTAGCTATATAGGAAAAATGAAACGTGAGAGTAGGAATTCTGTTCTTTTATTTCTTTCCCCACCCACCCTCCCTTTTCTGGTAAGGAAGTGCAACGTTGTTTTCCATTCTCATCTAAACTTTCAAGTTAGGATTTCACGAATCCTGGTTTCTCTAGGATGGTTATATCTACTAGACCATAGGAATGGAGGTGGTTGTAACGTGATTTATCATGTTGCCTACTCACGATTGAGAACGGACGCGTGTAAGCCCCGGAAGCAGATCCTCTATTCCTTAAGCAGTAGATATTGATCCTTTAGAAGCCCGGATGGGTTTTCCATAGTACCTCAGGAGTTTTGATCTCGTGTTTTCCCGATGTTGATATCCTGTTCTTCTCAACATCCTTTTCGTCCGTTGAAATCTTGTTATTGTTTTTCACTTCAATCCTTTTACCGGCGTCTAATCAAAACTTCCCAAATATCAAGTCTATCTGGCCAGAAAGGTTGTTGTTGTTGTTGTTGTTGATTCCAGGCTATGAGAGCTGGCATTCCTATCACCTGGGGTTGTTTCGAGGAAGCATTCCTGAAGCACCACATTCCAGATAGTCTATTCTCCAAATGAATCAAGTTCTATCCAGCTATACACCCTCAATACAAAACCTCTACCTTTACTCGAAAATGTTCCGGTGGTTTGCAAATTCCCTGACGTCTATCCAAGGTGCACGATGTGTTTCACGTGTCACAGCTCAAGAGGATCTTCGTAAGAAGTATCCGGACCTTTTCTTTTCTCAGTAGGAATCTTGGGGCGCGATTCCTTCAAGGGGGGCGTTTTGTAACATCCCAAGTCTGAAAAATAGCCATTAGAATGTTTGCTCTCTGTTATTTTATGTTTTGCATCATGGCATCATGTTGATTGCAATTGTTTTGTTTGTTTTCCATTTGTTATTCTCTGTTTTGCTTTGTTTTCCAACTGTTTTCATTTGTTTTCCTTTGTTTCCTATTTGAATTCAAACCAAATTTCAAACCTTTTGTTTCATCCTTGTGATGTTACAATTTCCAAAATCATATTTCAAATAAAAACAACCATTTGTTTCCATTAAACTAAGGTTCAACTATTTAAAATTGTGGTTTTAATAGTTCACTTAATCCAATTGTTATTTCAAAATTCAAATCAAATCAATCCTACTTATCATATTTCAATATGGGTTTAAGGATTAAAATTTGGCAAACAAATTAAATTCAATAATGATTGCAAAATTGCTTGAGCTTATTAACTAGAATTTGTTTATCTCCAAAATTCCCAAATCAAAACTTATTTGAAAGTCAACTAACCACTTAAAGATCAAATTAATATTACCAACTTTGAAATCAATAACTAACCTTACTTCTAATTATTGTTTTGCAACTTAATAAATTTAATTACCAAATAAAAACCCCAAATTCTATTTGGAAAATTCAACTAACAATTTTAAATCAAATTAAAACTTACAAACTTGTTAAAAATAATGCTAACAATTGCCTTCATTTTCTGTTTTGATAATTAATAAAAATATTTAATAAAATAAACCCCTCCACATTCTAGCCCTTTTCCCCTTCCATCCTTTACAAAAAAATAAGGAAAGATAAAAATAAAAATGGAAAAGAGAAGGGTGAGCTGTGAGATGCAGCCCACAACCCACAGCCCACCCCATCAAGCCCACTCCACTTCGTCCCCCACCTCCGTACACCTCCCTCTGTCGTTTTTCTCTACAACATCTCCTCCACACGATCCTCCTCCTCCACCCGATGCCATGCCGTACGAGCTAGGGCTGCTCCTTAAAACATCCACCCAACCCCTCTGCTTGCTAGACCTAACCCTAGCCGCCATCTTCCATCCTCTTCCTCCCCTCCATCTCCCTGCAACTTCTCTGAAGTTTCTGAACATGGAGATCGCCGTGGTGGCCGTCGTTTTGCGGGCTCGCCGCCGTCGCCCTAGCCCCCGCCGGCGTCATCCGTGCCCGGGAATGGAAACGCCGGGGCACCATCTCCCTCCTCGGCCCCTCGGCACGGGCCGGGAGACAGCACAGCTCCGGCGCCGTCCACTCCTTCCGGCGACCACCTCCTGCCTTGCTCCCTGCCCGACCTGCTCCTGTCCGCCCGATCCGCCTCCTGTCGAGCACCCAAGGTGCGTACCTCGCCTCCGGTCCCTCCCCTCGCCTCTCCTCCCTCCAACCCACCAGCACCACACGCCCCACGCCCCAGCGTCTCCGGCGATCGCCACTGCCCGTCACTGCCATGTTTCTGTCGAGGTACAGAAGCCATCTTGCAGGTTCAGTTCAGTTAAAACCCGCGTTCTGAACCATAACCACCCCCGCAGTCCCTTCTAGCCACAAGCAGCCGATCCACCCTACTGGTTCTGTCCCAGCGCTCACAGCAGGAGGTGCAGGGTTCGATCCCCCTGCGCCCCAAAAACCAAATCCTTTTTTTCCCAATTGTTTTGATACTCAAACTTCCAGGAAATCACCAATAGGTCCCTTCTATTTATTTCTAGCCCCTGCAATTTTTTTTCCTAAGTCCCTGGTTCACTAAAAATGGCAGATTGCACCTCAATTTTGTAAATTGCATAACTAAATTATTTTCACTCCAAATTAAACTTTTTAAATATGTTTTCTGTCCCAAATTAAATGTTCTATCCAAATATAATTTTTTTTACTGTTTTGAATATTTTAAATTGGTGAAATATTTAAAATCTTGTTTAATTCACTTAAACTTGCAAAAATCATAACTTGGGCATAAAAATTCCAAATTCCACAAACTAAATATGTTTTCCAATCAACTTTTCATGTACTTTCAAAATATAAATTTTGTTTCATGGTTTGAATAATTTAAATTGCCTAAATAATTTAAACCTTGCTTAATTCATTTAAAATTGCCAAAATAATAACTTGCTCATTTTAAATCCAATTTCAACAAATGAAATATGTTTTCCATGCAAAATTAAACTATCTTTTCAAATATAAAATTTGTTTCATGTTTTGAATAATTAAAATTGGTTAAATGATTTAAATCTTGTTTAATTCATTTAATATTGCCAAATTCATAACTTGATCAAATCAATTTCTTTTGGGACATATAAAATATGTTTTCAAACCATAAAAGTATAAACTTTTCAAATGTGAACTTCACTCAATGTTTTGAACAAAAAAAATTCAATTAAATTCAAACTTGAATTAATTTCATTTAATTCTTGCTGACACTTGTTTAATTCATAAATAATTCATTTGAAATCCTTCTTCAACAAGTGAAACATGCAATCCACCTAAAATTGTGTGTTCTTATCAAATATAAACTTTGTTATTTGTTTTGAACAATTTAACTTGATGAAAACAACAAATGCTTGTGTGACACCTTTAAGGAACCAAAATTTCCTAACTTAATGAATGAATTTATAAACTTGTTAAACCTTATTTCCAATTGCTTCTATTGTTGTTATTTTTCTGTTTTCCTCATCCATGCATCATGCTAATCCACTTTCACATGTTGCTTAGTTGGAAAACAATTAATTCAACCATAATTCATGGGCTTTCCATATGCAATCAAATTGCATGTGGGTCCATTTAATCATGTTGTTATCTTGTCAACTAGTTTATTTTGATGCATCAATTAAATTGCCATGCATCATCCCATGTTTGTGCACTATGCCATGATATTGATTGTTTATCTTTCTGCATTGTTTGTTTGCTTCTTCTCGGATACACGACGACGTTGAGACTGACGATACTTACGACACCCCTTCTAAGGAGTTAGCTCAGTACCAGGCTACTGGGTTTGCAGGCAAGTTATCACTCACATGAACCACTGTGTTCCTTTCGACATTGATTACCGATACTTTCCGTTGTTCTTTTCTGCTAGCCTTAGTAGTAGTTGTTTCTGTTACGATCCCATCACATGAATCCCTTAACCCTGATATTGCCTCACCTCCATACCTATAACCATTGCTTGTTGCCCGTGTCTTACTAGCATGCTTAGGGTTGTTTTGCTCGAGTCTGTTACCCGTTACTTTCTGTTACTATTTCTATTATGTTCTGGGGGCTCGATGTTTAATCAATCAATCATGCTAATGTTATTATTAATAATAATTTGATGATAAGGCACCGGCAGGAGGCCCTGTGTGGTTTTGAGGCCTGCTAGTGTCGACCCTAATAGGAAAAGGGTCTTGTCTACTGATCCATGATGAGCGCACTAACCGCATGTGGGAAGCGAGTATGGGCGCCCCCCTCAATTTGATTCGATTCGCATCTCGTCCAAATCGCCTCATTTAGTTCGTGTTTTCCATTTGCCGCATGCATGTTTTTGCGAGCCCAGGCCAGGGTGGAACTTTTGTAGTCGGCATATAGGGGGACACGTTCTTAGAGTGCTATGAGGGTCCATTTTCTTCTGGGCTCGATTAGCCGTGCGCCCAAGGTGCTTTGGGCTTGATGCGAAGAAGAGTGGAGTTGTGTTGAGTGCCCCGCTTGGTGGGAGGAATCCCATCTGGCGGGTTATTCATACGTGTACGGCCAAATTGGTGCAACCCTGCAGGGATAAATCTTCTCGAGAAGCCGTGTTTTCCGCGGTTATGGACTACTTGGTGAAAGTACTCAGGGCAACTTAAACCTAATGATTAACAACCTTACACCCAATGATTAACAACTTGACTAGTAATAGGCTTATTGACACAATAATCTGAACCATCATTATTTCAACTGTGTGAGTTATCCTCGGATTGCTTCTTCGGATAAGGGGCGAGATCCAGGATGGGTTTGTATGGAGTTAGTTGGTAGGTTGGTTACGATACACGATCTTATCTCCTTTCTGTTAGCCGGAAGTTGTAGTATGTTCTGTAGTTGGTTAGAGCAGCCAGTTGCAGCATCTTTTATATCCCCTTCCTTCCGTTGAACCCAAAGCATCTGTGCTTGGTGTTGACGGGTCACACTTTGGTGAACTGTGAGTCTTGCTTGCCAGTACGTTTATGTACTGACCCCTTTGGGGCTGTGGTTTCCGCAGACTACATTTCCGAGGATCTACCTGGTGGCTACTACGTGGAGTATGACGAGACTGCTGACGAGTAGATAGTGGACCTGGGCAGGATCCGAGACTTCGTGGATGGGCTCCGTCTTTTCGTTTCTGGCCTCTTAGGCCTATTTGGATCTTGTCTGTACTCAGACATGTTGAATGCTTCCGCTGTGATGTAATGATGTTATGTTGGGACATGTGTCCTCTGGATGATTGTATTTGCTATCTCTGCTCTAACGAGAGCCATTTGCAACTTATTTTCATCTTTTGTGTCGTAGAGATCTGTTGTGATATCACTTGTTCCAATGCCGTTGACGTACCATGTGTGTATGTTTTGAAGTACGTCAACGGAAGTATCTGGATTTCTACGGGATGGTTTGCGCAGACGATGAATAGTAAGAGAATGGTTGTCACACGTTTACGTGTTGGCCTGCTCATATTGAGATGCGGGTGCCGTTATGCCCCGTAAGCCATTTATCTACTGTTTAACGGACTGTGAGTATCCCCTAGAAGTCCGGGTGCGACAACTAGTATGTATCCCATGGAGATGTTATTTTCCTCGATGAACCGATCCCATTGTGTCCTATGCAAACGGGTTTTTCTCTGTTCTTTTGACACACGAAAGGTGTACTTCCTCCTATGGGAACTAAACAGAACACGCTCGCCTACTAACTTGTTGAATGCTATCCGAGCAGTGCATGGTACAACATGTGCATCAGAAATAAAAACAAACGTGGAAATTAGATATTGTAATAAAAATACAAAATATAATACAAGTGTATAAAGAAGAATTGTTTTCTTACCACTCACTTTAGGTGACACTCTTGTACAGCAACACCGAACTTGGATGCAGAAGGATCAACATTTGGGAAATTATTCTTGCATACAGGGCATGGAATACCATGTTAATCAAGCAAAAAAGAAGTAGAAATTACAAAATGTGCATATAAGCAGATTGGTTCTAAAAGGGAACAATTCTTTAATGAAGACATTTATGTAAAACTAAGGCCGAACTACGAACAACTGGTAATGCCTCATAATAAAAGCACAACCATGTTTATCGAAGAAGTAATTATGTAGTACTAAGAGCAATGCACAATGAATGTTCTTGTACATTGCACAAGATAGTATGGAACCCTCATAGAAATGATATGGTGACACATTTTAATCATCGACATAAAGGGATCATGCACATTCAAAACAACATATATAGCCACAGCTCTGTACTCATTGGCCTCAGGGAACATAGAGACACAGCAAGTAGACACAACTTTGCTACACCAGGTGGGCCAGCAAAAGTAAAGACATGGCACATATATTTGTGTTTGGTTCTTACTTTTGTTGGCCATGTGGTGGAGACAGTGAGGCATCAACGAAATATACATGTGTCAAAGTCATCATCATTGACCAAATCAGCTCATAAATTATGCATAGTGATAACAAGCCTCATAAACACATAGGTGATCATGCACTAAAGGGCATCCCTAGAATTCATTGTAACATGCAGTCAGAATAAACACATATGGAACAATGCAAAAAAAATGTAAAACAAGCCTCATAAACACATTTCCAACACTTGCTAGAAGAACGAACCCAATACCAGGAAGAAATACAAAACGTGGCCTTGTATCACTACCACGTATTGTATCTGATCTCCTAGCATTTATCATGGCATGCAAACCAAGGGGAAAAAGAGTGCTTATAATAGCATGTACTAATACAAATACTCAAATTGTATACACTACAAGGTACTATCGACACTCTCTTTGACTTTACCATGGCCTAGTTTAAATCATCAGCATATAACAAGGAGGACATTCAAGGAAAAGAAAAGTGGAACAATGGAAACATATGTAATACGAGCCTCATATATCATTGCCATGCAAACCAAGAGCAAAAAAAGTGCCTATAATAGCATGTACGAATACAAATACTCAAATTGTATACACTAAAAGGTATTATATACACTCTCTTTCCCTTTACCATGGCCTAGTTTAATCATCGGCATATAACAAGGAGGACATTGAAGGCAAAGAAAAGTGGAACAATGGAAACTAATGTAAAACGAGCCTCATATATCATTTCCATGCAGACCAAGGCAAAAAGAAGTAACTACAATAGCATGTACAAATACAAATACTCAAATTGTATAAACTACAAGGTATTGTAGACACTCTCTTTGCTTTTACCATGTTAGAGTGTGTCATGGTATTGGATACCCGAGATTACCTCGCTCTCTTTGTTAGGGCTTCACCAGCGTCGGATTCTCTCTGGCGTGTTCCATGACTACTTAGAGCCCAAAACTCCCGGATCTGACGGAACCGGGGGAATTTTGCCAAGAGGTGGGCCCTGCTATTTTCTTAGGTGTTCCTTGGGCCTAACCCATGGTATGTCCTACGATGGGATTTGGTGGCATTCATACAATCCAGAGCCCCTCCGGAGAAACAATAGCCCCACTGGGGAAAAAAGACGGAACAACCGTTAAGGACCCTCTACGTGAGCCGGAAAGGGGTAGCAAAGTGGAACCAATTGTTTGGTTGTGTTAGGTTAGGCCCAAGGAACACCAAGTAAAATGTTAGGGTCCACCTCTTGGCAAGATTCCCCTAGTCCCATCAAATTCGGGAGTTTCAGGAGCTAAGTAGTCTTGGAACCCGCTAGAGAGAATCCGACGCAGGTGAAGCCCTAACACAGAGAGCGAGGGAATCTTGGGCATCCAAGACCCATTCCACAATATAACACATATGGTATGACATACCATGGGATTTGGTGGCATTCAGACGATCCAGAGCCTCCCCCCGCTCCGGAGAAACCATATACCCGCTAGGGAAAAAGATGGAACTGTCGTTCTGGCCCCTCTACGTTAGCCGAAAGGGGGTACCAAAGTGTAACCAATTACTTGGTCGTGTTATGTTATGTGACGCCCCAAGATCGGGCACTATGCAGACTTCAGCATTCCCGCCAAAATCCACATAATAACCGATTCCGGGTTGCCACTTGTGATAACATTATAACAGTTCACGAATAATCCACAACAACAACAGAAAAGATATATACAAGACGACTCAAACGAGTCAAGGATACAACTGATACAATACAAAGATCCAAATAACAGCGGAAGAAACAACATAGTGTCCGACTACGGACAAGATACAAATTGGACTAAGAGTCCTGAAGATAACTGAGAGCGTCCAATCCCTGCCCAGGCCAAGCCGGAGGGATTCCCAAGCTAACGTCGTCAGACTTCAAACCTGTTGACTGCAATGTGGAATATGCAGCCACGAAAAGGATTCGTGGGTCAACGTAACCAATCATCACAAGATACAAATACTTTGGGTTCAACGGAAAGGAAAAGATTATTGCAAAGAAGCGGCCGCGGGCTGCACTAACTAACTACAGAGACTCGCTACAACATCCCGCTAAAAGAAAGGGATAAGAGAGCGTATCAGAACCAACTACAACTACTCACCAAACAATACCCATCCAGTGTCACCCCCTACTAAGGAAGCAACCCAAAGGAACTCACACTGTTGATTAAGGTGACATTCATTTTCATGCTGGAAGTAATCTATATTACTAGTCAAATTATCATCATTAGGTGTAAGTTGTCTGAGTACTTGTTAGCCAGCACTTTCACCAAGTCATCCATAACCGCGGACAACACGGCTTCTCGAGAAGATTTAACCCTGCAGGGATGCACCAATTTGGCCGTACACGTAAGAATAACCCGCCAGACGGGGGATCAACCCACCAAGCGAGGTACTCAACACCCAACTCTTCTTCGCATCAAGCCCAAAGAACCCCATGCAATTGAGCGCACGGCTAATCAAGCCCCACGAATAAAAGGGGACCCTCATAGCACTCTAAGAACGTGTCTCCCTAAATGCCGACTACAAAAGTTCCACCCTGGCGCCAAGGGTTCGCACCTGCATATGTATGCGGCAAATGGAAAACCCGAACTAAATGGGGCGATTTGGACGAGATGCGAATCGAATCAGAATTGCGGGGGCCGCCCATACTCGCTTCCCACTTGCGGTTAGCGCGCTCATCATGGATCGGAGGACAAGACCCTTTTCCTAATTAATTTCGACACTAGCAGGCCTCAAAACCACGCCGGGCCTCCTGCTGGTGCCTTATCATCAAATTATTATTACCCCAGACATTAACATGTTGTTGATTGAATTGAAACCCAACTATCAAACTAAACAGGTGATAAGACAGATAACGAGACTTGAGCGCAAACAACACTAAGCATGCAACTACGACACAAGGCCAACATGGTAAACAAACAACAGTTACTAGGAAGTGGAAGGAAGGCTATATCATGGCTGCAAGGTAAACATATGATAGGATCGAGACACAAGCATCGAATCAAAAGGCTAGAATAAGGACAACGGAAAGAATCGGTAACAAGTGATGAAAGGCAGCCATAGGTAGCAAGTGAGTATACTTGCCTGGACTCCAGCAAGTAGAGGTACATCCGAAGAACTTGTCGTTGCTCACATCATCTCAACGTCCTATCCGCGAAGAAGCAACGAACTAGGACAAACACCGGATGCAACAATTACTTCTACGGCAAAAGATCCAGCATGATCAAGATATGGATGCATGACAAGTTTAAGGATGCATCAAAGATAAACTAGTTGACATGGTAAACATATTTAAATGGACCCATATGCAATTTGGATTGCATATGGAAAAGCCCATGAATTAATGTTGAATTAAATGATCTACAAATAACCATCATGTGAAAGTTGATTAGATTTATGCATGGTTGATGAAAACAATAAGAAAACAACAATAGCTTCAATTTGAAATGTTGTTTACCAAGTTTGGAATTTTATTTATTAAGTTATGAAATTTGGCTTCTTAAGTGAGTTACACAAACATTCATTGTTTTCACCCATTTTAATTGTTCAAAACAGGTAACAAAATTTATATTTGGAAAGAACACACAATTTTAGATGGAATACATATTTCATTTGTTGAAATTGGATTTTAATTGAGCAAGTTATCAAATTAGCAATTTTAAATTCATTAAATAAGAAACAGTTGTTTTCAGCAATTTAATTTATTCAAAATAGAAAACAAAGTTTATATTTGCAAAGTTCATGAGAAAATGGGATGGAAAACATATTTTACATGTTGGAATTGGATTTGAATTGCCCAAGTTATGAATTTTGCAATTTAAAAGGTTTAATTAAAGCATTGAATTATTGCACGAATTTTAATTAGGAAAAACAGTAAAAAAAATTGTATTGCCAAGGTTGAAAACATGTAGCAAATGTTTCACTGAACATTTTGAGCTATTAAACATAATTTTTATTCTGCCCTTTTTAGTAAACAGGAGAAAACATGTTCAAATTTAATTCAATTGTGACCAAGTAAAATACCAATGTGTAGAGTTTGTTAAGACAAATTTTTAGAGCCCAAGTTTGCTCAATTTGGGTGAACAGAACTCAAGTTATGAAATTCCAAAGTTTCACTTTTTTATTGCATTTTCTGTATTTAATTATTTGGTGCAGAAATTATTACAGAAACATGTTGCAACTCTGACATAATCAGAAAGAGCACAAAATTATGAATCCACAGAAACTTGAATCATTAAATTTGGAGCAATATTCAATTTTTTATTGAGTTTACAAATAAGGTTTCAGATCTGCTTTTCTGAAATTTCGAGAAGTAAAAAGGAAAAGGAGGAAAAAGGGGGGTGGCTTGCGCCCGGGGGGAATCGAAGCCAAGACCTTCTGGGTGCGCGCAAGGGATCCTTGCCACTGGGCTAGCTGCGGCGTTGTTGATGGATACCGAGGCACAGGGGTTTTGAGGTGAGGCCTCTACCTTTAACTGACGAAACTGAACAATTGTTCAGTTAACTGAACGAGCTCGGGAACAGTTCGACGAACGGCGATCGCTGTGGGTTGCGTCTAGCGGCGCTGGGGTGGTGCGGCCGTGCCTCGTGCGTGTGTGCAAGGGGACAGAGGGGAAGAGGAGAAGGGGTGCTCACAGCGGGCTCGTGTCGAGGAAGCGTGGGGCGTTGTCGACGTGCAGCGGCGGCCGACGGCGGGGATCGGAGGCGTGCGCCCTCCTCAGGACGCATCCCGCCCCCAGAATCGGCGCAGAGGACGCCGGGACGTTGGCCACTCCATGCCCGCCCCGGGGAGGGCTCGATGACGACGGACGCCGCGGCGCCGCGGCGAGGTGCTCACGGGAAAAACTCCGGCGGTGCAGGTTCAGAGAGGGAAAAAAGGAACAGGGAATCATAGAAGAAGCCGTAGGAGGAAGATGGCGGCGGCAAGGAGGAAGGAGAGGGAGTGGCTAGGGTTAGGGTTGGAGGGGGAAGGAGGGCAGCTATAAGGGGGAGGAGAGGGGAGCAGGTGGGGGTGGTGTGTTGCCTTTCCACCTGTTCTCTATACGGACAGAGGTAGGGGAAGGCTGGGGTGGGCTGATCGGTTGGCTTGGTGGGCTGAGGGTTGGGCCTGGCTGCCTCCCCCCTTTGGGTTTTCCTTTCTTTTTCTTTTGTTTCTCTTTCCTTTTTTTTGTAAACGAATGGAAGAGGGAAAAGCTAAATTGGAGGGTTTAAAGTTATCAGAAAAAAAATGTGGGAACAATTTACTTGTGAGCCGAAATGCAAAGCACAAGTGCACCACTAATGTTTTTGAAAACTTCAATTTATTTGAACAAAGTTGGCATTTGAAGCTGAAATTCAAAATTAGGGTTTTAAGGAAAAGGGGTTTAACTTAACCAAGCAATTATTATTTTCCCACTCTAATTTCTCTGTTGGAAGCAATTGATTTGAAAGCAAAGAGGCATTGTTTGAACTTTTTGATTGGTTTGAATTTTTCAAGTTTGTGTGGAAAACAATGTAATGCATATGGGACATGATGCAAGTGCAATGCAAAGGAAAACAGGCAATTCTACTTGGGGGAAAATTCCCCGGGCGTTACAGACGACACCACTAACAAACGATTGCGCCCTCGCAATCCACCCAAAGGCAAGGGGAAGAGAGGTTTCAACTACGGAGTCTTCGTGCTGCGGTTGATTTCCCGATTCAGTGGGTGGATCTCTTCTTCTCGACACCACTAACAAAAGTTTCTCGACACCACTAACAAGAGATTCTTTCTCGGGTTGATGACGATGTTCTTCCACCAAGAATCTTCCGATGATCGAACCTATTAGGTTAAAGGATCAGAAAACGTCCACCCACGTAGGATCCTAAAACTTTGAAAGATAGATAAGAGAGGAGACTCCAAAACAAATAAGATAGAAGGAGAAATAGAATAGAGATAAGGAGAAA
The DNA here is from genome assembly GCA_028641055.1 of Alopecurus myosuroides. NCBI lineage: Eukaryota > Viridiplantae > Streptophyta > Magnoliopsida > Poales > Poaceae > Alopecurus > Alopecurus myosuroides. The sequence goes on along the minus strand of CM054059.1, from coordinate 27,759,489 downwards.
ACAAGAATCCTATTGAGATGTTTCCAAAACAGGTTTAGCAGAAATAGTTTTTGACACTCTAAGAACACGACCGTTAGCGAGGTTATCCTACAGGCTTTGCGGACCCGTTGCTTCGATAACCATTCGTATCGAAACAACCTTGGGAATCGGAAACCATGCTCTGATACCATTTGTGACGCCCCGAGATCGGGCACTATGCAGACTTCAGCATTCCCGCCAAAATCCACATAATAACCGATTCCGGGTTGCCACTTGTGATAACATTATAACAGTTCACGAATAATCCACAACAACAACATAAAAGATATATACAAGACGACTCAAACGAGTCAAGGATACAACTGATTCAATACAAAGATCCAAATAACAGCGGAAGAAACAACATAGTGTCCGACTACAGACAAGATACAAATTGGACTAAGAGTCCTGAAGATAACCGAGAGCGTCCAATCCTTGCCCAGGCCAAGCCGGAGGGATTCCCAAGCTAACGTCGTCAGACTTCAAACCTGTTGACTGCAATGTGGAATACGCAGCCACGAAAAGGATTCGTGGGTCAGTACGGTTAAGTACTGGCAAGTGGATAACCCATACTCACAAGATACCAGCGTAACCAATCATCACAAGATACAAATACTTTGGGTTCAACGGGAAGGAAAAGATTACTGCAAAGAAGCGGCCGCGGGCTGCACTAACTAACTACAGAGATTCGCTACAACATCCGGCTAAAAGAAAGCGATAAGAGAGCGTATCAAAACCAACTACAACTACTCACCAAACAATACCCATCCAGTGTCACCCCCTACTAAGGAAGCAACCCAAAGGAACTCACACTGTTGATTAAGGTGACATTCATTTTCATGGTGGAAGTAATCTATATTACTAGTCAAGTTATCATCATTAGGTGTAAGTTGTCTGAGTACTTGTTAGCCAGAACTTTCACCAAGTCATCCATAACCGCGGACAACACGGCTTCTCGAGAAGATTTAACCATGCAGGGATGCACCAATTTGGCCGTACACGTAAGAATAACCCGCCAGACGGGGGATCAACCCACCAAGCGAGGTACTCAACACAACCCAACTCTTCTTCGCATCAAGCCCAAAGAACCCCGTGCAATTGAGCGCACGGCTAATCAAGCCCCACGAAGAAAAGGGGACTCTCATAGCACTCTAAGAACGTGTCTCCCTAAATGCCGACTACAAAAGTTCCACCCTGGCGCCAAGGGTTCGCACCTGCATATGTATGCGGCAAATGGAAAACCCGAACTAAATGGGGCGATTTGGACGAGATGCGAATCGAATCAGAATTGCGGGGGGCGCCCATACTCGCTTCCCACATGCGGTTAGCGCGCTCATCATCGATCGGAGGATAAGACCCTTTTCCTAATTAATTTCGACACTAGTAGGCCTCAAAACCACGCCGGGCCTCCTGCCGGTGCCTTATCATCAAATTATTATTACCCAAGACATTAACATGTTGTTGATTGAATTGAAACCCAACTATCAAACTAAACAGGTGATAAGACAGATAACGAGACTTGAGCGCAAACAACACTAAGCATGCAACTACGACACAAGGCCAACATGTTAAACAAACAACAGTTAGTAGGAAGTGTAAGGAAGGAAATATCATGGCTGCAAGGTAAACATATGATAGGATCGAGACACAAGCATCGAATCAAAAGGCTAGAATAAGGACAACGGAAAGAATCGGTAACAAGTGATGAAAGGCAGCCATAGGTAGCAAGTGAGTATACTTGCCTGGACTCCAGCAAGTAGAGGTACATCCGAAGAACTTGTCGTTGCTCACATCATCTCAACGTCCTATCCGCGAAGAAGCAACGAACTAGGACAAACACCGGATGCAACAATTACTTCTACGGCAAAAGATCCAACATGATCAAAATATGGATGCATGACAAGTTTAAGGATGCATCAAATATAAACTAGTTGACATGGTAAACATATTTAAATGGACCCATATGCAATTTGGATTGCATATGGAAAAGCCCATGAATTAATGTTGAATTAAATGATCTACAAATAACCATCATGTGAAAGTTGATTAGATTTATGCATGGTTGATGAAAACAATAAGAAAACAACAATAGCTTCAATTTGAAATGTTGTTTACCAAGTTTGGAATTTTATTTATTAAGTTATGAAATTTGGCTTCTTAAGTGAGTTACACAAACATTCATTGTTTTCACCCATTTTAATTGTTCAAAACAGGTAACAAAATTTATATTTGGAAAGAACACACAATTTTAGATGGAATACATATTTCATTTGTTGAAATTGGATTTTAATTGAGCAAGTTATCAAATTAGCAATTTTAAATTCATTAAATAAGAAACAGTTGTTTTCAGCAATTTAATTTATTCAAAATAGAAAACAAAGTTTATATTTGCAAAGTTCATGAGAAAATGGGATGGAAAACATATTTTACATGTTGGAATTGGATTTGAATTGCCCAAGTTATGAATTTTGCAATTTAAAAGGTTTAATTAAAGCATTGAATTATTGCACCAATTTTAATTAGGAAAAACAGTAAACAAATTGTATTGACAAGGTTGAAAACATGTAGCAACTGTTTCACTGAACATTTTGAGCTATTAAACATAATTTTTGGATCATTATTGAATTTATTATGCAATTTTCCATAACCAATTTTATTCTGCCCTTTTTAGTAAACAGGAGAAAATATGTTCAAATTTAATTCAATTGTGAGCAAGTAAAATACCAATGTGTAGAGTTTGTTAAGACAAATTTTTAGAGCCCAAGTTTGCTCAATTTGGGTGAACAGAACTCAAGTTATGAAATTCCAAAGTTTCACATTTTTACTGCATTTTCTGTATTTAATTATTTGGTGCAGAAATTATTACAGAAACATGTTGCAACTTTGACATAATCAGAAAGAGCACAAAATTATGAATCCACAGAAATTTGAATCATTGAATTTGGAGCAATATTCAATTTTTTATTGAGTTTACAAATAAGGTTTCAGATCTGCTTTTCTAAAATTTCGAGAAGTAAAAAGGAAAAGGAGGAAAAAGGGGGGTGGCTTGCGCCTGGGGGGAATCGAACCCAAGACCTGCTGGGCGCGCGCAAGGGATCCTAGCCACTGGGCTAGCTGCGGCTTTGTTGATGGATAGAGAGGCGCAGGGGTTTTGAGGTGAGGCCTCTGCCTTTAACTGACGAAACTGAACAATTGTTCAGTTAACTGAACGAGCTCGGGAACAGTTCGACGAACGGCGATCGCTGTGGGTTGCGGCTGGCGGCGCTGGGGTAGTGCGGCCGTGCCTCGTGCGTGTGTGCAAGGGGGGACAGAGGGGAAGAGGAGAAGGGGTGCTCACAGCGGGCTCGTGTCGAGGAAGCGCGGGGCGTTGTCGACGTGCAGCGGCGGCCGACGGCGGGGATCGGAGGCGTGCGCCCTCCTCAGGCCGCATCCCGCCCCCAGAATCGGCGCAGAGGACGCCGGGACGGTGGCCGCTCCATTCCCGCCCCGGGGAGGGCTCGATGACAACGGACGACGCGGCTAGGTGCTGACGGGAAAAACTCCGGCGGTGCAGGTTCAGAGAGGGTAAAAAAGGAACAGGGAATCATAGAAGAAGGGGTAGGAGCAAGATGGTGGAGGCAAGGAGGAAGGAGAGGGAGTGGCTAGGGTTAGGGTTGGAGGGGGAAGGAGGGCAGCTATAAGGGGAGGAGAGGGGAGCAGGTGGGGGTGGTGCGTTGCCTTTCCACCTGTTCTCTGTACGGACAGAGGTAGGGGAAGGCTGGGGTGGGCTGATCGGTTGGCTTGGTGGGCTGAGGGTTGGGCCTGGCTGCCTCCCCCCTTTGGGTTTTCCTTTCTTTTTCTTTTGTTTCTCTTCCTTTTTTTTGGTAAACGAATGGAAGAGGGAAAAGGTAAATTGGAGGGTTTAAAGTTATCAGGAAAAAAATGTGGGAACAATTTACTTGTGAGCCGAAATGCAAAGCACAAGTGCACCACTGATGTTTTTGAAAACTTCAATTTATTTGAACAAAGTTGGCATTTGAAGCTGAAATTCAAAATTAGGGTTTTAAGGAAAAGGGGTTTAACTTAACCAAGCAATTATTATTTTCCCACTCTAATTTCATTGTTGGAAGCAATTGATTTGAAAGCAAAGAGGCATTGTTTGAACTTTTTGATTGGTTTGAATTTTTCAAGTTTGTGTGGAAAACAAATGTAATGCATATGGGACATGATGCAAGTGCAATGCAAAGGAAAACATGCAATTCTACTTTGGGGAAAATTCCCCGGGCGTTACATGTTAGGATCAAGGAATACCCGAGAAAAATGGTAGGTCCTACCTCTTGTCAATATCCCCCCAGCTCCGTTAGATCCGGGAGTTTCGGGCTCTCAATAAGCAGTCCTGGAACCCGCGAGAGAGAATCCGACGCCGGTGAAACCCTAGCATGAAGAGAGAGGGAATCTTGGGCATCCAATACCCATGCCACACTCTAACACATATTTTATGGCATACCATATGTTCTGGTGGCATTCAGACGTTCCAGAGCCCGCTCTCCGTAGAAACCATAGCACCGTTGGGGAAAAAGATGGAACTAACGTTTTGGCCCCCTCTACGTGAGACGGAAAAGGGGTAGCTAAGTGGAACCAATTGTTTGGTTGTGTTAGGTTAGGCTCAAGGAACACCCAAGACAATGGTAGGGTAATTTATTTATTAGTAATAGTTTATGTCAGTAATTTATATATGTCATACTTAAATAACATATTTCAATAATGGTTATGTTTTTAGGCCATCCATCATGTATCCAATGGCCAGCAATGTTGTCCAGCCAATGTACCATAATCTGGCGGGCGCAGAAAATTTCGCACCGCCCACCCAAATTATCGACCAAAAACTTTGCCGCATATGCCGCCCTAAATTTCGAACCTCTCCCTCTTGTCTGCCCCCTCGCCGAAATTTCCCCTCCTCTTCTTGTTCGAAATCCCCCTTTCCTCCTAAACCCCATCTACTTCGCCCCGGCCTTCCACCTTGCGATGTAGCTTGCCTTCCCAGGCTTCCACCTGGCTGTCGCCGGTCTTCCACCTCGCCGTGCAGCTTGCCTTCCCGGGCTTCCACCTTGCCATCCCCGGTCGTCCACCCCGCCGCTCAGCTCGCCTTCCCATGCTTCCACCTCGCTGTCCAGGACGCCATCCAGATCTGCCACCTCGCGGTCTAGGTTTGATACCTTGACGTCCAGGTTGCCGTCAACATCTGCCACCTCGTCGTCCAGGTTGTCCTCAAGATCTGCCACCTCGCCTGCTTGGCAGCCGTCAAGTTCCTTTGGTCAGAGTTTGCTTATTTTTGAGCTTGTATAAAGCTTAAAATCACTTCTCCTGCGATCCTATCATACTTAGGTCCACAAATTAGATTACTGATATGATATGGTCAAACATCGAATTACATCGCTAAGATTTTCTAACTCTATGTTGTCACATACAGGCTATTTGTAAACAACATGTATGCGCTATTTATTTTTATTTATTCGCATAATTCATCAATTCTAGACTTATAATGTAAACTATTTATTTCCATTTGTACCATGTCCACCATCTAGATAAGGCATGCCTTGCATGATAGCTCAACAATAAAGGTACTTACGTTGTGTGGAACTGGTGGCTTAATTACTGTTCTGCAATGTATTTTGTGGTACTATCCTAGTTGATTTGGTACATATGAACCGTGCAGCTTAAGAATATTAAAGTCAAGAGTACATCTAGTAGGACAAAGATGCCTCCTTGTGGATATGGTTGTAAACGCAAGCGCGTCAAGACCCATCGCGTGCATGCAGTTCCCCATTTCCATCCGTATGCAGATGACGAACTCAAGCGACCAGTGGTCCAAGACGAGGAGGCAGCTCCCCAAGGCCAGCAGGAAGTTTCCCAAGGCGAGCATCCACTTTCCCATGGCCACCTGGAAGATGCCCAACAGAAGGAGGAGGCTGACCACCGTGAGGAGGTAGCCGCCCAATGCGAGCATGTACCTCCCTACGGTGAGCTGCCATGTGTGCAAGGCGAGCTGCCACCATTCTTCGGCGAGGGGCAAGGTTCGCAAGTCGAGGAGCAAGGTGCCTGCAACGAAGAGCAAGATGACATATCACAGAGATTGCATGCTCGACGAGGGGCCATCTGCGGAGGGAAATAAAAAATGCAGAGTACCAACTCTAGCAATGCCACAGTTTCAGTAGATTACCCATGTGAAGACATTGTTTCAAGTGGTGCGGCTGGGAGGAGAAGAAACATGTCCAAAGGAAACATGATCAGAATTGTTATTCCTCTGGGAAAGACAAGGCCAGTGGACCCAAAGGTTGCTGCCATGTATGCTACTGCATGTTCATTAGTTGTGAAGCACAATGTCCCTATCTTCCCCTATTGGAAAGAGTACAAGGGAAGGGAAGATATATTTTCGTCCTACCACGGCCATATGTCTGTAAGTTTTGTAACCCAACCTTCCAGTTTATTCCATTGTTGTTCATATAACTGAAAAGTGCTCTTTCTTTTGTTTTAGTTAAAGTTTCATCTGAACCCCAGAGACCCTGTTATTCGTCAATCTCTGCTGATGCATCTCAAGAACTGTACAGGACAAATACGCCATATTCTGAAGTAAGAATTTTTTGACAGCGTTAGAGACAAGAGTAGAGTTGTACGAATGCCTCCTGATGGAGTTCGACACATGAGCGAAGCAGAATGGTGCAGGATAGTCGATAACTGGTCCTTAGTCAGGAAACAATTACTTTCTTTGTTCACTCTACCTTGCCACTGTTTCTATTCCAAAACCTGGACTGGTCTAATCAGTTCATACTTCGTTTATGTAGATGACTTGTATGAAAGCCAGGCAAAGCAGAAAGACCGTCCAGTTCCATAGCGCCACAAGTTCTCGTAGCTACGAGGTTTGCAGCGACATGGGGGAATATACCTTTGAATTGTTCAAAGCTACGCACAACAGCAAGACATATGGATTCTCTTCGCCCGTGAAAGGAGCAATTGTAAGTCCCTCAAAATTTTGTTTATCACTCGGAAGAACAATTACCTCAATAGATTCTTCTAGATACGTATTGATGCTTCCCTTTGTGAATTCTGATTGAAACTCATGTAGTCAGCTATTTCACCTATGCTTGTCATCTCATAGTTCATGCACATGCATGATGCTTGCTTGTCATGTGCTAGTTCATCTATCCTGGTGAGATGTTATTTTCATCTATGTTCTGTACATGCTTGTCGTCTGCTATTTTCAGTCATGTTTACTTACATGCCTGTCATGTGATGTTTTTCATTTATGTTCCTTACAAGCTTGTCATGCGTTCTTAATTGCTTGTCATCTGCTATTTGCATCTTTGTTATGTACAAGCTTGTTGCATGCTATTTTTCATACATGTTACTTACATGCTTGTCATGATATCAATGTTCCTTACAAGTTAGTTCAGCTTCTATTTCATCTAAAGCTTTTACAAGCTTTCTAGGAAGAAATGCAATATCATATGCTAGAGCGTACTTCAGTAGATGACGTTGTGAAGGAACCTCTTTCTGCCACCGAAGCTGTCGCTGCCGTGCTGACCAAGAACAGTCTAAAGTCTTCGTTCCTAAATACCATAGGTGGGGTCACAACCAGTGCAAGAGCAACAAAGTGTCAGCTTCACCTTCAGAATTATTATGAGAGAAAACAGAGGCAGGACCTGCAGTCTGTAGTTGATGAGTTGAAGCAGGCCAAGGAACAAGCTCATCCGAGATACGGATTGGTGGCATGTTGGCTCAAGTTCATCCGAGATACGGAACTGAGTAGCCCTTTGTGAAACCGCTTGTTGTCTGTTGAACTGTATTACACTGCCTTTGCGGACGAGCTATGTTGTGACCTTATTTGGAATTTATGTATTTGTTGTGTTTGCTTTGCTGTGAAAACTAGTATAGTATTTTCCATGCTTATAAATACGAGGACACGTGGTACTATATGGTAGGTCCATCAGGCGGCACCTTATTGGATGGAAATCGCGGCGAAAAAAACACGTCACCGAAACATTTTGACGTGGACATGCCATGTTGGTAGACGTGCTGACTCATGATTCGAGACGTCTTACGACGAACTAAAACGGCCCACCCTCGGACAACGTTATAAATTCGTCTACAATAAGCGTATACGTGGAAAATTATGAGAGCGACACACGGCACCTTATACTACTTGAACCCGCGAAGAGAAAATAAATGTCGCACATGTTATGACGTCATTAATGGACGTAACGGTAGTACCAATCGTGATGTTTTTAAAATGTCAAGACAATGATGACGTCAGGAACGGTAGAGGTGACGTCAGCGATGCCCGTAACGGGTAACGGAAAAAAGGATGCCACCTGTACCGACACTGCGATGAAAAAAAACGTCGCTCCTTGTTAGGCCTTCTGCTGGGATGGCCAGTAGCTCGCGACGGTTTAGTGTTCTTTTCATCGTCGCAGAATCGTCCGTGACATTCAATCAGGGACGTTCTTACTCCGTCATGTAAACCGTTGCGGATGGCCCTTAGCGACGGTTTTGAGCCCATCTACAACGGTATTGAAACGTCCCAGACCACGCAGAATTTGGTAGTGTATCCCAGCAAGAAGGCATCCTTGACTTGGGTACCCTCATATATTGATATTCATGAATTAAAGTATGGAAAGGTCTCTTAATACTTGAAAGTGGAATATCTGGGGATAAAACGTGACATCGGGCCCTCCATCTAGTGTTCTTCCTCGCCGTTTTCTTGCGAGGTTTTGCAATCACCCCAATGCTTGCGATGGTGGCGCGTGGATGCACTCGAGGGTTTTGTTCTACATCTCCTTCAGTTCCACTCTGAATCTCCTCCTCCGTCTTCAGGTCTTGGACATCATCTTCCTTTGGTCCCTTCCCCTTGTTGTCGTTGGCGGAGACCGAAAACAGATCCTGGCAGAAACAGCTCGAAACAGAAACACGACAAGAAAACGATATACGGACCTCGGGGGGTCCGGGGGATTATATAGCAAAAAGTTTCATAACGAAAGGAAAGTCCAGGTCGAAAACGAGTCGGAGAGGGGCTTCGGGGCGCCCACACCATGGGCTGGCGCGGCCAGAGGTGGGCCCGCGCCACCCTATGGTTTCGAGCCTCCGGGCTCCGTCTCCCTCTCGTTTCCGGCTCATAATTTGTCATATTTTCTAAAAAAAGTAAAAAATATAAGTTGAAAGATGTTTCGCGAACATTTTCTTACCAAAAGTGTTACCCGTTTGAAAACTGACTCTGCAGTTTCTGAAATATGCTTCCTAAGAAACTCCTCCGGGATCATGGCTCGAACACAATCAACATTTTCATTATACGGATCTCCGGAGATATAATGCTTGACTCTTTGGCCATTCACCACATGTGAAGTTTTGTCTTCAAGGTAAACAATTTTAATTGCCCCCGAACAATATACCTCTTCAATAACGAAAGGTCCTTCCCATCTCGAGGGTAATTTTCCTGCAAAAACTCTGAGACGAGACCTATACAATAGCACTTTATCACCAACATGAAATTCTCTTTTAATAATTCTCTTATCATGCCACAATTTAACTTTCACTTTAAAGAGCTTGCATTTTCGTATGCTTCACTCGTGCATTCATCTAACGAACTTAAGTCAAGCAGCCTTTTCTCACCAGCAAGTTTAAAATCTCTATTTAGGTCTTTCAGTACCCAATAAGCTTTGTGTTCTAATTCTAGGGGAAAGTGACAAGATTTTCCATAAACCATTTTATAAGGAGACATGCCCATGGGATTTTTGTAAGCAGTTCTATAATCCCACAGAGCATCATTTAATTTCTTAGCCCAATTTTTTCTAGATTTGTTAACATTCTTTTGCAAGATAGATTTGATCTCTCTGTTTGATAATTCTACTTTCCCACTAGTTTAAGGATGATAGGGTGAGGCAATTCTATGACTAACATCATATTTAGCAAGAGTTTTTCTAAAACCACCATGAATAAAATGAGAACCCCCATCAGTCATAAGATATCTAGGCACACCAAACCTAGGGAAATTAATATCTTTAAGCATTTTTATTGAGGTTTCACCATCAGCAATTTTAGTAGGTATAGCTTCTACCCATTAAGTAACATAATCAACAGCAACAAGAATATGAGTATAGCCTTGTGAAGGAGGGAAATGACCCATAAAGTCAAAACCCAAATAATCAAATGGTTCAATAACAAGAGAATAATTCATAGGAATTTCATTACGTCTAGAAATATTTCCAATCCTTTGACATTGATCACAAGATAAAATAAATTTTCTAGAATCTTTAAAGAGAGTAGGCCAATAAAAATCTAATTGTAGAACATTATGTGCGGTTCTATCTCCAGCGTGATGTCCTCCATAAGCACTACAATGCCATTTTCTTAATATCTCTCGTTGTTCATTTTCAGGAACACATCTTCTCATAATACCATCAATACCTTCTTTATATAAGTCTGGATCATCCCAAAAATAATGCCTCAAATCATAGAAGAATTTTCTTCTTTGCTAAGCTATAAAGGTAGGAGGCAAATACTTCGAAAAAACAAAGTTAGCAAAATCAGCATACCATGGACTCTCTTGAGAGCTCACCTTTATTGCAGCTAACTGTTCATTAGGAAAACTATCATTAACAGGAATAGGGTCATCAGGGATATTTTCTAATCTAGACAGATTATAAGCAACCTTCCTATCCACAGTATGTAAATCAAACACTTGTAAAAGAAGCACCCATCTAATAAGCCTAGGATTAGAATCTTTTTTTCCCATAAGGTACATAATAGCGGCATGATTAGAATGAATAGGAACTTTAGAATCAACAATATACTGCCTAAATTTATCACAAGCAAAAACCACAACTAGGAATTATTTCTCAATAGTAGCATAATTCTTATGAGCAGCGTCAAGAGTTTTACTAGCATAATGAATAACATTTAACTTCTTATATATCCGATGTCCAAGAACATCACCTATAGCATAATCACTAGCATCACACATAATTTCAAATGGTAAATTCCAATAAGGTGGTTGAACAATAGGGGAAGATATTAAAGCCTTCTTTAAAATTTCAAAAGCTTCTTTACAATCTTCATCAAAAACAAATGTTACATCTTTTTGAAGAAGATTAGTAAGAGTTTTTGATATTTTAAAGAAATCTTTAATAAACCTTCTATAGAAACTAGCATGACCAAGAATACTACGAATACCTTTAACATCCCTAGGACAGGGCATTTTCATAATAGCTTCAACTTTAGCTCTATCAACTTGAAACCTCTTTCAGAGATTTTATGTCCAAAAAAAATCCTTCATTAACCATAAAATGGCATTTCTCCCAATTAAGAACAAGATTAGTCTCCTCACATCTCTGCAAAACTTTATCAAGATTATGCAAACAATTATCAAAATAAGTTCCATAGACGGAGAAATCATCCATGAAAACTTTCACAATTTCTTCACAAAAACCATGAAAGATAGCAGACATGCATCTTTGAAAGGTAGCAGGAGCATTACATAAACCAAAATGCATACGTCTATAAGCATAGGTTCCATAAGGAAAAGTTAAAGTTGTTTTCTCTTGATCAAGCTTTTTAACAGTAATTTGAGAAAACCCAGAATAACCATCAAGAAAGCATAAATGAGGTTTCTTAGACAACCTTTCTAACATTTGATCAATAAAAGGCAAAGGATAATGATTTTCTTAGTGACTTTATTAACCTTCCTAAAATCAATGCACATCCAATAACCAACTACTACTCTTTGAGGAATGAGTTCAATATTTTTATTTGGCACAACAGTCATCCCTCATTTCTTAGGAACGCAACGCACATGACTAACCCATCTACTATCACCGATAGGATAAGTAATGTCAGCATCAAGGAGTTTCAATACCTCATTTCTTACCACATCCTTCATTTTAGGATTTAAACGGCGTTGATGTTCAACAACTGGCTTTGCATCAGGCTCAATATTAATAGCATGCTGACCAAAAGTAGGAGAAATCCCTTTCAAATCATCAAGAGTATAACCAATAGCACCTTAATGTTTCTTCAATATCCTCAATAGTCTCTCCTCTTCTTTATCCGAAAATTGAGAACTAATAATAACAGGATATAATTTCATATCATCAATATGAGCATATTTAAGATTATCAGGCAAAGTCTTTAAATAAAAAACATGATCTTCCTTGGGTGGTAATGTTGTACCTAAGTCTTCCACAGGTAAATTATGTTTCAGCATTACTGTCTGATGTAGGAAAATCTCATCAATATCACTCCTTTCTTCCATAAAGACATCATGCTTCCTAGATTTACTAGGATGAGTAACAATATAAGAAGCATCTTCACAAAATATAATGTGTCCCTCCTCTACATTTTCAGAAACAAGGTCCTTCACTATTGCTACTGTAGGTTCTACAGTTACTTGTTCCTCAGGTTCTACAAGTTTCTTTGCACTTTCAATTATCACACTAACTAACATATAGTGTTCTTTTACCTTAGTAGGGAAATGCATTTTCTCAATATAAGATTGAGGCACAATAGAATCAACAGTATGAACTTCTATATCTCTAGCAGGAACACAATTAATAGTATCTTTATAAGGTGCATGGTACTTAGCTCATTCCTTTTTAGGAATATCAATGTAAGAAGCAAAAGCCTTATATAAGTTTGCAGAAACTTGAGAATCAAGACCATAAACAACACTAACATTATGAAAATCCTCAGATGACATAAAGTTTGTAATGCATTCATAGTCATAATTTACCTGACTTCCTACCTTTGGCATTCTCCCATGCTTCAGTGTTTTCTTGAATACGGTCAAGAAGATCCCATTTAGCTTCATCCTTCATACGTTTAAATGATCCAGAACAAGAAGCATCCAATAAATCCTTATCATGAAGAGGAAGCCTTTGCAAAGAAATTATGAATAAGGATATTATTGGGGAGCTCATGAGTGGGGCATCTGAGCATTAGTAACTTCAATCTCCCCCATTCGTGGGAAATGCTATCTCCGTCATGAGGCCAAAAATTATATATATAATTCCGATCTCTATGGATTTCACTGGGAGGATAAATTTTAGAATAAAACAGAGGTACAATTTCCTCCCATTCAATAGTCTGGCTATTTTTCAGCAGTTTGAACCATTCAGCGACTCGACCTGTCAATAATATAGAGAATAATTTCCTCTTCATGTGGTTCATTGTAATACCTGCACACTTGAACAACTCGCATAATTCATGTAAAAAGAGCAAATGATCACCAGGATGGACATTTCCATCACCTGAATAGCAGTTATCCATAACATGTTTAACAATCTTTATAGGTATTTTGTTAGGATCCAAATCATCAGGCGGTGGGTCACTTACTACCCTAGAAGTAGCAGTAGTGCCCGCAAATAAGGACTCAAATGGAGTCCCAAACATAGTGTAATAAAGCAGTAGACAGAAATAAAAACAGGACTTACAGCAGAAGCTTCCTTTATCAATTCCACTTCCCAATAGCGCTTCACTCCCTGACAACGGCGCCAGAAAATAGTCTTGATGACCCACAAGTATAGGGGGTGTATCGTAGTACTTTCGATAAATAAGAGTGTCGAACCCAACGAGGAGCAGAAGGTGTTGACAAACAGTTTCGATGAAGGAATAACTGTAAGTACTAGAAAATAGATTTGTAGGGGTTTTTTGATATTGCGGATAAATAAAGTACGAGTAAATAAAATGCAGTAGTAATAATTGCAGCGAGTGGCACAATCCTTTCTTCAGCAAAGGACAAGCCGGTGAGTTTACTTATGATTAACAAACGTTCTCGAGGACACACATGAGCTTTCTGTCAAGTGCTTTTGTTCCATGCAGCTGAATAATGTTCGGTGTTTTGATAAGTGTTGTGTGGGTGAACCTATGCTAATGTACCGTCCCATCCAAGACTAATACATACTTGTGATTATACCCCTTGCAAGCATCCGCAACTACAAGAAAGTAATTAAGAAATAAATCTAACCACAGCTTTAAACTCCGGGATCCTACGCTCCCTCGTGTAAAGGTTTCCTAACGAGGGTTTAGGTTTCTGTCACTCCAGCAACCCCACAATTAGTAGCCAAATACACGATGCATTCCCCCAGGCCCATAAATGGTGAAGTATCAAGTAGTCAACGTTCACATGACACCACTATAAGAATAACACCACAACTTAAATATCAAACATTAAATATTATTCAACATTACTTCACTACTAACAACTTGACTTATCACATGTCCTCAAGAACAACACGAACTAATCACAACACATCATATATATCATGATCAGAGGTGATATAATGGATGATAACAATCTGGTCATAAAGTGCAAACACCGATAAATCTCACAAGCATCAACTACTAACAAGTAATCCACACCGGGAGAGAGATCTAATGCAAAACAACGATAGAGGCCCCTAGTTGTTACAACGGGAGGAAGGTGGACGATGAGGGTGATGGTGCTTGTGGTGATGATGATGATGATGACGATCTTGATGATGCCCGGAGTGATGACGGTGATGATGGCGGTGATTTCCCCTCTCCGGAGAGGAATTTCCGCGGCAGATTTCTCCCTCCCAGAGAGCTTTTCGCTCTCGGGTGTTTTACGCCCCGAGGCGACGGCGGAATAATTCTTCGAAGATGGAATGAGGCTTAGGGTTTCCTGGGGGACAGTCACGCAAAAGATATCCCCCATAGGTGGGCCAGGGTGGCCACACCATAGGTGGCACGGCCAACAGGGGGGCGCCACCCCATGGTGTGGGCCCACGGTGGCCCCCCTCTGGCTCTCCTTCTGGTTGTGTTCCTCCTCTGAACTTTTAGGACACCTCCGGTGTCCCTCTTCTTCTTCTAATCTTCTGAAATATGGTATCCCGACGGTCCTTTTTCCATCAGATTCCTGGTCCCGGTGTTTATTCTCCAAAAATTATAAAACATGCAAAATAAGATAAAATAACATAAGAGATGCATCATACCATGAAATATATCGATGAATAACAGAAAATTATGATATAAAATAGTGATGCAAAATGGACGTATCAAGGTCCCTAAAAATAAATCCACATTGATTTCTAAACTTAGTTGCAGTCTTACTGGGAGCAGCAGGTTCGCCAGTATGAAAGACTCAATAGATTATCAGATGCCCTCCAAAGTCCATCTCTTTAGCCGGGCCTTGTTTCGACTTCTTGGTAGACGACATTGATGGAGAGGTATTATTGGAAGAAGTAAGTTCCCCGGCGTTCACTAAGGCTTTTTTATCGCAATTATCGTTGCTTGTTTCCGCTTCCACATCTGATACTTGCAATTGCTCTTCTTCCTCCATTCCCTGACCTGAATTGTTCAGGTACTACGAGCCGTCATCTTGATCTCCACCGTGATTGGGTCCACCGGGGAGTGTACTATCTTTTATTATCACGAACATGTCTTCTTCACCCTCTCTGTCGTGCATAGCACAACTAATACAAATGAAATATAAAAAAAATCAACAATGTGAAAAATACTAAGTCATATCTCTATTTCAACAAGTCAAATAGATCTAATATTAAATATTTGAAAGATAAAATAATTTAACAATATGAAAAATACTAAGTCATATCTCTATTTTCTATCCATAATACTAAGTCAAATATTTCAGCAAGTCAGAATTCTATAATCAGTATTCACTATAATCAAAATTCACTATAATCACTATAATGAAAATTCCTAAATCAAATATTTCACTATAATCAATATTATATATTCTATAATGGCTAATAGATAACAAGATAAAAGGGGTGGGTACACACTACTAAGTTTAGCATTGTATATAATAATAACTTAGTAAAATTCCTTATCATGCGTACTACTAAAACTCTATCAATGCATATAGAAAATAGTGGGTGATTTGAGGGTGTGTCACTTGCCTTGGAAATAGAATGAACAATCACAACAAGAATAACAACAACGAGGGTATCCTTGCTCTTCTTCACAATCTAATAAAAGAAAAACAGAAACATACAAAACAAAGAAAGTATAAGCATACATAACAAAATAACGAGACAAAAACATATATATATATATATATATATGATATTCAATGAAAAAATTATGCCAAAAATTACGACAAGCAATATTAAAACAAATAACCATCATGTGAAAGTTGATTAGATTGATGCATGGTTTATGAAAACAATAAGAAAACAACAATAGCTTCAATTTGAAATGTTGTTTACCAAGTTTGGAATTTTATTTATTAAGTTATGAAATTTGGCTTCTTAAGTGAGTTACACAAACATTCATTGTTTTCACCAATTTTAATTTTTCAAAACAGATAACAAAATTTATATTTGGAAAGAACACACAATTTTAGATGGAATACATATTTCATTTGTTGAAATTGGATTTTAATTGAGCAAGTTATCAAATTAGCAATTTTAAATGCATTAAATAAGAAACAGTTGTTTTCAGCAATTTAATTTATTCAAAATAGAAAACAAAGTTTATATTTGCAAAGTTCATGAGAAAATGGGATGGAAAACATATTTTACATGTTGGAATTGGATTTTAATTGCCCAAGTTATGAATTTTGCAATTTAAAAGGTTTTATTAAAGCATTGAATTATTGCACCAATTTTAATTAGGAAAAACAGTAAACAAATTGTATTGACAAGGTTGAAAACATGTAGCAAATGTTTCACTGAACATTTTGAGCTATGAAACATAATTTTTGGATCATTATTGAATTTATTATGCAATTTTCCATAACCATTTTTATTCTGCCCTTTTTAGTAAACAGGAGAAAATATGTTCAAATTTAATTCAATTGTGACCAAGTAAAATACCAATGTGTAGAGTTTGTTAAGACAAATTTTTAGAGCCCAAGTTTGCTCAATTTGGGTGAACAGAACTCAAGTTATGAAATTCCAAAGTTTCACATTTTTATTGCATTTTCTGTATTTAATTATTTGGTGCAGAAATTATTACAGAAACATGTTGCAACTTTGACATAATCAGAAAGAGCACACAATTGTGAATCCACAGAAAGTTGAATCATTGAATTTGGAGCAATATTCAATTTTTTATTGAGTTTACAAATAAGGTTTCAGATCTGCTTTTCTAAAATTTCGAGAATTAAAAAGGAAAAGGAGGGAAAAGGAGGGGTGGCTTGCGCCTGGGGGGAATCGAACCCAAGACCTGCTGGGCGCGCGCAAGGGATCCTAGCCACTGGGCTAGCTGCGGCTTTGTTGATGGATAGAGAGGCGCAGGGGTTTTTAGGTGAGGCCTCTGCCTTTAACTGACGAAACTGAACAATTGTTCAGTTAACTGAACGAGCTCGGGAACAGTTCGACGAACGGCGATCGCTGTGGGTTGCGGCTGGCGGCGCTGGGGTGGTGCGGCCGTGCCTCGTGCGTGTGTGCAAGGGGGACAGAGGGGAAGAGGAGAAGGGGTGCTCACAGCGGGCTCGTGTCGAGGAAGCGCGGGGCGTTGTCGACGTGCAGCGGCGGCCGACGGCGGGGATCGGAGGCGTGCGCCCTCCTCAGGCCGCATCCCGCCCCCAGAATCGGCGCAGAGGACGCCGGGACGGTGGCCGCTCCATTCCCGCCCCGGGGAGGGCTCGATGACAACGGACGACACGGCGAGGTGCTGACGGGAAAAACTCCGGCGGTGCAGGTTCAGAGAGGGTAAAAAAGGAACAGGGAATCATAGAAGAAGGGGTAGGAGGAAGATGGTGGCGGCAAGGAGGAAGGAGAGGGAGTGGCTAGGGTTAGGGTTGGAGGGGGAAGGAGGGCAGCTATAAGGGGGAGGAGAGGGGAGCAGGTGGGGGTGGTGCGTTGCCTTTCCACCTGTTCTCTGTACGGACAGAGGTAGGGGAAGGCTGGGGTGGGCTGATCGGTTGGCTTGGTGGGCTGAGGGTTGGGCCTGGCTGCCTCCCCCCTTTGGGTTTTCCTTTCTTTTTCTTTTGTTTCTCTTCCTTTTTTTTGTAAACGAATGGAAGAGGGAAAAGGTAAATTGGAGGGTTTAAAGTTATCAGGAAAAAAATGTGGGAACAATTTACTTGTGAGCCGAAATGCAAAGCACAAGTGCACCACTGATGTTTTTGAAAACTTCAATTTATTTGAACAATGTTGGCATTTGAAGCTGAAATTCAAAATTAGGGTTTTAAGGAAAAGGGGTTTAACTTAACCAAGCAATTATTATTTTTCCACTCTAATTTCTCTGTTGGAAGCAATTGATTTGAAAGCAAATAGGCATTGTTTGAACTTTTTGATTGGTTTGAATTTTTCAAGTTTGTGTGGAAAACAAATGTAATGCATATGGGACATGATGCAAGTGCAATGCAAAGGAAAACAGGCAATTCTACTTGGGGGAAAATTCCCCGGGCGTTACATGTTAGGATCAAGGAATACCCGAGAAAAATGGTAGGTCCTACCTCTTGTCAATATCCCCCCAGCTCCGTTAGATCCGGGAGTTTCGGGCTCTCAATAAGCAGTCCTGGAACCCGCGAGAGAGAATCCGACGCTGGTGAAACCCTAGCATGAAGAGAGAGGGAATCTTGGGCATCCAATACCCATGCCACACTCTAACACATATTTTATGGCATACCATATGTTCTGGTGGCATTCAGACGTTCCAGAGCCCGCTCTCCGTAGAAACCATAGCCCCGTTGGGGAAAAAGATGGAACTAACGTTTTGGCCCCCTCTACGTGAGACGGAAAAGGGGTAGCTAAGTGGAACCAATTGTTTGGTTGTGTTAGGTTAGGCTCAAGGAACACCCAAGACAATGGTAGGGTAATTTATTTATTAGTAATAGTTTATGTCAGTAATTTATATATGTCATACTTAAATAACATATTTCAATAATGGTTATGTTTTTAGGCCATCCATCATGTATCCAATGGCCAGCAATGTTGTCCAGCCAATGTACCATAATCTGGCGGGCGCAGAAAATTTCGCACCGCCCACCCAAATTATCGACCAAAAACTTTGCCGCATATGCCGCCCTAAATTTCGAACCTCTCCCTCTTGTCTTCCCCCTCGCCGAAATTTCCCCTCCTCTTCTTGTTCGAAATCCCCCTTTCCTCCTAAACCCCATCTACTTCGCCCCGGCCTTCCACCTTGCGATGTAGCTTGCCTTCCCAGGCTTCCCCCTGGCTGTCCCCGGTCTTCCACCTCGCCGTGCAGCTTGCCTTCCCGGGCTTCCACCTTGCCATCCCCGGTCGTCCACCCCGCCGCTCAGCTCGCCTTCCCATGCTTCCACATCGCTGTCCAGGACGCCATCCAGATCTGCCACGTCGCGGTCTAGATTTGATACCTCGGCGTCCAGGTTGCCGTCAACATCTGCCACCTCGTCGTCCAGGTTGTCCTCAAGATCTGCCACCTCGCCTGCTTGGCAGCCGTCAAGTTCCTTTGGTCAGAGTTTGCTTATTTTTGAGCTTGTATAAAGCTTAAAATCACTTCTCCTGCGATCCTATCATACTTAGGTCCACAAATTAGATTACTGATATGATATGGTCAAACATCGAATTACATCGCTAAGATTTTCTAACTCTATGTTGTCACATACCAATGAAAGATAAGGCTATTTGTAAACAACATGTATGCACTATTTATTTTTATTTATTCGCATAAATCATCAATTCTAGACTTATAGTGTAAGCTATTTATTTCCATTTGTACCATGTCCACCATCTAGATAAGGCATGCCTTGCATGATAGCTCAACAATAAAGGTACTTACGTTGTGTGGAACTGGTGGCTTAATTACTGTTCTGCAATGTATTTTGTGCTACTATCCTAGTTGATTTGGTACATATGAACCGTGCAACTTAGGAATATTAAAGTCAGGACATATGAACCGTGCTACTATCCTAGTTGATTTGGTCCAAGACGAGGAGGCAGCTCCCCAAGGCCAGCAGGAAGCTGCCCAAGGCGAGCATCCACTTTCCCATGGCCACCTGGAAGATGCCCAACAGAAGGAGGAGGCTGATCACGGTGAGGAGGTAGCCGCCCAATGCGAGCATGTACCTCCCTACGGTGAGCTGCCATGTGTGCAAGGCGAGCTGCCACCATTCTTAGGCGAGGGGCAAGGTTCGCAAGTCGAGGAGCAAGGTGCCTGCAACGAAGAGCAAGATGACATATCACAGAGATTGCATGCTCTACGAGGGGCCATCTGCGGAGGGAAATAAAAAATGCAGAATACCAACTCTAGCAATGCCCCAGTTTCTGTAGATTACCCATGTGAAGACATTGTTTCCAGTGGTGCGGCTGGGAGGAGAAGAAACATGTCCAAAGGAAAGATGATCAGAATTGTTATTCCTCTGGGAAAGACAAGGCCAGTGGACCCAAAGGTTGCTGCCATGTATGCTACTGCATGTTCATTAGTTGTGAAGCACACTGTCCCTATCTTCCCCTATTGGAAAGAGTACAAGGGAAGGGAAGATATATTTTCGTCCTACCATGGCCATATGTCTGTAAGTTTTGTAACCCAACCTTCCAGTTTATTCCATTGTTGTTCATATAACTGAAAAGTGCTCTTTATTTTGTTTTAGTT
Organism: Alopecurus myosuroides; assembly: GCA_028641055.1. Classification (NCBI taxonomy): domain Eukaryota; kingdom Viridiplantae; phylum Streptophyta; class Magnoliopsida; order Poales; family Poaceae; genus Alopecurus; species Alopecurus myosuroides. Next base: position 27,738,939 of record CM054059.1, on the reverse strand, counting down.
AAAGTTTCATCTGAACCCCAGAGACCCTGTTATTCGTCAATCTCTGCTGATGCATCTCAAGAACTGTACACGACAAATACGCCATATTCTGAAGTAAGAATTTTTTGACAGCGTTAGAGACAAGAGTAGAGTTGTACGAATGCCTCCTGATGGAGTTCGACACATGAGCGAAGCAGAATGGTGCAGGCTAGTCGATAACTGGTCCTTAGTCAGGAAACAATTACTTTCTTTGTTCACTCTACCTTGCCACTGTTTCTATTCCAAAACCTGGACTGTGTCTAATCAGTTCATACTTCGTTTATGTAGATGACTTGTATGAAAGCCAGGCAAAGCAGGAAGACCGTCCAGTTCCATAGCGCCACAAGTTCTCGTAGCTACGAGGTTTGCTGCGACATGGGGGAATATACCTTTGAATTGTTCAAAGCTACGCACAACAGCAAGACATAAGGATTCTCTTCGCCCGTGAAAAGAGCAATTGTAAGTCCCTCAAAATTTTGTTTATCACTCGGAAGAACAATTACCTCAATAGATTCTTCTAGATACGTATTGATGCTTCCCTTTGTGAATTCTGATTGAAACTCATGTAGTCAGCTATTTCACCTATGCTTGTCATCTCATAGTTCATGCACATGCATGCTGCTTGCTTGTTATGTGCTAGTTCATCTATCCTGGTGAGCTGTTATTTTCATCTATGTTCTGTACATGCTTGTCGTCTGCTATTTTCAGTCATGTTTACTTACATGCCTGTCATGTGATGTTTTTCATTTATGTTCCTTACAAGCTTGTCATGCGTTCTTAATAGCTTGTCATCTGCTATTTGCATCTTTGTTATGTACAAGCTTGTTGCATGCTATTTTTCATACATGTTACTTACATGCTTGTCATGATATCAATGTTCCTTACAAGTTAGTTCAGCTTCTATTTCATCTAAAGCTTTTACAAGCTTTCTAGGAAGAAATGCAATATCATATGCTAGAGCGTACTTCAGTAGATGACGTTGTGAAGGAACCTCTTTCTGCCACCGAAGCTGTCGCTGCCGTGCTGACCAAGAATAGTCTAAAGTCTTCGTTCCCGAATACCATAGGTGGGGTCACAACCAGTGCAAGAGCAACAAAGTGTCAGCTTCACCTTCAGAATTATTATGAGAGAAAACAGAGGCAGGACCTGCAGTCTGTAGTTGATGAGTTGAAGCAGGCCAAGGAACAAGCTCATCCGAGATACGGATTGGTGGCATGTTGGCTCAAGTTCATCCGAGATACGGAACTGAGTAGCCCTTTGTGAAACCGCTTGTTGTCTGTTGAACTGTATTACACTGCCTTTGCGGACGAGCTATGTTGTGACCTTATTTGGAATTTATGTATTTGTTGTGTTTGCTTTGCTGTGAAAACTAGTATAGTATTTTCCATGCTTATAAATACGAGGACACGTGGTACTATATGGTAGGTCCATCAGGCGGCACCTTATTGGATGGAAATCGCGGCGAAAAAAACACGTCACCGAAACATTTTGACGTGGACATGCCATGTTGGTAGACGTGCTGACTCATGATTCGAGACGTCTTACGACGAACTAAAACGGCCCACCCTTGGACAACGTTATAAATTCGTCTACAATAAGCGTATACGTGGAAAATTATGAGAGCGACACGTGGCACCTTATACTACTTGAACCCGCGAAGAGAAAATAAATGTCGCACATGTTATGACGTCATTAATGGACGTAACGGTAGTGCCAATCGCGATGTTTTTAAAATGTCAAGACAATGATGACGTCAGGAACGGTAGAGGTGACGTCAGCGATGCCAGTAACGGGTAACGGAAAAAAGGATGCCACCTGTACCGACACTGCGATGAAAAAAAACGTCGCTCCTTGTTAGGCCTTCTGCTGGGACGGCCAGTAGCTCGCGACGGTTTAGTGTTCATTTCATCGTCGCAGAATCGTCCGTGACATTCAATCAGGGACGTTCTTACTCCGTCATGTAAACCGTTGCGGATGGCCCTTAGCGACGGTTTTGAGCCCATCTACAACGGTATTGAAACGTCCCAGACCACGCAGAATTTGGTAGTGTATCCCAGCAAGAAGGCATCCTTGACTTGGGTACCCTCATATATTGATATTCATGAATTAAAGTATGGAAAGGTCTCTTAATACTTGAAAGTGGAATATCTGGGGATAAAACGTGACATCGGGCCCTCCATCTAGTGTTCTTCCTCGCCGTTTTCTTGCGAGGTTTTGCAATCACCCCAATGCTTGCGATGGTGGCGCGTGGATGCACTCGAGGGTTTTGTTCTACATCTCCTTCAGTTCCACTCTGAATCTCCTCCTCCGGCTTCAGGTCTTGGACATCATCTTCCTTTGGTCCCTTCCCCTTGTTGTCGTTGGCGGAGACCGAAAACAGATCCTGGGAGAAACAGCTCGAAACAGAAACACGACAAGAAAACGATATACGGACCTCGGGGGGTCCGGGGGATTATATAGCAAAAAGTTTCATAACGAAAGGAAAGTCCAGGTCGAAAACGAGTCGGAGAGGGGCTCCGGGGCGCCCACACCATGGGCTGGCGCGGCCAGAGGTGGGCCCGCGCCACCCTATGGTGTGGAGCCTCCGGGCTCCGTCTCCCTCTCGTTTCCGGCTCATAATTTGTCATATTTTCTAAAAAAAAGAAAAAAATATAAGTTGAAAGATGTTTCGCGAACATTTTCTTACCAAAAGTGTTACCTGTTTGAAAACTGACTCTGCAGTTTCTGAAATATGCTTCCTAAGAAACTCCTCCGGGATCATGGCTCGAACACAATCAACATTTTCATTATACAGATCTCCGGAGATATAATGCTTGACTCTTTGGCCATTCACCACATGTGAAGTTTTGTCTTCAGGGTAAACAATTTTAATTGCCCCCGAACAATATACCTCTTCAATAACAAAAGGTCCTTCCCATCTCGAGGGTAATTTTCCTTCAAAAACTCTGAGACGAGACCTATACAATAGCACTTTATCACCAACATGAAATTCTCTTTTAATAATTCTCTTATCATGCCACAATTTAACTTTCTCTGTAAAGAGCTTGCATTTTCGTATGCTTCACTCCTCCATTCATCTAACGAACTTAAGTCAAGCAGCCTTTTCTCACCAGCAAGTTTAAAATCTTTATTTAGGTCTTTCACTACCCAATAAGCTTTGTGTTCTAATTCTAGGGGAAAGTGACAAGATTTTCCATAAACCATTTTATAAGGAGACATGCCCATGGGATTTTTGTAAGCAGTTCTATAATTCCACAGAGCATCATTTAATTTCTTAGCCCAATTTTTTCTAGATTTGTTAACAGTCTTTTGCAAGATAGATTTGATCTCTCTGTTTGATAATTCTACTTTCCCACTAGTTTAAGGATGATAGGGTGAGGCAATTCTATGACTAACATCATATTTAGCAAGAGTTTTTCTAAAACCACCATGAATAAAATGAGAACCCCCATCAGTCATAAGATATCTAGGCACACCAAACCTAGGGAAATTAATATCTTTAAGCATTTTTATTGAGGTTTCACCATCAGAAATTTTAGTAGGTATAGCTTCTACCCATTAAGTAACATAATCAACAGCAACAAGAATATGAGTATAGCCTTGTGAAGGAGGGAAATGACAGTCAAAACCCAAATAATCAAATGGTTCAATAACAAGAGAATAATTCATAGGAATTTCATTACGTCTAGAAATATTTCCAATCCTTTGACATTGATCACAAGATAAAATAAATTTTCTAGAATCTTTAAAGAGAGTAGGCCAATAAAAATCTAATTGTAGAACATTATGTGCGGTTCTATCTCCAGCGTGATGTCCTCCATAAGCACTACAATGCCATTTTCTTAATATCTCTCGTTGTTCATTTTCAGGAACACATCTTCTCATAATACCATCAATACCTTCTTTATATAAGTCTGGATCATCCCAAAAATAATGCCTCAAATCATAGAAGAATTTTCATCTTTGCTAAGCTATAAAGGTAGGAGGCAAATACTTCGAAACAATAAAGTTAGCAAAATCAGCATACCATGGACTCTCTTGAGAGCTCACCTTTATTGCAGCTAACTGTTCATTAGGAAAACTATCATTAACAGGAATAGGGTCATCAGGGATATTTTCTAATCTAGACAGATTATAAGCAACCTTCCTATCCACAGTATGTAAATCAAACACTTGTAAAAGAAGCACCCATCTAATAAGCCTAGGATTAGAATCTTTTTTTTCCATAAGGTACATAATAGCGGCATGATTAGAATGAATAGTAACTTTAGAATCAACAATATACTGCCTAAATTTATCACAAGCAAAAATCACAACTAGGAATTATTTCTCAATAGTAGCATAATTCTTATGAGCAGCGTCAAGAGTTTTACTAGCATAATGAATAACATTTAACTTCTTATATATCTGATGTCCAAGAACATCACCTATAGCATAATCACTAGCATCACACATAATTTCAAATGGTAAATTCCAATAAGGTGGTTGAACAATAGGGGAAGATATTAAAGCCTTCTTTAAAATTTCAAAAGCTTCTTTACAATCTTCATCAAAAACAAATGTTACATCTTTTTGAAGAAGATTAGTAAGAGGTTTTGATATTTTAAAGAAATCTTTAATAAACCTTCTATAGAAACTAGCATGACCAAGAATACTACGAATACCTTTAACATCCCTAGGATAGGGCATTTTCTCAATAGCTTCAACTTTAGCTCTATCAACTTGAAACCTCTTTCAGAGATTATATGTCCAAAAAAAATCCTTCATTAACCATAAAATGGCATTTCTCCCGATTAAGAACAAGATTAGTCTCCTCACATCTCTGCAAAACTTTATCAAGATTATGCAAACAATTATCAAAATAAGTTCCATAGACGGAGAAATCATCCATGAAAACTTTCACAATTTCTTCACACAAACCATGAAAGATAGCAGACATGCATCTTTGAAAGGTAGCAGGAGCATTACATAAACCAAAAGGCATACGTCTATAAGCATAGGTTCCATAAGGAAAAGTTAAAGTTGTTTTCTCTTGATCAAGCTTTTTAACAGCAATTTGAGAAAACCCAGAATAACCATCAAGAAAGCATAAATGAGGTTTCTTAGACAACCTTTCTAACATTTGATCAATAAAAGGCAAAGGATAATGATTTTCTTAGTGACTTTATTAACCTTCCTAAAATCAATGCACATCCAATAACCAACTACTACTCTTTGAGGAATGAGTTCAATATTTTTATTTGGCACAACAGTCATCCCTCATTTCTTAGGAACACAACGCACATGACTAACCCATCTACTATCAGCGATAGGATAAGTAATGCCAGCATCAAGGAGTTTCAATACCTCATTTCTTACCACATCCTTCATTTTAGGATTTAAACGGCGTTGATGTTCAACTACTGGCTTTGCATCAGGCTCAATATTAATAGCATACTGACCAAAAGTAGGAGAAATCCCTTTCAAATCATCAAGAGTATAACCAATAGCACCTTAATGTTTCTTCTATATCCTCAATAGTCTCTCCTCTTCTTTATCCGAAAATTGAGAACTAATAATAACAGGATATAATTTCATATCATCAATATGAGCATATTTAAGATTATCAGGCAAAGTCTTTAAATAAAAAACATGATCTTCCTTGGGTGGTAATGTTGTACCTAAGTCTTCCACAGGTAAATTATGTTTCAGCATTACTGTCTGATGTAGGAAAATCTCATCAATCTCACTCCTTTCTTCCATAAAGACATCATGCTTCCTAGATTTACTAGGATGAGAGACAATATAAGAAGCATCTTCACAAAATATAATGTGTCCCTCCTCTACATTTTCAGAAACAAGGTCCTTCACTATTGCTACTGTAGGTTCTACAGTTACTTGTTCCTCAGGTTCTACAAGTTTCTTTGCACTTTCATTAATCACACTAACTAACATATAGTGTTCTTTTACCTTAGTAGGGAAATGCATTTTCTCAATATAAGGTTGAGGCACAATAGAATCAACAGTATGAACTTCTATATCTCTAGCAGGAACACAATTAATAGTATCTTTATAAGGTGCATGGTACTTAGCTCATTCCTTTTTAGGAATATCAATGTAAGAAGCAAAAGCCTTATATAAGTTTGCAGAAACTTGAGAATCAAGACCATAAACAACACTAACATTATGAAAATCCTCAGATGACATAAAGTTTGTAATGCATTCATAGTCATAATTTACCTGACTTCCTACCTTTGGCATTCTCCCATGCTTCAGTGTTTTCTTGAATACGGTCAAGAAGATCCCATTTAGCTTCATCCTTCATACGTTTAAATGATCCAGAACAAGAAGCATCCAATAAATCCTTATCATGAAGAGGAAGCCTTTGCAAAGAAATTATGAATAAGGATATTATTGGGGAGCTCATGAGTGGGGCATCTGAGCATTAGTAACTTCAATCTCCCCCATTCGTGGGAAATGCTATCTCCGTCATGAGGCCAAAAATTATATATATAATTCCGATCTCTATGGATTTCACTGGGAGGATAAATTTTAGAATAAAACAGAGGTACAATTTCCTCCCATTCAATAGTCTGGCTATTTTTCAGCAGTTTGAACCATTCAGCGACTCGACCTGTCAATAATATAGAGAATAATTTCCTCTTCATGTGGTTCATTGTAATACCTGCACACTTGAACAACTCGCATAATTCATGTAAAAAGAGCAAATGATCACCAGGATGGACATTTCCATCACCTGAATAGCAGTTATCCATAACATGTTTAACAATCTTTATAGGTATTTTGTTAGGATCCAAATCATCAGGCGGTGGGTCACTTACTACCCTAGAAGTAGCAGTAGTGCCCGCAAATAAGGACTCAAATGGAGTCCCAAACATAGTGTAATAAAGCAGTAGACAGAAATAAAAACAGGACTTACAGCAGAAGCTTCCTTTATCAATTCCACTTCCCAATAGCGCTTCACTCCCTGACAACGGCGCCAGAAAATAGTCTTGATGACCCACAAGTATAGGGGGTGTATCGTAGTACTTTCGATAAATAAGAGTGTCGAACCCAACGAGGAGCAGAAGGTGTTGACAAACATTTTCGATGAAGGAATAACTGTAAGTACTAGAAAATAGATTTGTAGGGGTTTTTTGATATTGCGGATAAATAAAGTACGAGTAAATAAAATGCAGTAGTAATAATTGCAGCGAGTGGCACAATCCTTTCTTCAGCAAAGGACAAGCCGGTGAGTTTACTTATGATTAACAAACGTTCTCGAGGACACACATGAGCTTTCTGTCAAGTGCTTTTGTTCCATGCAGCTGAATGATGTTCGGTGTTTTGATAAGTGTTGTGTGGGTGAACCTATGCTAATGTACCGTCCCATCCAAGACTAATACATACTTGTGATTATACCCCTTGCAAGCATCCGCAACTACAAGAAAGTAATTAAGAAATAAATCTAACCACAGCTTTAAACTCCGGGATCCTACGCTCCCTCGTGTAAAGGTTTCCTAACGAGGGTTTAGGTTTCTGTCACTCCAGCAACCCCACAATTAGTAGCCAAATACACGATGCATTCCCCCAGGCCCATAAATGGTGAAGTATCAAGTAGTCAACGTTCACATGACACCACTATAAGAATAACACCACAACTTAAATATCAAACATTAAATATTATTCAACATTACTTCACTACTAACAACTTGACTTATCACATGTCCTCAAGAACAACACGAACTAATCACAACACATCATATATATCATGATCAGAGGTGATATAATGGATGATAACAATCTGGTCATAAAGTGCAAACACCGATAAATCTCACAAGCATCAACTACTAACAAGTAATCCACACCGGGAGAGAGATCTAATGCAAAACAACGATAGAGGCCCCTAGTTGTTACAACGGGAGGAAGGTGGACGATGAGGGTGATGGTGCTTGTGGTGATGATGATGATGATGACGATCTTGATGATGCCCGGAGTGATGACGGTGATGATGGCGGTGATTTCCCCTCTCCGGAGAGGAATTTCCGCGGCAGATTTCTCCCTCCCAGAGAGCTTTTCGCTCTCGGGTGTTTTACGCCCCGAGGCGACGGCGGAATAATTCTTCGAAGATGGAATGAGGCTTAGGGTTTCCTGGGGGACAGTCACGCAAAAGATATCCCCCATAGGTGGGCCAGGGTGGCCACACCATAGGTGGCACGGCCAACAGGGGGGCGCCACCCCATGGTGTGGGCCCACGGTGGCCCCCTCTGGCTCTCCTTCTGGTTGTGTTCCTCCTCTGAACTTTTAGGACACCTCCGGTGTCCCTCTTCTTCTTCTAATCTTCTGAAATATGGTATCCCGACGGTCCTTTTTCCATCAGATTCCTGGTCCCGGTGTTTATTCTCCAAAAATTATAAAACATGCAAAATAAGATAAAATAACATAAGAGATGCATCATACCATGAAATATATCGATGAATAACAGAAAATTATGATATAAAATAGTGATGCAAAATGGACGTATCAAGGTCCCTAAAAATAAATCCACATTGATTTCTAAACTTAGTTGCAGTCTTACTGGGAGCAGCAGGTTCGCCAGTATGAAAGACTCAATAGATTATCAGATGCCCTCCAAAGTCCATCTCTTTAGCCGGGCCTTGTTTCGACTTCTTGGTAGACGACATTGATGGAGAGGTATTATTGGAAGAAGTAAGTTCCCCGGCGTTCACTAAGGCTTTTTTATCGCAATTATCGTTGCTTGTTTCCGCTTCCACATCTGATACTTGCAATTGCTCTTCTTCCTCCATTCCCTGACCTGAATTGTTCAGGTACTACGAGCCGTCATCTTGATCTCCACCGTGATTGGGTCCACCGGGGAGTGTACTATCTTTTATTATCACGAACATGTCTTCTTCACCCTCTCTGTCGTGCATAGCACAACTAATACAAATGAAATATAAAAAAAAATCAACAATGTGAAAAATACTAAGTCATATCTCTATTTCAACAAGTCAAATAGATCTAATATTAAATATTTGAAAGATAAAATAATTTAACAATATGAAAAAGACTAAGTCATATCTCTATTTTCTATCCATAATACTAAGTCAAATATTTCAGCAAGTCAGAATTCTATAATCAGTATTCACTATAATCAAAATTCACTATAATCACTATAATGAAAATTCCTAAATCAAATATTTCACTATAATCAATATTATATATTCTATAATGGCTAATAGATAACAAGATAAAAGGGGTGGGTACACACTACTAAGGTTTAGCATTGTATATAATAATAACTTAGTAAAATTCCTTATCATGCGTACTACTAAAACTCTATCAATGCATATAGAAAATAGTGGGTGATTTGAGGGTGTGTCACTTGCCTTGGAAATAGAATGAACAATCACAACAAGAATAACAACAACGAGGGTATCCTTGCTCTTCTTCACAATCTAATAAAAGAAAAACAGAAACATACAAAACAAAGAAAGTATAAGCATACATAACAAAATAACGAGACAAAAACATATATATATATATATATATATGATATTCAATGAAAAATTTATGCCAAAAATCACGACAAGCAATATTAAAACTTTCTTTTGGTTCTACTGGATAGAGGATGTTAAAACAAAATCATAGCAATTTGAATCGCCTAAAAAGGAGTTCTGAAACCAAAGTTATCCCAATTTTGGTGTTTAAAAAGATCTACAAATAACATGTGTGTGCACGATACAAACGTGAAATTTTATTGCTATACATACTCGGCATATTATGCTAATTTCAAAAAATAAAAAAAAATCATCAAATTGGTATTACAGAACTAAAGTTATGAATTTTACAACTTTTAGCAATAAAACCTAAACCGTAAAGTAAACCCTGAACTAAATTAAACCCTAAACTGAAGTTATAAACCTAAACTAAACCCTAAACAAAAGTTAAAAATCTAAGTTAAACCTAAACTCTAAACATAACTTATAATAAGCAAAAAAAAAATCTAGCTCTCTCCAACGGTAGAGGAGGGCGACGTAGGGGGCACCGGCGCGGGCATGGGCACGGCGGCAAGGGCGCGGTTGGCGCTTGCACGGCGGTGAGGATGCACGGGAGACGAGGGTCTCACGGGCGCGGAGAGCATGCGGCGGCATCGCGACGGGCACCAACAAGGGCAGGGCGGCAGCGCCGGAATCGGGCATCCTGATGGTGTCGTCATCGCGCGACCCTCTGATCTTCGATTTTGGCTAAGTGCCCCGGGCCATGGAACGAGCTAGGGCTAATACGAACCTAGGCTCGCCGTTTAGTAATACCAACCGAGGCTGAAGGGGTGTTTTGGCCGCTTGAGTTTGCACGCACACTGCCACCCTTTAGCTCCGGGATGTGGCATGAACCGCGGCTAAAGCCCTGTTTTCCATTTTTTTATTTTTGCCCCATTTTTTAAACTTCTCAAATATTTAAAATCTCTAGTTTTGTATTATTTTGAATTTGGCAAAAAATTCAATATGAAAAGTATTTGAACTTGTATACGTAATCCAAATACATTTTCTGTTTTAAAAATAATTATTCTAACTGTTCAAACTAGTAACATTTTTTGATTGTTCACATATTTGAATTACCCGTTTTTGTATTGTTTTGAATTTGACAAAACTTTCAATATGAAAAGTATTGGAAATTGTATAATTAATTCAAATACATTTTCTGTTTTCAAAAATAATTATTCTAACTATTCAAACCAGTAACAATTTTTGAATTTTCACGTATTTGGATTGCCCTTTTTGTATTGTTTTGAATATGACAAAAATATCAATGTTAAAAATATTTGAAATTGTATAACTAATCCAAAAACATTTAGCATTTTCAAAAATAAATATTATGCCTATTCAAACTAGTAACAATTTTTGAATCTTCACATATTTGAATTACAATTTTTTTATGGTTTTGAATTTGACAAATTTTTTAATATGAAGAGTATTTGAAATTGAATAACTAATCCAAATACATTTTCCTTTTTCAAAAACAATTATTCTAACTATTCAAACTAGTAACAATTGTTGAATTTTCACATATATGAATTACCCGTTTTCATATCGTTTTGAATTTGACAAAACATTCAATATGAAGAGTATTTGAAATTGTATAACTAATCCAAATGAATTTTCTATTTTAAAAAATAATTATTCTAAATATTCAAACTAGTAACAATTTAAGAATTTTCACATATTTTAAATATCCTTTTTTTGTATTTTTTGAATTTGACAAAACTTTCGATATGAAAAGTATTTGAAACTGTATAACTAACTAAAATACATTTTGTATCACACCCTTGATCCAACGACTCACAAGTGCTCGAAACAAACATACCCTTGATTCAACGGCTCACGAGCACTAAAAAAGCACACGATCCGTGTGATTCTTCCGGATTCCGGTCAGGAGCCCCTCTCCCGAAATCCTACCCCTTTAGTCCCGGTTGGTAAAACAGTTTGGGATTAAACGTCGGTTTCTACCCGCCTCTAGCTTCCCACCATTTCTCACTATATATATGTAGGCTTGGCCGACCCTGGCATAGCATATCGGCAACCTCATCATTATCTCATGAATTCTGTCATACCCACTCTAACCTACCCGGAGGCGGAGGCGCTTTCCGCCTCGAACTACTGCTGCCCTCCCGGCTGGAGGCTGAGCGCTGCTGGTCCCTCCTGTCCCTCAAGGTGTGGCGCGTCGGGCGGCCATCATGAACCACTACTACGACGAGCTCACGCCCAAGGGTGTTTACATCACGGGAGAAGCTCGGGAGAACATGAAGAACCTCGTCGTCGGCGAGATCTACACCAGCCCCGAAGGAGAGAAGATGGTGGACGATTTTGGCTGGGGGCCAGAGTCGGATCAGCTCGAAACCGGATCTGTCGTGACAATCGGCCGGATCGACGTCTTCGTTGGCATGGTACGTACGTCCGTTTCAGCTCCTGACGATTTTGGATTTGATTCTGTGTCAGGGGAGGCCACCTGCGTTCAGTCCGATGGGGAGGAATCGGTCGGGATGATAGATCCGGCAAAAGAGCCCACCACGAAGAGGAAACAGCCGGAGGAGCCGGCATGGACCCCGCGTGCCCCGGTTATGAGAGAAGATGACACCGAGTCCATCCTGCACCTGCTGGAGGACCAGTACGAGGAAGACAGCGAAGATGAGGAAGAATACGAATCTGCGCAGAGCATTGTGCGCCAAGTCGCGGTGTACACGGCCCCTGCAACCAATCTTAGTCAGGGAAACGTGACCGCGCCGCTGTCGGAACAGCACAAGCACTGGCCCAGCAGCAAAACCCGGTTGACAGAAACCCGGTCTTAACCCGGGTTGACGGAGAATCGGCATCAGTTACCAGTCATGCGGCGGATAGCGAGTTGTAGGCAAACATGTTCGGATACCTAGCGAACCGGACACCAGGGCGGGTCCTTCAAATCCGCAACACCCGGCCCTATTCAACAACAACCTGATCCTGGATCCCACCGTTCTAGCCACAGTTATAACCCCGGAAAACGCGGCGGAACGTGTCAGGGACCTGGATGTAGCCCGCCGTGCATTGGAACAACAGAGAAGGCAAGTGGAAGCAAAAAAACAAGGGGTAGCTGCGCGCCAGCGCGATCTAGATGCATTGGAGAACCGGCTCCGAGAAGAAACAACCAGGGTGCGTCAAAGGACCCAGACCAGATTACCACCAACGGGTGGGGTCATAAACCCGACTACACTATTCATCACACCTCAGGACCAACCGATTCCAGCGGTAAACCAAGGAACCGTACATCAACCCGCTACTGGAGGAGCGCACCCGGTAAACACGCAGGCCGGGTTACCCATATTTCAGACTGGAGTTACTATCGGCAATACATTACCACCACCACCACCGTCGCGGTTTCACACGCCCGCAGGTCATTATAACAACCCCATGGACAATGTGTATGCTTCAACGTTAGCATTGAATCAGATCCCCGTAAGAGAGTCACCCCATGCGGAGCAGACCCGACGGGCGATCAATTTATTGCATACGGCAGTGGCACAACAAGTCAATTACCCGGACAACAGGAGTGGAATGCACGGGACACCGTACATCAGCCAGCAACGAGCCAATACCGGCTATATTCAGACAAGCTCAGCGCGACGGAGGGCAGAGCAGCAGCAAATGCCGCCTCCTCCCCGCGTCCAAGCAGTACCAGCGGCATCAGCGGCGCAAGCCATTGTGGATAGTTCCAGAGCCAGGAGAGCAGCGGCTGGGTCTGCGGTGCACGGACCAGCAGCAGCACCGCGTCCAGCCGCACCCCCCGCAGGATCACACGTTTCCCGAGTGAGGCCAGTTCCGACTAATCTCGCTGGGCCTAAATGTCTGTGGGATAGCATCAGAGCTGAGCCTTACCCGGATAAATTCAAGGAACCGGGTAAAGTAGTGAATTATGAGCCGACTATGGATCCGGAAACATGGTTGAGCAGCTATGAGATGGCAATGTCGATTCGCAACGCAACTGAAAATCTTCAAGCTAAGTTCATGTACCTAATGATGTCAGAAGGGGCAGCAAAGTTATGGTTCAATAATCTACCGGAGGGATCCATCAAGTCATGGGAGGAGTTGAAAACTGCGTTTATCAAGCACTTTCATGGGACGTGCAGAAAGCTATTTACTATCGATGACCTAGAACGGTGTGTCCAGAAGAAGGGAGAATCGGCGCGCAGTTGGGTGCACCGAGTCATGGAGATACTTCACTCATCTACAGATATTCAGCCCAAGGATGCGCTTCAAGCGATGGCAAAGACGTGCAAGTACATACCTTTAGTGCAAAAGTTAACTCGCGTGAAATCTAGTCGAAACGCTTCAGAGGTCACGATGGGAGAACTGATGGACGCATGCAACAAGCACGCTGCAACAGATACTACAGAAGAGGACGTCGATGACAAGAAAGCAAAGGCAAACCCAAGCAACAATGGAAGAACCGGCAATGGATCCACGCCGGGTAACAATGGAGGTAACAATGGGAACAATCAGACTAAGCGCCCGTTTGAGGGAAACTCCGAGTTTGTCGCTAGCACAGAAGCCGGGTCTTCGAGACCCAGGGCAGAAGGAAACTTCAATGGAGGAAACCAGAACGGAGGAAACTACGAAGGACCGCCAAGGGCGGGTAACAATTGGGATATCTTCAGTATGGCGTGCCCAAAGCACAGCAGAAACGGTAGGCCGGCTAACCATTCACTGGAGCAGTGTGCGGACCTACAGATATGGAAGAACGAGGAAATAAACAAGGCTATCCGAGGCGCAGGTAGGGGAGGAGGACCGGGTCCGGGTGGAAACCCGGGCCATGGCCCACCCCCAGCCGGCAACCCGGCAGGCGGAAACCCGGGCAATAACCAGGGGGAGCTGGAGGTTTCCAGACCAACCCCAAGTAGTTGGGACAATACGACGTACATACTATAGGAATTTCCAACAAGGATAGAAAGATACTGAAAAAGGCGGTAACTCAGTTGCCTCGGCCGTCCCGAGATACCTGAGATGGTCAGAGCAAGATGTAACATGGAGTAGAAGGGATCACCCGGCAAGGATAGAACACCCGGGAGTCTTAGCATTGGTGGTTGCGCCGCAGGTTAATGGCTATGCGTTAAAAAATGTCTTGATGGACGGCGGTAGTAGTATCAACATCTTGTATTGGGAAACCTTTCTACGCATGGGTCTCAAGGAGTCCCAGCTACAGAAGAGCTCGACAGTTTTTCACGGGATAGTACCGGGTCACTAGGCGTGCCCCGAAGGAAAAATCACACTGGAGGTAGCTTTTGGAGAATCGAAGGACAATTTCCGGGTTGAGTGGCTCACTTTCTAGGTGGTCAAGTTGCGCAGCCCTTATCACGCGTTATTCGGAAGGCCGTCTTATGCTAAGTTCATGGCCAGGCCATGTTATGTGTATCTACAGCTAAAAATCCCGGGTCCAAAACAGACCATCACCATACATGGGAACCGGGATATAGCAGCTGAGTGCGATGAAGGAGATGCGGCAATGGCTGAACAAGCCTGCAGAAAAGAGGAACTCAAGTATTACCGGTCTCAAGTAGACCCGGATGACAGAACAGCATTAAAAATGCCGAATACTGAAGATGAGAGGGCGAAGTTCAAGGCAGCGCAGGGCACCAAGATGGTGGCTTGTATCGAGGGTGATCCCTCCAAGCAATTTTCTATAGGATCTAACTTGGACAGCGAGCAGGAGAAAGCACTTGTGGAGTTCATTCGTTCGAATTAGGATGTGTTCGCCTGGACGCCAAGTGACATGCCGGGTATCCCTACAGAACTGGTAGAGCACAGTTTGCACGTCGATCCCAAGTCCAGGCCTGTGTCCAGGCCTGTAAAGCAGGGCCTGAGGAAAATGAATAAAGAAAGAAGGAAGGCTATAGGAGAAGAAATCGCGCGGCTGCTTACAGCCGGCTTCATCATGGAAGTATTTCACCCGGACTGGTTAGCAAACCCGGTTCTCGTGATGAAAAAGACCAACGAGTTGAGAATGTGCATCCTTTATACAAGTCTCAACAAGCATTGCCCAAAGGATCCATTTGCACTACCAAGGATAGATCAGATCATAGACGCAGTAGCTGGAAGTGACCTATTATGTTTCCTGGACGCATATTTCGGGTATCATCAGATCAAGCTTAAAAAGGAAGATTGGGAGAAAACATCGTTTATAACCCCTTTTGGGGTCTTCTGTTACAAGACCATGACATTTGGATTGAAGAACTCTGGCGCAACCTATCAACGGTGCATTCAGAAGTGCTTTGAGGACCAAATTGGACGAAATGTTCACGCATACGTGGATGATGTGGTGATCAAGACCAGGAAAGCGGAGACATTTATTGATGATCTAAAGGAAACATTCAAGAACCTGAGAAGGTACCAGATGAAACTTAACCCATCAAAGTGTGTCTTTGGAGTTCCAGCCGGGAAATTACTCGGTTTTATCGTTTCTGAGAGAGGAATTGAGGCAAATCCGGATAAAATCAAAGCTATCCAAAGTCTGAAAAACCTGAAAATCTGAAGCTTGTTCAGAAGCTCACAGGGTGCGTAGCAGCGCTCAGCCGGTTCATATCCAGACTCGGAGAGAAGGCAATACCCTTGTACCGGCTCTTGAAGAAATCTGATAAGTTCGTATGGGATCAAGAGGCGGACGAGGCGTTCGAAGCACTAAAGAAGCAGTTATCTGAGGCACCAGTCCTAGCAGCCCCAGGTCCCAAAGAGCCCATGCTATTATACGTTGCAGCCGGGCCCCGGGCGGTTAGCGCGGTGGTTGTCGTCGAGCGTAAGGAGGATGGAAAAGAATACCCGGTCCAGAGGCCGGTTTATTATGTCGGCGAGGTATTGTCAGAGGCAAAACAGCGCTACCCACATTGGCAAAAACTGGTTTTCGGGGTCTTCATGGCCACCCGGAAACTGAAGCCGTATTTTCAGGAAGATCCCATAACAGTGGTCAGTTCTATACCAATGTCGGACATCATCAGAAACTCGGACGCAACATGCAGAATAGCTAAGTGGGCGATCGAGATGGGAGATTACCACATCAACCACGAGCCCAGGTCAGCAATCAAATCTCAAGCTCTAGTCGATTTCATTAACGATTGGACTCACACAGGCATGCCCACCATGGCTCCAAATTCCGAGTCTTGGATAATGCACTTTGATGGTTCCAAGCAGTACGAGGGATCAGGGGCCGGAGTGGTGGCTAACATCACCCAAAGGAGACAAGTTAAGTTACGTGCTGCAGATTCATTTCGATTGTTCCAATAACGTGGCCGAGTATGAGGCCCTATTGCATGGATTAAAGGTAGCCAAGGAGATGAACATTAAGAGGATACGATGCTTTGGAGATTCGGACCTAGTGGTACAACAGGTATCAGGAACTTGGGATAGAAAAGACGCAACTATGGCAGCATACCGCAGAGAGGTGGACAGGGTTGCCGGATGTTTTTCCGGGTATGAGGTGGAGCATATAGACAGAAGAAAAAACGAGGCAGCAGACGCACTTGCCAGACTCGGCTCACGCAGAGAGCCGGTTCCACCTAATGTTTTCCTGGATGAACTATGGCGACCATCAGTAAAAACCGAGCCTGAGGAAGAACTGGCAAATCAAGACCCGGATTTGGAGCTCGTGGCCACAGTACGTGCTGTTCCCGAGTGGACAGAGCCGTTCTTGGCCTACCTATCACGGGGTGAGTTACCACAGCAGGAGGTATTACCAAGACAAATTATGAGGCGAGCAAAAGGATATTTTATCATCAAAGGGGAGTTGTACAAAAGAAGCGCAGCAGGAGCCTTTTTGCGCTGCGTAGCACCAGAAGAAGGCCGACAGATCCTCAAGGAGATCCATGAAGGTGATTGTGGGCATCATGCATCTACAAGATACCTTGTGGCCAAAGCTTATCGACACGGTTTCTTCTGGCTCACGGCCCTAGCAGATGCGGAGCACTTGGTGGCAAGGTGTGACGGATGTCAAAGGTACGCTCGCCAAACCCATGTGCCGGCTATGGAATTGCGGACTATCCCGCTAACTTGGCCGTTTGCGGTTTGGGGTATGGACATGGTTGTCCCCTTCCACATGTCACCTTGCAAAAAGACACATCTCTTAGTGGTTGTTGATAAGTTCACAAAGTGGGTTGAGGTCATGCCAGTCACCAACTGTGAAGCAATTACAGCAGCCAAGTTTCTGAAAAGGATTATCTATCGGTTCGGTTATCCCCACAGCATAATTACCGACAATGGAACCAACATGTCCCTTGGCGAGATGGAGAAGTTTTGTGGAAACAATGGCATCCGCTTGGACATAGCCTCAGTGGCCCACCCACAGGCCAATGGACAAGCGGAAAGAGCAAATCAGGAATTGCTTCGTGGATTAAAACCATGGTTGCGAGTCCCGTGCATCAGAGCTGCTGGTGCATGGGTTGACGAGTTACCTTCAGTAGTTTGGGGTATCAACACCACGCCTAACAGATCTACCCAGATGACACCGTTTTTTATGGTCTATGGCGAAGAAGCAGTATTGCCGAGTGATATTATTCACGACTCGCCTCGAGTATCGGCTTATGTCGAGGTGGAAAACGAGAAGACCCGGCAAGACGCTGTGGATATGCTAGAAGAAGAAAGGGAACACGCTTTGGAGAGATCAACCATATATCAGCAGGATCTGCGAAGGTATCATAGCCGGCGCGTGAAAACCCGGGTCTTCCAGGAAGGAGACCTGGTTCTACGCCTCGTGCAATCAAAAGAAGGAAAACATAAGTTATCACCGCCATGGGAAGGACCGTTCATCATAAGCCAGAATCAGCACAACGGATCATATTACTTGATAGATGCAAGGGAAGAGTCCGCAACGGTTAATGACACCGCTCATACCACTTCATCTATGCAAGAGAAAGAAAGACCATGGAACGTGGCTCAGCTACGTCCCTACTATACCTAGCATAGCCTAGATTCACAAAATGGAAGTGCATGATGTAACAGGCAGCAGGTTTCAGACGCACTCTTTTCCTATCCAGGGTACCTAAAGGGACTGGAGGGTTTTTAATGAGGCGGCTTGCTGACCTAACTTTTCTCATATCAATAAAGAGATGGTTGAACAATATGTTATTTCCTTTGTACGTGTCTTTATCATTTTTTTCTTTTATACTTTTTATCTTTCTTTCAGGTAAGTATTGTTTACTATTCTTTAGTACATTAGTTTTTTTGGCAGGTTGCGTATAAGTAGGTCTTGGGGGCTGATTTCTTGAATAGCACAGTTACAAACTCAAAGACTCGGCCATGATGCCTATGAGTTATAAGGGCCGGTTACTCGCAAACGAGTACGGCTGCAAGCTTATAACCGGACGAAGGAGCCAAATTTTCTTGACTTTTCTTACTTAAGCTCGATGTGACTCGCACTAAAGTGGCATGATTTCCTCGCATACGATCACAATCAGTCATGATGCCCAATGGGACTTGCCTGACCCTGTCTTCGTATAGATGTAGCAACATGATTATCCACGCGAAAGCCAGCTTAGAGTACAAGAGAGCCAAAAGGGTCATCTAAACCACAAGTTATGCAGAGTACAGGGTTGATAACCGGAAAATCACAGTTTATTAAGCATAACTTCAAAACCTATGTGAAACGGCTCTAGGTTTTGGGCTTATCAGAATTGATTTGTTCTATTTGACAAACCTAGCACCCTAGACTCGGAAGTTCGGGCCTTGGGGACTGGGAATTTGAAATAATAAACAAATCATCTAGTCATCAAGCTCAAAAACCCAAAAATCCGAGTCTTGGGGACTTGGGGACTTAGAGAAAAGTCCACCTGTCAAAACCCACGAAACTCGGAAACTGAGTCTCACAAAAGGAACTATAAAGAAAGTCGGAGTATCAAGAGTAAATAAGCTCAAAGGCAGATAGATATCGAATTCATCCAAAGGCCAGAAAGGCCACGAAAGCTATTAAGGTTTCAAAACATATTACATGACGCGATAGTAATATCAAAGGTGCACAGGCGCACCATCAGAAACAGTTGTTTAAAAGGCCCATTGGCCGAATGACGCATCAGGTATGACAGCAGATAGAAAAGAGTGGGTGATTTGAGGGTGTGTCACTTGCCTTGGAAATAGAATGAACAATCACAACAAGAATAACAACAACGAGGGTATCCTTGCTCTTCTTCACAATCTAATAAAAGAAAAACAGAAACATACAAAACAAAGAAAGTATAAGCATACATAACAAAATAACTAGACAAAAACATATATATATATATATATATGATATTCAATGAAAAATTTATGCCAAAAATTACGACAAGCAATATTAAAACTTTCTTTTGGTTCTACTGGATAGAGGATGTTAAAACAAAATCATAGCTATTTGAATCGCCTAAAAAGGAGTTCTAAAACCAAGGTTATCCCAATTTTGGTGTTTAAAAAGATCTACAAATAACATGTGTGTGCACGATACAAACGTGAAATTTTATTGCTCTACATACTCGGCATATTATGCTAATTTCAAAAAAGAAAAAAAATCATCAAATTGGTATTACAGAACTAAAGTTATGAATTTTACAAGTTTTAGCAATAAAACCTAAACCGTAAAGTAAACCCTGAACTAAATTAAACCCTAAACTGAAGTTATAAACCTAAACTAAACCCTAAACAAAAGTTAAAAATCTAAGTTAAACCTAAACTCTAAACATAACTTATAATAAGCAAAAAAAATATCTAGCTCTCTCCAACGGTAGAGGAGGGCGACGTAGGGGGCACCGGCGCGGGCATGGGCACGGCGGCAAGGGCGCGGTTGGCGCTTGCACGGCGGTGAGGATGCACGGGAGACGAGGGGCTCACGGGCGCAGAGAGCATGCGGCGGCATCGCGACGGGCACCAACAAGGGCAGGGCGGCAGCGCCGGAATCGGGCATCCTGATGGTGTCGTCATCGCGCGACCCTCTGATCTTCGATTTTGGGTAAGTGCCCCGGGCCATGGACGAGCTAGGGCTAATACGAACCTAGGCTCGCCGTTTAGTAATACCAACCGGGGCTAAAGGGGTGTTTTGGCCGCTTGAGTTTGCGTGCACACTGCCACCCTTTAGCTCCGGGATGTGGCATGAACCGCGGCTAAAGCCCTATTTTCGATTTTTTTATTTTTGCCCCATTTTTTAAACTTCTCAAATATTTAAAATCTCTAGTTTTGTATTATTTTGAATTTGAAAAAAAATTCAATGTGAAAAGTATTTGAACTTGTATACGTAATCCAAATACATTTTCTGTTTTAAAAATAATTATTCTAACTGTTCAAACTAGTAACATTTTTTGATTGTTCACATATTTGAATTACCCGTTTTTGTATTGTTTTGAATTTGACAAAACTTTCAATATGAAAATTATTGGAAATTGTATAATTAATTCAAATACATTTTCTGTTTTCAAAAATAATTATTCTAACTATTCAAACCAGTAACAATTTT
The DNA here is from genome assembly GCA_028641055.1 of Alopecurus myosuroides. NCBI lineage: Eukaryota > Viridiplantae > Streptophyta > Magnoliopsida > Poales > Poaceae > Alopecurus > Alopecurus myosuroides. The sequence continues at coordinate 27,717,954 of CM054059.1, read as the reverse complement.
TGAATTTTCACGTATTTGGATTGCCCTTTTTGTATTGTTTTGAATATGAAAAAAATATCAATATTAAAAATATTTGAAATTGTATAACTAATCCAAAAACATTTACCATTTTCAAAAATAAATATTATGCCTATTCAAACTAGTAACAATTTTTGAATCTTCACATATTAGAATTACAATTTTTTTATTGTTTTGAATTTGACAAAATTTTTAATATGAAGAGTATTTGAAATTGAATAACTAATCCAAATACATTTTCCTTTTTCAAAAACAATTATTCGAACTATTCAAACTAGTAACAATCGTTGAATTTTCACATATATGAATTACCCGTTTTCATATCGTTTTGAATTTGACAAAACTTTCAATATGAAGAGTATTTGAAATCGTATAACTAATCCAAATGAATTTTCTATTTTAAAAAATAATTATTCTAAATATTCAAACTAGTAACAATTTAAGAATTTTCACATATTTTAAATATCCTTTTTTGTATTTTTTGAATTTGACAAAACTTTCGATATGAAAAGTATTTGAAACTATATAACTAACTCAAATACATTTTGTATCACACCCTTGATCCAACGACTCACAAGTGCTCGAAACAAACATACCCTTGATTCAACGGCTCACGAGCACTAAAAAAGCACACGATCCGTGTGATTCTTCCGGATTCATGGGCTTCAGACGGTCAGGAGCCCCTCTCCCGAAATCCTACCCCTTTAGTCCCGGTTGGTAAAACAGTTCGGGATTAAACGTCGGTTTCTACCCGCCTCTAGCTTCCCACCATTTCTCACTATATATATGTAGTCTTGGCCGACTCTGGCATAGCATATCGGCAACCTCATCATTATCTCATGAATTCTGTCATACCCACTCTAACCTACCCAGAGGCGGAGGCGCTTTCCGCCTCGAACTACCGCTGCCCTCCCGGCTGGAGGCTGAGCGCTGCTGGTCCCTCCTGTCCCTCAAGGTGTGGCGCGTCGGGCGGCCATCATGAACCACTACTACCACGAGCTCACGCCCAAGGGTGTTTACATCACGGGAGAAGCTCGGGAGAACATGAAGAACCTCGTCGTCGGCGAGATCTACACCAGCCCCGAAGGAGAGAAGATGGTGGACGATTTTGGCTGGGGGCCAGAGTCGGATCTGCTCGAATCCGGATCAGTCGTGACAATCGGCCGGATCGACGTCTTCGTTGGCATGGTACGTAGGTCCGTTTCAGCTCCTGACGATTTTGGATTTGATTCTGTGTCAGGGGAGGCCACCTGCGTTCAGTCCGATGGGGAGGAATCGGTCGGGACGATAGATCCGGCAAAAGAGCCCACCACGAAGAGGGAACAGCCGGAGGAGCCGGCATGGACCCCGCGTGGCCGGGTTATGAGAGAAGATGACATCGAGTCCATCCTGCACCTGCTGGAGGACCGGTACGAGGAAGACAGCGAAGATGAGGAAGAATACGAATCTGCGCAGAGCATTGTGCGCCAAGTCGCGGTGTACACGGCCCCTGCAACCAATCTTAGTCAGGGAAACGTGACCGCGGCCGCTGTCGGAACAACACAAGCACTGGCCCAGCAGCAAAACCCGATCTTAACCCGGGTTGACGGAGAATCGGCATCAGTTACCAGTCATGCGGCGGATAGCGAGTTGCAGGCAAACATGTTCGGATACCTGGCGAACCGGACACCAGGGGCGGGTACTTCAAATCCGCAACACCCGGCCCTATTCAACAACAAGCTGATCCTGGATCCCACCGTTCTAGCCACAGTTATAACCCCGGAAAACACGGCGGAACGTGTCAGGGACCTGGATGTAGCCCGTCGTGCATTGGAACAACAGAGAAGGCAAGTGGAAGTAGAAAAACAAGGGGTAGCTGCGCGCCAGCGCGATCTAGATGCATTGGAGAACCGGCTCCGAGAAGAAACAACCAGGGTGCGTCAAAGGACCCAGACCAGATTACCAGCAACGGGTGGGGTCATAAACCCGACTACACTATTCATCACACCTCAGGACCAACCGATTCCAGCGGTAAACCAAGGAACCGTACATCAACCCGCTACTGGAGGAGCGCAACCGGTAAACACGCAGGCCGGGTTACCCATATTTCAGACTGGAGTTACTATCGGCAATACATTACCACCACCACCACCGTCGCGGTTTCACACGCCCGCAGGTCATTATAACAACCCCATGGACAATGAGTATGCTGCAACGTTAGCATTGAATCAGATCCCTGTAAGAGAGTCACCCCATGCGGAGCAGACCCGACGGGCGATCGATTTATTGCATACGGCAGTGGCACAACAAGTCAATTACCCGGACAACAGGAGTGGAATGCACGGGACACCGTACATCAGCCAGCAACGAGCCAATACCGGCAATATTCAGACAAGCTCAGCGCGACGGAGGGAAGAGCAGCAGCAAATGCCGCCTCCTCCCCGCGTCCAAGCAGTACCAGCGGCATCAGCGGCGCAAGCCATTGTGGATAGTTCCAGAGCCAGGAGAGCAGCGGCCGGGTCTGCGGTGCACGGACCAGCAGCAGCACCGCGTCCAGCCGCACCCCCCGCAGGATCACACGTTTCCCGAGTGAGGCCAGTTCCGACTAATCTCGCTGGGCCTAAATGTGTGTGGGACAGCATCAGAGCTGAGCCTTACCCGGATAAATTCAAGGAACCGGGTAAAGTAGTGAATTATGAGCCGACTATGGATCCGGAAACATGGTTGAGCAGCTATGAGATGGCAATGTCGATTCGCAACGCAACTGAAAATCTTCAAGCTAAGTTCATGTACCTAATGATGTCAGAAGGGGCAGCAAAGTTATGGTTCAATAATCTACCGGAGGGATCCATCAAGTCATGGGAGGAGTTGAAAACTGCGTTTATCAAGCACTTTCATGGGACGTGCAGAAAGCTATTTACTATCGATGACCTAGAACGGTGTGTCCAGAAGAAGGGAGAATCGGCGCGCAGTTGGGTGCACCGAGTCATGGAGATACTTCACTCATCTACAGATATTCACCCAAGGATGCGCTTCAAGCGATGGCAAAGACGTTCAAGTACATACCTTTAGTGCAAAAGTTAACTCGCATGAAATCTATTCGAAACGCTTCAGAGGTCACGATGGGAGAACTGATGGACGCATGCAACAAGCACGTTGCAACAGATACTACAGAAGAGGACGCCGATGACAAGAAAGCAAAGGCAAACACAAGCAACAATGGAAGAACCGGCAATGGATCCACGCCAGGTAACAATGGAGGTAACAATGGGAACAATCAGACTAAGCGCCCGTTTGAGGGAAACTCCGAGTTTGTCGCTAGCACAGAAGCCGGGTCTTCGAGACCCAGGGAAGAAGGAAACTTCAATGGAGGAAACCAGAACGGAGGAAACGACCAAGGAACGCCAAGGGCGGGTAACAATTGGGATATCTTCAGGATGGCGTGCCCAAAGCACAGCAGAAACGGTAGGCCGGCTAACCATTCACTGGAGCAGTGTGCGGACCTACAGAGATTGAAGAACGAGGAAATAAACAAGGCTATCCGAGGCGCAGGTCGGGGAGGAGGACCGGGTCCGGGTGGAAACCCGGGCCATGGCCCACCCCCAGCCGGCAACCCGGCAGGCGGAAACCCGGGCAATAACCAGGGGGGAGCTGGAGGTTTCCAGACCAACCCCAAGAAGTTGGGACAATACCACGTACATACTACATGAATTTCCAACAAGGATAGAAAGATACTGAAAAAGGCGGTAAACTCAGTTGCCTCGGCCATCCCGAGATACCTGAGATGGTCAGAGCAAGATGTAACATAGAGTAGAAGGGATCACCCGGCAAGGATAGAACACCCGGGAGTCTTAGCATTGGTGATTGCGCCGCAGGTTAATGGCTATGAGTTAAAAAAGGTCTTGATGGACGGCGGTAGTAGTATCAACATCTTGTATTGGGAAACCTTTCTACGCATGGGTCTCAAGGAGTCCCAGCTACAGAAGAGCTCGACAGTTTTTCACGGGATAGTACCGGGTCACTCAGCGTGCCCCGAAGGAAAAATCACACTGGAGGTAGCTTTTGGAGAATCGAAGGACAATTTCCGGGTTGAGTGGCTCACTTTCGAGGTGGTCAAGTTGTGCAACCCTTATCACGCGTTATTCGGAAGGCCGGCTTACGCTACGTTCATGGCCAGGCCATGTTATGTGTATCTACAGCTAAAAATCCTGGGTCCAAAACAGACCATCACCATACATGGGAACCGGGATATAGCGGCTGAGTGCGATGAAGGAGATGCGGCAATGGCTGAACAAGCCTGCAGAAAAGAGGAACTCAAGTATTACCGGTCTCAAGTAGACCCGGATGACAGAACAGCATTAAAAAGGCCGAATACTGAAGATGAGAGGGCGAAGTTCAAGGCAGCGCAGGACACCAAGATGGTGGCTTGTGTCGAGGGTGATCCCTCCAAGCAATTTGCTATAGGATCTAACTTGGACAGCGAGCAAGAGAAAGCACTTGTGGAGTTCATTCGTTCGAATCAGGATGTGTTCGCCTGGACGCCCAGTGACATTCCGGGTATCCCTACAGAACTGGTAGAGCACAGTTTGCACGTCGATCCCAAGTCCAGGCCTGTGTCCAGGCCTGTGAAGCAGGGCCTAAGGAAAATGAATGAAGAAAGAAGGAAGGCTATAGGAGAAGAAATCGCGCGGCTGCTTACAGCCGGCTTCATCATGGAAGTATTTCACCCGGACTGGTTAGCAAACCCGGTTCTCGTGATGAAAAAGACCAACGAGTGGAGAATGTGCATCGATTATACAAGTCTCAACAAGCATTGCCCAAAGGATCCATTTGCACTACCAAGGATAGATCAGATCATAGACGCAGTAGCTGGAAGTGACCTATTATGTTTCCTGGACGCATATTCCGGGTATCATCAGATCAAGCTTAAAAAGGAAGATTGGGAGAAAACATCGTTTATAACCCCTTTTGGGGCCTTCTGTTACAAGACCATGACATTTGGATTGAAGAACTCTGGCGCAACCTATCAACGGTGCATTCAGAAGTGCTTTGAGGACCAAATTGTACGAAATGTTCACGCATGCGTGGATGATGTGGTGATCAAGACCAGGAAAGCGGAGACATTTATTGATGATCTAAAGGAAACATTCAAGAACCTGAGAAGGTACCAGATGAAACTTAACCCATCAAAGTGTGTCTTTGGAGTCCCAGCCGGGAAATTACTCGGTTTTATCATTTCTGAGAGAGGAATTGAGGCAAACCCGGATAAAATCAAAGCTATCCAATGTCTGAAAAAACCAGAAAATCTGAAGCTTGTTCAGAAGCTCACAGGGTGCGTAGCAGCGCTCAGCCGGTTCATATCCAGACTCGGAGAGAAGGCAATACCCTTGTACCGGCTCTTGAAGAAATCTGATAAGTTCGTATGGGATCAAGAGGCGGACGAGGCGTGCGAAGCACTAAAGAAGCAGTTATCTGAGGCACCAGTCCTAGCAGCCCCAGGTCCCAAAGAGCCCATGCTATTATACGTTGCAGCCGGGCCCCGGGCGGTTAGCGTGGTGGTTGTCATCGAGCGTAAGGAGGATGGAAAAGAATACCCGGTCTAGAGACCGGTTTATTACGTCAGCGAGGTATTGTCAGAGGCAAAACAGCGCTACCCACATTGGCAAAAGCTAGTTTTCGGGGTCTTCATGGCCAGCCGGAAACTGAAGCCGTATTTTCAGGAACATCCCATAACAATGGTCAGTTCTATACCAATGTCGGACATCATCAGAAACTCGGACGCAACAGGCAGAATAGCTAAGTGGGCGATCGAGATGGGAGATTACCACATCAACTACGAGCCCAGGTCAGCAATCAAATCTCAAGCTCTAGTCGATTTCATTAACGATTGGACTCACACAGGCATGCCCACCATGGCTCCAAATTCCGAGTCTTGGATAATGCACTTTGATGGTTCCAAGCAGTACGAGGGATCAGGGGCCGGAGTGGTGCTAACTTCACCCAAAGGAGACAAGTTAAGTTACGTGCTGCAGATACATTTAGATTGTTCCAATAACGTGGCCGAGTATGAGGCCCTATTGCATGGATTAAAGGTAGCCAAGGAGATGAACATTAAGAGGATACGGTGCTTTGGAGATTCGGACCTCGTGGTACAACAGGTATCAGGAACTTGGGCTAGAAAAGACGCAACTATGGCAGCATACCGCAGAGAGGTGGACAGGGTTGCCGGATGTTTTTCCGGGTATGAGGTGGAGCATATAGACAGAAGAAAAAACGAGGCAGCAGACGCACTTGCCATACTCGGCTCGCGCAGAGAGCCGGTTCCACCTAATGTTTTCCTGGATGAACTATGGCGACCATCAGTAAAAACCGAGCCTGAGGAAGAACTGGCAAATCAAGACCCGGATTTGGAGCTCGTGGCCACAGTACGTGCTGTTCCCGAGTGGACAGAGCCGTTCTTGGCCTACCTATCACGGGGCGAGTTACCACAGCAGGAGGTATTAGCAAGACAAATTCTGAGGCGAGCAAAAGGATATTCTATCATCAATGGGGAGTTGTACAAAAGAAGCGCAACAGGAGCCTTTTTGCGCTACATATCACCAGAAGAAGGCCGACATATCCTCAAGGAGATCCATGAAGGTGATTGTGGGCATCATGCATCTACAAGATCCCTTGTGGCCAAAGCTTATCGACACGGTTTCTTCTGGCTCACGGCCCTAGCAGATGCGGAGCACTTGGTGGAAAGGTGTGACGGATGTCAAAGGTACGCTCGCCAAACCCATGTGTCGGCTATGGAATTGCGGACTATCCCGCTAACTTGGCCGTTTGCGGTTTGGGGTATGGACATGGTTGGCCCCTTCCACATGTCACCTTGCAAAAAGACACATCTCTTAGTGGCTGTTGATAAGTTCACAAAGTGGGTTGAGGTCATGCCAGTCACCAACTGTGAAGCAATTACAGCAGTCAAGTTTCTGAAAAGGATTATCTATCGGTTCGGTTATCCCCACAGCATAATTACCGACAATGGAACCAACATGTCCCTTGGCGAGATGGAGAAGTTTTGTGGAAACAATGGCATCCGCTTGGACATAGCCTCAGTGGCCCACCCACAGGCCAATGGACAAGCGGAAAGAGCAAATCAGGAATTGCTTCGTGGATTAAAACCATGGTTGCGAGTCCCGTGCATCAGAGCTGCTGGTGCATGGGTTGACGAGTTACCTTCAGTAGTTTGGGGTATCAACACCACGCCTAACAGATCTACCCAGATGACACCGTTTTTTATGGTCTATGGCGCAGAAGCAGTATTTCCGAGTGATATTATTCATGACTCGCCTCGAGTATCGGCTTATGTCGAGGTGGAAAACAAGAAGACCCGGCAAGACGATTTGGGTATGCTAGAAGAAGAAAGGGAACAAGCTTTGGAGAGATCAGCCATATATCAGCAGGATCTGCGAAGGTATCATAGCCGGCCCGTGAAAACCCGGGTCTTCCAGGAAGGAGACCTGGTTCGACGCCGCGTCCAATCAAAAGAAGGAAAACATAAGTTATCACCGCCATGGGAAGGACCGTTCATCATAAGCCGGAATCTGCACAACGGATCATATTACTTGATAGATGCAAGGGAAGAGTCGGCAACGGTTAATGACACCGCTCATACGACTTCATCTATGCAAGAGAAAGAAAGACCATGGAACGTGGCTCACCTACGTCCCTACTATACCTAGTATAGCCTAGATTCACAAAATGGAAGTGCACGATGTAACAGGCAGCAAGTTTCAGACGCACTCTCTTCCTATCCAGGGTACCTAAAGGGACTGGAGGGTTTTTAATGAGGCGGCTTGCTGACCTAACTTTTCTCATATCAATAAAGAGATGGTTGAACAATTAGTTATTTCCTTTGTACGTGTCTTTATCATTTTTTTTCTGTTATACTTTTTATCTTTCTTTCAGGTAAGTATTGTTTACCATTCTTTAGTACATTAGTTTTTTTGGCAGGTTGCGTATAATTAGGTCTTGGGGGCTGATTGCTTGAATAGCACAGTTACAAACTTAAAGACCCGGCCATGATGCCTATGAGTTATAAGGGCCGGTTACGCGCAAACGAGTACGGCTGCAAGCTTATAACCGGACGAAGGAGCCAAATTTTCTTGACTTTTCTTACTTAAGCTCGATGTGACTCGCACTAAAGTGGCATGATTTGCTCGCATATGATCACAATCAGTCATGATGCCCAATGGGACTTGCCTGACCATGTCTTCGTATATATGTAGCAACATGATTATCCACACGAAAGCCGGCTTAGAGTACAAGAGAGCCAAAAGGTTCATCTAAACCACAAGTTATGCAGAGTACAGGGTTGATAACCGGAAACTCACAGTTTATTAAGCATAACTTCAAAACCTATGTGAAACGGCTCTAGGTTTTGGGCTTATCAGAATTGATTTGTTCTATTTGAAAAACCTAGCACCCTAGACTCGGAAGTTTGGGCCTTGGGCACTACTAGGGAAAAGCTTACCCGTGACGCACCATTTGGCTTATCCGTGACGCACCATGGCGCGTCACGGCTATCACGCCGCGCCTATTGAAAATAGCCGTGACGCAGCTGTTTTTGGTGCATCACGGCTATCTTTCGTTACCCGAGGCGCACCTGTTTTTGGTGCGTCACGGCTATCTTTCGTTACCCGTGGCGCACCTGTTTTGGTGCGTCACGGCTATTGATTTCGAAATTTTAAAAAAAAAGCGGGACAGATCCAGATCTAGATCTAGATCTAGATCCAGATCTGGCCGCCCAAAATTTTGAAATTTTGAAAAACGAAAACAGAGTGGTCGCCGGAGTGGATGGTGGGTGGAGGGTGGTCGCCGGAGTGGAGGGTGGTCGCCGGAGAGGATGGTGGTCGCCGGAGAGGATGGTGGGTGGAGGGTGGTCGCCGGAGTGGAGGGTGGTCGCCGGAGAGGAGGTGGCCGTGGTAGTGGAGGAGGTCGCCGGAGAGGAGATGGCCACCGGAGAGGAGGTGGCCGCCGGAGTCGAGGTGGTCACCGTAGAGGAGGTGGTCGCCGGAGTAGAGGTCGCCGCCGGAGTAGTGCCGGAGTAGACGTGAGGTGGTGGTGGTGGTGGTGGTGGTGGTGATGGTGGTGGTGGTAGGAGGAGGAAAGGGAAGAGAGAAAGAAGAGAGAATGGAGAGTGGAGGAAGGAGAAAGGAATGGAGAAGAGTGGAGGAAGTAGGAGGAAGGGGAGTATATATAGGTGGGTGGCCCTCCCGGATTCGAAATTTGAAAATTTCTGCCCAGACATAGCCGTGACGCACCATATATGTGGTGCGTCACGCCTATCTTACTTAGCCGTGACGCACCATACATGTGGTGCGTCACGCCTATCTTTTTTTATTTTTTTATTTTTTTTAATTTCTAGTCAAAAATCTTCAAACGGCTATAACTTTTTTTCCTTTCGGAATTTGGAGAATCTAAAAAAGGCTCACAGGCCGAAGGCGAGTGAGGTTGGATTCCTTTTTTTCTCTAGTTTCCGTTGGTATATTGAACTTTAAATTCCGACATCGTATGCAAAAGTTATGCCCATTTTACTTTTTTTAAAGAACTTTTGCTCAGAAAGTCGAAATATGTATTTAAAAATTTGTTAAAAAAGTATACATTAAACTCTCCGTGCATCTATAAGGAATTTATTTTTTGATGATTTTTAGACATGGAAATCTTCCGTGACAAAACTAGAAAGGCGGTCCCCGGGGGGGGGGGGGGTGTGTGGAGGGAACATTTTGGTGGATAGCATAGCCGTGACGCACCGTATGTTTGGTGCGTCACGGCTATTGCAATACCCGTGACGCACCAAACAAACGGTGCGTCACGGCTATCTTTCCCCACGGCTATGGTATCCACCGAACACCCACATATAGCCGTGACGCACCGTTTGTTTGGTGCGTCACGGGTATACCCATAGGCGTGAAGCACCAAACCGTGGTGCGCCACGGCTATTAGGCGTGACGCGCATTTTTGCTGGTGCGTCACGGGTATCATCACTCCTATAGCCATTTTCCTAGTAGTGGGGGACTGGGGAATTTGAAATAAGAAACAAATCATCTAGTCATCAAGCTCAAAAACCCAAAAATCCGAGTCTTGGGGACTTAGAGAAAAGTCCACCTGTCAAAACCCACGAAACTCGGAAACTGAGTCTCAGAAAAGGAACTATAAAGAAAGTCGGAGTATCAAGAGTAAATAAGCTCAAAGGCAGATAGATATCGAATTCATCCAAAGGCCAGAAAGGCCACGAAAGTTATTAAGGTTTCAAAACATATTACATGACGCGATAGTAATATCAAAGGTGCACAGGCGCACCATCAGAAACAGTTGTTTAAAAGGCCCATTGCCGAATGACGCATCGGGTATGACAGCAGATAGAAAAGTGTTATTCGGCATCTTGGGTGGAGGCATCCATCTTGCCCTGGCCCTTGCCAGCCGGGTCTTGCTCCTTGACTTCTTCTTCAGCACTCTTGGTAGCAGCAGCATCCGGGTTGACACTGGCACTAGCGAGTGAAGGAGGAGGGACAACTGGCGTGGAGCTAGCAGGCGCGGTATCAGCTTCAGTTTTTTTCTTCGCAGCTTCTTCCCTTACTCGGGCAGCTTCCGCCTTCCATCGCGCTAGCATGTCAGGGCTTAGGAGGATCTGACTTAATGGCTTTATCTTGTTTATCATACGACGGCACCATCCGGCCGATATCCAGGCTGTCAGCAATAAGGCTGGCCGAGTGACGAACCTCTGTCTGAATGACCTTGTAGTGTTTCGGCAAAAAGGGAGTCCCGTCGTGGTTGAACTGGGGAAACCCGCTAACAAGCTTCGCCGGGTCAAGCTTAGGAAAGTACGCTTTCGCCAAAGCAAGACCCCGGGTCATCCCAACCCGGCAATACGAGCGCTTCCAGTGCTCGATCCACTCGGGGATGGTAGAACATGTGTCAAGCAGCGTGTTCAAACCAACTTCCCCGAGGCTTTGCCATTTGACAGCTTTCAGGGTCAGTTTGGTCCCAGCACAGAATTGCCGGATGTTGTCCTTTATGGTCTTCAGCAAAATCACTTCATCCACATCCGGAACCTCTTCATCCGGCCCTGCAGGCAAGCAGAAAGTACCCAAAGTCAGGAACTCCGAGTGTCTATCAGAATATCAGAACCAAGTGTAAAACCAATCAGTCAGGAATTTTTACCTATCACAGAACGATAAGTGTCGGCGATCCGGCCAGACAGCTCGTTCACTCTACCTACTGCAGCATTACATCGTTTCTTGTACTTTTTCGCCTGCTTCTCGGCTTTCTTCGCCTCAGCTTCAGCCGATTCACGCCGCTTCGTTTCCGCCTTGAGAAGATTGTCGGCTTTAGCTAACGCCTTTTCAGAGTGTGTTACGTAAGCCTATGCGAAGACACAAAGAAGCGTCAGTCGGACAAAACAAAATTATCAGTCGGCTATCTGTGAAAGTTCCAAGCAAATTATCAATAAGTTCACTCGGAACTTGGGGACTAGATAAGGGTACAGGCAATATCATTCGGATTTACCTCATGTTTGGCTATCAAAACTTCTAGGATATTTTCTTCATCGGCCCTCAAGGTGTGCAGGGCACCAAGCATCTGGGAGAAAGACATATCTACGGGCCTGACACCGGAAGGACCGGCAGCGTGATCAACTGGTGGGCGAACCTTCTCCGACTTTGGGGTCGAGACCCGGGCTGTCTGGATGTCCGGGTTGGGAGAGCCCGTCTTCGTGTCCAGGATCTCGACCTCGTCGTCCTTAGCCTCTTCCGATGGCTTGGGAGACCCGGCTTTCTGCCGATCCGGGTCCGCCAAAGGATCTTGCTCCTGGTTGTTTTCAATACCACCGCCTGTCACGGCGTCCACATCGTCAGTCGGCCCCTCCGTTTCCCGGTTGTCCGTGTCCATGTTCTCCGGGTCACTAAGTGTGGCTTGGGCGCTAAGAAAAAAAGAGATAAATAGTTAGCAACAGTGAATGAAAATTATCAAGTATACGAGGATATCATATAGCAAAGACTCACCCGGTGTTCACAGCATAATTCGGTGGGAGTTCGCTGCTGGAAGTAGATGAAGCTGTCACAGGAACTGACAGCGGGACCCGGAACTGCCCGGCCAGTGGATGGTTGGGGGAGGGGTTACGCTGAGGAGATCAACTGGAAGGGTGAGGTGGAGGAGTACCGGCACGGCGACCTGGTGACGTGGAGATACCCGGGTTGAGGGGATCATCACCCGGGGAACGCCGGGTCACCCTACGCTTTGTCGGCGGAGGATCCTTCAAATGTGATGAGTTGGATAGTTGTTGGTTAAGTTTGCACATGTTGGTAAAAGAATAGGGTTCGGAGGACATGAAGGAGTAGGGAACCTTGGATACCACCCCTCTGGTTTTCCTCTTGGCCCCGACCGTTACTTCTTGTTCAGGTTCACTCTTATCTGACTAGGTGGCCTCCGGGTCCTCCTCGCCCTTGTCCTCTTTGTCCTCCAACCCTGGAAGCCGAGAATGTGTAGTCGGAAAAGTTAGATATGTAAAGGTCGAATTTTGTGAGTTGGTCGAAGACCCGGACAATACCTTCATCGTGGTCAGCCGGCCCTTCATCTTCTTCCGGGTCTCCGGAAGAAGGGGAGGTTTCGACGTCCTAGAAATCACTATCGGCCTGAGATAAAGGTGTAAATGCAGGAGTTAGTAGTTGTATCGAGCGAAAGCATGAAAGTAAAGGTATAGGTGCCGGATCTTACTGCAGGGGCCGGGTTTTCACGGGTAAATGGCTCCAATCCGGCTATATTCCGGATAACATCCAACTTCTCCGTCAAGATGCTCTTGATGGTCTTGTTGGTGTCGCCTGCTGGGTAATTTTTGGAGGAGTAGCGGAGTGAATCCGTGGAGTGCCCCGAGTACTCGCACATTAACTTGGTGCGGGTGGAGTTGGGCTAGATCCGGAAATTGACCCATGTTTTAACCAGATTGAGCCCAAGGAGACCTTGGGCCGAGAGAACATATATCTTAGTTAAGAGGGGCTGGATTGCTTCCCTATCCGACTCAGGGGGGAAAGCGTTGAAGGTGTCGTAGAGATCTAGGAGACCCTCCGAGTAACCCGGCAATTTCCTTTCGCCGGGTGGGGAGGTATCTCGGCAGTAAAAGAAGGAAAGTTGCCAATGCTTAACGTGAGAATTCAAGTTGAGAGTCGGCATTGGGGAGTTCTTGCGGCGCTGGATGGAGACCCCGCCGCAAGCAAGAAGCGCCCCGTCACCGCTTTCGCGGCACGGTTTGCACTGGAAAAGTTCAATGAAGAGAGTCAAATTTGGCGGAATGCACAAATATGACTCGGAAAGGACGATAAAATGGGTTATGTTCAACATAGAGTTAGGCCCTATGTCGAACACCCGGAGGCCGTAATGGCTCAAGACTTCACGAAAGAAAGGGTGACCCGGAGGGCGGAACCCCCGGGTCACGTGCTCGACAAAGCAGATTACCTCGTCGGCAGCAGACGTGGGCCGGGTCTCATCACCCGACACCCTCCAGTGGATGTCTTCCTTGGGGGGGGGGGGGAGGACCCCTAGCTCGGCCAGCTCCTCCAGCTTGGCCTTGGTGACTGTGGACCGCGCCCAGTTGGCGGATATCGATTGGGTTATCCGGGTTTTAGCCGGCTGCTTCCCTTGCTTCTTGGGAGCCATGGGTTCAGACTGCGGAACACAAGACAAAAAGGTATGAGACATAAGATTCGGAAATCATGAGTTATCCGAACATAACGCGAACAAGTATCAGTAAGAGGCATGAGGACTAGGAATTATCCGGGTATCACGGGACGGAGCAAAAATTACAAGTTATCCGGGTACCGAGTAGCAGTACAGAAAATATGGGATATTTACATGTTGGCAAGCATTCATGGAAAAAGATTGACTACTTATGTATCTAGAGCAAGTAAATGAACCGGAAGAAGTGGATTTTCCGAGTATTGATGGCAGGTTCGGAAGATTTGGGCGGACAGAGCCTAGATTGGAAATTTCATTTTCGAATTCGTGGTGAAATTAGTGACTACAAGTAATAGGAGAACGAAGTGGAGCCAGCATTCAAGCAACTGGATGAACTAGTCTGAGTCTATGCGATTTAATCCGGCGCGGGGCAAGAAATGGCCCGCGGTTGACCTAGATCCAATCTAGAATGAATCGAGAAATTGTGAGGCTAATTCAACGGGAGCGAGAAACTTACCGGAGTAGGTTGGAGCAGAGCGCGACGGCGGCAGATGGCACAGTCATGATGCCCACGTGCGATTCCCGGCGGGCAGCTCGGAGGCGCGGCGGCGGAGATCGACGGCGGCGCGGGGCGGACCGTGGAGGATCGTAGCCGGCGGCGGCTTTGCTCCGGCGGCGTGCCCGAGGTCTCCGTGGTGGCGCTCCGGGAGCTCGGGTGTGGAAGCGCAGGTGAGGAGGAAAAAGATGGATGGAATGGACCGTTGGGGTTTAGGATAAAGGAGTTTCTAGAAGGCCCATGAGTATAGGCCTGGTAACCCGGATTGTGGGTTCCGGTATGGAAGTTTAGGGTTTGTAAGCAGAGTCCGGGTAGGATCCAGAGTGCGCCTTGGGGAAAAAGCCAGGGGATCCGGATGTTATATAAGCCGGTCCCTAGGGTTAGGTTGGACAAGCTTTTTCGGGAGTAGAAACATAATTGCCAGTTTAAGAGATTTCGAGTATCCATTGTAACACTAGTATCGAGATAATATATTTAGATCGTAGACTCGGCGACTTGATTGCCGGCTACCAGATCGCGTATCGTCATGGTCTCTTTCGAGCTAAACCCTCTCCCAAACACCAGCGTCGTCTTGCCCCAAGATTAGTTACCCCTGGTAACGTCTGCCGTGATTATCCCACGACAAATCCCGACTACCACCCTACTTGGGAAGCCTTCTTCATTAATCGGCGTGAGAGGGCGCTTGCCAGCTACGGGGAGATTGGGCCGCCTCCTTCGAACTTCAGTGAGGCCAGTCGTGAGGTGTGGTGGGGCGAACAGACTCTTCAAAGCATCATGGACTACATCAGGGCCAGTGATAACCCCCGCCTTCGCTACCCTCACTACCAGTCCAGGCGTCATCACCCTTCGAGGTTCCACCCGAGCGCCATCCAATGATAGTGACGACGACAGCGACGACTACAACCACTACATGGACGAGTATTATAGGCCTAGGCAGGAGTATGACTACACCGGAGATCCACTCTTGTCATTCAGTACTTATGGTCTAGCTACCGGCACTCCGCCATTACCCCTAGTCCGTTTAATTGATAATGTAATAGTTTCATGAATACTGTTGGTGATGTGTAATAATAAGCTTTTGAAACTGTTTTGAATTTGACAAAACTTACAATATGAGAAGTATGTGGAATTGTATAACTAATCCAAATACATTTTTTGTTTTCAATAATAATTATTACATGAACCATGAAGGTTTAATATATTATTACATATTAGACTCATAATATTACATGAACCATGAAGGTTTAATACATTATGTCCACAACTAGTCCCGCCATTGTTTTCTTTTCTACTTTAGCCATGGAGCGTATTCATTATTTAATGTGATGCTTGGGTCAATTTTCACTCTGAAGGACGGAGTTCCATCAAAGATGTTTTAATCTTCCGATATGTCTCTCTTGTCCTCCACTCCCACGATGTTTTTTTCCCTGAAAGAACTATGTAGTGTTTTTCCTCGCCTCATGATGTATTTGTTTTCTTATCTTTTCTTTTCTTCGGTTGGTTAGATATTTCCTTCACCTGGAAAACCTGAGCGACATTCCTTCTTGGAAGCTGCGTCTTCATTATTTGCAGCAACTTTGTAAATCTGTTGTCAGTCACACCATTATGTGCCTTCCATTGCAGCAATTCCAGTGTGCTACCTAGCTCTTTCTGGCCATATTTGCAATTTGTATACAACAATATGTTGTGATCCTTTATAATCTTGTTGAACGTGACCCTCACCTTTTCAATTTTGCATTCTTCCTTTGCATCTGTAATTGCTTGGCCAAGATCATCGATGGGCTCATCTGGTACCCGGTCTTCTGCTTCTTCTTCATCATGATCTTCCATTCCAGTACTAGTAACGTATTCATGGAACATATCATGATAGTTGGCATCATTCTCTTCTTCTTCATTTTCTTGCATCATAAACCTCTTTCTTCGTGCTTGGTCCAACAATTATACACGGACATGAAACCGTATTGAAACAAGTGTTTGTGGAGGACTCTATGGGAAACGTGTTTCTTCTGATTCCGACATACACATAAAATTATTCTGCTTATTTGCCGGCCACATCAAGAAAATAGCCCACGCCATTCATGAATTCGGGAGAGCGTCGATCAGCATACATCCATTTCCGGTTCAACTGCATTATATAATTATCAAATACCATTACACAAAATCGTGAATACAAAAATGACAACTGTACATATGACAGACGAAAGGATAAAGTTGGTACCTCGACTGATGACGAAAGAACGAGCAGAAAGATTAATTAAGTGTGGCTCGCACAACTTAGATCATGTTTGTTTTGTGCAAGTTAAAGTGGCATTATGCTCTCGGGCATTTCAACGAACATCTTTTATTCATAGGAGGGAAAACAAATTAGCACACACGCTCTCGCACCTTCTACCTCCAAGTCAAGTGAGTGGCTGATGAGTGGAGTGTGGTTGGTTGGTTTTATTTAAGGCACCTTTAGCCCCGGTTCTAGACACGAACCGGGGCTAAAGGGTGCCGCGCTTGCCCGCAGCGCCTTTAGCTCCGGTTCATGGCTCGAACCGGGGCGAAAGGCCCCCCACGATCTGCTCCACGTGCCCCCGGCCGCTGGAATGCAGCCTTTAGACCCAGTTCATAGAGAAACCGGGGCTAATGCTGCTTTTTGGCCTGAACAAAAGGCATGTTCTCCATTAGTGTACCTCTCTTTCTCAAAATAATTCTAATTCAAAAGTGAACGTAGTGCAAATTTGACAAAGTTTATAGACAAAAATATGAATATTTACAAGATTTGATAACATATATAAAAATATATTCTTTAGTTTGTACATCGTTACTTAATAGGTATTCTAATTAAATGTTAATATATATTTTCTATAGGATTAGTCAAATTTATTATTTGTTGATTTTGACTAAATTAAAAACACTTATTTATAGCAGTGGAGGGAATGATTATTTGGCAACAAATTTATTCCTTTCTAAATGAGTTAGTATTTCAGTATCCATCCAACTAATTTTGGTATACAATCAGATAAAAAAGGTTATAATTAACCTCCTTGTAAATGTCTATTTGCATGATGGGCCCAATTTATTGCGGAATAGAGGTGGAGCTCTCACGCCTAATAAAAAATTAATTAATATATTCCTGCAAATGCATGTTTTATTTATATCCAATTGATTTTTGAGTAAATCTTGCACTCAATAAAAAATCGCAATCAATGCCCTTCTAATTTTCTGCTATTTTGGTATGCATCCAATTAAAATTTTCTTATTATAGTGATATCTATTTAAGTTCCCCTGTTTCTTTTGTTTTGGGTCAAACTCACACCACCGAGTAACAAAAGTTCACATAAACCACCTCGCCATCTCAAACTCCAAACCACCATCAATCATGAGGAAATGCACCTTCCTCCTCGTCGCCATCACTACTCTGATCTATACCATCTCTACACCCACAGCAGGTTGTGGTGTGTCTGATGGGAAAAAGGAGTGGAACACAGATGGATGGGAACCTATCAAGGACATCAACGATAACCATATCCAGGAGGTTGCCGGTTGGGCAGTTTCAGAGTACGTCAGATGGATGGGAAACTATCAAGGACATCAAAGTTGCTTGCTTAAGTTCAACAAGGTGGTGAGCGGCAAGAAGAATGGTGTGTCTGACTTGAAGTATGAGCTTATCATCGAAGCATCGAACAACCGTGGGGAACTAGGAAAGTACACAGCGCAACTCTTCGAGCAAAGGTCGACGAACACACCCAAGCTCATCTCTTTCACGACGGCCGACTAGAGCGAACAACAGTATCTCCGCTAGTAATAATTGTGTCCTGGAATTGTTTTAGTTGTTTATCCAATAATCAATATTTATAAATCATATTCATACATACATTGATATATAAAATCATCACCAAACATTTTTAGTAGGCTATGGTGTTCCTTATGGTGTCGTGTTCTTAACGTTGATGTATAACTATCCATAGATCAGCTCTCTTATTATTCAGTTATGTATCCAATCTTTCCGAAATCGTGAAGAACAAGTAATATATGATGTTCCTTTTACTTTATGTTGGTGTGGTGCCATGTTTTTTATGTTTATCCTTGTCTATTTGTTCATAATGGTTATAATACTTTGAGAAGTGAGGTATCCTATGGTATATAGTTCTTCGATTCTTAAAAAGGACCACTAGCTTAGATATGTTTGCGGATACAGATAATTTTCAACTTACGATTTTGTGCTCTTTATTTAAGCCCTACTCGTGTATCCTTACGGTTATATTTTCGCCATTCCATAATGAAAATAATAATTATGAGCGATCAATTATCTAGTGTATTATGTTCCCCTGCCCGGACCGCGGATCGAATTTGGCCAAGTAATTCCTCTTTACTAATTGTATCCCTATAATATGTTGTTGTATGGGCGATCACCATTTCTTTATTTGGATATAATATATCAGTGCATCATTCTATATATACATATGTTGAAGGCAAAGAAGGAAGTAACTGATGCAATAGATAAAAGGTTGTAAATAAAATGGATATAATTAATTATATCATATTTGTCTTTTATGAACATCATATTAACACACATATATCCAGTCAGACCAACAAATTGTGGCACTTTTCATATTCTTGGCAACCAATATATTTAGTTTGGCAACATTTAATTCTAAAAGTTTGATTGTTTTGCTAACAAAGCTACTCTTGGAAATTCAGCTCTTTAGATATTTCTGCTGGCCATAGAGATATTTTTTTTCTATGGAAGCATGGTAGTTTAGTACTTGAAGGAGACATAATTACCTATGCATGCGGGAATATAAATGAGGTATTTGTAACCTCAATAGTGAGAAGATCTATTGTCAATTATATCTTGAAAATGCAAGGTTGTGGTTACTCTTTTTTTCAAATATTTAAGACTCTTTGTGTGTGCTGCTAGTGTGGTAACATGGTGTCGTTGTTTTTATCAATGATACATGAGGGGATTAAGTTTTCAGTGGTAATCAACCTTTTAACCATGGGCTTATTTTTTTTATCATCTTAAAATCAATGATGACTAAATGGGCTCAAATTGACCTTTTTTTTTTACATTTTTTCAGTTATAAGGGGCCGGTGGTAGAAGGCCAATTGGATATCTTAGCAGGGTTTACATTATCAGGATAACTTGTATTCACCCATAATTTTACAAAGCTATTTACATGTTATGCTCCATGTTCCTTTTGATTCTTTGTTTGCCAAATATTTTGTGTTACTTTCTCGTAAAGTTCTTTACATTCATTTATCGTCGGTCATGTTTCTAGAATTCACTAAAAGCATAGCTCTATATATTCTATTACTGCTAAATTCCTTATGTTCATTTAAGTTCAGGTTTTCATGTTATAATATTGGCACCTGAGCTTTTTCTCTTAACCATTCAGCAAATGGCGGAACATATATAGTTCTAACTTGTTTCAGGACATCCTTATATATGCTAATGAAATGGCATGTCATCTCATCAAATCTTCGTATGGGTGTGCACATTCCTAGTTGAGTTCCTGAATTTTACCTTTTGTTAGTTCTACCTATCTTTGTGTGAGTCTCATTACTGGACTTATGTGTTCTATTTCACATATTCGTTTTGTAGGTGATTTTTTTGTTAGTATTTGATTTGGACAACCGTAGAGGTTGAGCAACATATATTATTCCAAGATGGTAATGGCATCACTAAGTGCCTTTCTAATATGAAACAGTGCAGATTTTCCATTGCTAGATTTGAATAGCATGTGCATGCTTCAGTTAGTCTACATTGAGTGCATAATTGTTAAAGCTTCATATTGGTCATCCGTTTTTGGTTACATGCGCATGTACCATATGAAATAGAAAATTAACAGGGCTACCCTTCTGCATGGATGATTTTTTTCAAAACGGAGGTAGTACTACTCTTGGGAAGATTTTTTGTCCTTGCCTAGACCTGACACTACACCACGGTAGGAATATAGGGGCACTTTCGTAGGGGCACTTTTAAAGTTTTACTATAGGGATGACCTATAGTGGCACTTTGCCAAAGTGCCACTAAATGACTTGTCTATAGTGGCACTTTGCCAAAGTGCCACTAAATGTCCTAACCTATTGTGGCACTTTTCCAAAGTGCCGCTATATGGCATGACCTATAGTGGCACTTTGTCAAATGGTTTGCGCGGGAATTAATCAAGAAGCAATTCAAATAACTAACATGAATCGAATGGTTTGCGCAGGAATTAAATGACATAGAACATAGCCGCTTCTTCAACACCAATTTTGGTAGAATGATCTTGAATCATATGTACTCCGATACTACTGCAACACATCCTAGTTGATGATTTCAATGAAGTTCAGACCAATTTCCTGCGCAAGAGGTTCCACCTTGACTAGCAGAACATACCGTGTGCCTATGTGCGCACGATTCCTGAAGTCAGTCCACCCTTCAGTGATTGCAATGTAATCGTCGCCTTCGATGTGGTATAGGTAGTCAATGATGTCTTCAACTTCATCTCCATATTCAAAGACTAGGCCATCTCTATAGACTAGTGATGTCCCATTGACATTGTACCCATAGACCTGGACTGCCATTGCAGATATGTATTGACATTTGAGAACAACAAATTGATGTGTTAGTTTTTTGTGGATTATATCAACATAGTACAACAGATAATAATATTACGATTTCACTGAATAACTAACCAGTGCATCAAGTGTATATTCTCCTCATTCATCCTGTGCACAACAAACTGCTTTTGTGCAATTGGTTCATAGAAAGTATCTTCTGCTGGGCGGTACACATTTTTTAATATCCCAAACAGAATGTCTGCCATATGCACCTTAGTGATATCTCCAATATCATAGAAAATGGCCTTATGTAGAATGCTGCAAATGATTGATGGCACATCCGCCAAAAATGTTCAAATAAGAAAACAACCAGTCAATCTGAATCAAATTTACTTCTCAATAAAAGACACACTACCCAATTACTGCACCTCGTCATCTAATTTCCAATTTTAGTTTCAAAAGTAAATGAATAATCATTGCACCTACAGATCATTACACTTGAAATGCAAGGGAGTGGAAGAATAATTTCATGACCACTCATTGTTAGCCCTTTACTGTATGATACTTGACTATACTAAAATTATCCTTACGGTCATGATTGGATATTCTCATTGTCTAAGGAAACAAACAAAACAAACATTCTGTGGCGATATTATTTAGCAAAACTAATTTTGCAGTATCTCAACTACTTGAGTCTACCTAACCACAATGGTGAAAGAACATTATGCTCCCATTAATATTTACATAACAAATGTGAATGACCAGGAAAACATAGTCATCTAATATTAACGAGTTTGTCCGTGGGTCATGAGAAAGGGTCATAACGGTATCTATATGTTTCTACACGCGTGCATGGATTTTCCTCTAAATCTCATATTCAGTGACTATATCAGTTATAGCATAAAAACATAATATGTTAGTCATAAAAATGATGTATTTTATTATATCTTGGCCATACATGCAACAATACAGGTACGTTGATTATGCTGGAGTTCGACCTTGGTGATCCAACTACTACGATCGCATACGCAACTCATATGCAATCGAGAATTATCGATCCTAGGGAAGCACAATCAGCCTAACCGTTAGGTCTAGTTCTAACTGCAATCAAGGAACAAGTGAAAAACCAATAATGAAGTCAAAATTGAGGATGAAATATCAGCTTAGCCGACACTCGTGCCTATGTCGAAGATTAGCACATAGCTGAGTTCTTTTTTACTAATCAATATCCCCATATAAACGATGACCTATGGATGGTATATAAGGAAAAGAGGGGGGATTTCGGTCATCCATGGGTTGGTAGACGAATTCTTTCCGAGCTAGGCTTTCCTCCTTCAATACGGACTCTAAAATAGCCTATAAAGCGGTATCTCAAAAATACATGGTCACGGCCCAAAAATGAGGTGACGGAACACCTAAAGAAAATTTTGGACAAAAATCAGGTAGTGGTATCTTGTATAATTCGTCCAAAGCTTTATTTATAATTATGTTGGTTCCAGGTTGTGGAAATCTCCATCCATGGCATCCTCATTTGCAACTCTATCACTCCTGCAGCCATCTCCATCCACGAACATGCTCGAAAGTTTGTCCCTCTCATCTTTGCTAGGTCCATCATTCCAAAGATACATAAACACATTTGATTTAGGCAACATATCATTCTCATTCTCATGTATATTAGGAATAGATCGTAGAAACAAAATTAACTGATGATTGTTACCTCCTTATACAAAAATTAGTTTGATGAATAACCAAATATGAATTTTAGAAAAGATATTAATTTCATATTTTATTACGCGTCACCGTCACACATTCAAGCAAAAAATTATTGGATCCTAAAATCAAATCGGAATTTGCAAGGAGTTTAATTTTAACTTTTTACCATGAGCAATGGTTGTTACCTCCTTTGGGATCGATGTGCCTAATTATGAAACGAGCAACAATTATATGCAAGTAAAGAAATGGATCATCACCACCTCCTCCCATTAAAAAATACCTTCAAAATAGGCAATTATTAAATGGGAATAACAATTTCCAGATTCAAACCCAGGTCTAGGGCGGGGAACATTGTGTTTATGGACCACTTATTTCTTAGAATCGTCTTGTCAATGTGCAACGGCTAAATATTTTTGACCATGAGCGTTCATGAATAGGGTTTAACAACAGGAACAAAGCACATCTATTTTCATGTGAAAACATATCTAATTAATCGTGTGGTCCTTTGAACGAATGGATAAACTGTTGTGATAGACCACCATCTATCATGTCCGAATCGACCACCTATAATGAGCTAAGTGCATGTAGAAAATGAGTAGACCATGTGTTCAATGTTATTAGGCTTGATTAACGTATGTTGAGAAAGAAGCATATTTTTTTACTTTGACGTGCATTGGGATGATATAAGTACACCCTCTGTGAAAATTCCGAACATGCAACGACCACTCATTTGAGGATGTGGGGAGCATGTCAGATGTTACCTAACTTCAAAGACTTATAAGCATTGGAAACAAATAGGTAAAAGATTGGATATATAATTGAACAATGCGTCGGCTGAACTATGGTTAGTTGTACATCCGCGTTAAGATAATGACAACATAAAGAACAACATAGCCAACTAGCATTCTTGTGATAATTTTATATATCAATGTTGTATGCAAATGGTTTGGAAATCAATTATTGGATATGTAAAACATCTAACAATATTTGAATACACAAATATTACTAGCAAGGGAACTAATGCTAGCTCTAGTTGGCCTTCCCGAAAGAGACGAGCTTGCGTGTTTTGCTCGCCTCCTGTTCACCACCCATGTCTGACGCATCGATGATGAGCTCGTAATTCATGCCAGACACGATCTGCTCCACTCACAAACTTGTTGAACTTGAGCACGCAATTCACGTTCTTGAGGTACTCCGAAATTTCCCATCCACAGAGCTCCTGGATATGCTGGTTGATGATGTTCAGGATGGGTACCCATCCATCTTCTATCGTTATGTGCCAATCTTGGTTCCCATATGACCATCGCATATTGTGTAGCAATTGTGTAGATCATTGAGGTGATGGAGACAAAGAGGAATATGCATGTCCTCATGACTGATAAGACTTCTGAGTTTTAAATGGACAAGTGATGTATGTGTAATTTGGTAAATTGGTGGTGTGATCTGGATCCAAAACATGCAAAATAAGGACACTTAAAATAGACATCATAGTATTGGCAAAAATTAATTGGATGCATATCCAAATACTAGGCTTTTTTAAGGACATTTATTACAACTTTATATTGGGAGGACCCATTAGTACTAAAATAATTGGATGAATATCCAAATATGCATTTGAAAGAAGAGATTAAACGCGGCTATTTTATCAGGCGTGAGGCTCAACAATAAATTAGATCCAACATCCAGGTAGATATTTACAAGGACGACAATTGCAAATTTTTGTTGTTTGCAGCCGTTACTATCACTAACAGACCGTGATTAAAATCTTAAATTACCTTATCACATTATTCCAGATATCCGATATGATTCCTTTTACTCGTTACCGTGACATAGTATCCCCTTGACTAGTTTCTTGTATTTCTCTGTGCAGACTTATTTACAGATACAATTTCACCAAGTGGATACTAGATGTATCTCTCTAATAAATAGAGGAGTAATTCCCAATCTTGAACTATCCCAATGAATAAATACTTGCATGACCACCCATTGTTAGCCATTTTGATCACCCAGCTTACTTTATGATATCTGACTATACCAAAATTATCCTTACTGCGATCATCATTGGATATTCTAAGGGTCTAAGGAAGCAAACGAAATAACCATTATGTGATGATACTATTTAGCATAATTATTCGTATAGTGTCTCAACTACTTGGGTCTACTCAACCACAATGGTGAAACAACATTGTGCTCCCATTAATATTGACAAAACAAATATCCATCACCAGAAAAACATAGTCATCTAATATTAACAAGTTATTCCGTCAGACATGAGAAAGGATCATAACATGCATATGGGTTTCCTCTGAATCTCATGTTCAGTAACCATATCAGTTATAGTATAAAAACATAATACATTAATCTTGAAACTGATTTATTTTATTCTATCTTGGGAATACATCCAACAATAGAGGTAGGTTGATTATGCAGGAATTAGACCCTGGTGATCCGACTACGACACACATGTATCCAACTCCTATGCAATCGCTAATCCAATATTCGAGAGTTAACGATCCTGGAGAAGCACGATCAGCCTGGCCTTTAGGTCTAGTTCTAACTGCAATCAAGGACCAAGTAAAAAAACCAATAATGCAGTAAAAATTAGGGGTGAAAGATGATCTTAGCCGACAGTCGTGCCTATGGTGAACATTAACACATATCTGCGTTCCTTTTTACTAAACAAGGTCCCCATATAAATGATGACCTATGGAACATATATAAGGATGAGAGGTGGATTTCGGTCAGCCATGGGTTGGTGGACGAATTCTACCCTAGGTAGCCTTTCATCCTTCAATACGGAGTCTAAACTAGCCTATAAAGAGGTATCTCGAAAATACATGGTCATTCCCCAAAAATGAGGTGACGCAACACCTATAGAAGACTTTGGACGAAAATCATGTAGTGGTACCTTGTATAATTCGTCCAAGGGTTTATTTATAATTATGGTGCTTCAGGTTGCGGTAATCTCCATCTGTGGTATCATCATCTCATCTCTTGCACTCATGCAACCATCTCCATGCACGAACATGCTCGAAAGCTTGTCCCTCTCATCTACGCTAGGTTCATCATTCCTGAGAGGGATAAACACATCTGATTTATGCAACATCTCTTTTTCATGTACATTAGGAATAGATCGTAGAAACGAAATTACCTTAAGATTAAGTTTTCATGCACGAGTTCTGGTCATAGGTCCTTTTATGTGTCATCATGTAGTGGCTCTCGTTACATCTATAGGAGGAATGTCTTCATCATTCTTGATAGGTTCCCATCTATTCTCTACCGTTGTCTGCCATAATTGGTTACCAAATAGCTCACCACAGCCCGTGAAGGGATTACCCATGGTGTAGATGATTCCAGGGATAGCGATGAGGAGAAAGTTCGATTCCCTCGTGGTATATCAGTTTGGCCCGATGAACAACTTGAATCGATTGATCGGGATTTGGAGGTTGGGATCAAAGGGTGTTTTATCTGGGACTTTGGTGAATCTACAATGTTAGTGATCCAAAACACAGCGAAACGAGATCTCTTAAATCAGTAAGGCTAGCCAAATATTAATTAAATGCATATTTATAGGCAATTACAAGGATGTTGATCGTAACTTTTCATCTAGTGCATCTCCTTATACTTATGAATAACAAAATATGCATTCGAGAGAAGAGATTAATTTCATATTTTACTACCCGTCACCGCCACACCTTCAAGCAACAATTAATGGAATCGAAAAATTAAATAGAAATTTGCAAGGAATTTAAGTCTAACTTTTTACGGTGAGCAATGGTCGTTACCTCCTTTGGGATCGACATGCCTAATAACACAATGAGCAACAATTATATGCAAGTACCGAAATGGATAATCACCCACCCCCCCCCCCCATTATAAAACACATTCAAAAGATGCAATTACTAAATGGGATTACATGTCCCGATTCAATTCCAGGTCAAGGGTGGGGAACATTGTGCTTATGGAAAACTGATTTCTTAGAATCATCTTGTCAATGTGCAACGGCTAAATATTTTAACCATGAGAGTACGTGAGTAGGGTTTAAATAACAGACACAAAGTAGACAAGTTGACGATTATTTGCATGTGCAAACATATCTAATTAATATTGTGGACCTTTGAACGGATAGATAAACTGTTCCGATAGGCATTCCCTTTTCCCTCAAATAAATGTACATACATAAATCTTCAAAGAAATTATGGAGTCAAGTAAAATAAATGTATTGGGAAGGTGCAAGCCACCATTTCTCATGGTCGAATCCACCACCTTTGATGAGCTAAGTGCATGTAGAAGACGAGTAGACCATGTGTTCAATGTTATTAGGCTTGATTACCATATGATGTGAAAGTGACGTGCATTGGGACGATAGAAGTACACTCTTTGTGGAAAATTTCGAATGTTAAACGTCCACTCGTTTGAGACCGGATGGAGCATGCCAGATGATACCTAACTTCAAAGCATTATAAGCATTGGCAATAATAGGCAAGGAATAACATCGACTCAAAAGGGCACCACAAAAACTAAAAAAAAAAAGGAACCTGTCTGTAACATCATATATACTTTTTTATTATTATGTAAAAGATTAGATATATACATGAACGAAGTGTCAGCTGAACACTGGCTAGTTGTACATCCTCGTTAAAATTATGAAAAAAATAAAGAACAACATATCCAACTAGCATTATTGTGACGATTTTATATATCAATGTTGTATGCAACTGGTTTGGAAATCAATTATTGGATATGTAAAACAATTAACAGTATTTGAATACACAAAAAGGGCACCAACGCTAGCTCTAGTTAATTAGCCTTCCTGAAAGAGATGAGCTTGCGTGTTTTGGTCCACTCCTGCTCATACACCTCTGCCTTGTATATGCCATGTTCACCACCCATGTCTAACGCTTCGATGATGAGCTCATAGTTCATACCAGACACAATCTGCTCCTTGCCACTCACAACCTTGTTGAACTTGAGCATGCAATTCACATGCTTGAGGTACTCCGAAACTGCCCAACCACCGAGCTCCTGGATATGCTTGTTGATGATGTTTGGCACGGGTACCCATCCATCTTCTATCGTTATATGCCAATCTTGCTTCCCATATGACCCATCGCATCCTGCGACGGGTGTAGCGATTGTGTAGATCATCGCGGCGATGGCGACAACGAGGAATATGCATATCCTCATGACGGATAAGACTTCTGAGTTTTAAATGGGAAAATTGTTTATGTGTTTGTGGTGTGATCTTGATCCAAAACATGCGAAATAGGGAAACTTAAATAGACATCATAGTATTGGCAAAAATTAATTGGATGCATATCCAAATACTAGGCTTTTATAAGGACATTTATTCCAACTTTATATTGGTTGGACCCGTTAGCACTAAAATAATTGGATGAATATCCAAATATGCATTTGAAAGAAGAGATCCAATATCCAATTAATAGATATTTACAAGGAGGCCAATTACAATTTTTTATTGTTTTCAGCCGTTACTACGGAGCTAGGCCCCACATCATAATTCCAGTCAGTAATCATTACTTGTAGTATAAACATTGTTGCGAAATATGCGGGAAGGATCAGACTACAAGTTAGTATTCTGAATTTGTGAAAACAAAGTTTTCACTAGTGGAAACAGGGGCACTAGTCCCGGTTGGTAAGGCCCATTTGTCCCGGTTGTGCAACCGGGATGGGCCAGCCGGGACAAATGCCCCTCCCCATTGGTCCCGGTTGTGCCAGGACCCGGGACAAATGAGGCTGACCACGTGGCAAACCTGGCCAGGGGAATTAGTCCCGGTTCTTAACACGAACCGGGATGAATGCCTCCTCTGTCGCGGCAACAGTTTTGCCATTTTCAATGTGGCGGAAAAGATTTTTTTTCGCTTTATTGTTTTCCTTTTTATTTTCTTTTTTGCGACCAATTCCATTTTACAATACCCATGTCACCATACACTGATAAGGAGCCTTGTTGGCCTCTCCCCGGACCTCTCAGATCCCAGGAGAAGAGAGGAGTCCGGTGGCCCTTCCCCGGACCTCCCGGATCCCACGACAAGAGAGGAGCCTCGGTGGCCCCTCCCCGGACCTCCGGGATCCCAAGACAAGAGAGGAGCCTCGGTGGCCCCTCCCGGGACCTCCGAGATCCCACGAGTGAATAAGTAATACATATATATAGAAAAATAAAGAACAATTATATTACAGAAGCTAAGTATATCGAGCATATTACATGACCGATGGAATTACAAAATAAAATTTAGCCCGCAATTTCCTCCTGAATTGCTCGTATGCGGTCCCTTGGTAGAAGACCGTCCCGGAGCCGTTCGATCTAATATAAAGAAGAGTGGTCAATATATATGAATGAAACTAAGTAACTTAAATAGATGGTAATAAGAAAAATTGATGACTGACGTACATGAAGGTGGTTCCCGTCTGACGAAAGAACTCGCAGACGTAGTACCCACGCAAGGTGGTTCCTGTCTTTGTTGCAGTTGATGTGTTTGTTCCATCGCCATTCCTGTAGCCATTGGCGGAGGGTGAACAAAACATAAGAGGGGTCCAATTTTGTAGAAAACACATAAAAATATATAAAAAAGTGGCTAACTCATATAATAGAAATAACGATAATTAGACGGAGATGTTGTGATGATATGTTTTCACGCAAAAACATGTCTATATCTATGGTTAAGTACTAAAATCACCTACTATCGCATCTTTCTCTAACTATTGCTCAACTAATCACTCTGTTAGTTAAAACGCGCATCGCCTGTGCAATATTATTAGTATATAACTGGTTCTAAAACATGCAAATTACATCTACGTAAAAAATAAAAAAAGTATATCAGTTAATTAACTAAGTGAAGTGATGAACATCTAAATTAGCTAACCTAGTTAAGTGATGCACATCTAAAATAGCTAACCTGGTCAAGTGCATCTAAATTTAATGAAATAGTCAGAAAAGGGACAGGGACAGGCAGCGACACAGCGGCTGCCTGCTTCGTAATCCCCAACCGGCCTCCCCTTCCCCAACCGCGGCCACGCGTGGTCAAAGGGGGCCACTGGCCAGGGACCTAGTGGCTGCCTCGCCTTCCCCCACGTCCCCACGTCTTTTATTAATCCCCCTAACCGCGGCCACGCGCGGTCAAAGGGGCCACTGGCCAGTGACCCAGTGGTCGCCTCGCCTTCCCCCACGTCCCCACGTCTTTTATTAATCCCCTAACCGCGGCCACGCGTGGTCAAAGGGCCCACTGGCCAGCGGCCCAGTACCCCGCCTCGCCTTCCCCCCGTCCCCCACTTCCCAACCCGTGGCCACGAACGGTCAAAAAGGGCCCACCGGCCAGCGACCCAGTGGCCGCCTCGGCTTCAACCGCGCATTCAACGCGACCTGCAACCGCCGCCATGTTCTCACCGCTGGTTGGCACGCCATCCCCGCCCCAGTCCATTTTAAAGGGACCCCGCCGCCGTACACCGGCACACCCACTCCCTCAGCGCAAACCCTAACCCTAGCCATGTCGCCCCGCCGCTGGTTCAAGAAGGCCAAGAACGAGCACGAGGCCGGGTCCTCCAGGGGCGCCGGACAGAGAGACCGGAGCGGCAGCGTCCCTCCCCCCCACCGCGGGAGGCATTTGGCTTCGGTCCCGGCGGCATGCTGATCGTGGCCAACCCGCGCCTCCCAGCACCACCTCCGGCCGCGCGCCACCCGCCGCCTCGCTCCGCGCCAGGCAAGCGGTTTCGCCTGTACGTCCGGAAGGAGGAGGCCACGTGGCACTGGCAGCACGCCACGTCGGTCTTCTGGCCGGACGGCCACCTCCCGGACGGCTAGCACCTCAACCCGCAGCTGATCCATGTACCGTCGGTTGATGGCTCCCAAGTGCAGGAGATCAATTGTAGTACTTTTCGAATTAGAAAGGTTGTCGAACCCACGAGGAGCAGAAGGAACTGGTAAGTAGAATAGCAAAGGAATAATAAAAGCAACATGTGTTTTTGTGTTTTAATTGTGTAGTGCAAGTAAAGTAAAATGCGGAAAGTAAATTGCACCAAGTAGTAGGTCTCAATGAGAGACAAAGCCCAATCCTCTAATGCGCAAGAGGACAAGATCAAGTTTGTGTTTGTGTCTTATATGTGGAAAACGTTCCCGAGGGCTACACGGATTTAGCTGGCATAGTGATTCATTGCATAACATGTTTGTATATCTTGTCTAGTTTTAATATTCTTCGGACGGGGCCACAAATAGGAATAGCTAAATAAATAAACTATCACCCCTTATGATGGATCACGTGGCCAATTAAATGGCAGCACGAGAATTATTAAGACATGATGTCCCACCATAGCCTTATGCTCTAAGGTCCTCGATACAAGTACCCTTATAATGCAATTCAACGACTCTGTCTCAAGTTCCTGTCACCTAAAGACATCATCACGTCACTACACTACGGTGTTCTCCTATGAGCCCATGTAGGTGAAGTGTTGTACAGTCGACGTTCATACAACACCATCATAGAATCACATAAAAGATAAATATTAGACCAAATAACAAATCATCTCATGTAACAAATCATTGCCAATTCATCCTATGCCCTCAGGAACATGCGGGAACTACTCACAACGTGCAAACATGATCATGTATGGTGACATATGTGGTACAACACAATCTGAAACAATGGATCCACCACCAAATAATGACAAGTACTCAATCCCAAACATACAACGGAGTACAATAACACGTATCTAGGGTGTAGCAATGATGAAACTATGAGGGGAACGGAGTGGATCACGGTGATGGTGATGGTGGAGATGCAGTTGCTGGTGAGGTTGGTGATGGAGATGCCTCCTCCCACGCCAAGGAGGAGACGGGGATGAAGATGGGGATGATTTCCCCCTTCTCCGGAGCTCCGGAGCAGCAGAATCTGTCTCCCCCGCGGAGAGTTTCGAGAGTTTCGCCGCCCTGGCGGCTCCGTCTCGTCTCGGGAAAATTAGGGTGTTCGTTTTCGGGGAAGACGGAGTCGTCAGCAAAAAGACCTCGGGGAGGAGGTGCTATGGGCCCATTTGGGGGCCCCACACGCGGCCAGGGAATTTGGCCGCGTGGGCTACCCCCTTTTGGGCCTCCTGGCCCTCCTACTTTGTGTCTTGTGCCCACGGCCTTTCTCCCGAAGAAAAACTGACAGAGTTTTTCTCCTTTCGCAATTTGGATACCTGTAGCTCCTGAAACATCAAAAACATGAAAACAGGTGTTTTCTGACACCCAGAAATTAAATACCAAAAATAGGGACTTTGTAGGAAAGTCCCATAAAATCATCTAAAACATGCAAAACAATGACATAACATTGATAAAACATCCCAATAATGCCTATATGGAGGGTATAAATGATGATATAAAATGCACGTATCAACTCCCCCAAGCTTAAACCTTTGCTCGTCCTCGAGTAAATAAGGACATAGATCATTACATGCATCAATGGACTTATGGTTGATAAATAAATACGGGCATTGTATCATCATCATGTTCAGTTATAATGCAAGATGAATGAATAGAACTCATACACATAAGGATAACATATTCGAAGCTCTAGGAAACACCCCATACTTTTGAAAGCAAATAACCATTGTATGTTGGACAATCGAATTATACTCTTTAATTTGGAGAAAGATAAATGAGTAGAGGTAAAACATGATCAAGTCTCATTTAGTTTCCAAACTATTCAGCTTAAAAGTTTGTGAGAGTCTTATCCCAAATTCAGCCCATGCCAATTAATAACATAAGCATCTTAATTTAGAGCATAAATGAAACTATAACATGGTGAACATGCTCGGAATAGCCATTAAACTAATAGATAGATAGTCGATTTATGTCATATTGAGATAATTCTACAATTGTCCAACACACTCAAGTTAATTAATTTCAAGGCAAGATATGATTGAAACCTCTAAATATGCCATGCTCATTTGCATGAGTGTTACCCATAAATCCCCAAAACAAGGGAATCATGGATGACACCATACTTTATTATTCATTGATAAACCATAAGACGGGGATGCATGATAATGCTCAATGAGCTCACTCAAGCCTAGACGAAAACGATACTAGATAATAAAAGCAAGACACACCAAAACTAGATAGACATGATAAAGCTTATAAAAGACGGGGGACAGGTGAAACTCCCCCAAGCTTAGATGGTTGCGGTAATTTCTTCATTCTCCCTTCTTCTCGTACTCAGCCCACCACTCTTTCTTCTTCTTCTCTTCATAGTTGTCTTCAAGCTCTCCAATAATGCGCATCATGAGGTTATAGGCTTGCTCAAATGCTCCTGCAGCTTTTCCCAACCTTTCCATGAGGTCCTTCTCCACCATCTCCTTGGGAGTTTTCTGTTCCGGCCTTGGTGCTTTGTTCTTGGGAATAAGGTGATCCCAATCTCTATTGTAATTCTTCTCAGTGGGAGTTTCCCTGCCAATAAGAGGAGAAACTGCGTTTTTTCTAGCAAGTGAGTGCCTTGGAGCCTTCCCTCCGGTGCTCATACGTGCGGACTGTCTCTTGTTTCCAAAAGACATGTTCACCCGTACGCCAGCAACAGGGATTGGTGATGGAGGTGCTGTTGCAAGAGGTGGTATGTCTAAGATGGCCTCGTCATCTTCCTCGTCAGGTTCTTCATCATGATCTCGCGAAGCTCCACGTCCTCGTCATCCGAGTAGTCCTTCCTCTTCCTATTCCTCCTGTGGATGGATGTGGGGCTGTTGCCCTCAAGCTCATCATCATCATCGTCCATGGAGGTGCATTGGTAGGAGTCTCCCGAGGTCATGGCTTGGAAAACCTGACAGACAGAATAGACAAAACAAAGATCGTGCGAGAACTCTTGGTGCGGGATTAGATTGACAAAAGGGGGTATATATTGACGGTTTTTGGGGTAAGACAAAGTGTCGGAGTCGAAAACGAGATGGAACGGGACTCCGGGGTGGAAAAGGGGTACCTCCACGCGGCCAAGGAATCTGGCCGCGTGTGGGGTCCTCTTTCCCCCCTCGAGGTCTAATTCCTTCCAATTTTCTTGTCCCACACGTTAATTTCCATAAAAATGAGTTCCGTAAGTTTCACGCAATTCCGAGAAACTTCCAAACACAATAATTGTAAATTATTGAATTTGGGTTTCTGAAACTGCAGGATCCCTTACAATTACCTCCTCCGGTGTCATTAACTTTATCTCCTCGATGGTTCCTATGAAGCTCTTTCCTGCAATATAATATTTTAGGCGTTGTCCATTGACCACATGAGGTTTACCTTTCATATCACCGTGAAGACGGATGGCCCCCGAACGGTATACCTCCTGTACTACCAATGGACCCTGCCATTTTGAAGCTAATTTCCCTGCAGAAAAGTTAAAAAGAGAGTTGTACAATAGGACTTGATCACCTACTTTAAATTCCTTTCTTTTAATTTTCTTGTCATGCCAAATTTTAACTTTCTCTTTAAATAATTTTGAACTTTCATATGCTTCATTCCTCCATTCATCTAATAGATTTAGGTCAAGCAATCTCTTCTCCCCCACCGTTTTTAAATCAAAATTTAATTTCTTAATATCCCATCTAGCTTTATGTTCTAATTCAACGGGTAAATGCCATGCTTTTCCATAAACCATTTTATAAGGAGACATACCCATAGGATTTTTATAAGCAGTTCTATAAGCCCACAATGCATCATTAATTTTAAGTGGCCAATCAGATCTAGCTCTGTTTACTGTTTTCTATAAAATAAGTTTAATTTCCCTATTACTTAATTCAACTTGTCCACTAGTTTGATGATGATAGGGTGATGCAATTCTATGATTAACATTATATTTTGCCAATGTTTTTCTAAGAACACCATGCATAAAATGAGATCCACCATCAGTAATTAAAAATCTAGGAACACCAAATCTAGGGAAAATAATTTCTTTAAGCATTTGCATGGTTGTGGCATGGTCTGCACTTTTAGTAGGAATTGCTTCTACCCATTTTGTAACATAATCAACAACAACCAAAATGTGAGTATGTTTTGTACTAGATGCAGGAAATGGTCCCATAAAGTCAAAACCCCACACGTCAAATGGTTCAAGTGGTAATGTATAGTTCATAGGCATTTCATTCCTTCTACCAATGTTTCCTACTCTTTGACATTTATCACAAGTTTTAACATATTCAGCACAATCCTTGAATAGAGTAGGCCAATAAAAACCACATTGTAGTACCTTTGCTGCAGTACGATCGCCTGCATGATGTCCTCCATAGGGACTGTCATGACAATCTCTTATAATAGCCTGCTGTTCATGCTCAGGTACACAACGTCTAATAATGCCATCAACACTTTTCTTATACAAGAGTGGATCATCCCAAAAATAATGTCTAAGGTCATAAAAGAATTTCTTTCTTTGCTTGTAAGTAAATTGTGGTGGCATAACTTTCCCAACAATAAAATTTGCATAATTAGCAAACAAAGGAGATGCAACTTTAGCACTAGAAACACTAACAATGGCAAGTTGTTCATTAGCAAAACTATCATTAATAGGAATAGGATCATCAGGTATATTTTCCATTCTAGAAAGATGATCAGCTACGCGATTATCTTCTCCTTTCCTATCTACTATGTGTAAATCAAATTCTTGCAACAAAAGTACCCATCTTATTAGCCTCGGCTTAGCATCTTTCTTATTCATCAAATATTTTATAGCAGAATGATCAGAGTGCACAGTGACTTTTGAATCAATTATGTAAAATCTAAATTTATCACATGCAAATATTAACGCTAAAAATTCTTTTTCAGTTGTAGCATAATTTCTTTGAGCACCATCTAGTGTTTTACTAGCATAGTAAATTACATTCAATTTCTTATCAACCCTTTGGCCTAAAACAGCTCCAACTGCATAATCAGTAGCATCACAAATAATTTCAAAGGGCAAGTTCCAATCAGGAGGTTGAATAATAGGTGCAGTTATTAAGGCTTTCTTTAAAACATTAAAGGATTCTATGCAATCATCATTAAAAGAAAACGGAACATCCTTTTGCAAAAGATTGGTTAGAGGCTTTGATATTTTAGAGAAATCTTTAATGAACCTACGATAAAAACCTGCATGACCGAGAAAACTTCTTATACCTTTGATGTCTCTTGGATATGGTAATTTCTCAATGTCGCACCCGGACTTCTAGAGGATACTCGCAGTTCCGTTGAACAGTAGTTGATTGGATTACGGGGCTTACCGGCACCCGCATCTCTTACGAGTAGGCCAACACACGTATGTGTGACAACCAACCCCTACTGTTCATCGTCTACGTAAACCATCCCATAGAAATCAGGATACTACCATTGACGTACTTCATACCATACACACATGGTACGTCAACGGCTTTTAACAAGATGATAGCACAACAGATCTCTAAGACACAAATAAATAGAAATAAGTTGCAAATGGCTCTCACTAGAGCAGAGATAGAAAATACAATCATTCAGAGGACACATGTCCCAACATCACATCATTACATCTCAGCGGAAGCATTCAAAGGGTCTGAGTACAGACAAATCCAAATAGGCTTAAGAAGCCAGAAACAAAAAGACGGAGCCCATCCACGATGTCTCGGATCCTGCCTAGGTCCGCTATCTACTCGTCAACAGCCTCGTCAAACTCCACGTAGTAGCCATCACGGGGATCCTCGTAAGCATAGTATGCGGAAACCACAGCCCCAAACGGGTCAGTATATAAACGTACTGGCAAGCAAGACTCACAGTTCACCAAAGTGTAACCCGTCAACACCAAGCACAGATGCTTTGGGTTCAACGGAAGAAAGGGGGATAAAAAAGATGCGGCAACTGGCTGCACTAACCAACTACAGATACATACTACAACTTCCGGCTAACAGAATGGAGATGAGATAGCGTATCGTAACCAACTAACAGCTAACTCCAAACAAACCCATCCTGGATCTCGCCCCTTATCCAAAGAAGCAATCCGAGGATAACTCACACAGTTGGATTAATGATGGTTCAAGTTATTGTGTCGATAAGACTATTACTAGTCAAGTTATCATTAGTTAGGTGTAAGTTGTTCTGAGTACTTGTTAGCCAGTACTTTCACCAAGTCAGCCATAACCGCGGAAAACACGGCTTCTCGAGAAGATTTATCCCTGCAGGGGTGCACCAATTTGGCCGTACACGTAAGAATATCCCGCCAGACGGGAATCAAACCCACCAACCGAGGCACTCTACACAACTCATCTCTTCTTCGCATCAAGCCCAAAGAACCATGTGCTGTGCGTGCGCGGCTAATCGAGCCCCACGAAGAAAAGGGGACCCTCATAGCACTGGAAGACCACGCCGCCCTAAATGCCGACTACCAAAGTTCCACCCTGGCCTCGGGTTCGTACCTGCATATGCGTGCATCAAATGGAAAGACCGAACTAAGTGTGGCGATTTGGACGAGATGCGAATCGAATCAAATTGAGGGGGGCGCCCATACACGCTTCCCACATGCGGTTAGTGCGCTCATCATGGATCAGTAGACAAGACCCTTTTCCTAATTAGGGTCGACACTAGCAGGCCTCAAAACCACGCCGGGCCTCCTGCCGGTGCCTTATCATCAAATTATTATTACCTCAAGATTAACAAGTTGTTGTTTAACATCGAGCCCCAGAACATGATAGAAATATAGTAACAGAAAGTAACGGGTAACAGACTCGAGCAAAACAACCCTAAGCATGCTAGTAAGACACAGGCAACAAGCAACAGGGTTATAGGTGTGGAGGTGAGGCTATATCAGGGTTAAGGATAACATGTGATAGGTTCGTAACAGAAGCAACGATTCATATGGCTAGCAGAAAGACAACGGAAAGTATCGGTATCCAATGTTGAAAGGAACACAATGGTTCATGTGAGTGAATACTTGCCTGCAAACTCAGCAGCCTGGTACTGAGCTAGATCCTCAGAAAGGGTGTCGTAAGTATCGTCTGTCTCAACGTCGTCGTCTATTCGAGAAGAAGCAAACAAACAATGCAGAGAGACAACAATCAATAAGATGGCATAGTGCACAATCATGGGATGATGCATGTCCATTTAATTGATGCATAGGAATAAACTAGTTGACATGGTAACATGTTTAAATGGACCCATATGCAATTTGGATTGCATATGGAAAAGGTCCATTAATTATGGTTGAAACAATTGTTTTTCAACTAACCAACATGTGAAAGTGGATTAGTATGATGCATGGATGAGGAAAATAGAAAAATAACAACAATAGAAACAATTTAGGATAAGGTTTACCAAGTTTGGAATTTTATTGATTAAGTTAAGAAATTTTGGTTACTTAAAGGTGTTACACAATTACTTGTTGTTTTCAGCAATTTAAATTGTTCCAAATACACGACAAAATTCATATTTGAAAAGAACTTAAAACTTTAGGTGGATTACATGTTTCAATTATTGAAAAAGGAAATAGAATGAATTACTTATGAATTAAACAAGATTAAACAAGTTTTAAATGAATTTAAAACAAGTTTGAATTTATTTGAATTTTTATTTGTTCAAAACATTAATTCAAATTCATATTTTAAAAGGTTATACTCTTCTAGTTTGAAGACATATTTTATATGTTCAAAAATAATTTAATTTGAGCAAGTTATGAATTTAGCAAATTTAAATGATTTAAACAAGGTTTAAATTATTTAAGCAATTTTAATTATTCAAAACATGAAACAAAATTTATATTTGAAAATGTGTTTCAAAATAGCATGGAAAACATATTTTATTTGTGTTATTTGAATTAAGTATGAATTAGTTATGCAATTAATTAAATTTTAAATGAATTGTTTGAATTTGAAATGTGAATGCATTTGAATTACACAAAACAGAATACAAAGGTTATAAACAGCTAGGGAATTAAATTTGGTTCAACAAACATATTTTATTTTTATTATTTGGGTTTATAAAATAAAAGTTATTAGCAATTTAAAACTAGAGACCAATCTGTGAATAAAAAGGATTTATTTTGAAACAGAAAAGCTGAAAAAAGGTTTTATACCTCGCAGTGGCTAGCCCTAGCCACTAACGAGGGGGCCCAGGGCCCTGTGGCCCGCGTGGATGCCCGCGTGGCAGCACAGGTCGCTGACTGGTGGACCCTGCCTGTCAGCTGCCTAGAGAAAAAGATTGGTTTTAA
The DNA here is from genome assembly GCA_028641055.1 of Alopecurus myosuroides. NCBI lineage: Eukaryota > Viridiplantae > Streptophyta > Magnoliopsida > Poales > Poaceae > Alopecurus > Alopecurus myosuroides. Next base: position 27,679,287 of record CM054059.1, on the reverse strand, counting down.
TCGCGCGGGGCAGGGCTCGAACCTGCACCCGGGGGCGCGCGCGCAAGCGTTGCAACCACTGCAGTAGCGATGTGTTCTTGTCAGTATAGGGGACGCGAACAGGTTGAGGTTCAGTTCGTGTTAACTGAACTTTTGTTCAGTTAACTGAACCTGAACGTGGCCGTGCTTGCATCGCTCGCCGGCGGCGACTAGCGATCTGTTGCTGGGCGTTGGTGGTGCCGTGCTGCTGTGGATGACGTGCGCGGGTGCGTTGCGAGCGTGTGCGTGCACGAGAGGGAAGGGAGAGAGGGAGGTGGACGCCGTGCTCACCCTCGTTGCAGGTGAGGCAGAGGGCCGGCGCAGAGGTGGACGACGGCGATGTCGAGGACGGCGGCGTCGATCCAGGCCCCCTCGAGCTCAACGAAGGTGTCGGGGACGAAGGTGGTTCTACGGCGAGCTCGTTCCCGAGGTTAGCCAGGACGGAGGGGCGCGGCAACGGCGTTGATCACCATGGTTTCAGACAGGGGGCGCTCCGGTGAGGTCCAGAGGGGCGGAGCTCGTGGCAGAGAGATGGAGGCGACGGCGGCGCGAGGGAATAGGGTAGGCCTAGGGTTAGCAGGGCTCGGGGAAACCTAGTGTAGGTCTTATAGGCAGCTACAGGGCGCTCCTGGCCGTTGCTGCGCGACGACGCCGACGTGGCGGTGCCGGATGGCGTGCCGTACGCGGGGAAGAAAGAGGAGGGGGTGCGCGAAGGGGTACCAGGCCGCTGGGAGTGGGCTGGGCCGTGCTGGCTCCCCTCCTCTGCGTTTTCTTTCTTTTTTTTTTCCTCTGTTTTTTTGCAGAAATAGAAATAGGAAGAAAACTAGGGTTTTTGAGTTAGGAAAAATTTTGAGAAAATTTGGTATGGTTCAAAACATGTAACAGCAACACTTGCCAAACTTTGATTTTCAAAAAGTTCAAAATAACTTGCTGTTTGTAAATTAATTCAAATTTGGATGAATTTGATTATTGATTGAAATATTTGAAACAAGATTTAAATGGCATGAACCTTTAGTTTAAAAAATGGAAACAAAAGATTAGAATGTTTTGGTAATTTTCATAATTTTAAATTGGGTGCTCTTTGTGATTTGTTTTGAATTTTGAATGCTAATTGGAATTAAGTGGATGATTAAAGAACAAATAAATAGTTGAGCTTTTTGTTTTTCATGGAAACAAATGGAAGTTTAATTTGAACCTTTTATTTGAAAAGTTGTAACATAACAAGTATGAACAAGCATTTGAAATAATGTTTGAATTTCAATTGTGAAAACAGAGAAAAACAGATGCAAACAAAAGGAAAACAAATGCAACAAATGCAAACAAAGTAATGAGTATGATGACATGATGAAAAACTTTAATAAAACAAGAAACAAACATTCTAGGGGTGGTTTTTCATACTTGGGATGTTACAAAACGCCCCCCCTTGAAGGAATCGCGCCCCGAGATTCCTACTGAGAAGAGAAAAGGTCCAGATACTTCTTGCGAAGATCCTCTTCGGTCTCCCATGTTGCCTCTTTATCGGAATGATGAGACCACTGCACTTTCAAGAACTTGGTGCTCTTGTTGCGAGTCTTACGCTCGGTCTCATCGAGAATACGAACAGGGTGCTCCTCATAAGATAGATCATCTTGCAGTTCAATTGAATCATGATCAACTGCACGATCTGGATCTTTGAAACACCTCTTGAGCTGTGACACGTGAAACACATCGTGCACCTTGGATAGTTTTTCTGGAAGTTCAAGACGATAGGCATTTTCTGCACGTCTTGAGAGAATGTTGAAAGGACCAATGTATCTTGGTGCAAGCTTTCCTTTCACACCAAAACGATGAATGCCTCTGAGGGGAGTTACACGGAGATATGCCTTGTCACCAGGTGCATAGATCATATCCCTGTGCTTGCTGTCATAGTAGCTTTTCTGACGAGACTGAGCAATCTTGAGATTGTCACGAATGATGTGAACTTTCTCTTCGGCTTCCTTAACGATGTCAGGGCCTAAGAGTGAACGTTCACCAGCTCCAGACCAATTGATTGGACTCCTGCATCTGCGGCCATAGAGAGCTTCAAATGGTGCCATGCCTAGTGATGGAGGGATAATAACCCGGTAGGCCAACTCTAAGGCGTAACCCGGCCCAAAGGACGCTGCGCAGGATCCGGCTAAGGATAAAGCAATTTCTGGAAGGCCCAAATTTGTAGGCCTCGTAACCCGGATTGTGGGTTACGGTAAGGAAAGTTAGGGTTTGTATGCGGTGTCCGGGTAGGATTCAGGGTGCGCCTTTGAGAGTAAGCCAGGTGGGTACGGGTGCTTTATAAACCGACCCTCAGGTCTAGTTGAGAAAAATCTAAGAACCCTAGTAGTACCGCTTGATATCGAGCATCCAGTGTATACGAGAGATCGAGTTAATATATTGAGATCGGAGACTCAGCGACTTGATTGCCGGCTACCATATCGAGTCCCATCATGTTTTCCTCTGAGCTAAACCCTCTCCCAAACGCCTGTGTCGTCTTGCCCCAAGATCAGTTACCCCCGGTAACGTCTGCCGTGATAATCCCACGACAGTTGGCGCCCACCGTGGGGCCTGCGTCCAAAGGTGTTTACATCACGGGAGAAGCTCGGCCGTCGGCGAGATCTACATCGACCACAAAGGGTAAAAGACGGTGGACGATTCCGGCTGGGGGCCAGAGTCGGATCACCTCGAATCCGGATCCGTCGTGACAATCGGCCGGATCAGCGTCTTCATCGGTATGGTACGTACGCCTGATTTAAAAGGACAATATCATGTGCATACTACGGGAACTTCTGACAGGAACAAAAGGATACTCAAGCAAGCTGTGAACTCGGTTTCCTCGGCTGTTCCGGAACATCTGAGATGGGCGGAACAAGAGATAACATGGAGCAGAAGAGATCACCCGGAAAGAATAGAGCACCCGGGAGTCTTAGCATTGGTAGTTGCACCACAGGTTAATGGTTACGAGTTAAAAAGGATCCTGATGGACGGTGGAAGTAGCATCAATATCTTGTACTGGGAAACTTTTTCATGCATGGGTCTCAAGGAGTCCCAGCTGCAGAAAAGCTCAACAATTTTTCATGGAATAGTGCCAGGTCACTCGGCATGTCCCGAGGGGAAAATCGCATTGGAGGTAGCTTTCGGAGAATCAACGGATAATTATCGAGTGGGGTGGCTCACGTTCGAGGTAGTCAAATTGCGCAGTCCTTATCACACACTATTTGGAAGACCGGCTTACGCCAAATTCATGGCCAGGCCGTGCTACGTGTATCTACAACTGAAGATTCCAGGTCCTAAGCAAACCATCACCATACATGGAAACCGGGACATAGCGGCCGAGTGCGACGAAGGAGATTCGGTAATGGCCGAGCAGGCTTGCAGAAAAGAGGAACTCAAGTATTATCGGTCTCAAGTAGACCCGGAGGATAGGACCGCATTGAAAAGGCCGAACACTGAGGACGAAAGAGCAAAATTCAAGGCAGCACAAGACACCAAGATGATAGACCTTGTTGAAGGTGTTTCCACTAAGCAATTTACTATAGGCTCTAACTTAGACGGCGAGCAGGAGAAGGCACTTGTGGAGTTCATTCGTTCAAATGCGGACGTATTCGCCTGGACACCTAGCGACATGCCGGGTATCCCTACAAAGTTGGCAGAGCACAGTTTGCATGTAGACCCCAAGTCCAGGCCTGTGAAGCAGGGCTTGAGGAAGATGAATGAGGAAAGAAGAAAAGCTATAGGTGAAGAAATTGCTCGGCTATTGACAGCCGGCTTCATCATGGAAGTATTTCATCCGGACTGGTTAGCAAATCCGGTGCTAGTGATGAAAAAGACCAATGAGTGGAGAATGTGTATTGATTTTACGAGTCTCAACAAGCATTGCCCAAAGGATCCGTTCGCACTACCAAGGATAGATCAGATCATAGATGCAGTAGCTGGGAGTGACCTATTGTGCTTTCTGGACGCTTACTCCGGGTATCATCAGATTAAACTCAAGAGGGAGGATTGGGAGAAAACATCGTTTATAACCCCTTTTGGGGCCTTCTGTTACAAAACCATGACATTTGGGTTGAAGAACGCTGGCGCAACTTATCAACGGTGTATTCAGAAGTGCTTCGAGGACCAAATTGGACGCAACGTCCATGCTTATGTGGATGATGTGGTTATCAAGACCAGGAAGGCAGAAACATTTATTGACGATCTGAAGGAAACGTTCAAAAACTTAAGGAGGTATCAGATGAAGCTTAACCCGACAAAGTGCGTATTCGGAGTCCCAGCCGGGAAATTACTTGGCTTTATCGTTTCCGAGAGAGGAATTGAGGCAAACCCAGACAAAATCAAAGCTATCCAAGGTCTGAAAAAACCGGAAAGTTTGAAGCATGTTCAAAAGCTCACGGGCTGCGTAGCAGCCTTGAGCCGATTTATATCAAGACTCGGAGAAAATGCGCTACCCTTGTACCGGCTCTTGAGGAAATCCGACAAGTTTGTATGGGATCAAGAGGCGGACGAGGCGTTCGAGGCACTAAAGAAGCAGCTATCTGAAGCACCAGTGCTAGCGGCCCCAGGACCTAAAGAGCCTATGTTGCTACATGTGGCAGCTGGCCCCCGAGCCGTCAGCGCAGTAGTGATGGTGGAGCGTAAAGAAGATGGGAAGGGTTATCCAGTCCAGAGACCGGTTTATTATATCAGTGAAGTATTATCAGAGGCAAAGCAGCGCTATCCGCATTGGCAAAAACTGTTTTTGGGGTCTTTATGGCCAGCCGGAAACTGAAGCCATATTTCCAGGAACACCCCATAACCGTAGTTAGCTCAATACCAATGTCGGATATCATTAGAAACTCGGATGCAACCGGAAGAATAGCCAAATGGGCGATAGAAATGGGGGATTATCACATCAGCTACGAGCCCAGGTCAGCAATCAAATCTCAAGCTTTGGTTGATTTCGTTAATGATTGGACACACACAGGCATAACTACCACGGTTCCAAATTCCGAGTCATGGACCATGCACTTCGATGGATCAAAGCAGTATGAGGGGTCAGGAGCTGGGGTGGTGCTAACATCACCCAAAGGAGACAAATTGAGTTACGTACTACAAATTCACTTTGACTGTTCCAATAACGTGGCCGAGTATGAGGCCCTATTGCATGGCTTGAAGGTAGCCAAGGAGATGAACATCAAGAGGATACGATGCTTCGGAGATTCAGACCTTGTGGTACAGCAGGTGTCAGGAACTTGGGATAGAAAGGACGCGACTATGGCAGCATACCGTAGGGAAGTTGATAGGGTTGCAGGATGTTTTTCCGGGTATGAGGTGGAGCATATAGATAGAAGAAAGAATGAGGCAGCCGACGCCCTCGCTAGACTCGGCTCGCGCAGAGAACCGGTCCCACCCAACGTTTTCCTGGACGAATTATGGCGACCATCAGTTAAAACCGAGTCAGAGGAGGAATTGGCAAGTCAAGACCCAGAGTTAGGACTCGTGGCCACTGTACGCGCTATTCCAGAGTGGACAGAACCATTTTTGGCCTACCTATCACGAGGCGAGTTACCACAGCAAGAAGTGTTAGCAAGGCCAATTTTGCGGCGAGCAAAGGGATATTCTATCATCAATAGGGAGTTATACAAGAGAAGCACCGCGGGGGTCTTTTTGCGTTGCGTGGCACCAGAAGAAGGCCGGCAGAGCCTCAAGGAAATCCATGAAGGCGATTGCGGGCATCATGCATCCACAAGATCCCTTGTGGCCAAGGCTTATCGACATGGATTTTTCATGCTCACGGCTCTAGCAGATGCGGAACGACTAGTAGAAAGGTGTGACGGATGTCAAAGGTACGCTCGCCAAACCCATGTGCCGGCTATGGAATTACGGACCATCCCGTTAACTTGGCCGTTCGCTGTCTGGGGGATGGACATGGTTGGCCCCTTTCATATGTCACCTTGCAATAAGACACATCTTTTAGTGGCTATTGATAAGTTTACCAAGTGGGTTGAGGTTATGCCAGTTACTAATTGTGAAGCAGCTACAGCAGTCAAGTTCCTGAAAAGAATTATCTACCGGTTTGGGTATCCCCACAGCATAATTACCGACAATGGAACCAACATGTCCCTTGGTGAGATGGAAAAGTTCTGTGGCAACAATGGAATCCGGCTTGATGTAGCATCAGTGGCTCATCCACAGGCCAATGGAAAAGTGTAGAGGGCAAACCAAGAATTGCTCCGCGGGTTGAAACCACGATTGCGAGTCCCCTGTATCAGGGCTGCTGGCGCATGGGTCGAAGAACTTCCTTCCGTGGTTTGGGGTATCAACACTACGCCTAACAGATCCACTCAAATGACACCCTTCTTCATGGTCTATGGTGCGGAAGCAGTGTTGCCGAGTGACATTATCCATGATTCACCGCGAGTATCAGCTTACGTTGAAGTGGAGAATGAAAAGACCCGGCAGGACGCCGTAGATATGTTAGAAGAACAAAGGGAACAAGCCCTGGAGAGATCAGCCCTTTATCAGCAAGGTTTACGGAGGTATCATAGCCGGCGCGTGAAAGCCCGGGTCTTCCAGGAAGGAGACCTGGTTCTGCGCCTGGTACAGTCAAACGAAGGAAAACATAAATTATCACCGCCATGGGAAGGACCGTTTATCATAAGCCGGAATCTGCATAATGGATCGTATTACTTGGTAGATGTAAGGGAGGAGTCGGCTACAGTTAATGACACGGCTCACACCACTTCATCTATGCAAGAAAGAGACAGTCCATGGAACGTGGCTCAGCTACGTCCATATTATACTTAGTAAAGACTGTATTGGCAAGAGGAATTGCACGATGTAACAGGCAGCAGGTTTCAGACGTACTCTTTTCCTATCCAGGGTACCCTTGGGGACTGGATGGGTTTTTAATGAGGCGGCTTGCTGACCTAACTTTTTCATATCAAGTAAAGAGATGGTTATTCTTATGTTCTTCAGTCCCAGTACGTTGCGTATATTCAGGTCTTGGGGGCTGATTGCTTGAATAGCACAGTTGCAAACACAAAGACCCGGCCTTGATGCCTATGAGTTATGAGGGCCGATTACTCGCAAACGAGTACGGCTGCAATCTCATAACCGGACAAAGAGCCAAATTTTCTTGACTTTTCTTACTTAAGCTCGATGTGACTCGCACTAAAATGGCATGATTTGCTCTCTTACGATTACAATCAGCCATGAAGCCTAATGGGACTTGGTTGACCCTGTCTTCGTACAGATGTAACAACATGATATCCATGCGAAAGCCGGCTTATAGTACAAGATAGTCAAAAGGGTCATCTAAACCACAAGTTATGCAGAGTACAGGGCTCATAGCCGGAAACTCAACGATTATTAAGCATAACTTCAGAACCTCTGTGAAACGGCTCTGGACTTTTTGGATTTAGCAGCAAACAATGCGTTCTCCTAAAAAAATCACGTATCCCCAAACAAGAAATCCGGGTCTTGGGGACTCGGGATCTTGAGAAAGAGAAAAATTGCTTAGTTGTTCAAGCTCAAAAAGTCCAAACATCCGAGTCTTGGGGGCTTGGGGACTTCGAAGCAAGTCCGCTTGTCAACACCCATGAAACCGGAAACCGAGCCTCACAAAAGGAACAATAAAGAAAGTCGGATATCTAGTGCAAATGAGTTCAAAAGTGAATAAATTTAAAAGCCCCGAAGAGGAATAGAGTATATCAAGACCTTAGTGTGCATTACAAAATCCCGGTAAATGATATCAAAGGTGCACAGGCGCAACATCCAAAAATAATTGTTTAAACGGCACATCGGCCGACTGACGCATGAAAAGTGGCACGAAGGAACAGGTATCACTCGGTATCCTAAGCCCCGGCATCCATCTTCGCCTTACCCTTGCCGTCACTTGGGGTAGCAGCAGCACCCGGAAAAGCAGTGTCGGCTCGCGCAGGAGGAGGAACGACTAGTGTGGAGGTAGCGGGCGCAGAGTCGGCTTCAGCCTTCTTTCTCGCAGCCTCCTTCCTCAACTTAGCAGCTTCCTCCTTCCATCGGGCAAGCATGTCATACGGCTCGGGAAGATCCAACTTAATAGCTTCACCAGCAGCATCATAAGCAGGAACGAGGGAATCGACATCTAAGCCGTCAGCAATCACGCTGGCCGGATAACGAACCTCCTTCTGGACGGCCTGGAAATCCTTCACGGAGAACTTGGACCCATCAAGCTTGTATTCCGGGAAACCGCCCATAAACTTGGCTAGCTCGAGCTTAGGGAAGTAAGCCTTGGCAAGCGCAAGACCCCGGGTTACTCCAACCCGGCAGGACGAGCGTTTCCAGTGCCAAATCCACTCGGGGATAGTAGAGCAAGCGTCTAGCATTCTCTTCAGGTCGCCATTCCCTTTACCCGGCCACCGTATTTCTTGAAGGATCCATTTGGTTCCGGCGCATAGCTGCCGGATTACGCTCTTGATAGTTTTCAGCCTGGCAATGTCACCCTCGTCCGGCATCACTTCATCCGGACCTGCAGAAATGGAAACATGAGTCAGGAAATTCCGTCTATTTATCAAAAGAGTAACCCGGATGAAGAAGCGTACCAAGCAAAGCACGGTACGTATCAGCAATTTGAACAGAAAGGCTCGTCAGATCATCTTCTGCTGAGTGAGCCCTCCTCCTATACTTCTTCATTATCGTCCTGCTCCTCCTGGCCTTAGCCTCGGCCGCCTCACGTAGAGCCACCTCCTTTTCAATGAGCTTGGCGGCCTCGGTCAGCTTCTCCTCAGATTGAGTCACGAAGGACTGCATGGACACAAGGAAGGATTAGTCGGGTAAAGGGGTAAGTTATCAGTCGCTTATATCGTAAAGTTCCAAGCAAATTGTGAATTAATTCACTCGGAACTTGGGGACTGGATAAGGACACAGGCAATATTAGTCGGGTTTACCTCGTGTTTGGCTATTAAAGCCTCCAAGATGTTCTCTTCATTAGCCCTCAAAGCGCGCAGGGTTTCGAGCATCTGGGCAAACGTCAGGTCCTCGGGTCGGGCACCGGAAGAGCCGGCAGCCTGGTAACCTGATGGGGGAGCTCTCCCCGCCCTGGGAGTTGAGACCCGGATAGTCTGAGTATCCGGGTTGGGAGAACCCATCCTTGTGTCCGGAACCTCGATCTCCTCGTCTACTGGTTCGGATGACTCAGGAGACTCGGTGGCTTGTTCCTGGTTGTTCTCAGTATCACCGCCGGTCGCGGCATCTACGTTCTCAGTCGGCTCCTCTGTCTGACGGTTATCCACCTCCCGGTTATCCATCTCCACATTCTCCGGGTCACTAACGGTGGCTTGAGCACTAAAGAAAAATGGGAAGAGGCAGTTAGCAATGGTGATTGAAAATTGTCAGGCATCAAAGGATGTCGTATAGCAAAAGCTTACCCAGTATTTACGGCGTAATCCGGCGGGAGTTCACCGCTGGAAGCAGACGAAGTTGTCAAAGGAACTGTTAGCGGAACCCGGAATTGCCCGGCGCGTGGATGGTTAGGAGAGGGGTGGCGCTGAGGACAATTGGAAGGACGAGGCGGAGGAGCACTGGCACGATGGACGGGGGAGGTGGAGATGCCCGGGTTAAGAGGATCCTCACCCGGGGAACTCCGAGTCACTCTGCGCTTGGCTGGAAGAGAATCCTTCAAGTACGACGAGTTCGATAATTGATGATTAAGTTGTCGCATGGTATCAAAGGAGTAAGGCTCAGAAGACATAGAAGAGAAAGGAACCTTGAACACTACCCCTCTGGCCTTCCTCTTGGCCCCAACTGGAGTTTCTTGATCAGATTCGGTAGCTTCTGGGTCGTCTTCGTTCTTCTCGTCTTCATCCTCCGGTCCTGCGAACCGAGTATGTGTCCATGGAAAAGTTAAATAGGAGGATAACGATGCAACTAAAGGTAACACAAGATCCGGGTGAATACCTTCATCACCGTCAACCGGCTCGTCTTCGTCTTCCGGGTCTCCGGAAGGGGGGGAGGTCTCAACTGTCCAGAAAGGGTCACCGGCCTGTGACGGAAAGGTGAAAATAAGAGTTAGGAGTAGTATCGAGTCAAGATGAAGAAATAAGCTTATGAACATCGGGTCTTACCGCTGGGGCCGGGTTCTCCCGAGTAAACGGAGGTAACCCGGCGATGTTTTTTATCACTTCCAGCTTCTCCGTCAGGAAACCCTTGATGGTTTTGTTGGTATCCCCGGCTGCAAAGCTCTTGGTGGAATAACGGAGTGCGTCTGTGGTGTGCCCCGAGTATTCGCACATCAATTTGGTGCGGATAGAATTAGGTTGGATACGGAAGTCAACCCAAGTTTTCGCTAAGTTGATCCCAAGAAGGCCTTGGGCTGAGAGAACGGCTAACTTAGCTAGCAAAGGTATGATTGCCTCCCTGTCTGAGTCAGAGGCGAAGGCATTGAAATTCTCGGAGGTATTGAGGAGGCCCTCCGAGTAACCCGGCAGTCTCTTCTCGCCGGGTGGAGAGGTGTCATGGCAGTAGAAGAAGGATAGTTGCCAGTGTTTAACATGGGAGTTCAGATTAAGGGTTGGCATTGGGGAATTTTTGCGGCGTTGGATGGATACCCCGCCGTAGGTGAGAGGTGCTCCGTCACCGCTTTCGCGGCATGGTTTGCACTGGAAGAGTTCAATAAAGAGAGTCAAACTTGGCGGAGTGCACACGTATGACTCGGATAGGACAATGAAGTGAGTAATATTCAACATAGAGTTAGGCCCTATGTCAAATATCCTGAGGCCATAATGGCTTAGGACCTCACGAAAGAAAGGGTGACCCGGAGGACGGAATCCCCGGGTCACATGCTCCACGAAACAGATTACCTCGCCGTCGGAATGTGCGGGCCGGGTCTCGTCACCCGGCGCCCTCCAGCGAATGTCCTTCTGAGGGGGGAGGACCCCCAACTCGGCCAGCTCTTCCAGCTTGGCCTTTGTGACTGTGGATCGCCCCCAATTGGTAGATATGGATTGGGTTGCCTTCGCCTGGGCCGGCTGTTTCCCTTGCCATTTGGGAGCCATGGGATCAACCTGCAAACACAAGGAGGAAAGATATAGGAAATAAGACTCGGGGATATTAGGTTATCCGAGCATGCACTTGGAGTATCAAGAATGTGTGAAAACTAAGGATTATCCGGGTATCACATCACGGAGTGGAGGTTGCGAGTTATCCGGGTATTAAGTACGACTCTAGAAATTATTGTTCACTTACGTATTGAAAAGTGTCTGAGGAAGACGGATGGTTGCCCATGTATCTACTGCAAGCAAAAGAACCGGAAAAGGGGGATTTTCCGAGTGTCAATGATAAGGGTGAAATGGATCTAGATTGGAAAAACTTGCGAATGATTCTACGAAGAAATTGGTGATTAATAATGGTAGGAGGATGGTGTGTGATGATCAATTATGTTATTAAAGGAGCTGGCAAGCCTCTAAGCCATCTAATCTGGTGGGGCGGGAGAAACGGCCCGCGGGTTGACCAAGATCCAATCGAGGATGAATCATAAAATTGCGGGGCTAAATTAGCAAGTGCAAGGGACTTACAGGGAGGTATTGGAATCCTAGTACGTTGGCTGCGGGCGGCGTGGTCTGAGTGCCCCTTTGCGGTTCTTGGAAGAGCAGGACGAGGGCGCGGGGATGAAGCTTGGTGGCGGCGCGGATGGCTTGAGAACGAACATGGCCGATGGTGGCTTTGTTCCGGTGGCGAGCCCTAGATTCTTGCGGTGGCGTCGCGAGAGCGCAAGGTGTGAGGAAGGAAAGGATAAGTTGGAGTGAGGCGTTGGATTCCAGGTTACCCTTTGAGCACTATTTATAAGGTGAGGGTGAACCTATTCTAACGGCCAGAAGCCAGAAATTATGGGGTAATGGTTATCCGTGCGGGTTTTGCGAGATATGCTTCAGGTATTGAGCGAGGTATCCGGGCAAAAAAGAGAAAGAGATCCATTCCATGAAACCAGGGTCAATTATCGAGTAAAAGTATAGAATCTTGATGTTTTTATCAGGATTTTGACTCGTAAATCTGAGCAGTGTGTTTGGAGGAAAGCCGGGTTACTATATGGCCGCCATGGAGTTAGGCCTAGCTATCTATCAGAGCACCTTAACCCGGCCTCCATACACTTGTGTGTTTGATATTTTTGCAGGGAATAGCAAGCGCTTCAAGGAGGAATCCGTGAAGCCCAGGCTATTCTGGGGACTACTGATGGAGGGATAATAACCCGGTAGGCCAACTCTAAGGCGTAACCCGGCCCAAAGGACGCTGCGCAGGATCCGGCTAAGGATAAAGCAATTTCTGGAAGGCCCAAATTTGTAGGCCTCGTAACCCGGATTGTGGGTTACGGTAAGGAAAGTTAGGGTTTGTATGCGGTGTCCTGGTAGGATTCAGGGTGCGCCTTGGAGAGTAAGCCAGGGGGGTACGGGTGCTTTATAAACCGACCCTCAGGTCTAGTTGAGAAAAATCTAAGAACCCTAGTAGTACCGCTTGATATCGAGCATCCAGTGTATACAAGAGATCGAGTTAATATATTGAGATTGGAGACTCGGCGACTTGATTGCCGGCTACCAGATCGAGTCCCATAATGTTTTCCTCTGAGCTAAACCCTCTCCCAAACGCCTGTGTCGTCTTGCCCCAAGATCAGTTACCCCCGGTAACGTCTGCCGTGATAATCCCACGACACCTAGGCTTGCCTGGAAGCTGTTGTTGTAGGAGAATTCAGCATATGGAAGGCAATCCTCCCATTTCATGCCAAAGGAGAGACCACATGCTCTGAGCATATCCTCGAGAATCTGATTGACTCTTTCGACTTGCCCTTGAGACTGAGGGTGATAAGCGGTGCTGAACAGAAGTTTGGTGCCCAATGCTTCTTGAAAGCTTTTTCCAGAAATGAGAAGTGAATATGCTTCCAAGGTCTGAGCTTATTTCCAATGGAACACCATGAAGAGGAACAATCTTTGCTGTGTAGAGCTCTGCTAACTGGCTAGCTGAGATTGTTTCTTTGACAGCAAAGAAGTGAGCTACTTTAGTGAGACGATCAATAACAACGAAGATTGCATCGTTGCCCTTCTTGGACTTTGGAAAACCAGTGAAGAAGTCCATTTCAATCATGTCCCACTTCCACTCAGGAATTTTCAGTGGTTGGAGTAGACCGGCTGTTTTCTGATGGACTGCCTTAACACGTTGACAAACGTCACATTCAGAAATGTATTGAGCAATTTCACGTTTCATGCCAGGCCACCAATACAGTGTCTTGAGATCCTGGTACATCTTTGTACTTCCAGGGTGTATGGAAAGAGGAGTTTCATGAGCCTCCTTGAGAATGACATCTTTGAGACTTTGAACTTGAGGAACTGCAATGCATCCTTCGAAGAACACATTTCCCTTGTCATCGATTAAGAAGGACTTAAATTTCTCCTTGCCTTCTTTGATGTGTTCTACCATCTTCTTGATTTCAGCATCACGAAGTTGTTTAGAACGAATCTTGTCCTCGAGAGTTGGACTGGCTGTCAAGCTAGCAATATAGCCTTGAGGAACAAGACCAAGGTTTAGCTTCTGGAATTCTTCATGAAGTGGAGGTTGGCTTTCCATGATCATGAGATTATTGCAATATGACTTGCGACTGAGAGCATCGGCCATAACATTAGCCTTGCCTGGAGTGTAAGAAATGGTGAGATCAAAGTCTTTAATCTTTTCAATCCACCTCCTCTGCCTGAGGTTTAGATCTGGTTGAGTGAAGATGTATTTCAGACTCTTATGATCGGAAAAGATTTCAGTGCGATTACCCAACAAGTATTGCCTCCATTTCTTGAGGGCAAACACAAATGCTGCAAGTTCTAGGTCATAAGTGGGATAATTGAGCTCATGTGCGTTCAACTGACGTGAAGCATAAGCCACAACTTGACGTTCTTGCATAAGAACTGCAACTAGACCTTGGAGAGATGCATCGCAGAATATTTGGAAAGGTTTGGTAGTATCTGGGCCAACCAGAACTGGTGTAGAAGTGAGTTTAGTCTTCAGGAGATTGAAACTTTCATCACATTGTGGAGACCAAACGAACTTCTTGTCCTTCTTTGTGAGATCAGTGAGAGGTTTGGCAATCTTGGAAAAGTTTTGGACGAAACGACGGCAATAGCTAGCCAAGGCAAGAAAACTTCTCACTTGCTTCACCGTCTTAGGAGGTTTCCAATCAACAATTGCTTTAACCTTTTCTGGATCAATGGCTATGCCCTTGGCAGAGATGATATGACCAAGATAAGCAACTTCTGGAATCCAGAACTCACATTTGGAGAACTTGGCATATAGACGATGCTCGTGAAGTTTCATGAGAGTGAGACGAAGGTGTTCTTCATGCTCTTCCTCGGATTTGGAGTAGACAAGGATGTCATCCAGATATACAACAACGAACTTGTCGAGGTATTCATGGAAGACAGAATTCATGAGTCGAGAGAATGTCGCCGGTGCATTGGTTAGACCAAAGGACATGACGGTGTATTCATACAGACCGTACCGAGTGGTGAAAGCTGTTTTTGGAATATCTTCCTTTCTGATCCTTATTTGATGGTAACCCATTCTCAAGTCCAACTTGGAGAATATTGAGGCTCCAGCAAGTTGATCAAAAAGATCATCGATACGAGGAATTGGATACTTGTTTTTGATGGTTTTCTCGTTAATAGGACGATAGTCAACCACGAGTCTCTTTGTTTGATCCTTCTTTGCAACAAACAGAGTTGGGCAACCCCAAGCGGAGGAACTAGGTTGAATGTAACCTTTTTCCATGTACATATCGATTTGCTCCTTTAACAGTTTCAGTTCAGGAGGAGCTATCTTGTATGGATGCTTAGAGATTGGAGCAGTACCTGGTTCAAGCTCGATGACGAACTCAACTGCTCTGTCCGGAGGCATCCCTGGCAACTCTTCTGGAAAGACGTCAGGGAATTCACAAACCACCGGAACATTTTCAAGTAGAGGTAGAGGTTTTGCATCGAGGGTGCACAGCTGAACAGAACTTGATTCATTTGGAGAATAGACTATCTGGCCAGAAGGGTGGAACAGAGTTATTGACTTCTGAGCATAGTCAATCGTAGCTTTATTGGCCTTCAACCAATCCATGCCAAGAATGACATCAATGTCAGAATTGCCAAGCAGAATGAGAGAAGCAAGGAATATGTGACCTCCAATTAGAATCTGATTCTCGTGACTGATCTTGGAAGTTTCCATAGTTGCTCCAGGGGAGTTTACTACTAGCGGGGAACCCAAACCAACAAAAGGGAGTTTAATTGCTGTCGCAAAGATATTTGACACGACAGAATGCGATGCCCCGGTATCAAACAACACTTTAGCTGGAAAAGAGTTTACGGGGAATGTACTGAGAACGACGTCAGGAGCTTCCTCAGCTTTGTCGACCTTGACAAGATTCACCCTTGCGGTCCTCCCGACAGGCCTATTGTTGGAGTTGAAGGATTTAGCCGGGG
This sequence comes from Alopecurus myosuroides, assembly GCA_028641055.1. Taxonomy (NCBI): domain Eukaryota; kingdom Viridiplantae; phylum Streptophyta; class Magnoliopsida; order Poales; family Poaceae; genus Alopecurus; species Alopecurus myosuroides. Next base: position 27,663,808 of record CM054059.1, on the reverse strand, counting down.
GAGCACGCACCATTGCCTGGTTTGTGTTGGGACGAGGTGGTGGTGGAGGTAGCTGCCTCTGAGTGCACTTGTCAGCGTAGTGCCCCGTCTGCTTGCACTTGTAGCAAGTGACGACACGAGGAGGATCTGGCCTTGGCTGCCCCATTGAAAACCTCTGACCATGCATCTGAGATGGGTTGGGTGGGCGGGGAGCAAAGCCTGGAGAAGCTCGGGCGTATGGAGCCCTAGTGACAGCACTATTTGGCACCTAGATGCGGCGCTTCTGCGGAGGGGTGGTCATGTTGGAGGAGGAACCACCCTCACGCGAGTGCTTACGAGACTCCTCGAACGCCTTGCGCCCATTTTCCTCATTGAGCGCGGTGTTCACGAGCTCCTCGAAGTTGTTGGCCTTGATGTTGGTGAGGGCGTACTTGAGCTCTGGGTTAAAACCTCTGCGAAACCTTGCCATCTTCTTAGCCTCAGTGGACACCTCATCACCAGCGTAACGAGCGAGGCGATTGAACTCACTCTGATAGCCAATGACGTCCAGCTTGCCCTGCTTGAGTGAGCGAAACTCTTCACGCATCCTTTCCATGAGACCATCTGGAATGTGGTGCTTCAGGAAGGCTTCCTTGAAACAACCCCAGGTGATTGGGTAGCCAGCTCTCATGGTCTGGTAGTTCTCCCACCAAGTAGCTGCCTGACCCTTCAGTAGGTAGGAGGCATACTTGACCTTGTCTTCCTCAGCGACGTGAGCAATCTTCAGAGCCCTAGCTATCTCACGTATCCAGTCATCAGCATCCAGAGGCTCGCGTGTGGCCACGAAAGCTCTTGGGCCCAGACTGAGAAACTCCTTGATACTGACTCGTGGAGCATTCTGGTTGATGTGCTGATTAGCCTGGAACTGGGCCATCTGTGCCACGACCTAAGTCATCTGAGTCAACAGATCCGTGATTGGCGGTGGCTCAGGCGGGTTGTTCTTTGTTGGCGGCATCCTGAATAGACATGCATTTTAGCACAACAACAGAAAACGATAGACTTGACAACTTCAAAGCCTTATAAGCATTGGAAACAAATAGGTAAAAGATTGGATATACAATTGAACAATGCGTCGGCTGAACTATGGTTAGTTGTACATCCGCGTTAAGATAATGACAACATAAAGAACAACATAGCCAACTAGCATTCTTGTGACAATTTTATATATCAATGTTGTATGCAAATGGTTTGGAAATCAATTATTGGATATGTAAAACATCTAACAATATTTGAATACACAAATATTACTAGCAAGGGAACTAATGCTAGCTCTAGTTGGCCTTCCCAAAAGAGATGAGCTTGCGTGTTTTGCTCGCCTCCTGTTCATACACCTCTGCATTTTACTTGCCATGTTCACCACCCATGTCTGACGCATCGATGATGAGCTCGTAGTTCATGCCAGACACGATCTGCTCCACTCACAAACTTGTTGAACTTGAGCACGCAATTCACGTTCTTGAGGTACTCCGAAATTTCCCATCCACAGAGCTCCTGGATATGCTGGTTGATGATGTTCAGGATGGGTACCCATCCATCTTCTATCGTTATGTGCCAATCTTGGTTCCCATATGACCATCGCATATTGTGTAGCAATTGTGTAGATCATTGAGGTGATGGAGACAAAGAGGAATATGCATGTCCTCATGACTGATAAGACTTCTGAGTTTTAAATGGACAAGTGATGTATGTGTAATTTGGTAAATTGGTGGTGTGATCTGGATCCAAAACATGCAAAATAAGGACACTTAAAATAGACATCATAGTATTGGCAAAAATTAATTGGATGCATATCCAAATACTAGGCTTTTTAAGGACATTTATTACAACTTTATATTGGGAGGACCCATTAGTACTAAAATAATTGGATGAATATCCAAATATGCATTTGAAAGAAGAGATTAAACGCGGGTATTTTATCAGGCGTGAGGCTCAACAATAAATTAGATCCAACATCCAAGTAGATATTTACAAGGACGGCAATTGCAAATTTTTGTTGTTTGCAGCCGTTACTATCACTAATAGACCGTGATTAAAATCTTAAATTACCTTATCACATTATTCCAGATATCCGATATGATTCTTTTTACTCGTTACCGTGACATAGTATCCCCTTGACTAGTTTCTTGTATTTCTCTGTGCAGACTTATTTACAGATACTATTTCACCAAGTGGATACTAGATGTATCTCTCTAATAAATAGAGGAGTAATTCCCAATCTTGAACTATCCCAATGAATAAATACTTGCATGACCACCCATTGTTAGCCATTTTAATCACCCAGCTTACTTTATGATATCTGACTATACCAAAATTATCCTTACTGCGATCATCATTGGATATTCTAAGGGTCTAAGGAAGCAAACGAAATAACCATTATGTGATGATACTATTTAGCATAATTATTCTTATAGTGTCTCAACTACTTGGGTCTACTCAACCACAATGGTGAAACAACATTGTGCTCCCATTAATATTGACAAAACAAATATCCATCACCAGAAAAACATAGTCATCTAATATTAACAAGTTATTCCGTCAGACATGAGAAAGGATCATAACATGCATATGGGTTTCCTCTGAATCTCATATTCAGTGACCATATCAGTTATAGTATAAAAACATAATACATTAATCTTGAAACTGATTTATTTTATTCTATCTTGGGAATACATCCAACAATAGAGGTAGGTTGATTATGCAGGAATTAGACCCTGGTGATCCGACTACAACACACATGTATCCAACTCCTATGCAATCACTAATCCAATATTCGAGAGTTAACGATCCTGGAGAAGCACGGTCAGCCTGGCCTTTAGGTCTAGTTCTAACTGCAATCAAGGACCAAGTAAAAAAACCAATAATGCAGTAAAAATTAGGGTTGAAAGATGATCTTAGCCGACAGTCGTGCCTATGGTGAACATTAACACATATCTGCGTTCCTTTTTACTAAACAAGGTCCCCATATAAATGATGACCTATGGAACATATATAAGGATGAGAGGTGGATTTCGGTCAGCCATGGGTTGGTGGACGAATTCTACCCTAGGTAGCCTTTCATCCTTCAATACGGAGTCTAAACTAGCCTATAAAGAGGTATCTCGAAAATACATGGTCATTCCCCAAAAATGAGGTGACGCAACACCTATAGAAGACTTTGGACGAAAATCATGTAGTGGTACCTTGTATAATTCGTCCAAGGGTTTATTTATAATTATGGTGCTTCAGGTTGCGGTAATCTCCATCTGTGGTATCATCATCTCATCTCTTGCACTCATGCAACCATCTCCATGCACGAACATGCTCGAGAGCTTGTCCCTCTCATCTACGCTAGGTTCATCATTCCTGAGAGGGATAAACACATCTGATTTATGCAACATCTCTTTTTCATGTACATTAGGAATAGATCGTAGAAACGAAATTACTTTAAGATTAAGTTTTCATGCACGAGTTCTGGTCATAGGTCCTTTTATGTGTCATCGTGTAGTGGCTCTCGTTACATCTATAGCAGGAATGTCTTCATCATTCTTGATAGGTTCCCATCTATTATCTACCGTTGTCTGCCATAATTGGTTACCAAATAGCTCACCACAGCCCGTGAAGGGATTACCCATGGTGTAGACGATTCCAGGGATAGCGATGAGGAGAAAGTTCGATTCCCTCGTGGTATATCAGTTTGGCCCGATGAACAACTTGAATCGATTGATCGGGATTTGGAGGTTGGGATCAAAGGGTGTTTTATGTGGGACTTTGGTGAATCTACAATGTTAGTGATCCAAAACACAGCGAAACGAGATCTCTTAAATTAGTAAGGCTAGCCAAATATTAATTAAATGCATATTTATAGGCAATTACAAGGATGTTGATCGTAACTTTTCATCTTGTGCATCTCCTTATACTTATGAATAACAAAATATGCATTTGAGAGAAGAGATTAATTTCATATTTTACTACGCCTCACCGCCACACCTTCAAGCAACAATTAATGGAATCGAAAAATTAAATAGAAATTTGCAAGGAATTTAAGTCTAACTTTTTACGGTGAGCAATGGTCGTTACCTCCTTTGGGATCGACATGCCTAATAACGCAATGAGCAACAATTATATGCAAGTACCGAAATGGATAATCACCCCCCCCCCACCCCCCCCCATTATAAAACACATTCAACAGATGCAATTACTAAATAGGATTACATGTCCCGATTCAATTCCAGGTCAAGGGTGGGGAACATTGTGCTTATGGAAAACTGATTTCTTAGAATCATCTTGTCAATGTGCAACGGCTAAATATTTTAACCATGAGAGTACGTGAGTAGGGTTTAAATAACAGACACAAAGTAGACAAGTTGACGATTATTTGCATGTGCAAACATATCTAATTAATATTGTGGACCTTTGAACGGATAGATAAACTGTTCCGATAGGCATTCCCTTTTCCCTCAAATAAATGTACATACATAAATCTTCAAAGAAATTATGGAGTCAAGTAAAATAAATGTATTGGGAAGGTGCAAGCCACCATTTCTCATGTTCGAATCCACCACCTTTGATGAGCTAAGTGCATGTAGAAGACGAGTAGACCATGTGTTCAATGTTATTAGGCTTGATTACCATATGATGTGAAAGAAGAATTTTTTTTTTACTTTGACGTGCATTGGGACGATAGAAGTACACTCTTTGTGGAAAATTTCGAATGTTAAACGTCCACTCGTTTGAGACCGGATGGAGCATGCCAGATGATACCTAACTTAAAAGCATTATAAGCATTGGCAAAAATATGCAAGGAATAACATCGACTCAAAAGGGCACCACAAAAACTAAAAAAAAGAAGGAACCTGTCTGTAACATCATATATACTTTTTTATTATTATGTAAAAGATTAGATATATACATGAACGAAGTGTCAGCTGAACACTGGCTAGTTGTACATCCTCGTTAAAATTATGAAAAAAATAAAGAACAACATAGCCAACTAGCTAGCATTATTGTGACGATTTTATATATCAATGTTGTATGCAACTGGTTTGGAAATCAATTATTGGATATGTAAAACAATTAACAATATTTCAATACACAAAAAGGGCACCAACGCTAGCTCTAGTTAATTAGCCTTCCTGAAAGAGATGAGCTTGCGTGTTTTGGTCCACTCCTGCTCATACACCTCTGCCTTGTATATGCCATGTTCACCACCCATGTCTAACGCGTCGATGATGAGCTCATAGTTCATACCAGACACAATCTGCTCCTTGCCACTCACAACCTTGTTGAACTTGAGCATGCAATTCACATGCTTGAGGTACTCCGAAACTGCCCAACCACCGAGCTCCTGGATATGCTTGTTGATGATGTTTGGCACGGGTACCCATTCATCTTCTATCGTTATGTGCCAATCTTGGTTCCCATATGACCCATCACATCCTGCGACGGGTGTAGCGATTGTGTAGATCATCGCGGCGATGGCGACAACGAGGAATATGCATATCCTCATGACGGATAAGACTTCTGAGTTTTAAATGGGAAAATTGTTTATGTGTTTGTGGTGTGATCTTGATCCAAAACATGCGAAATAGGGAAACTTAAATAGACATCATAGTATTGGCAAAAATTAATTGGATGCATATCCAAATACTAGGCTTTTATAAGGACATTTATTGCAACTTTATATTGGTTGGACCCGTTAGCACTAAAATAATTGGATGAATATCCAAATATGCATTTGAAAGAAGAGATCCAATATCCAATTAATAGATATTTACAAGGAGGCCAATTACAATTTTTTATTGTTTTCAGCCGTTATGTAGAGGCCCTAGACCGGTAGGTCCAGAACCCCTCATATGCATTCATTCACGATCCCAGAAGAACCAGTCGTGAACAACATACGTAGTTGGCATACAGAATACATCATCCATTACACGAATATAGAGTCTTACATAAATGGTCACATGACCAAGTTCTTGATAACTGTCACGCAGGACAGACATTCAAAGTAAACACAGCGGAAGACGATAAGCATAGCGTAGTAGAACCCGAGTCACGCCTCATCCTACAGGCTGCTGACTGGGAGACGATCCTAACTCGCAGGGCCATCAGCGTAGAACTCCTCCTCATAGTACTCCTCCTGAGGTGGCTCCTCGTAGTCTGATAAGTAGATACCAGGGGCGAAACCAAATGAGTACATTTGAATGTACTCAACAAGACATCCTTTATTAGCTTACAATAATGCATACATGCTTATTTGGTGGAGTGGGTAGGCCATACATATGGTTCAGCTACCCATGACAGATAAAAGATTTGCCATAGTTGATTCTTCAAGTTTACCTCTTTGCAAAACAAACTCATTTAAAATAATGTAGTTTTGCTCTCGTAGATATCACATATCTTGGAGGTTTTATAATTCTTTTGGAAAAGAAAGTTTTTCTTTTCAGAAACTTTTAGTAGTAGTTTCTTTCTCCTCGGTATCTCGCAGATACCAAGTCATTCCTCCATAGTACCTCTCAGGTACAAAAGCCTTCCTTCAAAACCTCTTTCGAAAAGTTGACACAATACTAGCTACATGGCCATTCAACCGTCCATATCCGAGGACGCGGCTATCTCGAAATAGTTTTACTCTGCAGAGGGGTACACATTTCCACCAGATCCAGAGTCTGCCATGAAACAACCATGGACTGTTCCCAACCTATGAGAACATCAGATAACTGGTCTTGACTATCCACTCTGTACAAGCTAGTACATGACTATCTCTTCAATTGAGGTTTCCCTCCCTGGCAAGCCATGTCACACACCGCTCAATCAGGAGACCCAACTGCTGCATCCGGAGGGAAAATTAATCCCACACTTTAGATGTCCCGTATACTCACTCCTAGCGACATTTCGATTCGGAGGATCCAATCCTGATAAATGGTCGTTACCTCCTTTGGGATCGACATGCCTAATAACGCAATGAGCAACAATTATATGCAAGTACCGAAATGGATAATCACCCCCCCCACCCCCCCCATTATAAAACACATTCAACAGATGCAATTACTAAATAGGATTACATGTCCCGATTCAATTCCAGGTCAAGGGTGGGGAACATTGTGCTTATGGAAAACTGATTTCTTAGAATCATCTTGTCAATGTGCAACGGCTAAATATTTTAACCATGAGAGTACGTGAGTAGGGTTTAAATAACAGACACAAAGTAGACAAGTTGACGATTATTTGCATGTGCAAACATATCTAATTAATATTGTGGACCTTTGAACGGATAGATAAACTGTTCCGATAGGCATTCCCTTTTCCCTCAAATAAATGTACATACATAAATCTTCAAAGAAATTATGGAGTCAAGTAAAATAAATGTATTGGGAAGGTGCAAGCCACCATTTCTCATGTTCGAATCCACCACCTTTGATGAGCTAAGTGCATGTAGAAGACGAGTAGACCATGTGTTCAATGTTATTAGGCTTGATTACCATATGATGTGAAAGAAGAATTTTTTTTTTTACTTTGACGTGCATTGGGACGATAGAAGTACACTCTTTGTGGAAAATTTCGAATGTTAAACGTCCACTCGTTTGAGACCGGATGGAGCATGCCAGATGATACCTAACTTAAAAGCATTATAAGCATTGGCAAAAATATGCAAGGAATAACATCGACTCAAAAGGGCACCACAAAAACTAAAAAAAAGAAGGAACCTGTCTGTAACATCATATATACTTTTTTATTATTATGTAAAAGATTAGATATATACATGAACGAAGTGTCAGCTGAACACTGGCTAGTTGTACATCCTCGTTAAAATTATGAAAAAAATAAAGAACAACATAGCCAACTAGCTAGCATTATTGTGACGATTTTATATATCAATGTTGTATGCAACTGGTTTGGAAATCAATTATTGGATATGTAAAACAATTAACAATATTTCAATACACAAAAAGGGCACCAACGCTAGCTCTAGTTAATTAGCCTTCCTGAAAGAGATGAGCTTGCGTGTTTTGGTCCACTCCTGCTCATACACCTCTGCCTTGTATATGCCATGTTCACCACCCATGTCTAACGCGTCGATGATGAGCTCATAGTTCATACCAGACACAATCTGCTCCTTGCCACTCACAACCTTGTTGAACTTGAGCATGCAATTCACATGCTTGAGGTACTCCGAAACTGCCCAACCACCGAGCTCCTGGATATGCTTGTTGATGATGTTTGGCACGGGTACCCATTCATCTTCTATCGTTATGTGCCAATCTTGGTTCCCATATGACCCATCACATCCTGCGACGGGTGTAGCGATTGTGTAGATCATCGCGGCGATGGCGACAACGAGGAATATGCATATCCTCATGACGGATAAGACTTCTGAGTTTTAAATGGGAAAATTGTTTATGTGTTTGTGGTGTGATCTTGATCCAAAACATGCGAAATAGGGAAACTTAAATAGACATCATAGTATTGGCAAAAATTAATTGGATGCATATCCAAATACTAGGCTTTTATAAGGACATTTATTGCAACTTTATATTGGTTGGACCCGTTAGCACTAAAATAATTGGATGAATATCCAAATATGCATTTGAAAGAAGAGATCCAATATCCAATTAATAGATATTTACAAGGAGGCCAATTACAATTTTTTATTGTTTTCAGCCGTTATGTAGAGGCCCTAGACCGGTAGGTCCAGAACCCCTCATATGCATTCATTCACGATCCCAGAAGAACCAGTCGTGAACAACATACGTAGTTGGCATACAGAATACATCATCCATTACACGAATATAGAGTCTTACATAAATGGTCACATGACCAAGTTCTTGATAACTGTCACGCAGGACAGACATTCAAAGTAAACACAGCGGAAGACGATAAGCATAGCGTAGTAGAACCCGAGTCACGCCTCATCCTACAGGCTGCTGACTGGGAGACGATCCTAACTCGCAGGGCCATCAGCGTAGAACTCCTCCTCATAGTACTCCTCCTGAGGTGGCTCCTCGTAGTCTGATAAGTAGATACCAGGGGCGAAACCAAATGAGTACATTTGAATGTACTCAACAAGACATCCTTTATTAGCTTACAATAATGCATACATGCTTATTTGGTGGAGTGGGTAGGCCATACATATGGTTCAGCTACCCATGACAGATAAAAGATTTGCCATAGTTGATTCTTCAAGTTTACCTCTTTGCAAAACAAACTCATTTAAAATAATGTAGTTTTGCTCTCGTAGATATCACATATCTTGGAGGTTTTATAATTCTTTTGGAAAAGAAAGTTTTTCTTTTCAGAAACTTTTAGTAGTAGTTTCTTTCTCCTCGGTATCTCGCAGATACCAAGTCATTCCTCCATAGTACCTCTCAGGTACAAAAGCCTTCCTTCAAAACATCTTTCGAAAAGTTGACACAATACTAGCTACATGGCCATTCAACCGTCCATATCCGAGGACGCGGCTATCTCGAAATAGTTTTACTCTGCAGAGGGGTACACATTTCCACCAGATCCAGAGTCTGCCATGAAACAACCATGGACTGTTCCCAACCTATGAGAACATCAGATAACTGGTCTTGACTATCCACTCTGTACAAGCTAGTACATGACTATCTCTTCAATTGGGGTTTCCCTCCCTGGCAAGCCATGTCACACACCGCTCAATCAGGAGACCCAACTGCTGCATCCGGAGGGAAAATTAATCCCACACTTTAGATGTCCCGTATACTCACTCCTAGCGACATTTCGATTCGGAGGATCCAATCCCCTATAGCCTTTGAGATAGCACATATACTAACCCTAACAAGTTTTTAATCAAGCCCCTACCCATATTGGGGTAAAGTGGCAGTACGATAATGGTTGTCCAGCGAAGACTAGGTTATGTGTCTTTTGTAAACATTTCTCATAAAATTTCCCATCATAACAATCCTTCCGGCAGACAGGGTCTCACCCTTCCTCCGGGGTTTTTCCTTCCATAAGGCATTTGTTTACAAAAACACATTTTATTTAGTTCATTTAAGAACTCAAGTTTTTAAGTAGGTGTATGGTATTTATATACCATTTAGTGTCTAAGGGCTTGGTAATACCAAGTTGACTATTATTATGAGTCCTGATACTAGTAATATTAATAATAGTAGTAGGATTCACACAAAAATAGTTTTGAAGGTATAGTTTTGTAAAAACTTCAGAAGTGAAAAGCATGCATGATAGATAATGATAAGTAGTGATACAGCAAGCATTAGGATGGCTTGCCTTGGTACAAGTGATGGTCCTGATCCTGAAAGTAACAGGAGTTGCAATACCCTTCTTCAGCAATTCCTTCCTCCTCGTTTTCTAACGTCGTAAAAAGAAATAAAGACACACTTTCAGAACCAAGCAAGGCAAGCAATGCTACAAGCAATACATACAGCAAGCAATCAAGAAGTACCACCCAAAATTCTCAATTTTTCTTTAGGCATAAAAAACTATAGTTGGAAAATCTGCTTTTTCCTAGTGCTTATGTGTGGCCAAAACAATGATTCTTAGTTAAGAACATTATGGACCAGTGGGATATAGCACATGTTACTGGACAGTAGGGTGTCATATAGAACATATTTTGATGTCTAAAAATTCCCACAACAATCTCTATGGCTAGCACACATAATTGGCTAAATTACTCAAGTAGTGAAATAAGCTCATGACAACAAGTCAACCTATTTTCCACTATGAGGCAAACATACCAGTGGGTGTTCCACTAGTAAATATGCTCACCAAGAGGTTAATAAACCTCTGGTCACTTTTATAAAAGTGCTAAAAACAACAAACAAACACCCAAAAAATTCCTACTCATACTAGTAGAAAATTTAGGAAAACTACTAGACTATTTTAGGCTATACTAGCTAATGTTATGCACAAGTGTGCAAGCTTTCAGAGGCAAAATACCCCTCTAACCAGCACCATAAATGCTACTGGATCTCACAAAAATATCGTAAAAACATAGCTAGGAAACAAGGATAAATATGCTTAAAAAGCTACACATGTGAGGAGATTTATTTCTAGTCACCCAAGTGCTACTCATGCTTTTGTGCTATTGAAAGGAAATCTATCAGAGGGGAAAACCCTAAGGAAAATACTGCCACAAGTACTTTTCATCCTCTGGTTTCAATACCAAAAAGTCATATTTTTCCCTAGTGGAAAACAAGACACAAAAACATACATGAATCTCCTAGTGTGCAATCTAGTCCTTAAGCATTTCTATTTTAAACCTATTTCAAACACAAGCACCAAGCATTAAGAGGTGCTATAAACAAATTAACAGTACCTAAGTGGTACTGGTTCCATGGAAAACAATCTAGCAACTAGCCTAAAAATTCATTTAAAGATCTACTCAAAACATACATAAAAATCTAGCTATAAGCAAGACCTATGCATGGAAAACTAGTTCTAAAATGCTACCATTCAAACCATTGATTCTAACATGCTCATATAACTTGTACACATCATAAACACAATGGAAAACAACATCACAAGCAAGAACACAACATTTGCACTTCACAACAATAACATAAAAAGCAAGATCTAGAATAAAAAATTTAGACAGAAAGTAGCCAAAACTTGTTCTGTCCCTCTAAATTTTTCTGTTGCTCCAAAAAGTAAATCCTTCTAGGATGTGATAGTCCTTATCACTACAAAGCCTCTCCAACTTGCCTCACTCAAAAATAATACCCCAAACTCCCTCTAAAAATCATGGAATAGCCCACTGATGTTTTACCAAAATGGATGGCATTTCCAAATGGTTACTCACCTTGATGCAAACTAAAATTCTACTGGTAGATATTTGAAAGGGCTTTCCAAAACAGTTGAGTTTGCTCAAAAAGGTTTTGTATTTTTGAAGTTCTATTCATTTCCATTTTTAGGGTACTGTCTGGCATATGATTTTCAGAAAAATCATAAAAACTCAAAACAAGTTTCTGCCAGTGGGATATGGTTGCAATTTTGTATGCCTAGTAGCACAAAAATTAGCAAGGTAAAATAAATTTATATGCTACCTTTTCTAAGCCTAAAGCTAGACCCTAGTTAATCTGCCAGAAAAAAAGTATTTTTGTTTTTAACCGAAAACTGCCCAACGGGCCAGATCTGCAGCGCGCGGCCCAGTTAACGCGGGGCGCAGCCCGCCAGCACGCGCGCGCGCGCGAATCTGCACGGTTCAAAGGGGGCCGTCGATTCGCAGATCGACGGTCCCTGTTCTTTCTTCCTCCCCGCGCTTCCCTCCTCTCTCTCTCTCTCGACCCGCGGTCGAACACCTAGCAGACGTGGACAACGGCTCACCTAGGGCTCGCGAGAGTTCGTGGGTTGGTGCAGGGTCGAAGGAGGGTGGCTTGGGCGTTGCTGTGGCGCGGTTTCGGGCGATGGCGACGAGTGTGCGCTGCGGCGGCTCGACGGCGTCCCGCGGCGGCTCCGAGGACGACGGCGATGAACCTGCAAGCGAGAGGGGGCAGGAGGATGTCAGGGAGGTAGGCTAGACCCAGGGGGTTGCAATGGAAGAGAAACGAGGGTGGGAGATGCGGTGATCGCGGCGCCACCTCGAGCTCGATCCGCTCGGGCCCGAAAATGGCCACGGCTTGCCTCGCTCGCAGAGAGCGAACGAGCAAGCGAGAGCTCGATGGGGTGGGTGAGCGTGGTGAGGTGAGTGCCGTGGCGAGAGGGATAGGCCTCTAGGGCTATGTAGGCACGAGTCAAAGGGGGAGGGCTCGGGTTGGCATTGGCATGGGCATGCCTTGCCCTTTGGGGGTTCTCCACGGGTGGCAACGAGTCCAATTGGTGCCCTGGGGTCAATCCAGTACAAATGAGTGAGCAAAGCCACAGCAAGGGCCAAGGGATGGGTAAAAGAGAAGGAAAAACACTATTTCAACCACTATTGTGACATCACATATTAGTCAAATGCCACCTCATGTCTCTCTCTCCCTAGCCAGCCAAAAGGGGATCCAATGCCACCTTCTAGAAGGTTACTAACATGGTTTTCGAATTGACAAGGTGGCCTGGCTTGGATCAGTGCACAAAAGCTAAAATCATCAAGTACAAAAGTGTATTCACTGTTCTGTCAGAAAAATTCAGTTAGACAGTATTCTCTGAATTTTTCTAAGTGCTGGAAACAGCAGACAGAGATAGCAAAAGTTGGGCTTGTTTTCACCAAGAAAACCAGCTCTAAAATGAGTGATTTAAAATGCTAAACAAAGAACAACTATCCAAGTTTCAGATCCAACCATTTGATTTGAAAAATGATGGGTTTATGGCTCTGAAAATAAATGGCAAAGTAGGTACATTCTCTGTTTTTAAAATGCTCAAATTTCTGTCTTAACAAGATGGCTCAAAAACCATCTTGGCATTGTGTGTTAATTTTCTTTGTAGGTTTTTCCAAGAGTGTAGTTTTGTTGTACTCATATCAGAGAGTAGTTTTGATCAAAGAAAATCCCTAATTGGATAATCCTTGTGATGGAAAACAAGGGTTGAAAACAGCTACTTGGCTGTTTTTCAGGGCAAAAATTATATTGGAAAATCTAATGGAATCTTTTCCAAATAATTTTATCTCAAGTTCAAGTTGATTCCAAACCAACAATAACACCTTTTTAAGCTTAAGCAAAGTGTTACTTCAAGTCTTGAAAAATAATCTCTTAAGAACCTTAGTGGAAAACAATAGGAAAACAAATATAAAGCAATGTGTTTCTTAGGAGAAAAACTCCTCAAGTGAGTGTAAAGAAACACACCATTAATATTGCATAGATAAACATCACTACACAAACATGTTGTCCACTTAATTCCATTACAAAAGTCTTAAGAGGCTTGCTAAAATACTATTATACAAGTGCTTAAAAACAGGGATGTGACAAATCTCCCCCCTTAAAAGAATCTCGTCCCGAGATTCGCGGGTATAGGCTTTAAGAAAATCAGGGAACTCCTTCCTGATATCATCCTCACGCTCCCAGGTAGCTTCTTCCTCAGAGTGATTGGTCCACTGAATCTTAAGGAATTTTATAGCACGCCTCCTGGTTGCACGCACAATTTCCTCGAGAACCCGCAGGGGTCTATCACGATAAGTCAAATCATCATTTATGTCAATGGTCCTGAAATCCACGTCTTGATACGAGAGATCTTTCTCCGGTACTTGCAGACATTTCCGGAGCAATGACACATGGAAAACATTGTGAAAAGCAGATAGCTCCTCAGGTAATTCTAACTGATAAGAAACTTCGCCACGACGTGCCAAGATCTTAAAAGGGCCAATATACCTGGGGGCCAGCTTTCCTTTGACATGGAAACGCTGCATCCCTTTGAGTGGCGTAACACGAAGGTACACGAAATCTCCAATGCTGAAAGAGACATCACGACGCTTCGTATCATCATAACTCTTCTGACGAGATTGAGCTGTCTTTAAACGTTCCCGAATAAGTTGGACTTGCTCCTCTGCAGCCTTCAAAGTGTCCACACCAAAAACCTGACTGTCTCCAGTCTCAGTCCAATTTAAAGGTGTACGGCATTTACGTCCATACAGGGCTTCAAAAGGGGCCATTTGCAAGCTAGACTGATAACTGTTGTTGTAAGAAAACTCTGCGAAGGGCAGACAGTCTTCCCATTTAATTCCATAGGACAACACACAAGCACGGAGCATGTCCTCCAGAATTTGGTTCACACGCTCTGTTTGTCCATCAGTCTGCGGGTGATATGCTGTGCTAAAAGCTAGTTTGGTTCCCAAACTCTCGTGCAACTTCTTCCAAAATCTAGATGTGAACTGTGTACCTCGATCAGATACAATCCTGCTTGGGACTCCGTGTAGGCTGACAATCCGAGAAATGTAAAGATCCGCAAGCTGATCTCCACGATAGGTTGTCCGGACAGGAATAAAGTGAGCAACTTTCGTGAGCCTGTCCACGACAACCCATATAGAATCATTTCCTCGGCTGGACCTAGGAAGTCCAGTGATGAAGTCCATTCCCACTTCATCCCATTTCCAAACAGGCACTTGCAATGGTTGGAGCAATCCAGCGGGACGCTGGTGCCCGGCTTTTACTTGCTGGCAGACATGGCACTTGGCTACAAATGAAGCAATCTCTCGCTTCATTCCATGCCACCAGAATCTCTCTTTCAGGTCTTGATACATCTTGGTTCCTCCAGGATGGATAGAATACATGGTCTCATGAGCTTCGACCATGATGGTCTGCTTGAGATCAGATTCAGAGGGAACACAAATACGGCCTTCATACCATAATCCCCCATCAGCATCGATGGTAAACCCAGCAACCTTTTCCTTCTCCATGCGGGCTTTAATCCCATCAATACTTTTCTGGCCTTTCTGCGCTTCTTTGATTTGGTCAACCAGGGTCGGTTTAAGCTCTATGGCGTCTAACATGCCATAGCTGACCACTTCAATGCCAAGCTGGTCCAGCTCTTTCCACAACTCGGGTTGCCTTACTAAAATCATAGCATTTAGAGAGGCCGGCTCTCGACTAAGAGCGTCTGCAACCACATTTGCCTTTCCCGGGTGATAATGAATACTCAGATCATAATCTTTAATGAGCTCAATCCAGCGGCGCTGCCTCATGTTGAGCTCACGTTGAGTAAAGATATACTTTAAACTCTTATGATCCGTGTAAATTTCCACTCTTCTTCCCATAAGAAAGTGCCGCCACGTCTTGAGAGCATGAACAACGGCAGCAAGCTCTAAGTCATGAGTGGGATAATTCAACTCGTGGGGTCTCAACTGGCGGGATATGAAAGATATCACCTTCCCTTCTTGCATAAGCACGCTTCCAAGACCAAGCTTAGAAGCGTCACAATATACGTCGAAATTCTTGGTGACATCTGGCATTATAAGGATTGGGGCAGACACCAGTCGGTGCTTCAACTCATTGAAACTTTCTTCACACTTGTCCGTCCATAGGAACTTGCTATCCTTCTTGAGCAACTGGGTGAGGGGTCTGGCTATACTCGAGAATCCCTGAACAAACTTGCGGTAATATCCTGCCAAACCCAGAAAGGATCTGACTTCAGTCTGGTTGGTCGGAGCAGCACGCTTCTCCACAGACTGAACTAGAGCAGGGTCAACAGATATTCCTCCCGCAGATACTACATGTCCAAGAAATCCGACTTCCGTCAACCAGAATTGACATTTACTAAACTTAGCATACAATTGATGCTCACGAAGTGTTCCGAGCACAAGTCTCAGATGTTCTTCGTGTTCTTCCTCACTCCTCGAATATATAAGAATGTCGTCAATAAACACCACGACAAACTTGTCTAGAAAATCCATGAATACCTTATTCATGAGATTCATGAAATAGGCAGGGGCATTGGTTAGACCAAAGGACATTACGGTGTATTCATACAGCCCGTAACGAGTGGTGAAAGCAGTCTTTGGGATATCAGTATCACGGACTTTCAATTGATGATAACCAGTCCGAAGGTCAATCTTGGAGAAGATTACAGCCCCATTCAACTGGTCAAACAAGTCTTCAATTTTGGGCAACGGGTATTTGTTCTTGATGGTAACATCATTTAACTTGCGGTAGTCCACACATAAACGAGTGGTACCGTCCCGTTTTCCCACAAAAATGATCGGAGATCCCCAGGGCGATGCACTAGGGCGAATCAATCCCTTCCTTAACATGTCCTCCAGTTGAGTCTTCAACTCATCTAATTCCTTCGGATTCATCCGATACGGCTTCTGTGCTATGGGTCCAGTTCCGGGCACTAACTCGATCACAAACTCGATATCCCGATCAGGGGGCATACCGGGTAATTCTTCAGGAAAAACATCCGGGTATTCGCAAACTACCGGGACTTCCTCAAGGGCAGGGTGGACTATTCCGGTGTGGCAGTGAACTTGTGACGAGGGTCGAGTTGCAGTGTACGCAACCTTTTCCCCATCCTCTGAGATCATTTCAATAGATTTCTTAGTGCAATCGATAACTCCCTTATACTTGGCCATCCAGTTCATACCGAGTACCACTTCTATCCCTTTGGATCCCAGTACTATAAGATCAGCATGAAAAGTTTTCCCTTGAATTTCTACTGGTACCTCATTGCAAATTAGGTTGGCTTTAGTACTATCCCCAGGTATTTGTACTAACATAGGGTTGTGCATACGGGAATGCTTCATACCACTTTTCTCAGCAAACGGTTTAGTGACAAAGGAATGTGATGCACCAGAATCAAACAGTACTGCGGCTGGTACCGAGTTGACAGGAAACATACCCATCACCATGCCTGGTGCCTCCTGAGCTTCTGCAGCATTGATATGGTTCAGGTGTCCCTTCATCCTATTCTGCCGTCCAGTGGAAGGACCATGGTTCATCTTGGTTGCAGCAGGCTGGACTGGAGCAGTAGCTTTGTTGGGGCACTCGCGAGCGAAGTGACCCTCCTTTCCACAGGCAAAGCAACCTCCAGAAGGCTTTGAGCTTGGGTTTGGTTTGGGAGCATTGTTGGTGTGGCTCCCATTTCCTCCATTGTTACCTCCATAGCGGTTTCCATGATTATTCCCAGAGTGATTACCATGGTTACCACCATAGCTGTTTCCTCCGTACCTTGGTGCATACGGTGCAGGGTGATTGTAGTTGTTGGGCCTCGGTGCATAGTTGTGGTTGGGGCGGGGTGCATAAGCAGGCGCCTTGTGGGTTGGTGGCCTCGCATACGGAGTGTTGCGAGTCCTCTGAGCACTAGGTCCTCCATGAGCAGTCATCTTCCTCTTGCGGTTATCATCAGCAGATTTCCGCTTGTGCTCCAGCACCATAGCGGCATTAGCAAGAGTCTCCATGTCCTGGAATGGAACCACTACTAGAGAGCACTGGAGCTCATCATCCAGCCCATTTAAGAACCTCTCCTTCTTCTTAGCATCAGTATTAATATCATCCTGTGCATACCGGGACAGAGTAGTGAAATTCTCCCAGTATTCAGACACCGGCATACTTCCCTGCTTTAGATTTAGAAACTTCTCCCGCATAAGTGCCATCATCCCCTGGGGAATGTGATACTTGCGGAACCTTGCGGAGAATTCCTCCCAGGTGAACACGTGACCAGCAGCAACAGTCTCACGTGTAGTTTCCCACCAAGTCCTGGCAGGACCAGCGAGAAAATGGGAGGCCAACAGGACCTTATCATTCTCATCAACCGAAGCAACTTCCAGTTTGTTTGCAATGGTGCGGAGCCAGTCGTCAGCATCGAGAGGCTCCACAATCCTGGTGAAAACTGGGGGGTTGGTGTGCTGAAAGTCTCTCAGCCTCGAGCGAGCACCATTTCCATTGCCATTGCCATTATTGTTGGCGGCAGCAGCTAGCTGTTGCAGAGCGGTAATGGTAGCTGCACTCTCATCTCGGCTGGCCTGGCGATCTTCCATCAGCAGGGCCAACAGCGCCTCCACTGTGGGTGGTGGTGGCGGTGGGGGTTCGCGACGGGGTGCCATGCTGAAGTGAAACATGTGTAAGTCTAAGAAATAAATTCTTGTTTTTGAAAACCCAGTACCTTAATATTTAAACAAAAGGAATACTAGCGATATGTTTCAAAAACAAGAGCGGGGCAGTCGCAAACTTGAATGAAATGAACGCAAAGTAGTGACCATCAACAGAAAACCAAGCCAAACATTTCATTCATCACCATAATTAAACAGAGTTTCTTACATTACACACACACATCACAAGCCATATCATACAAGGAAGGCTTCATCGAGCTACAGGGGGTGCGATTGTGGGGTCATCGCAAGGCTACTACTAGCAAACTATCTAGCAAAACGATCTAGCATACCTAACTAGTATCTAGACCAGCACCATGTGCTAAGGGTGAGAAGGCAGCGACTACACAGAGTCGTCGCTGTCCCCAACGTCGAAGATACGCTCCTCAGGGTCCTCCTCCTCCTCGTCAAACAGGTCATCATCATCCTGCTCGCTAGCCTCGCTCATGTCCATCCCCTCTAAGTCGGAGGGAACATCCTCAACAGGCAGAAGATCCTCAATCTCCCTGTGGAGCTCTGCGGCCTCCTCCTCCAGCTCCTCTACGGCAGCGTCTCTCGTGGCTATGTCATCACGAGCTATCTGAAGCCTGCCGCGCAGAACGGCGTTAGCCCCCTCCAGGGCCGTCAGTCTAGTGGTGAGGCGTGCACGGCCAAGGCGGGTGGCTCTCAGCTGCCTCCGTAAGGCACGGTGCCTCGCGGTAGTAGCCTCCAACTGCTCCCTCAACTGGGACAACTGCTGAGCCAGAGCTCCACTCTCCTCCTGGCTGTCGTGAAGCTCAGCCCTCAGCTCGTCAGTCTCGGCTATCAGTGTTTGGTGCACCAATATGCCGTGGAGGGTGTCAAGACGCTGGTCGTCTAGCCTGGTCTGAGTGCGGTGTAACAGAATCTCCATCTCGTCCAAGTGTGGACCAACAGTGGTAAAGTCTGGCTCAACAGGAAGTGGTATGCCATCCTCATCACGTCTCCCAATCAGCTCGAACCGGGAACCGATGAACATATACTCCCCGATGTGCGCCAGACGTGCTACTGACTCCTGTATCACGCGCACCGCAGCCTCGTTCCAAGAACGATCAACAGCACGGTACACGTAGGCCTCCACTGTCGGGCTAGCCAGAGGTGCGCGGATAGTGACCTCCGCGTACCAGTCTCCCTCCAGAGGTGCCCCGACAACTAGTCCTCCTCGCAGCTCCGGAAGTGGCCGTCCCAACACAGTAGCCATAGATACTAGCCTCTCCTCGAAAAGGAAAGACTCGCCACGTGGACGTCCCAACTGAAAAGCCACGGTGATGTCCACGTCCATCTACACAAAATTTTAAGTATAGTTTAAGTTAGATCCAGGTGTGCAAGATTTTAGGTTCATGCTAGAAATAACTTTAATGCAGGTAGAGTCTAACCCAGAGAGGTGGTGGGATGTAGGGAATAGTTTTATACTTAGTCATATATCCAATTTTTTTGTATTAGTAACTTAGATTATCGGAGTATACACTAACGTCCATGCTAACTAAGGTCTCCTAGAGTCAGGATGGCTCTGATACCAACTTTGTAGAGGCCCTAGACCGGTAGGTCCAGAACCCCTCATATGCATTCATTCACGATCCCAGAAGAACCAGTCGTGAACAACATACGTAGTTGGCATACAGAATACATCATCCATTACACGAATATAGAGTCTTACATAAATGGTCACATGACCAAGTTCTTGATAACTGTCACGCAGGACAGACATTCAAAGTAAACACAGCGGAAGACGATAAGCATAGCGTAGTAGAACCCGAGTCACGCCTCATCCTACAGGCTGCTGACTGGGAGACGATCCTAACTCGCAGGGCCATCAGCGTAGAACTCCTCCTCATAGTACTCCTCCTGAGGTGGCTCCTCGTAGTCTGATAAGTAGATACCAGGGGCGAAACCAAATGAGTACATTTGAATGTACTCAACAAGACATCCTTTATTAGCTTACAATAATGCATACATGCTTATTTGGTGGAGTGGGTAGGCCATACATATGGTTCAGCTACCCATGACAGATAAAAGATTTGCCATAGTTGATTCTTCAAGTTTACCTCTTTGCAAAACAAACTCATTTAAAATAATGTAGTTTTGCTCTCGTAGATATCACATATCTTGGAGGTTTTATAATTCTTTTGGAAAAGAAAGTTTTTCTTTTCAGAAACTTTTAGTAGTAGTTTCTTTCTCCTCGGTATCTCGCAGATACCAAGTCATTCCTCCATAGTACCTCTCAGGTACAAAAGCCTTCCTTCAAAACCTCTTTCGAAAAGTTGACACAATACTAGCTACATGGCCATTCAACCGTCCATATCCGAGGACGCGGCTATCTCGAAATAGTTTTACTCTGCAGAGGGGTACACATTTCCACCAGATCCAGAGTCTGCCATGAAACAACCATGGACTGTTCCCAACCTATGAGAACATCAGATAACTGGTCTTGACTATCCACTCTGTACAAGCTAGTACATGACTATCTCTTCAATTGGGGTTTCCCTCCCTAGCAAGCCATGTCACACACCGCTCAATCAGGAGACCCAACTGCTGCATCCGGAGGGAAAATTAATCCCACACTTTAGATGTCCCGTATACTCACTCCTAGCGACATTTCGGTTCGGAGGATCCAATCCCCTATAGCCTTTGAGATAGCACATATACTAACCCTAACAAGTTTTTAATCAAGCCCCTACCCATATTGGGGTAAAGTGGCAGTACGATAATGGTTGTCCAGCGAAGACTAGGTTATGTGTCTTTTGTAAACATTTCTCATAAAATTTCCCATCATAACAA
Organism: Alopecurus myosuroides; assembly: GCA_028641055.1. NCBI lineage: Eukaryota > Viridiplantae > Streptophyta > Magnoliopsida > Poales > Poaceae > Alopecurus > Alopecurus myosuroides. Next base: position 27,642,549 of record CM054059.1, on the reverse strand, counting down.
TCCTTCCGGCAGACAGGGTCTCACCCTTCCTCCGGGGTTTTTCCTTCCATAAGGCATTTGTTTACAAAAACACATTTTATTTAGTTCATTTAAGAACTCAAGTTTTTAAGTAGGTGTATGGTATTTATATACCATTTAGTGTCTAAGGGCTTGGTAATACCAAGTTGACTATTATTATGAGTCCTGATACTAGTAATATTAATAATAGTAGTAGGATTCACACAAAAATAGTTTTGAAGGTATAGTTTTGTAAAAACTTCAGAAGTGAAAAGCATGCATGATAGATAATGATAAGTAGTGATACAGCAAGCATTAGGATGGCTTGCCTTGGTACAAGTGATGGTCCTGATCCTGAAAGTAACAGGAGTTGCAATACCCTTCTTCAGCAATTCCTTCCTCCTCGTTTTCTAACGTCGTAAAAAGAAATAAAGACACACTTTCAGAACCAAGCAAGGCAAGCAATGCTACAAGCAATACATACAGCAAGCAATCAAGAAGTACCACCCAAAATTCTCAATTTTTCCCTAAAGAAAAATTGGCATAAAAAACTATAGTTGGAAAATCTGCTTTTTCCTAGTGCTTATGTGTGGCCAAAACAATGATTCTTAGTTAAGAACATTATGGACCAGTGGGATATAGCACATGTTACTGGACAGTAGGGTGTCATATAGAACATATTTTGATGTCTAAAAATTCCCACAACAATCTCTATGGCTAGCACACATAATTGGCTAAATTACTCAAGTAGTGAAATAAGCTCATGACAACAAGTCAACCTATTTTCCACTATGAGGCAAACATACCAGTGGGTGTTCCACTAGTAAATATGCTCACCAAGAGGTTAATAAACCTCTGGTCACTTTTATAAAAGTGCTAAAAACAACAAACAAACACCCAAAAAATTCCTACTCATACTAGTAGAAAATTTAGGAAAACTACTAGACTATTTTAGGCTATACTAGCTAATGTTATGCACAAGTGTGCAAGCTTTCAGAGGCAAAATACCCCTCTAACCAGCACCATAAATGCTACTGGATCTCACAAAAATATCATAAAAACATAGCTAGGAAACAAGGATAAATATGCTTAAAAAGCTACACATGTGAGGAGATTTATTTCTAGTCACCCAAGTGCTACTCATGCTTTTGTGCTATTGAAAGGAAATCTATCAGAGGGGAAAACCCTAAGGAAAATACTGCCACAAGTACTTTTCATCCTCTGGTTTCAATACCAAAAAGTCATATTTTTCCCTAGTGGAAAACAAGACACAAAAACATACATGAATCTCCTAGTGTGCAATCTAGTCCTTAAGCATTTCTATTTTAAACCTATTTCAAACACAAGCACCAAGCATTCAGAGGTGCTATAAACAAATTAAAAGTACCTAAGTGGTACTGGTTCCATGGAAAACAATCTAGCAACTAGCCTAAAAATTCATTTAAAGATCTACTCAAAACATACATAAAAATCTAGCTATAAGCAAGACATATGCATGGAAAACTAGTTCTAAAATGCTACCATTCAAACCATTGATTCTAACATGCTCATATAACTTGTACACATCATAAACACAATGGAAAACAACATCACAAGCAAGAACACAACATTTGCACTTCACAACAATAACATAAAAAGCAAGATCTAGAATAAAAAATTTAGACAGAAAGTAGCCAAAACTTGTTCTGTCCCTCTAAATTTTTCTGTTGCTCCAAAAAGTAAATCCTTCTAGTATGTGATAGTCCTTATCACTACAAAGCCTCTCCAACTTGCCTCACTCAAAAATAATACCCCAAACTCCCTCTAAAAATCATGGAATAGCCCACTGATGTTTTACCAAAATGGATGGCATTTCCAAATGGTAACTCACCTTGATGCAAACTAAAATTCTACTGGTAGGTATTTGAAAGGGATTTCCAAAACAGTTGAGTTTGCTCAAAAAGGTTTTGTATTTGTGAAGTTCTATTCATTTCCATTTTTAGGGTACTGTCTGGCATATGATTTTCAGAAAAATCATAAAAACTCAAAACAAGTTTCTGCCAGTGGGATATGGTTGCAATTTTGTATGCCTAGTAGCACAAAAATTAGCAAGGTAAAATAAATTTATATGCTACCTTTTCTAAGCCTAAAGCTAGACCCTAGTTAATCTGCCAGAAAAAAAGTATTTTTGTTTTTAACCGAAAACTGCCCAACGGGCCAGATCTGCAGCGCGCGGCCCAGTTAACGCGGGGCGCAGCCCGCCATCACGCGCGCGCGCGCGAATCTGCACGGTTCAAAGGGGGCCGTCGATTCGCAGATCGACGGTCCCTGTTCTTTCTTCCTCCCCGCGCTTCCCTCCTCTCTCTCTCTCTCGACCCGCGGTCGAACACCTAGCAGACGTGGACAACGGCTCACCTAGGGCTCGCGAGAGTTCGTGGGTTGGTGCAGGGTCGAAGGAGGGTGGCTTGGGCGTTGCTGTGGCGCGGTTTCGGGCGATGGCGACGAGTGTGCGCTGCGGCGGCTCGACGGCGTCCCGCGGCGGCTCCGAGGACGACGGCGATGAACCTGCAAGCGAGAGGGGGCAGGAGGATGTCAGGGAGGTAGGCTAGACCCAGGGGGTTGCAATGGAAGAGAAACGAGGGTGGGAGATGCGGTGATCGCGGCGCCACCTCGAGCTCGATCCGCTCGGGCCCGAAAATGGCCACGGCTTGCCTCGCTCGCAGAGAGCGAACGAGCAAGCGAGAGCTCGATGGGGTGGGTGAGCGTGGTGAGGTGAGTGCCGTGGCGAGAGGGATAGGCCTCTAGGGCTATGTAGGCACGAGTCAAAGGGGGAGGGCTCGGGTTGGCATTGGCATGGGCATGCCTTGCCCTTTTGGGGGTTCTCCACGGGTGGCAACGAGTCCAATTGGTGCCCTGGGGTCAATCCAGTACAAATGAGTGAGCAAAGCCACAGCAAGGGCCAAGGGATGGGTAAAAGAGAAGGAAAAACACTATTTCAACCACTATTGTGACATCACATATTAGTCAAATGCCACCTCATGTCTCTCTCTCCCTAGCCAGCCAAAAGGGGATCCAATGCCACCTTCTAGAAGGTTACTAACATGGTTTTCGAATTGACAAGGTGGCCTGGCTTGGATCAGTGCACAAAAGCTAAAATCATCAAGTCCAAAAGTGTATTCACTGTTCTGTCAGAAAAATTCAGTTAGACAGTATTCTCTGAATTTTTCTAAGTGCTGGAAACAGCAGACAGAGATAGCAAAAGTTGGGCTTGTTTTCACCAAGCAAACCAGCTCTAAAATGAGTGATTTAAAATGCTAAACAAAGAACAACTATCCAAGTTTCAGATCCAACCATTTGATTTGAAAAATGATGGGTTTATGGCTCTGAAAATAAATGGCAAAGTAGGTACATTCTCTGTTTTTAAAATGCTCAAATTTCTGTCTTAACAAGATGGCTCAAAAACCATCTTGGCATTGTGTGTTAATTTTCTTTGTAGGTTTTTCCAAGAGTGTAGTTTTGTTGTACTCATATCAGAGAGTAGTTTTGATCAAAGAAAATCCCTAATTGGATAATCCTTGTGATGGAAAACAAGGGTTGAAAACAGCTACTTGGCTGTTTTTCAGGGCAAAAATTATATTGGAAAATCTAATGGAATCTTTTCCAAATAATTTTATCTCAAGTTCAAGTTGATTCCAAACCAACAATAACACCTTTTTAAGCTTAAGCAAAGTGTTACTTCAAGTCTTGAAAAATAATCTCTTAAGAACCTTAGTGGAAAACAATAGGAAAACAAATATAAAGCAATGTGTTTCTTAGGAGAAAAACTCCTCAAGTGAGTGTAAAGAAACACACCATTAATATTGCATAGATAAACATCACTACACAAACATGTTGTCCACTTAATTCCATTACAAAAGTCTTAAGAGGCTTGCTAAAATACTATTATACAAGTGCTTAAAAACAGGGATGTGACACGTTACTACGGAGCTAGGCCCCACATCATAATTCCAGTCAGTAATCATTACTTGTAGTAGAAACATTGTTGAGAAATATGGGGGAAGGATCAGACTACAAGTTACTATTCTGAATTTGTGAAAACAAAGTTTTCACTAGTGGAAACAGGGGCACTAGTCCCGGTTGGTAAGGCCCATTTGTCCCGGTTGTGCAACCGGGATGGGCCAGCCGGGACAAATGCCCCTCCCCATTGGTCCCGGTTGTGCCAGGACCCGGGACAAATGAGGCTGACCACGTGGAAAACCTGGCCAGGGGAATTAGTCCCGGTTCTTAACACGAACCGGGATGAATGCCTCCTCTGCCGCGGCAACAGTTTTGCCATTTTCAATGTGGCGGAAAAGTTTTTTTTTCGCTTTATTGTTTTCCTTTTTATTTTCTTTTTTGCGACCAATTCCATTTTACAATACCCATGTCACCATACACTGATAAGGAGCCTTGTTGGCCTCTCCCCGGACCTCTCAGATCCCAGGAGAAGAGAGGAGTCCGGTGGCCCTTCCCCGGACCTCCCGGATCCCACGACAAGAGAGGAGCCTCGGTGGCCCCTCCCCGGACCTCCGGGATCCCAAGACAAGAGAGGAGCCTCGATGGCCCCTCCCGGGACCTCCGAGATCCCACGAGTGAATAAGTAATACATATATATAGAAAAATAAAGAACAATTATATTACAGAAGCTAAGTATATCGAGCATATTACATGACCGATGGAATTATAAAATAAAATTTAGCCCGCAATTTCCTCCTGAATTGCTCGTATGCGGTCCCTTGGTACAAGACCGTCCCGGAGCCGTTCGATCTAATATAAAGAAGAGTGGTCAATATATATGAATGAAACCAAGTAACTTAAATAGATGGTAATAAGAAGAATTGATGACTGACGTACATGAAGGTGGTTCCCGTCTGACGAAAGAACTCGCAGACGTAGTACCCACACAAGGTGGTTCCTGTCTTTGTTGCAGTTGATGAGTTTGTTCCATCGCCATTCCTGTAGCCATTGGCGGAGGGTGAACAAAACATAAGAGGGGTCCAATTTTATAGAAAACACAAAAAAATATATAAAAAAAAAGTGGCTAACTCATATAATAGAAATAACGATAATTAGACGGAGATGTTGTGATGATATGTTTTCACGCGAAAACATGTCTATATCTATGGTTAAGTACTAAAATCACCTACCATCGCATCTTTCTCTAACTATTGCTCAACTAATCGCTCTGTTAGTTAAAACGCGCATCGCCTGTGCAATATTATTAGTATATAACTGGTTCTAAAACATGCAAATTACATCTACGTAAAAAATAAAAAAAGTATATCAGTTAATTAACTAAGTGAAGTGATGAACATCTAAATTATCTAACCTAGTTAAGTGATGCACATCTAAATTAGCTAACCTGGTCAAGTGCATCTAAATTTAATGAAATAGTCAGAAAAGGGACAGGGACAGGCAGCGACACAGCGGCTGCCTGCTTCGTAATCCCCAACCGGCCTTCCCTTCCCCAACCGCGGCCACGCGTGGTCAAAGGGGGCCACTGGCCAGGGACCTAGTGGCTGCCTCGCCTTCCCCCACGTCCCCACGTCTTTTATTAATCCCCCTAACCGCGGCCACGCGCGGTCAAAGGGGCCACTGGCCAGCGACCCAGTGGTCGCCTTGCCTTCCCCCACGTCCCCACGTCTTCTATTAATCCCCTAACCGCGGCCACGCGTGGTCAAAGGGCCCACTGGCCAGCGGCCCAGTGCCCCGCCTCGCCTTCCCCCCGTCCCCCACTTCCCAACACGTGGCCACGAACGGTCAAAAAGGGCCCACCGGCCAGCGACCCAGTGGCCGCCTCGGCTTCAAACCACTGGCTGCCTCGGCTTCAACTGCGCATTCAACGCGACCTGCAACCGCCGCCATGTTCTCACCGCTGGTTGGCACGCCATCCCCGCCCCAATCCTTTTTAAAGGGACCCCGCCGCCGTACACCGGCACACCCAATCCCTCAGCGCAAACCCTAACCCTAGCCATGTCGCCCCGCCGCTGGTTCAAGAAGGCCAAGAACGAGCACGAGGCCGGGTCCTCCAGGGGCGCCGGACAGAGAGGCCGTAGCGGCAGCGTCCCTCCCCCCCACCGCGGGAGGCATTTGGCTTCGGTCCCGGCGGCATGCTGATCGTGGCCAACCCGCGCCTCCCAGCACCACCCCCAGCCGCGCGCCACCCGCCGCCTCGCGCCGCGCCAGGCAAGCGGTTTCGCCTGTACGTCCGGAAGGAGGAGGCCACGTGGCACTGGCAGCACGCCACGCCGGTCTTCTGGCCGGACGGCCACCTCCCGGACGGCTAGCACCTCAACCCGCAGCTGATCCATGTACCGTTGGTTGATGGATCCCAAGTGCAGGAGATCAATTGTAGTACTTTTCGAATTAGAAAGGTTGTCGAACCCACGAGGAGCAGAAGGAACTGGTAAGTAGAATAGCAAAGGAATAATAAAAGCAACATGTGTTTTGTGTTTTAATTGTGTAGTGCAAGTAAAGTAAAATGCGGAAAGTAAATTGCACCAAGTAGTAGGTCTCAATGAGAGACAAAGCCCAATCCTCTAATGCGCAAGAGGACAAGATCAAGTTTGTGTTTGTGTCTTATATGTGGAAAACGTTCCCGAGGGCTGCACGGATTTAGCTGGCATAGTGATTCATTGCACGGATCTAGTTTTAATATTCTTCGGACGGGGCCACAAATAGGAATAGCTAAATAAATAAACTATCACCCCTTACGATGGATCACGTGGCCAATTAAATGGCAGCACGAGAATTATTAAGACATGATGTCCCACCATAGCCTTATGCTCTAAGGTCCCCGATACAAGTACCCTTATAATGCAATTCAACGACTCTGTCTCAAGTTCCTATCACCTAAAGACATCATCATGTCACTACACTACGGTGTTCTCCTATGAGCCCATATAGGTGAAGTGTTGTACAGTCGACGTTCATACAACACCATCATAGAATCACATAAAAGATAAATATTAGACCAAATAACAAATCATCTCATGTAACAAATCATTGCCAATTCATCCTATGCCCTCAGGAACATGCGGGAACTACTCACAACGTGCAAACATGATCATGTATGGTGACATATGTGGTACAACACAATCTGAAACAATGGATCCACCACCAAATAATGACAAGTACTCAATCCCAAACATACAACGGAGTACAATAACACGTATCTAGGGTGTAGCAATGATGAAACTATGAGGGGAACGGAGTGCATCACGGTGATGGTGATGGTGGAGATGCAGGTGCTGGTGAGGTTGGTGATGGAGATGCCTCCTCCCACGCCAAGGAGGAGACGGGGATGAAGATGGGGATGATTTCTACCTTTTCCGGAGCTCTGGAGCAGCAGAATCTGTCTCCCCCGCGGAGAGTTTCGAGAGTTTCGCCGCCCTGGCGGCTCCGTCTCGTCTCGGGAAAATTAGGGTGTTCGTTTTCGGGGAAGACGGAGTCGTCAGCAAAAAGACCTCGGGGAGGAGGTGCTATGGGCCCATTTGGGGGCCCCACACGCGGCCAGGGAATTTGGCCGCGTGGGCTACCCCCTTTTGGGCCTCCTGGCCCTCCTACTTTGTGTCTTGTGCCCACGGCCTTTCTCCCGAAGAAAAACTGACATGGTTTTTCTCGTTTCGCAATTTGGATACCTGTAGCTCCTGAAACATCAAAAACATGAAAACAGGTGTTTTCTGACACCCAGAAATTAAATACCAAAAATAGGGACTTTGTAGGAAAGTCCCATAAAATCATCTAAAACATGCAAAACAATGACATAAAAGATCCCAATAATTCCTATATGGAGGGTATAAATGATGATATAAAATGCATGTATCAACTCCCCCAAGCTTAAACCTTTGCTCGTCCTCGAGTAAATAAGGACATAGATCATTACATGCATCAATGGACTTATGGTTGATAAATAAATACGGGCATTGTATCATCATCATGTTCAGTTATAATGCAAGATGAATGAATAGAACTCATACACATAAGGATAACATATTCGAAGCTCTAGGAAACACCCCATACTTTTGAAAGAAAATAACCATTGTATGTTGGACAATCGAATTATACTCTTTAATTTGGAACAAGATAAATGAGTAGAGGTAAAACATGATCAAGTCTCATTTAGTTTCCAAACTATTCAGCTTAAAAGTTTGTGAGAGTCTTATCCCAAATTCAGCCCATGCCAATTAATAACATAAGCATCTTAATTTAGAGCATAAATGAAACTATAACATGGTGAAAATGCTCGGAATAGCCATTAAACTAATAGATAGATAGTCGATTTATGTCATATTGAGATAATTCTACAATTTTCCAACACACTCAAGTTAATTAATTTCAAGGCAAGATATGATTGAAACCTCTAAATATGCCATGCTCATTTGCATGAGTGTTACCCATAAATCCCCAAAACAAGGGAATCATGGATGACACCATACTTTATTATTCATTGAGAAACCATAAGACGGGGATGCATGATAATTCTCAATGAGCTCACTCAAGCCTAAACGAAAACGATACTAGATAATAAAAGCAGGACACACCAAAACTAGATAGACATGATAAAGCTGATAAAAGACGGGGGACAGGTGAAACTCCCCCAAGCTTAGATGGTTGCGGTAATTTCTTCATTCTCCCTTCTTCTCGTACTCATCCCACCACTCTTTCTTCTTCTTCTCTTCATAGTTGTCTTCAAGCTCTCCAATAATGCGCATCATGAGGTTATAGGCTTTCTCAAATGCTCCTGCAGCTTTTCCCAACCTTTCCATGAGGTCCTTCTCCACCATCTCCTTGGGAGTTTTCTGTTCCGGGCTTGGTGCTTTCTTCTTGGGAATAAGGTGATCCCAATCTCTAGTGTAATTCTTCTCAGTGGGAGTTTCCTTGCCAATAAGAGGAGAAACTGCGTTTTTTCTAGCAAGTGAGTGCCTTGGAGCTTTCCCTCCGGTGCTCATACGTGCGGACTGTCTCTTGTTTCCAAAAGACATGTTCACCCGTACGCCAGCAACAGGGATTGGTGATGGAGGTGCTGTTGCAAGAGGTGGTATGTCGAAGATGGCCTCGTCATCTTCCTTGTCAGGTTCTTCATCATGATCTCGCGAAGCTCCACGTCCTCGTCATCCGAGTAGTCCTTCCTCTTCCTATTCCTCCTGTGGATGGATGTGGGGCTGTTGCCCTCAAGCTCATCATCATCATTGTCCATGGAGGTGCATTGGTAGGAGTCCATGGCTTGGAAAACCTGACAGACAGAATAGACAAAACAAAGATCGTGCGAGAACTCTTGGTGCGGGATTAGATCGACAAAAGGGGGTATATATTGACGGTTTTTGGGGTAAGACAAAGTGTCGGAGTCGAAAACGAGATGGAACGGGACTCCGGGGTGGAAAAGGGGTACCTCCACGCGGCCAAGGAATCTGGCCACATGTGGGGTCCTCTTTCCCCCCTCGAGGTCCAATTCCTTCCAATTTTCTTGTCCCACACGTTAATTTCCATAAAAAATGAGTTCCGTAAGTTTCACGCAATTCCGAGAAACTTCCAAACACAATAATTGTAAATTATTGAATTTGGGTTTCTGAAACTGCAGGATCCCTTACAATTACCTCCTCTGGTGTTATTAACTTTATCTCCTCGATGGTTCCTATGAAGCTCTTTCCTGCAATATAATGTTTTAGGCGTTGTCCATTGACCACATGAGGTTTACCTTTCATATCACCGTGAAGACGGATGGCCCCCGAACGGTATACCTCCTGTACTACCAATGGACCCTGCCATTTTGAAGATAATTTCCCTGCAGAAAAGTTAAAACGAGAGCTGTACAATAGGACTTGATCACCTACTTTAAATTCCTTTCTTTTAATTTTCTTGTCATGCCAAATTTTAACTTTCTCTTTAAATAATTTTGAACTTTCATATGCTTCATTCCTCCATTCATCTAATAGATTTAGGTCAAGCAATCTCTTCTCCCCCACTGTTTTTAAATCAAAATTTAATTTCTTAATAGACCATCTAGCTTTATGTTCTAATTCAACGGGTAAATGACATGCTTTTCCATAAACCATTTTATAAGGAGACATACCCATAGGATTTTTATAAGAAGTTCTATAAGCCCACAATGCATCATTAATTTTAAGTGGCCAATCAGATCTAGCTCTGTTTACTGTTTTCTATAAAATAAGTTTAATTTCCCTATTACTTAATTCAACTTGTCCACTAGTTTGATGATGATAGGGTGATGCAATTCTATGATTAACATTATATTTTGCCAATGTTTTTCTAAGAACACCATGCATAAAATGAGATCCACCATCAGTAATTAAAAATCTAGGAACACCAAATCTAGGGAAAACAATTTCTTTAAGCATTTGCATGGTTGTGGCATGGTCTGCACTTTTAGTAGGAATTGCTTCTACCCATTTTGTAACATAATCAACAACAACCAAAATGTGAGTATGTTTTGTACTAGATGCAGGAAATGGTCCCATAAAGTCAAAACCCCACACGTCAAATGGTTCAAGTGGTAATGTATAGTTCATAGGCATTTCATTCCTTCTACCAATGTTTCCTACTCTTTGACATTTATCACAAGTTTTAACATATTCAGCACAATCCTTGAATAGAGTAGGCCAATAAAAACCACATTGTAGTACCTTTGCTGCAGTACGATCTCCTGCATGATGTCCTCCATAGGGACTGTCATGACAATCTCTTATAATAGCCTGTTGTTCATGCTCAGGTACACAACGTCTAATAATGCCATCAACACTTTTCTTATACAAGAGTGGATCATCCCAAAAATAATGTCTAAGTTCATAAAAGAATTTCTTTCTTTGCTTGTAAGTAAATTGTGGTGGCATAACTTTCCCAACAATAAATTTTGCATAATTAGCAAACCAAGGAGATGCAACTTTAGCACTAGAAACACTAACAATGGCAAGTTGTTCATTAGCAAAACTATCATTAATAGGAATAGGTTCATCAGGTATATTTTCCATTCTAGAAAGATGATCAGCTACGGGATTATCTTTTCCTTTCCTATCTACTATGTGTAAATCAAATTCTTGGAACAAAAGTACCCATCTTATTACCCTAGGCTTAGCATCTTTCTTATTCATCAAATATTTTATAACAGAATGATCAGAGTGCACAGTGACTTTTGAATCAATTATGTAAAATCTAAATTTATCACATGCAAATATTAACGCTAAAAATTCTTTTTCAGTTGTAGCATAATTTCTTTGAGCACCATCTAGTGTTTTACTAGCATAGTAAATTACATTCAATTTCTTATCAACCCTTTGGCCTAAAACAGCTCCAACTGAATAATCAGTAGCATCACACATAATTTCAAAGGGCAAGTTCCAATCAGGAGGTTGAATAATAGGTGCAGTTATTAAGGCTTTCTTTAAAACATTAAAGGACTCTATGCAATCATCATTAAAAGAAAACGGAACATCCTTTTGCAAAAGATTGGTTAGAGGCTTTGATATTTTAGAGAAATCTTTAATGAACCTACGATAAAAACCTGCATGACCGAGAAAACTTCTTATACCTTTGATGTCTCTTGGATATGGTAATTTCTCAATGTCGCACCCGGACTTCTAGAGGATACTCGCAGTTCCGTTGAGCAGTAGTTGATTGGATTACGGGTCTTACCGGCACCCGCATCTCTTACGAGTAGGCCAACACACGTATGTGTGACAACCAACCCCTACTGTTCATCGTCTACGTAAACCATCCCATAGAGATCAGGATACTACCATTGACGTACTTCATACCATACACACATGGTACGTCAACCGCTTTTAACAAGATGATAGCACAACAGATCTCTAAGACACAAATAAATAGAAATAAGTTCAAATGGCTCTCACTAGAGCAGAGATAGCAAATACAAACATTCAGAGGACACATGTCCCAACATCACATCATTACATCTCAGCGGAAGCATTCAAAGGGTCTGAGTACAGACAAATCCAAATAGGCTTAAGAAGCCGGAAACGAAAAGACGGAGCCCATCCACGATGTCTCGGATCCTGCCTAGGTCCGCTATCTACTCGTCAGCAGCCTCGTCAAACTCCACGTAGTAGCCATCACGGGGATCCTCGTAAGCGTAGTATGCGGAAACCACAGCCCCAAAGGGGTCCGTACATAAACGTACTGGTAAGCAAGACTCACAGTTCACCAAAGTGTAACCCGTCAACACCAAGCACAGATGCTTTGGGTTCAACGGAAGAAAGGGGGATACAAAAGATGCGGCAACTGGCTGCACTAACCAACTACAGATACATACTACAACTTCCGGCTAACAGAATGGAGATGAGATAGCGTATCGTAACCAACTAACAGCTAACTCCAAACAAAGCCATCCTGGATCTCGCCCCTTATCCAAAGAAGCAATCCGAGGATAACTCACACAGTTGGATTAATGATGGTTCAAGTTATTGTGTCGATAAGACTATTACTAGTCAAGTTATCATTAGTTAGGTGTAAGTTGTTCTGAGTACTTGTTAGCTACTACTTTCACCAAGTCAGCCATAACCGCGGAAAACACGGCTTCTCGAGAAGATTTGTCCCTGCAGGGGTGCACCAATTTGGCCGTACACGTAAGAATATCCCGCCAGACGGGAATCAAACCCACCAAGCGAGGCACTCTACACAACTCAACTCTTCTTCGCATCAAGCCCAAAGAACCACGTGCTGTGCGTGCGCGGCTAATCGAGCCCCACGAAGAAAAGGGGACCCTCATAGCACTTGAAGACCACGCCGCCCTAAATGCCGACTACAAAAGTTCCACCCTGGCCTCGGGTTCGTACCTGCATATGCGTGCATCAAATGGAAAGACCGAACTAAGTGTGGCGATTTGGACGAGATGCGAATCAAATCAAATTGAGGGGGGCGCCCATACACGCTTCCCACATGCGGTTAGTGCGCTCATCATGGATCAGTAGACAAGACCCTTTTCCTAATTAGGGTCGACACTGGCAGGCCTCAAAACCACGCCGGGCCTCCTGCCGGTGCCTTATCAGCAAATTATTATTACCTCAAGATTAACAGGTTGTTGTTTAACAACGAGCCCCGGAACATGATAGAAATATAGTAACAGAAAGTAACGAGTAACAGACTCGAGCAAAACAACCCTAAGCATGCTAGTAAGACACGGGCAACAAGCAACAGGGTTATAGGTGTGGAGGTGAGGCTATATCAGGGTTAAGGATAACATGTGATAGGTTCGTAACAGAAGCAACGATTCATATGGCTAGCAGAAAGACAACGGAAAGTATCGGTATCCAATGTTGAAAGGAACACAATGGTTCATGTGAGTGAATACTTGCCTGGAAACTCAGCAGCCTGGTACTAAGCTAGATCCTCAGAAGGGGTGTCGTAAGTATCGTCTGTCTCAACGTCGTCGTCTATTCGAGAAGAAGCAAACAAACAACACAGAGAGAAAACAATCAATAAGATGGCATAGTGCACAATCATGGGATGATGCATGTCCATTTAATTGATGCATAGGAATAAACTAGTTGACATGGTAACATGTTTAAATGGACCCATATGCAATTTGGATTGCATATGGAAAAGGTCCATTAATTATGGTTGAAACAATTGTTTTTCAACTAACCAACATGTGAAAGTGGATTAGTATGATTCATGGATGAGGAAAACAGAAAAATAACAACAATAGAAACAATTTAGGATAAGGTTTACCAAGTTTGGAATTTTATTGATTAAGTTAAGAAATTTTGGTTACTTAAAGGTGTTACACAATTACTTGTTGTTTTCAGCAATTTAAATTTTTCCAAATACATGACAAAATTCATATTTGAAAAGAACATAAAATTTTAGGTGGATTAAATGTTTCAATTATTGAAAAAGGAAATAGAATGAATTACTTATGAATTAAGCAAGATTAAACAAGTTTTAAATGAATTTAAAACAAGTTTGAATTTATTTGAATTTTTATTTGTTCAAAACATTAATTCAAATTCATATTTTAAAAGGTTATACTCTTCTAGTTTGAAGACATATTTTATATGTTCAAAAATAATTTGATTTGAGCAAGTTATGAATTTAGCAAATTTAAATGATTTAAACAAGGTTTAAATTATTTAAGCAATTTTAATTATTCAAAACATGAAACAAAATTTATATTTTAAAAGGTGTTTCAAAATAGCATGGAAAACATATTTTATTTGTGTTATTTGAATTAAGTATGAATTAGTTATGCAATTAATTAAATTTTAAATGAATTGTTTGAATTTGAAATGTGAATGCATTTGAATTACTCAAAACAGAATACAAAGGTTATAAACAGCTAGGGAATTAAATTTGGTTCAACAAACATATTTTACTTTTATTATTTGGGTTTATAAAATAAAAGTTATTAGCAATTTAAAACTAGGGACCAATCTGTGAATAAAAAGGATTTATTTTGAAACAGAAAAGCTGAAAAAAGGTTTTATACCTCGAAGTGGCTAGCCCTAGCCACTGACGAGGGGGCCCAGGGCCCTGTGGCCCGCGTGGATGCACGCGTGGCAGCACAGGTCGCTGACTGGTGGACCCTGCCTGTCAGCTGCCTAGCGAAAAAGATTGGTTTTAATCGCGCGGGGCAGGGCTAGAACCTGCACCCGGGGGCGCGCGCGCAAGCGTTGCAACCACTGAAGTAGCGATGTGTTCTTGTCAGTATAGGGGACGCGAACAGGTTGAGGTTCAGTTCGTGTTAACTGAACTTTTGTTCAGTTAACTGAACCTGAACGTGGCCGTGCTTGCATCGCTCGCCGGCGGCGACTAGCGATCTGTTGCTGGGCGTTGGTGGTGCCGTGCTGCTGTGGATGACGTGCGCGGGTGTGTTGCGAGCGTGTGCGTGCACGAGAGGGAAGGGAGAGAGGGAGGTGGACGCCGTGCTCACCCTCGTTGCAGGTGAGGCAGAGGGCCGGTGCAGAGGTGGACGACGGTGATGTCGAGGACGACGGCGTCGATCCAGGCCCCCTCGAGCTCAACGAAGGTGTCGGGGACGAAGGTGGTTCTACGGCGAGCTCGTTCCCGAGGTTAGCCAGGACGGAGGGGCGTGGCAACAGCGGTGATCACCATGGTTTCAGATAGGGGGCGCTCCGGTGAGGTTCAGAGGGGCGGAGCTCGTGGCAGAGAGATGGAGGCGACGGCGGTGCGAGGGAATAGGGTAGGCCTAGGGTTAGCAGGGCTCGGGGAAACCTAGGGTAGGTCTTATAGGCAGCTACAGGGCGCTCCTGGCCGTTGCTGCGCGACGGCGCCGACGTGGCGGTGCCGGATGGCGTGCCGTACACGGGGAAGAAAGAGGAGGGGGTGCGCGAAGGGGTACCAGGCCGCTGGGAGTGGGCTGGGCCGTGCTGGCTCCCCTCCTCTGCGTTTTCTTTCTTTTCTTTTTTGATTTTTTTCCTCTGTTTTTTTTTTGCAGAAATAGAAATAGGAAGAAAACTACGGTTTTTGAGTTAGGAAATTTTTTGAGAAAATTTGGTATTGTTCAAAACATGTAACAGCAACACTTGCCAAACTTTGATTTTCAAAAAGTTCAAAATAACTTGCTGTTTGTAAATTAATTCAAATTTGGATGAATTTGATTATTGATTGAAATATTTGAAACAAGATTTAAATGGCATGAACCTTTAGTTTAAAAAATGGAAACAAAAGATTAGAATGTTTTGGTAATTTTCACAATTTTAAATTGGGTGCTGTTTGTGATTTGTTTTGAATTTTGAATGCTAATTGGAATTAAGTGGATGATTAAAGAACAAATAAGTAGTTGAGCTTTTTGTTTTTCATGGAAACAAATGGAAGTTTAATTTGAACCTTTTATTTGAAAAGTTGTAACATAACAAGTATGAACAAGCATTTGAAATAATGTTTGAATTTCAATTGTGAAAACAGAGAAAAACAGATGCAAACAAAAGGAAAACAAATGGAACAAATGCAAACAAAGTAATGAGTATGATGACATGATGAAAAACTTTAATAAAACAAGAAACAAACATGCTAGGGGTGGTTTTTCATACTTGGGATGTTACAAAACGCCCCCCCCTTGAAGGAATCGCGCAACGAGATTCCTACTGAGAAGAGAAAAGGTCCGGATACTTCTTGCGAAGATCCTCTTCGGTCTCCCACGTTGCCTCTTTATCGGAATGATGAGACCACTGCACTTTCAAGAACTTGGTGCTCTTGTTGCGAGTCTTACGCTCGGTCTCATCGAGAATACGAACAGGGTGCTCCTCATAAGATAGATCATCTTGCAGTTCAATTGAATCATGATCAACTGCACGATGTGGATCTTTGAAACACCTCTTGAGCTGTGACACGTGAAACACATCGTGCACCTTGGATAGTTTTTCTGGAAGTTCAAGACGATAGGCATTTTCTGCACGTCTTGAGAGAATGTTGAAAGGACCAATGTATCTTGGTGCAAGCTTTCCTTTCACACCAAAACGATGAATGCCTCTGAGGGGAGTTACACGGAGATATGCCTTGTCACCAGGTGCATAGATCATATCCCTGTGCTTGCTGTCATAGTAGCTTTTCTGACGAGACTGAGCAATCTTGAGATTGTCACGAATGATGCGAACTTTCTCTTCGGCTTCCTTAACGATGTCAGGGCCTAAGAGTGAACGTTCACCACCTCCAGACCAATTGATTGGACTCCTGCATCTGCGGCCATAGAGAGCTTCAAATGGTGCCATGCCTAGGCTTGCCTAGAAGCTGTTGTTGTAGGAGAATTCAGCATATGGAAGGCAATCCTCCCATTTCATGCCAAAGGAGAGACCACATGCTCTGAGCATATCCTCGAGAATCTGATTGACTCTTTCGACTTGCCCTTGAGACTGAGGGTGATAAGCTGTGCTGAACAGAAGTTTGGTGCCCAATGCTTCTTGAAAGCTTTTCCAGAAATGAGAAGTGAATATGCTTCTGTCGCACCCAGACTTCTAAAGGATACTCGCCGTTCCGTTGAACAGTAGTAGATTGGATTGCGGGGCTTACCGGCACCCGCGTCCTCTTACGAGTAGGCCAACACACGTATGTGTGACAACCAACCCCTATCTGTTCAGCGTCGACGTAAACTATCCCATAGAAATCAGGATACTTCCATTGACGTACTTCAAACCATACACACATGGTACGTCAACGGCATTGGAACAAGTGATATCACGACAGATCTCTACGACACAAAAGATTGAAATAAGTTGCAAATAGCTCTCATTAGAGCAGAGATAGCAAATACAATCATCCAGAGGACACATGTCCCAACATATCATCATTACATCACAGCGGAAGCAGTCAACATGTCTGAGTACAGACAAGATCCAAATAGGCCTAAGAGGCCGGAAACGAAAAGACGGAGCCCATCCACGAAGTCTCGGATCCTGCCCGGGTCCGCTATCTACTCGTCAGCAGTCTCGTCATACTCCACATAGTAGCCACCATGTAGATCCTCGGAAACGTAGGTCTGCGGAAACCACAGCCCCAAAGGGGTCAGTACATAAACGTACTGGCAAGCAAGACTCACAGTTCACCAAAGTGTAGCCCGTCAACACCAAGCACATATGCTTTGGGTTCAACGGAAGGAAGGGGATATAAAAGATGCTGCAACTGGCTGCTCTAACCAACTACAGAGTTACTACCACTTCCGGCTAACAGAAAGGAGATAAGATCGCGTATCGTAACTAACTACAACTAACCAACAAACAAACCCATCCTGGACCTCGCCCCTTATCCAAAGAAGCAATCCGAGGATAACTCACACAGTTGAATTAATGATAGTTCAGATTATTGTGTCAATAAGCCTATTACTAGTCAAGTTGTTAATCATTGGGTGTAAGATTGTTAATCATTAGGTTTAAGTTGTCATGAGTACTTGTTAGCCAGTACTTTCACCGAGTAGTCCATAACCGCGGAAAACACGGCTTCTCGAGAAGATTTATCCCTGAAGGGGTGTACCAATTTGGCCGTACACGTAAGAATAACCCGCCAGACGGGGATCAAACCCACCAAGCGAGGTACTCAACACAACTCAACTCTTCTTCGCATCAAGCCCAAAGAACCTTGGGCGCACGGCTAATCGAGCCCCGAAGAAAAGGGACCCTCATAGCACTCTAAGACCGTGTCCCCCTATATGCCGACTACAAAAGTTCCACGCTGGCCTGGGCTCGCAAGAACATGCATGCGGCAAATGGAAAACATGAACTAAATGAGGCGATTTGGACGAGATGCGAATCGAATCGAATTGAGGGGGGCTCCCATACTCGCTTCCCACATGCGGTTAGTGCGCTCATCATGGATCAGTAGACAAGACCCTTTTCCTATTAGGGTCGACACTAGCAGGCCTCAAAACCACCCTAGGCCTCCTGCCGGTGCCTTAACATCAAATTTATTATTAATAGTAACATTAGCATGATTGATTGATTAAACATCGAGCCCCCAGAACATAAAAGTAATCTAGTAACGGAAAGTAACGGGTAACAGACTCGAGCAAAACAACCCTAAGCATGCTAGTAAGACACGGGCAACAAGCAATGGTTATAGGTATGGAGGTGAGGCAATATCAGGGTTAAGGGATTCATGTGATAGGTTGGTAACAGAAACAACTATTACTAGGGCTAGCAGAATAGACAACGGAAAGTATCGGTAACCAAGGTTGAAAGGAACACAGTGGTTCATGTGAGTGATAACTTGCCTGCAAACCCAGTAGCCTGGTACTGAGCTAGATCCTTAGAAGGGTGTCGTAAGTATCGTCGGTCTCAACGTCGTCGTTTATCCGAGAAGAAGCAAACAAACAATGCAGAAAGATAAGCAGTCAATTTCATGGCATAGTGCACAAACATGGGATGATGCATGACCATTTAACTGATGCATCAAAATAAAACTAGTTGACAAGATAACATGTTTAAATGGACCCATATGCAATTGGGATTGCATATGGAAAGCCCATGAATTAAGTTGAAACATTTGTTTTACAACTAATCAACTTGTGTAAGTGAATTAGCATGATGCATGGATGAGGAAAACAACAAAATAACAACAATAGAATAAAATTGAAATAAGGTTTAACAAGTTTGGAGATTCATTTATTAAGTTTTGGAATTTTGGTTACTTAAAGGTGTCACACAAGCATTTGTTGTTTTCATCAAGTTAAATTGTTCAAAATAGATAACAAAGTTCATATTTGATAAGAACACACAATTTTAGGTGGAATACATGTTTCAGTTGTTGAAAAAGGATGTCAAATAAATTATTTATGAATTACACAAGTTTAAGCAAGAATTAAATGAATTTAATTCAAACATGAACTTACTTGAATTTTTATTTGTTCAAAACATTAAACCAAATTCATATTTGAAAAGTTTATACTTTTGTGGTTTGAAAACATATTTTATATGTCCCAAAAGAATTTGTTTTGATCAAGTTATAAATTTAGCAATATTAAATGAATTAAATAAGGTTTAAATCATTTAACCAGTTTTAATTATTCAAAACATGAAACAAAATTTATATTTAAAAAGGTGGTTTAATTTTGCATGGAAAACATATTTCATTTTTTTAAATTGGATTTAAAATGAGCAAGTTATTATTTTGGCAATTTTAAATGCATTAAACAAGAAACAGTTGTTTTCAGCAATTTAAATTATTCAAAACAGCAAACAAAATTTAAATTTGGAAAGTACATGAAAAGTTGATTGGAAAACATATTTAGTTTGTGGAATTTGGAATTTTTATGCCCAAGTTATGATTTTTGCAAAATTAAGTGAATTAAACAAGTTTTTAAATATTGCACCAATTTAAAATATTCAAAACAGTAAACAAATTTTATATTTGGATAGAGCATTCAATTTGGGACAGAAAACATATTAAAAAAGTTAAATTTGGAGTTGGGATGAATTTCTTATGCATTTTACAAGTTAAGGTGCAAATCTGCCATTTTTTACAATATTTAGGGACTTAGAAAAATTAACAGGGACTTGGAAATAATTTTTACAGGGCTAGAAAATAAGTGCAGGGACCTGGGTGTGATTTCCTGTAAGTTTCTGGATCTGGAGAATTGAAATAAAAAAGACGTTTTTATTCTGCAGGGGTGGGATTCGATCCCCCTACCTCCTGGATGCGCAAAGGTTGCCTAGCCACTGCGGTGGGATTAGTTTCGTGACAGAAGGGGGTGGCGTGGAGGATAAGGTGTTGAAGCGGGCTGTTAACTGAATTTTCCTGCACGTAACTAAAACTGCAGGTGCAGTTCGCTGCTTCTGCGAGCGGACAGAATCGCCGGCGATGGGTGAGCTCGAGGTGCGCTTGCGGGAGGGGGGCCGTGGGGCGTGCTGGCGTGTGGGTGGCGGAAGGGAGAGGAGGAGGGAGGCGAGAGGAGGAAGGGAAGCTCACCTTGGGGGCGGACAGGAGCAGGGGAGGCGGTGCAGGTTGGGGCGAAGCAGGGAAGGCCGGCGACATGGAGGGGATGGCGGCGGCGGTGTGGTGCGTCCCCGCCCAAACTGAGGGGATGGAGAGGAAGCCCATGGAACGCCGTTTCCATTCCCGGCGTCAGGGAGCGAGGAGGAGGCCTTCCTGGCGGCGATCACCGGCGGCAAAGGGGGCTGTTTTTCCGGATTCAGGTTCAGAGGTTGCAGAGGTACAGAGGGAAGCAGGGAGAAGAGAGGTGGGAGAAAGAAGATGGCGGCTGGGGAGAGGAAGGAGAGGGAGAAGGAAGAAAGCTAGGGTTAAGGGGGAGAGCTAGGGCACCGGGTAGCTTTAAGGGGAAGGTGGAGGAGGGGATCACCGTTCACTGTTCCTCTGATGCACGTGGACAGGGTGGATGGTGATCGTACAGGAAGAAGACGACAGAGAAGGGGGTATGGGCCAAGGGAGATGGTGGGCTGGGGAGAAAAAATTGGCCTGCTGGTTGCTCTCTCTCTCCCTCTAGCTTTTATTCTTTTTGGTTCCATTTTTTTTTTTTTGCTGAATTGGAAAGGAAGAAATAGATGAGTGTTAGGGTTAGGAAAAATTTGAAAAAAGTATGGTTAGGTTAGTTTTTTCAATAGCAACTAAATGCTAACTTTAATTTCCAAAAGTTTTCAAATTTGATTTGCTGGTTGTAATTTAATTCAAATTGGATGGATTTTATTATTAATTGCATTCTTTGAAACAAAATTTTAAATGGCATGAACCTTGGAGTTTGAAATAGAAACAACAAATTAGAGTGTTTGGTAATTTGCACATATTCAATTGGGGTGTTGTTTGATGATTTGAATTTGAGTTTTGAATGCAATTTATATTAGGTGGATTATTAAATAACAAATAAGAGTTGAGCTTTTTATTATTTCATGGAAACAAATGGAAGTGTTAATTGAACCATTTTATTTGGAGAGTTTTGTTTTGCAATTTTCATAACTTTCAAAAGGGTTGTTGTTTTCGAAAGTAATTGAATTTGAAAAGGATTTGGTTATTAGATGCACTTTTATAGAAACAAAACAACAGTTTTGAATTACAACTTTCATGGAAACAATTGGTTGTTTTTATTTGAAATATGATTTTGGAAATTGTAACATCACAAGGATGAAACAAAAGGTTTGAATTTTGGTTTGAAATTCAAATAGAAAACAAAGGAAAACAAGGGAAAACAATTGGAAAACAAATGAAAACAGAGGAAAACAAAAGGAAAACAAGCAAAGCAATTGCAATCAACATGATGCCATGATGCAAAACATAAAATAACAGAGAGCAAACATTCTAAAGGCTTATTTTTCATACTTGGGATGTTACAGCTTCCACGGTCTGAGCTTATTTCCAATGGAACACCATGAAGAGGAACAATCTTTGCTGTGTAGAGCTCTGCTAACTGGCTAGCTGAGATTGTTTCTTTGACAGCAAAGAAGTGAGCTACTTTAGTGAGACGATCAATAACAACGAAGATTGCATCGTTGCCCTTCTTGGACTTTGGAAAACCAGTGACGAAGTCCATTTCAATCATGTCCCACTTCCACTCAGGAATTTTCAGTGGTTGGAGTAGACCGGCTGTTTTCTGATGGACTGCCTTATCACGTTGACAAACGTCGCATTCAGAAACGTATTGAGCAATTTCACGTTTCATGCCAGGCCACCAATACAGTGTCTTGAGATCCTGGTACATCTTTGTACTTCCAGGGTGTATGGAAAGAGGAGTTTCATGAGCCTCCTTGAGAATGACATCTTTGAGACTTTGAACTTGAGGAACTGCAATGCGTCCTTCGAAGAACACATTTCCCTTGTCATCGATTAAGAAGGACTTAAATTTCTCCTTTCCTTCTTTGATGTGTTCTACCATCTTCTTGATTTCAGCATCACTAAGTTGTTCAGAACGAATATTGTCCTCGAGAGTTGGATTGGCTGTCAAGCTAGCAATATAGCCTTGAGGAACAATACCAAGGTTAAGCTTCTGGAATTCTTCATGATGTGGAGGTTGGCTTTCCATGATCATGAGATTATTGCAATATGACTTGCGACTGAGAGCATCGGCCATAACATTAGCCTTGCCTGGAGTGTAAGAAATGGTGAGATCAAAGTCTTTAATCTTTTCAATCCACCTCCTCTGCCTGAGGTTTAGATCTGGTTGAGTGAAGATGTATTTCAGACTCTTATGATCGGAAAAGATTTCAGTGCGATTACCCAACAAGTATTGCCTCCATTTCTTGAGGGCAAACACAACTGCTGCAACTTCTAGGTCATGAGTGGGATAATTGAGCTCATGTGCGTTCAACTGACGTGAAGCATAAGCCACAACTTGACGTTCTTGCATAAGAACTGCTCCTAGACCTTGGAGAGATGCATCGCAGAATATTTGGAAAGGTTTGGTAGTATCTGGGCCAACCAGAACTGGTGTAGAAGTGAGTTTAGTCTTCAGGAGATTGAAACTTTCATCACATTGTGGAGACCAAACGAACTTCTTGTCCTTCTTTGTGAGATCAGTGAGAGGTTTGGCAATCTTGGAAAAGTTTTGGACGAAACAACGGCAATAGCTATCCAAGCCAAGAAAACTTCTGACTTGCTTCACCGTCTTAGGAGGTTTCCAATCAACAATTGCTTTAACCTTTTCTGGATCAATGGCTATTCCCTTGGCAGAGATGATATGACCAAGATAAGCAACTTCTAGAATCCAGAACTCACATTTGGAGAACTTGGCATATAGACGATGCTCGCGAAGTTTCATGAGAGTGAGACGAAGGTGTTCTTCATGCTCTTCCTCGGATTTGGAGTAGACAAGGATGTCATCCAGATATACAACAACGAACTTGTCGAGGTATTCATGGAAGACAGAATTCATGAGTCGAGAGAATGTCGCCGGTGCATTAGTTAGACCAAAGGACATAACGGTGTATTCATACAGACCGTACCGAGTGGTGAAAGCTGTTTTTGGAATATCTTCCTTTCTGATCCTTATTTGATGGTAACCCATTCTCAAGTCCAACTTGGAGAATATTGAGGCTCCAGCAAGTTGATCAAAAAGATCATCGATACGAGGAATTGGATACTTGTTTTTGATGGTTTTCTCGTTAAGAGGACGATAGTCAACCACGAGTCTCTTTGTTTGATCCTTCTTTGCAACAAACAGAGTTGGGCAACCCCAAGCGGAGGAACTAGGTTGAATGTAACCTTTTTCCATGTACATATCGATTTGCTCCTTTAACAGTTTCAGTTCAGGAGGAGCTATCTTGTATGGATGCTTAGAGATTGGAGCAGTACCTGGTTCAAGCTCGATGACGAACTCAACTGCTCTGTCCGGAGGCATCCCTGGCAACTCTTCTGGAAAGACGTCAGGGAATTCACAAACCACCGGAACATTTTCAAGTAGAGGTAGAGGTTTTGCATCGAGGGTGCACAGCTGAACAGAACTTGATTCATTTGGAGAATAGACTATCTGGCCAGAAGGGTGGAACAGAGTTATTGACTTCTGAGCATAGTCAATCGTAGCTTTATTGGCCTTCAACCAATCCATGCCAAGAATGACATCAATGTCAGAATTGCCAAGCAGAATGAGAGAAGCAAGGAATATGTGACCTCCAATTAGAATCTGATTCTCGTGAATGATCTTGGAAGTTTGCATAGTTGCTCCAGGGGAGTTTACTACTAGCGGGGAACCCAAACCAACAAAAGGGAGTTTAATTGCTGTCGCAAAGATCTTTGACACGAAAGAATGCGATGCCCCGGTATCAAACAACACTTTAGCTGGAAAAGAGTTTACGGGGAATGTACCGAGAACGACGTCAGGAGCTTCCTCAGCTTTGTCGACCTTGACATGATTCACCCTTGCGGTCCTCCCGACATGCCTGTTGTTGGAGTTGAAGGATTTAGCCGGGGGAGCACGCACCATTGCCTGGTTAGTGTTGGGACGAGGTGGTGGTGGAGGTAGCTGCCTCTGAGTGCACTTGTGAGCGTAGTGCCCCGTCTGCTTGCACTTGTAGCAAGTGACGACACGAGGAGGATCTGGCCTTGGCTGCCCCATTGAAAACCTCTGACCATGCATCTGAGATGGGTTGGGTGGGCGGGGAGCAAAGCCTGGAGAAGCTTGGGCGTATGGAGCCCTAGTGACTGCACTATTTGGCACCCAGATGCGGCGCTTCTGCGGAGGGGTGGTCATGTTGGAGGAGGAACCACCCTCACGCGAGTGCTTACGAGACTCCTCGAAAGCCTTGCGCCCATTTTCCTCATTGAGCGCGGTGTTCACGAGATCCTCGAAGTTGTTGGCCTTGATGTTGGTGAGGGCGTACTTGAGCTCCGGGTTAAAACCTCTGCGGAACCTTGCCATCTTCTTAGCCTCAGTGGACACCTCATCACCAGCGTAACGAGCGAGGCGATTGAACTCACTCTGATAGCCAATGACGTCCAGCTTGCCCTGCTTGAGTGAGCAAAACTCTTCACGCATCCTTTCCATGAGACCATCTGGAATGTGGTGCTTCAGGAAGGCTTCCTTGAAACAACCCCAGGTGATTGGGTAGCCAGCTCTCATGGTCTGGTAGTTCTCCCACCAAGTAGCTGCCTCACCCTTCAGTAGGTAGGAGGCATACTTGACCTTGTCTTCCTCAGCGACGTGAGCAATCTCCAGAGCCCTAGCTATCTCACGTATCCAGTCATCAGCATCCAGAGGCTCGTGTGTGGCCACGAAAGCTCTTGGGCCCAGACTGAGAAACTCCTTGATACTGACTCGTGGAGCATTCTGGTTGATGTGCTGATTAGCCTGGAACTGGGCCATCTGTGCCACGACCTGAGTCATCTGAGTCAACAGCTCCGTGATTGGCGGTGGCTCAGGCGGGTTGTTCCTTGTTGGCGGCATCCTGAATAGACATGCATTTTAGCACAACAACAGAAAACGATAGACTTGACAACCGAAAGAGAGATTATTCCGACGCATGAATAGATAACCGACAGGTACATCATCAAATGTTCAAATACATCAGAAATGGTTCGAATGTCAAAGGATAACTAAACATAGCTAAGAATGGATACATCGGTACTCCCATGCTCATCACGCAGGACGGCGATGAGTAGTACGACGAGAGGTACGGTGAGGAGCACGCCCACGAAAGTAGGTAGAACGACGATCCACATAGACCTGACGTGGTCTGAGAGCGACTCTAGGTGTGGTGAAGTACATAGCGTCGACTCCCTGTGCTCCAAAGCGTGGAATCCCAGTGTAACCAGCCCCGAGGTTGAGGAGTGGACCTCTGATCGGCTCGTAACCTCCAGCATCTGGCAGACGAGGACCAACTGGCTGATCGAAACGTGCAAAGTGCTCGTCTCCAACAAAGTCTGTGGTGTACGTCGCCAGACGAGTCAAAGCAAGGTAGAGCTGCTCTCTGACTGAAGCCAACTCCTGAGATAGTGTGCTGGCAACTGCGTCACTGTGCCTCACAAACTGAGCGGTGGTGTGCAGCCTGGAGTTATCATGCTCGTAGACATCCAGGTTGTCGTAGAGAGTGAAGTGAGCTCCCTCCGAAGTGATGTAACCACAGGGGATGTGGCGATAGATAGAATCGTCAAATCCCCAGTAGTCAGCACGAAGGACGGTGAGACTCACATAAGTTGCCTGCTGCCCAGCCATATCCACTGTGGAACCTACTGCCTCGTAGCGGTGGACAACGCTCATGCCATCATCTGACAGAATGTAGACGTTAGCCTGATAGTAGGTCTGGTCAAACTCTCGCTGCTGCTCGTAGACCTGGTACTCTGGTGCCCAACGGAACCCCAGATAAGTGACCATGTCTCTCAGCATCTCCGGATAACCGGCAGTGCTCTCGCAAATAGTCATCCGAACCACCTGCGGGTAGAACCTGAGATCCATCTGCAGATGATCGGGGAAGTTTTGATTAGACTCCGGTAGAAGAACTGAAGTGGAAAGCAACAACAAGGTTTCAACGGACGATAAGGATGTTGAAAAGAACAGGATATCGAAGCAACATCGGGAAACACGAGA
Organism: Alopecurus myosuroides; assembly: GCA_028641055.1. Taxonomy (NCBI): domain Eukaryota; kingdom Viridiplantae; phylum Streptophyta; class Magnoliopsida; order Poales; family Poaceae; genus Alopecurus; species Alopecurus myosuroides. The sequence goes on along the minus strand of CM054059.1, from coordinate 27,616,088 downwards.
CCAAAAAAAAATCCTGAGGTACTACAGAAAAACCCATCCGGGCTTCGAAAGGATCAATATCTACTGCTTAAGGAATAGAGGATCTGCTTCCGGGGCTTACACGCCTCCGTTCTCAATCGTGAGTAGGCAACATGATAAATCATGTCACAACCACCTCCATTCCTATGGTCTAGTAGATATAACTATCCTAGAGAAACCAGGATACGTGAAAACCTAACTTGAAAGTTTAGGTGAGAAGAGAAAACAACGTTGCACTTCCTTACCAGAAAAGGGAGGGTGGGTGGGGAAAGAAATAAAATGGCAGAATTCCTACTCTCACGTTTCATTTTTCCTATATAGCTACAAAATAGTTTCTAGACTCAACTGCGACCAGTAAAAGGGATCCTACAGGCAGACAGGCTCTGATACCATTTGTCGCACCCGGACTTCTAGAGGATACTCGCAGTTCCGTTGAACAGTAGTTGATTGGATTACGGGGCTTACCGGCACCCGCATCTCTTACGAGTAGGCCAACACACGTATGTGTGACAACCAACCCCTACTGTTCATCGTCTACGTAAACCATCCCATAGAAATCAGGATACTACCATTGACGTACTTCATACCATACACACATGGTACGTCAACGGCTTTTAACAAGATGATAGCACAACAGATCTCTAAGACACAAATAAATAGAAATAAGTTGCAAATGGCTCTCAATAGAGCAGAGATAGCAAATACAATCATTCAGAGGACACATGTCCCAACATCACATCATTACATCTCAGCGGAAGCATTCAAAGGGTCTGAGTACAGACAAATCCAAATAGGCTTAAGAAGCCAGAAACGAAAAGACGGAGCCCATCCACGATGTCTCGGATCCTGCCTAGGTCCGCTATCTACTCGTCAGCAGCCTCGTCAAACTCCACATAGTAGCCATCACGGGGATCCTCGTAAGCGTAGTCTGCGGAAACCACAGCCCCAAAGGGGTCAGTACATAAACGTACTGGCAAGCAAGACTCACAGTTCACCAAAGTGTAACCCGTCAACACCAAGCACAGATGCTTTGGGTTCAACGGAAGAAAGGGGGATACAAAAGATGCGGCAACTGGCTGCACTAACCAACTACAGATACATACTACAACTTCCGGCTAACAGAATGGAGATGAGATAGCGTATCGTAACCAACTAACAGCTAACTCCAAACAAACCCATCCTGGATCTCGCCCCTTATCCAAGGAAGCAATCCGAGGATAACTCACACAGTTGGATTAATGATGGTTCAAGTTATTGTGTCGATAAGACTATTACTAGTCAAGTTATCATTAGTTAGGTGTAAGTTGTTCTGAGTACTTGTTAGCCAGTACTTTCACCAAGTCAGCCATAACCGCGGAAAACACGGCTTCTCGAGAAGATTTATCCCTGCAGGGGTGCACCAATTTGGCCGTACACGTAAGAATATCCCGCCAGACGGGAATCAAACCCACCAAGCGAGGCACTCTACACAACTCAACTCTTCTTCGCATCAAGCCCAAAGAACCACGTGCTGTGCGTGCGCGGCTAATCGAGCCCCACGAAGAAAAGGGGACCCTCATAGCCCCTGAAGACCACGCCGCCCTAAATGCCGACTACAAAAGTTCTACCCTGGCCTCAGGTTCGTACCTGCATATGCGTGCATCAAATGGAAAGCCCGAACTAAGTGTGGCGATTTGGACGAGATGCGAATCGAATCAAATTGAGGGGGGCTCCCATACACGCTTCCCACATGCGGTTAGTGCGCTCATCATGGATCAGTAGACAAGACCCTTTTCCTAATTAGGGTCGACACTAGCAGGCCTCAAAACCACGCCGGGCCTCGTGCCGGTGCCTTATCAGCAAATTATTATTACCTCAAGATTAACAGGTTGTTGTTTAACATCGAGCCCTAGAACATGATAGAAATATAGTAACAGAAAGTAACGGGTAACAGACTCGAGCAAAACAACCCTAAGCATGCTAGTAAGACACGGGCAACAAGCAACAGGGTTATAGGTGTGGAGGTGAGGCTATATCAGGGTTAAGGATAACATGTGATAGGTTCGTAACAGAAGCAACGATTCATATTGCTAGCAGAAAGACAACGGAAAGTATCGGTATCCAATGTTGAAAGGAACACAATGGTTCATGTGAGTGAATACTTGCCTGCAAACTCAGCAGCCTGGTACTGAGCTAGATCCTCAGAAGGGGTGTCGTAAGTATCGTCTGTCTCAACGTCGTCGTCTATTCGATAAGAAGCAAACAAACAACACAGAGAGACAACAATCAATAAGATGGCATAGTGCACAATCATGGGATGATGCATGTCCATTTAATTGATGCATAGGAATAAACTAGTTGACATGGTAACATGTTTAAATGGACCCATATGCAATTTGGATTGCATATGGAAAAGGTCCATTAATTATGGTTGAAACAATTGTTTTTCAACTAACCAACAGGTGAAAGTGGATTAGTATGATGCATGGATGAGGAAAACAGAAAAATAACAACAATAGAAACAATTTAGGATAAGGTTTACCAAGTTTGGAATTTTATTGATTAAGTTAAGAAATTTTGGTTACTTAAAGGTGTTACACAATTACTTGTTGTTTTCAGCAATTTAAATTGTTCCAAATACATGACAAAATTCATACTTGAAAAGAACATAAAATTTTAGGTGGATTACATGTTTCAATTATTGAAAAAGGAAATAGAATGAATTACTTATGAATTAAACAAGATTAAACAAGTTTTAAATGAATTTAAAACAAGTTTGAATTTATTTGAATTTTTATTTGTTCAAAACATTAATTCAAATTCATATTTGAAAAGGTTATACTCTTCTAGTTTGAAGACATATTTTATATGTTCAAAAATAATTTAATTTGAGCAAGTTATGAATTTAGCAAATTTAAATGATTTAAACAAGGTTTAAATTATTTAAGCAATTTTAATTATTCAAAACATGAAACAAAATTTATATTTGAAAAGGTGTTCCAAAATAGCATGGAAAACATATTTTATTTGTGTTATTTGAATTAAGTATGAATTAGTTATGCAATTAATTAAATTTTAAATGAATTGTTTGAATTTGAAATGTGAATGCATTTGAATTACTCAAAACAGAATACAAAGGTTATAAACAGGTAGGGAATTAAATTTGGTTCAACAAACATATTTTACTAGGGTTTATAAAATAAAAGTTATTAGCAATCTAAAACTAGGGACCAATCTGTGAATAAAAAGGATTTATTTTGAAACAGAAAAGCTGAAAAAAGGTTTTATACCTCGCAGTGGCTAGCCCTTGCCACTGACGAGGGGGCCCAGGGCCCTGTGGCCCGCGTGGATGCACGCGTGGAAGCACAGGTCGCTGACTGGTGGACCCTGCCTGTCAGCTGCCTAGCGAAAAAGATTGGTTTTAATCGCGCGGGGCAGGGCTCGAACCTGCACCCTGGGGCGCGCGCGCAAGCGTTGCAACCACTGCAGTGGCGATGTGTTCTTGTCAGTATAGGGGACGCGAACAGGTTGAGGTTCAGTTCGTGTTAACTGAACTTTTGTTCAGTTAACTGAACCTGAACGTGGCCGTGCTTGCATCGCTCACCGGCGGCGACTAGCGATCTGCTGCTGGGCGTTGGTGGTGCCGTGCTGCTGTGGATGACGTGCGCGGGTGCGTTGCGAGCGTGTGCGTGCACGAGAGGGAAGGGAGAGAGGGAGGTGGACGTCGTGCTCACCCTCGTTGCAGGTGAGGAAGAGGGCCGGTGCAGAGGTGGACGACGGCGATGTCGAGGACGGCGGCGTCGATCCAGGCCCCCTCGAGCTCAACGAAGGTGTTGGGGACGAAGGTGGTTCTACGGCGAGCTCGTTCCCGAGGTTAGCCAGGACGGAGGGGCGCGGCAACGGCGGTGATCACCATGGTTTTAGACAGGGGGTGCTCCGGTGAGGTTCAGAGGGGCGGAGCTCGTGGCAGAGAGATGGAGGCGACGGCGGCGCGAGGGAATAGGGTAGGCCTAGGGTTAGCAGGGCTCGGGGAAACCTAGGGTAGGTCTTATAGGCATCTACAGGGCGCTCCTGGCCGTTGCTGCGCGACGACGCCGATGTGGCGGTGCAGGATGGCGTGCCGTACGCGGGGAAGAAAGAGGAGGGGTGCGCGAAGGGGTACCAGGCCGCTGGGAGTGGGCTGGGCCGTGCTGGCTCCCCTCCTCTGCGTTTTCTTTCTTTTTTTTTGATTTTTTCCTCTGTTTTTTTTTTGCAGAAATAGAAATAGGAAGAAAACTAGGGTTTTTGAGTTAGGAACATTTTTGAGAAAATTTGGTATGGTTCAAAACATGTAACAGCAACACTTGCCAAACTTTGATTTTCAAAAAGTTCAAAATAACTTGATGTTTGTAAATTAATTCAAATTTGGATGAATTTGATTATTGATTGAAATATTTGAAACAAGATTTAAATGGCATGAACCTTTAGTTTAAAAAATGGAAACAAAAGATTAGAATGTTTTGGTAATTTTCATAATTTTAAATTGGGTGATGTTTGTGATTTGTTTTGAATTTTGAATGCTAATTGGAATTAAGTGGATGATTAAAGAACAAATAAATAGTTGAGCCTTTTGTTTTTCATGGAAACAAATGGAAGTTTAATTTGAACCTTTTATTTGAAAAGTTGTAACATAACAAGTATGAACAAGCATTTGAAATAATGTTTGAATTTCAATTGTGAAAACAGAGAAAAACAGATGCAAACAAAAGGAAAACAAATGCAACAAATGCAAACAAAGTAATGAGTATGATGACATGATGCAAAACTTTAATAAAACAAGAAACAAACATGCTAGGGGTGGTTTTCATACTTGGGATGTTACACTCAATAGCTTCAAGTTTTGCTTGGTCAACTTCTATTTCTCTTCCAGAAATACGATGCCCAAGAAAAATTCCCTCTGTTACCATAAAGTGACACTTCTCCCAATTAAGAACAAGGTGTTGGTCTTCACAACGCTGCAAAAATTTGTTAAGGTTGAACAAGCAATTATCAAAAGAGGTACCATACACCGAAAAAATCATCCATAAAGACTTCCACTATCTTTTCAATATAATCAGCAAATATAGCATTCATGCATCTCTGAAAAGTAGCAGGCGCATTACATAAACCAAAAGGCATTTTCCTATAAGAAAATGTACCATATGGGCAAGTAAAAGTGGTCTTTTCCTGATCATCACTATGAACTGGAATTTGAGAGAAGCCTGACTACCTATCTAAATAACTAAAGTGAGAATGTTTAGATAATCTCTCTAGCATTTGATCAATAAAGGGCAATGGATAATGGTCCTTACGAGTTGCTTTATTTAATTTTCTATAATCAATGCACATTCTATAACCAACAACAATATGTTGAGCAACAAGTTCATCATCTTTATTAGGAACGACAGTAATTCCACCTTTCTTAGGAACACAATGAACAGGACTAACCCATTTACTATCAGCTATAGGATAAATAATACCAGCCTCTATGAGTCGAATTACGTCCTTTCTTACCACTTCCTTCATTTTTGGATGTAGACGGCGTTGGAAATCAACAACAGGTTTAGCATCTTCTTCCAAATTAATTTTATGCATACATAGAGATGGACTTATGCCCTTAAGATCATCAAGAGAATAACCAATAGCCTTACGGTGGTGCACATCAAGTAATTTCTCTTCTTCCTCAGCTGAAAGGTTAGCACTAATAATAACAGGATATATATTTTTCTTATCCAAGTATGCATATTTCAGATTTTTAGGAAAAGGCTTTAATTCAAAACTAGGAACTCCTTTAGGAGGTGGGAGTACTCCTAGATTATCAGGTGGGATATGCAATTGTAATTGTGGAGGTTGCCGCCATAATATTTTTTTTAAAGCTTCTTTTTCTGCATCATTAAATGGCTCTTCCTGATTAAGCATATAACGTTCCACCACGTCTGATGAAGCTACAACTATATGAGCAAGAGTTTCAATTATATCTTTAGATTTTGGTTCTTTCTTAGCAGGTTTATCAGCAAATTTAGAAAAAATAAATTCCAGTTTCTCTCCAGCACATTCAATAAACACCCTTTCTCTAGGCAAATAAATTTCAGCACCAACAGTATGTAAGAAAGTTCTACCAAATATAATAGGACAGAAAGAATCTTGTGGACAACCAAGCACAATAAATCAGTAGGATATTTTATTTTCCCTACCAATACTTCAACATCTCTAACAATTCCAAAGGGACTAATATAATCTTTATTAGCAACCTGAATGGTCATACCTGTTTCTTCCATCGTGATAGGATCAATATCAGGCTTAATTTCTTGATAGAGAGAATATGGAATGACACTAATGCTTGCTCCAATATCACATAAACCATGATAACAAGAAGTCCCAATAGAGCATGATATAATTGGCTTACCAACTTTGGATGTATTCCGTTTAATAACTTTGGTAGCATCTTCACATAAATAAACATCAACAGGATCTTCTTCATTTCATTGCTTAAAAATAGAGACTTGATTCTTGACTTCCCCCTGTTCTTTAGGTTGAGAACATCTCTTTATACTTTTGTCAGCAACAGCAATAAGCAAATTCTCTTTAACTTTTTCAGGATAGGGAGGTGGTTCAATATATTCTTCTATTACTACAGATGACACTGGTGTTTCTTTAATAAATTTAGGGACAACAATAGAAGATTTAACAGGTTCAACATAATAATCAAAGACACTTTTAGGAATTCGAATGTGCTCAGCAAATTTCTTAGCTAATTCAATTGCAACATATGGATCAATACCAAAATCTTTAATAACATTCTTGAACAAAATAGAACTAGAGAAACTTTCTACACATGAATATCCATAATCAAAATAAACTTCATTACCTTTGTCTAGGTCCCAATATTCAGAGTTCCTCGAAATAATTTCCAATAAATTCCAAGCTTCTTCTGCAGTATTATTTGTAAAGCTTCCACCAGATGAACCATCCAAATATTGCTTTAGCCTATCAGGTAGTCTCACATAAAAGTTTATCAATATAAGTTTATTTGTGAGATCATGACAAGGATTCTTACGAAGGAGGTCCTTAAGCCTCCGCCAAGATTGAGGAATACTCTCTCCAAGGTGTGGCCAAAAATTAAATATAAAGCAACGGTTCGCATAAGTTTCTTTAGGAGTAAAATATTTAAGAAAGAAAACCTTCATAAAAGTATCCCAATTATGTGTAATTTCTTCATCCAGGGGCATATACCATTTTTGAGCATCACCAGTTAAGGACTGGTACAATAACTTGCATTTTACCTCCTCCTCAGAAATACCCTTGAGCCTAATTAGCCCACATATATCCTCAATAGCCCGTATGTGATCACTTGCAGCCTTTGTTCCATCCCCTGCAAAATACTCATTCCTAACAGGTTTAACAAATTCAAGGGGAATAATATAACCATCATCATGAGGTGCTTATTCAACAACTTTAGTTTTAATAGCATAAGCACTCTCATATAAAGCAAGTTTCAGCGAAGCATCTCTCATAAAAGCCATAATAATAACAGGATGCAACGGCAAGTAAAATTCAGCTTTCAAGTTTCCTTACCAAACTTATTACCAATAGCGCTACGCTCCCCGGCAACGGCGCCAGAAAAGTGTCTTGATGGCTCCCAAGTGCAGGAGATCAATTGTAGTACTTTTCGAATTAGAAAGGTTGTCGAACCCACGAGGAGCAGAAGGAACTGGTAAGTAGAATCGCAAAGGAATAATAAAAGCAATAGGTGTAGTGCAAGTAAAGTAAAATGCGGAAAGTAAATTGCAGCAAGTAGTAGGTCTCAATGAGAGACAAAGCCCAATCCTCTAATGTGCAACAGGACAAGCTCAAGTTTGTTGTAACATCCCAAGTATGAAAAATATCCATTAGAATGTTTGCTCTCTGTTATTTTATGTTTTGCATCATGGCATCATGTTGATTGCATTTGGTTTGCTTGTTTTCCTTTTGTTTTCCTCTGTTTTCATTTGTTTTCCAACTGTTTTCATTTGTTTTCCTTTGTTTTATATTTGAATTTCAAACCAAAATTCAAACCTTTTGTTTCATCCTTGTGATGTTACAATTTCCAAAATGATATTTCAAATCAAAACAATCAATTGTTTCCATTAAAGTGTGATTTCAAAAACTGTTGTTTTGTTTCTAACAGGAATTCATCTAATACCAAAAACAATTGAAATTCAAACATTATTTAAAATGCTTGTTCATACTTGTCATGTTACAATCTTTTTCAAATCAAAAGTTCAATTAAAAATCTCATTTGTTTCCAATTAAAATCATTTGATCACCCTATTTAAATCTTGTTTTCTATAACTCACTTAATCATCAAAATTCATTCAAATTGCATTAAAAATTCAAAACACATTGTCCACAACAACCACCATGTTGAACTTATGAAAATTACACAACAATCATAACCTTTTGCTTCCAATTAAAAATATATGTCCACCCTAATTAAAATATTATTTTCAATAACCACTTAACCACAAATTTCAATCAAATTCATTCCAAGTCAAAACAGCCCCATAATTCAATTAATTTGAAATTCCAAAACTTGCATTTGGTGAATATTACCTAAAGGAGTTAACCCAAATTTTTCTAAAATTTTTACTAACCTCAAAACCCTCTTTCTATTCCTTTTCCAATCCAGCAAAAAAAATAATTAGAACAAATAATAAAAGAACAAGAGCAAGGGAGAGAGAGAGCAGCAGCAAGCCCAGCCCACCTTATTCCCCAGCCCAATACCCCTTCGGTGGTCATCCCTAACCTCTGTACGGATTGCATCGCAGCTATCCACGTAGCAGAGACAATGGGGGAACGGCCATCCTCCATCCACCCCTCCTATAACTCATGGAGCTCGAGCCCTAGGGTTCCTAAACCTAACCTCTTCCCCTCCTTCTTCCTCTCTGCCTCCAATCTCTCCCTCCTCCCTCTGCTCTCTCTTCTCTCTGAATATTTCCTCTGTAACTGAACCGAAATTGCCTCCTCCTCCTCCGGTGGTCGCCGGCCGTCCGGGCCCCCTCCGGCCGCGGTGAGGGCGGGAATGGAAAGCCCTCACCGCGGGCTTCCTCTCCAACACCTCGGCACGGGCGGGGATGGCCGGAGACGCCGCCGCCGTCCGCCCCAAGGCAGCCACGAGCCCCTGCTGTCTGCCTCGACCTCCCTACAACCTGCCCCGACACCTGCGCCTCCATCCGCTCGAGGTGAGGCCCTCGATCCGCCCGACTCCCTCGTCTCTCCTCCTCCCCCTCGCAGCCCCCACCACGCACGCCCCCCCCCCCACGGTGCAGATCGCCGGCGAGTCTGCCCGCTCGCAGAAGCAGCGAACAGCAGCGTGCAGTTTCAGTACCGTGCAAAGTTCAGAAAAAACCCGCGAGCCCACACCTCTTACCCCCCCGCTGCCCCTTTCAATCACAAACAGCCGCACAAGCCCACTGGTTCCTCACCCCTTGGCGCAGCAGGAGGTGGGGGGATCGAATCCCCCCTCCCACAATTAACACCATCTTTTTATTTTCCAATTGTTGGGTCACAGCAATTTCACAAAATCACAACTAGTCCCTGTTAATTAAATCTAGAACCCTGTAAAATATTTTTTCTAGTCCCTAGATTCATAAAAATGGCAGATTTACACCAAATCTTGTAAATTGCATAAGAAATTCATCCCAACTCCAATTTTAACTTTTTAAATATGTTTTCTGTCCCAAATTAAATGCTCTATCCAAATATAAAATTTGTTTACTGTTTTGAATATATTAAATTGTTGAAATATTTGAATTCTTGTTTAATTCACTTAAACTTGCAAAAATCATAACTTGTTCATAAAAATTCCAAATTCCACAAACTAAATATGTTTTCCAATCAACTTTTCATGTACTTTCCAAATATAATTTTTTTTTGCTGTTTTGAATAATTTAAATTGCTGAAAACAACTGTTTCTTAATTATTGCATTTAAAATTGCAAAAATAATAACTTGCTCATTTTAAATCCAATTTCAACAAATGAAATATGTTTTCCATGCAAAATTAAAACACCTTTCCAAATATAAAATTTGTTTCATGTTTTGAATAATTAAAATTGGTTAAATGATTTAAACCTTGTTTAAATCATTTAATATTTCTAAATTCATAACTTGCTCAAATTAAATTCTTTTTGAAACTATAAAATATGTTTTCAAACCATAAAAGCATAACCTTTTCAAATATGAACTTAACTCAATGCTTTGAACAAATAAAAATTCAAATAAGTGCATGTTTGAATTAAATTCATTTAATTCTTGCTTAAGCTTGTTTGATTCATAACTAATTTATTTGAAATCCTTTTTCAGCAAGTGAAACATGTAATCCACCCAAAATCTTGTGTTCTTTTAAAATATAAACTTTGTATTCTGTTTTAAACAATTTAACTTGATGAAAACAAAAAATGCTTGTGTAACACCTTTAAGAAACCAAAATTTCTTAACTTAATAAACAAATTTCAAACTTGGTAAACCTTATTTCTACTTGTTTCTATTGTTGTTATTTTGCTGTTTTCCTCATCCATGCATCATGCTAATTCACTTACACAAGTTGGTTAGTTGTAAAACAATTGTTTCACCCTTAATTCATGGGCTTTCCAGATGCAATCTAATTGCATATGGGTCCATTTAATCATGTTATGTTATCTTGTCAACTAGTTTATTTTTGGATGCATCAATTAAACCATCATGCATCATCCCATGTTTGTGCACTATGCCATGATATTGATTGTTTGTTCTCTGCGTTGTTTGTTTGCTTCTTCCCGGATATACGACGACGTTGAGACCGACGATACTTACGACACCCCTTCTAAGGAGTTAGCTCAGTACCAGGCTACTGGGTTTGCAGGCAAGTTATCACTCACATGAACCATCGTGTTCCTTTTCAACATTGGATACCGATACTTTTCCGTTGTCTATTCTGCTAGCCCTATGAATAGTTGCTTCTGTTACGAACCTATCATATGTATCCTTTAACCCTGATATTGCCTCACCTCCATACCTATAACCATTGCTTGTTGCCCGTGTCTTACTAGCATGCTTAGGGTTGTTTTGCTCGAGTCTGTTACCCGTTACTTTCCGTTACTAGATTACTTTGATGTTCTGGGGGCTCGATGTTTAATCAATCAATCATGCTAATGTTGTTATTAATAATAATTTGATGATAAGGCACCGGCAGGAGGCCCAGGGTGGTTTTGAGGCCTGCTAGTGTCGACCCTAATAGGAAAAGGGTCTTGTCTACTAATCCATGATGAGCGCACTAACCGCATGTGGGAAGCGAGTATGGGCGCCCCCCTCAATTTGATTCGATTCGCATCTCGTCCAAATCGCCACACGTAGTTCGGGCTTTCCATTTGCTGCATGCATGATCTTGCGAGCCCAGGCCAGGGTGGAACTTTTGTAGTCGGCATTTAGGGCGGCGTGGTCTTCCAGTGCTATGAGGGTCCCCTTTTCTTCGTGGGGCTCGATTAGCCGCGCACGCACAACACGTGGTGCTTTGGGCTTGATGCGAAGAAGAGTTGAGTTGTGTTGAGTGCCCCGCTTGGTGGGAGGCATCCCATCTGGCGGGTTATTCATACGTGTACGGCCAAATTGGTGCAACCCTGCAGGGATAATCTTCTCGAGAAGCCGTGTTTTCCGCGGTTATGGATTACTTGGTGAAAGTACTGGCTAACAAGTACTCAGGACAACTTAAACCTAATGATTAACAACCTTACACCCAATGATTAACAACTTGACTAGTAATAGGCTTATTGGCACAATAATCTGAACCATCATTAATTCAACTGTGTGAGTTATCCTCGGATTGCTTCTTTGGATAAGGGGCGAGATCCAGGATGGGTTTGTTTGAAGTTATCTTTCAGTTGGTTACGATACACGATCTTATCTCCTTTCTGATAGCCGGAGGTGGTAGTAACTCTGTAGTTGTTTAGAGCAGCCAGTTGCAGCATCTTTTATATCCCTTTTCTTCCGTTGAACCCAAGGCATCTGTGCTTGGTGTTGACGGGCTACACTTTGGTGAACTGTGAGTCTTGCTTGCCAGTACGTTTATGTACTGACCCCTTTGGGGCTGTGGTTTACGCAGACGACGTTTCCGAAGATCTACATGGTGGCAACTACGTGGAGTATGACGAGACTGCTAACGAGTAGATAGCGGACCCGGGCAGGATCCGAGACTTCGTGGATGGGCTCCGTCTTTTCGTTTCCGGCCTCTTAGGCCTATTTGGATCTTGTCTGTACTCAGACCTATTGAATGCTTCCGCTGTGATGTAATGATGTTATGTTGGGGCATGTGCCCTCTGAATGATTGTATTTGCTATCTCTGCTCTAATGAGAGCCATTTGCAACTTATTTCAATCTTTTGTGTCGTAGAGATCTGTTGTGATATCACTTGTTCTAATGCCGTTGACGTACCATGTGTGTATGTTTTGAAGTACGTCAATGGAAGTATCCTGATTTCTATGGGATAGTTTACGTCGACGCTGAACAGATAGGGGTTGGTTGTCACACATACGTGTGTTGGCCTACTCGTAAGAGGACGCGGGTGCCGGTAAGCCCCGTAATCCAATCATCTACTGTTCAACGGAACGACGAGTATCCTCTAGAAGTCCGGGTGCGACAAATGGTATCAGAGCCTGTCTGCCTGTAGGATCCCTTTTTACTGTTCGCAGTTGAGTCTAGAAACTATTTTGTAGCTATATAGGAAAAATGAAACGTGAGAGTAGGAATTCTGTTCTTTTTCTTCTTTCCCCACCCAGCCTCCCTTTTTCTGGTAAGGAAGTGCAACGTTGTTTTCTTTTCTCATCTAAACTTTCAAGTTAGGATTTCACGAATACTGGTTTCTCTAGGATGGTTATATCTACTAGACCATAGGAATGGAGGTGGTTGTGACATGATTTATCATGTTGCCTACTCACGATTGAGAACGGAGGCGTGTAAGCCCCGGAAGCAGATCCTCTACTCCTTAAGCAGTAGATATTGATCCTTTAGAAGCCCGGATGGGTTTTTCCGTAGTACCTCAGGAGTGTTTTGATCTCGTTTTCCCGGTGTTGCTTCAATATCCTGTTCTTCTCAACATCCCTTTCGTCCGTTCAAACCTTGTTGTTGTTTTCCACTTCAATTTCTTCTACCGGCGTATAATCAAAACTTCCCAAATATCAAGTCTATCTGGCCAGAAAGGTTGTTGTTGTTTCCAAAAACTACGAGGCTATGAGAGCTGGCATTCCTATCACCTGGGGTTGTTTCGAGGAAGCATTCCTGAATCACCACATTCCAGATAATCTATTCTCCAAATGAATCAAATTCTATTCAGCTATACACCCTCGATACAAAACCTCTCCCTTTACTTGAAAATGTTCCGGTGGTTTCCAAATTCCCTGACGTCTTCCAGAAGAGTTGCCAGGATTGCCTGTCATCTTGAACTTCCAGAAAAACTATCCAAGATGCACGATGTGTTTCACGTGTCACAGCTCAAGAGGATCTTCGCAAGAAGTATCCGGACCTTTTCCCTTCTCAGTAGGAATCTCGGGGCGCGATTCCTTCAAGGGGGGGCGTTTTGTAACATCCCAAGTATGAAAAATAGCCATTAGAATGTTTGCTCTCTGTTATTTTATGTTTTGCATCATGGCATCATGTTGATTGCATTTGTTTTGCTTGTTTTCCTTTTGTTTTCCTCTATTTTCATTTGTTTTCCAACTGTTTTCATTTGTTTTCCTTTGTTTTCTATTTGAATTTCAAACCAAAATTCAAACCTTTTGTTTCATCCTTGTGATGTTACAATTTCCAAAATGATATTTCAAATCAAAACAATCAATTGTTTCCATTAAAGTGTGATTTCAAAAACTGTTGTTTTGTTTCTAACAGGAATTCATCTAATACCAAAAACAATTGAAATTCAAACATTATTTCAAATGCTTGTTCATACTTGTCATGTTACAATCTTTTTCAAATCAAAAGTTCAATTAAAAATCTCATTTGTTTCCAATTAAAATCATTTGATCACCCTATTTAAATCTTGTTTTCTATAACTCACTTAATCATCAAAATTCATTCAAATTGCATTAAAAATTCAAAACACATTGTCCACAACAACCACCATGTTGAACTTATGAAAATTACACAACAATCGTAACCTTTTGCTTCCAATTAAAAATATATGTCCACCCTAATTAAAATATTATTTTCAATAACCACTTAACCACAAATTTCAATCAAATTCATTCCAAGTCAAAACAGCCCCATAATTCAATTAATTTGAAATTCCAAAACTTGCATTTGGTTAATATTACCTAAAGGAGTTAACCCAAATTTTTCTGAAATTTTTACTAACCTCAAAACCCTCTTTCTCTTCCTTTTCCAATCCAGCAAAAAAAATAATTAGAACAAATAATAAAAGAACAAGAGCAAGGGAGAGAGAGAGAGCAGCAGCAAGCCCAGCCCACCTTATTCCCCAGCCCAATACCCCTTCGGTGGTCATCCCTAACCTCTGTACGGATTGCATCGCAGCTATCCACGTAGCAGAGACAATGGGGGAACGGCCATCCTCCATCCACACCTCCTATAACTCCTGGAGCTCGAGCCCTAGGGTTCCTAACCCTAACCTCTTCCCCTCCTTCTTCCTCTCCGCCTCCAATCTCTCCCTCCTCCCTCTGCTCTCTCTTCTCTCTGAATATTTCCTCTGTAACTGAACCGAAATTGCCTCCTCCTCCTCCGGTGGTCGCCGGCGTCCGGGCCCCCTCCGGCCGCGGTGAGGGCGGGAATGGAAAGCCCTCACCGCGGGCTTCCTCTCCAACACCTCGGCACGGGCGGGGATGGCCGGAGCCGCCGCCGCCGTCCGCCCCAAGGCGGCCACGAGCCCCTGCTGTCTGCCTCGACCTCCCTGCAACCTGCCCCGACACCTGCGCCTCCATCCGCTCGAGGTGAGGCCCTCGATCCGCCCGACTCCCTCGTCTCTCCTCCTCCCCCTCGCAGCCCCCACCACGCACGCCCCCCCCCCACGGCGCAGATCGCCGGCGAGTCTGCCCGCTCGCAGAAGCAGCGAACAGCAGCGTGCAGTTTCAGTTACGTGCAAAGTTCAGAAAAAAACCCGCGAGCCCACACCTCTTACCCCCCCGCTGCCCCTTTCAATCACAAACAGCCGCACTAGCCCACTGGTTCCTCACCCCTTGGCGCAGCAGGAGGTGGGGGGATCGAATCCCCCCTCCCACAATTAACACCATCTTTTTATTTTCCAATTGTTGGGTCACAGCAATTTCACAAAATCACAACTAGGCCCTGTTAATTAAATCTAGAACCCTGTAAAAAAAATTTCTAGTCCCTAGATTCATAAAAATGGCAGATTTACACCAAATCTTGTAAATTGCATAAGAAATTCATCCCAACTCCAATTTTAACTTTTTAAATATGTTTTCTGTCCCAAATTAAATGCTCTATCCAAATATAAAATTTGTTTACTGTTTTGAATATTTTAAATTGTTGAAATATTTGAATTCTTGTTTAATTCACTTAAACTTGCAAAAATCATAACTTGTTCATAAAAATTCCAAATTCCACAAACTAAATATGTTTTCCAATCAACTTTTCATGTACTTTCCAAATATAAATTTTGTTTGCTGTTTTGAATAATTTAAATTGCTGAAAACAACTGTTTCTTAATTATTGCATTTAAAATTGCCAAAATAATAACTTGCTCATTTTAAATCCAATTTCAACAAATGAAATATGTTTTCCATGCAAAATTAAACCACCTTTCCAAATATAATTTTTTTTTTCATGTTTGGAATTATTAAAATTGGTTAAATGATTTAAACCTTGTTTAAATCATTTAATATTGCTAAATTCATAACTTGCTCAAATTAAATTATTTTTGAAACTATAAAATATGTTTTCAAACCATAAAAGCATAACCTTTTCAAATATGAACTTTAGTCAATGCTTTGAACAAATAAAAATTCAAATAAGTTCATGTTTGAATTAAATTCATTTAATTCTTGCTTAAGCTTGTTTGATTCATAACTAATTTATTTGAAATCCTTTTTCAGCAAGTGAAACATGTAATCCACCCAAAATCTTGTGTTCTTTTCAAATATAAACTTTGTATTCTGTTTTGAACAATTTAACTTGATGAAAACAACAAATGCTTGTGTAACACCTTTAAGAAACCAAAATTTCTTAACTTAATAAACAAATTTCAAACTTGGTAAACCTTATTTCTACTTGTTTCTATTGTTGTTATTTTGCTGTTTTCCTCATCCATGCATCATGCTAATTCACTTAACAAGTTGGTTAGTTGTAAAACAATTGTTGCACCCTTAATTCATGGGCTTTCCAGATGCAATCCAATTGCATATGGGTCCATGTAATCATGTTATGTTATCTTGTCAACTAGTTTCTTTTTGGATGCATCAATTAAACCATCATGCATCATCCCATGTTTGTGCACTATGCCATGATATTGATTGTTTGTTCTCTGCGTTGTTTGTTTGCTTCTTCCCGGATATACGACGACGTTGAGACCGACGATACTTACGACACCCCTTCTAAGGAGTTAGCTCAGTACCAGGCTACTGGGTTTGTAGGCAAGTTATCACTCACATGAACCATCATGTTCCTTTTCAACATTGGATACCGATACTTTTCCGTTGTCTATTCTGCTAGCCCTATGAATAGTTGTTTCTGTTACGAACCTATCATATGTATCCTTTAACCCTGATATTGCCTCACCTCCATACCTATAACCATTGCTTGTTCCCGTGTCTTACTAGCATGCTTAGGGTTGTTTTGCTCGAGTCTGTTACCCGTTACTTTCCGTTACTAGATTACTTTGATGTTCTGGGGGCTCGATGTTTAATCAATCAATCATGCTAATGTTGTTATTAATAATAATTTGATGATAAGGCACCGGCAGGAGGCCCAGGGTGGTTTTGAGGCCTGCTAGTGTCGACCCTAATAGGAAAAGGGTCTTGTCTACTGATCCATGATGAGCGCACTAACCGCATGTGGGAAGCGAGTATGGGCGCCACCCTCAATTTGATTCGATTCACATCTCGTCCAAATCGCCACACGTAGTTCGGGCTTTCCATTTGCTGCATGCATGATCTTGCGAGCCCAGGCCAGGGTGGAACTTTTGTAGTCGGCATTTAGGGCGGCGTGGTCTTCCAGTGCTATGAGGGTCCCCTTTTCTTCGTGGGGCTCGATTAGCCGCGCACGCACAGCACGTGGTGCTTTGGGCTTGATGCGAAGAAGAGTTGAGTTGTGTTGAGTGCCCCGCTTGGTGGGAGGCATCCCATCTGGCGGGTTATTCATACGTGTACGGCCAAATTGGTGCAACCCTGCAGGGATAATCTTCTCGAGAAGCCGTGTTTTCCGCGGTTATGGATTACTTGGTGAAAGTACTGGCTAACAAGTACTCAGGACAACTTAAACCTAATGATTAACAACCTTACACCCAATGATTAACAACTTGACTAGTAATAGGCTTATTGGCACAATAATCTGAACCATCATTAATTCAAATGTGTGAGTTATCCTCGGATTGCTTCTTTGGATAAGCGGCGAGATCCAGGATGGGTTTGTTTGAAGTTATCTTTAAGTTGGTTACGATACACGATCTTATCTCCTTTCTGATAGCCGGAGGTGGTAGTAACTCTGTAGTTGTTTAGAGCAGCCAGTTGCAGCATCTTTTATATCCCTTTTCTTCCGTTGAACCCAAGGCATCTGTGCTTGGTGTTGACGGGCTACACTTTGGTGAACTGTGAGTCTTGCTTGCCAGTACGTTTATGTACTGACCCCTTTGGGGCTGTGGTTTACGCAGACGACGTTTCCGAAGATCTACATGGTGGCAACTACGTGGAGTATGACGAGACTGCTGACGAGTAGATAGCGGACCCGGGCAGGATCCGAGACTTCGTGGATGGGCTCCGTCTTTTCGTTTCCGGCCTCTTAGGCCTATTTGGATCTTGTCTGTACTCAGACCTGTTGAATGCTTCCGCTGTGATGTAATGATGTTATGTTGGGGCATGTGCCCTCTGAATGATTGTATTTGCTATCTCTGCTCTAATGAGAGCCATTTGCAACTTATTTCAATCTTTTGTGTCGTAGAGATCTGTTGTGATATCACTTGTTCCAAAGCCGTTGACGTACCATGTGTGTATGTTTTGAAGTACGTCAATGGAAGTATCCTGATTTCTATGGGATAGTTTACGTCGACGCTGAACAGATAGGGGTTGGTTGTCACACATACGTGTGTTGGCCTACTTGTAAGAGGACGCGGGTGCCGGTAAGCCCCATAATCCAATCAGCTACTGTTCAACGGAACGGCGAGTATCCTCTAGAAGTCCGGGTGCAACATTTGTGTTTGTGTCTTATATGTGGAAAACGTTCCCGAGGGCTGCATGGATTTAGCTGGCATAGTGATTCATTGCATAACATCTTTGTATATCTAGTCTAGTTTTAATCTTCTTCGGACGGAGCCACAAATAGGAATAGCTAAATAAATAAACTATGACCCCTTATGATGGATCATGTGGCCAATTAAATGACAGCACGAGAATTATTAAGACATGATGTACCACCATAGCCTTATGCTCTAAGGTCCCCGATACAAGTACCCTCATAATGCAATTAAATGACCATGTCTCAAGTTCCTGTCACCTAAAGACATCATCACGTAACTACACTACACTACGGTGTTCTCCTAGTAGCATATGTAGGTGAAGTGTTGTACAGTCGACGTTTGTACAACACCATCATAGAATCACATAAAAGATAAATCCTAGACCAAATAACAACTCGTATCATGTAACAAATCATTGCCAATTCATCCTATGCCCTCAGGAACATGCGGGAACTACTCACAACGTGCAAACATGATCAAGTATGGTGACATATGTGGTACAACACAATCTGAAACAATGGATCCACCACCAAATAATGACAAGTACTCAATCCTAAACATGCAACGGAGTACAATAACACGTATCTAGGGTGTAGCAATGATCAAACTATGAGGGGAACGGAGTGGATCACGGTGATGGTGATGGTGGAGATGCAGGTGCTGGTGAGGATGGTGATGGAGATGCCTCCTCCCACGCCAAGGAGGAGATGGGGATGAAGATGGGGATGATTTACCCCTTCTCCGGAGCTCCGGAGCAGCATAATCTGTCTCCCCCGTGGAGAGTTTCGAGAGTTTCGCCGCCCTGGAGGCTCCATCTCGTCTCGGGAAAATTAGGGTGTTCGTTTTCGGGGAAGACGAAGTCGTCAGCAAATAGACCTCGGGGAGGAGGTGTTGTGGGCCCATTTGGGGGCCCCACACGCGGACAGGTAATCTGGCCGCGTGGGCTACCCCCTTTTGTCCTGGCCCTCCTCCTTTGTGTCTTGTGCCCACGGCCTTTCTCCCGAAGAAAAACTGACAGGGTTTCTCTCCTATCGCAATTTGGATACGTGTAGCTCCCGAAACATCAAAAACATGAAAACAGGTGTTTTCTGACACCCAGAAATTAAATACCAAAAATAGGGACTTTGTAGGAAAGTCCCATAAAATCATTTAAAACATGCAAAACAATGACATAACATTGATAAAACATCCCAATAATGCCTATATGGAGGGTATAAATGATGATATAAAATGGACGTATCACCGGTCCCGACCAACGAAGGAGCTCGCGAGGAGATAGCTCGCCGGCGCGCGCTCCTGTCTGCCCACCTCCTCAGGGACCCCGCCTACGCGCTGACCACACCGAACTGGGACGTGTGGTTCTAGCAGGAGCACGACCAGCGCCACCGCTCCTACTTCGCTACGCCCCCGAATCCGGAGGCCAACACCGACACTTACCCAGCGCTGCCGCCCGGCATTGAGCCGGAGCTGTGGTTCGAGGAGGACATCGTCGACGCCGAGGAGGACTCCGACATGCAGGCCGCCTACGAGGCCTCCCGCCGCTCCCTCGTCGAGGACGAGATCAAGCGCTGGGAGCAGGTGCTCGCCTACGCGGCCGCCTCCGCCGACACGGCCACGATGCCGCCCCCTCCACCGTCGGCGCCGTTGTGGCAGGTGATGAACGCCAAGTTGGAGGCGTCGACGGACCAGCGGGAACCACAGCCGCTACCCCTTGGCCTCGAATAAGGCATGAGCTGGGCCTGGACCGGCGGCGAGTGGTCACTGGAGGAGCTGCCGCCGCCGCCACCGCTGCCACAGGAGCTGCCGCCGCCGCCGCTGGAGGACGCGCCCCCGATGCCTCCGCAGCCGCCCCAGCTGCCTGCCCACCTGTGGGTCCAGCCGGCCTACCACTGCATCTCCTCCGACGAGGAGGACTAGGGCGACGCCGGCGCGCCCCGTGCCAACTAGTTAGCTATCTCCCCGCAAGAAACGGCTGGCCGCCTGTGGCCGCGCCACCACCCCCATGTGTCGCACCCGGACTTCTAGAGGATACTCACCGTACGAACTGAACAGTATTTTGATTGGATTACGGGGCTTACCGGCACCCGCAGCTCTTACGAGTAGGCCAACACTTATGTGTGACAACCAATCTTTACTATTCACCGTCGATGTAAACTATCCCGTAGAAATCAGGACACTACCATTGACGTACTTCATACCATACACACATGGTACGTCAACGGCTTTGAACAAGATGATAACACAACATATCTCTAAGACACAAAAGATGGAAATAAGTTGCAACTGGCCCTCACTAGGGCAGAGAATAGCGAATACAATCATCCAGAGGACACCTGTCCCAACATAACATCATTACATCTCAGCGGAAGCATTCAAAGGGTCTGAGTACAGACAAATCCAAATAGGCTTAAGAAGCCGGGAATGAAAAGAAAACGGAGCCCATCCACGATGTCTCGGATCCTGCCCGGGTCCGCTATCTACTCGTCAGCAGCCTCGTCAAACTCCACGTAGTAGCCGTCGCGGGGATCCTCGTAAGCGTAGTCTGCGGAAACCACAGCCCCAAAGGGGTCAGTACATAAACGTACTGGCAAGCAAGACTCACAGTTCACCAGAGTGTAGCCCGTCAACACCAAGCACAGATGCCTTGGGATCAACGGAAGAAAGGGTATAAAAGATGCTGCAACTGGCTGCACTAACCAACTACAGAACATACTACAACTTCCGGTC
Organism: Alopecurus myosuroides; assembly: GCA_028641055.1. NCBI lineage: Eukaryota > Viridiplantae > Streptophyta > Magnoliopsida > Poales > Poaceae > Alopecurus > Alopecurus myosuroides. Next base: position 27,594,920 of record CM054059.1, on the reverse strand, counting down.
TAACAGAAAGGGATAAGATACCGTATCATAACCAACTATAGCTAACCACCAATCAAACCCATCCTGGATCTCGCCCCTTATCCAAAGAAGCAATCCGAGGATAACTCACACAGTTGGATTAATGATGGATCAAGTTGTTGTGTCAATAAGCCTATTACTAGTCGAATTATCATTAGTTAGGTGTAAGTTGTTCTGAGTACTTGTTATCCAGTACTTTCACCAAGTCAACCATAACCGCGGAAAACATGGCTTCTCGAGAAGATTTATCCCTGCAGGGGTGCACCAATTTGGCCGTACACGTAAGAATATCCCGCCAGGATGGAAATGCACTTCCACCAAGCGAGGCACGCTACACAACTCAACTCTTCTTCGCATCAAGCCCAAAGCACCATGTGTTGTGCGTGCGCGGCTAATCGAGCCCCACGAAGAAAAGGGGACCCTCATAGCACTGGAAGACCACGCCGCCCTAAATGCCGACTACAAAAGTTCCACCCTGGCCTCGGGTTCGTACCTGCATATGCGTGCATCAAATGGAAAGCCCGAACTAGGTGTGGTGATTTGGACGAGATGCTAATCGAATCAAACTGAGGGGGGCGCCCATACACGCTTCCCACATGCGGATAGTGCGCTCATCATGGATCAGTAGACAAGACCCTTTTCCTAATTAGGGTCGACACTAGCAGGCCTCAAAACCACGCCGGGCCTCCTGCCGGTGCCTTATCAGCAAATTATTATTACCTCAAATTAGCAGGTTGTTGTCTAACATCGAGCCCAGAATATATACAGATATGATAACAGAAAGTAACTGATAACAGACTCGAGTAAAACAACCCTAAGCATGCTAGTAAGACACGGGCCCAAGCAACGGGGTTATAGGACTGGAGGTGAGGCAATATCAAGGTTCAGGGTATCATGTGATAGGTTCGTAACAGAAGCAACGACACATAGGGCTAGCAGAAATAGACAACGGAAAGTATTGGTAACCAATGTTGAAAGGAACACAATGGTTCATGTGAGTGATAACTTGCCTGCGAACTCAGTAGCCTGGTACTGGGATAGATCCTCAGAAGGGGTGTCGTAAAGATCGTCGGTCTCAACGTCGTCGTCTATCCGAGAAGAAGCAAACAAACAATACAGGAAAATAAACAATCAATATCATGGCATAGTGCACAATCATGGGATGATGCATGTCAAGTTAATAGATGCATCAAAATAAACTAGTTGACATGGTAACACAATTTAAATGGACACATATGCAATTTTGAGTTGCATATGAAAAGCCCATGGATTTTGGTTAGATTATTTGTTTTCCAACTAATCAACAGGTGCCAGTGGTTTAGTATGATGCATGCATGAGGAAAACAACAAAATAACAACAATAGAACCAATTTGAAATGAGGTTTAGCAATTTAGAATTTTATTTATTAAGTTAAGGAATTTTTGGTTCCTTAAAGGTGACACACAAGTATTTGTTGTTTTCAACCATTTAAATTGTTCAAAACAAATAACAAAATTCATATTTGAAAAGATCATGAAATTTTGGGTGGATTACATGTTTCAAATATTGAAAAAGGCATTAGGATGAATTTATTATGACTTAAACAAAATTAAACAAGTTTTAAATGAATTTAAAACAAGTTTGAATTTTACTTGAATTTTATTTGCTCAAAACCTAATTTCAAATTCACATTTGAAAAGGTTATACTTTGGTGGTTTGAAAACATATTTTGCATGTTCAAAAATAATTTAAATTGAGCAAGTTATGATTTTAGCAATTTTAAATGATTTAAATAAGGTTTAAATTATTTAAGCAATTTAAATTATTCAAACCCTTAAACAAAATTTATATTTGAATAGGTTATTTGAAGTAGCATTGAAAACATATTTTTTTTTGCATGATTTGGATTTAAGATGAATTAGTTATGGAATTTAGAAAATTGCATTTGAATTATTTGAATTCAAATTTGAATTACATTTGGAAAATTCAAAACAGGGAACAAATGGCCTAGATGGATAGACAATTTAATTTAGAACAATAAACATATTTAACTTTTATTATTTAGAGTTATATTTTGAAAGTTATTATCAATTTAAATAGAGGACTAATTTGTAATTTTAAAGGACTGATTTTGAAAGAAACATGCTGGCAAAACTTATGTTACAGCGCAGCCAACCAGCCCTAGCCACTGCAGCGTGGGCCTGGGGCCAGCGTGGCGTGACTGCGCGTGCGTGGCAGTGTGAGCCACTGACATGTGGAGCATGCCTGTCAGGTGCGCGTGCAAAAAGTTTTGGTTTTTATTCAGCTAGAGCGAGGGCTCGATCCCGCGACCGGGCGCTAGCGCGATATGCAGTGTACCACTGCGGTGAGTTCAGTCGTTTGACAGGTTCAGATTCGCAGACAGGTTATTGTTCAGTGTTGGTTAACTGAACTTTTCTGACGACCGATTGCTTCTGCAACCTGACAGAGGAACTTCACCGGCGACGAGCGGTGGTTGCTGCGCGCGTGGATGCTGCTGGTGGTGCGGTGGACGTGCACGGTGCTGTGGTGAGTGCAACAGAGGGAGAGAGGGGATGAGGCAGCACGGGCTCACCGTGAGATGGTCGAGGTGGCAGTACTCGGGCAGACGGCGGCGACCGCGGCGTGGACGAGGACGGCGGGGAAGATGTGGTGGCTCTCCGGGGAACCTACGGTGTCCAAACGGAAGAGGAGATGGTGGCGGATCGATTCCCGGGGGCTAAGTGGGTAGATGGAGTGCAGAGGCGGCGGGGCTCATCGGGGTTCAGAGAGGTGGTCGCCGGAGGGAGCTTCAGAGAGGGGAGCTCGAGCAGAGAGAGGGTGAGCGGCGGCGGCGACGAGGGGAAACAACGACCTAGGGCTAGGGTTAGGTGCTGCGGGGTCCGTAGGGGATAAATAGGCGCGATTGTCGATGCGTGGCCGTCGGTGGCGAGCTCCTGCCGCCGTGGCACGCTCCGATGGCCGCCGTACCAGGGGAAGAAAAGGGAATTGATCCCCGAACCGGTACGCGGGCCAGCGGGCTGCGTTGCGCGCGGGGAGAGGAAGATGGGTGGGCTGGGAGCAGCCCATCTCCCCTTGGCGCCAAAATTGATTTTTAAAATTTTATTTCTTCCTCTTTTTTTTTGCTGAATTAGGATTTGGAAGAAAAAGATGGTTTTTAGGGTAGTGAAAAATTTGGAAAAAATTAGGGAAAGTTCCTTAGGCCATTTGCAACCAGTTGTTAACTTTTATTTTCAAAAAGTTTGATGTTACTCACTGTTTGGGATTTAAACCAAATTGGGATGAGTTTCTTTATTAAATGATCATTAATAAAACAAAATTTAAAATAGGGTAACCCCTATGTTAATTATAGACAAATTGAGTTGATTTGTTTTGACATCAACATAATTTCAAAGTGATTCTGTTTTGGTGTTTTGGTTTGTATTTTATATGTGTTTTTGGAATTTAAATGATTGATTAAAACCATCATTTTAACAAGTGATCACTATGGAATAAAATGAAATAAATTGGTTGTTTTTATTTGTGATTTTTATTTCAAATGTTGTAACAGAGCAAGTATGAAACAATCATTTGAAAATTGTTTGAGTTTTATTATGAAAACAAAGGAAAAACAGATGCAACCAGAAATGAAACCAATGCAACAATTAAGAAACAATGCAACAACATGATGATATGATGCACTACTTTAAGAAACATGAAACAAACATTCTAAGGGGATGGTTTTTCATACTTGGGATGTTACAAAACGCCCCCCCTTGAAGGAATCGCGCCCCGAGATTCCTACTGAGAAAGGAAAAGGTCCGGATACTTCTTGCGAAGATCCTCTTCGGTCTCCCACGTTGCCTCTTTATCGGAATGATGCAACCACTGCACTTTCAAGAACTTGGTGCTCTTGTTGCGAGTCTTACGCTCGGTCTCATCGAGAATACGAATAGGGTGCTCCTCATAAGATAGATCATCTTGCAGTTCAATGGAATCATGATCAACTGCACGATCTGGATCTTTGAAACACCTCTTGAGCTGTGACACGTGGAACACATCGTGCACCTTGGATAGCTTTTCTGGAAGTTCTAGACGATAATGATTTTCTGCACGCCTTGAGAGAATGTTGAAAGGACCAATGTATCTTGGTGCAAGCTTTCCTTTCATACCGAAACGATGAGTGGCTCTGAGGGGAGTTACACGGAGATATGCCTTGTCACCAGGTGCATAGATCATATCCCTGTGCTTGTTGTCATAGTAGCTTTTCTGACGAGACTGAGCAATCTTGAGATTGTCACGAATGAAACAAACTTTCTCCTCGGCTTCCTTAACAATGTCAGGGCCTAAGAGTGAACGTTCACCAGCTCCAGACCAATTGATTGGACTCCTGCATCTGCGGCCATACAGTGCCTCAAATGGTGCCATACCTAGGCTTGCCTGGTAGCTGTTGTTGTAGGAGAATTCAGCATATGGAAGGCAATCCTCCCATTTCATGCCAAAGGAGATACCACATGCTCTGAGCATATCCTTGAGAATCTGATTGACTCTTTCGACTTGCCCCTGAGACTAAGGGTGATAAGCTGTGCTGAACAGAAGTTTGGTGCCCAATGCTTCTTGAAAACTCTTCCAGAAATGAGAAGTGAAGATACTTCCACGGTCTGAGCTTATTTCCAATGGAACACCATGAAGAGGAACAATCCTTGCTGTGTAGAGCTCTGCTAACTGGCTAGCTGAGATAGTTTCCTTGACAGCAAAGAAGTGAGCTACCTTAGTGAGACGATCAATAACAACGAAGATTGCATCGTTGCCCTTCTTGGACTTTGGAAACCCAGTAACGAAGTCCATTTCAATCATGTCCCACTTCCACTCAGGAATTTTTAGAGGTTGGAGTAGACCGGCTGTTTTCTGATGCACTGCCTTAACACGTTGACAAACGTCGCATCCAGAAACGTATTGAGCAATTTCACGTTTCATGCCAGGCCACCAATACAGTGTCTTAAGATCCTGGTACATCTTTGTACTTCAAGGGTGAATGGAGAGAGGAGTTTCATGAGCCTCCTTGAGAATAACATCTTTGAGACTTTGAACTTGAGGAACTGCAATGCGTCCTTCAAAGAACACAGTTCCTTTGTCATCAATTGAGAAGGACTTGAATTTCTCCTTTCCTTGTTTGATGTGTTCTACCATCTTCTTGATTTCAGCATCACGAAGTTGTTCAGAACGAATCTTGTCCTCGAGAGTTCGACTGGCTGTCAAACTAGCAAGATAGCCTTGAGGAACAAGACCAAGGTTCAGCTTCTGGAATTCTTCATGAAGTGGAGGTTGGCTTTCCATGATCATGAGATTATTGCAATATGACTTGCGACTGAGAGCATCGGCCATAACATTAGCCTTGCCTGGAGTGTAAGAAATGGTGAGATCAAAGTCCTTAATATTTTCAATCCATCTCCTTTGCCTAAGGTTCAGATCTGGCTGAGTGAAGATGTATTTCAGACTCTTATGATCGGAAAAGATTTCAGTTTTGTTACCCAACAAGTATTGTCTCCATTTCTTGAGGGCAAACTGAAGGGAATATGCCCGAGAGGCAATAATAAAATGGTTATTATATTATTCCTTGTTTATGATGAATGTTTATTTCTCATGCTGGAATTGTATTAACCGGAAACGTTGATACATGTGTGCTTAATTGTCGCACCCTGGGTTTCTAGAGGATACTCTCCGCACGAACTGGAAGTCAGGTGCTTGGATTATGGGGCAAACATGCTCCCACGTCCCAGCTTCCTGGTAGGCCTGCGCTTATGCGCGACAACACAAGCCCTGCTTCCACCGTCGGAGTAAACTATCCGCTAGGAACCTAAAGGCACTACTGCCGACGTACTTCATAATCAAACACGCACGGTACGTCAACAGTTTGGTACGAATGATAACACAGAATGTCTCTAAGACACAAAAGAATGAAATAAGGGCAACTGGCCTTCACTAAGGCAGAAAATATCGAATACAGTCATCCAGAGGACACATGTCCCAACATATCATTCATTACAACAGCGGAAGCAGACAAAGGGGTCTGAGTACAGACAAATCCATGGCTTAAGAAGCCTGAGAACATAAAGGAAAAACGAAGCCCATCCACGTAGGTCTGGATCCTGCCCTGGTCCAGCTAACTACTCGTCTGCAGCGTCATCGAACTCCACAAAGTAGCCATCCTGGGAAGCATCGTAGTCGTAGTAGAACTCTGCGTAAACCACAGCCCCAACGGGGTCAGTACATCCAAGTACTGGCAAGCAAGACTCACAGTTCATCAAGGAGTTACCCGTCAACACAAGCTTTGATGCTTGGGATCAACGGAAGAAAGGGGTGATATAACAGTTGCTGCTGGCTGCTCTAACCAACTACAGAATATAACTACAAGTTCCGGCTAACAGAAAAGATAAGATCGAGGATTGTAACCAACTGAAAGATAACTTCAACCAAAACCCATCCTGGATCTCGCCCCTTATCCAAAGAAGCAATCCGAGGATAACTCACACAGTTGTAATAAGGTGAATCCAGTTATTGTGTGAATAACCTATTACTAGTCAGGTTATTAATCATTGGGTGAAACATGATTGATCATTATGTTGAAGTTGTCCTGAGTACTTGTTAGCCAGTACTTTCACCAAGTAATCCATAACCGCGGAAAACACGGCTTCTCGAGAAGATTATCCCTGCAGGGTTGCACCAATTTGGCCGTACACTCATGAATATCCCGCCAGATGGGATGCCTCCCACCAAGCGGGGCACTCAACACAACCGACCATTCCTCGCATCAAGCCCAAAGAACCTTGGGCGCACGGCTAATCAAGCCCAGAAGAAAATGGACCATCATAGCACTCTAAGACCGTGTCCCCCTATATGCCGACTACGAAAGTTCCACCCTGCGCTGGGCTCGCAAAAACATGCATGCGGCAAATGGAAAACACGAACTAAATGAGGCGATTTGGACGAGATGCGAATCAGGTCAAGTTGAGGGGGGCGCCCATACTCGCTTCCCAAATGCGGGTAGTGCGCTCATCATGGATCAGTAGACAAGACCCTTTTCCTATTAGGGTCGACACTAGCAGGCTCCAAAACCACTCATGGGCCTCCTGCCGGTGCCTTATCATCAAGTTATTATTACCATTAGCAATTAACAGGATTGATTGATTAATAACGAGCCCCGGTACAAGATAATAAGATAGTAACAGTAGTAACCGACAACAGACTCGAGTAAAAGCAACCCTAAGCATACTAGGTAAGAACAGGCACAAGCAATGGCTGTGGGTATGGAGATGCTGGCAATATCATGGCTCAAGGTAGCATGTGATGGGTTCGGAGAACAAGCATCGATTCATAGGGCTAGCAATAATAGACAACAGATAACATCGACAACAAGTGTGGATGGAAAACTCGATGATTCATGTGAGTGATAACTTGCCTGGCAGCTCAGTATCGTACTGGGCTAGGTCCTGAGAAGTGGTGTCGTAAGGATCGTCGGTCTCAACGTAGTCGTCGTCTAACCGAGAAGAAGCAAACAAACAAAACAGATATGTAATCAAACATTGACATGGCATTGTGCACAATCAAATATGATGCATGACCATTTAATAGATGCAATAAAATAAACTAGTTGATATGATAACACAATTTAAATGGACTGATATGCAACTGTGAGTTGCATATGAAAAAGCCCATGGAATTTGGTTAGATTATTTGTTTTCTAATTAATCAACAGGTGATGTTGGATTAGCATGATGCATGCAACAGGATAACAGCAAAATAACAACATTAGAACCATTTTAGAAAAGGTTGTAGCAATCTAGAAGTTTGTTATTAATTTTGGAAAATTTTGGGTGCATTAGAGGTAGCACACAAGTAGTTGTTGTTTTCAACCATTTGAAATGTTCAAAACAAATAACAAAGTTGATATTTGAAAAGAACATCAAATTCTGGTTGGATTACATGTTTCACAATTTGAAATTGGAATTTGGATTATTTAATTATGAATTAAACAAGATTAAACAATTTTTAATTGAATTGAACATGAGTTAAATAGTTTAGGCAATTTAAATTGTTCAAACCAGAAAACAAAATTTATATTTGAATAGAGCATTCAAAAAGGTGTGAAAAACATATTTTAGTTGAATTATTTGAAACCAGCATGAATTAGTTATGAATTATTTCAAATTACATTTGAATTATTTGGATTTGAATTTAAATTGCATTTTGAAAATTCAAAACAGAACACAAATTGCATATTTGGATAGATTATAAAATTTAGATCAAGTTTCATATAAAGTTTGAATTTATTGGACTTATAAAATAAAAGATATGGAATTTTGAAGTTTCTATTCAAATCTGATATTTAAAAAGAATTTGGATTTTCTGGAATACGCAGAAACACTTTGTTACTCAGGTTCACCTCACCCCCTGTCACTGCGCAGTGGGCCACAGGGGCCAGCGTGGCGCACACGCTTGCGTGGCTTCCAGTGCCACTGTCTGGTGGGCCTCTGCGCGTGGGAGAAAAGCGAGCAAAAAGGGATTGCGCCCGCGGGGATCGAACCCGGGTCGCTGCGCTGCGCTGCACTGCACTGAACCAATGCGCTGCTGTTCGATTCGTGACAGCAAACACAGCGCAGGGAGGATATCGTTGCTGGTTCAGGTGTTAACTGAAACTCGCGCGCGCTCGCACTGAACCTGACAGTGATCGAGTCGCCGGCGGCGATCGCCGTGCTTGTGCGCTAGCGGGTGGATCTGGATGGTGCAGAGACGTGGGACGTGCGTGCGCAAGCAGGGGGAGCAGGGAGGAGATGGACGGGGGTGTGCTCACAGCAGGGTGTCGAGGAAGCGGTGGTCGACGGCGAGCTGGGGCCGCGGCGGTGACGATGACGATGTCGTCGATCCCGTGTCCCTCCGTGCTCGATCTGGTGTCCAGGACGTAGAGGAGGAAGAGGTGGTGCTAGCCCAGCGGTCAATCGTCGTCGAGAGGCTCTGCAACGAGGATGAGCACCTCGAGTTCAGAAAAAAAATGGCACGGTGGCCGGAAGGGAAAACGAGGACGGCGTCGACGATCTGGGGCTTACCAGAGGGAAACCTGGGGTCCAGCAGCGAGAGGAGAGAGAGGCGAAGCGATGGCAGGTGGTGGGTGGCTAGGTGGGGCTGACACGCGACGGCGCCATGTCGATCTTCAGAAACTCGCCGGCGGGAAGAACAACGAGGTGGAGCTCGAGGAAGGGGGAGATGGCGGCGCGGCGCGGAGCGCGAGGAACCCTAGAAGCTTAGGGCACAGCTAGGGGGGCCAGGGCGTGCTTTTATAGGGCGCGGGTCTGCTCCTGGCCGCCGGAGTCGCGCGGGGCCGCCGTGGCTCCGCTGGATGCGCGCCGTACAGGTTGAAGACGCGCTCGGATGCGTTGCACGGATCTTGAAGCAGGAGCGAAACGGTAAGTGAGGGGGTGCGCGGGCTGGGCTGTTGCTTGCGCGTAGGGCTTAGGTTGGGCTGGGCCAAAAGCTTATCTGCCGCGCGCGTTTTGCTTTTTATTCTTTTCTGGTTTTTATTTTTTTTTTTGTATTTGCTTTTGGAACAAATTTGTTAAGGTTTTAATTGAGGAAAAATCTAGAAGAATTAGGTTAAGCTTTTTAGTTAAATAGAAACCACATTATCAACTTGGATTTCAAAAATGAAATTTTAAAATCATAGTTAGTGTTTGAAATCAAATTTGGGGTATTTTCATATTAAATTTAGTTATTGAAAATAACCATTTGAATAGGGTTACCCCTAGGTTGTTTAAACATGATTTTACAATTTCAAAGTGTGGTGAAATTGATGGATTCAAAACAAGTACTGATTTGAAACTTGGTTGAAATTTAAAAGGTGATTTGAGAATTATTGTTTGAAATATTGGTTGGATTTAAAGCAACAATTTAATAAGTGAGAAAAGGAATAACATGGTTGTTTTTTAGTTGTTATTTTTATTCCAAAATTGTAACATAACAAGTATGAAAGCAATGTTTGAAAAAGATTTGAATTTGAGTTGTGAAAACAAGATAAAACAGGTAGAAACAAATGCAAACAATAAGTAAACATGATGACATGATGCATTGCTTGAAATAAAACAAGGAACAAAGCATTCTAGGGGTATTTTCATACTTGGGATGTTACAAAACGCCCCCCCTTGAAGGAATCGCGCCCCGAGATTCCCTACTGAGGAATGAAAAGGTCTGGATACTTCTTGCGAAGATCCTCTTCGGTCTCCCACGTTGCCTCTTTATCGGAATGATGCGACCATTGGACTTTCAAGAACTTGGTGCTCTTGTTGCGAGTCTTACGCTCGGTCTCATCGAGAATACGAATAGGGTGCTCCTCATAAGATAGATCATCTTGCAGCTCAATGGAATCATGATCAACTGCACGATCTGGATCTTTGAAACACTTCTTGAGTTGTGACACGTGGAACACATCGTGCACTTTGGAAAGTTTTTCTGGAAGTTCAAGACGATAAGCATTCTCTGCACGTCTTGAGAGGATGTTGAAAGGGCCAATGTATCTTGGTGCAAGCTTTCCTTTCACACCAAAACGATGAGTGCCTCTGAGGGGAGTTACACGGAGATATGCCTTATCACCAGGTGCATAGACCATATCCCTGTGCTTGCTATCATAATAGCTCTTCTGACGAGACTGAGCAATCCTGAGATTGTCACGAATGATACGAACTTTCTCCTCGGCTTCCTTAACAATGTCAGGGCCTAAAAGTGAACGTTCACCAGCTCCAGACCAATTGATTGGACTCCTGCATCTGCGACCATACAGTGCCTCAAATGGTGCCATGCCTAGGCTTGCCTGGTAGCTGTTGTTGTAGGAGAATTCAGCATATGGAAGGCAATCCTCCCATTTCATGCCAAAGGAGAGACCACATGCTCTGAGCATATCCTCGAGAATCTGATTGACTCTTTCGACTTGCCCCTGAGACTGAGGGTGATAAGCTGTGCTGAACAGAAGTTTAGTGCCCAAAGCTTCTTGAAAGCTCTTCCAGAAATGAGAAGTGAAGATACTTCCACGGTCTGAGCTTATTTCCAATGGAACACCATGAAGGGGAACAACCTTTGCTGTGTAGAGCTCTGCTAACTGGCTAGCTGAGATAGTTTCCTTTACAGCATAGAAGTGAGCAACCTTAGTGAGACGATCAATAACAACGAAGATTGCATCGTTGCCCTTTTTGGACTTTGGAAACCCAGTAACGAAGTCCATTTCAATCATGTCCCACTTCCACTCAGGAATTTTCAGAGGTTGGAGTAGACCTGCTGTCTTCTGATGGACTGCCTTAACACGTTGACAAACGTCGCATTCAGAAACGTATTGAGCAATTTCACGTTTCATGCCAGGCCACCAATACAGAGTCTTGAGATCCTGGTACATCTTTGTACTTCCAGGGTGAATGGATAGAGGAGTTTCATGAGCCTCCTTGAGAATGATATCCTTGAGACTTTGAATCTGAGGGACTGCAATGCGTCCTTCGAAGAACACAGTTCCCTTGTCATCAATTGAGAAGGACTTGAACTTATCATTGCCTTCCTTGATGTGATCCACAATCTTCTTGATTTCATTATCACGAAGTTGTTCAGAACGAATCTTGTCCTCGAGAGTTGGGCTGGCTGTCAAGCTAGCAAGGTATCCTTCAGGAACAAGACCAAGGTTCAGCTTCTGGAATTCTTCATGAAGTGGAGGTTGGCTCTCCATGATCATGAGATTATTGCAATAGGATTTGCGACTGAGAGCATCGGCCATAACATTAGCCTTGCCTGGAGTGTAAGAAATGGTGAGATCAAAGTCTTTAATCTTCTCAATCCATCTCCTTTGCCTGAGGTTCAGATCTGGCTGAGTGAAGATGTATTTCAGACTCTTGTGATCGGAAAAGATTTCAGTTTTGTTACCCAACAAGTATTGTCTCCATTTCTTGAGGGCAAACACAACTGCTGCAAGTTCAAGATCATGAGTGGGATAGTTTTGCTCATGTGGGTTCAACTGACGTGAAGCATAAGCGACAACTTGACGTTCTTGCATAAGAACTGCTCCTAGGCCTTGGAGAGATGCATCACAGAATATCTGGAAAGGTTTGGTGGTGTCGGGGCCAACTAGAACAGGTGTGGAAGTGAGTTTAGTCTTCAGGAGGTTGAAACTCTCATCACATTGTGGAGTCCAAACGAACTTTTTGTCCTTCTTTGTGAGATCAGTGAGAGGTTTAGCAATCTTGGAAAAGTTTTGGACGAAACGACGGCAATAGCTAGCCAAGCCAAGAAAGCTTCTAACTTGTTTCACCGTCTTAGGGGGTTTCCAATCAACAATTGCCTTAACCTTTTCAGGATCAATGGCAATGCCTTTGGCAGAGATGATATGACCAAGATATGCAACTTCTGGAATCCAGAACTCACATTTGGAAAACTTGGCATACAAACGATGCTCGCGAAGTTTCATGAGAGTGAGACGAAGGTGTTCTCCATGCTCTTCCTCGGATTTTGAGTAGACTAGAATGTCATCAAGATATACCACAACGAACTTGTCGAGGTATTCATGGAAGACAGAATTCATGAGTCTTGAGAAGGTCGCCGGTGCATTGGTGAGACCAAAGGACATGACGGTGTATTCATATAGACCGTACCGAGTGGTGAAAGCTGTCTTAGGAATATCTTCCTTTCTGATCTTTATCTGATGGTAACCCATCCTCAAGTCCAACTTTGAGAATATTGAGGCTCCAGCAAGTTGATCAAAAAGATCATCGATACGAGGAAGTGGATACTTGTTCTTGATGGTTTTCTCGTTGAGAGGACGATAGTCAACCACGAGTCTCTTAGTTTGATCCTTCTTGGCAACAAACAGAGTTGGGCAACCCCAAGCGGAGGAACTAGGCTGAATGAAACCTTTGTCCATATACATATCGATTTGCTCCTTCAACAATTTCAGTTCAGGAGGAGCTATCTTATATGGATGCTTAGAGATTGGAGCAGTACCTGGCTCAAGCTCGATCACGAACTCAACTGCTCTGTCCGGAGGCATCCCTGGCAATTCTTCTGGAAAGACGTCAGGGAATTCACAAACCACCGGAACATTTTCAATTGCCGGAAGGGGTTTGGCATCAAGGCTGAACAGCTGAGCAGAAGTTGTTCCATATGGAGAATAGACTATCTGGCCTGAAGTGTGGGAGAGAGTTATTGACTTTTGAGCACAGTCAATTTTAGCTTTGTGGGTCTTCAACCAATCCATACCCAGAATGACATCAATGTCTGAATTTCCCAGCAACATGAGTGAAGCAAGAAATACACGACCTCCAATTAGGATCTGATTGTCCATGCTTATCTTGGAAGTAATCATTTTAGTTCCCGGAGAGTGCACATAGATTTGATTGCTTAGCGGAACCAGAGCTAAATTGTACGTTGTAGCAAAGATCTTTGACACAAACGAATGCGATGCTCCAGTATCAAACAACACTTTAGCTGGAATAGAGTTTACGGGTAATATACCGAGAACGACGTCAGCAGCCTCTTCGGCTTTGTCGGCCTTGATATGGTTCACCCTCGCGTTCCTCCCGACAGGCCTATTGTTGGAGTTGAAGGCTTTAGCCGGAGGAGCACGAACCATAGCCTGGTTGGTGTTGGGGCGAGGAGGTAGGGGTAGCTGCTTCTGAGTGCACTTATCAGCATAATGTCCAGTCTCCTTGCACTTGTAGCAAGTGACGACACGAGAAGGACCCGGCCTTGGCTGCCCCATCGGGAACCTCTGACCCTGCATCTGAGATGGGTTGGGTGGGCGGGGACCAAAGCCTGGAGAAGCTTGGGCATTTGGAGCCCGAGTGACAGCACCATTTGGCACCCAGATGCGGCGCTTCTGCGGAGGGGTGGTCATGTTGGAGGAGGAACCACCCTCACGCGAGTGCTTGCGCGACTCCTCGAACGCCTTGCGCCCATTCTCCTCATTGAGCGCAGTGTTCACAAGCTCGACGAAGTCCTTGCACTTGATGTTTGTGAGAGCGTACTTCAGTTCCGGGTTAAAACCTCGGCGGAACCTTGCCATCTTCTTGGCTTCGGTGGACACTTCGTCACCAGCGTACCGAGCGAGACGATTGAACTCGTTCTGGTAGCCGAGAACGTCCAGCTTGCCCTGTCTGAGAGAGCAGAATTCCTCACGCATCTTTTCCATGAGACCATCCGGGATGTGGTGCTTCAGGAAGGCATCTCTGAAACATCCCCAGTTGATAGGAAAGCCAGCCCTCATGGCCTGGTAGTTCTCCCACCAAGTAGCTGCCTGACCCTTCAGTAGGTAGGTGGCGTACTTGACCTTATCCTCTTCAGCAACATGAGCTATCTCCAGAGCTCTTGCCACGTCACGGATCCAGTCATCAGCATCCAGGGGCTCACGTGTTGCCACGAAAGCTTTTGGGCCCAAGCTGAGGAAGTCCTTGATGGTGACCCTTGGAGCATTCTGGTTGTGTTGCTGGTTAGCCTGGATCTGGGCCATCTGTGTCACCACTTGGGTCATCTGAGCCAACAGCTCCCCCATTGGTGGTGGCGGTGGCGGGTTGTTCCTGGTTGGAGGCATCCTGAACAGAAATTCATTTTAGCACAACAACAGAAAAGGATAGACTTGGTAACCGAAAGATAGACTATTCCGACGCATGAATAGATAACCAACAGGTACATCATCACATGTTCAAATACATCAGAATATCCAACAGACCAAATACATGGTTCGAAAACGAAAGGATAAACTAGACACAGCTAGTAATGGATACAACGGTACTCCCATGCTCATCACGCAGGACGGCGGTGAGTAGTACGACGAGAGATACGGTGAGGAGGAATCCCACGGAAATAGGTATCACGACGATCCCTGTAGATAGGAACTGCTCTGAGAGGAACTCTCGGTGTCGTGAAGTGGAAAGCGTCGTATCCCTGTGCTCCAAAGCGGGGAATCCCTGTGTAACCAGCTCCGAGATCGAGAAGTGGACCTCTGATCGGCTCATAACCTCCAGCATCTGGCAACGGAAGACCAGCTGGCTGAACGACACGTGCGAAGCGCTCGTCTCCAACGAAGTCGGTGGTGTACGTCGCCAGACGAGTGAGAGCAAGGCGGAGCTGCTCCCTGACTGAGGCTAACTCCTGAGAAAGTGCGGAAGCAACGGCATCACTGTGACTAGCGAACTGGGCAGTGACCTGGAGCCTGGAGCTATCAGTCTCGTAGGTATCCATGTCACGGTGGATAGTGAAGTGAGCTCCTGCTGCCGTGATGTAACCACGGGGAATGTGACGAAAACTGGACTTATCAAACCCCCAGTAGTCAGCACGGAGAACGGTGACACTCACGTACGCTGCCTGCTGCACTGCCATATCCACTGTGGACCCTACTGCCTCGTACTGGTGTGCAATGCTCCTGCCATCATCCGACAGAATGTAGACGATAGCCCGGTAGCAAGTCTGGTCACACTCTCGCTGGTGCTCGTAGACCCGGTACTCTGGTGCCCAATGGAACCCCAGAAAGGTAACCATGTCTCTCAGCAACTCCGGAAAACCGGCGGTGCTCTCACAGCGAGTCATACGAACCACCTGCGGATAGTAGTTGAGACCCATCTGCAGATTATTTGGAAGGTTTTGATTAGACTCCGGTAGATGAAAAAGGATGTGGAAAGCAACAACAAGGTTCAACGGACGACAAAGATGTTGAAAAGAACATGATATTGAAGCAACATCGGGAAAACGAGACCAAAAATCCTGAGGTACTACAGAGAACCCAAAACACGTGAAATCCTAACTTGAAAGTTTAGGTGAGAACAGAAAACAACGTTGCACTTCCTTACCAGAAAAGGGTGGGTGGGTGGGGAAAGAAGAAAAATGGCAGAATTCCTACTCTCACGTTTCATTTTTCTCCTATATAGCTACAAAATAGTTTCTAGACTCAACTGCGACCAGTAAAAAGGGATCCTACAGGCAGACAGGCTCTGATACCATTTGTCGCACCCTGGGTTTCTAGAGGATACTCTCCGCACGAACTGGAAGTCAGGTGCTTGGATTATGGGGCAAACATGCTCCCACGTCCCAGCTTCCTGGTAGGCCTGCGCTTATGCGCGACAACACAAGCCCTGCTTCCACCGTCGGAGTAAACTATCCGCTAGGAACCTAAAGGCACTACTGCCGACGTACTTCATAATCAAACACGCACGGTACGTCAACAGTTTGGTACGAATGATAACACAGAATGTCTCTAAGACACAAAAGAATGAAATAAGGGCAACTGGCCTTCACTAAGGCAGAAAATATCGAATACAGTCATCCAGAGGACACATGTCCCAACATATCATTCATTACAACAGCGGAAGCAGACAAAGGGGTCTGAGTACAGACAAATCCATGGCTTAAGAAGCCTGAGAACATAAAGGAAAAACGAAGCCCATCCACGTAGGTCTGGATCCTGCCCTGGTCCAGCTAACTACTCGTCTGCAGCGTCATCGAACTCCACAAAGTAGCCATCCTGGGAAGCATCGTAGTCGTAGTAGAACTCTGCGTAAACCACAGCCCCAACGGGGTCAGTACATCCAAGTACTGGCAAGCAAGACTCACAGTTCATCAAGGAGTTACCCGTCAACACAAGCTTTGATGCTTGGGATCAACGGAAGAAAGGGGTGATATAACAGTTGCTGCTGGCTGCTCTAACCAACTACAGAATATAACTACAAGTTCCGGCTAACAGAAAAGATAAGATCGAGGATTGTAACCAACTGAAAGATAACTTCAACCAAAACCCATCCTGGATCTCGCCCCTTATCCAAAGAAGCAATCCGAGGATAACTCACACAGTTGTAATAAGGTGAATCCAGTTATTGTGTGAATAACCTATTACTAGTCAGGTTATTAATCATTGGGTGAAACATGATTGATCATTATGTTGAAGTTGTCCTGAGTACTTGTTAGCCAGTACTTTCACCAAGTAATCCATAACCGCGGAAAACACGGCTTCTCGAGAAGATTATCCCTGCAGGGTTGCACCAATTTGGCCGTACACTCATGAATATCCCGCCAGATGGGATGCCTCCCACCAAGCGGGGCACTCAACACAACCGACCATTCCTCGCATCAAGCCCAAAGAACCTTGGGCGCACGGCTAATCAAGCCCAGAAGAAAATGGACCATCATAGCACTCTAAGACCGTGTCCCCCTATATGCCGACTACGAAAGTTCCACCCTGCGCTGGGCTCGCAAAAACATGCATGCGGCAAATGGAAAACACGAACTAAATGAGGCGATTTGGACGAGATGCGAATCAGGTCAAGTTGAGGGGGGCGCCCATACTCGCTTCCCAAATGCGGGTAGTGCGCTCATCATGGATCAGTAGACAAGACCCTTTTCCTATTAGGGTCGACACTAGCAGGCTCCAAAACCACTCATGGGCCTCCTGCCGGTGCCTTATCATCAAGTTATTATTACCATTAGCAATTAACAGGATTGATTGATTAATAACGAGCCCCGGTACAAGATAATAAGATAGTAACAGTAGTAACCGACAACAGACTCGAGTAAAAGCAACCCTAAGCATACTAGGTAAGAACAGGCACAAGCAATGGCTGTGGGTATGGAGATGCTGGCAATATCATGGCTCAAGGTAGCATGTGATGGGTTCGGAGAACAAGCATCGATTCATAGGGCTAGCAATAATAGACAACAGATAACATCGACAACAAGTGTGGATGGAAAACTCGATGATTCATGTGAGTGATAACTTGCCTGGCAGCTCAGTATCGTACTGGGCTAGGTCCTGAGAAGTGGTGTCGTAAGGATCGTCGGTCTCAACGTAGTCGTCGTCTAACCGAGAAGAAGCAAACAAACAAAACAGATATGTAATCAAACATTGACATGGCATTGTGCACAATCAAATATGATGCATGACCATTTAATAGATGCAATAAAATAAACTAGTTGATATGATAACACAATTTAAATGGACTGATATGCAACTGTGAGTTGCATATGAAAAAGCCCATGGAATTTGGTTAGATTATTTGTTTTCCAATTAATCAACAAGTGATGTTGGATTAGCATGATGCATGCAACAGGATAACAGCAAAATAACAACATTAGAACCATTTTAGAAAAGGTTGTAGCAATCTAGAAGTTTGTTATTAATTTTGGAAAATTTTGGGTGCATTAGAGGTAGCACACAAGTAGTTGTTGTTTTCAACCATTTGAAATGTTCAAAACAAATAACAAAGTTGATATTTGAAAAGAACATCAAATTCTGGTTGGATTACATGTTTCACAATTTGAAATTGGAATTTGGATTATTTAATTATGAATTAAACAAGATTAAACAATTTTTAATTGAATTGAACATGAGTTAAATAGTTTAGGCAATTTAAATTGTTCAAACCAGAAAACAAAATTTATATTTGAATAGAGCATTCAAAAAGGTGTGAAAAACATATTTTAGTTGAATTATTTGAAACCAGCATGAATTAGTTATGAATTATTTCAAATTACATTTGAATTATTTGGATTTGAATTTAAATTGCATTTTGAAAATTCAAAACAGAACACAAATTGCATATTTGGATAGATTATAAAATTTAGATCAAGTTTCATATAAAGTTTGAATTTATTGGACTTATAAAATAAAAGATATGGAATTTTGAAGTTTCTATTCAAATCTGATATTTAAAAAGAATTTGGATTTTCTGGAATACGCAGAAACACTTTGTTACTCAGGTTCACCTCACCCCCTGTCACTGCGCAGTGGGCCACAGGGGCCAGCGTGGCGCACACGCTTGCGTGGCTTCCAGTGCCACTGTCTGGTGGGCCTCTGCGCGTGGGAGAAAAGCGAGCAAAAAGGGATTGCGCCCGCGGGGATCGAACCCGGGTCGCTGCGCTGCGCTGCACTGCACTGAACCAATGCGCTGCTGTTCGATTCGTGACAGCAAACACAGCGCAGGGAGGATATCGTTGCTGGTTCAGGTGTTAACTGAAACTCGCGCGCGCTCGCACTGAACCTGACAGTGATCGAGTCGCCGGCGGCGATCGCCGTGCTTGTGCGCTAGCGGGTGGATCTGGATGGTGCAGAGACGTGGGAGCATGTTTGCCCCATAATCCAAGCACCTGACTTCCAGTTCGTGCGGAGAGTATCCTCTAGAAACCCAGGGTGCGACATTAATAAACAAACAATGGTTCCTAGTAAAGCCTCTCTTTTAACTAGCTCGTTGATTAATAGATGATCAAGGTTTCCTGATCATGAACATTGGATGTTGTTAATAACGGGGTCATGTCATTAGAAGAATGGTGTGATGAACATATACCCAAAGAGAATATAGCAATGCGATCAAGTCATTTAGTTTACATTGTTATATCAAACATACGAAGTAACTTATTCCTTAGACCATGAGATCATGTCAATCGCTGATATTGGAAGAGTGCTTTGATGGCATCAAACGTCACACCGTAACAGGGTGACTATAAAGGTGTCGTTAAGTATTCGGAAAGTATTAGTTGAGGATCATGGATCAAGAGTGGAATTTGTCCATCCAAATGACGGAGAGATATACTCTGGGCCCTCTCGGTGATATCACATCGAAACCGCTTGCAAGCACGTGATATGATCACAAGGATGTTATATCACGGGAACGAGAAAAGAGTACTTGTCGGTAACGAGATTGAACAAGGTATGGTTGATACCAATGATCGAATCTCGGGCAAGTAAAATATCGCGAGACAAAGGGAATAGTTCACGACGTTGTTGGTTCACACGATCACGAGAGTCATCGTTGAATATATAGGAGTCATCACGGATCTCCAGATCCCGCTGTTGATTATTGATCGGAGAGGAGTCTCGATCATGTCTATCTTATTCGCGAACCGTAGGGTGACACACTTAAGGTTCGATGACGCATTTGAGAGGATACGGAATATCGGAGAAAAGTTTGGACAGCACCGAAATTGTTTCGGGGAATATTGAAATAGTCACCGAAATTGTTTCGAGTAATTTTGAAATAGTTCAAGGGGATTCTTATCAAATGGTTGTTAATAGATTTAACAACTAACTCAAGGGGTTATATGTTAATGTTTGTTAATGGAATTAACAAATATTAAAATAAAGAAATAAAATTGTTTTATTTATTTATTAAAGAAAACCCTTGGGATTTTGAGTGGGAATTAATGGAAGAATGAGTGGGTTGAGTGGAGACTCCACTCACATGATGAGGGAGAGGTGGAGGCAGCCAAAAATTCGTGGCTGCCATCCCCTCCTATAAAAGGAGGGGTGAGAGCTCCCTCTCCCCCACACACACACTTTGCCACTTCCATTTCCCTCCACCCGCTGCTCCATTTCATGGTCTCCGGCTTGGCGAAGCCCTGACCGTGGGATTCTTCACCACCACCACGTCGTCGTGCTGCTGGAGTTCCGAGGGATCCTCTACTTCCGCGCCCCGCTGGAACGAGGGAACGGAGGTCGTCATCAACCGTACGTGTGACCGATCACGGATGCACCGCCGGATTGCGGTGCTCATCTTCTCGCTATCGGGATCGGTGTGAGTACGACTACGCCAACAACGAGATTTGATCTCGTACCACTTTGAGTCTTCGAGGGTATGTGTTCTCCTTAACCCTCTCGTTTCCCGTTGCACTTCGTCTCCTAGATTAGATCTTGGCCTTTCGGGTGTCTCTCGCGTAGGAAAATTTTTGTTTTCTATGCAACGAACCCTTCAGTGGTATCAGAGCCGGATCTATGCATAGATGTTTTGTACGGGTAGAACACATAGGTGTATGTGGGCGTTGATGATCATGTTATTACCTCCTTGATTATTTTATGATCTTAGTGGCATAGTGGGATGAAGCGGCCCGGACTAACCTTACATGTCCACGTACATGAGACTTGTTCCACAACTGACATGCAACTTGTATTGCATAAGTGGCTTGCGGGTGTCTGTTTCTCCTACTATAGTTAAGATCTAATCTATGAAGGGTTGTTAAAAATGTGTTTATCAACGTTGTGGTTGATGTTCGTAGGTATGAACGGTTCTATCCTCGAAAGCCCTAAGCCACGTAAAATATGCAAAAATAAATTAGAAGCGTCTAACTAGTTTTTGCTGGGCATGTGATGTGACATGGTCAATATTACAAATTTGATTATGAGATGATCTATTTTGTAAATTATTGATATACCAGAAGGTATCCATATGATTGTCTTCTTATTGATGGACAATCAAGATTGGGGTGCCATGGTACTTGGTACCACGCCGGTGGAATGATTGAGATCATACCATAATGCACATGATGGAGATCAAGTGCAAGGAGGACCATATCATATCACGTAATCCTCACATGTGATGTTTGTGATGTTAATCCTTTTATGCATCTTGTTTTGCTTAGATAATTATGGTAGCATTATAAGATGATCCCTCTCACTTAATATCAAGATAATAATGTGTTCTTCCTTAAAGTATGCACCGTTAAGAAAGTTCGTCGTTTCGAGACACCACGTGATGATCGGGTGTGATAGACTCAACGTTCGCATACAACGGGTGTTTTCAAGCCTAGCATGTACAGACATGGCCTTGAAACACACGCAATACTAAGGTTCTACTTGGCGAGCCTAGCATGTACAGACATGGCCTCGGAACACGTAACCGAAAGTTAAAGCATGAGTCATATGGATGATATGATGAACATGTCGATGTTCGCCTTTGAAGCTACATCATCTCACGTGATGATCGGTTTTGGTGTAGTGAATTTGGTTCGTGTAATCACTAAAGACGACTAAGAGGGATGTTGTTTTTGAGTGGGAGTTCATGGCTTAATTTTGAATTAACTTGAACTTATTTATCATGAACAACAAATCAAAGTGAATTTGCACAAATTGTAGTATTCATTGGCATCCACATAACTACCTTACACTTAGATTGTTAATTGAGATATAACTGTTATGATCTGGTAAATACCATTTAAGATTGGTACCGTATTAGTGAAATTTAAAATTGAGTCCTATTGTAGATTTTTGGTATTTCCTACCTAGCTCCATATGGTTAATGATTGATTGATCTAGAGAGCAAATAATTCCTACTTAGAATCCAGAGTCATGGTTGCATTCGTATTACTTTATCTTCAAAAGAATGTTTTGTTGATCAAAGTGATTTTGGAACTGAAAAAAAAAATTGTTTTCAGAAACAATCAAGTGAAAAGATATATTGATATCTAGAAACTTATTTGTTGCAACATGACCGAGTATAATTTAGCGTGACAATGTTTGCTTATATTATCTGAATATATGCAAATTTAGCGTGACAATGTTTGCTTATATTATCTGAATATATGCAATGATTGAAGACGCTAGGCGTTTGAATATTCCAAGAAGTTGGGCGCTAAAAATTATCCTCTAAATTCTTTCCTTCGAGCTATAGTAGCTTAATCATAAAATTGTTATGATGGGATGGATTAGAAGTATGGTTAAAGTAGTTTACCTTACTTGGAAATTGCTAAGAGTGGAATCTAAAAGAATGCTATTAATATGGTGATATTAGTAGAACAATCAAACTCAAAGTGTGACTCAATGGGTGATAGTATATGACTAACACGCCAAAGAAAATGAGCTAGTACGACTAGCATTGTTTGATGTTGAATGATTCTTCTGTAAAGGAAAGGGAATATTGAAAATAGAATTACAAATAGATATATGGCAGAAAAAAAAGATAACTGGAAAAGTCCAACTCAGGAGTATATGCTTGATATACGAGTTATAGATGTATTACTAGTTAACAAAGTATTTTTGGGTATTTTGATACCACATTGGTTGGTATGAGTTGTCATACAAAGCAACGCAATGCAAGAAATACAAGGGCCTAAAAGGAACTAGTAATAGATGTGGAATCGATTATGACAAGAACATAAATAAAGTGTTATTGTGTTCATTGTCGTATCGAACCAACTAGTCAAGATTTATTTGAAGAACTTAATAATTTGTTATTTTGTTCTAGTCTTTTGTGAGAACAAATGAGATTGTTCAAACTATGATCATATTCCATAATTGATGGATATGTTAATATAAATCATGTTGGTAAAGTAAACATCTATAAGACTAAATGCTAACCGTTGCAAGACGTTGAAGAGTTTCACTTAAATTGTGACACCACCATTTTAGTTCATATCGGAAAGGAAAACATGAAGGAACTCCATATTGATGGACTTCCGGAGTCATTTTATTGACGCTTGTGAGACCTCTTCCAAAAGATGACTAGAATTCCGTTCTTAGGCCAAAGTAGAATGGACGACTAATTTAGTGGAGATTATACATATTGATGTATATAGTCCATTATGTGTAGTCATGTATGGTGGATTAATTTTTCCTTCATAAAATTTTGTCGATGATTTAAGTAGATATGTGAGTATATCTATTTAAAGGGAACAGAGTTTGACATTTTGAATTGGTTCAAAAGGTTGTTAATATGAAGTTAAAATCAATGTAACAAGATAATCAAGTATTTATGATTGGATCATAAAGGATAAAGTTTGAGTTACAAGTTTAGCAAAACATCTGAGAAGTTGCAGAATTGTTCTACAACTTATACTTCTCGAATACCCCACATTAGATTGGAGTATTCAAAAGACAAAATCAAACCCTGTTTGACATGGTAAGATTAATAAAATTGCCATTATAATTTTGTAGTTTATACATTAGTGACAACCGTTTTTCCACTGAAAAGAGCACCATCATGATCCGCTGAAATTGACAACATATAAGATATGGTTTGGGTAGTGACCCGAATTGTCACTTTCTTAAGTTTTGGTATGCATAGCATGTGTAAAATGTTTACAACCAAAATAGGATAAATATATGTTATAAGGTTATCCCAAATAAAACATTGGGTATTTCTCCTATCACCGAACCAAAAGACAAATGTTGTTTGTCAGAAAGGGTTGATTTCTCGAGAAAGTAGTTCTTGCGAAACAAGTGAGTGGGAGCACAGTACAAACTCAACAAGGTTAGAGAATCTTCGTTATCATGTCAAGAGTAGCGCAGCACTGGAAGTTGTTCCGGGGTTTACTATTTTGACTAAGTAGAAGACACTACAAATGTTGTAGATACTTCAAATGAGTTTGCGAACTGTACCAGAAAAGTCCAAAAACTTTGTACTTAGAACAACTTGTGGTTTAAGTGTAAAGTGTTGTTTTGACAACAAAAGGACCTGGACCTTATAAAGGAAGCAAATGATGGGCCCTGACTTCGTAAAATTGACTATGAGTCATTATATCCGGCATAGTATCCTTGTATGAATATCAAGTATGTGACTTGGTAGTCCTTTCGATAGGCATGATGCCTAGCGATAGCAAAAGGGTCTATATAGCGACAAAGACATGGATTTTACATCTTATTAAAATTGTACTTATTGAAAAGTTGTTTCGACGAAGTACAAAGAGTTGACTACTACAAGATTTTGATCTACCGTAGTGATG
This sequence comes from Alopecurus myosuroides, assembly GCA_028641055.1. Taxonomy (NCBI): domain Eukaryota; kingdom Viridiplantae; phylum Streptophyta; class Magnoliopsida; order Poales; family Poaceae; genus Alopecurus; species Alopecurus myosuroides. Next base: position 27,570,433 of record CM054059.1, on the reverse strand, counting down.
CTTTAGTCTTTGCGGATAGTTCTAGCAAAAGGTTACATATTATGATATGGCAGTTGAATAACAAAACCAACTCTCCTCTCAAGGAAGTTTTATCAAGGATGTGTACTTGACACAGTCCGAGAGTTTTGTAAAATTCAAAAAGGTTGCTAGAAAGGTATGCACACTTCAATGGTTGAAGTGAGCATAACGAAGTTGAAATCTTTACCTTAATGAAGTTGTCAAAAGAGTTTGATTCCATCATGAATGATAAAGATGCTTGTAAAATTACAAGAAATTAAGTGGGAGCGCTATGACATATTTCCAATACTTTATGTAGATGACATATGGTTGATTGGAAAATATGTATTTTAAATTAACACGGTTAAGATTTTCATATTGATGAAAGGCTTGGAAGATATTGGGCATCGATGTCTATAAAAGATGGATTCAAGCGCCTCATATGATTGAAGCCAAATTACATAGATGAAATATTGAAGTAAGTCAATATAAAATTGATAAGAAGGAGTTCTTGTCACATGGAAAATAATTGAGCAAGATTCGTGTGTTTTGACACATGATGAGCATCATTGAAATTGAGATTTCTAAGTCATGTTTCCATGCTATGTATACAACCAGATGAGTCCTAGCTATAAAATGTTATAGCAGGATAATTCATATTATGATTAGACAATAGTGGGAGAGATCCTTGTGTCATTTTCGAAATGCTAAGGGTATGTTTTGCTATGTAGTAATGACAAAATATTAGTTGTAATATGTTACACTAATAGTCTTGTCATTTATTCAAGAAATTTTATCTCAATTAAAATATGTGATGAAGGGTAGCACAATAAGATGGAAGAAAGTTCCATTCTGGATTTGAAAGAGTTTCAAAATTAAAATATTGTGACAGATACTACAACAAAGGCTAAAGTATATCGTTGTGTTGACAACTGATAATAAGCGTATTTTGTGTCAAGGAGTTCTTTATTGAACTTGGTGAATTTCCAAGAATGCTGAAACTATGAAGCTACATTTTCACAATGTTAGTAACATCAGTTTAAGCTGAGGAATTAAGGTATCACCGGAACTTGGTGAGTTTCCAAGAATGCTAACACTATGAAGCTACATTTTCACAATGTTAGTGACATCAGTTTAAGCTGAGGAATTAAGTTTTCACCAATTGACCATATATATACAAAGCCATCTCATTAGAGAATGAGTGATGCGTGTAGACGCAAAGAACATGCAAATACAATAGGACCTGAACAGTTCAGATCTTTTTGAGATGTTTACCGCATGCGAAGCATGGTAATAACACTGGTACACCATATGTGTTAAAGTGCTTACAGACTAGATTATTGACTCTAGTGCAAGTGGGAGACTGAAGGGAATATGCCCGAGAGGCAATAATAAAATGGTTATTATCTTATTCCTTGTTTATGATGAATGTTTATTTCTCATGCTGGAATTGTATTAACCGGAAACGTTGATACATGTGTGCTTAATAAACAAACAATGGTTCCTAGTAAAGCCTCTCTTTTAACTAGCTCATTGATTAATAGATGATCAAGGTTTCCTGATCATGAACATTGGATGTTGTTAATAACGGGGTCATGTCATTAGAAGAATGGTGTGATGAACATATACCCAAAGAGAATATAGCAATGCGATCAAGTCATTTAGTTTACATTGTTATATCAAACATACGAAGTAACTTATTCCTTAGACCATGAGATCGTGTCAATCGCTGATATTGGAAGAGTGCTTTGATGGCATCAAACGTCACACCGTAACAGGGTGACTATAAAAGTGTCGTTAAGTATTCGGAAAGTATTAGTTGAGGATCATGGATCAAGAGTGGAATTTGTCCATCCAAATGACGGAGAGATATACTCTGGGCCCTCTCGGTGATATCACATCGAAACCGCTTGCAAGCACGTGATATGATCACAAGGATGTTATATCACGGGAACGAGAAAAAGAGTACTTGTCGGTAACGAGATTGAACAAGGTATGGTTGATACCAATGATCGAATCTCGGACAAGTAAAATATCGCGAGACAAAGGGAATAGTTCACGACGTTGTTGGTTCACACGATCACGAGAGTCATCGTTGAATATATAGGAGTCATCACGGATCTCCAGATCCCGCTGTTGATTATTGATCGGAGAGGAGTCTCGATCATGTCTATCTTATTCGCGAACCGTAGGGTGACACACTTAAGGTTCGATGACGCATTTGAGAGGATACGGAATATCGGAGAAAAGTTTGGACAGCACCGAAATTGTTTCGGGGAATATTGAAATAGTCACCGAAATTGTTTCGAGTAATTTTGAAATAGTTCAAGGGGATTCTTATCAAATGGTTGTTAATAGATTTAACAACTAACTCAAGGGGTTATATGTTAATGTTTGTTAATGGAATTAACAAATATTAAAATAAAGAAATAAAATTGTTTTATTTATTTATTAAAGAAAACCCTTGGGATTTTGAGTGGGAATTAATGGAAGAATGAGTGGGTTGAGTGGAGACTCCACTCACATGATGAGGGAGAGGTGGAGGCAGCCAAAAATTCGTGGCTGCCATCCCCTCCTATAAAAGGAGGGGTGAGAGCTCCCTCTCCCCCACACACACACTTTGCCACTTCCATTTCCCTCCACCCGCTGCTCCATTTCATGGTCTCCGGCTTGGCGAAGCCCTGACCGTGGGATTCTTCACCACCACCACGTCGTCGTGCTGCTGGAGTTCCGAGGGATCCTCTACTTCCGCGCCCCGCTGGAACGAGGGAACGGAGGTCGTCATCAACCGTACGTGTGGCCGATCACGGATGCACCGCCGGATTGCGGTGCTCATCTTCTCGCTATCGGGATCGGTGTGAGTACGACTACGCCAACAACGAGATTTGATCTCGTACCACTTTGAGTCTTCGAGGGTATGTGTTCTCCTTAACCCTCTCGTTTCCCGTTGCACTTCGTCTCCTAGATTAGATCTTGGCCTTTCGGGTGTCTCTCGCGTAGGAAAATTTTTGTTTTCTATGCAACGAACCCTTCACAAACACAACTGCTGCCAGTTCAAGATCATGTGTGGGATAGCTTTGCTCATGTGGGTTCAACTGACGTGAAGCATAAGCCACAACTTGACGTTCTTGCATAAGAACTGCACCTAGACCTTGGAGAGATGCATCGCAGAATATCTGGAAAGGTTTGGTAGTATCTGGGCTAACCAGAACTGGGGTAGAAGTGAGTTTAGTCTTCAGGAGATTGAAACTCTCATCACATTGTGGAGTCCAAACGAACTTCTTGTCCTTCTTTGTGAGATCAGTGAGAGGTTTGGCAATCTTGGAAAAGTTTTGGACGAAACGACGGCAATAGCTAGCCAAGCCAAGAAAACTTCTGACTTGCTTCACCGTCTTAGGAGGTTTCTAATCAACAATTGCTTTAACCTTTTCTGGATCAATGGCTATGCCCTTGGCGGAGATGACATGACCAAGGTAAGCAACTTCTGGGATCCAGAACTCACATTTGGAAAACTTGGCATATAGACGATGCTCGCGAAGTTTCATGAGAGTGAGACGAAGGTGTTCTCCATGCTCTTCCTCGGATTTTGAGTAGACTAGGATGTCATCAAGATATACCACAACGAACTTGTCGAGGTATTCATGGAAGAAATAATTCATGAGTCTAGAGAACGTCGCCGGTGCATTGGTGAGACCAAAGGACATGACGGTGTATTCATATAGACCGTACCGAGTGGTGAAAGCTGTCTTAGGAATATCCTCCTTTCTGATCTTTATTTGATGGTAACCCATCCTCAAGTCCAACTTTGAGAATATTGAGGCTCCAGCAAGTTGATCAAAAAGATCATCGATACGAGGAATTGGATACTTGTTCTTGATTGTTTTCTCGTTGAGAGGACGATAGGCAACCACGAGTCTCTTTGTTTGATCCTTCTTGGCAACGAATAGAGTTGGACAACCCCAAGCGGAGGAACTAGGCTGAATGTAACCTTTCTCCATTTACATATCGATTTGCTCCTTTAACAATTTCAGTTCAGGAGGAGCTATCTTGTATGGATGCTTAGAGATTGGAGCAGTACCTGGTTCAAGCTCGATCACGAACTCAACTGCTCTGTCCGGAGGCATCCCTGGCAACTCTTCTGGAAAGACGTCAGGGAATTCACAAACCACCGGAACATTTTCAAGTAGAGGTAGAGGTTTAGCATCGAGGTTGTACAGCTGAACAGAACTTGATTCATTTGGAGAATAGACTATCTGGCCAGCAGGGTGGAAGAGAGTTATCGACTTCTGAGCACAATCAATCGTAGCTTTATTGGCCTTCAACCAATCCATGCCAAGAATGACATCAATGTCAGAATTGCCAAGCAGAATGAGGGAAGCAAGGAATATGTGACCTCCAATTAGAATCTGATTCTCATGACTGACCTCGGAAGTTTGCATAGTTGCTCCAGGGGAGTTTACTACTAGCGGGGAACCCAAACCAACAAAAGGTAGCTTAACTGCTGTCGCAAAGATCTTTGACACGAAAGAATGCGATGCTCCGGTATCAAACAACACTTTAGCTGGGTTAGAGTTTACGGGGAAAGTACCGAGAACGACGTCAGCAGCTTCCTCAGCTTTGTCGACCTTGACATGATTCACCCTCGCGGTCCTCCCGACAGGCCTGTTGTTGGAGTTGAAGGCTTTAGCCGGAGGAGCACGCACCATTGCCTGGTTAGTGTTGGGGCGAGGAGGTGGTGGAGGTAGCTGCCTCTGAGTGCACTTGTCAGCGTAGTGCCCCGTCTGCTTACACTTGAAGCAAGTGACGACACGAGGTGCATCTGGCCTTGGCTGCCCCATTGAGAACCTCTGAGCCTGCATCTGAGCTGGGTTGGGTGGGCGGGGAGCGAAGCCTGGAGAAGCTTGGGCATATGGAGCCCGAGTGACAGCAGCATTTGGCACCCAGATGCGGCGCTTCTGCGGAGGGGTGGTCATGTTGGAGGAGGAACCACCCTCACGCGAGTGCTTGCGGGACTCCTCGAACGCCTTGCGCCCATTTTCCTCATTGAGCGCGGTGTTCACGAGCTCCTCGAAGTCCTTGCACTTGATGTTGGTGAGAGCGTACTTCAGTTCCGGGTTAAAACCTCGGCGGAACCTTGCCATCTTCTTGGCCTCAGTGGACACCTCATCACCAGCATAACGAGCGAGGCGATTGAACTCATTCTGATAGCCAATGACGTCCAGCTTGCCCTGCTTAAGAGAGCAGAACTCTTCACGCATCCTTTCCATGAGACCATCTGGGATGTGGTGCTTCAGGAAGGCATCCTTGAAACAGCCCCAGGTGATTGGGTATCCAGCTCTCATGGTCTGGTAGTTCTCCCACCAGGTAGCTGCCTGACCCTTTAGTAGGTAGGTGGCGTACTTGACTTTGTCTTCCTCAGCAACGTGAGCAATGTCAAGAGCCCTGGCCATCTCCCTGATCCAGTCATCAGCATCCAGAGGCTCACGTGTTGCCACGAAAGCTCTCAGACCCAGACTCAGAAACTCCTTGATACTGACTCGTGGAGCATTCTGGTTGTTGTGCTGGTTAGCCTGGATCTGGGCCATCTGAGCCACGACCTGAGTCATCTGAGTCAACAGCTCCGTGAGCGGAGGTGGCTCAGGCGGGGAGTTCCTGGTTGGAGGCATCCTGAACAGAAATGCATTTTAGCACAACAATAGAAAAGGATAGACTAGGTAACCGAAAAAGAGATTATTCCGACACATGAATAGATAACCAACAGGTACATCATCACATGTTCAAATACATCAGAATATCCAACAGACCAATACATGGTTCGAATGCCAAAGGATAACTAAACATAGCTATGAATGGATACATCGGTACTCCCATGCTCATCACGCAGGACGGCGGTGAGTAGTACGACGAGAGGTACGGTGAGGAGGAATCCCCCGGAAGTAGGTAGAACGACGATCCACGTAGATCGGGACTACTCTGAGAGCGACTCTCGGTGTGGTGAAGTAGAAAGCGTCGTCTCCCTGTGCTCCAAAGTGTGGAATCCCAGTGTAACCAGCTCCGAGGTTGAGGAGTGGACCTCTGATCGGCTCGTAACCTCCAGCATCTGGTAGAGGACGACCAACTGGCTGATGGAAACGTGCAAAGCGCTCATCTCCAACAAAGTCTGTGGTGTACGTCGCCAGACGAGTCAAAGCAAGGTAGAGCTGCTCCCTGACTGTGGTCAACTCCTGAGAAAGTGTGGTGGCAACAGCGTCACTGTGCCTCACAAACTGAGCGGTGGTGTGCAGCCTGGAGCTATCATGCTCGTACGTGTCCAAGTTGTCATAGAGAGTGAAGTGAGCTCCCTCCGAAGTGATGTAACCACGGGGGATGTGGCGATAGATAGAATCGTCAAATCCCCAGTAGTCAGCACGAAGGACGGTGAGACTCACATAAGCTGCTTGCTGCACGGCCATATCCACTGTGGAACCTACTGCCTCGTAGCGGTGGACAACGCTCATGCCATCATTTGACAGAATGTAGACGATAGCCTGGTAGTAGGTCTGGTCAAACTCTCGCTGCTGCTCGTAGACCTGGTACTCTGGTGCCCAACGGAACCCCAGATAAGTGACCATGTCTCTCAGCATCTCCGGATAACCGGCAGTGCTCTCGCAACGAGTCATCCGAACCACCTGCGGGTAGAACCTGAGATCCATCTGCAGATGATTTGGGAGGTTTTGATTAGACGCCGGTAGAGGAAACTGAAGTGGATAACAACAACAAGGTTTCAACGGACGAAAAGGATGTTGAAAAGAACAGGATATTGAAGCAACATCGGGTAAACGAGACCAAAAACTCCTGAGGTACTACGGAGAACCCAAAACACGTGAAAACCTAACTTGAAAGTTTAGGTGAGAACAGAAAACAACGTTACACTTCCTTACCAGAAAAGGGTGGGTGGGTGGGGAAAGAAGAAAAATGGCAGAATTCCTACTCTCACGTTTCATTTTTCCTATATAGCTACAAAAATAGTTTCTAGACTCAACTGCGACCAGTAAAAGGGATCCTACAGGCAGACAGGCTCTGATACCATTTGTCGCACCCGGACTTCTAGAGGATACTCACCGTACGAACTGAACAGTATTTTGATTGGATTACGGGGCTTACCGGCACCCGCAGCTCTTACAAGTAGGCCAACACTTATGTGTGACAACCAATCTTTACTATTCACCGTCGATGTAAACTATCCCGTAGAAATCAGGACACTACCATTGACGTACTTCATACCGTACACACATGGTACGTCAACGGCTTTGAACAAGATGATAACACAACATATCTCTAAGACACAAAAGATGGAAATAAGTTGCAACTGGCCCTCACTAGGGCAGAGAATAGCGAATACAATCATCCAGAGGACACCTGTCCCAACATAACATCATTACATCTCAGCGGAAGCATTCAAAGGGTCTGAGTACAGACAAATCCAAATAGGCTTAAGAAGCCGGGAATGAAAAGAAAACGGAGCCCATCCACGATGTCTCGGATCCTGCCCGGGTCCGCTATCTACTCGTCAGCAGCCTCGTCAAACTCCACGTAGTAGCCGTCGCGGGGATCCTCGTAAGCGTAGTCTGCGGAAACCACAGCCCCAAAGGGGTCAGTACATAAACGTACTGGCAAGCAAGACTCACAGTTCACCAGAGTGTAGCCCGTCAACACCAAGCACAGATGCCTTGGGATCAACGGAAGAAAGGGTATAAAAGATGCTGCAACTGGCTGCACTAACCAACTACAGAACATACTACAACTTCCGGTCTAACAGAAAGGGATAAGATACCGTATCATAACCAACTATAGCTAACCACCAATCAAACCCATCCTGGATCTCGCCCCTTATCCAAAGAAGCAATCCGAGGATAACTCACACAGTTGGATTAATGATGGATCAAGTTGTTGTGTCAATAAGCCTATTACTAGTCGAATTATCATTAGTTAGGTGTAAGTTGTTCTGAGTACTTGTTATCCAGTACTTTCACCAAGTCAACCATAACCGCGGAAAACACGGCTTCTCGAGAAGATTTATCCCTGCAGGGGTGCACCAATTTGGCCGTACACGTAAGAATATCCCGCCAGGATGGAAATGCACTTCCACCAAGCGAGGCACTCTACATAACTCAACTCTTCTTCGCATCAAGCCCAAAGCACCACGTGCTGTGCGTGCGCGGCTAATCGAGCCCCACGAAGAAAAGGGGACCCTCATAGCACTGGAAGACCACGCCGCCCTAAATGCCGACTACAAAAGTTCCACCCTGGCCTCGGGTTCGTACCTGCATATGCGTGCATCAAATGGAAAGCCCGAACTAGGTGTGGTGATTTGGACGAGATGCGAATCGAATCAAACTGAGGGGGGCTCCCATACACGCTTCCCACATGCGGATAGTGCGCTCATCATGGATCAGTAGACAAGACCCTTTTCCTAATTAGGGTCGACACTAGCAGGCCTCAAAACCACGCCGGGCCTCCTGCCGGTGCCTTATCAGCAAATTATTATTACCTCAAATTAGCAGGTTGTTGTCTAACATCGAGCCCAGAATATATACAGATATGATAACAGAAAGTAACTGATAACAGACTCGAGTAAAACAACCCTAAGCATGCTAGTAAGACACGGGCCCAAGCAACGGGGTTATAGGACTGGAGGTGAGGCAATATCAAGGTTCAGGGTATCATGTGATAGGTTCGTAACAGAAGCAACGACACATAGGGCTAGCAGAAATAGACAACGGAAAGTATCGGTAACCAATGTTGAAAGGACACAATGGTTCATGTGAGTGATAACTTGCCTGCGAACTCAGTAGCCTGGTACTGGGCTAGATCCTCAGAAGGGGTGTCGTAAAGATCGTCGGTCTCAACGTCGTCGTCTATCCGAGAAGAAGCAAACAAACAATACAGGAAAATAAACAATCAATATCATGGCATAGTGCACAATCATGGGATGATGCATGTCAAGTTAATAGATGCATCAAAATAAACTAGTTGACATGGTAACACAATTTAAATGGACACATATGCAATTTTGAGTTGCATATGAAAAGCCCATGGATTTTGGTTAAATTATTTGTTTTCCAACTAATCAACAGGTGCCAGTGGTTTAGTATGATGCATGCATGAGGAAAACAACAAAATAACAACAATAGAACCAATTTGAAATGAGGTTTAGCAATTTAGAATTTTATTTATTAAGTTAAGGAATTTTTGGTTCCTTAAAGGTGACACACAAGTATTTGTTGTTTTCAACCATTTAAATTGTTCAAAACAAATAACAAAATTCATATTTGAAAAGATCATGAAATTTTGGGTGGATTACATGTTTCAAATATTGAAAAAGGCATTAGGATGAATTTATTATGACTTAAACAAAATTAAACAAGTTTTAAATGAATTTAAAACAAGTTTGAATTTTACTTGAATTTTATTTGCTCAAAACATAATTTCAAATTCACATTTGAAAAGGTTATACTTTGGTGGTTTGAAAACATATTTTGCATGTTCAAAAATAATTTAAATTGAGCAAGTTATGATTTTAGCAATTTTAAATGATTTAAATAAGGTTTAGATTATTTAAGCAATTTAAATTATTGAAACCTTGAAACAAAAGTTATATTTGAATAGGTTATTTGAAATAGCATTGAAAACATATTTTATTTGCATGATTTGGATTTAAGATGAATTAGTTATGGAATTTAGAAAATTGCATTTGAATTATTTGAATTCAAATTTGAATTACATTTGGAAAATTCAAAACAGGGAACAAATGGCATAGATGGATAGACAATTTAATTTAGAACAATAAACATATTTAACTTTTATTATTTAGAGTTATATTTTGAAAGTTATTATCAATTTAAACAGAGGACTAATCTGTAATTTTAAAGGACTGATTTTGAAAGAAACATGCTGGCAAAACTTTTGTTACAGCGCAGCCAACCAGCCCTAGCCACTGCAGCGTGGGCCTGGGGCCAGCGTGGAGTGACTGCGCGTGCGTGGCAGTGTGAGCCACTCACATGTGGGGCATGCCTGTCAGGTGCGCGTGCAAAAAGTTTTGGTTTTTATTCAGCTAGAGCGAGGGCTCGATCCCGCGACCGGGCGCTAGCGCGAGATGCAGTGTACCACTGCGGTGAGTTCAGTCGTTTGACAGGTTCAGATTCGCAGACAGGTTAATGTTCAGTGTTGGTTAACTGAACTTTTCTGACGACCGATTGCTTCTACAACCTGACAGAGGAACTTCACCGGCGACGAGCGGTGGTTGCTGCGCGCGTGGATGCTGCTAGTGGTGCGGTGGACGTGCACGGTGCTGTGGTGAGTGCAACAGAGGGAGAGAGGGGATGAGGCAGCACGGGCTCACCGGGAGATGGTCGAGGTGGCAGTACTCGGGCAGACGGCGGCGACCGCGGCGTGGACGAGGACGGCGGGGAAGATGTGGTGGCTCTCCGGGGAACCTACGGTGTCCAAACGGAAGAGGAGATGGTGGCGGATCGATTCCCTGGGGCTAAGTGGGTAGATGGAGTGCAGAGGCGGCGGGGCTCATCGGGGTTCAGAGAGGTGGTCGCCGGAGGGAGCTTCAGAGAGGGGAGCTCGAGCAGAGAGAGGGTGAGCGGTGGCGGCGACGAGGGGAAACAGCGACCTAGGGCTAGGGTTAGGTGCTGCGGGGTCCGTAGGGGATAAATAGGCGGGGTCGTCCATGCGTGGCCGTCGGTGGCGAGCTCCTGCAGCCGTGGCACGCTCCGATGGCCGCCGTACACGGGGAAGACAAGGGAATAGATCCCCGAACCGGTACGCGGGCCAGCGGGCTGCGTTGCGCGCGGGGAGAGAAAGATGGGTGGGCTGGGAGCAGCCCATCTCCCCTTGGCGCCAGAATTGATTTTTAAAATTTTATTTCTTCCTCTTTTTTTTTGCTGAATTAGGATGTGGAAGAAAAAGATGGTTTTTAGGGTAGTGAAAAATTTGGAAAAAATTAGGGAAAGTTCCTTAGGCCATTTGCAACCAATTGTTAACTTCTATTTTCAAAAAGTTTGATGTTACTCACTGTTTGGGATTTAAACCAAATTGGGATGAGTTTCTTTATTAAATGATCATTAATAAAACAAAATTTAAAATAGGTTAACCCCTATGTTAATTATAGACAATTTGAGTTGATTTGTTTTGACATCAACATAATTTCAAAGTGATTCTGTTTTGGTGTTTTGGTTTGTATTTTAAATGTGTTTTTGGAATTTAAATGATTGATTAAAACCATCATTTTAACAAGTGATCACTATGGAATAAAATGAAATAAATTGGTTGTTTTTATTTGTGATTTTTATTTCAAATGTTGTAACAGAGCAAGTATGAAACAATCATTTGAAAATTGTTTGAGTTTTATTATGAAAACAAAGGTAAAACAGATGCAACCAGAAATGAAACAAATGCAACAATTAAGAAACAATGCAACAACATGATGATATGATGCACTACTTTAAGAAACATGAAACAAACATTCTAAGGGGATGGTTTTTCATACTTGGGATGTTACACCATGCATGTAAGGACGGCCACTAGGGCCGTCATCAAGAAACGGTCGGCCGCCTGTGGCCGCCCCAATTTAAGCACCGGCCTTTGGGCCTTTTATGAATGCATTCGCTCCCGTCCCAACTCTTGCCCGACCAATCTATGGCCCAATTTAATGCAATAAACGGCCGGAGCCGGCGCCGGCGGGATCTTTCTATCTGTCCCCGCCGCCGGCAGGGCTTCGCCTAGGCTAGTCCGGTCGGTCTAGGGTGGTTGCTCGGCCTGGAGAGAGAGTCTGGATATTTATACTAATGGGCCTCTAGTCCCGGCCCGTGCAACCAACCGGGACTAGAGGTACCCCCTTTGGTCACGGTTGGTGGCACGGGCCGGGACCAGACGTATTTCGAAATTTGGTGCTACCCTGCGCGCCCAAATGTTTTAGCGCCAAAATTTGAAAATTGTTTGAATATGCACATGAATAACTTCTATATACTTTCGAATTTGCCAAAAATTTCAACAAGAAAAGTGCTTGAATTTGCATAAATAATTCAAATCAATTTTCTGTTTAACTAAATAATTATTCAAACTATTAACTATTTTACTATTTGCATATAATTTGAATATAAATATTTTATATTGTTTTAAAATTAGTAACAATTACATTAATATCAACATAACTAACAGACTCCTTGTCTCACTGGCTGTAGAGTGTTTACGTACAAAACCACAAATCAGTTTCTAGAGTTTTTTGGTTTGCGCCTTCTTTTTCTTCTATGTCACTTTGTTCGGATTTCGCCGCAACCATGGACAATCTTCATCATATGCATACCAAATGCACGATAGGACGTACGATGGCGAATCCGGAGTATTTGTATTTGGTCGATGAACTGAATGATCTATCAAACCTTAAAGGGGGATGTAGAACACAACAATCGGTATCGCCAGCCTACAGCCCTGCCGTGGCTACTGAGTGCATATATGCATACCAAATGCACGGCAGGACGTATGCTCTGTTTTCAAGCGGGGGGTCGGGGATAAAGGGGAAATATGTGTCGGCCGTGGCGCTCCTTCCGGATGCGCGGCTGCACACAGGGCTGGTTACAGCGGCCCTGTGTGCAGCTCACATCTCAATGGACGAGACGGAGGAGAGAGAAACAGAAAAGTGGGTGGGTGTGCCGCTGATTCCACTAGTAGGGAATAACTTATAGCCACCAGTATACTGCTGGCGAACAGCATTTGACGTTGGACAGCGCTAATACCACTTGCGAACAGCATTTCCTGTTCGCCAGCGCTATTCCTGCTACCGCTGGCGAACATGTCCGCGGCTTCGCCAGCGCTATGTGTGGGACCAACCTGCTCGCGCTACAGCCGCTCCCTGAAACTACCGCTGGCGAACAGGGCTGCGTGTTCGCCAGCGCTACGTTCACTACCACTGGCGAACAGGTCTGGTTGTTCGCCAGCGCTAACTTGTGGGCCCAGGACGCATGTTAGCGCTGGCGAACAACCAGACCTGTTCGCCAGCGGTAATCTGGCAGATCTGCCATAAGTGACTACCCACCACCCACTTTCCCCTCCACTCTCCCTGTTCGCCAGCGGTAATCTTCTCTCTCTATCTCTAATTTATGCCAATTTCTCCACCCTCCTACTCTCTTTTGAACCAACTAAATTTATTTTAGTTTGTATATATATGTTTATCTCCCTCCTAACACCATTTCTACCCAAAATTTTCCCTCCCTAGCCATCTAGATCTAGAATTACCCCCTCTCTCTCCAAAGCTCCAAAATTCTCCGGATATCATCGTGTAGCCATCTATTCATTTGAGGTGGGATGAATGATAATATTTAATTAAATGAGTTTGTATATAAATTTTGTCCGGATACACGCGATATGCAATATGTGTGAAATTTCACCGGATTCAACAATGGTCGTGTGATGGAGACGATAAATGCATGTGTGTGCAATTTGTTGTGGAATGAAATTGAGTAGCCAACTATCGCCGGAATGTTGATTCATTTCCGTCTCGGCATAGTTTAGCACTCCCTAATAACCTCCTATTTGTAGGAAGGTCATGCCGAATTTTTTCGTGAATACGACATGAAGTGAAATTTTCGATATGAAAATGAGTTGCCACTTTGCCGGAATGTTGATTCATTTCCGTCTCGGCAAAGTTTGGCACTCCTCTAACCTCCAATTTGTAGGAAGGTCATGCCGATTTTTTTCGTGAATATCCAAATATATATATATTATGTTTGGTTCTAATATTAATTATATCGGCGCGATCTCGTGCAGGCGACATATAATGGTGGTCGTCAAGAGTGAACGTATCGTGAATAGTTACTTGAGACACGCGACAGAAGACATGTTACACAATGGCCGCAAGGAGATACGATGTCCATGTCAAAAGTGCAAACTAGGGGGCTTGCTCAATCCCTTTACCGGAGACTTGCTCAGTCACCTCCTCAGGTATGGTTTCATGGATGGGTATAACATACAGTGGGTAAGTGATGATGAAGATGATGAAGTCCATGGGGCGGAGGCGGTAGGAAATGATGTGCAACAGGAGAATAACAACGATCGACTAGAACTACAACAGGACCAAGATCAGCCTCATGACCCCGCACATGATCATGGAGAAGATGCTGAACAAGACGTGGAAGAAGGTCACGAGGACACGGGGACACCCCTAACGGAAGTTGTGCGTGACCCTCATCTGAAAGAACTGCTTTTGAGAAAGACGACTAACTCGATATCTGCTGCTAGAGAGCAATCAAAGCTGGCGCAACTAGAGATAGACTCGAAGACACCGTTGTATGTAGGCTGCGGTCCGGGAGAGTCCCGCCTGAGAGTGGCCCTCGATGTTCTGCAGATGAAGGCGAGATACAAATGGAGCGACATAAGCGTCGATGCAAGCCTGCAATACTGGCACGATGTCCTTCCAGAGGGCAACACCTGTCCTAAAAGTTGCGACGAGGCCAAGAAAGTCGTGTGCCCCTTTGATTTACCTCACGAAAAATACCATGTGTGCATCAACGATTGCTACATTTATCGGAAAGAGGACGCGAACAAAACCATTTGTCCAGTTTGCAACGCCGCTCGATACAAGAAAGGGAAGAAGAAAGCTCCTCGGAAAGTTGTGTGGTACTTTCCGCTCATTCCCCGTCTGCAATGGTATTTCGCGGACCGCAAGGAAGCAGAGCTCATGCGCTGGCACGCGAAAAGGAGGAATAAAGTTTTGAAAGATCCAGATCGGAGTGAAAAAGTAATTCTGACACATCCTTCAGATGCAAGTCAATGGAAAGCAATTGACTGTGAATATGCAACGTTCGGGGCGGAGGCAAGGAACATCAGGTTGGGTGTGAGCACCGACGGACTCAATAGGTTTGGCAACCAGAGCAGCACCCATAGCACCTGGCCCATGTTTGTATGGATGTACAACATCCCTCCCTGGTTGTGCATGAAGAGGAAGTATATTGACATGAGTATGCTAATTCAAGGGCCGAAACAACCAGGCAACAACATCAATCTATACCTGAAGCTGCTTAAAGATGAGATGGACACGCTATGGGCCGAGGAAGGGGTGAACACAAGGGACGCCTTCGGTGAACAATATTTCCCAATGAGAGCTGTCTTACTCTGTACGGTTCACGACCTACTCGGCTACGGATATGTGGCGGGCCAGGTGTGCCACGGACATAACGGTTGCGTGAGGTGCATGGATGACCCCATGTTTATGCAACTTCCGAAAGATCCTGGGTCTTCGAAAACAGTTTTCGTTGGCCATCGAAGGTGGCTACCCAACAAAGACCCGTGGAGAAGGCGAGGAGACCTTTTTAACGGTGAGGACGAGCTCCGTGGACCTCCACGTAAGAGGTGCGGCGAAGAAATCTACAAGTTGCTGAATGATTGGAAGGAATGCCTAGAGCCGGGAAAGAAGCAAAAGGCGCCAAAACCGCTTCTAGATGTATGGAAGACGAGGTCGGTGTTTTGGGACTTGCCATACTGGCCCATTCTCGATACGCCTCACTGCCTTGATCTGATGCATATCACGAAGAATGTGTTTGAAAGTTTGTTTGGCACGCTGCTCAACATGCCGGAGAGGACCAAAGACGGGGTGAAAGCAAGAAACGACCTGAAATATTTTGGTATTAGGGTAAATCTTCAGGGGGGACGCCCGGATGATGACAACGGCGATCAATCGTGTGATGAGGAGACGGAGGGTCGCAAGGCCAAAAGGGTTAAGAGGAATGACTATTACTGCCCCCCTCCTGCTTCAATCTTAGTCCGGACGAGATCACAAAATTGATGATGTGCCTTCTTGGAGTCAAAGTCCCTAGGGGTTAGCGGGATGAAGTCTCATGACTGTTACGTGATGATGACGCAGATACTTCCGGTTGCGATCCGCGGAATAATGGACAAACACGTCCGGGAAACCCTATTTGGCCTCTGTAACTTCTTCGATGTTATATCTCGAAAGTCGATCACGGGGAAGCAGATCTCAAGGCTGCAGGAAGAGATTGTCGTGATACTATGCGAGCTTGAGATGTACTTTCCACCATCATTCTTTGACATATGTGTTCATCTATTGGTCCATATCGTGGACGATATCATCCATCTCGGGCCGTTGTTCCTGCATAACATGGTGTCGTTTGAAAGGATGAATGGGGTCATCAAAGGATATGTTCGCAACAGAGCTCGTCCGGACGGAAGCATCGTTCAGGGCTTTCTCACCGAAGAGTGCATCTCTTTCTGCACGAATCATATGGACGTGGAGGACCCAGTTGGTCTGCCCAGAAACAAGCACATTGGCAAGCTCAATGGAGTAGGTCACAAAAATGTACGTAGAGAAGTGCATGTGGATCAGGCTTGTCGACGCACCGAATTTAACAGGGCAAACTTAGTAGCTCTCCAACACATTGACATGGTCGATACTTGGGTGGAAAAACACAAGAGCTCGATTATGAAAAAGTACAGTGAACAAGGCAAGCGGAGGACCAAAGGAGAAATAATCAGAGAGCATAACTCCACTTTCTTGCGTTGGTTTAAAGATGTGATCGTCGCTAATCCACCGCCAAGGGATTGTGCGAAAAATAAACTATTGTACGCCTTGGCACATGGCCCAGCTCCCAACCTAGCGACGTTTCAAGCATATGATATCAACGGGTTCACTTTCTACACAGAGGAGAAAGACAAAAAGTTCCGATTATCAAAACTCAGGGGTAACGATGGAATCCTACACCGATGACAAAAAGTTAAGATACTACGGAAGGATCGAGGAGATATGGGAGCTTAACTACTCTGGAGAGAAGGTGCCTATGTTCCGCGTCAGATGGGCTAGGATGTCGACCGTCAGAAAAGAAGATCAATACTTTACAACCATGGTTATTCCCGACGCCAGAACCTCATCAAGCGCGAATGTCACAGCGCAAAATGAGCCATGGGTATTGGCTAAGCATGTGTCCCAATGCTTCTTCATAACAGACCCCGCAAGGCCTAGCCGTGTTGTCGTGAGGAGAGGGAAAAGAAATATCATCGGAATGGATGGAGTCGTTGACGAGGACGAGTTCGACACGTTCGGCGACCCAAATATTGACGATGATCAAGAAGATGATGATGATAGTCATGCAACATACACAACAAGAAGAAGCAGAACAACGCTACCTAGGCATGGTCTTCCATTCATAAGAAGAAGTCATAATGTGGGGTTAAATTATGCAACTGCGACCAAAAAAGGCAAAAAGATCAAACACTGAGAAACTATGTATATATATGTCTTCTAATTGTATGCGACAAAACTATGTATATGCATGGATCAACTGGTCTGATATTGATGTGCACTTATTATAAATTTAATGTACCTTGTTCTGTATTTCAAACATGAAGGTCAGGCCGGGCGTTCGGGTTACCCGAAAAATTCGGGTCGGGTTATTCGGGTTTTTAAAAATTCGGGTTCTGACAAATAATACCCGAAATTTAGCCAACATAATAAGAACCCGACAATTCGGGTACCCGATAATTCGGGTTCGGGTTCGGGTTTTCCCGATTTACCCGAATAGGAGCATCACTTAAAGAAATTCCTCAAAGCATCACAGTCGTAGCTACTAGAGGAGGACTTAGGCAGATCGATCGGCGCAACGCTGCACCCGTACGCGTAGCACGAGAGCAGCACTTCATCATAACATGTTGTTCACTCCATAGAGGCAGAGGGCGCTGCACTGTACACAGTATGCCGTCAAGGTACGAGCGCTGCATTGTACCAGAGCATGCCTTCAAGGTAGGCGGCGGACGCTGCATATCACCACAACACGTCATCAGGGTAGGTGGCGGGAGGCGGCTGACACGTTGCAGCTCGTTGTCATCTCAGGCTAGGACGGGTGCGAGGGGATGGGTGGAAGGCGACCGCGTGCAGGCGGCCGGGCCAGGTTAGGGTCTCGGTCCGTCGCGAACTGTTCATGTGTGTAAAGTTGAGAGATTGAGTCTTCGAGGCTTGTGGTCAATGATATGTTCTTGGACTCTGCGGGAGTTTAATTCACGTTGTTGGTCTATGCGGGAGTTTAATTCATTGTATTGGGATAAAATTACTTATCTAGTTCGGGTTATTCGGGATGTTCGGGTTATAGAAGTATAAACCCGAATTTCCCATATTAAAATTCGGGTTTTTAGAATTGACACCCGAATAGGTGCTCGGGTTTTGCGGGTTCGGGCTATTTGGGTTCGGGTTCGGGATTTTCGGGTTCGGGCTTCAGGTTTCGGTTTTTATGCCCAGCCTGACATGAAGGAAACAACGGAAAACAATAGAACACATAAAGAAAACAAAATAAAACATTATTATTTGTAATGTGTTTGATTTATTATAAATTAAATGTCTTTGAATAATTTAAAAAATAAAGAAAACAAAATAAAACATTATTATAAACGTGTTTGAAATTAATTTGTAATGTGTCTGAATGATTATAAATTAAATGTCTTTGAATAATTTAAAAAATAAAGAAAACAAAATAAAACATTATTATTAATGTGTTTGAAATTAATTTGTAATGTGTTTGAATGATTATAAATTAATGTGTTTAACAATAAAAAAACAAAAAGAAAACGAGAGAAAACATGAAGGAAATAATGAAAAACAAAATATAACAAAAATAAATCAATTCAAAGAAATAAATAAAAATAAAACAGTAATGTTTCTCAAGAAAAATTAATAAAGTAAATCATTTCAAAGAAAAATAAATAAAAAAGTAGCACTGGCGAACTTGGCTGCTTGTTCGCCAGCGCTATGTTACCGCTGGCGAACAAAGCTTTGTTCGCCAGCGGTATCGTAGCGCTGGCGAACCAGCAGCCACGTTCGCCAGCGGTAAGCCCCCACAAAGAGCTACACAGGGGGCCGCGCGGGACTTAGCCGTTTTTCACGATCGCATCGCTTCCAGTACACACGCACGGTTCCCTTCGTCTCCGGCGAGCCCCTTCGTCTCCGGGAGCCCCTTCGTCTCCGGCGACCACCGCGCAGCAGCAGCGCCCTCTCCACTCTCGCTACCTCCCCTCCACTCCCTCCACAACGGCCCTCTCCCTCTCTGTGTTTGCGCCCAACCTCCCCTGCGGCTCCATCCACACCGGCCACTCTCCGGCGACCAACGCCACGCCTGCTGCCCTCGCTGCTCCCTCCTCCTCCCCCGCGTCTCCCTCCTCCTCCCCTGCGGCTGCCGCATTGATCTACAGCGGCACCGCCGGGCGTGCTGCCCATTTTCTGCCACGCACAGAAGGTGCTCGACAGAAGTTCTACAGGTATTTTTTTTTGCTGAAATTAACCAGGATCCATCATTAGGTTGTTCATCATCATCACTTGGTTCTTAGAGATAATTTTTGCAGAATTTGGTGCCTGGTATTGTGCAGAATTTTTGCTGGTTAACATTTGCATCAACAAAATGACATCCCTCAGATAACCGTAGAGCAGAGCATGTGTGCCTTGCTGGTTAACATTTGCATCAACAAAATGACATCAACAAAATTTGGTGCCTGGTATTGTGCAGAATTATTTCTGATGCCATGACCTTTCTATGAGATGAGCAGAGCTAGTGTGCTACTCTGGTTTTTTTATTCAGAGGATGTGCCTCCTTGTTCTATCTCTCTTTCTATTGACTTAATCTTGATGGAACTGTATGTGTATCTGTTGTGGTTGAGGTTCCTTTCCATGGATTTGTGCCCAGCAGCAGATTACTACATGCTTGTTTTGTTGCCCCTGGAGCTATTATCTGGTTGTGAATTGTGGTACTGGTAGATACTATCTGATAAGAACAGTGTACTCATGCTTGTTTTGTTGCCCCTGGAGCTATTATCTGATAAGAATTTTTTTATCCGATAAGAACAGTTTACTCATGCTTGTTTTGTTGCCCCTGGAGCTATTATCTGATAAGAACAGTTTAAACTGATAAGAACACATTACTCATGCTTGTTTTCTTGGCCAAGCCTGTGATGCAAAGGCTGAGGCACAAATTTAATAAGAACAGATGCTTTTCTTGCACTTTTAAATCTCCCAGGGATGTGTGTAGCATAGCATCCCTATGCCAGACTGAGGGAAATAAATCCCAGCCCACTTTCTGTGCATAATTTAGCAAGATCCCTTGCTAGGATGTGTGTAGAAATCACCTTAGGGTATTAATGTTGTGGTTGAGGTTCCTTTCCATGGATTTGTGCCCATCAGCAGATTACTACATGCTTGTTTTGTTGCCCCTGGAGCTATGGTTGTGAATTGTGGTACTGGTAGGTACTATCTGATAAGAACAGTGTACTCATGCTTGTTTTGTTGCCCCTGGAACTATTATCTGATAAGAATCTTTTTATCTGATAAGAACAGTTTACTCATGCTTGTTTTGTTGCCCCTGGAGCTATTATCTGATAAGAACAGTTTAAACTGATAAGAACAAATTACTCATGCTTGTTTTCTTGGCCAAGCCTGTGATGCAAAGGCTGAGGCACAAATTTAATAAGAACAGATGTTTTTCTTGCACTTTTAAATCTCCCAGGGATGTGTGTAGCATAGCATCCCTATGCCAGACTAAGGGAAATAAATCCCAGCCCACTTTCTGTGCATAATTTAGCAAGATCCCTTGCTAGGATGTGTGTACAAATCACCTTAGGGTGTTAATGTTGTGGTTGTGATTTCCTAATGAATCTTGGCTTCCTGATGAAATCACCTTACGGTGTTAATCACACTTGCATTTTTTTATGCATGAAATTGTTAGCAATTTATTTACCTAGTGTTTTCTCTTAATTAGTACTCAATTGTTAGCAATTTTTGGTGGTTGGTGATGGATGGTGTGTATGGATGGTGTGTATGGATGGTGGTGGCTGGTTGTGATGGATGGCATGGTGATATGGGTGGTGGTGATGGATGGTGGATATGGTGTGGTCGTGTGGATGGCGATGAAATTTTATGAGGGGTGGATATGGTGTGGTCGTGTGGATGCCCACCTTCGTGTCGATGACGATGATAATATGAGGGGTGGGATTTTATGTGCAGGTACCCCACGTGAGTCCCTATTTGCCGGAATGTTGATTAATTTCTGTTCCGGCAAATTTGGGTACTCCATTTGTGATATTTTTAGCAAAGGTCATGCCGAAATTTTCCGTGAATTTTGGCATGATCTTTGCTAAAAATATCACAACTTAGAGTGTCCGAGAAATTTGGACTCATATGGGGCATACATCGTCTAACTTGCATGATTTGTTGAACTTATTTCGGGTTATCTCTCCTTCATTAGATATGGCTCACAACGACGAGGCGGGTTGTTCTGGTCTCGGACACGGGGACGAAGATGCGTGGCTTTCTATGCTTAGCGCCGGAGGAGGACCCGTAGATCCGCACCCGGATCTAGAGATGCAGGGCGACGATGCAGACGACGAGATGGACGAAACCGTTCGCCAGGAGCTAGAGCCGCGCACCGATACATCAGGCACAGAAGGTGATCAAACCGGTAGTGGCACCGGGATGCCGCCTCCGGTAGCGAGGCGTCGCGTAAGCGCAAAGAAAGGCGGCACAACATGCTCGCCACCATCCGGGAAGAGTTCACGGTAGTGGACCCCAACAGCGGTGCTCCCCTCGAGCCGGAGAGTTGCTCTAAGGGCTATGGAAACCAGATAGGCTGCATAGCTCGAGACTTCGGCAACGTTAATATGGAGCACCTCAGAAATAAAGAAAACAAGGCTATGGCCGCCCTGCTGATTGAGAAGCTGCACACGAGGTACAAGTTCCCGGATCGTTACGACAACCTGGACCTGACGAAGAATCTGGTCAACTCGTTAGCACTGGGAAAGTTCACCAAGGTGTTCACGACTTGGAGATCCCGTTTGCGGGAGATGATTGCGAAGGGTAAGGGTTTCGATGAGATCCATAAGATGTGGCCCTCTATTTCTGAGGAAGACTTGGCCCAATTCAAGATCGACGAACTCAAACCGGAAAGGGTGGCGCTGAGTAAATGGGGGAAAGACCAGCGAAAAAAGAACATTGGCCATCACAATCTCGGAAGCCGGGGTTACCTTGGGAAGCAGAAAGTCTGGGCTAAGGAGGATGCGAAGAGAGAAGAGCCGAACCCGTTTGACAAGATCACCGACCCGCAGGTCAGAAATTTTGTCAGGGCCCATTATAGGGAAGATCCCAAAAAGCTCGGCGATCTTGTGTTGAACGAGAAGGTCAAGCTGCTCGAGAATAAGTGTCTCGAGGAAGAAGAAAAAGAACGCCTATCTCAATCTGACGGGGGGGTCCTCGGCGACGACGAACAAGGACCCGTATGACACCCCTTTCATTAGGGCGCTTAACGCGATGAAGGGAGTGCCCCTTGACAAGAAGCCGCATCGTGGCCATGTGCATGGCCTCGGAAAGGGTCATCGGCATGCGCACTACTACCCGGACACCAAGGAGAAGCGTAAGGAGCGGAACAAGGCCCCGGAGAAGACGGTCGACGAGCTTGTGAACGAGAGGCTCAATGAGCTCCTCCCTACCATCTGTGGAGGACAAGGGCCGCTCCCGGAGATAAACATAGCCCAAATGGTGCAGCCAGCGCCGCAGAACGTGGCCCCCGTCGTGGCGCCTGCTGCGCAGAACACGGCCCCCGTCGTGGCGTCTGCTGCGCGGCACGAGCCGGCCCCCAACCCTTAGCCGGAAGGTCGCAAAGATCCGTCGCCGCCCCGCCACATCTCTTCAACGCTGCCGCCGACACTTAGCGGTCCATCCCCCTTGTCCGAGCTCAATGCCCTCACGGTAATTCAAGTCCACTGCTTAATTATATATTATGACTTGATTCGTGACGGCATCAGTCTCTAACAACGATCGCGCGACGTTTCGCAGGCCGACGAGACGGGATGCACATTGCTCCTTCGTGTGAACGGCGAGTTAAAGGACGTGGCCAAAGGAAAAATCATAACACCTCTCAACCGCGTATCCCACGGCGTTCGTATGCCCGAGGACGTGTTCAGAGTGACATTAAGTCGGGTGCTCCCTGGTTGCGGTGCTCTCGATCCTCCGAACCAACCACCCGCAGCCGACAGCGAGTTGAACCGGGAGCAATGCTTGGTTTGGCCATTGACCTGGCTGAAATCACTAATTCGCTTGGAAAGTACTCCTGTCAACACTCCAACACCGGTCCAGGGGTCGGGGCACCCCAGCCAACACAAGGATTTCTCACCTGCAAAGTCCATGCAACACGACGACGACGATGCTGAAGATGAGAACCCCAATGACTACCTCGTCGACGATCCTTACGAGGGGGCGCCCGTCCTGGATAATCTTGATCAACTTCTCTTGCCAGCGGAGGAAGCGGATAAATATCGATGCACAAAGCGTCTTTTCTCTTCTCAAGAACCGGCAGTCCCCGAGCAAGAAGTCATCAGCCAGGATGCCCTCAAAGAGGCGGTAGCGGATGTATTTCATCAGACTCAGCCTAAGAAGACGGTACGGAAAAGAACTAAGAAGAATTCTGCCGTTGCATCGATGAGCCAACCGGTGGAGCGGACCAAGTCCAAGCCGCAGACAGGACGTGTATTGGACAGGATACCCATAACCGACTGGCATCAGATCCATGAGTTGGGCAAACCGATGCTTCCGCCGAGGTTGGTCTCCTTGCTGTCAGGTGATATGCGTAGCGTCCATGACGGTATTCTATATATGGAGGAGATGCTTCTGAAAGAGAAAAATCCAACGCTGCCGGTTTTGGTTGCAAAGGTGCCATCTACGGCGGGATTTGTCACTGAAGGCAACGCAAACAAGATCATCGTGAGATTTGACGACATTTTCCGGATGTTCCACATGAAATCCCTCCACTCGTCAATCGTGCGTCTGTTTACGCTCAGTTTGGCGCATCAGCTATCCATAGAGAATGTCAAAAACATCAGGCTAGCAGACCCCTACTACATGCACGACATGTACTTGAGCAACCCCAAGGGTAGGGCAAAAGCGACAAAGTACCTCGAACAAGTGTTGCTCAATAACCATATGAACAAGAGGATCACCCTCGTGCCTTACTTTCCCGAGTAAGTTATATTTCCCATCTTTACATAAGTTTGCGCATATACAATTTTTGAGGATTATATATTCAATAGATAAATGACCATAGTACATCGACAAATATTACTTTTTTATGTATCAATTACCGATGAAAAAGATAAGTTTATTAACCTCGGCGGAAGATACCATTTTCAGCGAGCTTATGTGCGGCTCGGGAATTTCGTCGAACATCTCGTGTGCATAGTAAAATAACACACACTAACACCCACCTCTCTCACACCTACAAGCAAAAAAAAGGATGGAAGGGGGTTGTGGGGCAGTATATATAGGGGAAGGAAAGCATTGGTCCCGGGTTGTGGAATAAACCGGGACCAATGCCCATGCGCGTGCCACGTGGCCTGTGGCTTGGCATTGGTCCCGGTTCATACCACAAACCAGGACCAATGCCTCCCCACGAACCGAGACCAATGCCCCCAGGCGATTTCTGTTGCCTCGGGCGCACAAACCGGGACCAATGCATGGTACGGTAGCGCACTAAAAAAAAATTAATTTGGGAACCTACCCTAATAGTATCTCCAACAGACGCGTGGTACGTTGGCGCACTAAAAAAATTCCCATCGAATTGGCGTTTTAGCACGGAGGGTGGTTTGTTTGGGGGTCGCTAGATATTTTAGCGCGCGTAGGGAGAGCTTTTCCAGGCGTGCAAACTTAGCGCGCCACAAACACGTTATTTCCAAAGTCCGATATGAAAACAAGTTGAAACAAAGCAAAAAAAAATGGAATAAAAATAACTAGTCGTCATCACAACGCCTACTAACCTAAACTAATCCACCGCCACCAACTCACCGTCGTCGTCGGAGAAGATGTCGTCGATGTTAGTCCACAAATCATCCTGCTTGGGATCTTCTTCTACGTGGTGCGGCCATAGACTTGCTCCTCCGCCGCCGCCAAGCGTGCCTCCTCTCCATCCCTCATCTCCACGTACTCGGCCCTCCTTTCCGCCCACTCTTCCATGGCACGCTTGTCCCTCTCCGCGAGGAGGAGATGGGCATGTCTCTAGCGGTGGAGGCGGCAGTTTTCGTTGCTGACAAGGCGTGGTGGCGGTGAAGAATCCCGCGCCGGTTGCGCATTGCGTAGGTCCTGGATATTCATTTCCCGTCGTGGGAAGCTGGGCTATTGCAACTGCGTCGTAAGCATGGGCAGCCTCGTGCGCGGTCTCGACCGTCCCGAGAAAAATCCGCTCGTCGCGGAGCGAATTTTGGCTTAGAAGTTTACGGCAGGGCGGGCGC
This sequence comes from Alopecurus myosuroides, assembly GCA_028641055.1. Taxonomy (NCBI): domain Eukaryota; kingdom Viridiplantae; phylum Streptophyta; class Magnoliopsida; order Poales; family Poaceae; genus Alopecurus; species Alopecurus myosuroides. The sequence continues at coordinate 27,545,134 of CM054059.1, read as the reverse complement.
AGACGTAGCTGGAGTTTCCTTGGCGTGGAGGCATTGCAACGACGGAGCACCTGGAGAGATAGGGAGAGGAGGCGAATTGTCGTGGCTACCGCGGGAGGGAAAGAAATGGTTGCATGGCACGTGGTTGCCAAGCGCGCTGGAAGCGGCGCCCTATATATCCCGCGCTAGCTGCCTCTTCTGCTTCCGTGCGGACTTTTTTCCATGCGGGGGACTTTAGCCGACTTTTTTTCCATCCGCGGGACTTGCATTGGTTTTTTTGGCGCACGCCATTTTTCCCACACGACTGTTGGAGATACTCCATGTATGTAACATGACTTGCATCTAGGTAGAGGAAAGGACCAAGCCAGGATGGAAATAAGGGGGCCAATTGCATATAAAATAACTTGTAGGGGGCATGTAGGTAATTTTGCTAACTTTGGGGGTCATATCTACCAATTGACAATGGGTTGTTAAGAAAAAAATTGACCATGAGGGAAGCCATGGCCCCAACACGCCCCTTACTGGCTCCGTCCCTGGATAGAGGAGATGACTTGGAAGGGAGATCAGTTGGAGACGAAGTGGCCGGTCGCCTTGCAGTCAAGCTGGTGAAGTGTCTCTCCAAGGGGCGCACGCTAGAGAGATGGATTAAGTTTTTTTTTTTTATGAAATGGAATGATGTTAGATTGACCTAGAGCGAGTGAAATAATAACCATATAGTTTTATAAGTTTGGATGAAGGCCAAATGCTATCACACTGGTAAAAAAAAGAACCCAGTGTTTACATACCCAAATTTTCTTATATGTAGACGAGTTGAATGCCCGTGCGTTGCTACGGACATCTAGAAAAAAAAATTATTGTCGCATATTTTGAATATGATACGTGTGAAAATCCTGAATATTCTACCTTTTTCTAATGTAATTAGATGAAAATCCATGAGTGGACGTGGTATGCCCAGAAAGTAACAATCCATCTCTAGACGTGGGGACGGAGGAGGGCAGGACGAGGCGGTTGTGGTGTTCTCGTGCACCCGCCAATCCCTTGTCGTGGAGGTTGATGCAATACTGGACCGCGGAGGGTCATAGCCGTAGATACAGGGGAGCAGCTCTTCCCGGATGTCGAGAGCGTAGAAGCCGCTGATGACCTGAACGCCTGTCAAGGTGTCGAAGGTGAGGTCCTAATCGCCATTCTCCGCTGCTAGGGGCGCTCCTAGAGCACCATGCCCAACCATAGAGTAGAGATGAGGCCTGGAATTTGAGAAAGAGGTGGAGGGGATCATCAGAGGAGACAGGGGCACGCGGTGGCGGATGCGATAAATAGTTGTTGGATCTCTCGTAGTAAGAATCCATACATATTGCCACCGGGTTGAACATGCTCATGACTGTAGACATGGTAAAACGTATTGGAGGGAGTACAATGTAGACTTGTCCTTCCTCCTCTCTCCGACAACTCATTGTGGGTGTTTGATCGTCACATGCCCCCCTCCCTCTCCCATCCTCTTCTTATTTTTTTCTCTACCAAAAACTATTGTGAAAACGAAATGTATATCTACAAAGTTCATAACAAATGGAATTGCCTTATTCAGCCTTACTGCATATTTTTCATATGACAACTACACTTACAGTAATATAATAGAAAGAAAAAGTACTTATGCCAATTGGTGAAAATTACACCACATCTTTTTTTGATGGGGGAATGGATGCCTATATAGCATTTACAAGACTCACACACATTGTGTTCGTCACTCCACCTAACAAGGATTTTGACATTCCATAGTCTCTAGCCAAGGAGGCCAACTCATGAGCTACAACATTGCAACCCATGTTAATTTTCTGAAAAAGACAGGCTCTACGAAACATAGCATGGCCCTTTAATCTGAGCAACAATCATACATGATACAGAAAGGTTTTCCTTTTGGGAGTTCAGTTTAATGCTTTGAGGACCATTTGACAGTCAGACTCCATCACCAAGTTTCTGCAGCCAAACTCGATGCTAAGGCGGAGGCCTTTGAAGATCGCCTAGTTTCAGCTTCTTCAACAGTGCTAAGGTGGAGGTCTTTAATACAATAAGAAATTTACCCAAATATTGGAAACTTCACAACACTAACTAACTTTAACAATTTAGAATAGTAAGATATTGGCGAATTCATGTCATCAGTTAAATCGAAGGATATTGGTGAATTCACTAACTAGCTTTACTACGTACTGCAACACGAAGGAAAATAAAACTATCAGATTGCATATGCATGAAACAGAATATATATGAAGGGTGACTAATGAAATAGTAAGTCTGAAGTGAACAACATTCATTCAGATGGTTCTTGACTATCTTATCTCGATGTATGACTTTGTATAAATCTTAAGAAAATGATATAACGTCTACAAGATGAATAACCTGCTCTGGCGCCAAGGTGAAAGTCTTGTTTGCTATTGTGAAGGCAAGATCAGGCATCTTTTGGATCTGATGGCCTTTTGACAGTTGATTCTCCATTGGGGCCCGGTAGACATTTGCAGAGCTGCAATTTCACATCGAAATTGGACTGCATCACACTCTGTTTACACCCAATTGACAATCGGGAAAATACTGATGCGACATAATTAACCCAGCCTAGTACTGACCTGATTTGAGTAATGCAAGATGAGATCTTTCGTCTCGTTCAGTCAAAGCTTATTCTGTATTCAGATAAGAGTATGATTCGTCCTGAAAATGAAAGCACAAGTGGAGAACCAAACGGAAGGCGATGAATAGTAGAACGTCGAGGTTACAGTAACAAGCACCAACATTCCATTCGCATCGTGGTTGAGATAACTGCTCTGTAAGACTGTAACAGAGTAAATGAACTTGATATCTAAGAATGTGCATAACGTATATTAACTTTAGAGATAAGATGCACTTTGCATTGTAATACCAATAATTTCTACCTCCTAAATAATCCAATTAGGCTTTGTATTCCTATCAGCTAACCCGGGCATATTAAACTCTTCCAAAGTAAAAGAAATGCAACCTAAAATGTTAGACATTCTGCATGCACTACTGGAAAATACAACGCCGCCGAGTATCGAGCACTATGCCGAGTGCCGTTTCTCGGGATACTCGGCGAAACAGGCTCGAAGCCGAGAAGAAAAACCAAACACTCGGCGTAAAACATACACTCGGCATTAACATCGTACGCCGAGTGTGCCCTGCCACACACACTCGGCAAAAAAAAGGCACTCGGCAGTACGTGCCTCTGCCGAGTGTCCCCTGCAGTCAACACTCGGCAAACAAAATACGCATCGGCAAAGTCCAAAAGACACTCGGCAAAGACACAAACTCGGCAATAAGAAAAGCCACGTGGCGCTTTCGTACGTGCAACACAGTCGCTTGTACTTTGCCGAGTGTCGCCGTTACGCGGACTCGGCGAAGAACAGGTTTTTTTTTTGTTGGAGCTTTGCCGAGTGCCTCCGTTACGGAGACTCGGCGTACTTATTGCCACCAAACATTTCGCTTCGCGCCACTTCTCCCCGCCCCCTAGTTTGAAACTTTGCCGAGTGCCTGCAAGGAGATACTCGGTATACATATTGGCGAGAAACATTTCGATTCGCGCCACTGCTTCCCGCCTCCCGGTTTAAACTTTGCCGAGTGCCTCTGGAAAAGAGACTCGGCATATAGACGGCCAAATTTTCGCGCCAACTACCCCGCCCTGTTTGTCTGTTTGCCGAGTGCCTTGCAGGCTCATACTCGGCAAAGAAGTGAAAGAAGCACACAATCCGTGTGCACACATTGGATCCAACGGCTCACGATCACTTGAAAGATCCAACGGCTCGGAAGACCTCGAAGAAAACACACGATCCGTGTGCTTCTTCCCTCCATTTCTCACTATATAAACACACATGCATCTAGCTTGGTTAGCACATATCTACAACCCAGCACTCTTCCATTTCTTCGCGCCAACTATTCCATGTCTTCCACCGTACCCACTATAACCTGCTCGGAGGCGGAGGAGCTCTGCGCCTCGAACTACCCCTGCCCTCCCGGGTACGGCGTCCCCGCCGGGTGGATGCTGAGCGCCGGAGGCGTGCCGGTCCCTCCTGTCCCTCGAGGTCTGGCGCGCCGGGCGGCCATCACGAATCACTACTACTTCGAGCTGACACCGGCGCAGCGGACGTATCCCCAATGGGATCCCAACTACCGCGCAGGTTGGGACGTCTTCTTCTTCAATCGGCGTGAGAGGGCGCTCGCAAGGTACGAGGGGGACGGCCCGCCTCCTTCGAACTTCAACGAGGCTGGTCGTCGGCTGTGGTGGCGCGGCCGGACTCTCCAGGGCGTCATGAACTACATAAGGAACGGCGATAACCCCCGCTTGCGCTACCCGCAGTCCAGGCGTGCTCCCCCATCCGACGACAGCGACGACGGCGGTGGCGACTTCGACGACTACGAGTACATGTATTATACGCCTAGGCAGGAGTATGACTAGACCTGAGCCACAAGATGGCTGGGACAAATGGTTTGTCCATGTATCCTAGAATGTTTAGATCCACTGTCGTGTATCCCTTTTCCTTGGAATTTCAATCTAGTCGTAAAATTCAAAAATAATCGTAGTGGTGTGTGTTCAAGTGTCATGTTAGGGCATCTCCAGCCGTCCCCCCCAGAGCCCCCCCAAGGGGCTTTTTTCGCGGCGGAAGCGGCGAATAGCGCCGCTTCTTCACCACTCGGCCCCCCCAGAGGCCCAGCCAGGCTATAAAAACGGTGCCCGCGCCCTCCCCGTACGCACATTCTCGACTCCTCCTCGCCGTTCTTTCTCCACCTTCGAACCCCGCCGCAATGGAGAACCTCTGGGAGGCGTGGCCCGAGAGCGACGACGACGAGCTGCAGCCAGCGCAGCGAGCTGCACTGGAGCCGCAGGTGGTGGCGCCGGAGCCGGTGGCGCCGGAGCAGCCACCCGAGTACGACGAGGCGCGCGAAGCACGGCGGGCTGCCCGCCACTGGAGGCGCGAGGTGAGGAGGCAGCCGGTTCTCACTATATGATAGCATGGATATATCCAAGTAGTAAGAACGATGAAAAAATAGGATTGTTCTTACGAGCGTGTTAATAGCAGATTAGAGAAACTCATAGCATCTTATTCGGTTCTATGATTATTTAACAAAATATATCACACAACAAATCACAAGTAAATATTTTGATTAAGTGCACACATCATGATGATCCCATAATTCCAACTTGATTACTACTGATTTCTACTTGTCGCAACTTACAAAATGAGACATGGAAGTGAAGTGTATTTTATGTCACAGTAATACACAGAATTTGTCCAATAAACTCACTGAAGTTTCAACATGGTAGGTGAATTACAAATTATCTCATGCCCCCATTGAAACCCCTTTAGCTCGAAAACAAATGACACAATCGTCAAAAAACTAATCAGCGGTCAAAATAATATGGTAAAGGATTGGAAAAAGTACCTGGCATGGACACACTGTTGCCTAGTTACAAAGTTGATTAGCAGCACCACATATATTAATTCAATGTAGTGACCATTAATTAGAAACAATTCATATAGAACTGATAATGAAATATTTGAACTTACGTCGCATTAATCTAATAACAACACCTTGTCTGGTTACGTTGATCAAAATATGCGAGGGATACTTCCTTCAGGGGCTTCCCGCCACTACAAAACATACTGAATTAGTATTTTCTAGTCTCATTTCCATAAAAAGGGCAATAAACCATCTCTGGTTGACCTTTTGTGACAATTCTCAGAATAAACAGTCGGTTCAGATATAATCCCAGCTCTTACCATATCATGGCTGCGAAGTCCAAGTCCACGAAGAACACATTCACACGCCTAAAGATATCACAACTTATATGTATCCTTGTACTCAGCGATATGAAAACACATAGTTTTTATTCACTCATCAAATCCACCATATTAAAATTATCATGAATTAAAGTTGTTTAGAAGCTTCCTTTAATCTCCAGAAGTGAGTATGTCCACTCCCAAAGAATAAAAACAACATTTCAACTTCAATGGAGTGTCTTCCAAATCCGATGTATACAATTTCCAGTTGGTCCATAAAAGCTCTTTGAAGCGCCATGGTATATGTTAATCCTTGCAGGTCTCAATGGAGAATTTCAAGATATTCACAACATCTATCAAAATCGTATTAAAAAGAAAATTTTATACTGAATTCAGAAGGGAAAAGAAGTACAGGCGCAGTCATACACTGCCTGCCCTGGTGTTGAGATCCGTTTCAATAGCTTCTATTAGAAGCAGGGGTGCTTCAAAAAGCTTGGCAAAAAAACCAGATCTTGCAGATTAGGAGTTGAACCAACCCTGTGATGACTTGGTACTACATATGGATGGACATTATAGGAGCACCAACGCAGGTCAAGGATTCAGTGGAGGCGGGAGGGGGGCTTACGTGTAGTAGGACTTGGAGAAGGTAACAACGATAGTTAGCTTTGACCATAGATCCCACGAAGGACGCTGGCCTGGACGCCAAGTTAGATCTGAAAGTCGCGCCGGCTATGAACGCGCAGCCGCCGGCGAGATCGATACGACGGGGAGCCGGAGTCACGAGATGCCATTATTCTTGTGGTGGCAACCGGAGAGAGCACGTCGTCGGAGAAAGTAAGCGCAGCCGCAGAAGGAGCCGGGCATAGGCGGGGTGACGACCGGCGGCGCACGGGATCGGGTATAGGGAGGTTGGCTCGCTGCGCTTGGCTGATAGGAGACTCGGGCGTGCGGGTTGAATTCAAGTACTAGAACGACGGACTAAAGTGTAAAAAGACACCAGGAGCGACGACGGGAAACGATCGAACAAAAAGGCTATGTTGGCAGACGACGGAGCGGACGATGGGTGTTGACGACTGGACGCGGCTTAGAGACGGTTCAAGGAACCAAATTCTTTTTTAAGATAGTAGAGATAACCTCCACAAGTGAGTCTGTCCACTCCCAAAGAACACAAACAATAGTTCAACTTCAATGGAATGTCTTCCAAATCCGATGCATACAATTTCCAGTAGGTCCAGATAAGCTCTTTGAAGCTCCATGGTATATGTTAATCCTTGCAGGTCTCGATGGAGAATTTCAAGATATTCACAACATCTATCAAAATCGTATTAAAAAGAAAATTTTAAATTGAATTCAGAAGGGAAAAGAAATACAGGCGCAGTCATACACTGCATGCCCTGGTGTTGAGATTTGTTTCAATAGCTTCTATTAGTAGCAGGGGTGCTTTAAAAAACATGGCAACAAAACCAAACCTTGCAGATTAGGAGTTGAACCAACCCTGTGATGACTTGGTACTACATATGGATGGAAAGTATAGGAGCACCAACGCAGGTCAAGGATTCAGTGGAGGCGGGAGGGGGGCTTACGTGTAGTAGGACTTGGAGAAGGTAACAACGATAGTTACCTTTGACCATAGATCCCACGAAGGACGCTGGCCTGGACGCCGAGTTAGATCCGAAAGTCGCACCAGCTATGAACGCGCCACCGCCGGCGAGATCGATACGAGGGGGAGCAGGAGACACGAGACGCCAGTATTCTTGTGGCGGTAACCGGAGAGAGCACGTCGTCGGAGAAAGTAGGCGCGACCGCAGAAGGAGCCGGGCATAGGCGGGGTGACCACAGGCGGCGCACGGGATCGGGTGTTAGGGAGGTTGGCTCACTGCGCTTGGCTGATAGGAGACTCGGGCGTGCGGGTTGAATTCAAGTACTACGACGACGGACTAAAGTGTAAAAAGACACGAGGAGCGACGACGGGAAACGATCGAACAAAAAGGCTATGTTGGCAGACGACGGAGCGGACGATGGGTGTTGACGACAGGACGCGGCTTAGAGACGGTTGAAGGAACCAAATTCTTTTTTAAGCTAGTAGAGATAATCTCCACAAGTGAGTCTGTCCACTCCCAAAGAACAAATACAACAATTCAACTTCAATGGAGTGTCTTCCAAACCCGATTTATACAATTTCCAGTAGGTCCAGATAAGCTCTTTGAACCGCCATGGTATATGTTAATCCTTGCAGGTCTCGATGGAGAATTTCAAGATATTCACAACATCTATCAAAATCGTATTAAAAAGAAAATTTTACACTGAATTCAAAAGGGAAAAAAGTACAGGCGCAATCATACACTGCCTGCCCTGGTGTTGAGATCTGTTTCAATAGCTTCTATTAGTAGCAGGGGTGCTTCAAAAAACTAGGCAACAAAACCAGATCTTGCAGATTAGGAGTTGAACCAACGCTGTGATGACTTGGTACTACATATGGATGGACAGTACAGGAGCACCAACGCAGGTCAAGGATTCAGAGGAGGCGGGAGGGGGCCTTACGTGTAGTAGGAGTTGGAGAAGGTAACAACGATAGTTACCTTTGACCACAGATCCCACGAAGGACGCTGGCCTGGACGCCGAGTTAGATCCGAAAGTCGCGCCAGCTATGAACGCGCCGCCGCCGGCGAGATCGATACGAGGGGAAGCAGGAGACACGAGACGCTAGTATTCTTGTGGCAACCGGAGAGAGCACGTCGTCGGAGAAAGTAGGCGCGACCGCAGAAGGAGCCGGGCATAGGCGGGGTGACCACAGGCGGCGCACGGGATCGGGTGTAGGGAGGTTGGCTCGCTGCGCTTGGCCGATAGGAGACTCGGGCGTGTGGGTTGAATTCAAGTACTACGACGACGGACTAAAGTGTAAAAAGACACGAGGAGCCACGCCGGGAAACGATCGAACAAAAAGGCTATGTTGGCAGACGACGGAGCGGACGATGGGTGTTGACTACGGGACGCGGCTTAGAGACGGTTGAAGGAACCAAATTCTTTTTTAAGATAGTAGAGATAATCTCCACAAGTGAGTATGTCCACTCCCAAAGAACAAAATCAACAATTCAACTTCAATGGAGTGTCTTCCAAACCCGATGCATACAATTTCCAGTAGGTCCAGATAAGCTCTTTGAAGCGCCATGGTATATGTTAATCCTTGCAGGTCTCGATGGAGAATTTCAAGATATTCACAACATCTATCAAAATCGTATTAAAAAGAAAAATTTACACTAAATTCAGAAGGGAAAAGAAGTAGAGGCACAATCATACACTGCCTGCCCTGGTGTTGAGGTCCGTTTCAATAGCTTCTATTAGTAGTAGGGGTGCTTCAAAAAAACTTGGCAACAAAACCATATCTTGCAGATTAGGAGTTGAACCAACCCTGTGATGACTTGGTACTACATATGGATGGAAAGTATAGGAGCACCAACGCAGGTCAAGGATTCAGTGGAGGCGGGAGGGGGGCTTACGTGTAGTAGAACTTGGAGAAGGTAACAACGATAGTTCCCTTTGACCATAGATCCCACGAAGGATGCTAGCCTGGACGCGGAGTTAGATCCGAAAGTCGCACCAGCTATGAACGCGCCACCGCCGGCGAGATCGATACGAGGGGGAGCAGGAGACACGAGACGCCAGTATTCTTGTGGCGGTAACCGGACAGAGCACGTCGTCGGAGAAAGTAGGCGCGACCGCAGAAGGAGCTGGGCATAGGCGGGGTGACCACAGGCGGCGCACGGGATCGGGTGTTAGGGAGGTTGGCTCGCTGCGCTTGGATGATAGGAGACTCGGGCGTGCGGGTTGAATTCAAGTACTACGACGACGGACTAAAGTGTAAAAAGACACGAGGAGCAACAACGGGAAACGATCGAACAAAAGGCTAAGTTGGCAGACGACGGAGCGGACGATGGGTGTTGACGACAGGACGCGGCTTAGAGACGGTTGAAGGAACCAAATTCTTTTTTAAGATAGTAGAGATAATCTCCACATTTGAGTCTGTCCACTCCCAAAGAACAAATACAACAATTCAACTTCAATGGAGTGTCTTCCAAACCCGATGCATACAATTTCCAGTAGGTCCAGATAAGCTCTTTGAACCGCCATGGTATATGTTAATCCTTGCAGGTCTCGATGGAGAATTTCAAGATATTCACAACATCTATCAAAATCGTATTAAAAAGAAAATTTTACACTGAATTCAAAAGGGAAAAGAAGTACAGGCGCAATCATACACTGCCTGCCCTGGTGTTGAGATCCGTTTCAATAGCTTCTATTAGTAGCAGGGGTGCTTCAAAAAACTAGGCAACAAAACCAGATCTTGCAGATTAGGAGTTGAACCAACCCTGTGATGACTTGGTACTACACATGGATGGACAGTACAGGAGCACCAACGCAGGTCAAGGATTCAGAGGACGCGGTAGGGGGCCATACGTGTAGTAGGACTTGGAGAAGGTAACAACGATAGTTACCTTTGACCACAGATCCCACGAAGGACGCTGGCCTGGACGCCGAGTTAGATCCGAAAGTCGCGCCAGCTATGAACGCGCCGCCGCCAGCGAGATCAATACGAGGGGGAGCAGGAGACACGAGACGCCAGTATTCTTGTGGCGGCAACCGGAGAGAGCACATCGTCGGAGAAAGTAGGCGCGACCGCAGAAGGAGCCGGGCATAGGCGGGGTGACCACAGGCGGCGCACGGGATCGGGTGTAGGGAGGTTGGCTCGTTGCGCTTGGCTGATAGGAGACTCGGGCGTGTGGGTTGAATTCAAGTACTACGACGCCGGACTGAAGTGTAAAAAGACGCGAGGAGCGACGCCGGGAAAAGATCGGCAAAAAGGCTATGTTGGCAGACGACGGAGCGGACGATGGGTGTTGACTACGGGACGCGGCTTAGAGACGGTTGAAGGAACCAAATTCTTTTTTAAGATAGTAGAGATAATCTCCACAAGTGAGTATGTCCACTCCCAAAGAACAAAATCAACAATTCAACTTCAATGGAGTGTCTTCCAAACCCGATGCATACAATTTCCAGTACGTCCAGATAAGCTCTTTGAAGCGCCATGGTATATGTTAATCCTTGTAGGTCTCGATGGAGAATATCACGATATTCACAACATCTATCAAAATCGTATTAAAAATAAAAATTTACACTAAATTCAGAAGGGAAAAGAAGTACATGCACAATCATACACTGCCTGCCCTGGTGTTGAGGTCCGTTTCAATAGATTCTATTAGTAGTAGGGGTGCTTCAAAAAAACTTGGCAACAAAACCATATCTTGCAGATTAGGAGTTGAACCAACCCTGTGGTGACTTGGTACTACATATGGATGGAGAGTATAGGAGCACCAACACAGGTCAAGGATTCAGTGGAGGCGGGAGGGGGGGCTTACGTGTAGTAGGACTTGGAGAAGGTAACAATGATAGTTAGTTTTGACCATAGATCCCACGAAGGACGCTGGCCTGGACGCCGAGTTAGATCCGAAAGTCGAGCCGGCTATGAACGCGCCGGCGCCGGCGAGATCGATACGAGGGGGAGCAGGAGACACGAGACGACAGTATTCTTGTGGCGGCAACCGGAGAGAGCACGTCGTCGGAGAAAGTAGGCGCGGCCGCAGAAGGAGCTGGGCAAAGGCGGGGTGACAACCGGCGGCGCACGGGATCGGGTGTGGGGAGGTTGGCTCGCTGCGCTTGGCTGATAGGAGACTCGGGCGTGCGGGTTGAATCCAAGTACTACGACGACGGACTAAAGTGTAAAACGACACGAGGAGCGACGACGGGAAACGATCGAACAAAAATGCTATGTTGGCAGACGACGGAGCGGAAGATGGGTGTTGACGACAGGACGCGGCTTAGAGACGGTTGAAGGAACCAAATTCAATTTTAAGATAGTAGAGATAATATCCACAAGTGAGTCTGTCCACTCCCAAAGAACAAAACAAATATTCAACTTCAATGGAATGTCTTCCAAACCCGATGCATACAATTTCCAGTAGGTCCAGATAAGCTCTTTGAAGCGCCATGGTATATGTTAAACCTTGCAGGTCTCGATGGAGAATTTCAAGATATTCACAAAAATCTATCAAAATCGTCTTAAAAAGAAAAATTTACACTAAATTCAGAAGGGAAAAGAAGTACAGGCACAAACATACACTGCCTGCCCTGGTGTTGAGATCCGTTTCATTAGCTTCTATTAGTAGCAGGGGTGCTTCAAAAAACTTGGCAACAAAACCAGATCTTGCAGATTAGGAGTTGAACCAACCCTGTGGTGACTTGGTACTACATATGGATGGAGAGTATAGGACCACCAACGCAGGTCAAGGATTAAGTGGAGGCGGGAGGGGGACTTACGTGTAGTAGGACTTGGAGAAGGTAACAACGAAAGTTACCTTTGACCATAGATCCCACGAAGGACGCTGGCCTGGACGCCGAGCTAGATCTGAAAGTCGTGCATGCTATGAACGCGCCGCCGCCGGCGAGATCGATACGAGGGGGAGCAGGAGACACGAGACGCCAGAATTCTTGTGGCGGCAACTGGAGAGAGCACGTCGTCGGAGAAAGTAGGCGCGACCGCAGAAGGAGCCGGGCATAGGCGGGGTGACCATAGGCGGCGCACGGGATCGGGTGTAGGGAGGTTGGCTCGCTGCGCTTGGCTGATAGGAGACTCGGGCGTGCGGGTTGAATTCAAGTACTACGACGACGGACTAATGTGTAAAAAGACACGAGGAGCAACGACGGGAAACGATCGAACAAAAAGGCTATGTTGGCAGACGACGGAGCGGACGATGGGTGTTGATGACAGGACGCGGCTTAGAGACGGTTCAAGGAACCAAATTCTTTTTTAAGATAGTAGAGATAATCTCCACAAGTGAGTATGTCCACTCCCAAAGAACAAAATCAACAATTCAACTTCAATGGAGTGTCTTCCAAACCCGATGCATACAATTTCCAGTACGTCCAGATAAGCTATTTGAACCGCCATGGTATATGTTAATCCTGGCAGGTCTCGATGGAGAATTTCAAGATATTCACAACATCTGTCAAAATCGTATTAAAAAGAAAAAATTACACTAAATTCAGAAGGGAAAAGAAGTACAGGCACAATCATACACTGCCTGCCCTGGTGTTGAGGTCCGTTTCAATAGCTTGTATTAGTAGTAGGGGTGCTTCAAAAAAACTTGGCAACAAAACCATATCTTGCAGATTAGGAGTTGAACCAACCCTGTGGTGACTTGGTACTACATATGGATGGAGAGTATAGGAGCACCAACGCAGGTCAAGGATTCAGTGGAGGCGGGAGGGGGGCTTACGTGTAGTAGGACTTGGAGAAGGTAACAATGATAGTTAGTTTTGACCATAGATCCCACGAAGGACGCTGTCCTGGACGCCGAGTTAGATCCGAAAGTCGCGCCGGCTATGAACGCGTCGCCGCCGGCGAGATCGATACGAGGGGGAGCAGGAGACACGAGACGGCAGTATTCTTGTGGCGGCAACCGGAGAGAGCACGTCGTCGGAGAAAGTAGGTGCGGCCGCAGAAGGAACCGGGCAAAGGCGGGGTGACAACCGGCGGCGCACGGGATCGGGTGTGGGGAGGTTGGCTCGCTGCGCTTGGCTGATAGGAGACTCGGGTGTGCGGGTTGAATCCAAGTACTACGACGATGGACTAAAGTGTAAAAAGACACGAGGAGCGACGACGGGAAATGTAACATCCCAAGTATGAAAAATAGCCATTAGAATGTTTGCTCTCTGTTATTTTATGTTTTGCATCATCTCATCATATTCATTGCATTTGTTCTCCTTTGTTTGCATTTGTTTTCATTTGGTTTCCATCTGTTTTTCTCTGTTTTCACAATTGAAATTCAAACATTATTCAAACATTTATTTCATACTTGCTCTGTTACAACCTTTTAAATAAAAAGTTCAAATAAAAACAACCATTTGTTTCCATTTTATTCCATAATGCTCAACCATTACAATGGTGGCTTTAATCAATCAATTAATTCCAATTTGCATTCAAAAAGTCAAATCAAATCCCAAACAGCACCCAATTTCAAATTATGAAAATCACCAAAACAACTTTGATCATTGTTCTAATTAAACCATAGGGTTCACCCTATTAAAAAGGTTGTTTTCATTAATAATCACTTAATTAGCAATTTGAGTTAAATCACAAACAGCAAGTTATTTTGAAAATTTTGAAAATCAAAGTTGCCAAGTGATTGCTGTTGACCTAAATAACTCACCCTAATTTTTCTAAAAAATTTACCAACTCAAAAAGCCTCTAATTCTTTCTATTCCATTTTCTGCAAAAAAAAAAAACAGGAGAATAAAATTTAAAAAAGAAAAAAAAACGCGCGCAGCAGAGGGAGCAGACCGCGGCCCAGCCCACTTACCTTACCCGCACGGCCCGCGTACCGCTTCGCCCTCCTCTCCTTCGTCTAAACGTACGGCAGCGCATCCACAGGTGCCACGGCGGCACTGTATCAACGCCGACGGCCGATCGCGCACCCCCTAGCCTATATAGCCACGCTAGGTCCCCGCGCCGCTACCCTAAACCCTAGGCTCCCTTTCTCCCTCGCTCCGCCGCCGTCTGCCCTCTCTCCCCGTCGCAATTCCACCTCTCGGTCACCTCACCGGAGCGCAGCCTAGCTGAATCCGCGATGACCACCTCCACCTCGCTGCGCCACCATCCCTCCTAGCTACCGAAATCGAACCACCGCTTCTCCCTCGAGCGTTTGGACACCCTAGCACCCCCGGAGGCCTACTGGAACGCCGCCGCCGAGCACGTCGCTGTCGCCACCGCCGTCGAGCTCACCTCTGCAACCTCCCGGTGATCACCGCCTCTCTCCTCCCTCTCCTACCTCTGCATCTTGCTCGCAAGCACACGCACACACTCGCAACACTTCCGTGCACGCACACACGCACGGCAGCGAGCACAGCAGCCATGAGCATCTCTCCGCCGGCGTTGTCTCTCCGTCAGGTTTCAGAAGCGCGCGCTCGTCAGTTAAAAGTTCAGAGTTCGCGAACTGAACCTCATCCTGGTTGCGCATCGTATACTAACAAAAACCGATTCACAGCGCAGTGGTTCAGTGCGTTGCGCGCGCACTCGAGACCAGGGATCGATCCCTGGATCGCGCAAATAAAACCCAATCCTTTTTGCACGGTGCGCTGACAGGGTGGCCCCCCCTGTCAGCTGCTGTGCGTGCCACGCGTGCCTCCACGCTGGCCTGGGGCCCTCTGTCAGTGGCATTGGGTAGCCACTGCGGAGTAACAAAAGAAATTCCAACCTTTTCTGTTTTCAAAAATAAATCCTTTTATTTTACAGAATGGTCCGTGAAACTAATTTGCTAATAACTTTTGTGTTATAAACTCAAATAATAAAAGTAAAATATGTGCACTGTCCCAAATTCAATTGTCTATCTATTTAAACCAATTGTTTCCTGTTTTGAATTTTCCAAATGCATCCAAAAATACAAATTCAAACAATTCATGTGTAATTTGAATAATTCCATAACTAATTCATACTTAATCCAAATAATGCAAATAAAATATGTTTTCCATGCTATTTCAAACCACCTTTTCAAATATAATTTTTGTTTCATGATTTGAATAATTAAAATTGCTTAAATATTTTAAACCTTGTTTAAATCAGTTAAAATTTGCTAAATTCATAACTTGCTCAAATTAAATTATTTTTAAACTTGTAAAATATGTTTTCAAACCAGAAAAACATAAACTTTTCAAATATGACTTTGAATTAATGTTTTGAACAAATAAAAGTTCAAACAAAATTCAAAAATGAATTAAACTCAATTAAATCTTGTTTAACTTGCTTAATTCATAATAAATTCATCCTAATTCCTTTTTCAATATTTGAAACATGTAATCCAACTAAAATTTTGTATTCTTTTCAAATATGAATTTTGTTATTTATTTTGCACAATTTAAATTGGTGAAAACAACAACTGTTTGTGTAATCCCTTTAAGGAACCAAAAATTCCCTAACTTAATAAATAAATTTCTAAAATTGGTAAACCTTATTTCCATTGGGTTCTATTGTTGTTATTTTGTTGTTTTCCTCATCCATGCATCATACTAATCCACTTTCACCTGTTGGGTAATTGGAAAACAATTGTTTCAACCAAAATTCATGGGCTTTTTCATATGCAACTCAAAATTGCATATTTGTCCATTTAAATTGTGTTACCATGGCAACTAGTTTATTTTGATGCATCAATTAAATGGTCATGCATCATCCCATGACTGTGCACTATGCCATGTTATTGATTGTTTATCTTCTGCATTGTTTGTTTGCTTCTTCTCGGATAGACGACGACGTTGAGACAGACGATACTTACGACACCCCTTCTGAGGATCTAGCTCAGTACCAGGCTGCTGAGTTTGCAGGCAAGTTATCACTCACATGAACCATTGTGTTCCTTTCAACATTGGTTACCAATACTTTCCGTTGTCTATTTCTGCTAGCCATATGAATAGTTGTTTCTGTTACGAACCTATCACATGTTATCCTTTAACCCTGATATTGCCTCACCTCCACTCCTATAACCCCATTGTTTGTGCCCGTGTCTTACTAGCATGCTTAGGGTTGTTTTTGCTCGAGTCTGTTACCCGTTACTTTCTGTTACTATATTTCTATTATGTTATGGGGCTCGATGTTAAACAACAACCTGTTAATTTTGAGGTAATAATAATTTGCTGATAAGGCACCGGCAGGAGGCCCGGCGTGGTTTTGAGGCCTGCTAGTGTCGACCCTAATTAGGAAAAGGGTCTTGTCTATTGATCCATGATGAGCGCACTATCCACATGTGGGAAGCGTGTATGGGCGCCCCCCTCAATTTGATTCGATAAGCATCTCGTCCAAATCACCACACTTAGTTCGGGCTTTCCATTTGATGCACGCATATGCAGGTACGAACCCGAGGCCAGGGTGGAACTTTTGTAGTCGGCATTTAGGGCGGCGTGGTCTTCCAGTGCTATGAGGGTCCCCTTTTCTTCGTGGGGCTCGATTAGCCGCGCACGCACAGCACGTGGTGCTTTGGGCTTGATGCGAAGAAGAGTTGAGTTGTGTAGAGTGTCTCGCTTGGTGGAAGTGCATTTCCATCCTGGCGGGATATTCTTACGTGTACGGCCAAATTGGTGCACCCCTGCAGGGATAAATCTTCTCGAGAAGTCGTGTTTTCCGCGGTTATGGTTAACTTGGTGAAAGTACTGGCTAACAAGTACTCAGAACAACTTACACCTAACTAATGATATCTTGACTAGTAATAGGCTTATTGACACAACAACTTGATCCATCATTTATCCAACTGTGTGAGTTATCCTCGGATTGCTTCTTTGGACAAGGGGCGAGATCCAGGATGGGTTTGTGTGGTGGTTAGATGTAGTTGGTTACGATACGATATCTTATCCCCCTTTCTGATAGCCGGAAGTTGTAGTATGTTCTGTAGTTGGTTAGTGCAGCCAGTTGCAGCATCTTTTATATCCCTTTCTTCCGTTGAACCCAGGGCATCTGTGCTTGGTGTTGACGGGCTACACTTTGGTGAACTGCGAGTCTTGCTTGCCAGTATGTTTATGTACTGACCCCTTTGGGGCTGTGGTTTCCGCAGACTACGCTTACGAGCATCCCCGTGACGGCTACTACGTGGAGTTTGACGAGGCTGCTGACGAGTATGTAGCGGACCCGGGCAGGATCCAAGACATCGTGGATGGGCTCCGTTTTCCTTTCATTCCCGGCTTCTTAAGCATATTTGGATTTTTCTGTACTCAGACCCTTTGAGTGCTTCCGCTAAGATGTAATGATGTTATGTTGGGACATCTGTCCTCTGGATGATTGTATTTGCTATCTCTGCTCTAGTGAGAGCTATTTGCAACTTATTTCCATCTTTTGTGTCTTAGAGATATGTTGTGTTATCATTTCGTTTAACGCCGTTGACGTACCATGTGTGTATGGTATGAAGTACGTCAATGGTAGTATCTTGATCTCTATGGGATAGTTTACATGAACGGTGGATAGTAGAGTTTGGTTGTCACACATAAGTGTTGGCCTACTCGTAAGAGGATGCGGGAGCAGTTAAGCCCCGTAATCCAATCATCTACTATTCAGTTCGTACGGTGAGTATCCTCTAGAAGTCAGGGTGCGACAGGAAACGATCGAACAAAAATGCTATGTTGGCAGACGACGGAGCGAAGATGGGTGTTGACGACAGGACGCGGCTTAGAGACGGTTGGAGGAACCAAATTCAATTTTAAGATAGTAGAGATAATATCCACAAGTGAGTCTGTCCACTCCCAAAGAACAAAAACAACAATTCAACTTAAATGGAATGTCTTCCAAACCCGATGCATACAATTTCCAGTAGGTCCAGATAAGCTCTTTGAAGCGCCATGGTATATCTTAAACCTTGCAGGTATCGATGGAGAATTTCAAGATATTCACAAAAATCTATCAAAATCGTATTAAAAATAAAAATTTACACTAAATTCAGAAGGGAAAAGAAGTACAGGCACAATCATACACTGCCTCCCTGGTGTTGAGATCCGTTTCAATAGCTTCTATTAGTAGCAGGGGTGCTTCAAAAAACTTGGCAACAAAACCAGATCTTGCAGATTAGGAGTTGAACCAACCCTGTGGTGACTTGGTACTACATATGGATAGAGAGTATAGGAGCACCAACGCAGGTCAAGGATTCAGTGGAGGCGGGAGGGGGCCTTACGTGTAGTAGGACTTGGAGAAGGTAACAACGAAACTTACCTTTGACCATAGATCCCACGAAGGACGCTGGCCTGGACGCCGACTTAGATCCGAAAGTCGCGCCAGCTATGAACGCGCCGCCGCCGGCGAGATCGATACGAGGGGGAGCAGGAGACACGAGACGCAAGAATTCTTTTGGCGGCAACCGGAGAGAGCACGTCGTCGGATAAAGTAGGCGCGACCGCAGAAGGAGCCGGGCATAGGCGGGGTGACCATAGGCGGCACACGGGATCGGGTGTAGGGAGGTTGGCTCGCTGCGCTTGGCTGATAGGAGACTCGGGCATGCGGGTTGAATTCAAGTACTACGACGACGGACTAAAGTGTAAAAAGATACGAGGAGCGACGACGGGAAACGATCGAACAAAAAGGCTATGTTGGCAGACGAGGAGCGGACGATGGGTGTTGATGACAGGACGTGGCTTAGAGACGGTTGAAGGAACCAAATTCTTTTTTAAGATAGTAGAGATAATCTCCACAAGTGAGTATGTCCACTCCCAAAGAACAAAATCAACAATTCAACTTCAATGGAGTGTCTTCCAAACCCGATGCATACAATTTCCAGTACGTCCAGATAAGCTCTTTGAACCGCCATGGTATATGTTAATCCTGGCAGGTCTCGATGGAGAATTTCAAGATATTCACAACATCTATCAAAATCGTATTAAAAAGATAAATTTACACTAAATTCAGAAGGGAAAAGAAGTACAGGCACAATCATACACTGCCTGCCCTGGTGTTGAGGTCCGTTTCAATAGCTTCTATTAGTAGTAGGGGTGCTTCAAAAAAACATGGCAACAAAACCATATCTTGCAGATTAGGAGTTGAACCAACCCTGTGGTGACTTGGTACTACATATGGATGGAGAGTATAGGAGCACCAACGCAGGTCAAGGATTCAGTGGAGGCGGGAGGGAGCCTTACGTGTAGTAGGACTTGGAGAAGGTAACAACGAAAGTTACCTTTGACCATAGATCCCACGAAGGAAGCTGGCCTGGATGCCGAGTTAGATCCGAAAGTCGCGCCAGCTATGAACGTGCCGCCGCCGGTGAGATCGATACGAGGGGGAGCAGGAGACACCAGAATTCTTGTGGCGGCAACCGGAGAGAGCACGTCGTCGGAGAAAGTAGGCGCGACCGCAGAAGGAGCCGGGCATAGGCGGGGTGACCATAGGCGGCACACGGGATCGGGTGTAGGGAGGTTGGCTCGCTGCGCTTGGCTGATAGGAGACTCGGGCATGCGGGTTGAATTCAAGTACTACGACGACGGACTAAAGTGTAAAAAGACACGAGGAGCGACGACGGGAAACGATCGAACAAAAAGGCTATGTTGGCAGACGACGGAGCGGACGATGGGTGTTGATGACAGGACGCGGCTTAGAGACGGTTGAAGGAACCAAATTCTTTTTTAAGATAGTAGAGATAATCTCCACAAGTGAGTATGTCCACTCCCAAAGAACAAAATCAACAATTCAACTTCAATGGAGTGTCTTCCAAACCTGATGCATACAATTTCCAGTACGTCCAGATAAGCTGTTTGAACCGCCATGGTATATGTTAATCCTGGCAGGTCTCGATGGAGAATTTCAAGATATTCACAACATCTATCAAAATCGTATTAAAAAGAAAAATTTACACTAAATTCAGAAGGGAAAAGAAGTACAGGCACAATCATACACTGCGTGCCCTGGTGTTGAGGTCCGTTTCAATAGCTTCTATTAGTAGTAGGGGTGCTTCAAAAAAACTTGGCAACAAAACCATATCTTGCAGATTAGGAGTTGAACCAACCCCGTGGTGACTTGGTACGACATATGGATGGAGAGTATCGGAGCACCAACGCAGGTCAAGGATTCAGTGGAGGCGGGATTGGGCCTTACGTGTAGTAGGACTTGGAGAAGGTAACAACGAAAGTTACCTTTGACCATAGATCCCACGAAGGACGCTGATAGGACGCCGAGTTAGATCCGAAAGTCGCGCCAGCTATGAACGCGCCGCCGCCGGTGTCGCACCCGGACTTCTAGAGGATACTCACCGTACGAACTGAACAGTATTTTGATTGGATTACGGGGCTTACCGGCACCCGCACCTCTTACGAGTAGGCCAACACTTATGTGTGACAACCAATCTTTACTATTCACCGTCGATGTAAACTATCCCGTAGAAATCAGGACACTACCATTGACGTACTTCATACCATACACACATGGTACGTCAACGGCGTTGAACAAAATGATAACACAACATATCTCTAAGACACAAAATATTGAAATAAGATGCAAATAGCTCTCACTAGAGTAGAGAATAGCAAGTACAGTCATCCAGAGGACACATGTCCCAACATAACATCATTACATCTCAGCGGAAGCATTCAAAGGGTCTGAGTACAGACAAATCCAAATAGGCTTAAGAAGCCGGGAATGAAAGGAAAACGGAGCCCATCCACGTAGTCTCGGATCCTGCCCGGGTCCGCTATCTACTCGTCAGCAGCCTCGTCAAACTCCACGTAGTAGCCGTCACCTGGATCCTCGTAGGCGTAGTCTGCGGAAACCACAGCCCCAAAGGGGTCAGTACATAAACGTACTGGCAAGCAAGACTCACAGTTCAACAAAGTGTAGCCCGTCAACACCAAGCTCAGATGCCTTGGGTTCAACGGAAGAAAGGGGATATAAAAGATGCTGCAACTGGTTGCGCTAATCAACTACAGAAACACTACTACTTCCGGCTAGCAGAAGGGAGATAAGATAGCGTATAGTAAGCAACTGAAAGATAACTTCAAACAAACCCATCCTGGATCTCGCCCCTTATCCAAAGAAGCAATCCGAGGATAACTCACAGAGTTGGATTAATGAATAATGGATCAAGTTGTTGTGTCAATGAGTCTATTACTAGTCAAGTTATTAATAGTTAGGTGTAAGTTGTTCTGAGTACTTGTTAGCCAGTACTTTCACCAAGTTAACCATAACCGCGGAAAAAACGGCTTCTCGAGAAGATTTATCCCTGCAGGGGTGCACCAATTTGGCCGTACACGTAAGAATAACCCGCCAGATGGGATGCCTCCCACCAAGCGGGGCACTCAACACAACCCAACTCTTCTTCGCATCAAGCACAAAGCACCTTGGGCGCACGGCTAATCGAGCCCCGAAGAAAGGGGACCCTCATAGCACTCTAAGAACGTGTCCCCCTATATGCCGACTACAAAAGTTCCACCCTGCGCTGGGCTCGCAAAAACATGCATGCGGCAAATGGAAAACACGAACTAAATGAGGCGATTTGGACGAGATGCGAATCGAATCAAATTGAGGGGGGCGCCCATACACGCTTCCCACATGCGGATAGTGCGCTCATCATGGATCAGTAGACAAGACCCTTTTCCTATTAGGGTCGACACTAGCAGGCCTCAAAACCACACAGGGCCTCCTGCCGGTGCCTTATCAGCATTTTTTTATTAACAAGTTGATTGATTAACATCGAGCCCCAGAACCATAATAGAAATATAGTAACAGAAAGTAACGGGTAACAAACTCGAGCAAAAACAACCTAAGCATGCTAGTAAGACACTGGCTCAAGCAATGGGTTGTAGGAGTGGAGGTGAGGCAATATCAGGGTTAAGGGATTCATGTGATAGGTTCGTAACAGAAACAACTATACATAGGGCTAGCAAAATAGACAACGGAAAGTATCGGTAACCAATGTTGAAAGGAACACAGTGGTTCATGTGAGTGATAACTTGCCTGCAAACTCAGCAGCCTGGTACTGAGCTAGATCCTCAGAAGGGGTGCTGTAAAGATCGTCTGTCTCAACGTCGTCGTCTATCCGAGAAGAAGCAAACAAACAATGCAGAAATATAAACAGTCAATATCATGGCATAGTGCACAATCATGGGATGATGCATGTCAAGTTAAAAGATGCATCAAAATAAACTAGTGGACTTGGTAATTCAATTTAAATGGACTCATATGCAATTTTGAGTTGCATATGAAAAGCCCATGGATTTTGGTTGAAACAATTGTTTTCCAATTAACCAACAGGTGAAAGTGGATTAGTATGATGCATGGATGAGGAAAACAACAAAATAACAACAATAGAACCAATTGGAAATAAGGTTTACCAATTTAGAATTTTATTTATTAAGTTAGGGAATTTTTTGGTTCCTTTATGGTATTACACAAATAGTTGTCGTTTTCACCAATTTAAATTGTGCAAAATAATTAGCAAAATTCATATTTGAAAATAACACAGAATTTTAGTTTCGATTACATGTTTCAAATATTGAAAAAGGAGTTAGGATGAATTTATTATGACTTAAACAAGATTAAACAAGTTTTAAATGAATTTAAAACAAGTATGAATTTTATTTGAATTTTATTTGTTCAAAACATAAATTCAAACTCACATTTGAAAGGTTTATACTTTGATGGTTTGAAAACATATTTTGCATGTTCAAAAATAATTTAAATTGAGCAAGTTATGATTTTATCAATTTTAAATGATTTAAACAAGGTTTAAATTATTTAGGCAATTTAATTTATTCAAAACATGAAACAAAATTTATATTTGAAAATATTATTTGAGATAGCATGGAAAACATATTTTATTTGCATTAATTGGATTAAATATGAATTAGTTATGGATTTTAGAAAATTGCAATTGAATTATTTAAATTCAAATTTGAATTGCATTTGGAAAATTCAAAACAGAAAACAAATGGCATAATTGGGTGGAGAATTAAATTTAGAGCAGTGCACATATTTTATTTTTGTTATTTGGAATTATAAAACAAAAGTTATTTGCATTTTATTGTCAGGGACCAATCTGCAAAACAAAAGGGCTTGTTTTGAAAACAGAAAATTAGAAAAACATTTTATACGCACAGGGGGTCTACCCTGGCCACTGCCAGTGGGCCACAGGGCCACTGGTGCTTGCGTGGCCATGGTGTGGCTGACAGGGGGGCCACCCTGTCAGCGCTGCGGTGCAAAAATTGGGCGGATTAAATCGCGGAGCCAGGGGCTCGAACCCTGGATCTCCCCGTGCGCGCGTTGTGCTCTGAACCAGTGCGGTGTTTGGCGTTTGTTGTCAGTAAACGTAACGCAGACAGGTTAAGGTGTTGGTCGTTAACTGAATTTAAACTGATGCGCGAAAGCTCTGAACTTTGACAGGGAGCTACCGGCGGTGATCACCGTGTGCTCGTGCTCGATGTGCGTGTGTGCGGTCTGCGGGTGCGTGAGCTCGTGCCAGCGCTTGCGATGCAGAGAATACAGAGAGGAGTGCACGGTGGTGGCTCACTGTCGTTGTCGTGGAAGCAGAGGGTCGAGGGGGGCGCGGCCGGCGGCGACGTCGAAGATGGCGGCGGCGATGTGGTTGATCTCCGGGGTAGCTAGGGTGTCCAACAGATAGAGGGGAAGGTGGTGGTTTGGTTTCGGGGTTTAGGAGGTGTGGAGGCGCAGCGAGGTGGAGGTGATCATCGGGATTCAGAGGTGGCGCTCTCCGGCGAGGTAGCAGAGGGGTGGAGCACGGGGCAGAGAGGGAGAACGGCGGCGATCGCGAGGGGATAGGGGTAGGCTAGGGTTAGGGCACAGCTGCGGGGCTAGGGGGTAGTTATAGGGGGCTAGGGGAGCTCCTGGCCGTTGGCGCGGCGTCGCTGCCGCCGTGGCACCCCTGGATGGCGCGCCGTACACGAGAAAGAAGGAGGCGCGGGGGTGAACCGGTATGCAGGCCGCGCGGGTAGGCTAGCTGGGCTGGGCTGGGTAGTTAGCTGCTGCGCGCGCGCTGTTTTTCCTTTTTCTTATTTTTGTTTTTCTGTTTTTTTTTGCAGCAAAAGAAAATGGAAGAAATAGATAGGTTTTTGAGTTGATAAAAATTTGGAAAAATTCATGTGGGTTTATTAGGTCAACATCCACCAAATGTCAACTTTGGTTTTTGAAAAGTTCAAATTTATTTGCTGTTTTGTAATTGTTTGAAATTGGATGAATTTTGGGGATTAAAATTGATTATTGCAACAAGATTTTAAATAGGGTTATCACATAACTTTAATTGGAAACAATGAGTATATTTGTTTTGGTATTTTTCATAATTTTCAAATTAGGTGATGTTTGATGATTTGATTTGAAGTTGAATGCAACTTGGGATTAATTAATTGAAATAAAAACCACCATTTTATTAGTTGATCAAATATGGAATAATTGAAACAAAAGGTTGTTTGAGTTGAACTTTTATTTGAAAATAAGATTGTAACATGACAAGTATGAAATAAAGTTGAATATTGTTTGGATTTCCATTATGAAAACAGAATAAAACAGATGCAAAACAAATAGTAAACAAATGCAAACAAGGAAATAAATATGATGACATGATGCAATACTTTAATTGAACAGGAAATCAAACATTCTAGGGGTATTTCATACTTGGGATGTTACAGCCGGCGAGATTGATACGAGGGGGAGCAGGAGACACGAGAGAGCACGTCGTCGGAGAAAGTAGGCGCAACCGCAGAAGGAACCGGGCATAGGCGGGGTGACCATAGGCGGCACACGGGATCGGGTGTAGGGAGGTTGGCTCGCTGCGCTTGGCTGATAGGAGACTCGGGCATGCGGGTTGAATTGAAGTACCACGACGACGGACTAAAGTGTAAAAAGACACGAGGAGCGACGACGGGAAACGATCGAACAAAAAGGCTATGTTGGCAGACGACGGAGCGGACGATGGGTGTTGATGACAGGACGCGGCTTAGAGACGGTTGAAGGAACCAAATTCTTTTTTAAGATGGTAGAGATAATCTCCACAAGTGAGTATGTCCACTCCCAAAGAACAAAATCAACAATTCAACTTCAATGGAGTGTCTTCCAGACCCGATGCATACAATTTCCAGTACGTCCAGATAAGATCTTTGAACCGCCATGGTATATGTTAATCCTGGCAGGTCTCGATGGAGAATTTCAAGATATTCACAACATCTATCAAAATCGTATTGAAAAGAAAAATTTACACTAAATTCAGAAGGGAAAAGAAGTAAAGGCACAATCATACACTGCCTGCCCTGGTGTTGAGGTCCGTTTCAATAGCTTCTATTAGTAGTAGGGGTGCTTCAAAAAAACTTGGCAACAAAACCATATCTTGCAGATTAGGAGTTGAACCAACCCTGTGGTGACTTGGTACTACATATGGATGGAGAGTATAGGAGCACCAACGCAGGTCAAGGATTCAGTGGAGGCGGGAGGGGGGGCTTACGTGTAGTAGGACTTGGAGAAGGTAACAATGATAGTTAGTTTTGACCATAGATCCCACGAAGGACGCTGGCCTGGACGCCGAGTTAGATCCGAAAGTCGCGCCGGCTATGAACGCGCCGCCGCCGGCGAGATCGATATGAGGGGGAGCAGGAGACACGAGACGACAGTATTCTTCTGGCGGCAACCGGAGAGAGCACGTCGTCGGAGAAAGTAGGCGCGGCCGCAAAAGGAGCCGGGCAAAGGCGGGGTGACAACCGGCGGCGCACGGGATCGGGTGTGGGGAGGTTGGCTCGCTGCCCTTGGCTGATAGGAGACTCGGGCGTGCGGGTTGAATCCAAGTACTACGACGACGGACTAAAGTGTAAAAAGACACGTGGAGCGACGACGGGAAACGATCGAACAAAAATGCTATGTTGGCAGACGACGGAGCGGAAGTTGGGTGTTGACGACAGGACGCGGCTTAGACAAGGTTGAAGGAACCAAATTCAATTTTAAGATAGTAGAGATAATATCCACAAGTGAGTCTGTCCACTCCCAAAGAACAAAATCAACAGTTCAACTTCAATGGAATGTCTTCCAAATCCGATGCATACAATTTCCAGTAGGTCCAGATAAGCTCTTTGAAGCGCCATGGTATATGTTAAACCTTGCAGGTCTCGATGGAGAATTTCAAGATATTCACAAAAATCTACCAAAATCGTATTAAAAAGAAAAATTTACACTAAATTCATAAGGGAAAAGAAGTACAGGCACAATCATACACTGCCTGCCCTGGTGTTGAGATCCGTTTCCATAGCTTCTATTAGTAGCAGGGGTGCTTCAAAAAACTTGGCAACACACTACTAGGTAAAAGCTTACCCGTGACGCACCAATAGTCTTATCCGTGACGCACCAGGGCGTGTCACGGCTATCACGCCGCGCCTATTGGTTTAGCCGTGACGCACCGAGCTGGTGCGTCGCGCCTATTAATACCCGTGACGCACTATGGCGGTGCGCCGCGGCTATCTCTAGGCACGTCACGCCTAACTGAGGAGGTGCGCCACGGCTAGGAATATTGGTGCGTCACGGCTAAGTAATGCCTCCACGGCTAAGTTACTGGGTGCGCCACGGGTATGAACTTTCGCGCGTCACGCCTATCCTCCATGGTGCGTCACAGGTATCCTTTTTGGTGCGTCACGGCTATACTGTGCTGTATTTTTTTGAAATACGCAGTACCGTATTTATACAGGTATATACACAGCTCAAATACAGAAGAATATCAGTAAGCAGAATGTATCAAAACAGTTCTCTGCCGAACAAATGATATATCATATACTGCTTAGAATTCCGAATAGCTACATCAAACAGGTTATTATGAATACAACAAATTGTTTATCAGAGTCAAATTGATTCAAGTGACCTACATCATACGGTTAATCATCGGGACCGATTACATCGATCGATGATGCTTCATCATCCGGACAAGTGACCTATCTAGTCGCCGATAACCTAATCATCTAACTAGGAACCATAGCATGACGAGCGAGGCGACGGCGACAAGAGCGGCTGCGATGGTCTTCATCCACTTGTTGTTGTTCTTCTTCTTCTTTTGTTCCTCCTCGAGATGGATGAACCACCTAGCTTCCGCCGCCACTCTTGTGTTGTAGGATTTGTAGGCATTCCCTTTGAACTTGTTCACCTGCTCGAAGCAGTCTTCCCAGTGATCGTAGACTCCTGGAACCCTGCCTCTAAACACCACGTAGCACCTCGGCGTCTGTAATGACAAGAAAGAAAAACAAAAGCAATAGTAGTAAGTGGAGAAATATGACATAAATAAGATGAAAGTTAAACACAAAGGAACAAGATGATCATCTTTTAATCATCGGCATATTTATTCAAAAGATCAAACGAACATCACAAAGTAAAACTGCAATAATAAAAAGCAAGATAATCAAGCCATGTACGATTCATAACCGTAACGATGTGTGCCTCATATTTAGGGTGGACACATACAAGTGGCCATAGGTGGTGCCGCTGCGCCAAGTGGGATGCACAAGATCCTAACTTTGTGAAAATCACAAGGCGCAACGGACCACCTAGGCCATCTGAGTGTGAGCCAACTCTTTTAATCATCGGCATTTATTGAAGAGATCGAACGAACATCACAAGTAGGACCGCAATAATAAAATGTAAGATAATCAAGCATTGACATAATTGAGCATCAGTTACAGAATGGGCGATTCATAACCGTAACGATGTGTGCCTCATATTTAGGGTGGACACATACAAGCGGCCGAAGTGGTGCAGCTGCGCCAAGTGGGATGCACAAGATCCTAACTTTGTGAAAATCACAAGGCGCAGCTGACCTCCTGGGCCATCTGAGTGTGAACCAACTCTTTTAATCATCGGCATTTACTTATTCAAAAGATCGAACGACCATCACAAGTAGGACCGCAATAATAAAATGCAAGATAATCAAGCATTGACATAATTGAGCATCAGTTACAGAATGGACGATTCATAACCGTAACGATGTGTGCCTCATATTTAGGGTGGACAAATACAAGCGGCCGTAGGCGGTGCCGCTGCGCCAAGTGGGATGCACAAGATCCTAACTTTGTGAAAATCACAAGGCGCAACGGACCGCCTAGGCCATCTGAGTGTGAACCAACTCTTTTAATCATCGGCATTTACTTATTCAAAAGATCGAACGACCATCACAAGTAAGACCGCAATAATGAAAAGAAAGATAATTAAGCATTGACATAATAAAGCATCTGTTACACGATGGACGATTCATAACCCTAACGATTGAGTTCGACTAATTTCGGAAAATGTAGCAAGCCTTACAATAGTTCTCACTCCTTCTGACTCATCCTCCCAGGGATTACAACGGGACAGCCCTCCTGAGTGATGAAGGGCCTGTCGTCACATGCAGTTGCTAGGTAGGTATCTATGTCGCGGTTCGGCATGTTGAACCGGCAGTAAAATTTCCCACTCTTGTTCACCACTTCATGAACGATTTTCGTGGCAAAGCACTTCTGGATATCATATATCTCTTCTCTAACCTTGTCATCGACGACCATCGACAAGCGGGAGGCCCATTGTTGGACTTGACTAGGCAGGGTAAGGAACTGTTGATCCCGTACATACGCCCGCATATGATGGAGGACATAGTAGGTGTCTCGGTTACTGCCCGCCGGCTGCTTGACGCACGCGAAAGTCGTCGTGTGGGTGAACACCCGAGCGCCCTGAACGACCTTCTCCCTAATGATTTTGCCCCCCCTTGCGTGGTAGCCGGTGAGAGCATTATCCAAAACTTTCTTCACGTTGGAGTAGTCTTTCTTCACCGCAGTCCCTGAGTCGAGATACGTGGCATGCGAATGACTGATACAAATGCAGATGAGTGTGCATTGTGTATATCTGCGCGGAACAATCCAAACAAAGTGTTGGAAAGGAGCGATGAAAATCTAAAGAAAATCACTTTCGATTCGGCTAATAATATTGACTTACCCGGAAAAGTAAGGCACGAGGATGTAATCCTTGGTCTGGTTCGCCAGCATGAAGTCCCGGAGATATGTCGACGCGACTACCTGGTTCCCAACGCCGCACAACACGTCGTGGTGCATGTAGAAGGGGTCCGCTATCGCGATGCCCGGTGTATTATCCCTGATGACTTGCACCGCCAGACTGATCGAGTATAGGCGGATCATGGAGTAGTGCAGCGGATTGCTATGGAACATATCGAAGATGTCCGAAAACCGCAGTACTATCCTATCCGCGCCGGTTGACTCGACGAAGCCCAAGTCCTTTGGCACCATGGAAATGAAAACCGGGTATGATGGATCCTTGGATTCAAGAAGGCGCGATTCAAGAAAAAGAATGTTGTCATGCAAACTCCGCATATCCCCACTTGCGGCCTTGAGCTTGCTCTGGCTAAGCATAGGCTGACCAATCACATGCATCTTTGTATGCTTAGATGTAGGTGGGCCGTCCTGAACACGGAGCGGCATCTTAGCAGGCTGGCTCGCGGACTTTGCGGCCTTGGATCTAGGTCCTCTTTTCCGCGGCTTCGGCGCTTTCGGAATGATCTCCTTCTCAATCTCCTCATTAGCCGCCTTACGGATTGTGCTAGGGCTGAAAATAACTCCACCCTTCGCACTTTTCTGAGTCTCGGTGCAGGGGCCGACATCTGGAGGCGTGTCTTCCTGAGAACCGAAGAGACGCTTGCAATTGGATTTATCCGCAGGAGGAGCCTCACCACGAGCCTCTGTGCTATGGTAGGGTTCTTCTGGAGGAGGAGCAACGTAATCTCCGCCATCAAAGTCATCAGCGATGAAATCCATGGCATCAAGATCAACGTCATTCTCCTGGTCTTGTGCCATCTCCATGTCACGTGTAGGCGACGGCGCGGCGACGGTCTTGCCATGGCTCCACTCCGGAGCTTCTAGAGGGGTTGTCTTCGAGGTGGTGCCTCGCGCCGGTAGTTCTAGAGGCGATGTCTGCGGGGTGGCGCCCCTCTTCCCCAGGTGAATCTGGCTCTTCGGCCATTCCATGTTCCAAGGTATGCACTGGAGCAGCGTCAGGGTATCGGGGTCATCTTATTCTTGGTAGGGTTGAATGGGAGGCAACAAGTCGTCGTAGCCCGCCAGCACCCGAAGCAATCGAACTCTATATACGTCTTCGCGCATCGGCCTGTTGTGGAACCTGCGGGTTGACGGTTGAACGATCATACCCACAGCAACATCCTTCAACACGCCGTCCACTGTGTGTAAGAGAGTGCATGTAACGTCGTCGTTCTGCGGAAAACGTGCAGGGCGTCAGAGATGCCAGTCTAAGGCAAAGGAAGATCGACGCTCCAACGCTTAACTATTTACCTGGCTAGCGAGGGCGTCGAGCTCCTATAGTGGCAAGGGGCCAACGACGACGGCGGGCGTGCTACTGTTGACTGGCGAGGGAGAACCGGCGGCGGGCGTGCAACCGATGGCCAGGCGGCGGTTGTTCGTTGGTGCACGCTCTTCATTCGGCGGAGGACCGCCCACTGTGGGCGTGCAACGGATGGTCAGGCGGGTAGAGGCGGGCGGAGTCACTATCGGCGCCGTGGTGTAGGCGGGCGGAGTCACAAGTGGGTCCGCCATCGTGGCGTTGGCCGGCGAGACTCTGGACAAGTCTCTTGAGTTGCTGCCCTGCACGCTAGGCACCGGGCACGGCCCCACTCGACCTCCTTCATTCCATCGAGTAACCACATCGTAGATGGTAGGCAAAACGCTGCCCATTTGTTCTGCCAAAGCTGTTTTGACAATATTAGGAATATCGGCAACTTTGGCCTTGAGGTCTGCAATCTCGCGATCGCGGGCTTCGTCACGTTGGATATTTTCGATGGTCCTCTTTCTATTCCTTCTCGCCTCCCTGGGCTCCTTGAAGTACTCTCTGAGCTTCGTCGTCGTGCCCAGGCCACAAACTCGGCCACCTGACGGCCTTTTGTGCTTTTCCTTCCCCTGCGTCACGTTCACCGCCCTATTTAAACTGTCGTCCCACGGGTCGTGCAGCCTCGGCATGGATGACGAGGTTCGACCACTTTCGATTTCTAAGTTCTGCACAATTAGCGTGAACCGTTTAGAATTCCACCAGTACACTATAATGCAATCGACTAGATCGTCGAGAGCAAACTAACTAGGGTGGTGTATTTACTTACCAAGTTGTCATACAACGTCTTCACCTTCTCATCATCAGTAGTATACTCATTAGCTACCGGGTCATATGTAAACCGGGCCCTGATGAAGTTTTTCGTCCGCGGCGAGTACTTTGCGAGAGGGTCAGGGATGCCCTGTTCTGCACGTTTGGCGTCCTCCTTATCCCAATTGGGAATCGCCGCTCTGTAACCGCCGCATCCCAGTTTGTGGGAACCAATGTTCAACTTCCGCATCCTCTGCCCCCAATCAGCGTTAGCCTTGGCGACTTCGCTCTGGCAAAGTACCTTGAAGTCCCGGAGTTCAGCTTCGGTGATTCTCGGCTCACTCGCTAAAACATCCTGCAGGCTATTTTCGGGGTCCAAGACCTTAACCTTCACCCGGTGTTTCCAGTTGGCCAAGGCGGTGTTCATCTTACCAATGGCGCAGTGGTTGACTATATTCCCCGCCAGATTGTCGTTATTGTACTTAAACGGCTCGTCTGGCGGATGCGGGTACAAGTATCGTCCGTGCAGCTTTCTAAAGAGAAGAACCTGATAATGTTCATTCTCTTTTTTCCTTAGATCATCGGTTAAGATCCTGACAGTGTCCCGGACAATGCAACCAATCTGGTTGCCGAATCCTTTGACCACCGCCTCGGGCGTGATTGGATACCCAAAGCTATCAATTTCCGTGATCTCT
Organism: Alopecurus myosuroides; assembly: GCA_028641055.1. Classification (NCBI taxonomy): domain Eukaryota; kingdom Viridiplantae; phylum Streptophyta; class Magnoliopsida; order Poales; family Poaceae; genus Alopecurus; species Alopecurus myosuroides. The sequence continues at coordinate 27,513,017 of CM054059.1, read as the reverse complement.
TCACGGTAGGTGCGGAGAGTGTTACTTTTCCGTTTTCTCGTTGCCGTCCTCTTCTTCTTGGCTTTGCTACCACCATCTGTCTGACCGCCGGCATCAGTGGTGTCATTTCCGCCGGCGGCACCACTAGTGGTATCACCGGCGCCACTAGTCGTGGTGTTATCCTCCTCGCCACCGCTAGTGTCCACGTCAGCCCAGGCATCCGCCGTCGGGTCGTATTGCTCATCTTCTCCGTCGGTGATTTGCCAGAACGGCTTAGAACCGCCGGCCTCGTCGTCGTGTGCCATGTTCTGAAGGGGGAAATTATTGGTTAATCTAAAGGAAACAAAAAATCGACATACTACTCGATCACGGGAAAACGGCTAAGTCCTAAATTCACGGGAAAATTTCGGCATGACCTTTGCTAATTTTCTAACACTAGAGTGCCTGATTCTCGCCGAAACGGAAATTAATCAACATTTCGGCGAAAATGGGCAACTCATTTGAATTCCCTGCAAAGTTTTAAACGGCTCGATGGCCGGACAGATTACCAAATGTGGTACCAACACCAAAAGTGGTACTAGCATCAGCACCAGCACCAACACAACACAACACAAGCACCAACACAAGAAAACATCAGCATAACACCTTCAAACACTTCCAGGGTTTGTTATCCAGAAGCCAGGAGAAGCTTGCAAGGATCTGCACAATGAACATAAAGCATGTGTTGATGCTAACAGGCATCTAGTGCATCCATAGCGCAGAACTGAACACGAGCCGTTCAGATACAGGTTCAGTACTATCAGTTTGGTACCTGCAGATAGCTCCATCTCCATGACAGGTTTTAATTCAGATTACAGGACCGTTACTAGTTCGAATGGTCGATTTCATGGGATTTCGGTTAGGAGGAATTGTACCGGTCGATTTCAATTTCACCTAAATCTAGCTCCAAATTGCTGCTAGTACTAACAACTCTGATGTGGCCTTACGCGGATTTTGGTTAGGAGGAATTGTACCACCAGTATCAGTTTGTTTAGCTGCAACCACCTGGTTGGCTGTATGCCGATAGTTTCAGCACATTTTCATGGACAGATTTAATTCAACTAGAAACCTATCTATCTAGCATACTGTATAAGTGCTATGATAGCGTGGTGACATACTAGTACAGTTTTAGCTACAGGTTCAGATACATCCAAGTGACGTCTGACGCTGGTAGCCGTCAGTTTTAGCTGAAATCGGAAGAAATTTGAAGCGCAAGCTAGAACTGAAAGTTTTGGAAGTTGGTTTGTTTGAGCTAAGTGGAATATATACTACTAGTACAAGTTACCATGGCATATTCCTCTTCCTCCTCTCTTTTTTCCCCCATTTAATTCAGAATTATTTCTATTCTCGAGCTTGGTACAAATAAACATAGTGCACTCTCCTGAATAGAAGATACTTCAAATCTCACTAACTTTAAGCACTGGAACTGAAACATCAATCACACATGATTCTGTTGGAATCAAATCTACCGAAAACAAAATAAAAGTTCTTCCATTTCGTTGTTCACGCAGGTACAATGCACACTGTTGAACAGCTAGCCCACACCTAGGGCCAATGCACACGAAAAGCTTCAGGTTTCTTCCATTTCGTTGTTCACGCAGGTACAAGAACAGGAACAAGAACAAGAACAGGGCAAGAACAAGAACAGGGCAAGCAGCTGAATAAGAACATGGCGGGAGGGGAGGAGGAGGGGTCTTACCTAGGGCTCGCTGTAGTCGTTCACGCAGCTGCACACGGCGTCGTGGAAGGGGAAGAAGCCGTCGGTCTTGGCGGTCCTGCAGCTGCACACGGCGTCGTGGAAGACGGAGGCCTTGGCGCTCCTGTAGGTGGATGGCGGCGCGGCTCCTCGTCCTCCGGTGGCTAGGGCAGCGGTGGCTAGGGCAGCGGTGGGCGTGCGGTGGCTAGGGTGGGAGGGCAGCGGTGGCGGACGGGAGGGGACGATGGCTAGGGCAGCGGTGGTGGACGGGAGGGGACGGTGGCGGCGATCGATGGAGACAGAGGGGGAGCTAGACGTGAGGGGACGGTGGCTAGGGCTAGGGCGCTGGGCGGCGGTGGCTAGGCCGTGCGGAGGCGACGGTGGTTCTTTCCAGATCGCGAGATTGGAAGAGGAAGAAGCAGAGGGGAACGGTCCCGTAAGTGTATAGAAGAGGATAGCGGTGACGCACCGAGGGGAGGTGCGTCGCGCCTAAAGTAACCGTGGCGCACCAACTAACCGCGCGAAGCGCCTAAGCTACACCTGACGAACCGACGAAAAGTGCGTCGCGCGTAAGCTAACTGTGGCGCACAAGACGTAGGTGCGCCACGCCTACCTGTAGTATCTAGATAAAAGACCTGCGCGTGGGTAGGTATCAACAACTGATACTTACCCCAGTGGCTAGTGCCCTTCCTGCCTAGCCTCCCACCAGGGTTCGACTCCTGTCCACCCCCAAATTTTTTTATTTTTTTTTCTTACAAAATGATTCAAAATAAATCAATATATAAATAAATATATACATAGCAAATTATAGTAGATCAACACAGATGTAAATATAATGAAATTTGCAAAATCGTTATAAATGCAAAAAATCTCAAATAAAGTGTTGATTAATTTAGAAGTCATAAAATCTCAAATATTCTTATTACATCATCTTAATTTTGTCGAATTCATGCACACACACGGCAACATAATGATTCTTGTAGCTCTAGCTAGCGTTTTACAATTTTCTTTCCCTTCTTTGTCGCGGTTGAGTAATTCAGTCCCGGAACACCGTGACTTCTTCGGTGGAATGGGCGACCCGTAGGTAGCGTTGTCCTGCTTCTTCTTGTTGTGTATTTCGTTCCATCGTCATTGTCATCTTCCATTTTCGGGTCGCCGTACTGGTCAAAGTCTTGCTCTTTGGCTACTCCATCCATTCTGATGATGTTTCTTTTGCCTCTCAGCACGACAACACGGCTAGGACTTGTCGGGTCAGTAATGAAGAAGCATTGGTCCACTTTGTTAGCCAAGACCCATGGCTCATTTTTTGCGGTGACATTCGTGCCGGATTTGGCTTCAGGTATCACCATGGTGGTGAAATATTGTCCTTCTTTCCTGACGCTCTTTGCCCATGTGACACGGAACATTGGCACCTTCTCTCCGCAGTAGTCGAGTTCCCATATCTCGTCGATCCTACCATAGTATCTTTCCTTGACGTCACCTGTTAATGATTCCATCGTTACCCCCGAGTTCTGGTTTTCGCAGTTCCGGTCCTTATTTGCCGTGTAGAATGTGTAACCATTGATATCGTATGCCTGATATGTCATGAGGTTATGTGCGGGGCCTTGTGACAATGTGAGTATGAGTTTTTCTTCTTCAGAATAAGGCGTCTCCGGTTGATCGGTCATAATCTTCTCCCTGAACGACTGTGTGAAATGGATGTTGTGCTCTCTGATTATTTCTGCCTCGGTCCTATGTTGTCCCCGGTCACTGTAATACTTCGCGATTAGCAATTTGTGCTTTTCCAACCAAGGATCGACCACTGTTAGATGTTGTAGCGCGACTAGGTTTGCTCTGTCAAATTCGTTGTGTCGGCCCTGAAAATCGACATTCATTTCGCGCTGGCCCTCGCGGTGTCCCCATCCACCGAGCCTGCCAAAGTGCCTGTTTACGGGCAGACCAGGGTTCTCATCTTTGTCTAGAAAATTCGTGCAGAAAGAGATGCACTCCTCTGTCAGAAAGCCCTTGGCAATGCTTGCGTCTAGACGGGCCCTGTTGCGGACGTATCCTTTGATGGAACCATTCATCCTTTCGAACGCCATCATGGAGTGTAAAAACGGCGGCCCGAGCTGGATGATATCATCCACGACATGGACAAGGAGATGCACCATAATGTCGAAGAATGCTGGCGGGAAGTATATCTCAAGCTCACATAGTATCACCACGATCTCTTCCTGTAGCCTTGCGAGTTTTTTCACGCCAATCGACTTTCGAGAGATGACGTCAAAAAAGTTGCAGAGTCCAAACAGCGTTTCGCGGACGTGCTCGTCCATTATCCCTCGAATTGCAACTGGAAGTATCTGCGTCATCATCACGTGACAGTCGTGAGAGTTCATTCCGCTGAACTTCTGCTTTGGTACGTCTAGGTATCTGCTTATCTTCCCCGCATAACCGTAAGGAAATTTGACTCCAAGGAGGCACTTGAAGAATTGGTCCATCTCCTTCTCGCATAGCGTGAAGCACGAAGGGGGACAGTAATATTCCGTCTTCTTGGCCTTTTTGCCCTTGCGGCGACCTTCCGTCCCATCTAACACATCGTCATCGTCATCGTCATCATCATCCGGTTTTCCTCCGTGGAGCTCGCCCCTGATATTCAAAAATCTCAAGTCGTTCCTTGCTTTCGGCCCATCTTTGGTCCTCTCCGGCATGTTGAGCAGGGTGCCAAGCAGACTCTCGCACACGTTTTTCGTGATATGCATGAGGTCAAGGCAGTGGGGTGTGCGGAGAATCTTCCAGTACCTCAGGTCCCAGAGAACAGACCTTGTTTTCCATACACCCTCCAACGGCGCCGGCGCCTTTCGCTTCTTTCCCGGCGCAGGGCACTCTTTCCAGTTCTTCAACAGCTCGTCGATTTCCTCGCCGCTCCTTTGACGTGGGGCTCTTCGCATCTCAACTTCATTGTTGAACAAATCTTTGCGTTTTCTCCACGGGTCATCCTTGCGAAGCCACCTTCGATGCCCCAAGAACACGGTTTTCGAAGACCCGGGGTTTCTCTCTAGCTGGAGATACGTAGTGTCATCCATGCACCTAACGCATGCACAGAATCCGTGCGTCACCTGCCCCGCGACATATCCGTAACCGAGGTAGTCATGCACCGTCGTGATGAGCGCGGCTCTCATTGGGAAAAACGTTTCTCCATAGGCCTCCCACGTATTGGCTGGCTCGTCCCATAACGTGGCTAGCTCCTCTTCCAAGAACTGGCCATACAGATTGATGTCGTTACCTGGTTGTTTTGGCCCTTGAATAAGCATACTCATCTGTATGTACTTCCTCTTCAAGCACAACCAGGGGGGTAGGTTGTATATACATACAAACACGGGCCAGGTGCTATGGGTGCTGCTCTGGTTGCCAAAAGGATTTAATCCATCCGTACTCATGCACAACCTGATGTTCCTTGGATCGTCGCCGAATTCGGGGTATTCGATGTCTAGCGCCTTCCACTGGCTAGCATCTGAGGGGTGTGTCAGCATCGTGTCATCATTCTCCGGATCGGTTCCATCATGCTCTTCTGGCTTCTTCCTTTCCGCGTGCCATCGCATGAGCTTCGCCTGTGTGGGGTCTGCAAAATACCGCTGCAGACGGGAAGTTATCGGAAAATACCACACCACTTTTCGAGGAGAGGCCTTCTTCCCTGTCTTGTATCGAGTTGCGTCGCACACCGGGCATATGGTTCTCTCCGCGTCCGCGCCCCGATAGATGATGCAGTCATTAATGCAAGCATGGTATTTCACGTGAGGTAAATCCAGAGGGCACACGACTTTTTTCGCCTCCTCGATGCTCGTTGGACACTTGTTCCCCGTGGGAAGACGGCCGTGCCAGAATGCCATGTTCTCATCGTAGCTCGCATCGGTCCATCGGTGTTTTGTCTTCATCTCGAGGGTCCTTAACGTTACGTTCAGACGGGTATCCTCGCTCACGCATCCTTCATACAATGGAGTAACGGCGTCTATCTCCAGTTGCGACAACTTCGATTTCTCTCTAGCAGCAGCTCTGGTGTTGCTAGTCTCCTTGAGAAGCAGAGCTTGGACATGAGGGTCCCGCACCCAGTCCGACGACGATGTCACGACATCTTCATCATGATGTCCTTCGTCTTGATTATGATCATGTCCGACATCTTCATCACGATGTCCTTCGTCTTGATTATGATCATGTCCTTCATCTTGATCATTGTGTCCTTCATCATGTCCGGGCGACTCTTCATCTTCATCACTTGTCGGGTAAAGAGTGTAGCCATCCATAAAACCACGATGGATAAGGTGCGACTCCAAGTCACAAGAATCGTATCTGATCAAGTGTTTCAGTTTGCATCTTCGACAAGGACATCTTATCTCCGTCATGCTATTTCGAAACATTTCGTCTGTCGCATGTTTCATAAATCTAGCCACGGTGCCTGTGCTTATATGCATGGTTGCCTACATAGTAAAAGAAGATCAAATAAAAAATTAATTAGAATCAAATTACGTAATATATGGATGATGCATGCATGGTCGTCGACGGAAAAATTCGGCATGCCCTATGCTAAAAATAGGACATTCTCGGAGTGCGTGGTCGCCGAAATGGAAATGAATCAACATTTTGGCAACACATGTCAACTCATTTTTAAGACATCCACAAATTTCATCAAAAATACGCAACACAATTTCGCATATGTATATATGCAACCATATGAATCTTTTGTGACGACGCACGGCGCCGATACTGAGCGAGATCGATCTATGAGAGATCTAGCGAGATCAACACACATACATACAACACATATACATATCCCTCCAACAACTCACCAACTATAGATCTTGCCGACACGAGACCGAGAGAGTACGTTTGTATGTGGCTATAGGAAGTGAAAAGATGGAAGGGAAAGTGGTAACAAAGTGAGAGATGGGGGTGGAGACAAATGTTTACTAGATTCCCCACACATATATATCAAATAAAATAGGTTAAATAAGTTTTAAATGGTGGGAAAATGGGGGAAATGGGGTGGTGAGGAGGTGGGGGGCGACCAGATCTAAAATGGGGTGGAGATATGGGGGGATGGGAGGTGGGGGTGGTCCCAACCACTTAAATTCGTCCCAGGTATACCCGTGACGCACCTTTTTCGCCGTGCGTCACGGCTATGTTGGTTACCCGCGGCGCACCTTCCAGTGGTGTGTCACGATTATAGATGCCACACGTGGAAAAGATAGCCGTGACGCACCACTGGAAGGTGCGCCGCGGGTACCCAACATAGTCGTGACGCACCGCGGTCTGGGTGCGTCGCGGGTATGCCTCGGAGGCTCGCCACCCCGGCCCCACACATACGCGCGACGCGCCTTTCATTTGGTGCGCCGCGGGTATGCCTTTAGGCGCGACGCGCGAAAGCATGGTGCGCCGCGGGTAATAGGCGTGACGTGCCAAATTAGAAGTGCGTCACGGGTATCATCACTCCTATAGCCATTTTCCTAGTAGTGACAAAACCATATCTTGCAGATTAGGAGTTGAACCAACCCTGTGGTGACTTGGTAATACATATGGATGGAGAGTATAGGAGCACCAACGCAGGTCAAGGATTCAGTGGAGGCGGGAGGGGGCCTTACGTGTAGTAGGACTTGGAGAAGGTAACAACGAAAGTTACCTTTGACCATAGATCCCACGAAGGACGCTGGCCTGGACGCCGAGTTAGATCCGAAAGTCGCGCCAGCTATGAACGCGCCGCCGCCGGCGAGATCGATACGAGGGGGAGCAGGAGACACGAGACGCCAGAATTCTTGTGGCGGCAACCAGAGAGAACACGTCGTCGGAGAAAGTAGGCGCGACCGCAGAAGGAGCCGGGCGTAGGCGGGGTGACCATGGCGGCGCACGGGATCGGGTGTAGGGAGGTTGGCTCGCTGCGCTTGGCTGATAGGAGACTCGGGCGTGCGGGTTGAATTCAAGTACTACGACGACAAAGTGTAAAAAGACACGAGGAGTGACGACGGGTAACGATCGAACAAAAAGGCTATGTTGGCAGACGACGGAGCGGACGATGGGTGTTGATGACACGACGCGGCTTAGAGACCGTTGAAGGAACCAAAATCTTTTTTAAGATAGTAGAGATAATCTCCACAAGTGAGTCTGTCCACTCCCAAAGAACAAATACAACAATTCAACTTCAACGGAGTGTCTTCCAAACCCGATACATACAATTTCCAGTAGGACCAGATAAGCTCTTTGAACCGCCATGGTATATGTTAATCCTGGCAGGTCTCGATGGAGAATTTCAAGATATTCACAACATGTATCAAAATCGTATTAAAAAGAAAAATTTACACTAAATTCAGAAGGGAAAAGAAGTACAGGCACAAGCATACACTGCCTGCCCTAGTGTTGAGATCCGTTTCAATAGCTTCTATTAGTAGCAGGGGTGCTTCAAAAAAACTTGGCAACAAAACTATATCTTGCAGATTAGGAGTTGAACCAACCCTGTGGTGACTTGGTACTACATATGGATGGAGAGTATAGGAGCACCAACGCAGGTCAAGGATTCAGTGGAGGCGGGAGGGGGGGCTTACGTGTAGTAGGACTTGGAGAAGGTAACAATGATAGTTAGTTTTGACCATAGATCCCACGAAGGACGCTGGCCTGGACGCCGAGTTAGATCCGAAAGTCGCGCCGGATATGAACGCGCCGCCGCCGACGAGATCGATACGAGGGGGGGCAGGAGACACGAGACGACAGTATTCTTGTGGCGGCAACCGGAGAGAGCACGTCGTCGGAGAAAGTAGGTGCGGCCGCAGAAGGAGCCGGGTATAGGCGGGGTGACAACCGGCGGCGCACGGGGTCAGGTGTGGGGAGGTTGGCTCGCTGCGCTTGGCTGATAGGAGACTCGGGCGTGCGGGTTGAATTCAAGTACTACGACGACGGACTAAAGTGTAAAAAGACACGAGGTGCGACGACGGAAAACGATCGAACAAAAATGCTATGTTGGCAGACGACGGAGCGGAAGATGGGTCTTGACGGCAGGACGCGGCTTAGAGACGGTTGAAGGAACCAAATTCTTTTTTAAGATAGTAGAGATAATCTCCACAAGTGAGTCTGTCCACTCCCAAAGAACAAAAACAACAGTTCAACTTCAATGGAGTGTCTTCCAAACCCGATGCATACAATTTCCAATAGATACAGATAACCTCTTTGAAGCGCCACGGTATATGTTAATCCTTGCAGGTCTCGATGGAGAATTTCAAGATATTCACAACATCTATCAAAATCGTATTAAAAAGAAAATTTTACACTGAATTCAGAAGGGAAAAGAAGTACAGGCGCAGTCATACACTGCCTGCCCTAGTGTTGAGATCCGTTTCAATAGCTTCTATTAGTAGCAGGGGTGCTTCAAAAAACTTGGCAACAAAACCAGATCTTGCAGATTAGGAGTTGAACCAACCCTGTGGTGACTTGGTACTACATATGGATGGAGAGTATAGGAGCACCAACGCAGGTCAAGGATTCAATGGAGGCGGGAGGGGGTGCTTACGTGTAGTAGGACTTGGAGAAGGTAACAATGATAGTTAGTTTTCACCATAGATCCCACGAAGGACACTGGCCTGGACGCCGAGTTAGATCCGAAAGTCGCGCCGGCAATGAACGCGCCGCCGCCGGCGAGATCGATACGAGGGGGAGCAGGAGACACGAGACGACAGTATTCTTGTGGCCGCAACCGGAGAGAGCACGTCGTCAGAGAAAATAGGTGCGGCCGCAGAAGGAGCCGGGTATAGGCGGGGTGACAACCGGCGGCGCACGGGGTCGGGTGTGGGGAGGTTGGCTCGCTGCACTTGGCTGATAGGAGACTCGGGCGTGCGGGTTGAATTCAAGTACTACGACGACGGACTAAAGTGTAAAAAGACACGAGGTGCGACGACGGAAAACGATCGAACAAAAATGCTATGTTGGCAGACGACGGAGCGGAAGATGGGTCTTGACGACAGGACGCGGCTTAGAGACGGTTGAAGGAACCAAATTCTTTTTTAAGATAGTAGAGATAATCTCCATAAGTGAGTCTGTCCACTCCCAAAGAACAAAAACAACAGTTCAACTTCAATGGAGTGTCTTCCAAACCCGATGCATACAATTTCCAATAGATACAGATAACCTCTTTGAAGCGCCACGGTATATGTTAATCCTTGCAGGTCTCGATGGAGAATTTCAAGATATTCACAACATCTATCAAAATCGTATTAAAAAGAAAATTTTACACTGAATTCAGAAGGGAAAAGAAGTACAGGCGCAGTCATACACTGCCTGCCCTAGTGTTGAGATCCGTTTCAATAGCTTCTATTAGTAGCAGGGGTGCTTCAAAAAACTTGGCAACAAAACCAGATCTTGCAGATTAGGAGTTGAACCAACCCTGTGGTGACTTGGTACTACATATGGATGGAGAGTATAGGAGCACCAACGCAGGTCAAGGATTCAATGGAGGCGGGAGGGGGTGCTTACGTGTAGTAGGACTTGGAGAAGGTAACAATGATAGTTAGTTTTGACCATAGATCCCACGAAGGACGCTGGCCTGGACGCCGAGTTAGATCTGAAAGTCGCGCCGGCAATGAACGCGCCGCCGCTGGCGAGATCGATACGAGGGGGAGCAGGAGACACGAGACGACAGTATTCTTGTGGCCGCAACCGGAGAGAGCACGTCGTCGGAGAAAGTAGGTGCGGCCGCAGAAGGAGCCGGGTATAGGCGGGGTGACAACCGGCGGCGCACGGGGTCGGGTGTGGGGAGGTTGGCTTGCTGCGCTTGGCTGATAGGAGACTCGGGCGTGCGGGTTGAATTCAAGTACTACAACGACAGATTAAAGTGTAAAAAGTCACGAGGAGCGACGACGGGAAACGATCGAACAAAAATGCTATGTTGGCAGACGACGGAGCGGAAGATGGGTGTTGACGACAAGACGCGGCTTAGAGACGGTTGAAGGAACCAAATTATTTTTTAAGATAGTAGAGATAATCTCCACAAGTGAGTTTGTCCACTTCCAAAGAACAAAAACAACAATTCAACTTCAATGGAGTGTCTTCCAAACCCGATGCATACAATTTCCATTAGGTCCAGATAAGCTCTTTGAAGCGCCATGGTATATGTTAATCCTTGCAGGTCTCGATGGAGAATTTCAAGATATTCACAACATCTATCAAAATAGTATTAAAAAGAAGATTTTACACTGAATTCAAAAGGGAAAAGAAGTACAGGCGCAATCATACACGCCTGCCCTGGTGTTGAGATCCGTTTCAATAGCTTCTATTAGTAGCAGGGGTGCTTCAAAAAACTTGGCAACAAAACCAGATCTTGCAGATTAGGAGTTGAACCAACCCTGTGGTGACTTGATACTACATATGGATGGAGAGTATAGGAGCACCAACGCAGGTCAAGGATTCAATGGAGGCGGGAGGGGGTGCTTACGTGTAGTAGGACTTGGAGAAGGTAACAATGATAGTTAGTTTTGACCATAGATCCCACGAAGGACACTGGCCTGGACGCCGAGTTAGATCCGAAAGTCGCGCCGGCAATGAACGCGCCGCCGCCGGCGAGATCGATACGAGGGGGAGAAGGAGACACGAGACGACATTATTCTTGTGGCCGCAACCGGAGAGAGCACGTCGTCGGAGAAAATAGGTGTGGCCGCAGAAGGAGCCGGGTATAGGCGGGGTGACAACCGGCGGCGCACGGGGTCGGGTGTGGGGAGGTTGGCTCGCTGCACTTGGCTGATAGGAGACTCGGGCGTGCGGGTTGAATTCAAGTACTACGACGACGGACTAAAGTGTAAAAAGACACGAGGTGCGACGACGGAAAACGATCGAACAAAAATGCTATGTTGGCAGACGACGGAGCGGAAGATGGGTCTTGACGACAGGACGCGGCTTAGAGACGGTTGAAGGAACCAAATTCTTTTTTAAGATAGTAGAGATAATCTCCACAAGTGAGTCTGTCCACTCCCAAAGAACAAAAACAATAGTTCAACTTCAATGGAGTGTCTTCCAAACCCGATGCATACAATTTCCAATAGATACAAATAACCTCTTTGAAGCGCCACAGTATATGTTAATCCTTGCAGGTCTCGATGGAGAATTTCAAGATATTCACAACATCTATCAAAATCGTATTAAAAAGAAAATTTTACACTGAATTCAGAAGGGAAAAGAAGTACAGGCGCAGTCATACATTGCCTGCCCTAGTGTTGAGATCCGTTTCAATAGCTTCTATTAGTAGCAGGGGTGCTTCAAAAAACTTGGCAACAAAACCAGATCTTGCAGATTAGGAGTTGAACCAACCCTGTGGTGACTTGGTACTACATATGGATGGAGAGTATAGGAGCACCAACGCAGGTCAAGGATGCAATGGAGGCGGGAGGGGGTGCTTACGTGTAGTAGGACTTGGAGAAGGTAACAATGATAGTTAGTTTTGACCATAGATCCCACGAAGGACGCTGGCCTGGACGCCGAGTTAGATCTGAAAGTCGCGCCGGCAATGAACGCGCCGCCGCCGGCGAGATCGATACGAGGGGGAGCAGGAGACACGAGACGACAGTATTCTTGTGGCCGCAACCGGAGAGAGCACGTCGTCGGAGAAAGTAGGTGCGGCCGCAGAAGGAGCCGGGTATAGGCGGGGTGACAACCGGCGGCGCACGGGGTCGGGTGTGGGGAGGTTGGCTTGCTGCGCTTGGCTGATAGGAGACTCGGGCGTGCGGGTTGAATTCAAGTACTACAACGACAGACTAAAGTGTAAAAAGTCACGAGGAGCGACGACGGGAAACGATCGAACAAAAATGCTATGTTGGCAGACGACGGAGCGGAAGATGGGTGTTGACGACAAGACGCGGCTTAGAGACGGTTGAAGGAACCAAATTATTTTTTAAGATAGTAGAGATAATCTCCACAAGTGAGTCTGTCCACTCCCAAAGAACAAAAACAACAGTTCAACTTCAATGGAGTGTCTTCCAAACCCGATGCATACAATTTCCAATAGATACAGATAACCTCTTTGAAGCGCCACGGTATATGTTAATCCTTGCAGGTCTCGATGGAGAATTTCAAGATATTCACAACATCTATCAAAATCGTATTAAAAAGAAAATTTTACACTGAATTCAGAAGGGAAAAGAAGTACAGGCGCAGTCATACACTGCCTGCCCTAGTGTTGAGATCCGTTTCAATAGCTTCTATTAGTAGCAGGGGTGCTTCAAAAAACTTGGCAACAAAACCAGATCTTGCAGATTAGGAGTTGAACCAACCCTGTGGTGACTTGGTACTACATATGGATGGAGAGTATAGGAGCACCAACGCAGGTCAAGGATTCAATGGAGGCGGGAGGGGGTGCTTACGTGTAGTAGGACTTGGAGAAGGTAACAATGATAGTTAGTTTTCACCATAGATCCCACGAAGGACACTGGCCTGGACGCCGAGTTAGATCCGAAAGTCGCGCCGGCAATGAACGCGCCGCCGCCGGCGAGATCGATACGAGGGGGAGCAGGAGACACGAGACGACAGTATTCTTGTGGCCGCAACCGGAGAGAGCACGTCGTCAGAGAAAATAGGTGCGGCCGCAGAAGGAGCCGGGTATAGGCGGGGTGACAACCGGCGGCGCACGGGGTCGGGTGTGGGGAGGTTGGCTCGCTGCACTTGGCTGATAGGAGACTCGGGCGTGCGGGTTGAATTCAAGTACTACGACGACGGACTAAAGTGTAAAAAGACACGAGGTGCGACGACGGAAAACGATCGAACAAAAATGCTATGTTGGCAGACGACGGAGCGGAAGATGGGTCTTGACGACAGGACGCGGCTTAGAGACGGTTGAAGGAACCAAATTCTTTTTTAAGATAGTAGAGATAATCTCCATAAGTGAGTCTGTCCACTCCCAAAGAACAAAAACAACAGTTCAACTTCAATGGAGTGTCTTCCAAACCCGATGCATACAATTTCCAATAGATACAGATAACCTCTTTGAAGCGCCACGGTATATGTTAATCCTTGCAGGTCTCGATGGAGAATTTCAAGATATTCACAACATCTATCAAAATCGTATTAAAAAGAAAATTTTACACTGAATTCAGAAGGGAAAAGAAGTACAGGCGCAGTCATACACTGCCTGCCCTAGTGTTGAGATCCGTTTCAATAGCTTCTATTAGTAGCAGGGGTGCTTCAAAAAACTTGGCAACAAAACCAGATCTTGCAGATTAGGAGTTGAACCAACCCTGTGGTGACTTGGTACTACATATGGATGGAGAGTATAGGAGCACCAACGCAGGTCAAGGATTCAATGGAGGCGGGAGGGGGTGCTTACGTGTAGTAGGACTTGGAGAAGGTAACAATGATAGTTAGTTTTGACCATAGATCCCACGAAGGACGCTGGCCTGGACGCCGAGTTAGATCTGAAAGTCGCGCCGGCAATGAACGCGCCGCCGCTGGCGAGATCGATACGAGGGGGAGCAGGAGACACGAGACGACAGTATTCTTGTGGCCGCAACCGGAGAGAGCACGTCGTCGGAGAAAGTAGGTGCGGCCGCAGAAGGAGCCGGGTATAGGCGGGGTGACAACCGGCGGCGCACGGGGTCGGGTGTGGGGAGGTTGGCTTGCTGCGCTTGGCTGATAGGAGACTCGGGCGTGCGGGTTGAATTCAAGTACTACAACGACAGATTAAAGTGTAAAAAGTCACGAGGAGCGACGACGGGAAACGATCGAACAAAAATGCTATGTTGGCAGACGACGGAGCGGAAGATGGGTGTTGACGACAAGACGCGGCTTAGAGACGGTTGAAGGAACCAAATTATTTTTTAAGATAGTAGAGATAATCTCCACAAGTGAGTTTGTCCACTTCCAAAGAACAAAAACAACAATTCAACTTCAATGGAGTGTCTTCCAAACCCGATGCATACAATTTCCATTAGGTCCAGATAAGCTCTTTGAAGCGCCATGGTATATGTTAATCCTTGCAGGTCTCGATGGAGAATTTCAAGATATTCACAACATCTATCAAAATAGTATTAAAAAGAAGATTTTACACTGAATTCAAAAGGGAAAAGAAGTACAGGCGCAATCATACACGCCTGCCCTGGTGTTGAGATCCGTTTCAATAGCTTCTATTAGTAGCAGGGGTGCTTCAAAAAACTTGGCAACAAAACCAGATCTTGCAGATTAGGAGTTGAACCAACCCTGTGGTGACTTGATACTACATATGGATGGAGAGTATAGGAGCACCAACGCAGGTCAAGGATTCAATGGAGGCGGGAGGGGGTGCTTACGTGTAGTAGGACTTGGAGAAGGTAACAATGATAGTTAGTTTTGACCATAGATCCCACGAAGGACACTGGCCTGGACGCCGAGTTAGATCCGAAAGTCGCGCCGGCAATGAACGCGCCGCCGCCGGCGAGATCGATACGAGGGGGAGAAGGAGACACGAGACGACATTATTCTTGTGGCCGCAACCGGAGAGAGCACGTCGTCGGAGAAAATAGGTGTGGCCGCAGAAGGAGCCGGGTATAGGCGGGGTGACAACCGGCGGCGCACGGGGTCGGGTGTGGGGAGGTTGGCTCGCTGCACTTGGCTGATAGGAGACTCGGGCGTGCGGGTTGAATTCAAGTACTACGACGACGGACTAAAGTGTAAAAAGACACGAGGTGCGACGACGGAAAACGATCGAACAAAAATGCTATGTTGGCAGACGACGGAGCGGAAGATGGGTCTTGACGACAGGACGCGGCTTAGAGACGGTTGAAGGAACCAAATTCTTTTTTAAGATAGTAGAGATAATCTCCACAAGTGAGTCTGTCCACTCCCAAAGAACAAAAACAATAGTTCAACTTCAATGGAGTGTCTTCCAAACCCGATGCATACAATTTCCAATAGATACAAATAACCTCTTTGAAGCGCCACAGTATATGTTAATCCTTGCAGGTCTCGATGGAGAATTTCAAGATATTCACAACATCTATCAAAATCGTATTAAAAAGAAAATTTTACACTGAATTCAGAAGGGAAAAGAAGTACAGGCGCAGTCATACATTGCCTGCCCTAGTGTTGAGATCCGTTTCAATAGCTTCTATTAGTAGCAGGGGTGCTTCAAAAAACTTGGCAACAAAACCAGATCTTGCAGATTAGGAGTTGAACCAACCCTGTGGTGACTTGGTACTACATATGGATGGAGAGTATAGGAGCACCAACGCAGGTCAAGGATGCAATGGAGGCGGGAGGGGGTGCTTACGTGTAGTAGGACTTGGAGAAGGTAACAATGATAGTTAGTTTTGACCATAGATCCCACGAAGGACGCTGGCCTGGACGCCGAGTTAGATCTGAAAGTCGCGCCGGCAATGAACGCGCCGCCGCCGGCGAGATCGATACGAGGGGGAGCAGGAGACACGAGACGACAGTATTCTTGTGGCCGCAACCGGAGAGAGCACGTCGTCGGAGAAAGTAGGTGCGGCCGCAGAAGGAGCCGGGTATAGGCGGGGTGACAACCGGCGGCGCACGGGGTCGGGTGTGGGGAGGTTGGCTTGCTGCGCTTGGCTGATAGGAGACTCGGGCGTGCGGGTTGAATTCAAGTACTACAACGACAGACTAAAGTGTAAAAAGTCACGAGGAGCGACGACGGGAAACGATCGAACAAAAATGCTATGTTGGCAGACGACGGAGCGGAAGATGGGTGTTGACGACAAGACGCGGCTTAGAGACGGTTGAAGGAACCAAATTATTTTTTAAGATAGTAGAGATAATCTCCACAAGTGAGTCTGTCCACTTCCAAAGAACAAAAACAACAATTCAACTTCAATGGAGTGTCTTCCAAAACCCGATGCATACAATTTCCATTAGGTCCAGATAAGCTCTTTGAAGCGCCATGGTATATGTTAATCCTTGCAGGTCTCGATGGAGAATTTCAAGATATTCACAACATCTATCAAAATAGTATTAAAAAGAAGATTTTACACTGAATTCAAAAGGGAAAAGAAGTACAGGCGCAATCATACACGCCTTCCCTGGTGTTGAGATCCGTTTCAATAGCTTCTATTAGTAGCAGGGGTGCTTCAAAAAACTTGGCAACAAAACCAGATCTTGCAGATTAGGAGTTGAACCAACCCTGTGGTGACTTGATACTACATATGGATGGAGAGTATAGGAGCACCAACGCAGGTCAAGGATTCAATGGAGGCGGGAGGGGGTGCTTACGTGTAGTAGGACTTGGAGAAGGTAACAATGATAGTTAGTTT
Source organism: Alopecurus myosuroides (assembly GCA_028641055.1). Lineage (NCBI taxonomy): Eukaryota > Viridiplantae > Streptophyta > Magnoliopsida > Poales > Poaceae > Alopecurus > Alopecurus myosuroides. Next base: position 27,496,067 of record CM054059.1, on the reverse strand, counting down.
TGACCATAGATCCCACGAAGGACACTGGCCTGGACGCCGAGTTAGATCCGAAAGTCGCGCCGGCAATGAACGCGCCGCCGTCGGCGAGATCGATACGAGGGGGAGCAGGAGACACGAGACGACAGTATTCTTGTGGCCGCAACCGGAGAGAGCACGTCGTCGGAGAAAGTAGGTGCGGCCGCAGAAGGAGCCGGGTATAGGCGGGGTGACAACCGGCGGCGCACGGGGTCGGGTGTGGGGAGGTTGGCTTGCTGCGCTTGGCTGATAGGAGACTCGGGCGTGCGGGTTGAATTCAAGTACTACAACGACAGACTAAAGTGTAAAAAGTCACGAGGAGCGACGACGGGAAGCGATCGAACAAAAATGCTATGTTGGCAGACGACGGAGCGGAAGATGGGTGTTGACGACAAGACGCGGCTTAGAGACGGTTGAAGGAACCAAATTATTTTTTAAGATAGTAGAGATAATCTCCACAAGTGAGTCTGTCCACTTCCAAAGAACAAAAACAACAATTCAACTTCAATGGAGTGTCTTCCAAAACCCGATGCATACAATTTCCATTAGGTCCAGATAAGCTCTTTGAAGCGCCATGGTATATGTTAATCCTTGCAGGTCTCGATGGAGAATTTCAAGATATTCACAACATCTATCAAAATAGTATTAAAAAGAAGATTTTACACTGAATTCAAAAGGGAAAAGAAGTACAGGCGCAATCATACACGCCTGCCCTGGTGTTGAGATCCGTTTCAATAGCTTCTATTAGTAGCAGGGGTGCTTCAAAAAACTTGGCAACAAAACCAGATCTTGCAGATTAGGAGTTGAACCAACCCTGTGGTGACTTGATACTACATATGGATGGAGAGTATAGGAGCACCAACGCAGGTCAAGGATTCAATGGAGGCGGGAGGGGGTGCTTACGTGTAGTAGGACTTGGAGAAGGTAACAATGATAGTTAGTTTTGACCATAGATCCCACGAAGGACACTGGCCTGGACGCCGAGTTAGATCCGAAAGTCGCGCCGGCAATGAACGCGCCGCCGTCGGCGAGATCGATACGAGGGGGAGCAGGAGACACGAGACGACAGTATTCTTGTGGCCGCAACCGGAGAGAGCACGTCGTCGGAGAAAATAGGTGCGGCCGCAGAAGGAGCCGGGTATAGGCGGGGTGACAACCGGCGGCGCACGGGGTCGGGTGTGGGGAGGTTGGCTCGCTGCACTTGGCTGATAGGAGACTCGGGCGTGCGGGTTGAATTCAAGTACTACGACGACGGACTAAAGTGTAAAAAGACACGAGGTGCGACGACGGAAAACGATCGAACAAAAATGCTATGTTGGCAGACGACGGAGCGGAAGATGGGTCTTGACGACAGGACGCGGCTTAGAGACGGTTGAAGGAACCAAATTATTTTTTAAGATAGTAGAGATAATCTCCACAAGTGAGTCTGTCCACTCCCAAAGAACAAAAACAATAGTTCAACTTCAATGGAGTGTCTTCCAAACCCGATGCATACAATTTCCAATAGATACAGATAACCTCTTTGAAGCGCCACAGTATATGTTAATCCTTGCAGGTCTCGATGGAGAATTTCAAGATATTCACAACATCTATCAAAATCGTATTAAAAAGAAAATTTTACACTGAATTCAGAAGGGAAAAGAAGTACAGGCGCAGTCATACACTGCCTGCCCTAGTGTTGAGATCCGTTTCAATAGCTTCTATTAGTAGCAGGGGTGCTTCAAAAAACTTGGCAACAAAACCAGATCTTGCAGATTAGGAGTTGAACCAACCCTGTGGTGACTTGGTACTACATATGGATCGAGAGTATAGGAGCACCAACGCAGGTCAAGGATTCAATGGAGGCGGGAGGGGGTGCTTACGTGTAGTAGGACTTGGAGAAGGTAACAATGATAGTTAGTTTTGACCATAGATCCCACGAAGGACGCTGGCCTGGACGCCGAGTTAGATCCGAAAGTCGCGCCGGCAATGAACGCGCCGCCGCCGGCGAGATCGATACGAGGGGGAGCAGGAGACACGAGACGACAGTATTCTTGTGGCCGCAACCGGAGAGAGCACGTCGTCGGAGAAAGTAGGTGCGGCCGCAGAAGGAGCCGGGTATAGGCGGGGTGACAACCGGCGGCGCACGGGGTCGGGTGTGGGGAGGTTGGCTTGCTGCGCTTGGCTGATAGGAGACTCGGGCGTGCGGGTTGAATTCAAGTACTACAACGACAGACTAAAGTGTAAAAAGTCACGAGGAGCGACGACGGGAAACGATCGAACAAAAATGCTATGTTGGCAGACGACGGAGCGGAAGATGGGTGTTGACGACAAGACGCGGCTTAGAGACGGTTGAAGGAACCAAATTATTTTTTAAGATAGTAGAGATAATCTCGACAAGTGAGTCTGTCCACTTCCAAAGAACAAAAACAACAATTCAACTTCAATGGAGTGTCTTCCAAACCCGATGCATACAATTTCCATTAGGTCCAGATAAGCTCTTTGAAGCGCCATGGTATATGTTAATCCTTGCAGGTCTCGATGGAGAATTTCAAGATATTCACAACATCTATCAAAATAGTATTAAAAAGAAGATTTTACACTGAATTCAAAAGGGAAAAGAAGTACAGGCGCAATCATACACGCCTGCCCTGGTGTTGAGATCCGTTTCAATAGCTTCTATTAGTAGCAGGGGTGCTTCAAAAAACTTGGCAACAAAACCAGATCTTGCAGATTAGGAGTTGAACCAACCCTGTGGTGACTTGGTACTACATATGGATGGAGAGTATAGGAGCACCAACGCAGGTCAAGGATTCAGTGGAGGCGGGAGGGGGTGCTTACGTGTAGTAGGACTTGGAGAAGGTAACAATTATAGTTAGTTTTGACCATAGATCCCACGAAGGACACTGGCCTGGACGCCGAGTTAGATCCGAAAGTCGCGCCGGCAATGAACGCGCCGCCGCCGGCGAGATCGATACGAGGGGGAGCAGGAGACACGAGACGACAGTATTCTTGTGGCCGCAACCGGAGAGAGCACGTCGTCGGAGAAAATAGGTGCGGCCGCAGAAGGAGCCGGGTATAGGCGGGGTGACAACCGGCGGCGCACGGGGTCGGGTGTGGGGAGGTTGGCTCGCTGCACTTGGCTGATAGGAGACTCGGGCGTGCGGGTTGAATTCAAGTACTACGACGACGGACTAAAGTGTAAAAAGACACGAGGTACGACGACGGAAAACGATCGAACAAAAATGCTATGTTGGCAGACGACGGAGCGGAAGATGGGTCTTGACGACAGGACGCGGCTTAGAGACGGTTGAAGGAACCAAATTCTTTTTTAAGATAGTAGAGATAATCTCCACAAGTGAGTCTGTCCACTCCCAAAGAACAAAAACAATAGTTCAACTTCAATGGAGTGTCTTCCAAACCCGATGCATACAATTTCCAATAGATACAGATAACCTCTTTGAAGCGCCACAGTATATGTTAATCCTTGCAGGTCTCGATGGAGAATTTCAAGATATTCACAACATCTATCAAAATCGTATTAAAAAGAAAATTTTACACTGAATTCAGAAGGGAAAAGAAGTACAGGCGCAGTCATACACTGCCTGCCCTAGTGTTGAGATCCGTTTCAATAGCTTCTATTAGTAGCAGGGGTGCTTCAAAAAACTTGGCAACAAAACCAGATCTTGCAGATTAGGAGTTGAACCAACCCTGTGGTGACTTGGTACTACATATGGATGGAGAGTATAGGAGCACCAACGCAGGTCAAGGATTCAATGGAGGCGGGAGGGGGTGCTTACGTGTAGTAGGACTTGGAGAAGGTAACAATGATAGTTAGTTTTGACCATAGATCCCACGAAGGACGCTGGCCTGGACGCCGAGTTAGATCCGAAAGTCGCGCCGGCAATGAACGCGCCGCCGCCGGCGAGATCGATACGAGGGGGAGCAGGAGACACGAGACGACAGTATTCTTGTGGCCGCAACCGGAGAGAGCACGTCGTCGGAGAAAGTAGGTGCGGCCGCAGAAGGAGCCGGGTATAGGCGGGGTGACAACCGGCGGCGCACGGGGTCGGGTGTGGGGAGGTTGGCTTGCTGCGCTTGGCTGATAGGAGACTCGGGCGTGCGGGTTGAATTCAAGTACTACAACGACAGACTAAAGTGTAAAAAGTCACGAGGAGCGACGACGGGAAACGATCGAACAAAAATGCTATGTTGGCAGACGACGGAGCGGAAGATGGGTGTTGACGACAAGACGCGGCTTAGAGACGGTTGAAGGAACCAAATTATTTTTTAAGATAGTAGAGATAATCTCCACAAGTGAGTCTGTCCACTTCCAAAGAACAAAAACAACAATTCAACTTCAATGGAGTGTCTTCCAAACCCGATGCATACAATTTCCATTAGGTCCAGATAAGCTCTTTGAAGCGCCATGGTATATGTTAATCCTTGCAGGTCTCGATGGAGAATTTCAAGATATTCACAACATCTATCAAAATAGTATTAAAAAGAAGATTTTACACTGAATTCAAAAGGGAAAGGAAGTACAGGCGCAATCATACACGCCTGCCCTGGTGTTGAGATCCGTTTCAATAGCTTCTATTAGTAGCAAGGGTGATTCAAAAAACTAGGCAACAAAACCAGATCTTGCAGATTAGGAGTTGAACCAACCCTGTGATGACTTGGTACTACATATGGATGGACAGTATAGGAGCACCAACGCAGGTCAAGGATTCAGTGGAGGCGGGAGGGGGCCTTACGTGTAGTAGGACTTGGAGAAGGTAACAACGATAGTTACCTTTGACCATAGATCCCACGAAGGACGCTGGCCTGGACGCCGAGTTAGATTCGAAAGTACGCCAGCTATGAACGCGCCGCCGCCGGCGAGATCGATACGAGGGGGAGCAGGAGACACGAGACGCCAGTATTATTGTGGCGGCAACGGAGAGAGCACGTCATCGGAGAAAGTAGGCGCGACCGCAGAAGGAGCCGGGCATAGGCGGTGTGACCACAGGCGGCGCACGGGATCGGGTGTAGGGAGGTTGGCTCGCTGCGCTTGGCTGATAGGAGACTCGGGCGTGCGGGTTGAATTCAAGTACTAGGACGACGGACTAAAGTGTAAAAAGACACGAGGAGCGACAACGGGAAACGATCGAACAAAAAGGCTATGTTGGCAGTCGACGGAGCGGACGATGGGTGTTGACGACAGGACGCGGCTTAGTGACGGTTGAAGGAACAAAATTCTTTTTTAAGATAGTAGAGATAATCTCCACAAGTGAGTCTGTCCACTTCCAAAGAACAAAAACAACAATTCAACTTCAATGGAGTGTCTTCCAAACCCGATGCATACAATTTCCATTAGGTCCAGATAAGCTCTTTGAAGCGCCATGGTATATGTTAATCCTTGCAGGTCTCGATGGAGAATTTCAAGATATTCACAACATCTATCAAAATAGTATTAAAAAGAAGATTTTACACTGAATTCAAAAGGGAAAAGAAGTACAGGCGCAATCATACACGCCTGCCCTGGTGTTGAGATCCGTTTCAATAGCTTCTATTAGTAGCAAGGGTGATTCAAAAAACTAGGCAACAAAACCAGATCTTGCAGATTAGGAGTTGAACCAACCCTGTGATGACTTGGTACTACATATGGATGGACAGTATAGGAGCACCAACGCAGGTCAAGGATTCAGTGGAGGCGGGAGGGGGCCTTACGTGTAGTAGGACTTGGAGAAGGTAACAACGATAGTTACCTTTGACCATAGATCCCACGAAGGACGCTGGCCTGGACGCCGAGTTAGATTCGAAAGTCACGCCAGCTATGAACGCGCCGCCGCCGGCGAGATCGATACGAGGGGGAGCAGGAGACACGAGACGCCAGTATTATTGTGGCGGCAACGGAGAGAGCACGTCATCGGAGAAAGTAGGCGCGACCGCAGAAGGAGCCGGGCATAGGCGGGGTGACCACAGGCGGCGCACGGGATCGGGTGTAGGGAGGTTGGCTCGCTGCGCTTGGCTGATAGGAGACTCGGGCGTGCGGGTTGAATTCAAGTACTAGGACGACGGACTAAAGTGTAAAAAGACACGAGGAGCGACAACGGGAAACGATCGAACAAAAAGGCTATGTTGGCAGTCGACGGAGCGGACGATGGGTGTTGACGACAGGACGCGGCTTAGAGACGGTTGAAGGAACCAAATTCTTTTTTAAGATAGTAGAGATAATCTCCACAAGTGAGTCTGTCCACTCCCAAAGAACAAAAACAACAATTCAACTTCAATGGAGTGTCTTCCAAACCCGATGCATACAATTTCCAGTAGGTCCAGATAAGCTCTTTGAAGCGCCATGGTATATCTTAATCCTTGCAGGTCTCGATGGAGGATTTCAAGATATTCACAATGTCGCACCCGGACTTCTAGAGGATACTCGCCGTTCCGTTGAACAGTAGTAGATTGGATTACGGGGCTTACCGGCACCCGCGTCCTCTTACGAGTAGGCCAACACATGTATGTGTGCCAACCAACCCCTATCTGTTCAGCGTCGACGTAAACTATCCCATAGAAATCAGGATACTTCCATTGACGTACTTCAAAACATACACACATGGTACGTCAACGGCATTGAACAACTGATATCACAACAGATCTCTACGACACAAAAGATTGAAATAAGTTGCCAATAGCTCTCATTAGAGCAGAAATAGCAAATACAATCATCCAGAGGACACATGTCCCAACATATCATCATTACATCACAGCGGAAGCATTCAACTGGTCTGAGTACAGACAAGATCCAAATAGGCCTAAGAGGCCGGAAACGAAAAGACGGAGCCCATCCACGAAGTCTCGGATCCTGCCCGGGTCCGCTATCTACTCGTCAGCAGTCTCGCCATACTCCACGTCGTAGCCACCATGTAGATCCTCGGAAACGTAGGTCTGCGGAAACCACAGCCCCAAAGGGGTCAGTACATAAACGTACTGGCAAGAAAGACTCACAATTCACCAAAGTGTAACCCGTCAACACCAAGCACAGATGCTTTTGGGTTCAACAGAAGAAGGGATATAAAAGATGCTGCAACTGGCTGCGCTAACCAACTACAGAGAACTACAACTTCCAACTAACAGAAAGGGGATAAGATCGGGTATAGTAACCAACTATAGCTAACCACCAAACAAACCCATCCTGGATCTCGCCCCTTATCCAAAGAAGCAATCCGAGGATAACTCACACAGTTGGATTAATGATGGTTCAGATTATTGTGTCAATAAGCTTATTACTAGTCAAATTGTTAATCATTGGGTGTAAGGTTGTTAATCATTAGGTTAAAGTTGTCCTGAGTACTTGTTAGCCAGTACTTTCACCAAGTAATCGATAACCGCGGAAAACACGGCTTCTCGAGAAGATTATCCCTGCAGGGTTGCACCAATTTGGCCGTACACGTATGAATAACCCGCCAGATGGGATGCCTCCCACCAAGCGGGGCACTCAACACAACTCAACTCTTCTTCGCATCAAGCCCAAAGCACCACGTGATGTGCGTGCGCGGCTAATCGAGCCCCACGAAGAAAAGGGGACCCTCATAGCACTGGAAGACCACGCCGCCCTAAATGCCGACTACAAAAGTTCCACCCGGGATCCAAGGGCTCGCAAGATCATGCATACAGCAAATGGAAAGCCCGAACTACGTGTGGCGATTTGGACGAGATGTGAATCGAATCAAATTGAGGGGGGCGCCCATACTCTCTTCCCACATGCGGTTAGTGCGCTCATCATGGATCAGTAGACAAGACCCTTTTCCTATTAGGGTCGACACTAGCAGGCCTCAAAACCACCCTGGGCCTCCTGCTGGTGCCTTATCATCAAATTATTATTATTAACAACATTAGCATGACTGATTGATTAAACATCGAGCCCCCAGAACATAACGGAATAATAATAACAGAAAGTAACGGGTAACAGACTCGAGCAAAACAACCTAAGCATGCTAGTAAGACACAGGCAACAAGCAAAAGGTTATAGGTATGGAGGTGAGGCAATATCAGGTTTAAGGGATTCATGTGATAGGTTCGGAGAAACAAGCAACGATACATATGGCTAGCAGAAATAGACAACGGTAAGTATCGGTAACCAGTGTTGAAAGGAACACAGTGGTTCATGTGAGTGATAACTTGCCTGTAAAACCCAGTAGCCTGGTACTGAGCTAACTCCTTAGAAGGGGTGTCGTAAGGATCGTCGGTCTCAACGTCGTCGTGTATCCGAGAAGAAGCAAACAAACAATGCAGAGAGATAAACAATCAATATCATGGCATAGTGCACAAACATGGGATGATGCATGACCATTTAATTGATGCATAGAAATAAACTAGTTGACAAGATAACAACATGATTAAATGGACCCACATGCAACTGAGTTGCATATGAAAAACCCATGAATTATGGTTGAATTAATTGTTTTACAACTAATCAAATTGTGTAAGTGAATTAGCATGATGCATGGATGAGGAAAACAACAAAATAACAACAATAGAATCAAATGGAAATAAGGTTTACCAAATTTAGAAATTCATTTATTAAGTGTTGGAATTTTGGTTACTTAAAGGTGTTACACAAGCATTTGTTGTTTTCATCAAGTTTAATTGTTCAAAATAGATAACAAAGTTCATATTTGAAAAGGACACCAAATTTTAGGTGGATTACATGTTTCACTTGTTGAAAAAGGATTTCAAATAAATTATTTATGAATTAAACAAGTTAAACAAGAATTAAATTGGAATTAATTCAAGTGTGGATGTTAATTGAATTTTTATTTTATCAAAACATTAAACCAAGTTCATATTTGAAAAGGTTATGCTTTGATGGTTTGAAAACATATTTTATATGTCCCGAAAGAATTTGATTTGATCAAGTTATGAATTTAGCAATATTAAATGATTTAAACAAGGTTTAAATCATTTAACCAATTTTAATTATTCAAAACATGGAACAAATTTTATATTTGGAAAGAGGGTTTAATTTTGCATGGAAAACATATTTCATTTGTGGAAATTGGATTTAAAATGAGCAAGTTATTATTTTAGCAATTTTAATTGAATTAAACAAGGTTTAAATGGTTTAGGCAATTTTAATTATTCAAAACAGGAAACAAAAATTATATTTGAAAAGGTTATTTGAAATAGCATGGAAAACATATTTTATTTGCATTTATTGGATTAATAATGAATTAGTTATTGATTTTAGAAATTTGCATTTGAATTATTTGGATTCAAATTTAAGTTGCATTTGGAAAATTCAAAACAGTACACAATTTGATTATTTAAATAGACAATTAAATTTAGAGCAGCAAACATATTTAGAGTTTTTTATTTGGAGTCATATTTTAAAAGTTATTAACAAATTAAAACAGGGGACCAATCTGTTAAAAACAGGGACTAGTTTTTGATTACAGAAATTCAGAAAAACAATTGTTACCGCACCCAGGGCTAGCCCAGACACTGCCAGGGGGGCCCAGGGCCTCGCTGTGCTTGCGTGGACAGTGTGCGGCTGACAGGGGGCCCGCCCTGTCAGCGCTGCGGCAAAAAGTGGGGTTTTTTTGCGGAGCCGAGGGATCGAACCCAGGATCTCTCGCTCGTGCACAGGGTCAGTTACCACTGCGGTGGCTTGCGTTCGTTTGTTAGATACAGATGCGCAACAAAGGTAATGTTCAGATGTGCAAGTTCCTGAAACTTTAACTGAACCAAAACCTGCGTTCGACAGAGAGACGACGGTGCTCATCGGCGGTGTGCCTTGGCTGTGCCGTGGTGGTGGATGCAGTATGGGTGCGGGAGGATGCTGTGGTGACGTGCACGGTGGTTGCGCACCGAGAGGAAAGGATGAGGGAGACAGTGAGCTCACCGCGGTGGAGTCGTGGCGGAGGCCCGAGGCAGACGGTGTGGACGACGGCGTGGCGGACGGCGGCGGCGATCCCGTCGGTGTTGAGCTCGACGTCGGTGTCCAACAGCGCGGGGAAGGGACGGTGGTTTCGTTCCCGTGGTTTTGTGAAGGGAATATGCCCGAGAGGCAATAATAAAATGGTTATTATCTTATTCCTTGTTTATGATGAATGTTTATTTCTCATGCTAGAATTGTATTAACCGGAAACGTTGATACATGTGTGCTTAATAAACAAACAATGGTTCCTAGTAAAGCCTCTCTTTTAACTAGCTCGTTGATTAATAGATGATCAAGGTTTCCTGATCATGAACATTGGATGTTATTAATAACGGGGTCATGTCATTAGAAGAATGATGTGATGAACATATACCCAAAGATAATATAGCAATGCGATCAAGTCATTTAGTTTACATTGTTATATCAAACATACGAAGTAACTTATTCCTTAGACCATGAGATCATGTCAATCACTGATACCGGAAGAGTGCTTTGATGGCATCAAACGTCACACCGTAACAGGGTGACTATAAAGGTGTCGTTAAGTATTCGTAAAGTATTAGTTGAGGATCATGGATCAAGAGTGGGATTTGTCCATCCAAATGACGGAGAGATATACTCTGGGCCCTCTCGGTGATATCACATCGAAACCGCTTGCAAGCACGTGATATGATCACAAAGGATGTTATATCACGGGAACGAGAAAAGAGTACTTGTCGGTAACGAGATTGAACAAGGTATGGTTGATACCAATGATCGAATCTCGGACAAGTAAAATATCGCGAGACAAAGGGAATAGTTCACGGCGTTGTTGGTTCACACGATCACGAGAGTCATCGTTGAATATATAGGAGTCATCACGGATCTCCAGATCCCGCTGTTGATTATTGATCGGAGAGGAGTCTCGATCATGTCTATCTTATTCGCGAACCGTAGGGTGACACACTTAAGGTTCGATGACGCATTTGAGAGGATACGGAATATCGGAGAAAAGTTTGGACAGCACCGAAATTGTTTCGGGGAATATTGAAATAGTCACCGAAATTGTTTCGAGTAATTTTGAAATAGTTCAAGGGGATTCTTATCAAATGGTTGTTAATAGATTTAACAACTAACTCAAGGGGTTATATGTTAATGTTTGTTAATGGAATTAACAAATATTAAAATAAAGAAATAAAATTGTTTTATTTATTTATTAAAGAAAACCCTTGGGATTTTGAGTGGGAATTCATGGAAGAATGAGTGGGTTGAGTGGAGACTCCACTCACATGATGAGGGAGAGGTGGAGGCAGCCAAAAATTCGTGGCTGCCATCCCCTCCTATAAAAGGAGGGGTGAGAGCTCCCTCTCCCCCTACACACACTTGTGTCATCTCTTCCTCCCTCCTGTCGTTGCTCCACCACTTGTTCGTGCGCTTGGCGAAGCCCTGAGCAATGTTTTTCTCCACCACACCACGCCGTCGTGCTGCTGGAGTTCCGAGGGATCCTCTACTTCCGCGCCCCGCTGGAACGAGGGAACGGAGGTCGTCATCAACCGTACGTGTGACCGATCACGGATGCACCGCCGGATTGCGGTGCCATCTTCTCGCTATCAGGATCGGTGTGAGTACGACTACGCCAACAACGAGATTTGATCTCGTACCACTTTGAGTCTTCGAGGGTATGTGTTCTCTTTAACCCTCTTGTTGCCCGTTGCACTTCGTCTCCTAGATTAGATCTTGGCCTTTCGGGTATCTCTCGCGTAGGAAAATTTTTGTTTTCTATGCTACGTTCCCCTTCAGTGGTATCAGAGCCGGATCTATGCGTAGATGTTTTGTACGGGTAGAACACATAGGTGTATGTGGGCGTTGATGATCATGTTATTACCTCCTTGATTATTTTATGATCTTAGTGGCATAGTGGGATGAAGCGGCCCGGACTAACCTTACATGTCCACGTACATGAGACTTGTTCCACAACTGACATGCAACTTGTATTGCATAAGTGGCTTGCGGGTGTCTGTTTCTCCTACTATAGTTAAGATCTAATCTATGAAGGGTTGTTAAAAATGTGTTTATCAACGTTGTGGTTGATGTTCGTAGGTATGAACGGTTCTATACTCGAAAGCCCTAAGCCACGTAAAATATGCAAAAATAAATTAGAAGCGTCTAACTAGTTTTTGCTGGGCATGTGAATTGATATGGTCAATATTACAAATTTGATTATGAGATGATCTATTTTGTAAATTATTGATATACCGGAAGGTATCCATATGGTTGTCTTCTTATTGATGGACAATCAAGTTTGGGGTACCGTGGTACTTGGTACCACGCCGGTGGAATGATTGAGATCATACCATAATGCACATGATGGAGATCAAGTGCAAGAAGGACCATATCATATCACGTTATCCTTTCATGTGATGTTTGTGATGTTAATCCTTTTTATGCATCTTGTTTTGCTTAGATAACGTTGGTAGCATTATAAGATGATCCCTCTCACTTAATATCAAGATAATAATGTGTTCTTCCTTAAGTATGCACCGTTAAGAAAGTTCGTCGTTTCGAGACACCACGTGATGATCGGGTGTGATAGACTCAACGTTCGCATACAACGGGTGTTTTCAAGCCTAGCATGTATAGACATGGCCTTGAAACACACGCAATACTACGGTTCTACTTGGCGAGCCTAGCATGTACAGACATGGCCTCGGAACACGTAACCGAAAGGTAAAGCATGAGTCATATGGATGATATGATGAACATGTCGATGTTCGCCTTTGAAGCTACATCATCTCACGTGATGATCGGTTTTGTTGTAGTGAATTTGGTTCGTGTAATCACTAAAGACGACTAAGAGGGATGTTGTTTTTGAGTGGGAGTTCATGGCTTAATTTGAATTAACTTGAACTTATTTATCATGAACAACAAATCAAAGTGAATTTGCACAACTTGTAGTAGTCATTGGCATCCTCATAACTACCTTACACTTAGATTGTTAATTGAGATATAACTGTTATGATCTGGTAAATACCATTTAAGATTGGTACCGTATTAGTGAAATTTAAAATTGAGTCCTATTGTAGATTTTTGGTATTTCCTACCTAGCTCCATGTGGTTAATGATTGATTAATCTAGAGAGCAAATAATTCCTACTTAGAATCCAGAGTCATGGTTGCTTCCGTATTACTTTATCTTCAAAAGAATGTTTTGTTGATCAAGGTGATTTAGGGACTGAAAAGAGTTGTTTTCAGAAACAATCAAGTGAAAGATATATTGATATCTAGAAACTTATTTGTGGCAACATGACTGAGTATAATTTAGCGTGACAATGTTTGCTTATATTATCTGAATATATGCAATGATTGAAGACGCTAGGCGTTTGAATATTCCAAGAAATTGGATGCTAAAAATTATCCTCTAAATTCCTTCCTTCGAGCTATAGTAGCTTAATCATAAAATTGTTATGATGGGATGGATTAGAAGTATGGGTAAAGTAGTTTACCTTACTTGGAAATTGCTAAGAGTGGAATCTAGAAGAATGCTATTAATATGGTGATATTAGTAGAACAATCAAACTCAAAGTATGACTCAATGGGTGATAGTATATGACTAACACGCCAAAGAAAATGAGCTAGTAAGACTAGCATTATTTGATGTTGAATGATTCTTCTATAAAGGAAAGGGAATATTGAAAATAGAATTACAAATAGATATATGGCAGAAAAGAAGATAACTGGAAAAGTCCAGCTCAGGAGTATATACTTGATATACAAGATATAGATGTATTACTAGTTAACAAAGTATTTTTGGTATTTTGATACCACATTGGTTGGTATGAGTTGTCATACAAAGCAACACAATGAAAGAAATACAAGGGCCTAAAAGGAACTAGTAATAGATGTGGAATCGATTATGACAAGAACATAAATAAAGTGTTATTGTGTTCATTGTCGTATCGAACCAACCAGTCGAGATTTATTTGAAGAACTTAATAATTTTTTATTTTGTTCTAGTCTTTTGTGAGAACAAATGAGATTGTTCAAACTATGATCATATTCCATAATTGATGGATATGTTAATATAAATCATGTTGGTAAAGTAAACATCTATAAGACTAAATGCTAAACGTTGCAAGACGTTGAAGAGTTTCACTTAAATTGTGACACCACCATTTTAGTTCATATCGGAAAGGAAAACATGAAGGAACTCCATATTGATGGACTTCCGGAGTCATTTTATTGACGCTTGTGAGACCTCTTCCAAAAGATGACTAGAATTCCGTTCTTAAGCCAAAGTAGAATGGACGACTAATTTAGTGGAGATTATACATATTGATGTATATAGTCCATTATGTGTAGTCATGTATGGTGGATTAATTTTTCCTTCATAAAATTCTGTCGATGATTTAAGTAGATATGTGAGTATATCTATTTAAAGGGAACAGAGTTTGACATTTTGAATTGGTTCAAAAGGTTGTTAATATGAAGTTAAAATCAATGTAACAAGATAATCAAGTTTTTATGATTGGATCATAAAGGATAAAGTTTGAGTTACAAGTTTAGCAAAACATCTGAGAAGTTGCAAAATTGTTCTACAACTTATACTTCTCGAATACCCCACATTAGATTGGAGTATTCAAAAGACAAAATCAAACCCTGTTTGACATGGTAAGATTAATAAAATTGCCATTATATGTTTGTAGTTTATACATTAAGGACAACCGCTTTTACACTGAAAAGAGCACCATCATGATCCGTTGAAATTGACAACATATAAGATATGGTTTGGGTAATGACCTGAATTGTCATTTTTCTTAAGTTTTGGTATGCATAGCATGTGTAAAATGTTTACAACCAAAATAGGATAAATATATGTTTATAAGGTTATCCCAAATAAAACATTGGGTATTTATCCTATCACCGAACCAAAAGACAAATGTTGTTTGTCAGAAAGGGTTGATTTCTCGAGAAAGTAGTTCTTGCGAAACAAGTGAGTGGGAGCACGGTACAAACTCAACAAGATTACAGAATCTCCGTTATCATGTCAAGAGTAGCGCAGCACTGGAAGTTGTTCCGGGGTTTACTATTTTGACTAAGTAGAAGACACTACAAATGTTGTAGATACTTCAAAGGAGTTTGCGAACTGTAGCAGAAAAGTCCAAAAACTTTGTACTTTGAACAACTTGTGGTTTAAGTATAAAGTGTTGTTTTGACAACAAAGGACCTGGACCTTATAAAGGAAGCAAATGATGGGCACTGACTTCGTAAAATTGACTATGAGTCATTATATCCGCCATAGTATCCTTGTATGAATATCAAGTATGTGACTTGGTAGTCCTTTCAATAGGCATGATGCCTAACGATAGCAAAAGGGTCTATATAGCGACAAAGACATGGATACTTATCGAAAAGTTGTTTTCGACGAAGTTCAAAGAGTTCACTACTACAAGATTTTGATCTTCCGTAGTGATGCTTAGTCTTTGCAGATAGTTCTAGCAAAGTTACATATTATGATATGGATGTTGAATAACAAAACCAATTCTCCTCTCGAGGAAGTTTGTTCAAGGATGTGTACTTGACACAGTCTGAGAGTTTTGTAAAATTCAAAAGGTTGCTAGAAAGGCATGCGCACTTCAATGGTTGAAGTGAGCATAACGAAGTTGAAATCTTTACCTTAATGAAGTTATCAAAAGAGTTTGATTCCATCATGAATGATAAAGATGCTTGTAGAGTTACAAGAAATTAAGTGGGAGCGTTATGACATATTTCCAATACTTTATGTAGATGACATATGGTTGATTGGAAAATATGTATTTTAAATTAACACGGTTAAGATTTCATATTGATGAAAGGCTTAGAAGATATTGGGCATCGATATCTATAAAAGATGGATTGAAGCGCCTGATATGATTGAAGCCAAATTACATAGATGAAATATTGAAGTAAGTCAATATACAATTGATAAGAAGGAGTTCTTGTCACATGGAAAATAATTGAGCAAGATTCATGTGTTTTGACACATGATGAGCATCATTGAAATTGAGATTTCTAAGTCATGTTTCCATGCTATGTACACAACCAGATGAGTCCTATGCTATAAAATGTTATAGTAGGATAATTCATATGATGATTAGACAACAGTGGGAGAGATCCTTGTGTCATTTTAGAAATGCTAAGGATATGTTTTTCTATATAGTAATGACAAAATAATAGTTGTAATATGTTACACTAATAGTCTTGTCATTTATTCAAGTAATTTTATCTCAATTAAAATATGTGATGAAGGCTAGCACAATAGGATGGAAGAAAGTTCCATGCTGGATTTGAAAGAGTTTCAAAATTAAAATATTGTGACAGATACTACAACAAAGGCTAAAGTATATCGTTGTGTTGACAACTAATTATAAGCGTATTTTGTGTCAAGGAGTTCTTTATTGAACTTGGTGAATTTCCAAGAATGCTGAAACTATGAAGCTACATTTTCACAATGTTAGTAACATCAGTTTAAGCTGAGGAATTAAGGTATCACCGGAACTTGGTGAGTTTTCAAGAATGCTAACACTATGAAGCTACATTTTCACAATGTTAGTGACATCAGTTTAAGCTGAGGAATTAAGTTTTCACGAATTGACTATATATATACAAAGCCATCTCATTATAGAATGAGTGATGCGTGTAGACGCAAAGAACATGCAAATACAATAGGACCTGAACAGTTCAGATCTTTTTGATGATGTTTACCGCATGCGAAGCATGGTAATAACACTGGTACGCCATATGTGTTAAAGTGCTTACAGACTAGATTATTGACTCTAGTGCAAGTGGGAGACTGAAGGGAATATGCCCGAGAGGCAATAATAAAATGGTTATTATCTTATTCCTTGTTTATGATGAATGTTTATTTCTCATGCTAGAATTGTATTAACCGGAAACGTTGATACATGTGTGCTTAATAAACAAACAATGGTTCCTAGTAAAGCCTCTCTTTTAACTAGCTCGTTGATTAATAGATGATCAAGGTTTCCTGATCATGAACATTGGATGTTATTAATAACGGGGTCATGTCATTAGAAGAATGATGTGATGAACATATACCCAAAGATAATATAGCAATGCGATCAAGTCATTTAGTTTACATTGTTATATCAAACATACGAAGTAACTTATTCCTTAGACCATGAGATCATGTCAATCACTGATACCGGAAGAGTGCTTTGATGGCATCAAACGTCACACCGTAACAGGGTGACTATAAAGGTGTCGTTAAGTATTCGTAAAGTATTAGTTGAGGATCATGGATCAAGAGTGGGATTTGTCCATCCAAATGACGGAGAGATATACTCTGGGCCCTCTCGGTGATATCACATCGAAACCGCTTGCAAGCACGTGATATGATCACAAAGGATGTTATATCACGGGAACGAGAAAAGAGTACTTGTCGGTAACGAGATTGAACAAGGTATGGTTGATACCAATGATCGAATCTCGGACAAGTAAAATATCGCGAGACAAAGGGAATAGTTCACGGCGTTGTTGGTTCACACGATCACGAGAGTCATCGTTGAATATATAGGAGTCATCACGGATCTCCAGATCCCGCTGTTGATTATTGATCGGAGAGGAGTCTCGATCATGTCTATCTTATTCGCGAACCGTAGGGTGACACACTTAAGGTTCGATGACGCATTTGAGAGGATACGGAATATCGGAGAAAAGTTTGGACAGCACCGAAATTGTTTCGGGGAATATTTAAATAGTCACCGAAATTGTTTCGAGTAATTTTGAAATAGTTCAAGGGGATTCTTATCAAATGGTTGTTAATAGATTTAACAACTAACTCAAGGGGTTATATGTTAATGTTTGTTAATGGAATTAACAAATATTAAAATAAAGAAATAAAATTGTTTTATTTATTTATTAAAGAAAACCCTTGGGATTTTGAGTGGGAATTCATGGAAGAATGAGTGGGTTGAGTGGAGACTCCACTCACATGATGAGGGAGAGGTGGAGGCAGCCAAAAATTCGTGGCTGCCATCCCCTCCTATAAAAGGAGGGGTGAGAGCTCCCTCTCCCCCTACACACACTTGTGTCATCTCTTCCTCCCTCCTGTCGCTGCTCCACCACTTGTTCGTGCGCTTGGCGAAGCCCTGAGCAATGTTTTTTCTCCACCACACCACGCCGTCGTGCTGCTGGAGTTCCGAGGGATCCTCTACTTCCGCGCCCCGCTGGAACGAGGGAACGGAGGTCGTCATCAACCGTACGTGTGACCGATCACGGATGCACCGCCGGATTGCGGTGCCATCTTCTCGCTATCGGGATCGGTGTGAGTACGACTACGCCAACAACGAGATTTGATCTCGTACCACTTTGAGTCTTCGAGGGTATGTGTTCTCTTTAACCCTCTTGTTGCCCGTTGCACTTCGTCTCCTAGATTAGATCTTGGCCTTTCGGGTATCTCTCGCGTAGGAAAAATTTTGTTTTCTATGCTACGTTCCCCTTCAGTTGGCGCGGATGGACAAGCACGGCAGCGACGGGGCATGGCCGAAAATCAGAGATGAGCTACGGTGGCCGTGGCAGAGAGGTTCAGAGGACGAGATCGTGTCGAGGGAGAGGGAAGCGGCGGCGGATCCCGAGGGAGGATGGAGTGGACAGGCTAGGGCGGCGCCAGGTGAGGTTAGGGTTGCTTTATAGGGTCTAGGGGTGGCGGATCGCCGTCGAGTGGTCACTGTGCTGCCGTGGCGTCCATGGATGCTCGGCCGTACAACTGAAGACGACGGGGGCGTCTTCTGAAGGGGTACCGGGCCATGCGTGCGCTTAGTTGGGCTGGGCCGGGGTAGGTAGGTTAGTTGCTGCGCGCCGTGTGTTTTCTTTCCATTTTTGTTTTGTTTTATTGTTTTTTTTTTTGCATAAAACCAAATGGAAGAAAAGGATGGGGTTTTAAGTTAATAAAATTTAGGAAAATTTTTGGTTAATTGAGTTTTTCAAATATCCACTCAAAACTAATTTTTGTTTTCCAAAGTTTTCAAATTTAATTGTTGTTTGTTAATAAAACTAAAATTGGGTGAATTTTAATATTAATTAAACATTAATGTAAACAACATTTTAATAGGGTGACCCCTATGGTTTAATTTGATTAAATGGGTAGGTTTGTTTGGTGATTTCCATAAACTCAAGTTGGGTGCTGGTTTGAAGATTTTATTTGAGTTTGAAATGATTTGGAATTAATTGATTGAATTAATTGTTTGATTAAAACCAACAAATTAATAAGTGATCATTATGGAATAAAATGAAAGCAATTTGGTTGTTTTTATTTGAACTCTCATTTTGGAAATTGTAACATCACAAGGATGAAACAAAAGGGTTGAGTTTTGGTTTGAAATTCAAATAGAAAACAAAGGAAAACAAGGGAAAACAATTGGAAAACAAATGAAAACAGAGGAAAACAAATGGAAACCAAGCAAAACAAATGCAATCAACATGATGCCATGATGCAAAACATAAAATAACAGAGAGCAAAACATTCAAATGGCTATTTTTCATACTTGGGATGTTACAAAACGCCCCCCCTTGAAGGAATCGCGCCCCGAGATTCCTACTGAGAAAAGAAAAGGTCCGGAAACTTCTTGCGAAGATCCTCTTGAACTGTGACACGTGAAACACATCTTGCACCTTGGATAGACGTCAAGGAATTTGCAAACCACCGGAACATTTTCAAGTAAAGGGAGAGGTTTTGCATCGAGGGTGTATAGCTAAACAGAATTTGATTCATTTGTAGAATAGACTATGTGAAATGTGGTGATTCAGGAATGCTTCCTCGAAACAACCCCAGGTGATAGGAATGCCATCTCTCATAGCCTGGAATCAACAACAACAACAACAACCTTTTTGGCCAGATAGACTTTATATTTGGGAAGTTTTGATTAGACGCCGGTAGAAGAATTTAAGTGGAAAACAACAACAAGGTTTCAACGGACGAAAAGGATGTTGAGAAGAACAGGATATCAACATCGGGGAAAACGAGAACAAAACACTCCTGAGGTACTACGGAAAAACCCATCCGGGCTTCTAAAGGATCAATATCTACTGCTTAAGGAATAGAGGATTTGCTTCCGGGGCTTACACGCCTCCGTTCTCAATCGTGAGTAGGCAACATGATAAATCATGTCACAACCACCTCCATCCCTATGGTCTAGTAGATATAACCATCCTAGAGAAACCAGAATTCGTGAAATCCTAACTTGAAAGTTTAGATGAGAAGAGAAAATAACGTTGCACTTCCTTACCAGAAAAGGGAGGGTGGGTGGGGAAAGAAGAAAAAGAACAGAATTCCTACTCTCACGTTCATTTTTCCTATATAGCTACAAAATAGTTTCTAGACTCAACTGCGACCAGTAAAAAGGGATCCTACAGGCAGACAGGCTCTGATACCATTTGTCGCACCCGGACTTCTAGAGGACACTCGCCGTTCCGTTGAACAGTAGTAGATTGGATTACGGGGCTTACCGGCACCCGCGTCCTCTTACGAGTAGGCCAACACATGTATGTGTGACAACCAACCCCTATCTGTTCAGCGTCGACGTAAACTATCCCATAGAAATCAGGATACTTCCATTGACGTACTTCAAAACATACACACATGGTACGTCAACGGCGTTGAACAACTGATATCACAACAGATCTCTACGACACAAAAGATTGAAATAAGTTGCCAATAGCTCTCATTAGAGCAGAAATAGCAAATACAATCATCCAGAGGACACATGTCCCAACATATCATCATTACATCACAGCGGAAGCATTCAACTGGTCTGAGTACAGACAAGATCCAAATAGGCCTAAGAGGCCGGAAACGAAAAGACGGAGCCCATCCACGAAGTCTCGGATCCTGCCCGGGTCCGCTATCTACTCGTCAGCAGTCTCGCCATACTCCACGTCGTAGCCACCATGTAGATCCTCGGAAACGTAGGTCTGCGGAAACCACAGCCCCAAAGGGGTCAGTACATAAACGTACTGGCAAGCAAGACTCACAATTCACCAAAGTGTAACCCGTCAACACCAAGCACAGATGCTTTGGGTTCAACGGAAGAAGGGGATATAAAAGATGCTGCAACTGGCTGCGCTAACCAACTACAGAGAACTACAACTTCCAACTAACAGAAAGGGGATAAGATCGGGTATAGTAACCAACTATAGCTAACCACCAAACAAACCCATCCTGGATCTCGCCCCTTATCCAAAGAAGCAATCCGAGGATAACTCACACAGTTGGATTAATGATGGTTCAGATTATTGTGTCAATAAGCTTATTACTAGTCAAATTGTTAATCATTGGGTGTAAGGTTGTTAATCATTAGGTTAAAGTTGTCTTGAGTACTTGTTAGCCAGTACTTTCACCAAGTAATCCATAACCGCGGAAAACACGGCTTCTCGAGAAGATTATCCCTGCAAGGTTGCACCAATTTGGCCGTACACGTATGAATAACCCGCCAGATGGGATGCCTCCCACCAAGCGGGGCACTCAAGACAACTCAACTCTTCTTCGCATCAAGCCCAAAGCACCACGTGCTGTGCGTGCGCGGCTAATCGAGCCCCACGAAGAAAAGGGGACCCTCATAGCACTGGAAGACCACGCCGCCCTAAATGCCGACTACAAAAGTTCCACCCGGGATCCAAGGGCTCGCAAGATCATGCATGCAGCAAATGGAAAGCCCGAACTACGTGTGGCGATTTGGACGAGATGCGAATCGAATCAAATTGAGGGGGCGCCCATACTCGCTTCCCACATGCGGTTAGTGCGCTCATCATGGATCAGTAGACAAGACCCTTTTCCTATTAGGGTCGACACTAGCAGGCCTCAAAACCACCCTGGGCCTCCTGCCGGTGCCTTATCATCAAATTATTATTATTAACAACATTAGCATGACTGATTGATTAAACATCGAGCCCCCAGAACATAACGGAATAATAATAACAGAAAGTAACGGGTAACAGACTCGAGCAAAACAACCTAAGCATGCTAGTAAGACACAGGCAACAAGCAAAAGGTTATAGGTATGGAGGTGAGGCAATATCAGGTTTAAGGGATTCATGTGATAGGTTCGGAGAAACAAGCAACGATACATATGGCTAGCAGAAATAGACAACGGAAAGTATCGGTAACCAGTGTTGAAAGGAACACAGTGGTTCATGTGAGTGATAACTTGCCTGCAAAACCCAGTAGCCTGGTACTGAGCTAACTCCTTAGAAGGGGTGTCGTAAGGATCGTCGGTCTCAACGTCGTCGTGTATCCGAGAAGAAGCAAACAAACAATGCAGAGAGATAAACAATCAATATCATGGCATAGTGCACAAACATGGGATGATGCATGGCCATTTAATTGATGCATAGAAATAAACTAGTTGAAAAGATAACAACATGATTAAATGGACCCACATGCAACTGAGTTGCATATGAAAAACCCATGAATTATGGTTGAATTAATTGTTTTACAACTAATCAAATTGTGTAAGTGAATTAGCATGATGCATGGATGAGGAAAACAACAAAATAACAACAATAGAATCAAATGGAAATAAGGTTTACCAAGTTTAGAAATTCATTTATTAAGTGTTGGAATTTTGGTTACTTAAAGGTGTTACACAAGCATTTGTTGTTTTCATCAAGTTTAATTGTTCAAAATAGATAACAAAGTTCATATTTGAAAAGAACACCAAATTTTAGGTGGATTACATGTTTCACTTGTTGAAAAAGGATTTCAAATAAATTATTTATGAATTAAACAAGTTAAACAAGAATTAAATTGGAATTAATTCAAGTGTGGATGTTAATTGAATTTTTATTTGATCAAAACATTAAACCAAGTTCATATTTGAAAAGTTTATGCTTTGATGGTTTGAAAACATATTTTATATGTCCCAAAAGAATTTGATTTGATCAAGTTATGAATTTAGCAATATTAAATGATTTAAACAAGGTTTAAATCATTTAACCAATTTTAATTATTCAAAACATGGAACAAATTTTATATTTGGAAAGAGGGTTTAATTTTGCATGGAAAACATATTTCATTTGTGGAAATTGGATTTAAAATGAGCAAGTTATTATTTTAGCAATTTTAATTGAATTAAACAAGGTTTAAATGGTTTAGGCAATTTTAATTATTCAAAACAGGAAACAAAAATTATATTTGAAAAGGTTATTTGAAATAGCATGGAAAACATATTTTATTTGCATTTATTGGATTAATAATGAATTAGTTATTGATTTTAGAAATTTGCATTTGAATTATTTGGATTCAAATTTAAGTTGCATTTGGAAAATTCAAAACAGTACACAATTTGATTATTTAAATAGACAATTAAATTTAGAGCAGCAAACATATTTAGAGTTTTTTATTTGGAGTCATATTTTAAAAGTTATTAACAAATTAAAACAGGGGACCAATCTGTTAAAAACATGGACTAGTTTTTGATTACAGAAATTCAGAAAAACAATTGTTACCGCACCCAGTGCTAGCCCAGACACTGCCAGGGGGGCCCAGGGCCTCGCTGTGCTTGCGTGGACAGTGTGCGACTGACAGGGGGCCCGCCCTGTCAGCGCTGCGGCAAAAAGTGGGGTTTTTTTGCGGAGCCGAGGGATCGAACCCAGGATCTCTCGCTCGTGCACAGGGTCAGTTACCACTGCGGTGGCTTGCGTTCGTTTGTTAGATACAGATGCGCAACAAAGGTAATGTTCAGATGTGCAAGTTCCTGAAACTTTAACTGAACCAAAACCTGCGTTCGACAGAGAGACGACGGTGCTCATCGGCGGTGTGCCTTGGCTGTGCCGTGGTGGTGGATGCAGTATGGGTGCGGGAGGATGCTGTGGTGACGTGCACGGTGGTTGCGCACCGAGAGGAAAGGATGAGGGAGACAGTGAGCTCACCGCGGTGGAGTTGTGGCGGAGGCCCGAGGCAGACGGCGTGGACGACGGTGTCGCGGACGGCGGCGGCGATCCCGTCGGTGTTGAGCTCGACGTCGGTGTCCAACAGCGCGGGGAAGGGACGGTGGTTTCGTTCCCGTGGTTGGCGCGGATGGACGAGCACGGCAGCGACGGGGCATGGCCGGAAATCAGAGATGAGCTACGGTGGCCGTGGCAGAGAGGTTCAGAGGACGAGATCGTGTCGAGGGAGAGGGAAGCGGCGGTGGATCCCGAGGGAGGATGGAGTGGACAGGCTAGGGCGGCGCCAGGTGAGGTTAGGGTTGCTTTATAGGGTCTAGGGGTGGCGGATCGCCGTCGAGTGGTCACTGTGCTGCCGTGGCGTCCATGGATGCTCGGCCGTACAACTGAAGACGACGGGGGCGTCTTCTGAAGGGGTACCGGGCCATGCGTGCGCTTAGTTGGGCTCGGCCGGGGTAGGTAGGTTAGTTGCTGCGCGCCGTGTGTTTTCTTTCCATTTTTGTTTTGTTTTATTATTTTTTTTTTTTGCATAAAACCAAATGGAAGAAAAGGATGGGGTTTTAAGTTAATAAAATTTAGGAAATTTTTTGGTTAGTTGAGTTTTTCAAATAGCCACTCAAAACTAATTTTTGTTTTCCAAAGTTTTCAAATTTAATTGTTGTTTGTTAATAAAACCAAAATTGGGTGAATTTTAATATTAATTAAACATTAATGTAAACAACATTTTAATAGGGTGACCCCTATGGTTTAATTTGATTAAATGGGTAGGTTTGTTTGGTGATTTTCATAAACTCAAGTTGGGTGCTGGTTTGAAGATTTTATTTGAGTTTGAAATGATTTGGAATTAATTGATTGAATTAATTGTTTGATTAAAGCCAACAAATTAATAAGTGATCATTATGGAATAAAATGAAAGCAATTTGGTTGTTTTTATTTGAACTCTCATTTTGGAAATTGTAACATCACAAGGATGAAACAAAAGGGTTGAGTTTTGGTTTGAAATTCAAATAGAAAACAAAGGAAAACAAGGGAAAATAGTTGGAAAACAAATGAAAACAGAGGAAAACAAATGGAAACCAAGCAAAACAAATGCAATCAACATGATGCCATGATGCAAAACATAAAATAACAGAGAGCAAAACATTCTAATGGCTATTTTTCATACTTGGGATGTTACACACAACATGTATCAAAATCGTATTAAAAAGAAAAATTTACAGTAAATTCAGAAGGGAAAAGAAGTACAGGCACAATCATACACTGCCTGCCCTGGTGTTGAGTTCCGTTTCAATAGCTTCTATTAGTAGCAGGGGTGCTTCAAAAAACTTGGCAAAAAAACCATATCTTGCAGATTAGGAGTTGAATCAACCCTGTGGTGACTTGGTACTACATATGGATGGAGAGTATAGGAGCACCAACGCAGGTCAAGGATTCAGTGGAGGCGGGAGGGGGGCTTACGTGTAGTAGGACTTGGAGAAGGTAACAATGATAGTTAGTTTTGACCATAGATCCCACGAAGGACGCTGGCCTGGACGCCGAGTTAGATCCGAAAGTCGCGCCGGCTATAACGCGCTGCCGCCAGAAAGATTGATATGAGGGGGAGCAGGAGACACGAGACGACAACATTCTTGTGGCGGCAACCGGAGAGAGCACGTCGTCGGAGAAAGTAGGTGTGGCCGCAGAAGGAGCCGGTCATAGGCGGGGTGCCAACCGGCGGCGCACGGGATCGGGTGTGGGGAGGTTGGCTCGCTGCACTTGGCTGATAAGAGACTCGGGCGTGCAGGTTGAATTCAAGTACTACGACGACAAACTAAAGTGTAAAAAGACACGAGGAGCGACGACGGGAAACGATCGAACAAAAATGCTATGTTGGCAGACGGCGGAGCGGAAGATGGGTGTTGACGACAGGATGCGGCTTACAGACGGTTGAAGGAAACAAATTCTTTTTTAAGATAGTAGAGATAATCTCCACAAGTGAGTCTGTCCACTCCCAAAGAACAAAAACAACAGTTCAACTTCAATGGAGTACTGTCTTCCAAACCCGATGCATACAATTTCCAATAGATACAGATAACCTCTTTGAAGCGCCACGGTATATGTTAATCCTTGCAGGTCTCGATGGAGAATTTCAAGATATTCACAACATCTATCAAAATCTTATTAAAAAGAAAATTTTACACTGAATTCAGAAGGGAAAAGAAGTACAGGCGCAGTCATACACTACCTGCCCTAGTGTTGAGATCCGTTTCAATAGCTTCTATTAGTAGCAGGGGTGCTTTAAAAAACTTGGCAACAAAACCAGATCTTGCAGATTAGGAGTTGAACCAACCCTGTGGTGACTTGGTACTACATATGGATGGAGAGTATAGGAGCACCAACGCAGGTCAAGGATTCAGTGGAGGCGGGAGGGGGTGCTTACGTGTAGTAGGACTTGGAGAAGGTAACAATGATAGTTAGTTTTGACCATAGATCCCACGAAGGACGCTGGCCTGGACGCCGAGTTAGATCCGAAAGTCGCGCCGGCAATGAACGCGCCGCCGGCGGCGAGATCGATACGAGGGGGAGCAGGAGACACGAGACGACAATATTCTTGTGGCGGCAACCGGAGAGAGCACGTCGTCGGAGAAAGTAGGCTCGGCCGCAGAAGGAGCCGGGCATAGGCGGGGTGACAACCGGCGGCGCACGGGATCGGGTGTGGGGAGGTTGGCTCGCTGCGCTTGGCTGATAACAGACTCGGGCGTGCGGGTTGAATTCAAGTACTACAACGACGGACTAAAGTGTAAAAAGACACCAGGAGCGAAGACGGGAAACGATCGAACAAAAATGATATGTTGGCAGACGACGGAGCGGAAGATGGGTGTTGACGACAGGACGCGGCTTAGAGACGGTTGAAGGAACCAAATTCTTTTTTAAGATAGTAGAGATAATCTCCACAAGTGAGTCTTTCCACTCCCAAAGAACAAAAACAACAGTTCAACTTCAATGCAGTGTCTTCCAAACCCGATGCATACAATTTCCAGTAGATACAGATAACCTCTTTGAAGCGCCACGGTATATGTTAATCCTTGCAGGTCTCGATGGAGAATTTCAAGATATTCACAACATCTATCAAAATCGTATTAAAAAGAAAATTTTACACTGAATTCAGAAGGGAAAAGAAGTACAGGCGCAGTCATACACTGCCTGCCCTAGTGTTGAGATCCGTTTCAATAGCTTCTATTAGTAGCAGGGTTGCTTCAAAAAACTTGGCAACAAAACCAGATCTTGCAGATGAGTTGAACCAACCCTGTGATGACTTGGTACTACATATGGATGGACAAGATAGGAGCACCAACGCATGTCAATGATTCAGTGGAGGCGGGAGGGGGGCTTACGTGTAGTAGGACTTGGAGAAGGTAACAATGATAGTTAGTTTTGACCATAGATCCCACGAAGGACGCCGGCCTGGACGCCGAGTTAGATCCGAAAGTCGCGCCGGCTATGAACGCGCCGCCGCCGGCGAGATCGATACGAGGGGGAGCAGGAGACACGATGTTAGAGTACGTGATGGGCCTGGGCCCATTAGTCTTAGGGTTTGCTTAGGGGTCAAGTAAGTCGTGCTTGGGAGTCAAGTAAACCTCTCTATATATGGAGAGGAGATGTATCAATCTAATCAAGCAAGAATTAAGAAGGAAAACCCTTCCCCTCTTGCCCGGCCGTGGGAAAAGAGCCCACGGCCGGCTTTCTCGCGCCCTCGCAGCTCTCTCTCTCCCGCTCAAACCCTAGCAGCCATAACATCGGGTATCAGATTCCTCGGTTGCGATGTCTTCGGGCTTGTCCACTGCCTCCGCCGTGATCGCCTCGTCGGGCGCGCCCACCACCATGGCGCCCCCGCCGGCGTCTGCGGCCCCGGCCGCGCCGGCTCGGGAGCCCGCCCCCATCCTCTCGATCCAGGAGCTCACACGAGACGCCAGTATTCTTGTGGCGGCAACCGGAGAGAGCACGTCGTCGGAGAAAGTAGGCGCGGCCGCAGAAGGAGCCGGGCATAGGCGGGGTGACGACCGGCGGCGCACGGGGTCGGGTATAGGGAGGTTGGCTCGCTGCGCTTGGCTGATAGGAGACTCGAGCGTGCGGGTTGAATTCAAATACTACGACGACGGATTAAAGTGTAAAAGACACGAGGAGCGACGACGGGAACGATCGAAGAAAAAGGCTATGTTGGCCGACGACGGAGCGGACCATGGGTGTTGACGACAAGACGCGGCTTAGAGACGGTTGAAGAAACGAAAAAAAATTTAAGATAGTAGAGAGTAGAGAAATGTGATGTGTTTATTCACGTAGCAGACTGAGATTGTCCAATAATAAGCATTGTGAGGTAAGTCGTTTAGTAATAGTGAAAGAACTTACGGTTTATATCTCGATCTCACGTACCCCTTCGTCCGCGGCTCCCAGGAAAAAGGCGATTACGGCATCCGGCTCCTGCCGGCGGCCGTGGCCGATCTGCTCGGTCTCCCGTGGCCTTAGGGCCATGGAGACTTGGTGGATCTGGTTACTTGCCGGCGGGAGGGCTCCGTTTTCAGCTGTTTTTTTGTGTTTTGTTAGGGTTTGTGTCCCATCGAGGAAGACGAGGCGGCGGCTCCTTGAAGTTGGAATAAGATCCTCCCCGCCTAGCCCCCGTTTCGGTGATGCGTCTAACATCATCCGAGGGCGTGTGGAGGTGTGTCTCCGGTGGATCTCATGGGATTCGGTCGGCGTTTGTGTTTGGTGGATCCACTTGGATCTAGTATTTGTTCGTCTATGTTCGTGTGTCTACAAATTGGATTCTTCTGATCTACGCTTCTCTTCATCGGCGATGGTTGCTGGTCTAGGGCGCTGGTCCTTTGTGGCCGTAGCACGACGACTTCCCGACTGTCTACTACAACAAGGTTTACCCGGCTCCGGCGACGGAGGGGCCATGACAGCGGCGCGCCTTCGGCTCGCTCCAGTGCTTTTAGTCGTCGCTAGGTGGTCTACGGACCTGGATGTAATTTCTATTATTTCTAGTGTTATTTGTACTACCATGGTTGTTGATGAATAGATTGGAAGTTTTTTCGCAAAAAAAAAAAGAAAGAACTTACGGTTTGGCGCTGACATAGTAGTAGTTATTTATTAAAAATATTTATATATTCATGAAATAACTTTATATATTCAAAGCAAAATAAAAAATGTCCAAATACATTATCCGTAGATCCGATACGGTCGACTGTGTGGGCGATAATCAAGAACGGATGTTTCCACGACGATTTTCAGTGGATTGCCGGTAAGATATAGATCTTGCCCCTGTGGCTGTGGCTTCAGTGTCAACATGGGGTTTGGGGTTCTCGTGGGCTATTCCCCTTCTTATTTAGTTCCGCGATATCTCTCCAAAATCTAACCAAGCAGGAATATCTGCTCTGTGGTGCGTCCTCGTAGAATACCCCACCTGTCAGCGTCAGCAAAATCTCAGGAGCCCACCTCTGATTACATAGGAATTCCCTCCCACAAGTCACCAGTCTGCCGAGCCAGTAAAGAGCCCCCAAAAAAAAACGAAACGTTCTTTTCGTGCCGCTCGCTCGCGATTCGTGAACCTGCCCTTTCGTTGGTAGCTAGGGTTCCACCCGCCGTCACCCCTGCACCGCCATTGGCCCTGCCCTGAAGCTCCAGCAGCACGCCGGCCTCCCAAGCGCCGGTGTTCGCCTCTCTATGCGCCTCCTCTTTGGTTTCCCCATCTCCTCCCTCCATCCCCGACCGACGACGCTTCCCGGACCGGTGACGTCCTCCCCGACCGGCGACGCCTCCTAGACCAGCCACGTCCTCCCCGACCGTCTCCCGTCCTCCCAAGGAAGCTCCACCTCTCCAGCAAGGTTGTTCCCCCAAACGAAACAAGCCATCCTTAAACTCGCTCGGCAGATTGAGATGTCAACCTCGCAGTCAACGGTAAATACTCGAGATTTGGTAGTTGATTCGATAGGTTTGCTACTAACATTGCTGTGATGGTCACCTTGTTGTGTTGTGATTGTATAGTTTGTAGTGTACTGTACTACATTACCTTTCTTTCCATGTTCATGGACAGAAAGAGTTCTCTGGATAACCACTGCTAATTAGTGGGGGTACAGGAAAGGCATGTATGAGACTGGCTATTGTTGTTCCCCCGAATGAAACAAGCCATCCTTGAACTCGCTCGGCAGATTGAGATGTCAACCTCGCAGTCAACGGTGCATACTCTAGATTTGGTAGTTGATCCGATAGTTTTGCTGCTAACATTGGTGTGATGGTCATCTTGTTGTGTTGTGCTTGTATTGTTTGTACTAAATTAGCTTGAACTCTTTCCATGTTCATGGGCAGAAATAGTTCTCTGGATAACAAATGCAAATTAGTGGGGGTACAGAAAAGGCATGTATGAGACGGGCTATTGATGCCTAGCAGAAGGCTATACTCCATAGATCACTGTTAGAATGGCTGCTTATATTCTCTATTGATTTCCTGTAAATATTCAACGTAAAATATAATTACAGGATGTAGAATTAAGATGTCCCGAAAAATGTTGGCCGTGTACCTATTACATAGGTTTCATATCGGTATTGTTCTTTTTTTCCCATTTATTGTATATCTGTAGTGGTTTCTTTTCTGTAATAGAGCTGCTAGGCTGTAGATTAATATGTGGGTTTGAATATGCGGTGCTTAAGCTTGTAATATATGGAAGACTGAGTGGTGTTGCACAGTTTTTGTAACTGATAACCTGCAAGAAGGTAAATAATATTGCCTCGCCGATTGCTCTATTTCGCTCCCTCCAAGCTGGTTCGCTTCACAAGGTGGTGGTCTACACCATTAGTACTCACAATCTTGTTTGGGTATCCGGTTATGGACAGGGTATCTCGTGTCCGAGCTATGTACATCCGTGAATTTCTGCGCTGCAAGATCGAGTCACAACATCCGTGCTGTTCTTTGTTATGGTATGTAGGAACGGGATATCATTTTTCAGGTTCTCTGATGATATGGAATGCCGAGTCTTGTTCCTGCTGCTTAGAGGAAATTTGTAATTGTAGTGGGCTTACATTTAATTGAAATAATAAACTCTCGGGGATGGATACAAGGTAGCAGGAATGTCTGCAGAGATTGACTGTTGTGTTGATCGTACGCCTTTTAGCCGTGGTAAGAAGGTGGTAATGTAAATTATAATGTATGTTTCCTTACTGGGGAGGCTGAATTTTCCCAAACTGTTGGTCGTCCATGCTTCATATGGAAGATTACTTGATAGGAATCTGTTATACCTGGGTATGCTTTCATGTCTGCATTTTTTTTCGCTCGTGTTTACTTGTTAGAAAGAAAACATGTCATCCAACAGCAACAGCACATTCTATATTATGTCAAACACAGCTCTGTAAACTATCTTGATTTACTCAACACTTTTCGTACGAATTACTTTAGTTCAGTATGGATGGATCTCATTCGTAGTGGTGTGTGTATTATGTAATGTTTTTCACTCTTAATGTTAGAGGATAAAACATTTATATGTTCTCTTCTGTATAAATTAACATGATTAAAAATATTTTTAAGAAGGTTGAGTGCTAATTACACAAGTTGAAAGATTAAGTTGCCTCCGATCTGTTTTCTGGGAATACAGTTCAAATTTTAATAGTGTTATAGTCATATTCTTAGAGGTGTGACCTTACAGTAAGCGTCGCAAAGATCTACCAATTCGAGAAACTATCAACTATGTGGAGAGCATGCATGGTAATTTGTTTTCCGACATAAATGTCAAACATTTCATATCTCTGTAGTTCTAGAGGTGCTCTTTTCCTCCGTCTTATGCTAATTCTGGGTAAAAAATTAGAATTGATTTCACACATGACGCATGGTTCCTCATCTTCTGCATTGCAGTATCATACTAGCAGTGTACTGCTTGATGCTTTCGTTGAGTTTATTAGTGTATTTTCTTTTCATGAGATGATCCTTATTTTAGTAATATATTGAACTGATTTGCATAGGTAAAATACCATATGACATCTGTGGTCTATGCATAGAAGCGATGCCTTTTCTAGTAATATTTGTGTATTCAAATGTTGTTAGCTGTTTTACATAACAATAATTAATTCCCAAATCAGTTGCGTACAACATTGATATATATAATCGAAGCGGGCATTTACTGGTTAGGACGCTAGAAAAATAAATTACGATGTATAATGTCTAAGATCTGCGAGACACATGTGTTGGTCGAGTCTTCTAATAGTATGGTTAGTATCGTGTGGAGTCCAACTAGGTTTAGGTTTGAGTCAGTTTTGTTTTGGGTCTGGCTAACCGACCAGGGATTTGCCTCTTATATAAAGAGAGCCAAGGGTTAGGGTTTTATATAGGGGTTGAAAATTATGTAGAA
Source organism: Alopecurus myosuroides (assembly GCA_028641055.1). Classification (NCBI taxonomy): domain Eukaryota; kingdom Viridiplantae; phylum Streptophyta; class Magnoliopsida; order Poales; family Poaceae; genus Alopecurus; species Alopecurus myosuroides. Next base: position 27,463,864 of record CM054059.1, on the reverse strand, counting down.
CTAAAAGTTCCAGTTTAGCACCGCCCCTATGGGATCGGCATGTAGAGGGCGTCTCCGGTGTTCGTCAGTTATCTTTGAAAATAAAGGTACGACCGCACGAGTGCTATATATTGAATTGTCAAGAGTTATCGTGCGTGCGAGAAGGCTCTTGGAACTACCAAGGGTTGTCGAGCTTGGCGTGAGACCTGGTGTTTATCACCTTGTTGCTCGTCTAAATTTATCCAAATTCTTCAGGTTGCGTGTATCGCTCACGTGATTGGGAGGATAGTTATCTCGGTGGTTCTTGCGATGAAAGATCGGGCAAACATCTACATCATCTGGTATCAGACCGTCAGGTTTATCACCGCGAGGGAGTTCGTCCAGTTGAAGATGAAATCTGCAGGTTTGCAAAGATTGGTGGATTTGTTTTGCTGGAATTGTTCAAAGGAAGGACGCAGAGTTGCCAAGGTTTGCATCTCTGCGCATCAAGAGAGAAAGTCACCAAGTTGGCGTGCCATCTCAACGAGTTGTTTCTTGATCGAATTAGTATTGAAAAGTATGTTTCTGCATGGAGAGGGCAACAAGGAAAAGAAGATTCGTGGTTTAGTTTTTTGTCTGTTCGTATGTGGAGTTTGGATCCGATCAAGGCAGTATTTTTGGGGGCCAATATACGTACAGGTATTTTCAGGCCCGTTTCAGCAAAGGAAAGTTACGCAAATGTACAAGATTTCCCCGCAAAAAAAAAAATGTACAAGATATTTTTTTTTTTTTGCATTGTACAAGATTTGAGGAATTGATTTATCTTGGCAATCGGATCTAGCTGTAGCGGAGTAAAAAAAAATAGGAAGGTACAAGTGGTATTCAGGGAGCTAATCAATTCTTTTTAGGTTAGCAAAGGGATTGAAAAGTTTGCTACCTGAGATTATTTTGTGGCGAGCCAGACAAAAGAAACGGAAATAAAAAGGAAAGACATCACGTGGTGTGGTCGTGAGGAGAAAAAAAATGGACTTGATTGGTACTGCTTTCTGCGCGTGCTAAAAGAAACAGTTAAAAAAACAAATAAGGAGGCACACGTCTGGAACTTGCACCCGTTGGCGTATTCCGCTAATTTGGATTCTTAGTGTATGGGAATTTGTCATGCTACAGTTGGGATAATTTGTGTAGTACATTTACACGTTGTAGTTTGTCGAATTGTGTGTCTCAATCTAATTGATGGTGCCAAACATGGAGGACGTCAAGAATAAGTCTAGCCATGCCGGGAGAGAGGATGTGTTGTGACAGGTCAGCAAGACTTGAGGATTGGAGAAGAATCGTGGCGATATGAAGATTTGGCGCCTTAAGCGTCAGGGAAGAACTTCCGACGTTGAGGACAACGCCTTCCCAAGAAGGAGAGGATGATACAGGCATCTACTGGTTAGCATGGCGGGACAATAAATTACAATGTACAATATCTAAGTTCTGCAAGCCGCATGTGTTGGCCAAACATTCTAATAGTCATGTTTGTATCGTGTCGAGTCCAACTAGGTTTAGTTTCGAGTTAGTTTTGGTTTGGTTCTGTCCAACCGACTAGGGATTGACGTTTTATAAAATTATGTAGAACTAAAAGTTCCAGTTTAGCACCGTCCCTAGGGGATCGGCGGGTAGACGGTGTCTCGGGCATTCGTCGGTTATCTTTGAATATAATCGTACGAGTGTTCTTGAATTGTCAAGATTTATCGTGCCTGCGATAAGGCTCTTGGAGCTGCCAAGGGTTGTCGATCTTGGCGTGAGGCGTGGTGTTTATCACCTATTTGCTCGCCTAAATTTCTCTAAGTTCTTCAGGTAGCATGTATCGCTCACGTGATTGGGATGATAGTTACACTAGTGAAAACAGGTGCACTAGTCCCGGTTGGTAAGTGACATGTGTCTCGGTTGTGCAACCGGGATGGGTCAGCCGGGACAAATGCCCTCCCCCATTGGTCTCAGTTGTGCCAGAACCCGGGACAAATAGGGCTGACCACGTGGCGAATCTGGCCAGGGGGATTAGTCTCGGCTTTTAACACGAACCGGGATGAATGCCTCCTCTGCCGCGGCAGACTTTTTTTTTCGCTTTATTGTTTTGCCTTTTTATTTTCTGTTTTGCGACCAATTCCATTTTACGATACCGCTGTCACCATACACTGATAAGGAGCCTTGTTGGCCCCTCCCCGGACCTTCCAGATCCCATGAGAAGACAGGAGCCCGGTGGCCCTTCCCCGGACCTCCCGGATCCCACGACAAGAGAGGAGCCTCGGTGGCCCCTCCCCGGACCTCCGGGATCCCACGAGTGAATAAGTAATACATAGATATAGAAAAATAAGGAACACTTATATTACAGAAACTAAGTATATCGATCATATTACATGACCGATTGAATTACAAAATAAAATTTAGCCCGCAATTTCCTCCTGAATTGCTCGTATGCGGTCCCTTGGTAGAAGACCGTCCCGAAGCCGTTCGATCTAATATAAAGAAGAGTGGTCAATATATATGAATGAAACTAAGTAACTTAAATAGATGGTAATAATAAAAATTGACGACTGACGTACATGAAGGTGGTTCCCGTCTGACGAATGAACTCGCAGACGTAGTATCCACACAAGGTGGTTCCTGTCTTTGTTCCAGTTCATGTGTTTGTTCCAGCGCCATTCCTGTAGCCATTGGCGGAGGGTGAACAAAACATAAGACGGGGGCAATTTTATAGAAAACATAAAAATATATAAAAAAGATGGCCAACTCATATAATAGAAATAACAATAATTAGATGGAGATGTTGTGATGATATATTTTCACGCAAAACATGTCTATATCTATGGTTAACTTAAAAATAGCGAGAGAGAAAATCGAACGAATCACATCCGTCCACGACGTCGATCGAATAGCGTATGTCGCTTCAATGTTAAGTACCAAAATCACCTAGATAGACGCTCTATTAGTTAAGACGCGCATCGCCTGTGAAATATTACTAGTATCTAACTTGTTCTAAAACGTGCAAATTTATATCTACGTAAAAAATAGAAAATTTGTAACAGTTAATTAACTAAGTGAAGTGATGAACATCTAAATTAGCTAACCTAGTCAGGTTCATTAATTAACTAAGTGAATTGATGACAGAGACAAGGGACAGGGACAGGCAGGGACACAGCGGCCGCCTGCCTCGTAATCCCCAACCGCCCTCCCTTCCCCAACCGCCTGCGAATCCCCCACGCCTTTAATTAATGCTCCTAACCGCGGCCACGCATGGTCAAAGTGGCCGCCGCGCCTTCCCCCACGTCCCCACGTCTTTAATTAATACCCTGAACTGCGGTCACGCGCGGGCAAAAGGGACCACTGGCCAGCGACCCAGTGGCCGCGTCGCGTTCCCCCACGTCCCCGCGTCTTTAATTAATACCCCGAACCGCGGTCATGCGCGGTCAAAAGGGCCCAGTGGCCAGCGACCCAGTGGCTGCCTCGCCTTCCCCCACGTCCCCCACTTCCCAACCCGTGGCCACGAACGGTCAAAAGGGCCCACCGACCAGCGAGCCAGTGGTCGCCTCGGCTTCACCGCAAATTCAATGCACCTGCAACCGCCGCCACGTTCTCGCCGCCGGTTGGCATGCCATGCCCGCCCCGGTCCTTTTTAAAGGGACCCCGCCGCCCGTACACCGGCACACCCCACCCCTCAGCACAAAACCTTACCCTAGCCCAAAAACGAGCACGAGGTCGGGTCCTCCAGGGGCAGCGGCGGCGGACAGAGAGGCCGCAGCGGCGGCGTCCTACCCCCCACCCCCACCGCTTGAGGCATTCGGCTTCGGTCCCTGCGGCATGCGGATCGGGGCTACCCCGCGCTTCCCAGCACCACCTCCGGCCTCGCACCCGCCGCCTCGCGCCGCGCCAGGAAAGCGGCTTCACCGGTACGTCTGGAAGGAGGAGGCCACGTGGCACTGTCAGCACGCCACGCCAGTCTTCTGGCCGGACGTCCACCTCCCCGACGGCTGGCACCTCAACCCGCAGCGCATCCCGGTACCGGCGTCCCGACCAACGAAGCTCGGGCCGAGGAGGTAGCTCGCCAGCGCGCGCTCCTGTCGGCCCACCTCCTCAGGGACCCCGCCTACGCGCGAGACTCCCCGAACTGGGACGTGTGGTTCCAGCAGGAGCACGACCAGCACCGCCTCTCCTACTTCGCCAGGCCCCCGAATCCGAAGGCCAACGCCGACACCTACCCAGCGCCGCCGCCCGACAGCGAGCCGGAGCTGTGGTTCGAGGAGGACATCGTCGACGACGAGGACGACTCCGACATGCAGGCCGCCTACGAGGCCTCCTGCCGCTCCCTCGCCGAGGACGAGATAAGGCGCTGGGAGCAGGTCCTCGCCTGCGCGGCCGCGGAGGCGGTTGCCGACGCCGACACGGCCGCGATGCCGCCCCCTCCACCGTCGGCGCCGTGGTAGCAGGCGATGAACGCCCAGATGGAGGCGTCGGAGGACCAGCCCCCTCCACAGCCGCTGCCCCCTGACCTCGAATACGGCATGAGCTGGGCCTGGACGGAGGGCGCGCCCCCGATGCCTCCGCCGCTGGAGGGTGTCCCCCAGCTGCCTGCCCACCTGTGGTAGCGGCCTCCCTACCACTGCATCTCCTCCGACGAGGAGGACTAGGCCGAGCCCGGCGCGCCCCCGGCCAAGTAGTTAGCTAGGTTTGCCCCCCCCCCCCCCCCAGAGAAACGGCCGGCCGCCTGTGGCCACGCCACCGCCCCATGCATGTAAGGATGGTCAATAGGGCCGTCATCCAGAAAACGGCCGGCCGCCTGTGGTCGTGCCGCTGCCCCCATGTAAGCATCGGCACTCGGGCCTTTTATCAATGAAATCGCTTCCGCCCAAAATTCGTCCCCGGCCAATCCATGGCCAAGCTAATGCAATAAACGGCCGGAATCTTTCTATCCATCCCCGCCGCCGTCAGGGCTTCGCCTAGGCTAGTCCGGTCGGTCCCGGGTGGTTGCTCGGTCTGGAGAGAGGGCCTGGATATTTATACTAATGGGCCTCTAGTCCCGGCCCGTGCAACCAACCGGGACTAGAGGTACCCCTTTGGTCCCGGTTGGTGCCACGGGCCGGGACCAGACGTATTTCGAAATTTTGTGCTACCCTGCGCGCCCAAATGTTTTAGCACCAAAATTTGAAAAATTGTTTGAATATGCAAATGAATAACTTCTATATACTTTCGAATTTGACAAACATTTCAACATGAAAAGTGCTTGAATTTGCATAACTAATTCAAAATCCATTTTCTGCTTAACTAAATAATTATTCTAACTATTCAAACTATTAACTATTTTACTATTTGCATATAATTTGAATATAAATATTTTATATTGTTTTAAAATTAGTAACAATTACATTAATAGCAACATAATTGACAGACTCCTTGTCTCACTGGTCGTAGAGTGTTTACGTACAAAACCACAAATAAGTTTCTATAGTTTTCGGTTTGCGTCTTCTTATTCTTCTGTGTCACTTTATTCGGATTTCGCCGCAACCATGGACAATCTTCATCATATATGCATACCAAATGCACGGCAGGACATATGATGGCGAATCTGGATGATTTGTATTTGGTCGATGAACTGAATAATGTTTCAAATCTTAAAGGGGGAATTTAGAACACAAAAATTGGTATCGCCAACCTACAGCCCTGCCGTGGCTACTGAGTGTATATATGCATACCAAATGCATGACATGACGTATGCTCTGTTTTCAACCGGGGGGTCGGGGATAAAGAAGAAATATGTGTGGGCCGTGGCCCTCCTTCCGGATGCACGGCTGTACAAAGGGCTGGTTACAGCGTCCCTGTGTGCAGTGCACATCTCAATGGACGAGACGGAGGCGAGAGAAACAGAAAAGTGGGTGGATATGCCGCTGGTTGGGATAATAATGAAGTCAGGCTGGTCATAGTTGTCAATCGCTCAATGCTTGCCAGCTTTTGACCGGTCAATACAAATTATTACACATCACCAACAACATCACTATCTAGTCTTCTGAACTTTCTTCGTGTCCCTTGCTTATGATCGCTTCGGCTGTAACCATGGAGCATCTTCATTATTTAACGAGATGGTGGGGTCATCTTTCACTGTGAAGGGTGGAATTTCAACAAACTTATTATAATCTTCTGACATGTCTGTCGTGTCCTCGATTCCCACGATGTTTCTTTTCCCTGAAAGAACTATGTGACGCTTCGGCTCATCGTATGATGTATTTGTTTGCTGATTTTTTCTTTTTTTTGTTCTGGAGGACATGTCCTTCACATAGAAGACCTGAGCCACATCATTGTCTAGGACAAATGGCCTTAGATACACATCAATGTCGTTGCCAGGTTGCCTCGGGCCTTGGATGAGAACTGACATCATAATGAACTTGCGCTTCATGCACAACCAAGGAGGAAGGTTGTACATGCATAGAGTTACGGGCCAGGTGCTGTGACTGGAGCTCTGCTCCCCAAAAGGATTAAAGCCATATGTACTTAGACCAAACCATAAGTTTCTTGCCTCTCCTGTAAAGTCCGGGAAGTCTCTCTCGATCTTTCTCCACTGCGATCCATCGGCGGGGTGTCTCAACTTTCCGTCTTTCTTACGGTCTTCTTTGTGCCATCGTAACAACCTAGCGTGCTGTTTGTTTCTAAACAGATGTTTCAACCGTGGTATTATAGGAGCATACCACATCACCTTAGCAGGAACCCTCTTACGGGGGGGGGGGGGGGGCTCGCCGTCAACATCACCAGGGTCTTCTTCTCTGATCTTATACCGCAGTGCAGTGCATACCGGACATTCATCCAAATTATCATACTTCTCACCGCGGTAGAGGATGCAGTCATTAATGCATGCATGTATCTTCTGCACATCTAATCCTAGAGGGCAGAGAGCTTTTTTTTTTTGCTTCGTACTTACTTTCAGGCAATTCGTTATCCTTTGGAAGCTTTGGCTTCATTAGTTGAAGTAAACTCCCAAATGTCTTGTCAGTCACACCGTTCTGTGCCTTCCATTTCAGCAACTCCAGTGCGGTACCGTGCTTTGTGCTACCATCTTCGCAATTTGGGTACAACAACTTTTTGTGATCCTGTAACATGTTGTCCAGCTTCAACCTCTCCAATTCACTTTCACAGTCTTCCCTTGCATCAGCAATAACTCGGCCAAGATCATCATCGGGCTCTTCTGATGCATGTTCTTGATCACCTCCTTCTTCTGCATTGTCTTCCATTGCAGTATCACAGTATTCAGGGAACAAAGGATCTTCTTCTTCTTCTTCATTGTCTTCCATCACAACCCCTTTTTCTCCATGCTTGGTCCAGCAATTATAGCTGGGCATGAAACCTCTCCGAAGTAGGTGGCCGTGAAGGATTCTCGAGGAAGAGTGCTCCCTGACGTTCCGACAATCAACACATGGGAACACATAAAGCCATTATCTTTGTTCGCTTGAGCTACAGCGAGAAATGCATTCAGGCCTGCCATATACTCGGAAGTGCGTCGGTCACCGTACATCCATCTCTGTCGTGCATCCATCTGCATCATATAATTAAGTTTATCAAAACACATTACAATAACATATTCAATAGAGAAATGACCACGGTACAACGGCAAATAATACTTTTTTATGTACCAATTACAGATGAAAAGATAAGTTTGTTAACCTCGGTCGAAGATACCATTTCCAGTGAGCTTATGTGTGGCTCGGGAATTTCGTCGAACACCTCGTGTGCATAGTAAAATAACACACACTAACATCCACCTCTCTCACACCTCCAAGCAAAAAAAAATATGGAAGGGGGGGGGCTGTGGGGCAGTACATATAGGGGAAGGGGGGCATTGGTCCCGGTTTGTGGAATGAACCGGGACCAATGCCCATGCGCGTGCCACGTTGCCTGTGGCTATGTATTGGTCCCGGTTCATGCCACAAACCGGGACCAATGCCTCCCCACGAACTGGGACCAATGCCTCAGGCGATTTCTGTTGCCTTGGGCGCATAAATCAGGACCAATGCATAGCATTTGTCCCGGATTTTGTTGCAAACGGGACAGCTGGCCACTGGCCCCCTGGACGAAAGGGGTTGTTTCCACTAGTGTTATCTCGGTAGTTGTTGCGGTGAAACATCGGGCAAACATCTACATAAAAATTCATCACAAGAATGCTAGGAGGTTATATTTTTCTTTATGTTGTCTTGGTCCTAACGTGGATGTACAACTATCTATAGTTCAGCCTAACGCTGATGTACAACTATCTATAGTTCAGCCGACGCATTGTTCAATTATATATCTAATATTTTACATAATGATAAAAAAAGTACATATGATGTTACGGATAGGTTCCTTCTTTTTCTGGTTTTTGTGGTGCCCTTTCGAGACACTGTTATTCCTTGCCTATTTTTGCCGGTACCCGTATTAATTTGAAGTTAGGTAGCATCTGGCATGCTCCCTCCATTCTCAGATGAGTGGACATTACAAATTTCGAAATTTTTCCACAAATATTGTACTTCGATCGTCCCAATTAATGGACGTCAAAGCAAAAAAAATCTTCTTTCTCATCATACGGTAATCAAGCCTACTAATATCGAATGCATGGTCTACTAATTTTTTACATGCACTTAGCTCATCGGAGGTGATGTATTCAAACATGAGAGATGATGGCTTGCACCTTCACACTAGCTTTTTTTTTTACTTGACTCCATAATTTGTTTAAAGTTTTCTATATGTACATTTATTTGAGGGTAGAGGGAATGCCTATCACAACAGTTTATCCATCCGTTGAAAGGACCATGAGACTAAATAGATATGTTTGCACATGCAAATAACCGTTGCACATTGACAAGATGATTCTTAGAAATCAGTTGTCCATCAGCATCATGTTCCCCGCTCTAGACTTAGGCTTGAATCTGGACAGGTAATTTCCATTTACTAACTACATCTTTTTAAGTTGTTTTGATTGAATCATTAGGGATGTCGAACCCAAAGACGGTAACAACCATTGCTCAAGGTAAAAATTAAAATTAAACTCCATGCAAATTCCTATTTAATGTTTTGATCCAATTATAGTTGCTTCAAGGTGTGATGGTGACGCATAATAAAATATGAAATTAATATCTTTTCTAAAATCCATATTTGGTTATTCATCAAACTAATGTTTATATAAGGATATGCACAAGATAAAAGGTTACGAGCAATATCCTGCTAAATGCCTATAATTTGGATATGCATTCAATTATTATTTGACTAGCATAGTAAGTCTATTTAAGACACCTCGTTTCACTGTGTTTTCGATCACTCACATTGTAGATTCACCAAAGTCCCATATAATCCACCATTTTATCCCAACCTCCAAATCTCGATCAATTGATTCAAGGTTTTCATCGGGCCAAACTTATATATTATGAGGGCATCAAACTTTCTCCGCATCGCTATCTACGCCATCGGAACTCCCGTCACGGGTTGTGGGGAGCTATTTGGGACCCAATGTAACACCCTAATTTTGCTAAACTAGGGTGTGTGGTGTTGTGTTCATATCATACATGCATGAAAGAACAATGTAAACCATGTTTTAACCAATTTAAATTTGGAATTTAAATGGTTTGAGAAAATCCCACAAAAAGTACTTCTTTTGGTTCCCAAAAATTTGTGTTGGAAAATATTTCAATTACACCAAAGTAACACATGGTGTTGTTGGAAATTTCATGAGCTTTCCAAAGATAATTTTTGCCAAATTTTATCCTTTCAAAAAGGCCCTCAAAAGTTTGTTTTCTGTTCTGTTTTTAATAGAAAACGACCTCTTCGTGGTTTCCCAAAGTTCCAAGGGGGTTTCCTGAAAGTTGTTTTTATTCTTTCTTCTTCCTCCTCTGGACAGATGGCACCACCTGCGTGTCGACGCCGCTGCCGTCCTCTGCCACCTCCTGGTTGGCCTTCCTCTACGGATAGGACTCGAGAGAACCGTGGTCCTCTTCCTCTCTCCCATTCGCATCACCCTCACTCTCTGTTGCTTCTGCGGAAACGAACCAAACCCTAGCCTCTGTTGACCGCGGCCGTCGTCGGAATTCCGGTGTTCGCCGTCGATGCAGGTCACCTCGGAGCAAACCAAGAGCACCACCGAGCTCTTCGTGCTCTCCTCTATCTCCCTACTGACGGAAGCTTCCCGGGACGACCGGAATCAAACGAATCGGGCGGGTCTTCTCCAACTCCGGCCGCCGCCGCCGAGCTCGAATCCGGCCGGCTCCGCCCCCATCTCGCCTCCCTGAGCACACCATCACCTCCAAGGTGAACTCCTGCTTCCCCCAGTCACCTCCCCGCTTCCTTCCGTGGCCGGAATCGCCGATTTCGGCCGGAACCGTGGCCTCCGCCGCCGGCCCTACTCGCCGGCTCACCGCCGGTGGCTCAAACAGGGAGGCGCCGCCACCTTGTGGTCGCCCACGTCCGGGGCTTTCGAAAGAGCCGAGGGCGCTTGATTCCGTGGTCGGAATCGTCGCCGGCGACCACGGCCGTGCACAGCCGGCCATCAGCTGGCGTCATGATGACGTCAGCGTGAGTCAGTTGGCCCCACGTGTCATGTTTTTTTGTATAAACTGTTTAGTAAAAGAAAATCCTGACACATGGGCCCCACCTCCTTTTATTAATTGCAGAAAATGGTTACTTTTTAGAAAATCAATATCTATAAAAATATAAGTCAGAAAAATATAATAAAAATATGGGAGTGATCAGAAAAATATACTCTTTTCAAAAATGTCACTTTCATACATGTTTGAAACACTTAATTTTTGAACATTATTTAATGTTGTTTAATCATTTAAAATAGAAAAATAAGTTTTTATTCACTAAAATTAGAAAATTGAAAGTTATATACCAAAACGCTCAAAATGACAAATGCAACATGTTTATGATGTTTTCAACCTCATTTGAGCACTTTAAATTGCACTCACTTTCATAATTGCCCGAATTGCCCCTCCGGGGTCTATTTCGGGCTAATCTCAGTAAAACCTCATATCTGACATGCAAACCCTAGCAACCCATCGAACATGGTTAGGGCCTTATTTTAGTGCATTAACATGCTCATTCATACATATTGCGCATTGCATCGATGCCATGTGTTGATTGTTATTTCTCTTTCGGTGTTGTTTCCCCCTCGGTAGAACGTGACTCCGAAGTGAAGGCCATCAACTCCAATGGAGAATACTTGATCCTAACCGACAAGTCAAGCACTTATTCCTCAAGTCTTTATCTGGTTTTCTTATAACCAAGGCAAGCATAACCTCTTATCTGCTCATATATGATTTCAAAGTGATTTGAATCTCGTACTTTGCATTCGGTTCCAAACTATTTGATGTCAGTAGATAGAGTTCTCCTATATACTGCATAACCTAGTTATCCTGATCCACTTCACCTAGCAGCTATAGGTTTGTTTGTGCGCGCTGCGCTAAACCTTGTGAGTCTTGCTTAGCCATGCCTAGTTGATGAATCTGGTCCATGCGTGAATCTACTATGTTAGGTGTTTATGATTTGAATTACCTTTGATAACTTGACTAATCACGGCATGGATGTGATGCCACAATGGGTTGTGGCGTTTTGTCCTGTTCATGCCCCTAGGAGCGAGTTCTCGCCTTCGAGCCAAGACTGAGCGTACAGCCACACGTGGGCCGATGAACCCCGCCCGGCTGACTAACTTGTTTAACCTTGTCCATGAGCCACGTAGTTTGAGCTTTCCATCTGCGTGTGTGTCGGAAAATGTTTTGGAGAAAACTAGGTCGTGACCGGGACAAGTGATGGACGTACACGGATCTTGTTCCCGACTCACAGAACAGGTGCCGTCAGGAGGTGGCCAACTCCCTGTTGACGGGGTGGCCCTGTTTGGGTTGACTCATGGATATGGTTCGACAAGGTAAAGGCCGGGAATCGACCACCCTCTGCCGGCACTTCCCGGACTAGTGCTAACCCTGGTGGCACTAAGAGTCGGTTGGTACGTGTGGGTAAAGTTGTACACCCCTGCAGGGTTAAATATTTTCGAAAAGCCGTGTCTGCGGTTAAAGACGACTTGGTGACGGATTCTGTGATCATAGACAACTTAAACAGAATGACTAAAACTTGCTGATAACGATTGAAGGATGTCTCCTCGGAGATGCCGAGAGGGGTTACCTTGTAGCATGAGATAGTGTGGAACAACTGGAGGAGGTGATCTTTGAAGCACGAGGTGCTGAAATGATTTTTGGTGGATTAAAAAGATGATGATATCAGTAGTTGAGTAGCTTTCTCATCTGTTTTCAAAATACTCTATGGGACGTGCTATTCCTTCCTCAACTTGGAAAACAAAGATGGCTTTACGCAAAATAACCTTCATAAAACCCTTTCTGAAGATAGCAGATATATAATAGGTTAACTAAGTCTTGTTGAGTACCTCCCGTACTCAGGTTTGCTTAATTTTGGTTCAAGAGAAGATCTCACATCGGTGGTGATTCAACGTGGACATCGATGAGTAGTTTGGGGTTCCCAGGTAGCAGGCTGGAATCTATGGGCTGGGACGTCGCCTTATGTTGCGGCCTCTTAGGCCTTTTTGGTTCTTGTTGATTAGCAACATAATTTGCCTTCCGTTGTCTGATGTAATGTTGGGTCGTGTGACCTCTGTTTGTAAGCTATACTCTAGTAACACCTGTTTAGTAAAGTTTCAATGTCTAGAGTGTTGCTTTGATCGGTTGTTGGTTTCGAGCTCATTGTTATACAGTTTTGGCTATGCCTGCATAGTTGTCGCAGTCGAGGGGTTGTGGAGCCGATGATCCATGTCCGAGCCCGCCTGTCGATTTGATCGGCCTGGGGCGAGGTAACCCCAGTAACCCTCGATTGTTGTTGCACTTTCTGGACACATAGCAGCTCTGTATAACTTTGATCCCGTTCCCTTCAGTTTCATTCGATTCGTGGACGCTTGGGTATGCATAGTTGGTTATGACTAGCATGGATACAAGGAGTAGTAGACTGGGGATCCGAACTACGTGCCGATGAATCCGGTCTGCCTGCCGTTGTTTGTTGCGGACGGGGCTGGTAACCCTGAAGCCCTTGTGAGTCCATGGCTAGGAGCACATAACAGTATGTACATCTCTGGGTCCGGGGTCGTGACAAGTCTTGGTATCAGAGCAGGACTGCCTGTAGGAAAACCTTATTGCTTGGTCGATGTTGAGTCTAGTGTTTTTGAAAAACTACTTTGAAAACACAAATGAGTTGTCAAAAACCTTCTTAGGATTCTTTTTACTCCTTACCTGGTATCGCTCTAACTCTGGGTCACCTTATCTGTTTTGATTTAAAACGGTTTTGCTATCTCTTCCAGTCATTCAAAACCTAGGTGCCTTCTTCGGCAATGACGTCGTTTACCCAAGTTGACCTAGTGTTAAGTTCTGGAGTCGTGTGTGTTACATGTTCCGTTATCTCTTAATCTGGGAGATTTCCTTTCCATTCTAATCTCTCAGAGTTGTGTGGATTCCACATTCTTCCATGTTCTAAGTCTCAAAATCCTAAACCTCGAGATCTGCTTTCCATCTCGAATGTACCCGTTATTCTCTGCTCAACTTCTTCCGGAGCTATGTTCGTCTTTTGAAAGATGCTTCATGATTGCTATTCGTAGTGTCCTTCAAGGCACTAAGATAGTAGTTATTCCTTCCTCGATGTTTTCAACCTTGGACTTGAACCGAAGGTCCCGGAATGTGCTGAATTGTGGTGGGTTGAACCATGTGATTTCATAACCATGTGATGCCCACGCCATCAGTACAGGATGCTGACCTTTAACCCAAGTTCTGTTTCTTTGGATCCTGAGGAATCTGTTCTACTTCAGGATGGCTAGGTAACCTCATCTTCAATAGCCATAGGTTTTCTCTAGGAATCAAAAGGGACCATGACAACAATGTTCTTTATGATTCTCATATCTTTCTTCTTGGTTCAGCTATACCAACCTTTTGGCATGGGTTCTACACATGAGTATTAACCCGTGCATCCAACGTGATCTCAGGATTTTCCAGAGCACGTTCCTACTCTAAGCTGCTTCCCAAACTCCGTCCGTTGTTTGGAAACCAAGTTGCATAGGTGTGTTGGATTCTTCCAATGCAGTTCCTCTTGAGTTCCGTCAAAACATTCCACCTTGGGATGTTAGGAGAAACAAACTCCAATACCTCGTTCATCTTAAGAACCAGGTCAAAGTTTTGTACTCCACAGATTAAAGAAGTTTCATCAGCTTCTGTTCTGTTCCACCTTCGAGTATCACACTCTTTCGTATCAAGAGGTCGTGTTAAGTTTCATGGCCTTAATGATGAAGTGATGCTCTCACACATTCTCACTCCCCTTCCTCCAAGCTTGAAAGCTTGAGTATGATGGGTCTGTGCTTTGAGGTGTGTACCAGATATTCCTAGCAATTCTTATTGCTTTGGAAATTCTAATAAAACATCTGTATCCTTCTTAGCACTATCGGTCACCCGGTCTCTGTTTGAAGTTGACTGTGTTACCAAATCCGTTCATTCTGGTGCACATTCTTGGTCAGAGAGTTAGCTCCATACCTAAGCTCTCAAGACCTTATCGGGTGCTTTGAAAAGCAAGTTTCCTTCCAAACTTCGAGACATACCGGTAGGTTGTCATATTCTGGTTGTCTTTCTAGAAGTATCACCAGGTTTTACCTGACCGTAATGTCTAAGCAAAGGGTAATTTGAATTACCCTTTCCTCCAAGAGATCAACGCTGGATATCCTGGGTTAGTTGGTTGAGCTTAAAACAACAACTTGGAGAGTTGAAAGACAAAATCTCATCCTAACTCAATCCTTCGTTATGGGATGTCCAGTTTCCTTTGTGTTGAAGCAGGATAGTATCTCCTTAGTGGGCATGCTATCATCCTACCTTGATTTGATTTGGGCTATCGTCAGATCAAGTCTAGGTTCAAGGACTGTCTTGATGGTGTTTTCACTCATGGTGTTTGGCCAAGTACACCTTCATGTCCTCCAGTCTGACCAATACTTTGCCTCGTTCATGTATCATATGAACCCCTCTTTTTGGAGTGTTGATAAGTGTGTTTTCGAGCCCATCGATGACATTCCTATTTACCCAAGTTGCAAGAGGTTCATGTTGAACACTTGGCATTAATGTTGGAAACTCTCGAGAACCATCTTTGTTTCATTACGAAGATTGTGTTCTGGATGTTCGAAGTGACTTTCTCGGGTTCGTGTGCTTATGGTGAAAGTTGTCGCCATGGGCCCGAGTATAGTTTTGTTGTTCCTTCGGGAATAATCCCAGGTCGGTCATGCATGT
The DNA here is from genome assembly GCA_028641055.1 of Alopecurus myosuroides. Taxonomy (NCBI): domain Eukaryota; kingdom Viridiplantae; phylum Streptophyta; class Magnoliopsida; order Poales; family Poaceae; genus Alopecurus; species Alopecurus myosuroides. The sequence goes on along the minus strand of CM054059.1, from coordinate 27,448,601 downwards.
ATGGACTATTCATCAGATGGTAGGTCGTTACCTCCATGTATTGAAGAAGTTTGCATCCACGCTAAGCCACTGACTGATCTTCCTTGAGAGAAGAAGTCCAAGAACTTTGTTATCTGTGTATCGTCTTCCCAACCAGGACTCCGATGTATTCTTTTGCAAGTAGTTCATGTGGGTGTAACCGTCTTTCGCAAGTTGCTAATATATGAGTTCTGCAATCTCGCTCATCTTTTTGAGTGTGACATTGTAGTCCATATCTTGAGAAATCCAACATATGTATCTTGTTGGTAACCGTTGCAATCTCTTCTTTCAAACATACCGAGCCTGAGCTATAAATCCACTACCCAGAGCTGAATCTCAAGCAGCAACGATGGTTGGTATTTTCCTCAAAGGTATTGAACAAGGTCTTTTCAGAATCCGGCATGGTTGATGTTGTGGTTGACACAATTAGCCGGAAGGCCTAACTATGTAATCCTTTGAATCCGCAAGAACAACCACTCTCCGTGAGAATTCTTGTGTTGCTCATTCCAACAAGTTTTCCTCACCGTTCTTTTGACCGAAGTTCCACTTTCACTTGATGACCTACAGAAGGCTTGTCGTGAGCCTGCTGTCGGTATCTAGAACTTCCAGGAGAACCTGGAAGTTGATCTTTCCAATATTTTTCCGTTGAACCTCCAAAACCTTTGTTCCAGTCGAAGCAAGTTCGCCGTGAAAAACATTCCTTCAGTGGAAACAAGTTCATCATGAGAACATCTCTTGGTGTTCTATAACCACCTTTGATCAGTTCCCTTTCTCAAGTTGTTGGTACCTGAAGTTCCGTTCATCTCACACATTGTGTGAATTTGTCAGTTACTTCCGCCATGGAGTCTTAACCATGTGGTAGATGTATGGCTACGTCCAAAACACAATAGGAAAGAGATTCCTTATTCCTTTCTGTATTCTAATCCTCGTTGGTTAACCATCCTTATGGTGTGACCAAGAATTATCCTTCACTACGGTGTTCCATCATCCTTTGGTTACTCATCCTCCGTTGAGAAGTAACATCCCGATCTTTGACAAAGATTTCGATAAAGTTTTGACGGAGTGAAAGTTCCGTTATCTTTCGTGTCCACTCCGAAGAGTGAACATGATCCTGTATCAACTTTTCTCCGACGCACGAATTACAGTGTTTTCTCGTGTTTTCCCTCGTCTATGGATATTACATTGTGGTATCCAAGACCATCCTTTCCATCTTGGTTATCTGTTTGAAGAAAACCCCGGTTTCACAAGTTGTTCAACCTTTCTTTTCCAAAAGAATTTAAAGTCTTATGCAAAGCTCATATTCTAAATCCTTTCAAGAACCATCATCCGTAAACTTGAAACCTTCTCTTGTTCCCTCCGTTATCTTGATGTGTTTCATGCCTGTTAACTAAAAAGGTTCTTTATGAACATCCTATCATGAGTTACCCATGGGATACTCGATCTTCGTAAAGATCAGTTCCTAAGAGTCTTCCCTCTTACCTAGGTGTATCCGTTTAATACTTCAAGATGCTACGGATCCACCTCTTCGAGATTTGTAACACCCCAATTTTGCTAAACTAGGGTGTGTGGTGTTGTGTTCATATCATACATGCATGAAACAACAATGTAAACCATATTTTAACCAATTTAAATTTGGAATTTAAATGGTTTGAGAAAATCCCACAAAAAGTACTTCTTTTGGTTCCCAAAAATTTGTGTTGGAAAATATTTCAATTACACCAAAGTAACACATGGTGTTGTTGTAAATTTCATGAGCTTTCCAAAGATAATTTTTGCCAAATTTTATCCTTTCAAAAAGGCCCTCAAAAGTTTGTTTTCTGTTCTGTTTTTAATAGAAAAGGACCTCTTCGTGGTTCCCCAAAGTTCCAAGGGGGTTTCCTGAAAGTTGTTTTTATTCTTTCTTCTTCCTCCTCTGGACAGAAGGCACCACCTGCGTGTCGACGCCGCTTCCGCCCTCTGCCACCTCCTGGTTGGCCTTCCTCTACGGATAGGACTCGAGAGAACCGTGGTCCTCTTCCTCTCTCCCATTCGCATCACCCTCATTCTCTGTTGCTTCTGCGGAAACGAACCAAACCCTAGCCTCTGTTGACCGCGGCTGTCGTCGGAATTCCGGTGTTCGCCGTCGATGCAGGTCACCTCGGAGCAAACCAAGAGCACCACCGAGCTCTTCGTGCTCTCCTCTATCTCCCTGCTGACGGAAGCTTCCCGGGACGACCGGAATCAAACGAATCGGGCGGGTCTTCTCCAACTCCGGACGCCGCCGCCGAGCTCGAATCCGGCCAGCTCCGCCCCCATCTCGCCTCTCTGAGCACACCATCGGCTCCAAGGTGAACTCCTGCTTCCCCCAGTCACCTCCCCGCTTCCTTCCGTGGCCGGAATCGCCGATTTCGGCCGGAACCGTGGCCGCCGCCGCCAGCCCTACTCGAAGGCTCACCACCGGTGGCTCAAACAGGGAGGCGCTGCCACCTTGTGGTCGCCCACGTCCGGGGCTTTCGAAAGAGCCCGAGGGCGCTTGATTCCGTGGTCGGAATCGTCGCCGGCGACCACGGCCGTGCACAGCCGGCCATCCGCTGGCGTCATGATGACGTCAGCGTGAGTCAGCTGGCCCCACGTGTCATGTTTTTTTGTATAAAATGTTTAGTAAAAGAAAATCCTGACACATGGGCCCCACCTCCTTTTATTAATTGCGGAAAATGGTTAATTTTTAGAAAATCAATATCTATAAAAATATAAGTCAGAAAAATATAATAAAAATATGGGAGTGATCAGAAAAATATACTCTTTTCAAAAATGTCACTTTCATACATGTTTGACACACTTAATTTTTGAACATTATTTAATGTTGTTTAATCATTTAAAATAGAAAAATAAGTTTTTATTCACTAAAATTAGAAAATTGAAAGTTATATACCAAAACGCTCAAAATGACAAATGCAACATGTTTATGATGTTTTCAACCTCATTTGAGCACTTTAAATTGCACTCACTTTCATAATTGCCCGAATTGCCCCTCCGGGGTCTATTTCGGGCTAATCTCAGTAAAACCTCATATCTGACATGCAAACCCTAGCAACCCATCGAACATGGTTAGGGCCTTATTTTAGTGCATTAACTTGCTCATTCATACATATTGCGCATTGCATCGATGCCATGTGTTGATTGTTATTTCTCTTTCGGTGTTGTTTCCCCCTCGGTAGAACGTGACTCCGAAGTGAAGGCCATCAAATCCAATGGAGAATACTTGATCCTAACCGACAAGTCAAGCACTTATTCCTCAAGTCTTTATCTGGTTTTCTTATAACCAAGGCAAGCATAACCTCTTATCTGCTCATATATGATTTCAAAGTGATTTGAATCTCGTACTTTGCATTCGGTTCCAAACTATTTGATGTCAGTAGATAGAGTTCTCCTATATACTGCATAACCTAGTTATCCTGATCCACTTCACCTAGCAGCTATAGGTTTGTTTGTGCGCGCTGCGCTAAACCTTGTGAGTCTTGCTTAGCCATGCCTAGTTGATGAATCTGGTCAATGCGTGAATCTACTATGTTAGGTGTTTATGATTTGAATTACCTCTGATAACTTGACTAATCACGGCATGGATGTGAGGCCACAATGGGTTGTGGCGTTTTGTCCTGTTCATGCCCCTAGGAGCGAGTTCTCGCCTTCGAGCCAAGACTGAGCGTACAGCCACACGTGGGCCGATGAACCCCGCCCGGCTGACTAACTTGTTTAACCTTGTCCATGAGCCACGTAGTTTGAGCTTTCCATCTGCGTGTGTGTCGGAAAATGTTTTGGAGAAAACTAGGTCGTGACCGGGACAAGTGATGGACGTACACGGATCTTGTTCTCGACTCACAGAACAGGTGCCGTCAGGAGGTGGCCAACTCCCTGTTGACGGGGTGGCCCTATTTGGGTTGACTCATGGATATGGTTCGACAAGGTAAAGGCCGGGAATCGACTACCCTCTGCCGGCACTTCCCGGACTAGTGCTAACCCTGGTGGAACTAAGAGTCGGTTGGTACGTGTGGGTAAAGTTGTACACCCCTGCAGGGTTAAATATTTTCGAAAAGCCGTGTCTGCGGTTAAAGACGACTTGGTGACGGATTCTGTGATCATAGACAACTTAAACGGAATGACTAAAACTTGCTGATAACGATTGAAGGATGCCTCCTCGGAGATGCCAAGAGGGGTTACCTTGTAGCATGAGATAGTGTGGAACAACTGGAGGAGGTGACCTTTGAAGCACGAGGTGCTGAAATGATTTTTGGTGGATTAAAAAGATGATTATATCAGTAGTTGAGTAGCTTTCTCATCTGTTTTCAAAATACTCTATGGGACGTGCTATTCCTTCCTCAACTTGGAAAACAAAGATGGCTTTATGAAAAATAACCTTCATAAAACCCTTTCTGAAGATAGCAGATATATAATAGGTTAACTAAGTCTTGTTGAGTACCTCCCGTACTCAGGTTTGCTTAATTTTGGTTCAGGAGAAGATCTCACATCGGTGGTGATTCAATGTGGACATCGACGAGTAGTTTGGGGTTCCCAGGTAGCAGCCTGGAATCTATGGGTTGGGACGTCGCCTTATGTTGCGGCCTCTTAGGCCTTTTTGGTTCTTGTTGATTAGCAACATAATTTGCCTTCCGTTGTCTGATGTAATGTTGGGTCGTGTGACCTCTGTTAGTAAGCTATACTCTAGTAACACCTGTTTAGTAAAGTTTCAATGTCTAGAGTGTTGCTTTGATCGGTTGTTGGCTTCGAGCTCATTGTTATACAGTTTTGGCTATGCCTGCATAGTTGTCGCAGTCGAGGGGTTCTGGAGCCGATGATCCATGTCCGAGCCCGCCTGTCGATTTGATCGGCCTGGGGCGAGGTAACCCCAGTAACCCTCGATTGTTGTTGCACTTTATGGACACATAGCAGCTCTGTATAACTTTGGTCCCGTTCCCTTCAGTTTCATTCGATTCGTGGACGCTTGGGTATGCATAGTTGGTTATGACTAGCATGGATACAAGGAGTAGTAGACTGGGGATCCGGACTACGTGCCGATGAATCCGGTATGCCTGCCGTTGTTTGTTGCGGACGGGGCTGGTAACCCTGAAGCCCTTGTGAGTCCATGGCTAGGAGCAAATAACAGTATGTATATCTCTGGGTCCGGGGTCGTGACACCCAACTATCGTAGACAACGGTAGTGAATAGACACTACCAAATTTCGCGCGGTCTGTGACGTTTGAATACCGTTGCGGATGGGCTCCAAACCGTCGCTAAGGGCAATCCGCGACGGTTTACGCGACGGAGTGAGAACGTTTCTGATCGACTGTCACGGATGATTCTGCGACGATTAAATGAACACTAATCCGCCGCGAGCTACTGGCCGGCCCAGCACAAGGCAAACAAGGAGCGACTTTTTTTTGTCATAATGTGTGTACACGTGGCATCGTTTTCCCGTTACCCGTTACTGACGTTACTTCCACCGTTTCTGACGTCATCATCATCTTGACATTTTAAAAACCTCATGATTGGAACTACCGTTACCTCCGTTAATGACGTCATAATATGTGCGACATTTATTTTCTCGTCGTGGGTACAAGAAGTATAAGGTGCCACGTGTCGCTCTCATAATTTTCCATGTATACCTTGCAGCTTGGTCTATGGTGTGTAAGCCTAAGAAGAAGGGTGGACCACGTATACCTTGCCGCTTGGTTTATTTTCTCCCTTGCAGCTTGGTCTATGGTGTGTAAGCCTAAGAAGAAGGGAGGACTTGGGGTTTTGAATTTGAAAGTGCAAAACTCTGCTCTATTACTGAAGCATCTAGATAAATTCTATAATCAGGAACAATTACCATGGGTTCAACTCATTCCTGATGCTTATTATCATCAGTCTGTTCCTCATGCTGTGGTGGAGTCAGGTTCCTTTTGGTGGAAAAATATTCTGGCCTTATCTGATGAATATAGGAAGATATCTACATGATTTGTGGGTAATGGTTTCACTTCCCTTTTTTGGGAGGATAATTGGCAACCTCAACTGCTTAAGATAACCTTCCCAAGGTTATTCTCTTTTGCTAAAGATAAGCTTCAGTTTGTCCATGATTTCTTCTTGCACACTGATTGTATTCATAATTTTTTCCTCCCATTGACTACCCAAGCAAATGATGAGCTATTGATGTTGCGGAAAATGATACTTAATTTCAATATCCAATCGAGGGAGAAAGATCAATGGAGAAGTTCTATTTCACCTGCCAAATTCTCTCCAAGCTCTTTTTATAAACATCATTTTGCTATTCTTCCTGATGATGTTCTATCCTATGGGATTTGGAAAAGTAAATGTCAGTGTAAACATAAATGTTTTGCCTGGTTATTGCTAAATGACAGAGTTAATACCAGACACATGTTGATTCGAAGGCATTGGAATGTTAGTGATTCTTCTGAGTGTGTTCTCTGTTCTGCTCATGCATATGAGGACTAGAGACATCTATTCTTTAATTGTTTGGATTCCAGGATCTACACTTGTATCACTCAGGTTTGCCAAGAAGCATTTTTTTGGTCCTTGTTTTGAGGAGATAGTTATCTTGGCATGCTGGGGCATTTGGAAACAGAGAAATGGTTGGATTTTTAATAACACCAGACCTAGTTTTAGGGGTTGGAAGGCTCTGTTTGTTCAGGAGGTCACCCTGCTTAAGTATAGGGTGAAGAGAGAGATCTCTATTTTTTTAACATCATGGATTGATTCACTCCCCTGGTTCCCTTGTGTTTAGTGTTCATATTGTAAATAACTTCTCTATTTTTATTAATAAATGGGGGGTTGTGGGTGATTCCCCCACAGTATTGGTGTCAAAAATAAAAGTTTCACGTATACGCTTATTCCCGACGAATTTATAACGTTGACCGACGGTGCGACGTTTTAGTTCATCGTAAGACGTCGCGAATCATGAGCCAGCACGTGTACCAACACGGCATGTCCACGTCGAAACGTTTCCGTGACGTGTTTATTTCGTCGCGATTTCCATCCAATAAGGTGCCCCCTCATGGACCTACCATATAGTACCACGTGTCCTCGTATTCATAAGCATGGAAAATACTATACTAGTTTTCACAGCAAAGCAAACACAACAAATACATAAATTCCGAAAAAGGTCACAACATAGCTCGCCAGTAAAGGCGGTCTAATACAGTTCAACAGACAACAAGCGGTTTTACAAAGGGATACTCAGTTCCATATCTCGGATAAACTTGAGCCAACATGCCACCAATAAGGGTTTTGTACATTTCTTGACTCTTCTGCATACCTTTTTGTTTCTCCGTCATACGCATCAACTTTATCCTTGGCCTGCTTCAACTCACTACAGACTGCAGGTCCTGCCTCTGTTTTCTCTCAGAATCAAGTTGAAGGTACAGCTGAGACTTTGTTGCTCTTGCACTGGTTGTGACCCCACCTATGGTCTTCATGAACGACGACTTTAGACGGTTCTTGCATAGCTTTGAACAATTCAAAGGCATCTTCCCTCATGTCGCAGCAAACCTCGTAGCTACGAGAACCTGTGGCGCTATGGAATTGGACGGCTTGTCTGCTTTGCCTGGGTTTCATACAAGCCATCTACATAAACGAAGTATGAACTGATTAGACACAGTCCAGGTTATGGAATAGAAATAGTGGCAAGGTTGAGTGAACAAAGACAATACATGTTTCTTGACTGAGGACCAGTTATCGACTAGCCTGCACCATTCAGCTTCGCTCATATGCCGAACTACATCAGGAGGCGTTCGTACAACTCTACTCTTGTCTCTAACGCTATCAAAAAATTCTTGCTTCAGAATATGGCGTCTTTGTCTTGTACAGTTCTTGAGATGCATCAGAAGAGATTGACGAATAACAGGGTCTATGTGGTTCAGATGAAACTTTGACTGAAACAAAAGAAAGAGCACTTTTCAGTTATATGAACAACAATGGAATGAACTGGAAGGTTAGTTTACAGAACTTATAGACACATGGCCGTGGTAGGAGGAAAATATATCTTCCCTTCCCTTGTACTCTTTCCAACGGAGGAAGATAGGGACAGTGTGCTTCACAGCTAATAAACACGCAGTAGCATACATGGCAGCAACCTTTGGGTCCACTGGCCTTGTCTTTCCCGGAGGAATAACAATTATGATCATGTTTCCTTTGGACATGTTTCTTCTCCTCCCAGCCGCACCACTCGAAACAATGTGTTCACATGGGTAATCTACAGAAATTGTGGCATTGCTAGAGTTAATATTCTGAAGTTTGGATCCCCCTCCACACATGGCCCCTCGTAGAGCATGCAATCTCTGTGATATGTCATCTTGCTCTTCGTTGCAGGCACCTTGCTCCTCGACTTGGGAACCTTTCCCCTCGCCTAAGAATGGTGGCACCTCGCCTTGCACACCTGGCAGCTCACCGAAGGGAGGTACCTGCTGGCATTGGGCGGCTACCTCGTCAGCCTCCTCCTTCTGTTGGGCAGCTTCCAGCTGGCCATGGGCAAGTGCCTGCTCGCCTTGGGAAGCTTCCTGCTGGCCTTGGGGAGCAGCCTCCTCGTCTTGGACCACTGGTCGCTTGAGTTCGTCATCTGCATACGGATGGACATGGACAACTGCATGCTCGTGTTGGTCCTTGACGCGCTTGCATTTACAACCATGTCCACCAGGAGGCATCTTTGTCCTACCATAGGTACTCTTGACTTTAATGTTCCTAACATGCACGGTTCATATGTACCAAATCAACTAGGATAGTAGCTCACGCGGGGCATATTTCGCGATTCCCGAACCCGAAATCCGAAAAACCCGAACCCGATCCCGAATAGCCCGAACCCGAGAATCCCGATCACATTCTCGGGTAGATGTTTTGAAAACCCGAAATTAAATAGGGTAATTCAGAATTATAGTCATGACACCCGAACGTCCCGAATTTCCCAAAAAAACTAAGGCCAGAAGCCCAGTTGCTCAGCACCGCAACCCAACGCCCCAATCCCCTGTCTTGTGCCCTAGTTGACTAATCCACACGTGAGTCCCCAACCAGGCAACCATTGCCGCACAGGAAGGGGCGGCAGGACAACCGCCAATTCCACACACTGGCGTTGAGCAGATCCACTGCTGCCATCTTCGAGCCCACGCCGGTGCACCTTTGGGTCGAGGCTCCGCCACTTCCTCGTCCCCCATCCACCGGCAACCAGCGGAGGGTGCCCACAACTTCCACGGTCCCAAGCCCCACCGGCTACTGCACCGTTCTACTGTCTCAGCCAGCTGTCATCCACAAGATCTCTCCACGCCAAGCCGCCCCTGCATCTTCCCCGGCCTGACAAATCGAAGGAACTCGATGCCTGCATTCCGCGTGTCTTCTCCGACCCGACACCTACATCCTGGTCGTTCCACTGAAGGACGACGATAGCTCAATTGCTTGATGGTTGAAAGAAGGCGACGTCTACTGTATAATCGACATGATTTGTTCCTTCTGCTTTGGTCACAGTTATGCAATTCGGGATATACGGGATTTCCCGAACCCGAACCCGAATTTTCGGGAACCCGAATTGCCGGGAATAAATTATGAAAAGCCAAACTATTATTTTCCCGAATAACCCGAGCCGAAAATTCAGGAAAACCCGAATGCCCAGCGTGAATAGTAGCACAAAATACATGGCAGAACAGTAATTAAGGCATCAGTTCCACACAACATAAGTACCTTTATTGTTGAGCTATCATGCAAGGCATGCCTTATCTAGATGGAGGACATGGTATAAATGGAAATAAATAGCTTACAATATAAGTCTAGAATTGATGATTTATGCGAATAAATGAAAATAATTAGCGCATACATGTTCTTTACAAATACCCTTATCTTTCATTGGGATGTGACAACATAGAGTTTGAAAATCTTCGTGATGCAATTCGCTGTTTGACCATATCATATCAGTAATCTAATATGTGGACCTAAGTATGATAGGAACGCGGGAGAAGTGATTTTAAGCTTTATACAAGCTCGAAAATAAGCGAACTCTGAACAAAGGACCTTGACGGCTACCAGGCAGGCGAGGTGACAGATATTGAGGACGACCTGGAGGGCGAGGTGGCAGATCTTGACGGTGACCTAAGCGGTGAGGTATCAAATCTGGACGACGAGGTGCCAGGTCTGGATGGCGTCCTGGATGGCAAGGTGGAAGCCCGGGAAGGCGAGCTGAGCGGCGGGGTCGACGACCGGGGACGGCAAGGTGGAAGCCCGGGAAGGCAATCTGCATGGGGAGGTGGAAGACCGGGGACAGCCAAGTGGAAGCCCGGGAAGGCGAGTTACAGGGCGAGGTGGAAGGCCGGGCGGAGTAGATGGGGTTTAGGAGGAAAGGGGGATTTCGGACAAGAAGAGGAGGGGAAATTTCGGCGAGGGGGCAGATAAGAAGGAGAGGTTCGAAATTTAGGGCGGCATAGGCGGCAAAGTTTTTGGTCGGTAATTTGGGTGGGAGGCGCGAAATTTTTTGTGCCCGCCAGGTTTTGGTAAATTGGCTGGAGAACATTGCTGGCCGTTGGATACATGATGGATGGCCTAGAAAGTTAACCATTATTGAAATATGTTATTTAAGGATAATGGGAAGACATCTATATATTACTGACATAAACTATTACTAATAGTAAATATATTACCCCACCATTGTCTTGGGTGTTTTTTGAGCCTAACCTAACACAACCAAACAATTGGCTCTGCTTCGCTGCACCTTTTCCGGCTCACGTACAGGGGCCAAAATGCCGGTTCCATCTTTTTTCCCAACAGGGCTATAGTTTCTCCCGAGAGGGGGCTCTAGAACGTCTGAATGCCGCCACAATACATGGTATGCCATAACATGTGTGTTAGAGTGTGGCATGGGACTTGGATGCCCAAAATTCCCTCACACTTTGTGTTAGGGTTTCACCGACGTCGAATTCTCTCTCGCGGGTTCCAGGACTGCTTAATGAGAGCCCGAAACTCCCGGATCTAATGGAACTGGGGGAATCTTGACAAGAGGTGGGCCCTACCATTTGTCTTGGGTATTCCTTGATCCTAACATAACAAGACCAAGCAATTGGTTACACTTTGGTACCCCCTTCCGGCTCATGTAGATGGGGCAGAACGACAATTCCGTCTTTTTTCCAGCGGGGCTATGGTTTGTCCGGAGAGGCGGCTCCGGATCGTCTGAATTCCACCAAATCCCATGGTATACCATACCATGTGTGTTAAAGTGTGTCATGGGTCTTGGATTCCCAAGAGTCCCTCGCTCTCTGTGTAAGGGCTTCACCGGCGTCAGATTCTCTCTAGCGTGTTCTAGGACTACCTAGAGCCCGAAACTCCCGGATCTGACGGAGCTGAGGGAATCTTTCCAAGAGGTGGGCCCTACCATTGTATTGGGTGTTCCTTAGGCCTAACCTAACACAATCAAGAAATTTGTTCCACTTTGCTACCCCCTTCCGGCTCATGTAGATGGGGCAGAACGACAATTGCGTATTTGTCCCAGCGGGGCTATGGTTTATCCGGAGAGGGGGCTCCGGATCGTCTGAATGCCACCAAATCCCATTACACGCTACACCACGTGTTATAGAGTGTGGCATGGGTGGATTCCCAAGATTCACTCACTCTCTGTGTAAGGGCTTCACCTGCGTCGGATTCTCTCTAGCGGGTTCCAGGACAACTTAGAGCCCGAAACTCCCGGATTGGACGAAACTAGGGGAATCTTACCAAGAGGTGGACCCTAACATTTTATTTAGTGTTCCTTGTGCCTAACCTAACACATCCAAACAGCTGGTTCCACTTTGCTACCTCCTTACGGCTCACGCGTAGAGGGGCCAGAACGGCAGTTCCGCCTTTCTCCCTAGCGGGGGGCTATGGTTTCTCGGGAGGGGGGCTCCGGATCGTATGAATGCTACCAAATCCCATGGTATGACATACCATGTGTGTTAGAGTGTCATTGTCTTGGATACCCGAGATTAACTCACTCTCTGTGTTAGGGTTTCACCGGTGTCGGATTCTCTCTTGCGGGTTCCAGGACTAATTGATGAGAGCCCGAAACTCCTGGGTGTGGCGGAACTGGGGGAATCTTGCAAAGAGGTGGGCCCTAAAGTTCTCTTGGGTGTTCCTTGGGCCTAACCTAACACAACCAAGCAGTCATTTCCACTTTGCTACCTCCTTCCGACTCACGTAGATGGGCCAGAACGGTAGTTCCGCCTTTTTTCCCAGCGAGGGGCTATGGTTTCTCTGGAGGGGGGCTCCGGATCCTACGAATGCCACAAAATCCCATGGTATGACATACCATGTGTGTTAGAGTGTCATGGTCTTGGATACCCGAGATTACCTTGCTCTTTGTGTTAGGGTTTCACCGGTGTCGGATTCTCTCTCGCGGGTTCCAGGAATAATTAATGAGAGCCCGAAACTCCCGGATTTGACGGAACTGGGGAATCTTGCCAATAGGTGGGTCCTACAGTTATCTTGGGTGTTTCTTAGGCCTAACCTAACACAACCAAGCAGTTAGTTCCAATTTTCTACGCCCTTCCGACTCTCGTAGATGGGGCAGAACGACAGTTCCGTCTTTTCCCCCAGCGGGGCTATGGTTTCTCCGGAGGGGGCTCCGGATCGTCTGAATGCCACCAAATCCCATGGTATGTATACCATAAAATACCATGTGTGTTAGAGTGTTTCATGGGTATGGGATGCCCAAGAGTCCCTCGCTCTCTGTGTTAGGGCTTCACCGGCGTGAGATTCTCTCTAGCGGGTTCCAAGACTACTTAGAGCCTGAAACTCCCGGATTTGATGGAACTAGGGGAATCTTGCCAAGAGGTGGACCCTAACATTTTCTTTGGTGTTCCTTGTGCCTAGACTAACACAACCAAACAGTTGGTTCCATTTTGCTACCCCCTTCCGACTCACGTAGAGGGGCCAGAACGGCAGTTCCTCCTTTTTTCCCCAGCGGGGCTATGGTTTCTCCGGAGTGGGCCACGGATCGTATGAATGCCACTAAATCCAGTGGTATGACATACCATGTGTGTTAGAGTGTGGCATGGTCTTGTATACCCGAGACTACCTCTCTCTCTCTCTGTGTGTTAGGGCTTCACCGGCGTCGGACTCTCTCTAGCGTGTTCCAGGAATACTTAGAGCCCGAAACTCCCGGATCTGACGGAACTGGGGGAATATGTCTAAGATGTGGACCCTACCATTGTATTGGGTGTTCCTTCGGCCTAACTTAACACAACCAAGAAATTGGTTCCACTTTTATACCCCCTTTCGGCTCATGTAGATGGGGTAGAACGACAATTCATTCCGTCTTTTTCCCAGCGGGGCTATGGTTTATCCGGACAGGGGGCTACGGATCATCTGAATGCCACCAAATCCCATTACACGTCACACCACGTGTGATAGAGTGTGGCATGGGTCTTGGATGTCCAAGATTCACTCGCTCTCTATGTTAGGGTTTCACCGATGTCGGATTCTCTCTGCCGTGTTCGAGGACGACCTAGAGCCCAAAACTCCCGAATCTGGTGGACCTAGGGGAATATTTCCAAGAGGTGGGCCCTACCATTGTATTGGGTCTTCCTTCGGCCTAACATAACACAACCAAACAATTGGTTCCACTTTGCTACCCTCTTTCGGCGGACGTAGAGGGCCAGAATGGCTGTTTCGCCCTTTTCCCCCAGGGGGATGCTCGCCCCTCCACCATCGTCGTATCATCGTCAGATGAGGAGATGGACGACACATTCTGGGAGAGCCTTATGCAGGACTCCGATGACTACGAACTTGACTACGCATTCTGGGATGATGTCTAGTGTTTTACAGTGTGGAAGATGTTGAAACTTGTCAAAATAATCAAAATTTCAATGTTTTATGTGTTCGTTAAAGTTTCAACATTTCTTCCTTCTTATTTTGGGCTGCAACTGTAGTAGGATAGTTATGGGCTATAGAGTGCTATAAGGCCCAATAAAGGGGGCCTGACAGGTGAGGGCCCAAGAAAGTGCCATCATGGCCCATGTCTGGAAACAACCGCTCCTCCACTCACCGCAGTAACCCTCCATGCAGCACGCCACGCGTTCGTCACGATATTGTGAACGTGAAACGTGTCGCTTTAGTTCCGGCGGCCAGTTATTGCTCCGTCGTGCATACGGCTCCTTCGTTCCACTCCCCCTCCCGGTGTATAAATAGACGCACTCTTCAGTTCATCCTCTATCTGCCTCATCGCCTCCCCTCAAGCGAAAACCCTTTGACGTAGTAGGTTCCACCGGCGATCGTTCCTCCAGGCGGCCATGGATCCACCGGCGAAGCGGTCTGCTGCCTTCTTGTAGGTTCCATTTCCGTTCACGTACTTATGATCCATTTCTGGATTCCTCGTGATTTCGTCTTTCTTAGATCCTTTTCGGAATTCCTGGTGCTTTCACCTTTCTTAGATCCGTTTCTGATTTCCTCGTGATTTCATCTTTCTTAGATCCATTTTTCCTTTTAGATTAACATCAACTTCCTATCATGCAACAATCTACAGGGCACATGAAGCCGAGCAGACGGTCATCTTGAGCGCTCTAGCGAAGAGGGTTGACATCCTAGAAGCTGAGCTTGAGAAGGCCTTGAAGATCGCCTACGACAATCTCAACAAGGCTCGCGATACCAGGTCTGAGTAGGTGGCTCAGGGCGAAGCTTCCCTCATAGCGTTTCAGAAGTTGATGAATGATACGTCCAAGTTGAGGGCCAGCAACCTCGAACTGACCAAGCAGGTTTATCCCTGGCAGAGCAGAAAACCCTGATCACTCTCCTCGAAGCTTTGACTCCCCAGTCAAGGGAGGATCCAATGCCATCGGAGGATCCAGTCCCGACGGAGGATCCAGTGCCATCGGAGGAGTTGTCGGCCCCCTACTGATGCTCTTTATTTAGCCCCCTACTGCTGCCCCCCGTGCTTCTGATGTCATGTTTAGATCGACAATCTCGTTTGTATCGTGTGGTTTCTATTAATATGTACGTAGTCTTTGTTTATGTTCAACTACTATGTTTATTTTTCTTAAGTTAGATATAATTAGAGTTCACAATATGGAGAAATAGATGACAAAAGTTTCGATGGATCTAAGTGACAGAAGTTAAAAAGGTTATGTCGTGGTGGTGTCACGGCAGATGCCATGGGATGGCTAAAGATGTGGGGACGAAGGACGCTGGAGGTGCTCGGGGAGGGATCACGCGACGAGTAGCCGCGTGAGGTAAGAACTGAACACTACGAACAACACGATCTACCCAGGTTCAGGGCCCTCCTGAGGAGGTAAAACCCCTACTCCTGCCTTTCTCTATGTATTCTGGTGTCTTACCGAGTAGCCACAGTACAATGTTCTTGCTACCGAGTAGCCTCTCTTCTCTCTACGTGATGAACTAGGTCAAGAATTAGTTCACAGTGCGTTCGATGAGTCGTGTCTCTTGTGTGCGATCGATCTGTGTGTGTCCTCACGCAGGAGGCGGCGGGGCACCTTATATACACGGTGCCCAGCCGGATACGTCCAAACATGGACAAGTGTCGACATAGTGTGCACATCGTCCTTCTTCCGGGTTCCCGCTGACAGCTTTGGTTCCTAAACTTGGCAGCATCCACAAAGTCGTTGGGCAAAACCAAGGGGACAGACTGGTATCACTGTGCCAAACACAGAGTAGGGCCCCCTTATCCTGCGACCGCCTGCTTCCATGCTGTCACTGTCAGGCAGGCCGGTCCCAGATGAACAGTAGTTCGAATAGTGCCAAGTACGGACCCAGGATACGCGGGATCCTGTGTCAGAACGGCTCCTTTGACTTTCTGGTCCGAGTAGGTTCCCGCCAGTTTTTACTCGGGCCAACTCTTCTACTCGAATGGACAGAACTTGATTGATTCCTTCTTCTGGTCATCTTGAGGTGAGACCGAGTAGCAGTCGACCGGGTAGCAAGTACCGGGTAGGCGGCTACTCGACCAAATCTCTCTTCTGATAGTTGCCTTTACCACCCGTCTTTACCCTACTCGGGGGTAACCCCCCGACAGCAGTCCCTGAAGCTGGTAGAATCTTGCGAACTCGTTCACTAGGCTCTGCCAGCTTAAAACCAATCTTTGCAATATATCCCTTGAACCTCAAGATGCCGAGTAAAAAACCTCCGTGTAGTACTCTAGACAGTACCTTGAGTTTCCTGTCTTCCGAGTAGCATCAGCTTTCTACTCTGCAACCGAGTAAAAAGACTTAGAGAATTTCTCCTCTAGTGTCTATGCAGCGCACCGCACTATCCAGCCTTCCGTGCTGCGACTGGACGCGTGTCAAGCATCCGTGACCCTGCCGTTTCGCTGCCCACGACACGACGTGCCACGCGCCCAGTTTTCACGGGGCGGGCCCACCAGCTCGTTATGTCCCATCAAGCGCAGTAATTGGCCACGATCTGATCGTGGGATCAACTGCGGCCGTTACACGCGCGCCTCGCGCGTGTGTGCGTTTCTAACCGGCCACAGACCCCACCACACGAGAATCCTGGCCACGATCGATCCCACTACCCCGATGGTAACGGTAATCCGCGGAGAGGGTATATATACCCCCACCGGTAACTTCCCCTCCTTCCTCCTCCGTTCTTTCCTCTTTCTCTGCCCTGTTTCTTTCTTCTCCGTCGAGCTCTCCGCCGCCGCGCAACTGTTTGCGCCGCTGCGGATTCGTTCTCTCCTCCCAATTCCTCCAATTTTCCACCACCATCTCACTCCTTGCCATGGCTGCTCACGCCCGCTGGGCTGGTTCGCACGTCACCGTCGATGACTGTTCCTGGCTCGTGAACACCCGGACGGTTCCTCCTGGTGTTCAGTGCCGTCCGTCCGACGGCGAACTCGTTCCGGCCCCGCAGGAGGGCGAGCATGTCATCTTCCTCGCGCACTTTGCGCGAGGATTCGGCCTGCCGGCTTCGGATTTCCTCCGCGCCTTCCTGGATCACTTCGGTGTCCAGATGCACCACCTTCCTCCGAACGCCATTGTCTTCCTAGCCTATCACACCGTGGTGTGCGAGGCCTTTCTTGGCGTCCGCCCCACGGTGGAGACTTGGCTGAAGTTCTTCCATCTCCGTCAACAGAGTAAGGGGAAGAAGGATGGCGCGGCCGCTAGCAGTCGAGTAACCGACACCGGCAGCGCCATGATGCTGCAGCGGGCGGGAACCAACCACCCTCGTATCAAGGGCTTGGATTCCGTCCGCCTGTGGCAGAAATCCTTCCTCTACGTCAAGAACATCCCCGCCACGGAAGGGGGACCGATAACGGACCGCATCAACCTGCCTGCGTGGAGCAACCGAGCTCCAACCGGGCAGAATTGGAAAACCAAGCCCTCCAACGACCGCAACTCGATGCAGATGGAGGAGCGGCTCGCCTACCTCATCGGTGAAGGGCTCAGGAGCGACGATCCCGTCGCCTGCTGGATCAAGAATCGCGTGCTGCCTCTACAGCGGCGCTCCCACCCAATGTGCTACTTGGGAGGCCCTCGCGATTGCACTCGGACGACCACGTTCGAGCTCAGCGACGCGGAGGTCGCCGATCACGCAAGGTCTATACTGACCACAGGCCTCCGCGACGATTGGGAGTACGGATTCACCCCCTTTAGCCGCACGAAGCCGATTCCCCGGGTACGTTCTCTTTACTATGCTTTCAACATATGCAATCCGACTAGCAAACTTCCCCCTGGCTGCGACTAGCAATCGCCTTCTGCACCGAGTAGATCAGTCTATCAAATTGCCTAGGCTCAGTATGCTTGATGTTTGCACGCCTTGCCGAGTAGGACACTTAGGCTTACTCTGCTTTGTGTTTGCATGCCTTGCCGAGTAGGACACTTAGGCTTACTCTGCTTTGTGTTTGCATGCCTTGCCGAGTAGGACACTTAGGCTTACTCTGCTTTGTGTTTGCATGCCTTGCCGAGTAGGACACTTAGCAAATTTCTCTAGGCATAGTGTGATTTTTGTTTGCACGCCTATTCGAGTAAAGTGCCTTTGCGCTACCTGGTTAACTCGTGCTGATTCTTTGTTATTCAGATCCTTGACCGCCAGCTTGCCGAGAGCTGCGAGCGCTTTGAGGGCAATTGGTTCGCTGATCGAGAAGAAGATGATGTGGCCTCCTTCGCGACCACAGATCAGATTAATCTCCCTCACTCTCCCACAATGGAGAAACAACGCATAGGAGCGTCTCTCCGCGACTGGTCCGAGGAAGAGGATGCAGGTAATTGGATCTCTCCTATTTGGTCCGCGAGAAATACTAACCCTTTGCCTGCTGTTTCTGAGTCTTTCCTTTTTCTTCTCAATTTCTATAGATGATGCCGATGCTGAGGATGGGGGAGGAGACGAGGATGAGGATGAGGCAGCCTTGGTCGTCCATCCTCTATCAGTTGATGCACCTGCTACCCGCAAGCGAGCCGGCAGCGGCGCCCTAGAGCCCCCCGCCAAGAAGAAGAAACCATCCGAGAAGACGACCAAGACGGTCGTGAAGAGAACAAGACGAACGATTCCCTCCACCAAAGCGTAAGTTTCTTCTCAGTTGATTCCCAATCTGTACTTCGCTGTTTTTCTCAATCTTCCTCTGCCTCCCTCTAATTTTTGATTTTACCTTTCTCATCAGAGCTCCCTTAGATGCGAACGCTGCTCTCGCGCCTGACCAGGCCAAGAAGCAAGCTGCCATCGACGTCGACAAGGTTGTCGACCTCGAGGGCGATGAGGCCGACACCACCAACACGCAAACAGGGCCTGAGCAACAGTCCCGCGCCGATCCAGACGCGCAGGATGTCGCTCACCAGGACAAGCCCCCTTCTCCTCCGGCTAGCACCGCCGAGGAGAACCAAGAACGAGACCAGGAGATGCGCGATGATACCGCCCTTGAGCGGCCAGAAGCTGAACACGAGCAGCCAGCCAGAGGGGCTGCCGAACAAGAGAATCCCGCTGCCGAGCAGCGGGTAGAAGATACAATCATGACGGAAGAATATCCTCTGAGCAGCGTTCAACCCGGCGCAGCGCAGAGTAGCGCCCTGCGAGATGCTGCGCAAGGCAGCGGGTCCGTGGCGCCACCCATTGATCAAGGCACTGCACCGCCAGACTCCTCCTCGGTGCCGCAGACCAAGGACACAACCAGCCCCCCTGTCGGGCGAGTCACCAGGAAACAAACCCTAGATGCTGCTGAGAAGGAAGCAGCCGAGAAGAATGCTGCCGAGAAAGGGAAAAACCGAGAAGAAGAAAACCGAGAACAGAAGATCGAGAAGCCAGCTGCTCAGAAAGAGAAGGCGCATAAACGAGCTTCCGAGCTGATGCCGCCGCTCATATCATCTGGCCAGTCCAGTCAGGTGGCTATCCGCAATCCTGGCGCGGTTGCTCCCGCTGCTGCTGCCGCTGCAGCTGAGCAGCCCTGCTACCCGGACTACATGGTGAAGGTTAGCCAGCAGCACCAAATCGGCCTTTCCGTCATGGACCGGAAGCTTGCTCTTACAAAGGGAAGGAAGGCATTGGCAGTGAACTCCGGGCCCCCAGCCCCCAATCAGGATAAGTCCATCTCCATCGCTTCCCGTGGACCTCAGGATCAGGCGGTATCGTCCGAGAGCCTCGAGCAGGTACTTGACATGGTTGGTTTTATCGATGCCAAATGGGACAGCAATCTTCTCGGCAACACCAACTGGAATGGCACCACGCTGGGCGACATCGACCATATGCGGGTCGACTGGAACAAGGTGGACTTGGGCTACAAGCCCATGACCGTCTCCTCCAACGCCGCTACTCTTGCTGCCAAGATGTTCGTGCATCGCAAGAACGCAGAAGACCTCGAGCAGTCTTATGCGGTGAGCCTTAACTTATCCTTTCCGAGTTGAATCTTTTCTTCTTTTCTACTCGTCTTCCTTTTCCTTAGCCATCACCCAGTCCCCGAAATTCTGGCCGAGTAGACGGATACTCTCTCGAGTAACCGTCTTCTCGGGTTGAATCTCAACTTCTTTGTCTGATTCGTCTTCTTTTCTCTTCTCAGAATAGCGTACTGAAGCGGACTAGCTTGCACCGTCAACTTCTCTAGAACCATGTCGTCGCCAAGAGGCGTATTGCTGCCCTTGAGAAGGAGAAGGTAGATGCCGAGGCAGCCGACAAGGAAGTAATGAACAGCACCATGAGGCTGTCTGAAGTTGAAGGTACGCTTCTAGCTACGCGGTTCTTGCGTTTTTTGTTTACGCCCGCTTCTGCTTTTTTGCGCTAACCATTTCTACTCTGCAGGGAAACTGAAAGCCCTGGCTGACGAGCACGCGAATTGCCGTGCCTTTGTTGAGAATGGCGAGGCCACCATCAAAAAGCTTGAAGGTAAACCACTGTCTACTCGGTTTGCCCTTGTGTCTGATTCTTTTGCTTTTCCGCTGATCGTGCTTTGCTCTTTTCAGAAGATCATAAGTTGTTTGTTGAAGAACACCAAGACTGCCTCAAACCTGAAGAGGTGCAGGTGCAGCTGGTAAGTCAATCTGCTGCTCTGCAGAGTGAGCACACTACCGAGATGGAGAACCTGCAACTCCAGCTGCAGAAGGCACTTCAGGATGCTATCGACCTTGGTGCCGAGAGGGACAGAGTCATCGCCGAGAAGGCAAAGGCCGAGACAGCAGCCAACGCCAAGGTGAAAGCCCTCAAGCAGGAATGCGAGGTGCTGAAAAAGGCCAATGCTGGTCTCTTTACTCAGCTGGATGGGCTCCGCTTGCTCGAGGAGAGGCATATATCCAATGAAGAAGCATGGAAGATCCAGCTGCAGCAGCTGCGCCACGAGCTAAATCGTAAGTTTCCTCCTTTCTGCATCTCTTCTTCTCGGTCTAACCTCTTCTCTAATTCTGTTACTGAATTTCTCACTTGCTTTTTGCAGAAATCTTCCCTGACATCGTGTCCTCTTGCGCGCCTGCTTTAGCCAAGGCCCAAGCAGCTCGTATTGAGAAGGGCGAGGCTGCGGACACCAGATCCGAGATCGAGGATAGCTTGCTGGTGATGCGAGGGCAGTTCGAACGCCTAGCCGTCGTGGGCACTGACCTGGTGCGCACCGGCTTCCAGCTCCACGAGCTCTTTTGGCCTCAGGATCCAGTGCCGACAACTATTGGTGGCCTTGCTCTGAAGCTGCGCAACGTGAAGGCCGAGCTGAAGAAATGGCGCGCCTCGGGAGCTCGGGCGGGTACTGATTTGATGCTTCTCTGCGTCGCCTCCTGGTATGAGAACTTGAACATGCAGATTATCCGCGGGAAGCGCTCCAATTCCAAGTGGGAGACGGACCCCAATTGCGTGACTATGCGCCAGCTGATTGCGCATGAGGTTGCGGAGTATGCTGACACGGCAACCTTCGTCGATGGCCTCACCGAACCCGACACGGAGGTGGAGGAGGACGAGGAGGAAGACGAAGAACCCGATTCGAAGCTGGACGCGGGCTTCTTCGATTCACCCAGGATCAAGGCCGGGAAGGGGAAGGCCGCAGTCGTCGCGAGTAGCGATGAAGAGGTCGAGGAGATCGACACAGCCGCCCTCGAGTTTGGCACCTCATCAGGAGCCGCCCTCGACGACACGGTGCGCCCCCACGACCAAGCCTCTGGTTCTTCCTTGGCCACAGGGCCTGTCTCGGTGGCCACGGCCACCTCAGACCAGGTAGCCACCGAGCACGACGTCGAGTTGGAGCAGTCCACCACCGTCCACTCGGAAGCGGACGCGACCAACGCCAGTGCCGAAGAGGAAGCCGCGAAGACAGCTGATGCCAGCTCGGAGGCGGAGGCGGCCAAGACCACCACAGAAAATGAAGCAGCCAAGGCCAGCACCGACAACACCGCTTCCTCAACCTGATTTTATCCTGCAAACTTTTTACTCAAACAGTTATCAGATCCCCGGGATGCCGGGAGCAGATGTATCAGACTATTTATCTTTTTGCTTGCTACTCAATTTTATTCTCACTCGTTATCTTCAATTTAATCAATTTGAGCAGCCCTGGCTCAATGCCGGGTTGCGTTAGCATACGAGTCCCCGAGTCGCATTTCTTATTCACTCTCTCTTTTCGTCTCATCTCTACCCGCAACTTGTTGCTTTTTTGGTATTCGAGTCACAAGAGTTAAAGAGTAGAGCTGCAAATACTCAGCTGCTTAGAAACAAACATAGTAACGCAGCCCACCACTTAGCCGAAAAGATAAGAGAGAGAACAGAAGTAACAAACACCCTACTCGGTTCTTGCACTCTTTTCTTCCTTAGCGATTTTTCTTGTGCTTATTGACCTTTTGCTTCTTCTCTTGCTTGCCAAGAAGCCGGGTTTCGGACAGCAGCAGAGTCGAAGAGTTGGCATATGGGTTTAGACACAATACTCAATACGCTTATGAATTTTGAAGTGAGGCAACCGAATAGGCAAACAGCAAAGCCGAGTAAAAACACTTGGAGCAAATTTGGGCGAGGGCAGTCCCCGAGTTCAATTTCAGATTGCAGAATAGAATTAAGAGTACATACACATTTTTTGCTCACGAGTGGAAACGACGGAGTAGAGCTACATTCCAGGGACGCTTTGATTCCTCTCCAGCTTTATCTGCCCTGTTCGCCTGTGATGGGCGCACATCTACAAGGTAGTACGCATCATTGTGCAGCGCTTTGCTCACGATGAACGACCCTTCCCACGGAGGAGATAACTTGTGCATCCCGGCTGTGCGCTGCACAAGCCTAAGGACCATGTCTCCTTCTCGGAAAACCCTTGGGTTCACCTTTCGGCTATGATAACGCTGCAGGTTTTGCTGGTAGATAGCCGAACGTGACAGAGTCAGCTCTCTTGCTTCTTCAAGCAGGTCAACGTCGTCTTCTCGAGCTTCTCTCGCCTCCACCTCAGTGTAGAGGGTTACTCGGGGGGAGTCATGCTCTAAGTCTATTGGCAACACGGCCTCAGCCCCGTATACCAAGAAGAATGGCGTGTAGCCAGTCGACCGGTTAGGGGTAGTCCTTAGACTCCACAACACCGCTGTCAACTCGTCTAGCCAACACCCAGGTGTTTTCAGCAGCGGCTCAATCAGCCTTGGCTTTATGCCTGCCAGTACCATACCATTTGCTCTTTCAACTTGCCCATTGGAGGCAGGGTGCGCGACCGACACAACGTCTAGTCGGATATGCTTATCTCTGCAGAACCGTACCATTGCCCCCTCTGCAAAATCTGTACCGTTGTCGGTGATGATGCTGTGCGGGTAGCCATATCTCATGATCACATCCTTCACGAACTTCACAGCTGTGACCCCGTCGCACTTCCGAATAGGCTTCACTTCAATCCATTTGGTAAACTTGTCCACCATGACCAAAATATGTGTCATGTTGCCTTTAGCCGGCTTGAAGGGGCCAACCATATCCAGGCACCAAACAGCAAATGGCCATGTGATGGGAATTGTCTTCAGCTCGGAAGCGGGCATGTGAATCTTACTCGCGAACATCTGGCAGCCATTGCACTTCCTCACGATATGTTCAGCCTGCTGCAGAGCTGTGAGCCAGTAGAAGCCATGCCGAAAAGCTTTCTTGACCAATACCCGTGATGAGGCGTGATGCCCACATTCTCCTTGGTGTATTTCCAGCAGAATTTCTTCTCCCTCTTCTGGGCCCACACAACGTTGCAGCACGCCTGTGGCACTTCTCTTGTGTAACACCTCTCTTATTATGGTGTAGCCCTTGGATCTTCTCTGAATCTGCCTTGCAGTAACCTCATCTTCTGGCAAGGTACCGTTCCTTAGAAAGGATAATATGGGCATAGCCCAACTCGGTGTCTCTCGCGTGGGAAACACTGGTTCGTCCAGTTCCATTGGGACGGGCACCTCTGGTTGCTCAGGAGGATTGGGCACACTTCTCTGTAGCCCTGATCGGTTGGCGAGGACTTCCTCAATGAATGCGACAGCCTCCGGGTTAAGGACAGCAGTCCCCGAGTAGGGAGTGGCAGTCCCCGAGTAGGGAGCGGCAGTCCCCGAGTAGGGAGCGGCAGTCCCCGAGTAGGGAGTGGCAGTCCCCGAGTTTCCTGTAGCATTCTCCCAGTCAATATCCATGGGGTCAGATTCCTCGCTTGGCAGAGAAGGAACGAAAATGGATTCCGAGTTGGGGGAAGGCTTGATGGATGGCCTCCTCAAATGCTCCAAGGCAATCCCCGCCGGGATGGACTGCCGAGAAGATCCCAACTTGGACAGCTCATCTGCCGCTTCGTTCTCTGCTCGGTGAATGTGCTGGAACTCGCAGCCTTCGAAAAATCCAGTCATCCACTGCACCAAGAAACGATACGATGCCATGTTGGCATCCAGAGCGTCCCAAGTACCCGAGACTTGCTGCACCACCAGATCTGAATCTCCATAGCATATGATGCGCTGCACTCCAACCTCCTTGACTACTCGCAAGCCATGCACTACTGCCTCGTACTCAGCAACATTATTGGACGCCTTGAAATGAATCTGCAGCACATACTTGAGTTGATCTCTCTTGGGCGACGTAAGCACTACGCCAGCACCAAGGCCTTCTTTCACCTTCGAGCCATCAAAATGCATCCTCCAATAGTTGGAAACTGGAGCAGGAGGTTCATACTGCACCTCGGCCCAGTCCACTAGAAACTCCGCCAGAATCTGAGACTTGATGGCTTCTCTTCTCGCATACGCGGGAGCGTACGTAGCTAGCTCGATCGCCCACTTGGCTACTCTGCCACTCGCCTCCTTGTTACCCATGATGTCCGAGATGGGAGCGGAACTCACGACAGTGATGGGGTGCTCTTGGAAATAATGTTTCAGCTTCTTGGCGCCTAGATATACACCATAGGTCATCTTCTGGTAATGCGGGTAGTTCTGCTTGGAGCTGGACAACACCTCACTGAGATAGTATACTGGGCGCTGCACACTCTTGCCTTCTTCTTCTCGCTCCACCATAATCACCACGCTGACTACTCGGTTGGTCGCAGCAATGTACAACAGCATCGGCTCTTTGGGTAGCGGACTAGCCAAGATGGGAGCGCTACCCAGCATTGCCTTCAGCTCATTGAATGCCACGTATGCTTGCGGAGTCCAGACAAACTTGTCACTTTTCTTCATCAGCTGGTATAGAGGCAGGGCCTTCTCGCCCATTCGGCCCAGAAAACGGCTCAGATATGCCAAGCAACCTGTGAACTTCTGTACATTCTTCAGTGATCTCGGCAAAGACATGCTCTCAATAGCGTTTATCTTTGAAGGATTGGCTTCTATGCCCCGACTAGAAACCAGAAAGCCGAGTAGCTTTCCAGCCGGTACACCAAAGGTGCACTTACTCGGATTCAGTTTCATTTTGTACTTGCGTAGGTTAGCAAAGGTTTCCTCCAGGTCGGCAAGCAGAGTATGTGTTTTATTTGTTTTGATGACAATGTCATCTACGTACACCTGCACATTTTTGCCGAGCTGGTCGTGCAAGCATTTCTGCATGCATCTCTGATAGGTTGCACCCGCATTCCTCAAGCCAAAACACATGACACGATAGCAATAAGCCCCGTACGGGGTAATGAAAGCAGTCTTTATTTGATCAACAGGATTGAGTGCAATCTGGTGGAAACCAGAGTAAGCATCTATGAAAGACAGCAGTTCACAACCAGCAGTGGAATCGATCACCTGATCGATGCGAGGTAGCGGGAAAGGATCCTTGGGGCATACTTTGTTCAAGTCGGTGTAGTCGACGCACATACGCCATGCGGTAGCAGCCTTGGGATCCTCCTTCTTCTTCTCGACCATGACCGGGTTGGCTAGCCAATCCGGATGCAGCACCTCCATGATGAAGTTACTTATCAGCAGCTTGGTGATCTGGTCACCAATGGCCTTCCTTCTCTCATCTCCGAAACGGCGCATAGCCTGCTTCACAGGCTTGGCGTCAGGACGCACATGCAAGGAGTGCTCAACCAACTCCCTGGGGACTCCTGGTAGATCTTCATTGGTCCAGGCGAATACATCCCGATTCTCACGGAGGAAGTGGATGAGCTCGCTTTCCTATTTCTCCGCCAACCCGGAGCCAATGATGGCTACGCGGTCGGGGAACTCGGGGTCGACCTGGATCTTCTTTGTCTCCTTGGAAGCCTGGAAAGCAGTGCCGTGCTGCGTGCTCGGCACACCTTGTGCGCCAGCTTGCGCGGATTGCGCCATGGCCACCACCTCGTACATCTTCTTCTTCTTCTCGGCCTCAATCACCATTGACTCTGCCAGCTTAGAGCTAGCTGAGGCACACTCTATGGACTTCTTGTAATCGCCAGAGATAGTAATTATGCCATTGGGACCAGGGATCTTCATCTTCAGATATGCGACATGAGTGGAAGCCATGAACTTGCTCAGAGCAGGCCTGCCGAGTAGAGCATGGTGATCAACCACCTCAAACTGCAGGCGCTCTGTGCGACAGTTCTCCCTGGTGCCGAACAGCACATCTATCCATACTCGGCCAATCGGGTTGCATGAGATCCCAGGCACAATTCCATGGAAAGTGGTCTTGCTGGGCAGCATCGTGTTCTCGGCCAAGCCGAGCTTCTCGAGTGTGTCTTTGTACACAATGTTGATGCTGCTGCCGTTGTCGATTAGCACCTTGCTGAACCTCACATTCTTCTCGGGACCCAGGAAGGTAGGATCCAGCACCAATGCGTAGGTACCCGGGTTGGGCATCACCTTGGGATGATCTACTCGGGACCACCTGATCTCCTGGTCACACCAATACATGTAGTGAGGGACAGCAGGAATCACTGCATTGACCTCCATGGCACGCCTGTGCTGCGATTGCTTGTCGACTGGCTCGGAAGTGAAGATCATATAGCTCTCATGATGCTCTTGGTATTGATTGGAGCCTCCGCCCCATTGTTGCTGTTGTTGTTGTTCCGCTGGTAGTTGTTGTTGTTGTTGCGGTTGTAGTTGTTGTTGTTGTTGCGGTAGCCATCATTGTTGAAGTAACGGTTGGCTCCTAAAGCCACCTGGTTGACATTCTCCCTTCTCGGAAACACTGGCGGCCGAGCTGCGGGTGCGCGAGTAGGCTGCACACCAGCATTGGCCGCTGGCAGGGGAGGAGGAGGAGGCAGGCCATCACTCTTAACCAGATCCCACCATTCGCATTGCCGAGTAGTATGATTTGCAGGCCTTGAGGGGTGGTGAGTGTGAAAACTGCATGGGCCATCCTTCATGTCATCAAAGACAAACTTCTTCGGCTGCTCGGAGTTGCCGCTACCCGACTGAGGAGTACGGAATGGTTTCTTGTTGCCCTGGCCCTGGTTCTGGTTCTGCCCGTAGGCTCCAGCAGGTTTCTGCCTTTGGCCACCTCCACTTCCAACAGTCACTGCATTCACCTCTTCAGGGTGATACCGAGTATCTACTCGGTCACCCCTGCACTTGTTGCGGAACTCGTTGCGCTTGCTATTGCCGAAGTTTCTTCTCGGCTCAGAGGAGTCCATCAATGGCTGAGTAGGATCACCGAGCGCGTACTGATCTGCAATATTGATGGTCTCCGCCAGAGTGTTTGGCATCTCCCTCTGCAACCTTTGCCACAACATACTGCCATGTCGGCAACCCTGCGCGAACCAAGTAATCGGCTGGGCTTCATTCACACCCTCACAGGTGTTCCTCAATGTGCTCCACCGAGTAAGGTACTCTCGGTCTGTCTCATCCTCTCGCTGCCTGCAGGCAGACAGCTGCTGCGGCCTATTCGGCCTCTTGTATGTGCTGGTGAAGTTGCTGATGAAGGCATCCGAGAAGTCCAGCCAGCAGTTGATGCTGTTCTTGGGCAAGTTGTTGAGCCAAGTGCGAGCTGGACCCTCTAGCATCTGCGGGACGTACCGCACCGCCCATCTCCGGTTGCCATTCGCGATATGAACCGCGGTGACATAGTCATTGAGCCAATCTTCTGGCTTGGTGCTGCCGTTGTAGCTCTTGGTGCCCCTAGCAAGCTGGAAACCTTTCACGGAAGGCTCGTTCATGATGCGCGGGCCAAAGCACTCGGGGCCAGGAGGACCCGTGCTCTCAAGCCGCGCCGACAAGCTGATCCTGTCCAGCTGATGCCTTGCATCTTCAGGCGCCAACACGCGCTCTCCAACACGCTCATGAACACCATAGCCAGCCATCTCCATGGCCGAGTTGCCGTCATCATACCTATCCACCTGCATAGCAGCAGGCTGCTCCACCGGGTTGGCGACTGGCGCCACCGCACGCGGCTGCTGCCTCTGCCGAGTAGGCTGAGCTGCGGGATGCCGAGAAGGGCCTGGGCGCTCTCCATCTCGGGCCTGGCTTTGAGCTCTATGGGCTTGGAAGCCTGCTCTTCCAGCGTTGTGTTCCTGACCGGACTGCTGCGGCACAGCATGCTGTTTCGCGGCAGCAGTCGGGTCGTACACCTGCATTTGCCTATCTCGGCCCGAACGTCCACTGCGGCTCTTCTCGCGGCTGGGATGCGGAGTTGAGGCCTGATCGTTAGATCTAGCCGCGTGCGAATGCACCACCTGCGAGGCTCCAGCACCCGGGTTGGCCTTCCGGAACTCCTCGTTCTGCCTGGCGGCTTCCAACACCAACTCGTTGAGCCTCTCCTGCTGCCTGACGCGCGCGTCGCCGTCGAGTCGAGGCAACTCGGTGGCCACGGCCTCTGCAGCCCTGAGTGTCTTGGCAGGCGTGCTATACCTGGGCCTGGTGGAAGTGTTTGCGGTGGCGGACTGAGCAGGAACCTCAGCAACTGTTGCCATCTCGGCACCCAAGTTACGCCGCGTGGCGCCTACTCTGCTAGCTCTCCTGGTGACGGGCGTGAAGCCGTGAGCCTTGTTATACTCAAGCTGGTCTAGACTCAGCTCGAGCCTGATCTTCTCCAACTCCGCCTGCTCGACGAGCAGCTCCTGGCGTTGCCGCTCGATCTGCTCCCTCATGCTCAGGAGCTCGAGGTCGGTGGGAGGCGGCACGTCAACCCGCGCAGCGGATGCAGGGATAGCCGGAGTGGTACAGGGAGGAAGATTGCAACTCCTCTCGTAAGGCATGTGGGTCCTGCCACCAGCACTCGAGCCAGGAAGATCATCAACGACGGCCGTGGCGCCACCAGCACCCGCGCCGGTGTCCGCCGCCAAGCCAGTCACCATTACTTCAGCGCAACCCTCAGAATGGCGCGCGGGCCTTCCGCGGGCAGCGATCACCGCAGGAGGATCCTCCGCGTCATGCACCAGCTCAGGGTACACATGGTCGATGACGGTGGCGACGTAGACGAGATGAGAGCCGAAGGAGATCACCGTACCGCCCTCCGGCATGGCCTTGCCACCGAAGTCGCCTGCGTTGTCGGTGACGAAATCGAAGGAGCCGAATCCGTGGACAAGGCCACAGACTACGCGCTCCGCCGAGGAAGATCCCGTCCGAACAGAAATTCCAGCCAGCGCCGCTGGTTGCCCCACGGTGGGCGCCAACTGTCGTGGTGGTGTCACGGCAGATGCCATGGGATGGCTAAAGATGTGGGGACGAAGGACGCTGGAGGTGCTCGGAGAGGGATCACGCGACGAGTAGCCGCGTGAGGTAAGAACTGAACACTACGAACAACACGATCTACCCAGGTTCAGGGCCCTCGTGAGGAGGTAAAACCCCTACTCCTGCCTTTCTCTATGTATTCTGGTGTCTTACCGAGTAGCCACAGTACAATGTTCTTGCTACCGAGTAGCCTCTCTTCTCTCTACGTGATGAACTAGGTCAAGAATTAGGTCACAGTGCGTTCGATGAGTCGTGTCTCTTGTGTGCGATCGATCTGTGTGTGTCCTCACGCAGGAGGCGGCGGGGCACCTTATATACACGGTGCCCAGCCGGATAAGTCCAAACATGGACAAGTGTCGACATAGTGTGCACATCGTCCTTCTTCCGGATTCCCGCTGACAGCTTTGGTTCCTAAACTTGGCACCATCCACAAAGTCGTTGGGCAAAACCAAGGGGACAGACTGGTATCACTGTGCCAAACACAGAGTAGGGCCCCCTTATCCTGCGACCGCCTGCTTCCATGCTGTCACTGTCAGGCAGGCCGGTCCCAGATGAACAGTAGTTCGAATAGTGCCAAGTACGGACCCAGGATACGCGGGATCCTGTGTCAGAACGGCTCCTTTGACTTTCTGGCCCGAGTAGGTTCCCGCCAGTTTTTACTCGGGCCAACTCTTCTACTCGAATGGACAGAACTTGATTGATTCCTTCTTCTGGTCATCTTGAGGTGAGACCGAGTAGCAGTCGACCGGGTAGCAAGTACCGGGTAGGCGGCTACTCGACCAAACCTCTCTTCTGATAGTTGCCTTTACCACCCGTCTTTACCCTACTCGGGGGTAACCCCCCGACAGGTTACATTGGACTAACTCCGATGCAAAAACATATAATTCGATTTCACAATATGGACAAATAAATGAAAGAAATGAAAAGGAATATATTCGACTAATCTGCGACGTTCTCATGGAACGAAACTCGCCTCCAACTGGGCCTATTGGGCCGGGAACAAATATCCGCGACGGAACATATAAAAAACGTCGAGATGGACCGCGTCCTTCGATAGCAAATTCTACTTTTCAGCCATCCGCGACAGAAACAACACGATGTTATCAAAACTTGCCGCTCAAAACGTTCCGGATCGCGCGGAATTTGGTAGTGAGAAGGGACCTATCAAGAATAGCGAAGCCATTCCTCTTATAGATGTAACCACAGCCACCACACCATCACACATACAGGGATCAGTGACTACGTCTCGTGCGCGACAACTTAATCATCAGGTACTTTCGTTTCTACGATCTATTCCTAATGTACATGAGAATATGATATTTCCTAAATGAAATGTGTTTATGTCTCTCGGGGATAATAGGCCTAGCATAGATGACTGGGACAATTTTTTGAGCATTTTCGAGGGTGGAGATGGCTACAGGAGTGCAAGAGATGGAGATGAGGATGCCACACATGTAGATTGCCTCAACCTAAAGCCAACATAATTATAAATGACAACTTGGACGGATTATACAAGATACCACTACCGATTTTTTTGCCAAAGTCTTCTATAGGTGTTGTATCAACTCGTTTTTCTCCTTGCCCATGTATTTTCGAGATACCTCTTTATACGATATTTTTAGAGTCTGTATTGAAGGAGGAAAGCCTTCCTAGTGGCAGAATTCATCCACCAAACCGTTACTAGCCAAAATTCGCCTCCTCTCCTCCTTATATACACTCCATAGTTCATTGTTTAGATGGGGATTTTGTTTTGTTAAAAAAACTCATCTATTTGCTAGTCTTCATCATAGGCACGAGTATCGTCTAAGATCATCTTATATCCTACAACTAGACCTAACGGAAAGGATGATCGTGCTTCTGCTGGAACGATAACTCTCGAAGATTGGTTTAGCATTGTATTGGCACTGTGTACATGTACGTAGTAGTCGGATTGCCAAGTTCGAACTCCACTCTAATCGACGTAAATCTATGTCATTGAAAGATCTGACTATCTTTACCCTATCAAGTGGTATCAGATTTCAGGTTGATCGGTGAGCTTTTATTATTTTCATAGATTATATTTCATCTTCACACCTATAGTCCACGAAAAAATCCAAAGATATTTAGGTTCCATCTTCTCGTCCTATAAATAGTCCGGGCCTGTCGTATTATCTTTCCAGTGTATTGCATCGTTGAGGCTTCGTCTGCATTGACATGTTAACTTGTTGGTCTTACTGTCTAGTTCATATAGAGTTTTGAATTTTATTAACATATATTAATCGTCCTCGCCGCACTGACTTGCACGCTTGCACATAACCGCCACCATCCACCACAATTCACTAGCACCATTCGCATCGCAGCCACATATCCGCCGCCTCCCAGTTCACCATATACACCACCCACACATACATTTCTGTCGGGCACAACTTCATGGTGTTTTGCTTACGTAGCTGTTGATGCTTGAACGCGTCACACGAATACGTCCTCATGTACCTGTTGCGCAGCGGGAGATGCTTCACAACTCGCACCGCGGGAGACGGCTGAATGCGCAATACACAAGACAATCCGACCGACGCTTTTGATACCAGATGCCCCGGTTCATTGGCAGGGACCCTGTCGGAGGAACCGACGATGATTGACTGTTCCAGGTCGTCCAGGACGCCATAGATCCCCGTTCAAGGAAAAGGTTTCGATGCACATCCAAACCCCTATTTTGGTTCCAACTCGGATATTTGGTCTGAACTTTCCAAAATAGTTCGGTTTAAAATCCGGCTGCACTTTTTTTTTAGAGGCAAAGAACCGTAGAACAAAATGTTCTACGGTATATATATTAATAATATGTACAAAACATCCAAGCCCCTAAAAATTAACCGATACCGGTTCTCTCAAATATGAGGAAAAACATGAAAACGATTAAGAACTATACATCATGTCTAAGAACTGAATCAATCCAGTCCTTAAGAGATTCTGCTTGACTTGACTTTAAGCGTAGACTGATGATCTGTAGATCCTTTGATAAGTTGAATTTCCATGATCGATGGCATGGAGTAATACTATTGAAGACCTTGTCATTTCTTTGTTTCCAAATATTCCAACATCCCATGATAATGACTTCCAAAGCAAAATCCTGTGGTAATATTTCCATTAATAACATGATTTCATCATATATGGAGATCCCTCTCTTTCTGTTACTTCCAAGCTGATCCCAGCATCCAATAGCAAATGAACAGTCAAAAAATAGATGTAGTATAGTTTCTTCCATGTATTCTTGACAGCATTCACAGTCATAACTTTGGAGATGAAAAAAATTTCTTCTAAGAAGGTTTATGGAATTAATTCTATCATGTAGTATAAGCCAGAAGAAGATCTTGTATCTTAAAATAGCAGCATTTTTCCATGTCCAGGGAAATAATGTGTGAGCAATAGGACTTCTGATGAATTCCTTGTATGCAGCAGAGACTTTGAAATGATCATGCCTGCCTTTAAAAGACCATCTATCTGTGTCATCATGTATCTGAACATCTTGTATCTGTTGTTGCAATTGCATAAGTTGTTGGTATGCAATGTAAGATAATGGAAGATGGAAATGGGCACTAGTATCTTTAGAATTAATGAATTCTCTAACTGAAATATCTGTTCTTTGTCTAAAGGAATACAGTTGTGGGAATTCATCCTTGCATATGTATGAACACCAATTATCAGTCCAAAAGGAAACAGTCTTCCCATTACCAACCTCACATATTGCCATTTTCTTATATTCAGGTATCAGCTTGATCATATCTCTCCACCAGAAGGATCCAGTCTTCTTAAAATCAATCATGCAAGCTTGATAATGAAATTCTGTGATTAATTTGATCCAAGGTAGATTCACTTGGTTAAAAAAATTGTGAAGATGCTTTAGAAGCAAAGCCTTGTTCTGAATACCAAGATCCAGTATACCCAGGCCAGCCTGTTCCTGAGGTTTGGATACTTTGTTCCAAGATATAAGTGCAGTTCCCTTATCTTCCATACCATATTTCCTCCAGAAGCAGTGATGGGGGGACGATAACCCGGTATGCCAAACTCCAAGGAGTAACCCGGCCCAAAGGACGCTGTACAGGATCCGGCTAAGGATAAGGAAACTAGTGAAGGCCCCAGCTTGTAGGCCCAGTAACCCGGGTTGTGGGTTATGGTAGAGGAAAGTTAGGGTTTGTGCGCCGTGTCCGGGTAGGATCCAGGATGCGCCTTGGAGAATAAGCCAGGGGGTACGGGTGCTTTATAAACCGACCCCCAGGTCTAGTTTAGGCAGAGATCTAAGAACCCTAGCAATATCGTGTGATATCGAGCATCGAGTGTAATCCCAGAGTTGAGTTATTATATCAAGATCGGAGACTCGGCGACTTTGATTGCCGGCTACCAGATCGAATTGCACCATGTTTTCCTCTGAGCTAAACCCTCTCCCAAACGCCTGTGTCGTCTTGCCCCAAGATCAGTTACCCCAGGTAACATCTGCCGTGATTATCCCACAACAGTTGGCGCCCACCGTGGGGCCTGCGTCCAAAGGTGTTTACATCACGGGAGAAGCTCGGAAGGGCATGGAGAATCTTGTCATCGGCGAAATCTACATCGACCACGAAGGAGAAAAGATGGTGGACGATTCCGGCTGGGGGCCGGAGTCGGATCACCTCGAAACCGGATCCGTCGTGACAATCGGCCGGATCAGCGTCTTCATCGGTATGGTATGTGCTTCCAATTCGATCCCTGACAACGTTGGATCTGATTCTATGCCAGGAAAAGCCACGTCTATCCGATCAGATGATGAAGAATCGACTGGAACGACATATCCGGCAGAAGAACCCATCGCGGAGTGGGAACAGCCGGAGGAGCCGGCATGGACCCCACGCGACCGGGCCGAGAGAGAAGATGATACCGGGTCTATCTTGGATCTACAGGAAAACCGGTATGAGGAGAACGGTGAGGAAGAACAGCATGAACTCATGCCGGATATCGCACGCCGAGTTGCAGTCTATGCGGCCCCCACGGCCAACCAAGGAAACGCAACCGCGGCATCAGTCGGGGCGGCTCAGGCAGTGGCCCAGCAACAGGGCGCGGCTAACGGAGACCCGGTCTTGACCCGGGTTGATGGAGAGTCGGCGTCAGTAACCAGCAGAGCAGCGGATGAGTTGCATGCAAACACGTTCGGATTCTTAGAAAACCGGACACCAGGGGCGGGTCCTTCGAACCCGCGCCACCCGGCCTTATTCGATAACAATCTGATTCTAGACCCCACGGTTCTCGCAACGGTTATCACTCCGGAAAATGCAGCGGAGCGCGTCAGGGATCTGGATGTGGCTCGTCGTGCGCTGGAACAGCAAAGAAGGCAGGTAGAGGCAGAAAGGCAAGGGATGGCCACGCGGCGCCGTGAGCTAGATGCGTTGGAAACCCGGCTCCGAGAGGAAACGTCTAGACTACATCAAAGGCACCACACCAGGTTACCAGCCATGGGCGGAGTTATCAATCCGGCTAATTTATTTGTTACACCTCAGGACCAGCCGATACCAGTGGTGAACCAGGGAACCGCACCCCAACAAGTGACAGCAGCGACATATCCGGCAAATGAGCGGACCGGGTTACCCCCACCACAAACTAGAATCACGACCGGCAACGATCCACCACCACCGCCACCATCACGGTTCCGCACACCAGCCGGCCACTACAATAACCCCATGGACAATGTATATGCAGCGACACTTGCGTTGAATCAAATCCCTGTGGGAGAGTCGCCCCATGCAGAAAGGACTCGGCAAGCCATCGATCTGTTGCACACTGCGGTGGCACAGCAAGCCAATTATCCGGATCACAGAAGCGGTATGCACGGGACACCATACGTCAGTCAACAACAAGGGAATATCCAAACAAGTTCAGCGCGGCGGAGGGAAGAGCAGCAGCAAATGCCGCCTCCTCCCCGCGCTCAGGCAGCATCAGCAGCACAGGCAGTCGTGGACAGTTCTAGGGCTCGGAGGGCCGCGGCCGGGTCTGCAGCGCATGGACTTCCCGCAGCACCGCGCCCAGCCGCGCCCCCCGCGGCATCACACGTTTCCAGAGCAAGGCCGGCTTCAACCGTTCTTGCGGGACCCAAGTGTCTCTCGGACAATATTAGAGCTGAACCTTACCCGGAAAAATTCAAAGAGCCAGGGAAAGTAGTGAATTATGAGCCAACTATGGATCCCGAAACATGGCTAAGCAGTTACGAGATGGCAATGTCAATTCGCAACGCGTCCGAGAACCTCCAAGCCAAGTTCATGTACCTGATGATGTCGGAAGGAGCAGCAAAATTGTGGTTCACCAATTTGCCGGAAGGATCGATCAAATCTTGGGAGGAATTGAAAACCGCGTTTGTCAAGCACTTTCACGGGACCTGCAGGAAATTATTCACTATTGATGATCTAGAGCGATGCGTCCAGAAGAAGGGAGAATCGGCGCGTAGTTGGGTGCGCCGGGTTATGGAGATACTTCACTCATCCACAGATATCCAGCCCAAGGATGCACTACAGGCCATGGCAAAAACATGCAAGTACATACCGTTAGTGCAAAAGTTAACTCGCATGAAGTCCAGTCGAAACGCGTCGGAGGTTACAATGGGAGAATTGATGGATGCGTGCAACAAACACGCTGCGACAGATACTACAGAAGAAGAAGCTGATGACAAGAAGGCAAAAGCAAACACAAGCAATAACGGAAGAACCGGCAATGGATCAGCATCAGGTAATAACGGAAATAGCCAGAACAAGCGCCCGTTCGAAGGAGGCTCCGAGTTTGTCGCCAACACAGAAGCCGGGTCTTCGAGACCCAGAGCAGAAGGAAATTTCAACGGAGGTAACCACAATGGAGGAAACTATCAAGGTCCACCAAGGCCGGGTAACAATTGGGACATATTCAGGATGGCATGCCCGAAGCACAGCAGGAATGGCAGGCCAGCTAACCACTCCCTAGAACAGTGCGCCGATTTACAAAGGTGGAAAAATGAGGAAGTGCACAGAGCTATGCGAGGTGCAGGACGGGGAGGAGGACCGGGTCCAGGGGCAAACCCGGGCAACGGCCCACCCCCAGCTGGTAACCCGGCGGCTGGAAATCAAAGTAATAACCAAGGGGGGGCAGGAGGTTTCCAGGCTAACCCCAAACAATTGGGTCAATATCATGTGCATACCACAGGAGGCTCTAACAAGGACAAAAAGATACTGAAGCAAGCGGTCAACTCAGTTTCGTTAGCCGTCCCGAGATACTTGAGATGGTCAGAACAGGAGGTAACATGGAGCAGAAGGGATCACCCAGAAAGAGTGGAGCACCCAGGAGTCTTGGCACTAGTAGTCGCACCGCAAGTCAATGGGTACGAACTGAAAAAGGTTTTAATGGATGGTGGAAGCAGCATCAATATACTGTATTGGGAAACCTTCCTACGCATGGGTCTCAAGGAATCTCAGCTGCAAAAAAGCTCAACAGTTTTTCATGGGATAGTGCCGGGTCATTTAGCATGCCCCGAGGGAAAAATCGCATTGGAGGTAGCCTTTGGAGAGTCGAAGGATAACTATCGAATTGAGTGGCTTACCTTTGAGGTAGTGAAATTGCGCAGCCCTTATCACGCGCTATTTGGAAGACCGGCTTACGCCAAATTCATGGCCAGGCCGTGTTACGTATATCTACAGCTAAAAATCCCGGGTCCTAAGAAGACCATTACCATACATGGAAATCGAGACATAGCAGCTGAATGTGACGAAGGAGATGCAGCAATGGCCGAGCAGGCCTGTAGAAAAGAAGAACTCAAGCATTACCGGTCTCAAGCAGACCCGGAGGATAGAGCCACATCAAAAAGGCCGAGTACTGAAGGTGAAAGAATAAAATCCAAGGTAACGCAAGATGCTAAAATGGTGGCCTTAATCGAGGATGATTCCCCCAAGCAATCCGCTGTAAAGGAAGAAGCTACACGGCCGCTCACAACCAGCCAAGTCATGGGAGCACCCCACCCGGGTTGGCTAGCAAACCCGGTACTCATCAGGAAAAGGCCCAACATATGGAGAATGTGCATTGGTCAAGCCAGTCCGGGACCAGTGCTTATGAAGAACTAAACAATGTAACGGGCAGCAGGTTTCAGACGCGCTCTTTTCCTACCCAGGGTACCTAAGGGGACTGGAAGGTTTTTAATGAGGCGGCCTGCTGATCCAAAATTTCTAGTATCAATAAAGAGATGGTTATCAAGTCCTATATCATTACATCCTGATTACAAGTAAGTAGTATCCATGCGACATCAGTAATTCAGTATCATTAAAAGCATCAAGTGCATGTAGGTCTTGGGGGTTGGTTGCTCAAGTGACCAACCACTAACCCGAAAGACCCGGCCTTGATGCCTACAAGTTATAAGGGCCGATTATTCGCAAACGAGTACGGCTGCAATCTTATAACTGGACAAAGGAGCCAAATTTTCTTGACTTTTCTTACTTAAGCTCGATGTGACTCGCACTAAAGTGGCATGATTCGTTCGCTTACGATTACAATCAGCCATGAAGCCCAATGGGACTTGCCTGACACTGTTCTCGTATGGATGTAACAACATGGTATCCACGCGAAAGCCGGCTTACGGTACAAGATAGTCAAAAGGGTCATCTAAACCACAAGTTTATGCAGAGTACAAGGCTAAAAGCCGGAAACTCAACAACTATCAAGCATAACTTCAGTATTCACACGGAATGGCTTTAGGCTTGCGACTCGGTAAAAAATAATTTGTTCTCTGAGAAAGGACACACCCCCATGACTCGGACTTTGGGTCATGGGGACTGGGGGACTTCGAAACAGAAACAAACTACTTGGCTATCGCAGTTCGAAAAACCTCACCATCCGAGTCTTGGGGACTTAAAGAAAAAGTCCACGTATCAAAGCCCCTGGTACTCGGAAAACCGAGTCTTCCGAAGGGAGCCAAAATAGAGAATCGGGTATCGAGAAAAAGTTCAAAGAATAGGCAAGCAATACGGTTATCAAAAGACCAGAAAAGCCGCAAAGCATATCACGGACTAAAAAGTACGTTACAAGGTACGACATCGGTATCAGGGGTGCACAGGCGCACCATCAAAAGCATAACAGTGTGATTACAAAGTATTACAAGGTATTATGATAATACGGCCCTATTCGGCCTTCTGAGTACGGCCTTCCGGGTCTGAGTCCTGGGTTTGCTGCTTAGCCTTCCTGGCACCCTTACCCGGACTCATTGCATCAGGGCGGACTGGTGGAGGGACGGCTGGTGTAGAGGCAGACGGGCCCGATCTTAACTCGGCCTCCCTCTTCGCAGTCGCTTCCCTCTTCCTGGCCGAGCTAGAAACCCACTTCTCCAAGATATCAAAAGGCGGGGGCTCTTCCTCCGTAATAACTTTGCCATCAGCGTCATATGCACTCATAATCGTATTTAGATCCAAGCTATCGGCCAAGGCGGTAGCTGATGGGCGCACTGCGGCTTGTATGGCTTTGAAATCCTTGGGTGTAAATTTGGAACCGTCAGCCTTGAATTCGGGAAACCCGGATGTTACCTTTGCCGGGTCAAGCTTTGGAAAGAAAGCCTTGGCCAGAGTAAAAGCCCGGGTCATTCCAATTCGGCATGATGAGCGTTTCCAGATTTCAATCCACCCAGGCACAGTAGAACAGGCTTGAACGAGATTCTCTTCACCCGGATATACTTCCGTAGGCCACTTCACAGCATCCAATATAAATTTTGTGCCGGCAAAGAAAGTCCGGAGTACAGTCTTGAGGGTTTTAGCCTTGGCAATGGCATTTTCCTCTGGGGCCGCAAGGTTGGCACCTGCAGTCGTAACAAAAGAAAGAGCGTATCAGTAATCCCGAGTCTGTTATAATAAAGTAAAGACATGAAGCCAATCGGCAGCAGAAAACTTACTGAGCAAGATCTGATAAGTATCGGAGACCTGGTCCGATAGTTTCTTCAGTTCGGTCTGGGCGGCATTGCACTTCTTCTTGTATTTGGAAACGTCTTTCTTCAAGGTTTTCATGTCATCCTCAAGGATTTCCCTTCGTTTCATCTCGGCAAGAAGAAGTTGTTCGGTCCTCAGTAAAGTTTCATCAGACCGGGTTATCTGTGCCTGTAAGTAGCAAGGAATGCAAGTATTAGTTGGATTGTATGGAAAGCCGAATGTGGTGTAAAGTACCAAGCATCACTTTTGCAAGTCATACTTGGAACTTGGGGACTAGGTATGCAATATGAGATACAAAGTGTCCTTACCTGGTGCTCTGCAGCCATGCGCTCCAAGATCTGGCTCTCCGAAGCCTTCATAGTAAGGAGAGTGTTCATCAACTGATCGAAAGTATCTTTACTCGTATCAGAAGACCCGGGGCCTTGGAAATTCCGGGAAGGAGCTTTCTTCTTAGCAGGAGGCGGAACCCGGGTCATCCGTGTGTCGGAATCCGACGCTCCTTCTTCTTCACCCAAGACGGTGGTTTTGTTCTTCTTGCTTGCATGGGAAGCAATTGGATACTCGGCTCCTTGCGTGTCCGGGTTTGGCGGCGACGCTTGTTTTTCACCGCTGGACGCGGCTGTAGTCTTATCAGCCGGGCTCCCCTTACCCGGGCCCTCGGTCTCCGTTTCCTCTTGATCGCTGACAACGACCGTGGCCCTATAAGGTGTTGTCAGTCAGTAGTTAAATATACAGTCAAGAAAGGGTGATGGAATATGGTGGAACATTAGGAAAGGGATCTTACCCGGTATTTACCGCAAAGTCACAAGGAAATCCATCGCTGGACTCGGGAGAAGCTGGAAATTATCAAGTTAGATGTCATATGGGAATGGTTCAAAGAGAATGTCTTGACCCAGAAAAGATAGGGTAATTACCAGCCCGCCGCGGGGGGGTCGATGAAATACCCAGGTTAAGGGCATCAT
This sequence comes from Alopecurus myosuroides, assembly GCA_028641055.1. Lineage (NCBI taxonomy): Eukaryota > Viridiplantae > Streptophyta > Magnoliopsida > Poales > Poaceae > Alopecurus > Alopecurus myosuroides. The sequence continues at coordinate 27,408,284 of CM054059.1, read as the reverse complement.
CACCCGGGTGATTTCGAGTTGACCTACGCTTGGGTACAGGCGACTCCTTCAAGAACGGCCAGTGGGATAACGTCAGGATAGCTCAAGTATATCATCGAAATAATGTGAGTTGAAGGCGAGGAGGAAATATGAAACCTTGGAGGTGGCCTCTTGAGTCTTTCTTTTGGATCCGACCTTGACTGTCGGCTCCAGTTCCTCCTCGTCGCTGGCAGATTCTACTTTGCCATCGGAGTTTTCTTCCTCGTCATCTTCTTGTTCTGGATATCATCAAAGTTATGGTTGGAAATGAAGGGATTACGGTGAGCTCGAAGGAACCAAGTAAAATCCGGAAAGTACCTTCGTCCGAGTTAATAGTTTCCTGCTCCTCTGGACTTTCGGAGCTAGGGGAGGTGTTGGTTTTCCAAAAAGCATCATCAGCCTGAAAGGTGTTAGTGCAAGGGTTATCAACTGTATCAAGTGGAAAGAACGAAGGTAAAGGCATCAAAGTCGGGTTTTTACCTTGGGGGCTGGGTTCTCAAGTGTAAAGGGCTCTAACCCGGATATGCTCCGGATTACCTCGAGCTTTTCTGTCAAAAAGCCCTTGATGGTCTTATGAGTGTCGCCAGCTGCGAAGATGTTGTCGGAGTATCGGAGCGGGTCTGAAGGTTCCCCTGAATACTCGCACATCAACTTTGTGCGGATGGAATTGGGCTGAATCCTGAAGTCGACCCAAGTCTTCACCAGGTTGAGCCCGATGAGGCCTTGGGCTGTGAGAGTGGCGATTTTGGCTAGTAGGGGTTGAATGGCCTCCCTGTCCGAGTCAGGGGCGAAGGCACTAAACTTATCAGAAATGTCAAGAAGACACTCCGAATAACCCGGCAGTTTCTTTTGGCCGGGTGGGGAAGTGTCTTGGCAGTAGAAGTATGAGAGCTGCCAGTGCTTGACATGGGAATTAAGGGTGAGGGGTGGCATCAGAGAGTTCTTGCGGCGCTGGATAGAAACCCCGCCGCAAGCGAGAAGCGCCCCGTCACCGCTTTCGCGGCACGGTTTGCATTGAAAAAGCTCAATAAAAAGAGCTAGACTTGGTGGAGTGCACAAGTAGGATTCGGAAAGAACAATAAAGTGGGAAATGTTTAGTACGGAATTGGGTCCGATGTCAAAGATGCGAAGGCCGTAGTGACTAAGGACATCACGGAAAAAAGGGTGACCCGGCGGTCGAAAACCCCGGGTCACATGTTCCACGAAGCAGATTACCTCATCTTTCGTTGGGGTAGGCCGGGTCTCCTTACCCGGCACCCTCCACTGGATATCTTCTTGAGGAGGAAGAACCCCCAGCTCCACCAGCTCCTCTAACTTGGCCTTTGTGACCGTAGACCGCGCCCAGTTGGCGGATATGGAGCTGGTGGTTTTAGTCTTGGTTGGAGTCTTCCCCTGCTTCTTGGGAGCCATGTGGTTGATCTGCAAAGTACAAGATAAAAGGATAAGAGAATTAAGACACGGAAATTGCGAGCCGGCCAAGTATAGGCCGGGTAATATTGAGACGTGAAAGACTGTGAGTAGTCCGGGTGTTAGCTTGCAGAATAAAGTTCGAAATTATCCGGGTGTCAAGTATTATGGCGAAAGTTATGGGATCTAAATGTTGAAGAAGCCTTTGAGGGCGATGGGTGACTGTGCAGGCATTTAACGCGAGTGAAAGGAACTAAAAAAGGGGAAGTCCGGCCGGGTGATTGAGGCCAGGGCGGAAATTTTGAGTGGATCGGGCCCCGATTGGGAGTCTTATCTTCAGATTCCTGGCAAAATTAATGCTTGCGGGCGGTAGGAGAGTGGTTTGAAATCCATAGTTCACCTATTAGACGAGCTGGAGAGAATGCTAGCAACCTAATTCGGCGTAGCCAAGGAATCATGGGCGGGTCGATTTGGATCTAATCTAAGATGAAATCAAAAATTGCAAGGGAAAATTAATGGGCGCAAAGGGCTTACCGGAGGAGATCTGAGTGAAACCTTGCGGAGGCAAATGGCGCAGCTCTGGTGTCCCTTCGCGGTTCTTGATGGGCCGGATGGAGATTCGCCGGCGGGTCTCGGCGGCGGCGCAGGGCGAGCGGTGGCGGAGCGCAGCCTCCGTCCGATGGGCTCCGGTGATGCGCGCGGGATTTCCGTGGTGGCGCTCAGCGGGAGTGAGCTCTGAGGGAGAGAGGAAGCAGAGTGGGGGGAAATGAGCCGTTAGGGTTCAGGTTACCCCCCAGGGAGCTTATTTATAGGGTGAGTGGATAAGCCCGGTTCACTGAACGGGAGCCGGGAGTTACGGAAATAAACGGCTATTAATTTGAGTTTTGGCGAGATATGCGCCAAATATCGTGCAAGGCATCTGGGTAAAAGGAAGAAGGAAATTAACCCCGCGATATCAGGGTCGATTATCGGGTGCGAAATCTTGACATTTTGGGATTTTATCTGGGAAAGTAAGTTGGGTAATTGGGAAAGAGCCGGATTACTGTATGGCCACCATGGAGTAAGGCCTAGCTGAATATCAAAACATCTTAACCCGGCCTCTATATGCCCGTACGTTTGATATCTTTGCAGGGAATAGCAAGCGCTTCAAGGAGGATCCATGAAGCCCAGGCTATTCTGGGGACTACTGATGGGGGGACGATAACCCGGTATGCCAAACTCCAAGGAGTAACCCGGCCCAAAGGACGCTGTACAGGATCCGGCTAAGGATAAGGAAACTAGTGAAGGCCCCAGCTTGTAGGCCCAGTAACCCGGGTTGTGGGTTATGGTAGAGGAAAGTTAGGGTTTGTGCGCCGTGTCCGGGTAGGATCCAGGATGCGCCTTGGAGAATAAGCCAGGGGGTACGGGTGCTTTATAAACCGACCCCCAGGTCTAGTTTAGGCAGAGATCTAAGAACCCTAGCAATATCGTGTGATATCGAGCATCGAGTGTAATCCCAGAGTTGAGTTATTATATCAAGATCGGAGACTCGGCGACTTTGATTGCCGGCTACGAGATCGAATTGCACCATGTTTTCCTCTGAGCTAAACCCTCTCCCAAACGCCTGTGTCGTCTTGCCCCAAGATCAGTTACCCCAGGTAACATCTGCCGTGATTATCCCACGACAAGCAGTGTCTAATACATTTGTTAATATGGTCCATAACAGTCTTAGGTATCTGCAATGTACTCATGTAGAACATTGGGAGTGAGGAGAAAACAGCCTTAATCAGTACCAATTTATCTCCATATGATAAAAAGGAATTGCATCCATGAAGTCTCTCATTCATTCTTTTAATCAGTGGCCAATAGTCATCTACTTTTGGTCTATCAATGGATAGAGGAAGTCCAAGATAGCTGATTGGCATATATTCAATGCAACATCCAATAATGTTCTGTAGACTTTGACATAGAAAATCTCTTGCCTTCAGTGGGATTAGTCTAGACTTGTGGTAATTTATTTTCAGTCCAGTAAATGTTTCAAAATGGGATAGCAGATTTTTAATGTGCTGGACCTGTATGCTATCAGCTCTCATGATAATTATTGTATCATCTGCATACTGTAAGAGTGGGAAATCAGGACATGCCACTGAAGTGAAGACAGGCTGGATCAAATCATTTATCATGGCTTCATTTAGAATATCCTGTAGGAGGTCAGCAGCAATCACAAAAATCAAAGGTGATAGTGGATCTCCTTGTCTGACACCTCTCTTACATTTGAATTGGTTGCCAGGGACCCCATTAAGAAGAACAGAAGAGTAACCTGAAGAGTAAATCATTTCAATCCATTTGATCCATCTGTAACCAAATCCTTTGGCTTTGAGAATTTCTATGATAGCATTAGGATCCAAGATATCAAATGCTTTTTCAAAATCCAATTTCAGCATGATAGATTCTTGATTAGTCTGAGAACATTTGTGTATATACTCATAAATCCAAGGCATACAGTCTTGTATAGATTTGGCTTTAAGGAAGCCATATTGGTTTTCATGAATAAGACTTTGCATATGCTTCTGAAGTCTGTTAGCTAAGAGTTTAGTAATAATCTTGATGGAACAGTTCAATAGAGATATGGGTCTGAAATCAGCTGGGGTAGAAGGGTTGTCAACTTTTGGAATCAGTGTGATGTATGAGCTGTTGATACTTTGAAGCTTAACCCTTCCATGGTAAAAATCATCAATTAGATAAAAGAAATCTTCAGCTATAATGGGCCAGCATGCCTTGATGAAATTTGTATTGAAACCGTCAGGGCCTGGGGTTTTATCAGAAGGTAAATCTTTAATCACATCAATTATTTCTTTCCTAGTGAAAGGGATCTCAAGAATATCCAGACCATCAACCCTTTTAATAAGAGAAAGCAGCTGAAAGTTATCTGTGCAGTGGACAGTGGTGCCCATTCTCTTTTTAAAAGCTCTTTCAAAAACTGCTGCTTTTGCTCCATGCTCAGTATGTTCAAATCCATTTTCATCTTTGATTGAAGCAATGAAGTTCCTTCTGAATTTAATTGTTGCTTTGATATGGAAGAATTTTGTGTTTGTTTCTCCTAGATTAGCCCATCTGACTGTAGCTCTTTGTCTCCAATAGTCATTTTGACATTTAAGAAGGTGGAGAATGTGCTCCTTAATGATATCTCTACCATTTCTTTCCCATATAGTCAAGTCTCTAAATTCTTCAATCATATCCAGTAATCCAATCATGTCATTGCAATTTGTGATGTAATTTGCCAATCTTGATTTATTCTTGGCCCAGATTCTGATACCTTTTCTCAATCTCTTAAATTTAGCTGTAATTTGCTTGGCACTATCATTTGTATTGACATCTTGCTCCCATAAAAGTTTAACAGTGTCTTTAAAATCCTGGTGTTTCAATCAGAAATTTTCAAACCTGAAGATCCTAGTCTTGGGAATGTCAGTACCTATTTTGATCATGAGAGGAGTGTGATCTGATATAGGTTTAGACAGTGGAAGAACCAAGGTGTTGGGATATGATAGAGTCCATTCCTCAGAAGTGAAAATCCAATCAATCTTTTCAAGAAGTGGGGCAGTTTGCATATTACTCCAAGTATAGCTTCTACCTTTGATGGGTATATCCACTAGTGCCAACTTAGCTATAGCTTCATTAAAGATCAGCATATCATTTAAATTTCCACCTGGTCTACTTCTATTGTCAGGATATCTGATATAGTTAAAATCTCCCACAACTATCCAATTATTGTCTTCAGCATATTCTAGGTCATGAAACCAGGACATAAAATTTTGTCTTGCATAATATTCACATGGACCATATATATTTGTTAAAAACCATTCCTTATTGTTATGATTGGAAGTAAACTTGACTGTGATAGAATGTTGATTGGATTCAATATGATCTCCATTAAATAAACTCCCATTCCAAATGATAATAATGCCTCCAGAGAGCCCAACAGATGGATAGTAGCAGAATTTGTTAAATCTTTTAGGACAGAAGTTTCTAATATAAGATGAGTCAAAAGTATCTCTCTTGGTTTCTTGAAGACAGATGATATGACAACCTGATTCTAGAATCTTGTTACTTAGTGCCAACCATTTATTTGGATCATTAATCCCTCTAATATTCCAATTCAGTACTATCCAGGTTTTATCCATCGAAATAAAAAATTCCTTGAAACCTCAGACTCATAAGCTGTTGCTCTAATATACCCATAGCAAAATAATCCAGACATCATCATAGTTATTACATAGTAGAATTGGAGACTCATACTCTCTTGATAATCAACTGTCACAAGAGTACCAAAAGCATATTTCATGGGGAACATAGATAATCTAGGAAGACTATAACTAAGTAGCCTAGACATGGAGAAGTTAAGCAGCTTCTTCCTCCTCTGCTCCTACCACCTCCTTGGAGGATGAGTCCTTCTGAATCTTCTTCTTTTTCCTTTCCACTTTGAGCAGCTCCTCCTTTGAACAAGTTGCAGGATCCATCTTACAAAAAGTAACAGAGAGATTTCTCACAACTTTGGCTGGGATAATAGGTGGTTTGGCCGAACAGCTCACACATAGTTTATTCTTGCAAGTTCTAGCCTTAAAACCATTGTTGCTCTGTTGCAGTCTAGTGCTTCTTCTTACCTCTGTCTCCACAAGGGGAGCTTTCTCTTTCCTTTTCTTGTTCTTGGCATGTAGAGTTGAAGTGGTGGCATTTCCTTTGTTAGCACACCCTGTCTCCTTTGGTGACTCAAATTGCATATCCTGTCTCATATTATCAAGACATACAGATATATCAGATGTAGGGAATTTATCGGGAATTACAAATGGTCTAACGGTTGATGGATCAGTGCCTTCCACTATATATTTCCATAGTTGAGAGGCAAGAAAAAATTTTGCCCAGATAAATTTTTCCTGAGATAGTAAAGCTGCTGTGAAGAAATTCATCCATTCCAATGGTACCTGAGTAATGTTATCATCACTGTTTCTTGGAGCAAAATGTTTCCCCCAAAGTGCAGCACCTTCCTCCCCAAGCAGTTTATCATCTGAAAAATGGCATGATTCAAGCATAATCTGTGTCATAGAGTCTTTCTTGTTTGAACTGACCAAGGTATTGTTATTAGGTTTGAAAAGAGCAATAGGAAAACCAGGAGGAGCATCTTGACTTGATGTACCTGTATCTTCCTCACTGTGATAGACCAAATTATCCTCATGCTGGTAGTCAATCCTGTGAACTTCAGCAGTGTGAATCACCTTGGGAGCATTCTGTACAGACATCTGTATATCCTCTTGAATAGATATTAGTTCTGCAGGTGCATTCTTAGTCTGTTCTGACAGAGATGTTCCTTTATTGGGTGTAGGTCCAGGAGTGCTAGTGTGCATAGTAACCACTTTGTTGCTTGATATCTCAGTGTCAAGAACTAAGTTTGCCATCTCAGATATGTCCAGTAGACTAGCCTGATTATTGATGGCCAAGAAATCAATTTCTTGCACCTGATACTGATCCTCCTCATGCACTGGGAAAAGATTTAATGCAGGTGGTACTCCAAGTGGAGGATGGGCCACATCCATAGGCAGGAGGCCCATATCTTGTACTGGTAAGTTGAGGTCCAGTGGGTGTGGTGGTGGCACATCTTGAATTGGAGGCCCATGAATAGAGTTATCTGACAAAGTATTATCATCCGATGACTGCAAGGAGAGTGTGAGATCACTGCTGATATTTGCATCATCCTCATTCTGTCCTTCACCTTCAATAGCAGGCCCAATGAGATCATTTAGTTCCAGGAATTCACCTGCTTGCACTTCCATGTCAACAATATCATTAGCAGGAGGCATAGCCCAAAAGTCCCAATCAACTGCATTTGCAGCCAGCTGATTATCAATAGCCATCTGTATTGGGTGATTCCCAGCTTGATTTGCAGGAATAGGAGGGTTTCCTGCAGGGTTTGCTTGTACTTCATCTGCATGTACAGGCAGGGGCCCAACAAGTACATTGTCCTGATTTGGATGATGGAATTGCTCAGGTGGAATAGGGTGTGGGCCCCCTTCTGCAGGCACTTCTTCCTCAGCAGGTGGTCCATCATTGTTCAGTTGGTCTTGCAGAATAGTAATGGGGCAGGTCCAAGACTCCCCACTAAACCTGTCAGCACCTGATACTATAGTGCTAATAGGGCTATCTGCGAGGGAAATCACACCAATCTTGAGAAGAACATAAGCATCCGTAGATTTAGTCCTGTCCCATATCAGTAGTTTACCAAAGCTCCTGACAGAGTTGGCGAGCTCATGCATGCATCGCAAGTCTGCTGGAAAACCAATAATCTGAATCCATGCTTCCCGATTAAGATTGAAACTTCGCCAATTGAGCCCTTCATTATGCTTTTGGAAAACTAGTTGAACATCATCACATGCGTGCGGCCCATTGGACACAAACGAACTCAGATCGAAATCGCATAAAAGACAAAAAAAATCGTCTCAAATAAATGAAGAACTTTCGTCTAATACAGTTTTTTATCCGGATAGGGATTAATATGACCTGCACTTGAATATGTTCGGATTGAATCTGAGTTTGCCAGATTCGACTTGTTCGCATTTGCCAGATTTTCGAGTCAGTAAACAAATTTAGATAAAAGTTACGCAGAAGAAAATGTTATTTGTCTCGAAAATACGAAGAACTTTAATTCTATGTGTTTTCCAATTTGAGCTCATCTTAACACCTCAAAATCATTTGGAAGTAGTCATACACGCTTTGAGGATTTCCGACTCATTTTTACCAATGCTCCGCCAAATATAAGTTTTTTCTTACTAGTATCATGCCTAACCCATCCAGCCTTTATGTGATGCTCTCCTTTCTGAAATCACAGTCGATGATGAAGCTGGGAAAAGAAATACCTGTAGCAGGTATGTTTATAAAGTGTAACATAGACTCAAGATAAAGTTTGTTAAGTATTGGAAACGAATTTTCTCCATATTTCTGTGTGGCGCTTGCACGCATCATAGAGAAATCCAATATACACTCTTGATATTTTCAGTCAACACACAAACAGTGCACCAGCCAATTCTTGAACAAGTCTGACGCGCCCTCGTATGATAAGCGAGTACGCACTATAGTAACTCGCGTCATAATTATACTCATCTCTATCAAGAGTGTACATAAAACCTCTAAAAATACATTGCCATCACTGGGATAGTTGAACTGGCTCTAAGGAATAACAGGAAAACATTTAGCAAAGATATTTCTGTTCTAGCGAACTAAGTGTGAATGTTAGACCAAATTTGGACTACACCATGCGTACACACTGAAAGACACCTCTTTTTGAGTTTCATGGTAGGCAAACTAAATGCTTCAAAGAAAACCTTAACCTACAAATTTATATGCAAGATTAATCAAAAGAATGTTGTAGTCATGCAACGCATAAGAACAGATAGATAAATTACCATACATGATAAGCATGCAAAATGAAATCTAGCTATAGAGAATATGTGTTGTATTAGAAACCTTCTAATAAAAATAATAAAGTCAAAGATCCTAAACAAACTGGAAGTACAAAGAGCAGCTTTAGGAAGATGTGAGTACACATTTCTTCTAAATATTTATTCATAGGCCGGGGGCATATTAAGTACATGGATGTGGTATAAACTCGTCCGGGTGTTGGTTGTGAATTGTATGCACTGAAGCTGCAAATTAGACTGCGATATTAACAAAACGCAGAAACACAAAGAAAGCTTGGATACTCAAGTCTGCGGATTCTACACTGGGTCGTCACCTAGTGCAAAAAACAAGCTTTCTCTAAACTGAAACCAAAGGATCCAGTCAATGAGCAGAGAGCAACAATCATATAATTACGATAATTGAAATTCGCGCAGACCTTATCGTGCCCACAAATTTATTAATCATCTGGGAAAAACAGTTTAGTGGAAAGGACAAACTAAGGTCGATCTGCATCACGAGAGTAATTTCCATCACACAAAAATTGTTGAATAACATTTCACAATGGGCAAAACTGGGCAGCTAGCTTCGAACTCACCTCAAACAGCTGGATCGATTCGGATGTTGGATTGCCGCTGGTACCCGACGATAGGGAGTCCCGCATCATCTGCGGTCGAGAACACTCCCACCAAAACAGGCGCAATTTTTACATTGTTCATCTTCCAGTGCCTATCCATAATGTCCACCACCTGCTGAAACGAAGAACCTAACGAAAATTCAATCCCAGCAAAAATTTAAAATAGTAACCATTTGATTTTTCTAGTAATCATCCTTAAATTTTAGTAAACAAAAAATATAAATAAGTAAATCTGTGCTTTCCGCCACTAATCTGTGTGGCAAGATAGAAACCAGTGTCACGGAGCACCTTACCTTTGGATTATGCTAATATCCTCAATACGGATTCCATGATTACAACAAATAATTCAGAAAATTAAATGTGATTTTTCAAAACCTATGTATAAACCTTGAATTTGTACCGTGGGTTTAGAACATCACTTCCCATACCAAGAAAGCAGCCTGAATAAATATTTGTTCCTTGGGCAAATAGTTGAAATTTCTTTATCAGGAGGTATACCTGTGAACAAAAAAACGGGAAACACTCCTTTATCATCTGATAATTCTATACGTCCTTTGCCATGCCTACTGCCAACAACTGCTTTTAGCTCCAAAAGAAAGATGTTTCTTGTGAAATAACATTAGCTTGAGATCTGTGTATTCCATTTGCATACACTACAAGTAGGAATAAAGTTGTATGAATTGCTAGTTAAGATCTGTTTTCACTGATTGCTAAAATGCAAGTTGAATTTTTTCCCCCTAATAGCAAAAAAAGTATTCACCTAATAGCATCTTCTCCCTGACCTTCTATGACCGGTTTCAATGTCTTGAAAGGGTGGCTTTCTTAGAACTAATTTCTGCTTTGCAGGCATGAATGAATTATTACGCTTTTTCGCCACTTAACCAATACAAAAATACAGCTTAAGCTCATGTTAAGCTTTACCAGATTTTATTTCTTCTCCCATACATCTCTCCTTTTGTACTGGCCTACCCAAATAGGCCCCTTACCTCTGATGTTCTGTCACCTAATGTTCTGATATGAACACTCAAGTAGTCGTCTCCATGTGCAGTAGCCAAATCCTTGGAAAAATCATATGTTGGAAAATGAAAATGATAAGACAGTACCATTCCAATGGTGTGACATCTGGTCATTTTATGGAAAAGTTTCAGCCCACTTTCATTTTTTAAAATTGTTGGCTTCTTCATGTAAAGAGAGAGCAAATTTCATGGGTAATTTCTCCTGCATGACACATTTTATATCACTAATGAGCAGTTCTTTTGTGGCACTGGTAATTTAAAATTTATACGGAAGAAAATTATATGTGAGGTTCATGTAGAATCGAAACCTTGATGACGTTCACTCCATAATTCTTCTCATGAATTCTTCTGATAACTCTCTCGGAGGCATACAAAAGAACACGAACTTCCAAGTACAGACATTCTGGACTAGAATCTTCAGAATTGACCAAACAACTAATGATTGGACAAAAATAATCATTAATATAAAGCAATGGGAAATAGGAAACTAGCAACACCAAGCAGCTAAATTTCTGAATTATCATCCTAATTACAGGAAAAACATTTGATAGAGGTACTATTGTAGCACACTATCTTGAGGCAAGCAGACAATCCGCTCTTCTGTGTGGGTGTCAGCAGCACAACAGGAATCTGTTGGTGCTGGTAGCGAGGGCACCAGGCGTTGATGAGGCGAAACAGTCGGATGAACGCCAGATCCGTAAGTCAGGCGCAGACAGCGAGTGTGCACAACGTGGCGATCGAGTACCAATTAGGATTGCTTTGCTAGCTTCAAACAGGGTCGACCCCAACGTCAGATGCGACGAATTGGGCCTGCGCAAAAAGCGACGGGCCAAAAGTGTCTCTATTATTTCTATCTCTAATCATTCTTCCTTAATCTCAATTATTTTTAACTCTGATCACTCTTATTTCACTCTGAACTGACATTTTCCAGGAGGTCACCTATCCTCAGACTACTCTAGGGGTGGACAGGAAGCTCGAGGCTCGAGGCTTGGCTTGGGCTCGACAGGGCTCGGCTCGGGCTCGGTTTGGTTCGAAGGTTGGACAAGCCAAGCCTAAACCTGCCCGGCAAGGCTCGAGGCTCGACAAGCCTGCTCGATCAAGCTCGCAAGCCGGCTCTACGGCTCGATGAAATAGAAAAATTTGACATGACCTTTGCTATAAATGTAACAATTCACAAATATAGTCAACAATAGAGCATAAATATATCCATGACATAGTCTAACAAGTAGCACAGAGTATCAACTTAACACAATAGTGGCATACATAATAAGTCCACCACACAAAATACAAGCACTTGGTCCAATAGTCTCTTACTGTCATACATCACAAACACGTGCACTTAGACTTAGTTCAACAAACAGAACATGACATGAGCCATAGCTCGATAGAAAGACAAGTCTTAACAATTTAACATAAATTTCAACCACAAAAGCACCATTGCACCATCATTTCATCTCCTTCTTGTCCCTTGTCACTTGTAAGATGCCATGTCAAATCTGAAAGTACACAAGCAAAATTTCAGCAATCTAACATACCAAATAATCACAATTTAGTCTATTTTGCTTAAGTTTTTTGGATGTACAGAAAGTTCCAGCAAGTAATATATGAAATAAGCAGCATGTACACTATTTTAGATCAGGTTTCTTGCTGTACAAAAAGTTTCAGCAAGCAAATACATCAAACAGGGACAATTGAGTGTGTTTTGCTTCAGTTTTTGGATATACAAAAAATTCCAGCAAGCAAATGCATCAAACAAGGACAATTGACACTGTTTTACCTTAGTTTTTTGGCTGTCTAAAAAATTCCAGCAAGCAAATGCATCAAATAAGCACAATTGACAAAAAATTTCCAGCAAGCAAATGCATCAAATAAGCACAATTGACAGTGTTTTGCCTTAGTTTTTTGGCTGTCTAAAAAATTCCAGCAAGCAAATGCATCAAATAAGCACAATTGACAGTGTTTTGCCTTAGTTTTTTGGCTGTCTAAAAAATTCCAGCAAGCAAATGCATCAAATAAGCACAATTGATAGTGTTTTGCCTTAGTTTTTTGGCTGTCTAAAAAATTCCAGCAACAAATACATCAAACAGAACTTAGTAGTTGCTCCCCACAACGCTTTTTGGAAACGAAATGGTCTCAACATCATCATCATCATCTGGTTCCTAAAATGGAAAAATAGGCAAGTTACATACACATAAGCAATATGATGAAGAATTCCTATAGTCATCAACAACAATGCATCATCAAATAATAAAGAGAGGAACATACCGCTCCCATTGAAACTTTGTTATCATTGTGTGCACCTTTAATCCAGCTAGAAGCACACACACACCAATGCCTCAACCATGGCTGGCTTGAGAGAACTCCTATAGTCATCAAGAACTCGTCCCCCGGTGCTAAAAGTTGATTCCGAAGACACAAAAGTGGCTGGTATAGTCAAGAAATTCTTTGCCATCTTTGATATCACTGGGTACCTATATGCATCCAGCTTCCACCACAATAACACATCAAAGTTTTTGTTTAGCAAGCTCTCATTCTCCTCATCAAGATACTTGCCAAGCTCATTTTTTGATGACTTCAAAGAAGTTGCACTCAAGTAGGAGGTAAACTCGCTAGCACTTGAGGGTAGAGAGCAACCTGTATCCACACTTGTAGAGGATGATGCACTTGATCTATAAGAATCAGCCTTCTCATGTCGGTGATGCATATCATAAGTCTCATACAACTTTGCTAACTCGGCATCTATCAAATTATATTCAGCAATAGCTTTCTCATGATCATATATCCTTTTGAAACACCAAGCAATGTATTTCAGCTTGTACCTTGGGTCAATAATGGTAGCAATCACCATGCCATTATTGGGTGCATCCCAATACTTGTTGAATTTGTCCATCATTGCCTTCTCCATAACTTTCAAATGTGGATCTGTGGAACTACAAGCATCTCTAAGTGCAATCTTGACATTGACAATATGAGGATAAAATATGTTGGAAGTAGGATATGTAGAGCCAGAGAATGCGGTAGAAACCTCAGCCAAACTAGCAAGTATAGGTGTAATGGTATTGAACAATTCCCATTCAGCATTTGAGGGCTTCCACTTGTAGTTTGCATCGCTGTCCGCGTAAGAATCTAATGCATCCCTATACGCAATGGCTGTTCTTAGCATGTTGAATGTGGAATCCATCTTGTGGTCACATCAAGTTTCAGCCCCTCACCAATTGTCATTGCAAGAGAATGACAAATTTCCACAAACTTGTGCAATCGAGAATTTGATTTCTTTATGTACTTCACAGTTTCCCGCACATTGGTTGTCAAATGGGAGATGGTTGCAGTCCCATCAGTCACCACCAAATTAATAATATGAGCACAACAACGAACATGGAAATATTTGGCAACAAAGCAATTAGAGCCTCTAGCAGCAAACTTAGCCTTCAAATTCCGGATTGCTACATCATTGTTGGCTGCATTATCTAGAGTGATTGAGATGATTTTATCTTCTATCTTCCATGCAGCCACACATTCAAACACTGCTTGAGCAATGACATTTCCATTATGTGGAGGGTCTAACTCCACAAAATTCAGCACATGACATTGCATATTCCAATTTTTATCAATGTAGTGTGCAACTAAACACATATAGGAAAGTGTTTGGTTGGATGTCCACAAATCAGTAGTTAAAGCAATGTTGTCCACACCTTTAAGAATTTTCATGAGGCTTTCTCTCTCAGATTCAAACACCTTCAAGCATTCTTTCCTAATGGGCTTTCTACCAATAAATTCATAACAAGGATTCATATATTTCATCACTATGTTGAACCATGTGTGCTCTACCATCTTAAATGGATAATCATGATATATAAGCATCTTAGCAATTAACTTCTTACCCTCTTCTTGACTATACTCCCTAGAAGATTCCAAAATAGGAATACCGGCATCACATGCATTAGATGGCTGAAAGTTGAGAAGGGTTTGACTAGCCACTTGTGCCATTACGAGCTTGTATGCCGAACATGATTTCGCGTTGTGCCTCAAGAGATGTGAAGTGACTCCCCCACTATCTTTGTTGTAGGAGAAAAACTTCTTGAAATAATTGCATTGTGCCATGATCACCGTGACACCCTCCTCCGTGGTGGATGGCCTAGGAACCTTTGCAAAGTGATCCCATACCTTTGAACTAGCCTTGGTGCTCGATTGAATGGTAACCTTCGGACCAACCTTCATTCCCTTTTTTCGCTTCTTCCCACTCACAGAATTCCCACCATCGTTATCAAGGGAGTTTGCATCATCGGATATCTCAATATGACCATCAACAAATACATCTTCCTCGGACATATCATCATTCTTGTCAAAAGTATTTTCTTCTTCATCAGACTCATTTCTCGGCTGCACATAGAGTAATCACAATGAATCAATCACACTAAAGAAACAACAAACAATACATGTATTGGTGTTATTGCATCGGTTTTAAAAGGGTAAACCAAATTACCGTTTGTGGCGGAGAAGATCCTACTTGTAGTTGCGATGAAGTCGCTGTTGCTGCTGTTTGCGCTACCGACGGTCTAGTCGAAGGGATGCCAATTAAAGAAGGTGTTTTGGACTTCATTGCGTTGTCGTACGCAGCCCTCTTTCTCTGCCCTTGCAGTTGCTTAGAACGTGCACGCGAACCGGCACTCTGCTCCTGTCCAGGTTGCATGGTGCAGCACGGGCGCATGGCGCCGTGCGCATCTACAGACTAGAGCAGGGGAGCAGCTACGGGAGGAGTAGGGAGGCATGAGCTAGAGGGAGGAGGGGATCCATGGGTGAGTGGAAGGGGCGGCTGGAGCGCGACGGCCGGTCGGCCGTGTCGGCGCTGTCAGGCGGCGGCCGGTGGTGGTGCCTACTGCCTAGGGAGGAGCTACGGGAGGAGCAGGGAGGAGGGGATTAGCGGATCCATGGAGTCGGGGATGAGTGCCAGCGGCCGCGTCAGTAGAGGGCGGCTGGCGGGCGACGGCCGTGTCGGTGCTGTCAGGCGGCATCCGGTGGCGGGCTAACCCTAGGTGGTCGGGACGGGAGTTAGACCGTGGCGAGAAACGAACTGCAGGGAGGGTAGGGGTCGGGGAAGGAATCGATCGATCGATCAGGTTTGACCCCGCGCGCCTGTAGCACTCGGCTTGCAAGCCGTCCGAGCCGAGCCTAGAGCTCGCCAAGCCGAGCCTCGAGCCTAGTTTGTGGGACTTTTTTAGAGGCAAGCCGAGCCTAGTTCGGCTCGAGATTTTGCAAGCCTGGTCGAGCCGAGCCACGAGCCGGCTCGGCTCGGCTCGATTCCACCCCTAGACTACTCCACTCTCAGCACTCTTAACTTCTGGGTTCCTTCACTCTCAGCTTCCAAGAAACAAATTATGTTTTACTCAAAATAGTATGGTGTCAATCATGTTAAGTTTTCAGATATAATGTCGCACATCTTTATTTTCTGAATCCAAAAATTATTTAGTTAAACATAATAAATAAGTAATAATAGTCTTGAATTAAAATAATAATTAATTAATTTATATAAATATTAATTAATTTTAATAATAATTAATTAATATAAATAACTATTATTTACTCCATATTTTTCGTCATTTCAGCATATTATATTATCTTCAGATACATATTTTTTTCTCTTACTTCGCAATTTCATCACATGTACATCAATTGCTTAATTAAGAGCACTCAGATCGATCATGCATATATATAATTAAACAAGGACATTTAAAATAGATATATATAATTAAACAAGGACACGTATATATGTCTTCTAGGGATCGAATATATAAACATCGCACACTAAGCAATACATAATATGCATATATAGGACGTCAGGAGAGAGGGCTACCATCTACACGGACTGCTCGTCCTCCGAATCGTCCCAAACAGTAGGAGACCGGGGAACAAGGTGATGCCGCCCATAGCTGAAGACACTGATGATACAATACAGCTCGTAGGAAACGTACCCATCGTCAGCTGCGTAATCAATGTTGATCTGGTCAAGTCGGCACTTCTCCCAATGATTGTGCTTTGAACTGCCAAAATCTTTCTTCATGCTACTGTACTTCTCGTCGATCAATGCGACTACCATATCAGCCATGAAAGTCCTCTCAAACCGCAGCTGGAACAGGTCCTGAATATCAATATGGCACTGAGATGGTATCTCAATACGCCAGGTGTTCCACATCTTTGCCTTGTAATTCCTATGTCAACGCTAGCAAAACGTATGTCAGTGTTGACAAGGAAATCCACCAGTTCTGAACAATTTTTGTCACAACTGCAACCAAAAAAATGGAACATATGTTAAACAAATAATGTTATGCAACAAAATATTGGATCAAATGTTATGCAACAAGTATAAGTTTCAATGCAACAAGTATAAGTTTCAATGCAACAAATTAAACAAATTTATTCTTTCCAATGAAACATTGCTATATGAATGTATTGTTTTCCTATGCAATTTCGGCCATCCAATACATTTTTGCTATATATGAATACAAATGGAATTTCTAATACACATTGCTATATGAATACAAATGGAATTTCCAATACACATTGCTATATGAATGTACACATGGTTATATATATATTGCTTTCTATGCAATTTCGGCCAATATATTATTGCTATATGAATGCAAACGGAATTTCCAATACACATTGATGTATATGAATACAAATGGATACACACGTAAAAGTTGCTATCCTATACAATTTCCGATCCAATCAAAACAAGATCAAGGAGAAAAATGGGAAAAAATAAAGAGAGCAGAAGATCAATCGGAGTGCTTATTATCTTGCCCATTGGAAGAGAAAGACACGCCTCTTGTGAGAAAGTTGGATGAGATCCACGTCATTTTGATGGGTCATGTACTCAAGATCAAGTCCAAGAAAACCCCTGCCAGCCTCGCTAAGCCATTT
The DNA here is from genome assembly GCA_028641055.1 of Alopecurus myosuroides. Classification (NCBI taxonomy): domain Eukaryota; kingdom Viridiplantae; phylum Streptophyta; class Magnoliopsida; order Poales; family Poaceae; genus Alopecurus; species Alopecurus myosuroides. The sequence continues at coordinate 27,390,863 of CM054059.1, read as the reverse complement.
CTTCAAGAGTTCAAGATAAGCCGGAACGCTTCTACTCTCGTTCGTGTATGCGACTTCAATGTTCCGACCATGTGAGTCCACGTCCATAATCCATATTCCCATGGTGGAGAATATGGAAGAATGAAGAGAGGAGAGAAAGAGGGAGAATAGAGGCAAGTTGTTGCCCTGCCCCCGTCTTTTCCCGGTTGGTAGGCTCATTGTGACTACGACCAAAAAACCGTTGGGGATTTTTTTACTCGTGCGATTAGATTATCCCACGCCGGCTCCACAACCATATTGTACATATTAGGGAAAATACGACATCTCGCTTCCTCTAGAGCTCATGTACAAATGGATTTATTTGATCATACCCACTAAATTTAGCTTTATATAGTTTACGAACTGACATAAGAAGCATATGATAAGAAGATAATTTTTCCATCCTAATGCGTGTGAACACACGTTCGTTGGGAGACCCCGAGAGGAAGGTATGAAAAGTGCAACAACAAGTTTTCCCTTAGAAAGAAACCAAGGTTTAATAGGCCAGTAGGAGGAAGGAGTAACTTCATAAGGTGAAGCAGCTGAGATGACATGGCGCACTACCGGTTCAAAAGCAACGTGGAACCTGCACAACACAATCAAATTATTTGGCCCCAACGAAGCAGTGAGCTTGTCAATCTCACCGGTTTTGCTGAACACAAAGAGGTTAAACGTATGGTGTGGAAAACAGTAGGAACATTATGAGAGCAGCATGGAAGTAGTAGGTGTTTATCAGTATGAGGAAAAAGGACCGGGGTCCATAGTTAACTAGTGGTGTCTCTCCGTGAAAGATAAATAACATGTGTGGTGAATAAATTACAGCTTGGCAATTGACATAAATGTAGTCTGCACCGTAGTGCATATGCAAGACATAAATATTACTATGTAATTCATGCGGGCATTACAACAAGATACATAGACCGTTATCCAACTGCATCTATGACTAATAGTCCACCCTCCAAATATCATCCGAACAAACGTTGGGTATCAAGTTGCAAGCAACGGATAATTGCAGTAAGCAAAGTGTGTAATGTAAACAATAACATCATCCTTAGACAAAGCATTGTTGTTTTCTACCTAATGGCAACAACACATTCTCCACCCGTCACGTTTCTGTCACTCGAGCACAGATGCAAAGGAGGCATGAACCCCTATCGATCATAAATACACCCTTTTTGAGTTACTAGCATCTACTTGGCCAGAGCATCTACTAACAACGGAGATCATGCAAGATAATAAATAACACAAGCATGAAGATAAAATGATAGATTGATAATCAAAAGACATAATATTCAATATTCTTAGGATCCCAGGAAACACAACATGTAGCATTACATAAAGATGATCTTGATCATGTGAGGAAGCTCACAAGATCTAAACATTAGGTACAAAGTGGTGAGAACAACCATCTAACTACTGCTATAGACCCGTAGTCCAGGGATGAACTACTCACGCATCACTTCGGAGGAGGGCATGATGGTGTAGACCCCTCCGGTGATGATTTCCCCCTCCGGCCGGGTGCCGGGGAGAGTTCCAGAACCCTCCCGATCTCGGGATGACGATGACGGCGGCCTTGGGTGTTTCTCGCGTAAAAGTTATATCATTTTAGGGGTTTTGCCTCGGGGGGAATAAATAGGCTAAAGGGCAGAGGCGGTGGAAGCCTAGAGGCCCAACACCACCCCTCGGCGCGGCCAAAGGGGGGCGCCGCCCTATGGTGTGGGCCCCTTGAGGCCCCCCTCCGGGTCCCTTTGGGACTCCGTGGAACCTACGGGATTTCTAAGACTTCCGGGATTCGAATTTTCCAATTCCAAGAATATTTCCAGATCAACTTTTCTGAAACTAAAAACAACAAAAAGCTGGGAACTGTCTCTGTGGCATCTTGTCAATAGGTTAGTCCGGAAAATTGTTAAATGACATAAAGTATATAGAAAACATGTGGGTAATAACATGAAAAAAACATGGAACATCATAAATTAGGGATACGTTTATGACGTATCACATGCATGAAAACTAATTTTATAAAAGATGCATAACACACAAGTTTAACTAATGACATGATATTTTTTTTCTAGATCTCGTGTGGTTTTCCACCAGTTTGACTAGATATTATACCTCAGGATTAATTTGAATCCATTCAAGCATGCCAAGGATTCCTACAATATTTTGTTCAAAACAAGATACACGCATGTGTTCACATATACAACAACACAATTGAGTGTCTACATGTATTTAAAAATAAACAACACATTGTTCTTCTGAAACATTACGCTGGATCCTAAGAACATCCCCAGCCCCCCCCCCCCCCCCCCGCGCGCCCGCGGAGGATTTTTTTAAGCCGGATGAAGTTGTGCTGTCGGAATTTTTGCCCTGGGGGGGTAAAATTTTCTACTCGTGCTCCCGCTCGAGAGACGCATCCGTAGGGCGCATGGCCACCATCTTATCCCCTCCGGACCGGGCGCCGCCGAGCTCGAGGGAAGACAAGTGTCATTGCCGGTGTCCACGTGCTGGCGTGCTTCATGAGCAGGCGCCATTGTCGTTGTTGCTCCACAGGCCGCGGCCACAGGGAGCTATCGGAGGGGCGCGGAGTGACGCGAGACAAGCACATGGCCACCGAGCGGCCAGGGCGGCGAGCAACAGGGCGCCAACGGAGAGGCGCAGGGCGACGCGAGACCCGGACGTCACCCTGAGGTGAGCTGCACGAAGCCAAGGTAGAGCTCCAATGGCGCATGTGGTGGTAGAGAGCTCCTCGAGGCGGAGGTCTCGGTCGTTGGGATGGAGCTCCAACTCCTAGGCCCGGTGGAGGCCAGAACCGAGGACGGGCGGAGAGCAGTGAGTTTTCTTTATAGAAATGGGGTAAACCCCGGCCTCTGAACCGAGTGATGCACACGGCCTTCATTAATTATTGAGTACCATAGTAAAAGTTTACAAGTTCACCGAGATAACGATGATTAAAACCTTACAGTACGGGAATGCTCCCTCAAAACGAACAACAACAAAAAAAACTAAGAAAGCCTATTAAAATGCCGCCACATATCTCGGGAGAAAAAAAATCCCGTGCCACCGTAAGGAGACGTCTGCAGCCATCCACCATAAGCTTCCTCGGATCCAAAGGAAGTAAGAAAGCCCATAGCTGGATCCAATGTGCTGCCTTGAAGATAACATGTAAGACATGAAAATGATCTTTCTTGTTAAAAACAACATCATTCCTACAAGTCCAAATGGCCCAACAAATGGCCGATACTCCAATTCTAATCCTATCTTTACTCTTCTTATGAATCCCGTTCAACCAATTCCCAAACATGTTTGTAACATTGGAGGGGGAAGGAATATTGTAAGAACAAAAAACCACACGCCATACTAATTTAGCAAAAGGACAAGAAATAAACAGGTGCTCAACAGATTCCCCATTCCCACAAAAAGAACAATGTGTGTCACCTTTCCATCCTTTTCTAGCTAAATTATCTGTAGTGAGCAGAACCTTCTTATCTAAAAACCACATGAAAATTTTAATATTTAGAGGAATCTTTAGTTTCCACAAATAAGTTTTGAGAAATAATGCATGACCATTCATCATATCCTCATACATGGATTTAACCGAGAACAGCCCATTCTGTGTCAAATTCCAATGAAACTTATCCTCAGATGGAACAAAAGAAACATTCATCAAGCACAAACAAAGGTGAGACCACATATCCCACGTAGTGCCTATTAAATTCCTACGAAAAGAAATATTAATAGGTGGAGCATTGTGAAATACATCATGTACAGAAGCATTTTTATATTGCACAATGTTATATAAGAGAGGGTATTGATCAGAGAGAGTAGTTGGTCCTAACCAAATATCTTCCCAAAATCTAGTTCCCTCCCCATTACCAATTTTAAAAGAACCTCTACTAAAGAAATTCTTCTTTACTTTCATTAAACCTTTCCAAAAGGGAGAATCATTAGGTTGTGCCTCCACATGAGCTAAAGATTTACTATAAAGGTATTTGTTTTGCAAAAGTTCCTGCCAAACACGATCCTCATTCAGAATCTTAAATAACCATTTACTAAGTAGACACTTATTTTTCAGCTCCAGCATTTCCACCCCTAATCCCCCCTGATCCTTAGGTCTACACATAATATTCCATCTTGTTAACCTATATTTTCGTTTGTTCTCATCACTCTGCCAAAGAAACGAGATCTATAAAAATCTAGTCTCTTACGAACTCCAACAAGAATTTCCAAAAAAGAAAGCATAAACATGGGTAAACTAGTTAACACCAAATGAAACAACACTAAGCGGTCCCCATAAGATAACAATCTACCTTTCCAACACCCAAGTTTGTCCTCAAAACGACTCTCAACTAGGTGCCATTCTGAATTTTTCAGTTTTCTGTGATGGATAGGAATTCCCAAATAATTAAAAGGTAAAGAACCAGACTCACAACCAAAAATTTGCTTGTACTTATCCTCTACCTCCTTAGCCTTTCCAAAACAAAAAACTTCGCTTTTATGAAAGTTAATCTTGAGACCCGACAATTGCTCAAAGATACATAAAATTAACTTAAGGTTTAGAGCCATTTCTAAATCATGCTCTAAAAATAAGATGGTATCATCGGCATACTGGAGGATAGACAAACCTCCATCAACTAGGTTAGGGATAAGACCTCCAATTTGTCCATTGTCCTTAGCCCTAGCATTAAGAATTGCCAACATATCTGCAATAATATTAAAAAGGATAGAAGATAGAGGATCTCCCTGCCTAAGTCCTTTTTTAGTCTGAAAATAATGACCAATATCATCATTAACCCGAATACCAACACTTCCTCCCTGAACAAACTGCATAATCATGTTGCACCACTCCTGTGCAAACCCTTTCATACACAAAGCTTGTTGGAGAAAAGGCCATTTGACCTTATCATACGCCTTTTCAAAATCAATTTAAAAAATAACACCATCCAATTTCTTCCTCTTAAGCTCGTGGATAGTTTCATGAAGGAGAACCACTCCTTCTAAGATGTTTCTCCCAGGCATGAAAGCTGTCTGAGAGGGTCTAACCACCTTATTCACAATTTGGCGGGTAATACGATTAGTACCCACCTTTGTGAAAATTTTAGAACTAACATTGAGAAGGCATATGGGTCTATATTGTTGGATCTGAACAACATTCTATTCCTTAGGAAGCAAAGTAATCACACAAAATTTCAGTTTAAACAACTGAAGATTACCTCTCTTTAACTGGTCAAACATGGCCATGAGATCAGATTTAATAATTTCCTAGAAAGTCTTATAAAACTCCGCCGGGAACCCATCTGGTCCAGGAGCCTTATTCAATTCCATCTGCTATATAGCCTCAAAAACTTCTTCCACTAAGAAATCTGAAGTGGGAATATCGTTTTCCTCTTGAGATAACTGCGGTATATCCATAATATTGCTCTCCACTAAGGAAATATTATTGGGAACCGACGGCCCAAATAGCTTCTTATAATAATCAGTAATATAAGTTTTTAAGTTCTCATTTCCCACAATTGTACCCTCATCTTTCTCAAGTTAAAAAATCAATTTCTTACGATGTTTCCCATTAGCAATTAGATGTAAATAGTTAGTATTATATCCCCACTCCTGAATATGTTTAACATTAGCCCTCTGTGCCCATTTACTCTCCTCCTCTCTACGAACAGAACATAAACGATCATTAGCAACACGAAGCTGCTCCCTAACAGTCAAAGACAGAGGAGTACTCTCTGCTCTCAAACCAAGATCATCAATAATCTTAAGGAGCCTATCCCTTTCAATTCTATACCTGCCACTAAGATTCTTAGCCCACCCTTTAAGAAAACGTCTTAGATATGCCTAATCTTATTCTGTAATCTCTCAATAGCTGACTCCCCTTTGACTACCTCAGCCCTAACCGAGGCAATCAACTCATAGAAACCATCAGTTTTAAGCCACGAAAGCTCAAAAGAAAATTTGTTTTTATTCCCCACATGCGCACGATCCCCAAAATCTAAAATAAGGGGTGTATGATCAGATCCGTTCCTAGTCAAAGCTCTAACAGAAGCAAGAGTGACTGCGACTGCATCCATCGGCGCCCGGAACGCCTAGATCAACGGCAGCCCGGAGGCCTCCAAGCCAAGCATGATCCCCTCTAGCTGTGCGCTGGTCAGCTTCGCATCGCTGTCGAAGGTCGCGTAGATGAAGGAGTTGGGAGCCTATGCGTCCAGCTAGCGGAAGGTCGTCTCGTGGCCGGGGAGAAGTTTTTCTCTGGCAGTGGGGGAGAAGACCGTCCAGGACCTCCGGCTTCTGGTAGAGCCTTCCAGGGAGGAAGAGACGGAAGGGAGGGCCCAGGTCGGACCCAGAAAAGTGGGGCGAGGCGAGGTCAGCGGCAAGCTCCACGGACGGGCGGTCAGCCGCATCAAAGTGGCGCGAGGGCGGATGCTCGAGGTGTGTGCAACCCGCTGGGTCGGGAGCGTGCGGCTCCACGACGGCGGCGTGCTGGTCGTGCTAGTCGGCGCCTTCACGTCGGCTCCACGGCGGTGGCATGCTAGTTTGCGGGTGCCGTAAGAAGAAAAAGGGAGGAGAGAGAGGAGCATGTGCGGTTGCAGAGGAGAGAGGGGGACCGGGAGGCCAGACGGTGACCGTGGGATCTTTGTAGCTAAAATAGCGCCGCTGTCCCCCAGCTGGCCCCATGATCCTTGGTTTGGCCTGCGTTCGCCGGATGAACTTTTGGCCAAATTCGGCGCTAAACGAGTCCACGGGGGATGCGGCCGGACGATATTTGGCGTGCCGGTGTTAAAAAATGTTCCTAGGGGGGCTCTGGGGGCACGGCTGGAGATACTCTAGCATCACCTGCACCGTTGGCAAAATAGTCTGCAACATAATATAAGAAGGTCCTAAGAAGCAAGGGGGTATACCTTTGTGTCTGACATGAATCATGTCGAGAATGTAGGGAAGTTGATTCGAGTTTCTGTTTCAAGTGCATGTTCTTGAAAGATTGTACTTAGCACAACAACAGAAGAACACCTTACACATTTCAGGTCAAACCATTGGTAAGAAATACCTTAAAATGATTTTTTTTGTAAAAAATTAGTTGATGCTAAAAGTACCGTCTAAACCATTTGTTTCAACTGTCATAGTTAATCTACCAAAACAATAGAGTAGAAATAATCAATATTACTATGAGGGCATTTCATACATGCATCTGATATTATGATAATGCCAGCAGGAATCAGTATGGCAGACCTGAGCAAAAACATACCAACAAAGCCTCACTGCAAATATCCAACTCGTAAAGTTTAGTTGACGTATTTGTCTTTACTCATCACTAATAATAGAAGAATGAACACCTCGCTCCGGAATAGTTGGAGACGAAAACCTCGCACTGGAGAGGATGATAGTAGCCATCTAGGAGTAGCCTGCCAAGGTCGCCGGAAAGAAGTCAGGGTCGTTCAAGAGAGAGGGAGATCGAGAGAAACGGCTGCAAAGGGACGAGAAATACAACGATGGAAGGGGACATGTGCAATGGTTTCTTGATGGGACAAACAAAGAGTTATGGTGTAAGCGCGCGCCATAGACGATAGGGGAGCGATGGTCTGCGTGGAAAACACATTATATTTTGAGACAGATGGAGAGGGCATCCATGGACAATGGTGAAGCACCTCACCATGAGTTTGTTTTACAAATACTGGACCTGTATATGAGATGGGCATTCAAAGAGAAATGCTTAGTTAATTTAGTATTCTAGATAGCAGTGATACCACAAACGGTGCCATTCTTGCACTGTCGGTTATAGCGCAAACTTGTAGATGCGTGTGTGCATGTGTGTGTGTGTGTGTGTGTGTGTGTGTGTGTATATATATATATATATATATATATATATATATATATATATATATAGACACCCTATTCAGCACCCTGGGTGTAGAAAACTTATTTTGCACCCACAATTTTTTTTATGTTCCCAAGTCAATAATTTATGTTAGGCATGTAATTATTTACGTTCATGTTTGATCCATAAGAGAATATTCGGCAAAAAAATGAAAAAATATGAGTCATAGCAACATAAAAGTCATAAAAACAACGTAAAAATGTGTATTTTCTCTTTTTTTTCTGGCGTCACGAAAATGAAAGGTTTATGTCATGTATATATTTTCTTACGTTCTACTCGACATAAGGAATATGATAAAATTTACGTGACGTAAAAATCATGTACGGTTCAAAAGATACAGGGTGGGTGTAGAATAACTATTCTGCACCCTGGGTGTCAAATAGCGCGACCCTATATATATATATATATATATATATATATATATATATATATGGGGATCCGACCCGAGGCAGCGGCCTGAGTGCGCCATGGAGCACATGCTTTGTTAACCGAACTCAGTATCCTCACCGAAGTCATCGGAGAATCACCATGTATCCTTCTTAGGGCTTAGATCTTGGGTTATTTATCAGGCTGCCCTCGGTTGGTACCCCGTTTTCCCTGGCGCCGAATGGTGCTCAGTTTTGTCCCTAGTTTGTGTGCAAGGATTCGTTCTGTGACTCTTGCAGCCTCCGTAGTGTCTGCTGACTTGTGGGACGCTTAATATAACTGTTTAACTGGTGACTTATGGGACGCAGAAGACAACCGCGGCTTGTGGGACCCTAATAGAACTGTTGGCGTGGCTTGTGGGACCCATCTGTTAACCGTTGGCGTGGCTTGTGGGACCCAACTGGTGACCGGTCTCTTGCAGCCGACGCTTTAAAAGCGGCGGGGCGCGTCCCCGGAGCTCGCGTCACTGAGCAGGAAAATCAGCCGCGCAACGGAGAGGGCGGCCACGCGTAGAGGCAGGCGGCGACCGTTGTTCATAGGAAGGAGCCGGACGCGGGCGACGGAGAGCGCGGTGTCCACGGGTAGCGTCGCCGTCTGGTACAGCTACAGGGGCGACATCCCCTTCTTCTGCGGCAGCATGTCGTCAAGCTCCGCTTCCGTATCCCACTCTAAATGGCCGCGCTTCGGTTCAGTTCCGCTAGGAAGGTGCCCTGACTTCCCACGGACGACGTCCCTGCAGCGGCGGGTCACCACGAGCGACAAGAACGACAACCGTGGGCGCGAGTATGTGAAATGCGAGAGCAAAGAACAGCTGGGAGAGGTGAGATATGTGTTCCCCCTGTCAATTTCGTTTTATGTTTCCTCAATTTTCGGATTTTAGCCGATTTGGGTGTTCATCCGATTTGGGTATGCATCCGATTTGGGTTTTCGTATTTACAGGATCTGCTTCCATGTGACCATTCCGAATGGCTTGAGGATTACATCAAGAGGATTCAACAGGAGGACAAATCCCTGGTGCCCAATTTGCTACCGGCGGTGGAGCAATTGGGATCTGCTAATGGGGTTGTTGCTACGGTGCACAATGGGGTGCAGAAGAACGAGTTGAAGAAGATGGCCAAACAGTTGGAGAAGCTTCTCGATCTAAAGAAGCAGAGCAATCTGCTGGCTGAATTTTTTTTATCTACGTGCAATTGTTATTGGAGTTTTGTATTTGCTGATCATTAGTCAAAAATAATGTTGTTAGTGTTGTAGTTAGCTTGATATGGTCAATATGTGTATGGCTAAGACAAGGAATAAATGCGTCAGGAATCCAGCCCTGATTTGGTTTCTTTCAGTTCGTATATTCAATTCAGGTTCAGTTCACTAGAAGAAAAAAATGAAAACGGCTAGAAGAAAAGGCCAGACCTATGTAAAACCTAGACAGGTCCAATGTTAAAAGAGGTGCTCTCAGCAAAAAAAACAGACGTGTACACTTAGGTTTAGGTTTAGTTATTTTCATAGCATGTTATTGCTGGATAAGTTTAGGTTTAAAAGTTTACTTTCCATGCATGTTTCTATTGGGATTAATAATATGAATAAGTTTTGGTTTAAAAAATTTCATGCATGTTGCAATATCACATGTGTCGCACATTTTCGTTTACGATGAGTTGTGAAGCTAATTTAGAAGTTAGTGGTTACTTTTGTTCAAAAATAGTTTAAACATACCCTTTTATATTAGCACGGACGAACATGGGGTATATATACCCAAGCACAAACATTGGCCCCACTTTACATATAGATAGAGGAGCCGACGGACATTACATATACTAGCAAAGTTGCCCGTGCGTTGCAACAGAGAAAGTAATATTGCACACCCTAGCCAGAATAAGCATGGCTCAAAGACACCCCAAACAAGTCACGGTGTCCCATCCGTGTCGCCTATTATCCTCCTTCCCACACTCGTCGATGGCCGTAGTGTTCATCTGATCACAAGGCCTGTTTCGAGGAAATATTACTACCCGAGTTGTCATGTTCATATGAGTAAAATGGCAGCCCAATAGTTCATTCATAGGTAATACATTAGCAGCTACACAAAATTCCTAATTAAATATCCCTGGTGTGGGAGGGAATGGTTTCCTTGTAATTCCTCCTTCTATATAGAAAAATATGGGCAAACCTTTTCTCATAGATGGCTCCATCCGGCCAGAAGAAACGTATCCACAGGTGAACTCTCAAGTCGACGGTAAATAGAGAAAGAAATGAGACCCAGACGGATACCACGGAAGCAAGGCTCTTGCGAAAATCATGAACATTTTTATCCATTCTAATAATTCTTAATTTTAGCCCCCTAGTAATCTGGTTCCTGTTTCAAAAAAAAAAAAAACAGTTCCAGAGTGGTCCTTGGCTTTTTACTCAAAATCGGGCCGTTGTGCATTTCCTCTTAAGAATAGCCCCTTAAATCAACCACGGAAATAATGCTCGCTAAGGCAATATTTTCTAACTTGAAGCGCAAGATTGAAAGCATATGTTGGCGTTTGGCAAATTTGTAATACAGAGCAAATTTAACAATATTTTTTTGTTATAATCATTTGCCATGATGATTTTAAAGCCACAACATGGATCACGTAGTCAGGGTTGATATCCGTTAGAGATTGTAGCTCTGCAAAGAGCATGTACAAGACAGATGATGAGTTAGAGAACCGAAGTTGATAGAACAGAACAGAATCTCTCCATGTACGTACAAACTAAAAAGTATTCTGATAAGAGAAACACTACGCGTCGATACTAAAATATTGTATGTATTAACACATGTGTCGGATACATCTCAATTTTTCCCTTTCCATGTGCTTCTGGTGAACAAACTGTCCATATCCAATCTCTCCAAATCCTCTCAAGTTTAAGGATTGTTCAAAAGCAGAGTATATGATGTGCAAGTGCAACTGACATTGTCGTCTCAGTTCTTTGTGGAGCCGAGGCTGCAGACCAGGGAGGAGCCACGCATCGCCAACTTAATGATGCGGAGCGCGTGTAGCAGGGTTGGGGTGGTGCGGGCCGGCAAGGGCAAGGGACGAATCAGCGCAGTGCAGGACGACGAGGGACAAATCATGACAGATCTCGCCGCCGAACACATATGTGCTTGCGAGTGGCTAGCAAGCAAGGAATAGATCGGGGCGGATCTCGTCTCTGAAGACATGTGCATGCGTTTATCTAGCAAGCAAGGAACAGATCATGGGCGGAGCAGGGATGGTCTGCTCATGCCCCTTCTAACTTCCGGGAGAGGAGATTATGAGGTGAGCGATTCTAGCGGAAGTGATTCGAGGCGGGTGCCCGCCCGATCTCAGGAAAGAGCGACGACATAGCGGATTTCAGGGACGTCGGCCACATACATGGGGCGGCAATGACGGAGCAGGCCGATAGGGGACAAATCGAGGAAGAGCTCACCGGCGACCAGGACGTGCCGGCGCGTAGACATCCGCTGAGGAACGGATTGTGGCGGAGCTCGGTTCGCGGCCAGGGACTTTCTCAAGCGGAACACGCCGGCAAGCCTGGCCCACGACCGGTCGGCGGGGGACAGCGCGCCGCGGAGCAAGCCGTTGAGGAGGTGTCACGCTGGATCTTCGCTATTTTTCTGGTGCCTGCACCGTCGCGGATGGTGGCTAATTTTCATGGACAAACCGATATGGCAATTGTGCAGTCATATGTGATTTGGTGGGAGGGTAGAACGGTAAATTTGTGTTGGACGAAAATTTTGGCAGAAACCTTAATGTCTTTATTATTAGGTAAAGATTGAACCCAAAAAAAAGTTATAGGGCCCTAAATATAGAGGGCCCTAACCTTCGTCTGCGGGCGCCCTTCCGTCCTCCGGCCAACCGCCGGGGGTTGGCCTACTTCCAGTCCGCCACCCTGTTCGCCATCTTCTGGTTGGAAGGCCCGGAGATTTGTCCTCCCGCTTATTGTCGTCCCACCATTCAAGGGTCGTCTTGATGCGGCGCCGGAGAGCCTCCTCCTCCCTCCTCGCCTCCGCCTCCTCCTCCCTCTTCTCCGCCCTCTTCTCCTTCTTGAGGAGGCGGTTCTTCTCCTCGACGGAGCAGTTGGCGGCTCTGTCGACGCCACTACACCATGGTACAAACTTGACAACAGATGCTTCTGTCGGCATATGATACTTCTGCCGACAGATAACTAGTCGGCAAGAGATAGGCCCACACAAGATGGAGAGTCGGGGCAAAAGCAGTTGGCAAAAGCTTTGCCAACACAAGATTATGACACCGACACATAGCGTGTCAGCAATTCTACACATACGCCGACATGTAGCATGTAGGTCTTGTCCATACCTACGTCGACAGATGCTGTGTTGCTGACACATTTATATGACTCGACTACTAAAATTAACAATTTAGAACATCCATATATCAGGAACAGTTTATGAAAATCCCATATCAACGTGCATTGCAAAAGTACAAGTACGCAAATCTATATATCATCATTATATTGATCACAAGTATACAAACATCCACGATTGACATAGCTACTGTTTTGGCCAACTCATCATACATATAGCTATTTGTTTGTCAATAGATCAGAAAGATACAACAAAGAGGTTGCTGCTCATCATATCCATGCGCAGGGGGTTGATGCCCCAAAACGATTCAACCACCCAATTGTCCGAAATACTTCAAAGTCATCACAGGCATGTGCACAAATTGGCTAAGTACCTGAAAATATTTCACTTCAGTTTTTCATGCTACAAAACTTCTATGGTTGGTCAGATAACCAAAACACTTACGCTTCCAAAGGATACAATCAGAAAAGTATACAGACTGATGTTGGGAACACCTAACCGATGCCAAGTGTCTAAACAAGAACCAAAGGCATGCATTATATCGCATTTAATTTGCAAACATTTAACTACTCTTGATCATGGATAATAACAGGTTTCAAACAATTTCTCTAAAGTGCCATATGTATCAAGAAAGTGCAATGGCCACAAGATTATCACAACCCAAGATAAAGGGACATTGAGGCTACTGCCACAATAGGCATGGATGGTAAGGAGAGCATAAAAGATACTCCCTCCGATCCTAAAAAAGTGTCACAAGCTATACCTATAGCTTGTATATGACTAGTTCATTTGTGGCGACACTTTTTTAGGATCGGAGGGAGTAGCAGTAATAAATTGGCATAAAGAGTTTCAAAAAAAAAATTGGCATAATGTAACTATATACAGTTCAAACTAATCTGGTAATGCAAGAACAATGCTGCCGGCCATATGGATAGTAAGGTAACACATACGTAAAATATAATCTAGATGGTAATTACCAGCTGCCGGCCATGAATATAATCTATACTCTTGGTTCCCCTGTAGGAGTACAAAATTGCAATTAGAAATGGTACCAGAAAGTTTAAGTTATACGCTTGTAATTTCAAAATATTACAGAACCATAGGAACTGGAATACTCCAGAACTAATAAATCTAGATAGATAAGAGCTGCGTGAAAATATAATAATCTAAAATATCAATTTTTGGCTGCTAGTACACTCCAATCATTGCAAAAGGAACGAAAAAAGAAAGTAAACAAAATGACTTGCTTAAGATCACTTATCCTGAATATTACAATCAGCTTACTTAAACTGACTTATCCTAGACCTCTAATTTTCTATTCAAATGGGGCATGCTTCACAAAAGATAAGGGCTTCCTAAACAGACTCGTTGGCTCAGATGCTATACAAAAATAAGACAACCTTTTGGAAAACCAAGTACATTCGTCAATCATTCATGCGCTGAATAATATTTTATGCTCATGCACTGATTCATGGCATGCAAATAACAATATGAATAAGTCATACTTTGCTTGTAAAATAAGTACCTTTTTATTTATTTGTGAGTGCAGGACATCAGTGATATTTGTACATGAAGTAACAACAAAAAAGAAGCTTTGGTTAATCCGAGCTCAGTTTACATCAATGATGCGAAAGGACAAGCACTACCACTCTAGCGGCCATAGCATGTTAGGGCAAGAACACACAAGACTGAGCTAGATAAATCTGCCCTGCTGTGACATTTTTTGAACTAATATCTCCACGACAAGGTTCCTGGTCAAAGACGTACACATACACAACAAACAGCTGTGGCCTTTCTTAGCATGAATATAAACTATAGTTCACTGCTTTAGCAAAAGGGATCATGAAAGAACTAGATGGAACTTCTCTTACATTCAGCTGGGTAAGTCTTCATGACAGTAGATAAAAGCGATGCATTGAATCCTCCCAATGACAGAGAGTGTGAAGAAGAATATGTATGTACCTTACAGGGGAGCAGACCTTCCCCATGAATCTCACGCCAGCTGACCAAGAGGCGTGTTAGCAAGAGCACATATAACTGACCAAAGGGATGTTGTTAACTAGCATCAGGGGCAAATCCATGTGCCTAATCACACAATAACACCACAATCTAATTTAGTCAGATCTGAAAATAATGTGATGTGCAGATCAGGAAATAAAACAAAGAAATGAAAGGGAACAAATCATGAATGCCCAAGCAGCAGGAAATGAAGGGGAACAAGGGGCGGGCAACTGGGCAAGGAGGTTATTTACCATCTGGGGAGGTAGAGTCCTGGTCCGGGGAATTGGCAGAGCAACTAGCTCGTGGTCGACGACGAACGAGGATGTATTTGTGGGTGTCTGCGGTAACAGGATGGAGATGCCAAGATGGGTAGCAGTATAGGCTAACGGCTGCAGCGGTCGTTCCGTGGGCAGAGTAGACGAAGAGGTCGATAGGGATGGGAGCAGCAGCAGACAGAAGTGTGGAGATGGGCGAGAGAATGCGGTGACTGAAGATCGCTAGGCTGCGGCCGGAAAAGACTATGGGGTGGCCGGAGATGGCGAGGAGCAGCCGGAGCGGGGGCTACACACAGTGGTTGTACAGGATGGCGGGTGGCGGCGGCGGCGGCGGCAGCCGGACATGGCGAGGAGCGGCCGGAGCGGGGGCTACACGTACGCGATGGCGAGGGTGGCGGCGGCAGCGGCAGCGGCCGCTAGCGATAAGATGGGAGCTTTGGGGGGAGATCTGAGAAGCCGCACACTTGGGGATAAAATCCTAAAGACTACGAAAATAATTTGGCGCTTACCTTCTATCTGCCACATGGGAACTTACGCCGACACCTCTACCGTCTCCTAGCAGTTCTAGCTACAAATATTTGGTTACTATACCCTGTGCCGACAGATATATCTACAACGACGTATATTGTGTGGCCATAGGTACAGATCTGCCAACACAGTACGTGTCGGCATAGCTCTAAAGCTACGCCGACAGATTACATGTGCATATATGTGCACTTTTGCCTACACAAGTGTGTTGGCAAGGTGTTACCGTGATGTAGTGCGCGGACGGGGACGGGGTCAGGGTGGTGGACCCAGGCGGTTAACGCCCACAGCTCCCTGCGCTCCCGCTTGTGAGATTGGATGGCAACGATGCCCAGCTCGTCCGGCGTCCAGCCCGTCTCGTACCAGGGCCGAGCCTTCGGGTGGTTGTCCTCATCGCTCACGGACTCGGGGCTGGAAAGGATAGAGTATGTCGACATGGTAGAGGGAGGAGGAGGCAAAGGGGCTCGGAAGGGATGAGAAGATGGAGGAGGAGGCAAATGCACTATTTAAAGACCCGATGAGGCGTGAATTAATTCGGGTAGATGAAGCAATTGTGTGAAAATGTTGAAGATGCAAGGTAGATGAAGAAGCAACGTTGGTCTCCTCTGCGTATAACATGCGATGTAGGGTCAAAGCGGTGCGTGCATTAGACGTAGGACAGCTAGTAGTACGTGCGTGCATTAGGCGGTGAAAGCGGAGCCTGCGAAAATATGATGCGACGTAGGCTGCATGCGTGTATTAAAGAGGTGAAAGAGATGAAATCCAAAGTCTCACGCCAAAGTCTGCGTCGCTGCGTGCATTGATGCGTGCATTTTCTGAAAACGAGGCGTGGAGGGTTTCGTCGCTGCAAATAACGCTGGTGCGACGCGACTCATGTTTGTGAAACAAGGCGTGTAGGGCTGCACCGCTGCAAATAGCGCTGGTGCGACGCGACGTTGTTTACTCTGAAAAAATGAGGCATGCAGGGCTGCGTCGAGGTCTGCATGCATCGGGCTGGTGAACGGTGCCCACTAGTCAGTGGACGTTGTTGCATGCAGTTACATTCAGACATAACACCCAGTCCATGCACCGCGTCATTTTCGATCGTTTGATCGTAAGGAAAGGTGCAGATTGAGTTCATGCATGCAAACTACGACGGCGACGACCTACAGACGCTGAGACGAGCGCTTCTCTGTGTGGGAACGAGATCCTCTGACTTTAGGTCACTGACAAATAGATCCCATCACACACCGGACCCACGTGTCATGGGAGAAAGTCAGGAGGATTCAACAGGAGGACAAATCCCTGGTGCCCAATTTGCTACCGGCGGTGGAGCAATTGGGATCTGCTAATGGGGTTGTTGCTACGGTGCACAATGGGGTGCAGAAGAACGAGTTGAAGAAGATGGGCAAACAGTTGGAGAAGCTTCTCGATCTAAAGAAGCAGAGCAATCTGCTGGCTGAATTTTTTTTATCTACGTGCAATTGTTATTGGAGTTTTGTATTTGCTGATCATTAGTCAAAAATAATGTTGTTAGTGTTGTAGTTAGCTTGATATGGTCAATATGTGTATGGCTAAGACAAGGAATAAATGCGTCAGGAATCCAGCCCTGATTTGGTTTCTTTCAGTTCGTATATTCAGTTCAGGTTCAGTTCACTAGAAGAAAAAAATGAAAACGGCTAGAAGAAAAGGCCAGACCTATGTAAAACCTAGACAGGTCCAATGTTAAAAGAGGTGCTCTCAGCAAAAAAACAGACGTGTACACTTAGGTTTAGGTTTAGTTATTTTCATAGCATGTTATTGCTGGATAAGTTTAGGTTTAAAAGTTTACTTTCCATGCATGTTTCTATTGGGATTAATAATATGAATAAGTTTTGGTTTAAAAAATTTCATGCATGTTGCAATATCACATGTGTCGCACATTTTCGTTTACGATGAGTTGTGAAGCTAATTTAGAAGTTAGTGGTTACTTTTGTTCAAAAATAGTTTAAACATACCCTTTTATATTAGCACAGACGAACATGGGGTATATATACCCAAGCACAAACATTGGCCCCACTTTACATATAGATAGAGGAGCCGACGGACATTACATATACTAGCAAAGTTGCCCGTGCGTTGCAACAGAGAAAGTAATATTGCACACCCTAGCCAGAATAAGCATGGCTCAAAGACACCACAAACAAGTCACGGTGTCCCATCCGTGTCGCCTATTATCCTCCTTCCCACACTCGTCGATGGCCGTAGTGTTCATCTGATCACAAGGCATGTTTCGAGGAAATATTACTACCCGAGTTGTCATGTTCATATGAGTAAAATGGCAGCCCAATAGTTCATTCATAGGTAATACATTAGCAGCTACACAAAATTCCTAATTAAATATCCCTGGTGTGGGAGGGAATGGTTTCCCTGTAATTCCTCCTTCTATATAGAAAAATATGGGCAAACCTTTTCTCATAGATGGCTCCATCCGGCCAGAAGAAACGTATCCACAGGTGAACTCTCAAGTCGACGGTAAATAGAGAAAGAAATGAGACCCAGACGGATACCACGGAAGCAAGGCTCTTGCGAAAATCATGAACATTTTTATCCATTCTAATAATTCTTAATTTTAGCCCCCTAGTAATCTGGTTCCTGTTTCAAAAAAAAAAAAACAGTTCCAGAGTGGTCCTTGGCTTTTTACTCAAAATCGGGCCGTTGTGCATTTCCTCTTAAGAATAGCCCCTTAAATCAACCACGGAAATAATGCTCGCTAAGGCAATATTTTCTAACTTGAAGCGCAAGATTGAAAGCATATGTTGGCGTTTGGCAAATTTGTAATACAGAGCAAATTTAACAATATTTTTTTGTTATAATCATTTGCCATGATGATTTTAAAGCCACAACATGGATCACGTAGTCAGGGTTGATATCCGTTAGAGATTGTAGCTCTGCAAAGAGCATGTACAAGACAGATGATGAGTTAGAGAACCGAAGTTGATAGAACAGAACAGAATCTCTCCATGTACGTACAAACTAAAAAGTATTCTGATAAGAGAAACACTACGCGTCGATACTAAAATATTGTATGTATTAACACATGTGTCGGATACATCTCAATTTTTCCCTTTCCATGTGCTTCTGGTGAACAAACTGTCCATATCCAATCTCTCCAAATCCTCTCAAGTTTAAGGATTGTTCAAAAGCAGAGTATATGATGTGCAAGTGCAACTGACATTGTCGTCTCCGTTCTTTGTGGAGCCGAGGATGCAGAGCAGGGAGGAGCCACGGATCGCCAACTTAATGATGCGGAGCGCGTGTAGCAGGGTTGGGGTGGTGCGGGCCGGCAAGGGCAAGGGACGAATCAGCGCAGTGCAGGACGACGAGGGACAAATCATGACAGATCTCGCCGCCGAACACATATGTGCTTGCGAGTGGCTAGCAAGCAAGGAACAGATCGGGGCGGATCTCGTCTCTGAAGACATGTGCATGCGTTTATCTAGCAAGCAAGGAACAGATCATGGGCGGAGCAGGGATGGTCTGCTCATGCCCCTTCTAACTTCCGGGAGAGGAGATTATGAGGTGAGCGATTATAGCGGAAGTGATTCGAGGCGGGTGCCCGCCCGATCTCAGGAAAGAGCGACGACATAGCGGATTTCAGGGACGTCGGCCACATACATGGGGCGGCAACGACGGAGCGGGCCGATAGGGGACAAATCGAGGAAGAGCTCACCGGCGACCAGGACGTGCCGGCGCGTAGACATCCGCTGAGGAACGGATTGTGGCGGAGCTCGGTTCGCGGCTAGGGACTTTCTCAAGCGGAACACGCCGGCAAGCCCGGCCCACGACCGGTCGGCGGGGGACAGCGCGCTGCGGAGCAAGCCGTTGAGGAGGTGTCACGCTGGATCTTCGCTATTTTTCTGGTGCATGCACCGTCGCGGATGGTGGCTAATTTTCATGGACAAACCGATATGGCAATTGTGCAGTCATATGTGATTTGGTGGGAGGGTAGAACGGTAAATTTGTGTTGGACGAAAATTTTGGCAGAAACCTTAATGTCTTTATTATTAGGTAAAGATTGAATCCAAAAAAAAGTTATAGGGCCCTAAATATAGAGGGCCCTAACCTTCGTCTGCGGGCGCCCTTCCGTCCTCCGGCCAACCGCCGGGGGTTGGCCTACTTCCAGTCCGTCACCCTGTTCGCCATCTTCTGGTTGGAAGGCCCGGAGATTCTCCTCCCGCTTATTGTCGTCCCACCTTTCAAGGGTCGTCTTGATGCGGCGCCGGAGAGGCTCCTCCTCCCTCCTCGCCTCCGCCTCCTCCTCCCTCTTCTCCGCCCTCTTCTCCTTCTTGAGGAGGCGGTTCTTCTCCTCGACGGAGCAGTTGGCGGCTCTGTCGACGCCACTACACCATGGTACAAACTTGACAACAGATGCTTCTGTCGGCATATGGTACTTCTGCCGACAGATAACTAGTCGGCAAGAGATATGCCCACACAAGATGGAGAGTCGGGGCAAAAGCAGTTGGCAAAAGCTTTGCCAACACAAGATTATGACACCGACACATAGCGTGTCAGCAATTCTACACATACGCCGACATGTAGCATGTAGGTCTTGTCCATACCTACGTCGACAGATGCTGTGTTGTTGCTGCTTCAACCTATGCCGACACATGTTTTGTAGGCACATACCACCTTTGCCGACTCTTATTCTGTAGGTAAGTTCATATGCAGACAGACACATTTATATGACTCGACTACTAAAATTAACAATTTAGAACATCCATATATCAGGAACAGTTTATGAAAATCCCATATCAACGTGCATTGCAAAAGTACAAGTACACAAATCTATATATATCATCATTATATTGATCACAAGTATACAAACATCCACGATTGACATAGCTACTGTTTTGGCCAACTAATCATACATATAGCTATTTGTTTGTCAATAGATCAGAAAGATACAACAAAGAGGTTGCTGCTTATCATATCCATGCGCAGGGGGTTGATGCCCCAAAACGATTCAACCACCCAATTGTCCGAAATACTTCAAAGTCATCACAGGCATGTGCACAAATTGGCTAAGTACCTGAAAATATTTCACTTCAGTTTTTCATGCTACAAAACTTCTATGGTTGGTCAGATAACCAAAACACTTACGCTTCCAAAGGATACAATTAGAAAAGTATACAGACTGATGTTGGGAACACCTAACCGATGCCAAGTGTCTAAACAAGAACCAAAGGCATGCATTATATCGCATTTAATTTGCAAACATTTAACTACTCTTGATCATGCATAATAACAGGTTTCAAACAATTTCTCTAAAGTGCCATATGTATCAAGAAAGTGCAATGGCCACAAGATTATCACAACCCAAGATAAAGGGACATTGAGGCTACTGCCACAATAGGCATGGATGGTAAGGAGAGCATAAAAGATACTCCCTCCGATCCTAAAAAAGTGTCACAAGCTATACCTATAGCTTGTATATGACTAGTTCATTTGTGGCGACACTTTTTTAGGATCGGAGGGAGTAGCAGTAATAAATTGGCATAAAGAGTTTCAAAAAAAAAAATTGGCATAATGTAACTATATACAGTTCAAACTAATCTGGTAATGCAAGAACAATGCTGCCGGCCATATGGATAGTAAGGTAACACATACGTAAAATATAATCTAGATGGTAATTACCAGCTGCCGGCCATGAATATAATCTATACTCTTGGTTCCCCTGCAGGAGTACAAAATTGTAATTAGAAATGGTACCAGAAAGTTTAAGTTATACGCTTGTAATTTCAAAATATTACAGAACCATAGGAACTGGAATACTCCAGAACTAATAAATCTAGATAGATAAGAGCTGCGTGAAAATATAATAATCTAAAATATCAATTTTTTGCTGCTAGTACACTCCAATCATTGCAAAAGGAACGAAAAAAGAAAGTAAACAAAATGACTTGCTTAAGATCACTTATCCTGAATATTACAATCAGCTTACTTAAACTGACTTATCCTAGACCTCTAATTTTCTATTCAAATGGGGCATGCTTCACAAAAGATAAGGGCTTCCTAAACAGACTCGTTGGCTCAGATGCTATACAAAAATAAGACAACCTTTTGGAAAACCAAGTACATTCGTCAATCATTCATGCGCTGAATAATATTTTATGCTCATGCACTGATTCATGGCATGCAAATAACAATATGAATAAGTCATACTTTGCTTGTAAAATAAGTACCTTTTTATTTATTTGTGAGTGCAGGACATCAGTGATATTTGTACATGAAGTAACAACAAAAAAGAAGCTTTGGTTAATCCGAGCTCAGTTTACATCAATGATGCGAAAGGACAAGCACTACCACTCTAGCGGCCATAGCATGTTAGGGCAAGAACACACAAGACTGAGCTAGATAAATCAGCCCTGCTGTGACATTTTTTGAACTAATATCTCCACGACAAGGTTCCTGGTCAAAGACGTACACATACACAACAAACAGCTGTGGCCTTTCTTAGCACGAATATAAACTATAGTTCACTGCTTTAGCAAAAGGGATCATGAAAGAACTAGATGGAACTTCTCTTACATTCAGCTGGGTAAGTCTTCATGACAGTAGATAAAAGCGATGCATTGAATCCTCCCAATGACAGAGAGTGTGAAGAAGAATATGTATGTACCTTACAGGGGAGCAGACCTTCCCCATGAATCTCACGCCAGCTGACCAAGAGGCGTGTTAGCAAGAGCACATATAACTGACCAAAGGGATGTTGTTAACTAGCATCAGGGGCAAATCCATGTGCCTAATCACACAATAACACCACAATCTAATTTAGTCAGATCTGAAAATAATGTGATGTGCAGATCAGGAAATAAAACAAAGAAATGAAGGGGAACAAATCATGAATGCCCAAGCAGCAGGAAATGAAGGGGAACAAGGGGCGGGCAACTGGGCAAGGAGGTTATTTACCATCTGGGGAGGTAGAGTCCTGGTCCGGGGAATTGGCAGAGCAACTAGCTCGTGGTCGACGACGAACGAGGATGTATTTGTGGGTGTCTGCGGTAACAGGATGGAGATGCCGAGATGGGTAGCAGTATAGGCTAACGGCTGCAGCGGTCGTTCCGTGGGCAGAGTAGACGAAGAGGTCGATAGGGATGGGAGCAGCAGCAGACAGAAGTGTGGAGATGGGCGAGAGAATGCGGTGACTGAAGATCGCTAGGCTGCGGCCGGAAAAGACTATGGGGTGGCCGGAGATGGCGAGGACCAGCCGGAGCGGGGGCTACACAGTGGTTGTACAGGATGGCGGGTGGCGGCGGCGGCGGCGGCAGCCGGACATGGCGAGGAGCGGCCGGAGCGGGGGCTACACGTACGCGATGGCGAGGGTGGCGGCGGCAGCGGCAGCGGCAGCGGCCGCTAGGGATAAGATGGGAGCTTTGGGGGGAGATCTGAGAAGCCGCACACTTGGGGATAAAATCCTAAAGACTACGAAAATAATTTGGCGCTTACCTTCTATCTGCCACATGGGAACTTACGCCGACACCTCTACCGTCTCCTAGCAGTTCTAGCTACAAATATTTGGTTACTATACCCTGTGCCGACAGATATATCTACAACGACGTATATTGTGTGGCCATAGGTACAGATCTGCCAACACAGTACGTGTCGGCATAGCTCTAAAGCTACGCCGACAGATTATATGTGCATATATGTGCACTTTTGCCTACACAAGTGTGTTGGCAAGGTGTTACCGTGATGTAGTGCGCGGACGGGGACGGGGTCAGGGTGGTGGACCCAGGCGGTTAACGCCCACAGCTCCCTGCGCTCCCGCTTGTGAGATTGGATGGCAACGATGCCCAGCTCGTCCGGCGTCCAGTCCGTCTCGTACCAGGGCCGAGCCTTCGGGTGGTTGTCTTCATCGCTCACGGACTCGGGGCTGGAAGGGATAGAGTATGTCGACATGGTAGAGGGAGGAGGAGGCAAAGGGGCTCGGAAGGGATGAGAAGATGGAGGAGGAGGCAAATGCACTATTTAAAGACCCGATGAGGTGTGAATTAATTCGGGTAGATGAAGCAACTGTGTGAAAATGTTGAAGATGCAAGGTATATGAAGAAGCAACGTTGGTCTCCTCTGCGTATAACATGCGATGTAGGGTCAAAGCGGTGCGTGCATTAGACGTAGGACAGCTAGTAGTACGTGCGTGCATTAGGCGGTGAAAGCGGAGCCTGCGAAAATATGATGCGACGTAGCCTGCATGCGTGTATTAAAGAGGTGAAAGAGATGAAATCCAAAGTATCACGCCAAAGTCTGCGTCGCTGCGTGCATTGATGCGTGCATTTTCTGAAAACGAGGCGTGGAGGGTTTCGTCGCTGCAAATAACGCTGGTGCGACACGACTCATGTTTGTGAAACAAGGCGTGTAGGGCTGCACCGCTGCAAATAGCGCTGGTGCGACGCGACGTTGTTTACTCTGAAAAAATGAGGCATGCAGGGCTGCGTCGAGGTCTGCATGCATCGGGCTGGTGAACGGTGCCCACTAGTCAGTGGACGTTGTTGCATGCAGTTACATTCAGACATAACACCCAGTCCATGCACCGCGTCATTTTCGATCGTTTGATCGTAAGGAAAGGTGCGGATTGAGTTCATGCATGCAAACTACGACGGCGACGACCTACAGACGCTGAGACGAGCGCTTCTCTGTGTGGGAACGAGATCCTCTGACTTTAGGTCACTAACAAATGGATCCCATCACACACCGGACCCACGTGTCATGGGAGAAAGTCAGAGAACGTCAGGTGGGCAAAGCAAGAGGATCTGGTTTCCTCTGTTTTTAGGGGCCAATCAGGTGACGATGGTACGGTTTGATCATATGTTGCGCTGAAGTGGAGACTTGTTAGTGTTATGAAGTTAAACTTGACATTTGTAATAATCTGTTATTTGAATTCAAATTTTGAAAGTTGAACCAAAATTTATAATAATGATGTGATGATATCTGTAATAATTTGTTGTTTTCATGATGTGATGCTATTTGTAATCTTTTTACTTGTTTGTTTTAACTTGGTCATCAATCTGAGCATTTATCCCAAGTCGTGTAAAATGTGTCTCAAATGAGCCCCGAAGGTAGGGTAAACGACCCCTTTTCTAAACAAGTATATTTTCCACCTTTCCGAAGCCTCGCTATTTATTAGATGAATATTCATATTATTTATTTTCTTTTGAATAATAATGGTTTCAATCAAAAATCGTAAATAAAACAAGTTTAAAACATCAAAATGAAAAAAAATAACTTTGGATCTTTCTTAGTCACTCCAAAATGAAGTTTTTGTGAGGTTTTGACACTTTACATTTTCAAAATTCGAGAACCCACCTCATCTTATTTGAAATCTCTACTACTCTATTCAAGGATTCACATTTTAGTGCAGGCTTTCGTTCTAATGTTTATAAATCCTATTTATTTTTTTCCTAAACTTTTATTCGACCTATTTAATGTAATTTCGGAGCCTTACTATTTATTGGATGAATATTCATATTATTTATTTTCTTTTGAATAATAATCATTTTAATCAAAAATCATAAATAAAACAAGTTTAAACATCAAAATGAAAAAATAACTTTGGATCTTTCTTAGTCACTCCAAAATGAAGATTTTGTGAGGTTTTAACACTTTACATTTTCAAAATTATAGAACCCACCTCATCTTCTTTGAAATCTCGACTACTCTATTCGAGGAATCACATTTTAGTGAAGGCTTTCGTTCTAATGTTTGTAAATCCTATTTATATTTTCCTAGACTTGTATTCGACCTATATAATGTAATTCTGAAGCCTCACTATTTATTGGGTTTATATTCATATTATTTATTTTCTTTTGAATAATAATGGTTCTAATCAAAAATCGTAAATAAACAAGTTTAAAACAGCAAAATGAAAAAATAAGTTTGGATCTTTCTTAGTCATTCCAAAATGAAGCTTTGGTGAGTTTTTGACTTTTTCATTTTCAAAGTTTTAAAACCGACCTTATCTCCCTTGAAATCTCTACTACTCTATTCGAGCATCACATATTAGTGAAGGATTTTTCGTTCCATTGTTTATAAGATAGGTTTGTATTTTTTTGCGTTACTATTTGATATAACAATACTATGTGCGTCAGTTTTATATTTTTCGATTTTTTTTTTAATCATGTATGCTCATTTCAAACTTGGTCAGCCCTTACAAAACCATGTTGACCCAGCCGAAAAACTTCTAGAAGGACACCTAGAGATTCGACCTGTCCTGTTGGATCGACGCCTTCTAGAAGGAATGTTGCATCGGACGACTGCGCTCGGCTCAGCCACAGCGATCCGCGAGACGCTCGTTCTGCGCTCGGATTGGTCGGTCCGTTGGCCACAATGATGGTTTTTATCTATTTTACATATGATTTCTTTTCTATTAAGTATTAAACCATGTTATTTAAATAAAAATATATTAAAAATAAAAGAATTATTCCAATCATAATGAAACTTCAGATTTACTAGAGCGATGATTTTTATCTGTTTTACATATGATTTTCTATTAAACCATGTTATTTAAATAAAAAATTAAAATAGAAGAATTATTCAAAACATAATGAAACTTCAGATTTACACTATGCCAACAAAAGTTGAAGCACAAATGGAGGTATTTACCCTAGCTTCGGACCTCATTTGAAGCATATTTATCATGAGAATAGAGCGATGGTTTCAAATGAGCATAAATAATTCAAAATAAATAATCAAAATGACATGAATCCAACACACAATGTTGCTATATGTGATATAGTTACTCCTCAAATTTATTTGGATAATTTAGACAAGGTCGAATTTTTCATGAAATTACATACGAGGGTGTTTACCCTAACTTCAGACCTCATTTGAACCACGTTTGCCTAAAATTTTGGCATGACTTGGTTCAACATCATCCAACATTATTCAAACATCATCCAAACTATGTTCTAACATAGACACATCAACACTCAACATAAATACAACATTATTCAATAGAATAGAACATCATTTGGATCCAACTTAGTATAAATAGCGTCGGGGCTTCTTTGTGATACTTGGCTGTTTTGGTGGCCCTTTTCTCCTTGTGCGCATCGTGCTCACAGCTTGTTGTCTTCTCCTCTTGGTAGTCGGTACCTTAACCTTCTTCTTTGAAACTACACCAGATCTGTAAAAAACATAAAGGATCATGATAAATGAAAAATGAAAATTGGTGAGATCATGGAAGGATTTACATACCCATCGGAAAATGAAACTTCGACTGGATCATCCAGTGGATCATCAACTGGAGCATCCAGCGGATCATCGACTGGAGCATCCAGCGGATCATTTGAAGCATCATGGACTGGATCATCATTTTAATAATCATTTGGATCACGGATTGGATCATCACTTTCAAATGATGCATCGTCTGAATCACTTGACTGTTGACCATCATTTTCAAATGCTGCATCCGGCAGTTGAACATCATTTTCATCAGGAATACTCTCTCCAAACCCTGGATCTACCGTGTTATCACAATATTTGCCGAAATGATCAGTTCCACCACACCTTGTGCACTTACACACCCTCGCTCCATGTCCACCTCCTTCATTGCGACTTCGGTGTCGATTCTTCCTCGGTCTACCTGCAGCTCTCTTCAGAAGTGGAGCACAAAGTTTGAATCCAGGGTCCACTCTATCCCATTGTTGTTTTCCCTCCAAAGCAAGCAGCAGATGTGCGTATGTGGCTCTGAACATTGCAACATAGTAGTAATCATGCACATACTGTTGTATATTCCCTGCTGGACCTGAGATAGAAGTGATGAGAAACAAGGCATGAATGCATGGCAACCCAGTTATCTTCCATCGCCTACAACTGCAAGTTTTATCTTCCAAATCCACTGAATATCTCCATTCTTTGTTAGCTCAAAGATTGATACCTCTGATTTGGTATCCGAGATAAATCTCATGTTCATTATCAAGCCTTCTATTTTTTTTTCAAATACTTCATCACAGCCGGGATACTAACGTGGCCCATGAATTTTGCATTAGCTATTCCAAGACGAAAATGAAATTTCTCGGCGTATTCTATCCTTATCCTGTCAAGAAAATCTGCCAAATAAAGATCCTTTAGTTTTCGGATCGTTGAGTTGAAAGATTCTGCAAGATTATCGTGCACATAGTCAATTTTGCTCAGTTCACTGAATTGGCTTCTGGCCCATAACTTCGAGTGGTGTGTTTCCATGTATTCCTTCACTTTCTCATTTGTGTATAAGTGCCTTATGTGGTAGTTGTGCTTCCTCACACTGCAAGTCAAAGATGCTCGCCATAAATTGTCGGTAAAAAACTTTTCTTTGAATTTCTTCACAAAATTTACAGCAAGGTGACGCATGCATTCCATATGCTTTAATACTAGGAACACATTGTCCGCGGCCACTTCTAAACCCTTGCATGCATATGTGTGAATTACCAGCCCATTGGGATGTGAAATAGCCCGACGCAGATTCTGCAAAAACCATGTCCAGCTCTCCTTAGACTCCGTCTCCATCACATCGTAGGCAACTAGAAAAAAAAATGTGTGCATCAAATGCACAAGATGCTACTAACTATCCTTTAAACCTCCCTGTGAGAAAACTAGCATCAATAGCCAAATAAGGCCTACAGCCTACCAAAAAACTCATTCGACGAGCTTCAAAGCTCACAAAAACCATCCTAAAGCATTCCTTGGTCCTTGTCACTCCCTTGAATGTGTACTCCACGGAGTGGTGATCAATTTCAACAATACTACCTGGGCTTGTCCTCTCCACTTCAGCATTGAATGAATACACCGATTCAAAACTTTCATTCCAGTTACCATGGATAGATTCCAATGCTTTCTGTTTACCATTGAACACCGTCATATATGGTAAATCTATCTTGAACTTGACTTTGATGTTTTTCTACAATTCCTTTGTACCCACTTCATGGTTTTCTGTCACCCATCTTTTTACTTCATCTGCCACCCATCTTGACTTGGATCTACCGATTGTTTTCTTCCTAAGGGTTGATTCTTGGATGTGTGGTGAAAATGGTTCACTTTTACCTGAATATTGGTGCTACCACACATTTTAGATGCGTGCATCCTCCATTGACAATCCTCATACTCACAGTGCACGGTGTAGCGCCTTTTATCGCTCTTGTCAACTATAAACACACGTTCTAACTTAATGCAGTACGTCACAAGTGCATTTCTACACTCAGTCATGGAAGCAAAAATGCAACCTTCTGCCATATGAGGGTTCTCAGGGCCCCAATCACCAGGTGGCCGGTCTTCCTCCTCTTCAAGGTCACTGTCAGACTCACACTAGTAGGGAATTGCCATTCTATGGAATGGATTCTGTGGCGCATCTCTCTCTGGTGCGCCACAGAAATATTATTTTGTGGCGCACCCTGCGCGGTGCGCCACAGAAATACATATTTTTGTGGCGCATGTGGTGGACGTGCGCCACAGAAAGCGTGCGGGGCCCACACCAATCATTGGGCTGGGTGTCAGAGGCCATATTTTTATGGCGCACCCTGACGCGTGCGCCACAGAAAGGGCAACTTCTGTGGCGCACTGCACAGGTGCGCCACAGAAACACCATATTCTGTGGCGCATCCTGCCCAATGCGCCACAGAATATGTTGTTTCTGTGGCGCACCTGTGCCGTGCGCCACAGAATAGCATACAGGTGCGCCACAGAAATATGCGCACTGTGCACATAAAGGTGGCTGCCCCCTCTCTCCCCCCCCCACTCACTTCATTGCAAGTGGATGTTGCTCACTCGCCCCCCCTTCTCTCCACTCTATTTTTACACATTTAGTTCTCCTTTTTAGGTAGGTGAACCTATTTATTCGATGTATAATTGTTGGTGAAGTTTGGGGGGCCTAATTACCTTGCATCTATACTCCGGTGCCTCCCTCTCCCTCGCTCTTTTCGCGTGTCGGTATCGAATCTACTCGGTGAGTATAGTTGGAGGTGCATATGTCTTGTGTGGCCATCGATCGATGTGTATGGGTGTTTGTCATGCATGTGCAGGTGGACCGATCGATTGTCGCGCGTGCGGGCGCGGTGGTGTATGGATGTTTGCCGAAATGTTGATTCACTTCCATTTCGGCAAACTTTTGCACCCCATATGTCCTACTTATAGGAGAGGTCATGCCCAATTTTTCCGGCGACTATGCATGCATGTTGTGGTTCTAATTTTCTGCTCTCTATGTGTCTGTGCAGGCAACCGTGGTACTAGAAATGAGCTCTGCTCGAATCGCTAGATACAAAAAAGACGCGAAGGCGGACATGATTCGGTGCAACAGGCGGCAGATAAGATGCCCGTGTCGATCATGCAAACTCGTGCGCTGGATTGACCCTGATTCCGGACAATTGGAGGAGCACCTTCTCAGACGCGGTTTCTTTGACGACCGCAACCACGTGGCACCGCCGGCAGCAAAAGTTGTGCACGAAGAGGAGGGCGAGCGAGGATATGACGGCGAACAAGATCATCATGAAGAAGGATATGTCGGCGGAGAAGATCGACATGACGATGAAGGCGAGAACACGGAGACCCCGCTAATTTCGGCCTTGCGGGACTCTCATGTTCAGGATCTGCTGCTTAAGGAGACGAGCAACGACATAGCTGCAGCTAGGGAGAAAGCCAAACTGGCGCAAATGGAGATAGACGGGGTGACTCCGTTGTTTCCTGGGTGCCGCCCCGAGGATACGCGGTTGCATGTAACGCTTGCTGCTCTGAAGATGAAGACGCAAAACAAATGGACCGACTCGAGCTTCAACAAGAACTTGAAATTCTGGCACGATCGCCTTCCCGAGGGGAACACATTGCCAAGCAGTATCAACGAGGCTAAGAAAGTCGTGTGCCCTCTTGACCTACCTCACGAAAAATTTCACGCCTGCATCAATGATTGTGTAATTTATCGGGGGGAGTACAAGGACACAATCACATGTCCGAAGTGCGGCCACGGACGATACAAGTGTGGAACCAACAACAAGAAAATTCCTCGAAAAGTGGTATGGTACTTTCCTATCACTCCCCGTCTTCAACGGTACTACGTGGACCCTAAGGAAGCAAAGCTCATGCAATGGCACGCAAAAAGGGAGAAGCCGGAAGAAGATCCGGAGAAGGGCTATATCATGACACATCCTGCAGACGCTGCCCAGTGGGAAGCATTGGACATAGCTTTCCCGAGTTTTGGGGGCGACGCGAGGAACGTCAGGCTGGGTATGAGCACCGATGGACTCAATCCGTTCGGCAACCAGAGTAGCACCGAAGACGATCAGGATGTCGGTTTGTCCACCAGGACGCACCGTGGCAGACTCAACGGAGTCGGTCACCGCGAGGGCTGCCGCGACGTCCATGTCGGCATTCAAAAACGACGCGACGACTTTGATAGGGCTCACCGGGTCGCGCTACAACACTTAAAGTTGATCGAGCCTTTCGTGGAAGAGCACAAAAGCTTAATCAATCAGAATTATATTGAAATGGGCGGGCCGAGGAAGATGGGAGACGTAACCAAAGAGCACAACTCCGGCTTCACGCGTTGGTTCAAGCAAAGTCAACTGATTGAAGCACGGAGAAAAATGCCTTCTACGGAAGATGAAAAACTCATATACATCTTATCACAGGGCCCCGGGCAGAACGTAAGGACCTATCAGGGGTACGACATCTCCGGTTACAGATTCTCCACCGAGGACAAGGACATGAGTAGCGAAAATCAAAACTCAGGAGTAACTATGCTATCATATGGCGATGCCGAGACTAATGTGGAAGAAAGATACTTTGGAAAGATCGAGGAGATATGGGAGCTCAACTACTGCGGAGAGACGGTGGTGCCAATGTTCCGTGTGAGATGGGCCAAGAATGTCAAGAAAGAAGGACGGTATTTCACCACAATGGTTATACCCGATGCTAAATCGAAGAACGCATCCGCGAAAAATGAGCCATGGGTACTCGCTAGCCAAGTTGACCAATGCTTCTTCATCACCGACCCGTCAAGGCCTAGCCGTGTTGTCGTGAGGAGGGGCAAGAGGAGCATCATCGGAATGGAAGGAGACGCCAACGAGGAAGACTTCAACAAGAACGGTGATCCGAAGATCGAGGAGGAGTTCGACAAGCACTTCGACATGCCTACTACCGGTAAAGTAAGAAGGAAGACATCCCTACCTACACACGGTTGTCCGTTCACGCGAAGAAATCTCAAGGTGGCCGGTATAAAGTATCCAGTCGCCAACAAAAAGGGAAAGAGACGCTAATTAAGCTAGATCGGAACCAATCGAGACAAATTAAGAAGAATTTTTGTGTGTATATACATGCATGTGTATGTGTGTATATGTGAGACAAGCACTTCTTTCTATATATATATATATATGTGCATGTGTATGTGAGACAAGCACTTCTTTATATATGTGCATCTATGTATGTGATTTTTTTAATATATGTGCATGTATGTATGTGTATGTGATTCTTTTTTTTCTTTGTAATTAAATAAAATATTAAAAAAATGTGGGGCAACCAGGATTCGAACCCATGCAATTAGACTTAAGTACCTCACAGCTAAACCAACTGGGCTAGTATAGATATCTGTTACATCCCGCGTTTCGTTTATTTTATTCATATACCGACCCAATTCTGTGGCGCACCGTAGGAAGCATGCGCCATAGAAATCTCTTGGACTCAATGACATGTGGCCCCGCCCATCGTGGCCACAGAATAGGCCAAGGACATTCTGTGGCGCACTCTTTAGACGATGCGCCATAGAATTCTTACAATTCTGTGGCGCATCGCTCTGTTGGTGCGCCACAAAATTTCTTTCCTGTCAATGACATGTGGACCCGCGCGCTTATCGTCCAACACTTAGCAAAAAAATTCCCCTTCGTGTTCGTGCTCGTGCTCGCCGCGATCGAAGAACCCGCTCCGCCTTCGTGCTCGTGCCGCCGTGGAGCAGCCATCAAGGAGGAGGAGCCGCGCCGTCGAAGAGGACCGCGCGCGCCGGCCGTGACCTAGGAGAGGAGGATCCGCGCCGTCGCCGTCTGCATCGACCGCCGCCGCTCGACACCGTCTTCCTCGAAGCCTTCAACCTAGGGCAGGTAAGCCCCCTCTTCACATCTAGCACCTTGCCGCAATCTCTGAGACCCCACAGACAAGAGCATCATCATAATCCTATTCACCGTGAGAATTTCTTTCGATTTCTTTCATACAAGTGTGAAGTGTGCTTGTCGCAGATTTGGTTAGGGTTCAGTGCAACATTCTTCACCGTGTGTTATTTACTTGGACTCAAAACTGAATGTGAAGTGTGATGTTCAGTTTATTCTTAGTACTCTTTGGTCAGTCTACAAATCTGTGTGTTATGTGAACAAGCTAACTGGTCCATTGATGTTTTCTGATGCATGCAAAATCAAACACTAAATGCAATTGATGTAGATGACTTATCACTGACAGGGTGTGTTCCATGGCTGGACCATGACATTATGCTCCTTTCTTGCATTGGCTTAACTGTTGTACTAAATTGATTAGCCTTTTTCTTGAGTGATCTGCCTACCATAGACCAATTAGGAGGTGCTAATTATGGTTTCTTGATTGTGTATCACTCACACAATAGCAGGTTTCCTCCTATCTTTAAGCTGTGAGTATTTAGCTATGAGGAGCTGGGTGGCGATGGAAATAGGCTGGTCTCTGAAATGTGGGGCCAGGAGGTTTTTTGTGTGATTCATACAAATGTCAAGGAAATATATGTGCTTGTAGGTTTTTTGTGCAGGTTATTTCTTTTTGAGATGCCAATGTTTCGCGAGGAAGTTGATTCATTTCCTTCCGAGCGAATTTCTGGCACTCCTAGACATAGAAAAAATAGCATAGGTCATGCCAAAATTTTCTATGAATTTTATACTTAGTAGTTTCATAGGAAAATGATTTTGTGTGTGTATTGGATTTGTGTTTCAATAATAGTTTCATATGAAAATTAGCTAATAGGTTGCCTGTTAAAAAATGCTTTGCAAAAACTATCATTGGTGGCAAAAAACCTACTGCAGCTTAGGGACATTGTTTCTCTTAGCATTTGTTTCAAAAACTATCAGAAAAACAATATGCAGATCAAACACTGCAGCTTAGCTCATTCAGATGTAGATCAAACACTGCATCTGCTCCTAAATTGTAGACCTGAACTTAAAACAAGACCAACCTTTAGTAAAGAAATGGAACTTAAAACAAGACCAACACATATATTTCCACCTTGCACCACAGCCCTAGCCCAGTCAATAAACTTAGGAGGGAAATCTTTCATAGCCGGTACACTAAACATAAAATCCCAATTAATTTTATCATAGGCACTTGTCGCCGCTCCTTGCTGGCAAAGACAAGGAGGAAAGGGGGCAGGGAGCCCAGCTCGTAGATGCGCTTCTCCTTCTGGAACTCCATCCACAGCTCGATGCGGCGGCGGTAGTTGCCCGCCCGCCGGTGCTGGAAGTCGCATATTTATCCGTCCTGCATTTCAATTTAGCTAGTCATGCAATACAAGTATAAAATGACATTCAATACCAACACTAAAATTTATTTCGCTACAGCATACAATTAAGTCGCAAGTGCTTAACTTTTTTGTTTTGTTTTGACTTAAGTGTTTAACTATGCTCTGTGTATCTAGATATTTAGATATCTAATTGTTATGAGTACATCGCCCTACTTAGCATTTCTCTATTAGAGAAGGCGCTTGTTCAAAGGAGCTACTGCAACATACATAAAAAGTAAAAATAGGAATCCAAGGAAGCGTAGAAATATAGCACTGTGCCTGTGCAATCCTATTTATCATAAACCATGTCAGAAACATATAGTAACGCACTTGACATATATAAATAATAACAGCTAAATGGATGATGTGGCTTCAGTGCTTCACTTGAATAAAACAGGCTGGAGCTTCAGCCCTTCTCATCTGCGTCCCCTATAAAACCAAGAACTAATGCAAGTGATGCCAGTCGCCAATACATTCAGTTCTGATGGCAGACATATCATAATTGCGTCCAGCAAGATAAAGCGAAATGGAAGGAATATTTTTACTGTTAAGTAGAATTTCTACAGGGGCATTGCTTGCAAATAACCCAACTGATGCAACCTCTTCAACCCAGCAGTACCCTGACATGGGTATATGTCCGAACTCCATGGTCTAACCCAATCAACCTCTTAACCACTCTACTACAATTTATAGGCGATCTATCAGCGACCTACATACAAGCAACAGTAACATGAAAAATCAAGATCCAGTATTTGCATTGCCTACCCAGCCAGGCATCAAGAAAAGCCTAAATGACCCAACCTAGAACTCACCTTACATGACGCCAAGTAACCAGGCTCACCGCAGAACAGCCGGCAGAGAAGCAGCGTAGCTGAGGTAGGAGGGAGCAGTGACTGGGACCGTTGCCATCCCTACCCGTGCCCAAACCATGCTCGAGGCACCATTTTCCTTCGCCGTCGCAGTAGCTCAGAGTACCAGGAATCCTGCACGCACGCTCTGCTTCTCGTGGCAGTCGCGGTAGTTCAGAGTTTCAGTCAGGCATGGGACTCTGCTTCTCGTTGTAGTTGCAGCATTTCAGAGTTTCAGTCATGCATGCGACTCTGCTTCTCTGAACAAGAACGAGGCACACTCATCTGTTCCGTATTTCACAGCAGTACACGTAACCATGTAGCAAAAATCAGAAACTCGGGGAAGAAGCGGTTAGCAAGAACCTTAAGGTCGTTTACAAACAGCTGAAATGCTGAGTCAATAGATCATATGCTAGGTACTACGCTGTACACAAGAGTAGAATTACAAGAATAATCACATGACGTTGGTTACATGCTATCATGATGATGATGATGGTGTCGACGATGATCTGGTTTCCGCATTGCACTTTTCGATGATGATGACAGTTTGCTAACGAATGAAATTAGTCTTTATAATGCTCTGCTCTGTCCTTTGGCTCAGAAGTTCACAGCGACGGAATTGGAATGCAGCTTTAGTTGTAGTTGGGCCTTCTCAAGGGCACGTTCGGCTGGCTCGTGTTCCCGCTGTACTGCGCTCTCCCGAACGGGTCGCTGATCCCATCCTGCAGATGATATTAAGATTTAGCAGTTCAGTTTGCCGTGTCGAAAATATATAGGATGAAGAGAATGGTGGATCTTGTCAGTAGTAAAACACTGCATCTGCATCTTGTCAATAATATTTATAAAATGAAATGGACACCGAGTCAATACAACGTTTTTCAGAGAACACATGCAAAGAATTACTTTGATTATGGTAATGATAAGAAAATCAACAAGAATTCACATGCTCTTTCAGATTGTTGAATGAAAGGGGATGGTAACAGGGCTCTTGGGAAAAAAAACTTACAAGTTCCCATGCTTCAATGTTTCCTTGCTGGTTCTCTCGAAGAAGCTTGCACACTTTTTAAAGTTGATGGATCTGTTTGTGTGCTATGATCTAGGATTAGTGGCTTTGCCATTTCTGTTCCCCATGGTATAGGCTTCTAGAAGATGGCATTGGATGCCATTTTGGTATAGGCTTCTATATTGAATAATTTGAAATCCAACTCAAAAACTCAAATTTGAATGTTATTACAGAAACATGTCTGGCTCTTCCAAGCACGTGTCCGTGCCCGAAGCCGGTGCCGAGGAAGAGGGCTGGGAGGCCCACGCTGCAACCAGAAGTGAGCAAGAGGACGTTGATTGGGGGTCCTTGGAGGAAGAGGACCAGGATAAGAGCACCGATGGTGGTGGCACTGACCGCACGGCGGCTGGTGGTAGCGGCGACGCCGCCCCGACGACCGATAAGACGAATAAGAAGCCCCGGGCCCCAAGGAAGGATCGTAGGCCGCAAGTGCTCGCGAATGTCACCGATACAATCACCGAGGTCTCGCCGAGTGGCCTACCATTGGCGCCTCGATCTGTTACCTCAGGGTACGGCAAGCAGCTAGGGTGCATCGTGCGGGAAAGCATGTCGATCAACACGACTGACCTTAGACACGACGACAACAAGGCTTTGGTCGAAATCCTTCTGAAGAAGCTTCACCAGCGATACACGTTCCCGGAGCCGTTCAACAAAATGGTGGACTCTTTAGCCATCACGAAGATGAGCACCGCGTTGAGCAGCTGGAAATCCCGGGTGAAGAAGAAGATTGAAAAAGGTAAAAGCTGGGAGGAGATCAGTCGAAAAGACCCGACGCTTCAGAAAGAAGATTTCGAGATATTTAAGGAGTACTTGAACACCGAGGAGTGTAAAAAATGGACAAAATGGGGGCAGGATATGCGGGACCAAAACATAGGGCACCAACATCTCGGAAGCGGTGGTTACCAAGGAAAACAGCCTATTTGGGAGAAGGAGGACCGCGAGATGGAACGTCTCGGAAAAGATAACCCCTGGCACAAAATCACGGACTTACAAGTTAGGAACTTTGTCCGATCCCGGTACTTCTTAGACTGGAAGACGGGGGAATTCGTGACGAAAGACGAGGACGTGAAGGAATTTGAGAAACATTTGGTAAGGACACATATATCTCAAGTACATGTATATTGCATTGATCTAATAATTAGATAATGGGCTCACCTTAATTTCCTTTTGTCCGAAGGAGAGGGAGTTGCGGAAATCTGACTCATCCGAAGGGTCGACGAGTCGGTGGGACACGCCTTTCAACAGAGCGACGAACGCATACAAGCAAAGGCCGTTGGATGCCCCGCCGACGTCAGCTGGCCGCATCTCCGGCTTTGGGCTAAACATGAAGGTAGCCGAGTACTACTCATCAGATGCCAAGTCAAAAAAGAAGAGGAAGACGACATCGACTAAGGATGATGAGGAGGTCGCGGAGCTGAAGAAGAAGATGGCGGCTCTAGAGAAGAAACTAGAGAGCAGAGAGGTGGACCCCGACAGGCTCAACCGATTAGTGGATGAGAGGCTCAAGGAAGTCATCCCCGCTGGGCTGATGGAGGGGCTAGCTTCCTGGAATGCGGGGGGTCAAATTGGACCGATCCATCTGCCCAGCTTCATCGGCAGCAACTCAAGCATGAACCAGCAAGTGCCGCCGCAACAGCTGACCCCCCAGACGCCGGCGCCACTCCTTCTGGTCACATCGCCGCCCCCTTCGGCAGCAATGCCGAAGAATGATGGGCAGGGCACCGTCGCCCTTGTCTCGACACCCGCCGAGCTAGACGCCATCACCAAGGTAACTAATTAGTTAATCGTGATCTAACTACGCATTCTCAAGATGACTGTCATCTCATGATGCCTGGTATGTTGCACAACAGGACGAACCTTGCGTACTCCTGCATCGTGTGGTGCCGGGCGGAGAGTTGGTGGATGTTGCTACCGGCACTATTATACAACCCATGCAACGCACTATGCACCACTCTCGAATGGACCAGAACGTGACGAAGGTGAAGTTGGCCAATGTAGTGCCGGAGTATCGCGACGTCCTCCCCCCTTTCAACCTCCAGGCTGCGACGAGGACAACTTGGTACTTGGAGAGTGCACGACTTGGGTGATGCAATGGCCGAAGAGCCAGATTCGTCTTGGGGGGGGGGTCTTGTGATCAAGCGCAACACCGGCGCCACATCCCCTATGGCCCCGCAGAATAAGATCGTCCGGCCCATGAAGCAAAGAGCCCTTCAGACTGCACCCAAGGCCGCCGCCCCTCAGAAGGAAACAGTACTCGTCGCCACCACCACCCAGAAGGAACCGGCGGTTGTTGCCACCACAACAAGGCACAAAGTGTTGTTGGGAAATATGCCGCAACGACCGCCCAAAAGATCATCAAAAGCAGTTGTGCCTCAACCGACGGCATCACAGCCGCCGGCATCACAGCCGCCGTCACCACCAAAGGACGTGGACAACCAGTTTGCTGGAGCCGCCGGTGTCGAAGACTATCATTACGATGACAATGTCGACATCAATGCCTACCTCAACACGGGCTACAGCCAAGATAGGTACATGCCTGATATGAATCGTGACGACGAAGCCTTCCGCAGTCACGACGATCAACCTAGACGTACTGAAGTCACGCAGCGTCTGACCTACCCGGAGGGTACAGTATTCAGCCCTGGCACACTGCATAAGACAATCGAAGGGTCGTCCCGAGCACCCGCACCCCCAGCTCCCTCACCCCCAGCTCCCGCAGCAGATCAAGCCACCGCCAGCAAGAAGATTAGGAAGAGACCTGCTAAAAAGGTCCAGCATACTAAGATCTTGGCCGACGCCGTGATACGACCCCCTAAGGATGGCTTGACCCGCTTGCATGAAGCTGGGAAACCGATACTGGGTCCGGACGAGATACATGGGGCAACTGGACCAATGCTCACATTGCAGAACATTATCGTGATGCTAGAGGGTCTCCTTCTTCAAGACAAGTGTCCAAATTACCCTGTGTTCACGGTCAAGGTGCCAGAGGGCCCGGACTTCGTCAACGAAGACCCCGCGGGACTGTTCTTCATAGCGTATGAGGATATCTTCAGTCTGTTTCACTCGAGACGGCTGGACTATAACTTGGTCCGCCTATACGCGCTCAATGCTCAGCTGCAGATCCAGCGAGAGTTACCCCCTAACGTTATGGTAGCGGATCCCTACTACATGCGTGATAGCCAGCTGGAGGAAGGATCAAGTACACGGACCAAGGCAGTGAAGTACCTCGAGAGCTTCATGTTGAGAAACGGTCAGAACAAGACGGACATTCTTTTGCCTGTCTTCCCCGAGTAAGTCTCGCGATCGTCTTAGCTAATGTTTTTTTTCTAGGTTTCATCCATTGCTTATCCTCGATTCAATTGCATGTGTTGAGCAGGGACACATACTGCACACTCATCGTGCTTTGCCCACAATATTCACTTGCCCAATACTTCGACTCGTCGAATGTGACGAAGAGGAAAGACTACACCAGAATAAGGGGTGTTCTCGATGAGGCTAT
Organism: Alopecurus myosuroides; assembly: GCA_028641055.1. NCBI lineage: Eukaryota > Viridiplantae > Streptophyta > Magnoliopsida > Poales > Poaceae > Alopecurus > Alopecurus myosuroides. The sequence continues at coordinate 27,351,536 of CM054059.1, read as the reverse complement.
CAATGGCTACGCCCAAAATGGAGGCACATTCGAAAAGAAACAAGAATGTATCAGGCCGGCTACTGGCAAATACGGGTTCAGGCACGTGACCGATTTCCCCTGCATCAAGCAGCCGGCTTGGAGCACGAAAGAGGCCTTCTATGCCCTCCATCACCTCAAAGGGATTGTCCGCGATGCAAACAATTTGAATCATCCTTCTAGACTCCGAGACTGGTCCAACAAAATGGCGGGGGAAATCTCACAGGAAGATCTTATACAAGATTTTCATCGCATCAAAGTCAAGTTGTCGGAGATAATCATTGAAGATGTCAACAAAAAGGGAGGGCCCTTGCACCAACCCATAGGGTTATGCCAGAGGGATATCCAGGAACGCCTAGAGCGGCAGGCTGATCGTAGGTCGTGGATGACGAAGGAGCTATATAAGCCGTTTCCGGCGCCGCTCCAGTTGAGGTATCGTTGATCGAGGTGTGCGTAGCTAGCTACTATTAGTTTGTTTAACAAAATTTGCTTAACTTATATAAGCCTAGCTACTATATTAGTTTAGCTCTAAACTTAGGCATATCTAGCTACTATTAGTTTGCTCTAAACTTAGGCCTAGCTAGCTACTATTAGTTAGCTCTAAACTCCTAGCTAGCTACTATTAGTTTGCTCTAAATTAACTTAGGCCTAGCTAGCTTTATGTTTGTATATCTTTGATGTTTATTTTTTGTTTCCTTAGTTGTTTTTTGCATTATACTTACTAATATGCTTTGTGTCTATCTATATAGATGACGTACTACGTGGTGTTCGAGGGTCGGGTTCCAGGAGTCTATGACGAGTGGAAGGACTGCAAAGCACAGGTCGACAAGTTCAGCGGCAACTGCTATAAAGGATACAAGACTAGACACGAGGCGGTTGCGAAGTGGAGGGACCACCAGTCGAAACAGATGAACAAGATGAACAAGATGAACAAGATGGAGGCCTCCTACAAGCTACCGTTCTTGCTCACCATCGTCGCCGTGCTTGTAGTCTATTTCATCTTAGCTTAGGCATTTGTAACTTGACAACTCGAGTAACTATGTGGTGACAATTATTGTTCGATGATGTGTTTGACAACTCGAGTAACTATGTGATCACTTTGAGCCAAATTCGATACTTTGCACTATGTATCACTATTGTGATTAAGTAACTTTGTAAAATATCAGTAATATGTTATATGTTGTCAAATATCACTGCTGTGAATAATTCCTGTATAATTCCTGTATAATTCCTGTATATTCAAACTGTATACAGCAGAAACAATTTAAATTTCGAAATATAGCAGATGTTTCTGTGGCGCACCATTGGAGAATTCTGTGGCGCACCCAATTCTGTGGCGCACCGTTAATGGATGCGCCACAGAATCCTCCATTTCTGTGGCGCACGGGCTAGGTGCGCCACAGAATCCACTATTTCTGTGGCGCACGGGCTAGGTGCGCCACAGAATCCACTATTTCTGTGGCGCACGGGCTTGGTGCGCCACAGAAATTATTTTTGTGGCGTGTGTTCTGTGGCGCACCCCTGTGGCCCCAGGGTGCGCCACAGAATAGGATTTTGGTGCGCCACAGAAGAGGGTTTCCCTACTAGTGTCATATTGGATTTCATCCTAACATGTCCGTCTTAAATTCTGAAAAACATCAGAATATAGCCTCTCTTCATCATCCGCAAAAATATAGGCATCATACTCCACTTCAACAAGAACCCTTCTCCGAGTGCCCACACTTGCCGAGCCACCACGTCTAGTTGGTTTTGAACTGTTCTGGCTCGAGTTGGCAGTACGATGTGATGGACCTACCCGAGAAGATGAACCCGCCACCGTCTGTCCAACTGTCGGCACAACCACATCATTTTGCAGCTTCACATGAAAATTCTCTGCCTCATTATGCTTAGCAAACATGGTAGCAAGATCTTCATCATTACTAATTTGGATCCAATCTTTTCTCCCATCAAAGTATCTAAATTCCACTTCATCATGCAAACTCGAAGGATATGGGCTGCAAATTATCTCCCCAATTTGTCCGAAACTCCAATTACAATCCATTGGTACCGAATAACTGAAACCTCCTTGGAATTTCTTCTTATTGTCTGCCTCGACGATGTAGCTGTCCCTTCTAATGTTCACCAAGAAAGCAAACCGCAACTCCATCCTAAACCACGAAAAACAGTGACGCAATGAGCTGCAAATCAATGGCATCCCATGTAGAATCGACAATTCAAATCTCGGTACTTACCCAATGGGAACCCAATCGTAGACGCGGCGTGTCTCTGGACCCAGGTCGTCGCCGCTCTCCATTTCATTTCTATCCATTTCGTCGAGCAGGTGGCGGGCAGAGTGGTGGAACGAGCGCCGCACCAGCGGCGTCGCAGGATGGTGGCGGTGAAGCAGGTGGCCACGCGGAACGGCCGCGGCGGTTCAGTTGGTGCTGGAGGCGGCGCAACTGGGTACTGCTGGCTGCGACACAGGTGGGGGGAGATGGTGTTGGCTGAGGATCAGGTGGCGGTTGCGGCGGATCAGGTGGCGGTGGAGCAGGTGGTGGTGACTTCGCACGTGGTGGTGGTGTTGCAGGTGCTCGTGGGGCCGCAAGGGGTGGTGCGGCGGCGATAGCGGCAGCGCACGACGGCGGGTCGGGAGGCTCGGGTGTGGACAATTCAGCAAAGTCAACTCAATGGGCGGTCCCACCTGGAAGATCCGGACCCACTTCGCTAACGTCACTAGACGGAATCGACTTCAAACTCACCGTTTCGACATCTCCATAGTAGCTGCGCACGAGGTAAGTGCAAAACTGAGCACCATTCTGCGCTAGGGGTAAAACTGAGTAGTTGAAGTCCGCTGTGAGCAATTCGATAAATGACCCTTAGATCTTAGGTGCGCTGCCAAGGGCCTAGTCGCCACCTTGTAGTCCTAACTCCCACAGTATATGGACTGGGTCAGAGGACATTACACACAAATGCGCATGACATCACAATTTATATTTTCGGACAGAGGAAAATCGAGATCTACCTCAAGATCGTCGAGTATACGTCAGATAATACAATTTGGTACACAAAAAAAGATTAATGTTTTTCGAGTGTTATGGTGTTGGGACCAGAATATGCATATACATTATGTCTCCTGTGTGCTTCCATCCCGATGTACAAGTGTGACCCCTCCGGAAAAAAAAACACCATCTCAAAATATCTCGGTATATACGATAAGTAGTTTGTAGCTGAAGTACAAGTGGAATCACACGTGTATTTTATACAACCAATACACCATCCGCACGCGAACAAACTTACATAACCGTCACACACCCGTGTTTCATGCACCTAAGATGATACCTTCTCCAATCTCGGCCCTACCAAAATCTTAATCGTAGTTGTGGTTCCCGCATTTCATTTCCAGGTAACAAAATTAATTCACAAAGTAGTCTTCGTCACTGTTATTCCAAAGTAGCCTTCGTCAGGTGGACGGGTGGAGGTTTGGCGAGTAATCCCGTTTGTAAAATGTGGTGTGTGAGTGGGTTGCGTCCTGTGCGTCTGTGCCAGACGCGTTGTACTTGGCCTCGGCCTTTCTTCTATGAAACCGATACGTCTACTAGACGTATCTTTAAAAAAAATTAATTCACAAAGCAATGAAGTTAAGTACTCTAGCAAACTAAGCAAGTTAAGGGTCACGAGTAGTAGCTCACCAATTAGTACAACAGTGGCAGGTACCGTAGACATGGGAAACGAGGGTACAAGTGCACGGCTCATGGTTGTCATATTTTCCACATCCTGCTTCTTCCACCGCCGGCGACCACAAACCGCCACCAATGTGGTATTGTCCAATATAGTCATCACGGGCGGGACATGTACGCACGATGGTGTCCCCAGAGATGGTAGAGACCGCTCTGAAACTCCTCCCGATGTTAATCACGAGAGAATTTCCTCCGATGCTTGTAAGCGGGATGACCCTTCCGGACATCAGATCTGACACTCTGTAGACTACCATCCGCGTGGAATATGGACAATCTCTAGACCCCGTGAGCACTATCTCCGAGTCACATTCTACAAGTTGGATTGGTTTAAAGATCTTGCGGGCGGGACATACGCCGATCACATTGGGTGCCAGAAATGAAGAAAATTTGGTGCCCTCCCTCGCCCCATGCTCATGTCGAGGCGGGTCGAGCTGGAGTATCTTATATCCATCGATCGACGGCTGCAAACTGTAGATTTTTCCCTGGCATGAAATATCCCTCCCGTTTTCGTGGAAGGTAAAGTACCTCCAGTCCGATAAACTCCAACAGTCGTCCCTGGTGCTAGCATAAACGACGTGGCAAAACTTTAAGCCGGCAATCATGACGGTTGCGACTCCGTCGGCGCTTACACTCAAGGAGTCGGTCGTGTCGTCAAACATATAACCATCATGGTATTTGAACTCGGCTCGCCACTTTGTGATGAGAGTTGTGAGTGGCGGGAGGTCCGCGACGTCTCCTGTGAAGGGATGGAGGATTTTCATGGTGGCCCCTCCGCGCCGATGCACGAGAAGGAGGCCTTCGGCCGAGGTGAGGACGACGTTCTCCCAAAGACGCGGTAGCCAAGGGTTGACGTAGGCTCCGGTGGATAGGTTGAGGAAGTGTGTCGCGCTGTAGTCATGACCACGTTCACGGTGCGGCCTGTGGCGCTGCGGCAGCAGCATCCACCGGCGAGGGTGGAAGCGGGCGTCCGTGATGCCTCGGCCGCGAGGGCACACGGTGCTGGATCGCCAGTGCTTGCAGACGGCACGGAAGCGGATGTAGTCCACCAGGTCCACGGCCAGCACGGCCCAGCCGAGCAGGCCGACGATATCTTCGTCGTCAGCGGAGTCGCCGGTGGCGGAGGATGCAGCGGCGGAAGGACGGTCAAGACTCGCCGCCTGCGCCTTTTTCTTTCCTTTGGAGAACCAACGTGGTCTGGCGATCACGAGTCACCACTCGTTTTTTTTTTTTTTTTGATAAAAACCCCCGCACTTTATTGATCAACCAGCAAATTTACAGGTACAGATAATGTATCATGAGGAAAGCCTAACCAAACATGCCTTCCTAACTCCAGATTAAGACCAAATTTTGCAAGATTATGAGCTTCCACATTTGAAGATCTTCTCTCATGCACCACTCCACAGTAATCAAAAGATCTTATTCTCCTCTGAATCTCTTTAGTAACCGAGCCAAAAACTCCCAGGCTATTACTGTTAATTGCTTCCACAACATTTTTGCAATCCGATGCAAGAAGACAATTTGTTAAACTTAAGTCCATTGAAAGAGAGATTCCTTCCCGGCATGCCAGTGCCTCAAAAACTCCAGGGTCCGTAACACCATCAATCACAATTACAGAGGAACCTAGATAAAGTCCAGAAGAATCCCTACAAATAGCCGCAGCAGAGCATCTCCTACGTTGCCGATCCACAGCACCATCAACATTGATCTTTGCCAAACCCATCGGAGGAGGGATCCAACTTCGAGCAACAGGAAGATGAGTCGTAGATACCACTGGTGGACACGTATTAGCACCATCATAATCATGGATATACCTCCCAACAAAACCATGAATAGAAAAAGGGCTCTGAAAAATATCCTCATGGATTGCCTTCCTTCTCGCAGACCAAATAGCCCATAGTGTGACCACCACACGAATAAAATCCGCTTGCTGCAGGGAATCATTAAGAATAAACAGCCACTTCCTAGCATTGTTCTCCCCACAATTTTGGATCTTGTCAAATAACTCATCCTCCTCCAGGGCCCAAACACTCCTAGACATAGGACAATCAATAAGAGAGTGCCTCCAGGAGTCAGCATCTCCACACAAAGAGCACCCCTTACTAACAGCCATATTACGATTATGCAAAACATCAGAAGATGGCAGGGAGTGTTTGGATAATCTCCACAGAAAAAATCTAATTTTCGGTGGAACCTTTAGCTTCCATAATGACTGCCACGATTTTTCCTCAATAACTGAATTCGATGGGCCACCATGGATCACTTGCTGATTGCTTTCAGTCACTAGCATACGGTATGCAGATCTAACCGAAAAAATGCCAGACTTCTCATGCATCCACCCCCAAAAATCCGACATAGGGCAAGTGCATAGAGGAATTGATTTAATCATCGCAGAATCCATTGGAAGGAAAAATTGGTTGATAATATCACTGCGCCATCTTGCCTCGGAATGATCAATCAATTCATTAACAAGGATAGGAGGATTTACCTTCAAAGATAAGAGGGGTCTAGGCATAGTAACCCGAGGCAACCAATTGTCCTTCCAAATTTCGGTGGAAGCCCCATCACCAATTCTCCGAATTAGCCCTCTCTTAAGCACACCTAGGCCATCACAAATAGCCCTCCAAACCTGAGACGGGTGAGAGCCCAATGATGCCTCCAAAAAATCAGTGGAAGGAAAATATACCGCCTTTAATATTCTGGCACTTAAAGAATTAGGATCCTGCACAATTCTCCAAGCCTGGCGAGCAAGAAGAGAAAGATTGAATAACTCCATATCACGAAAACCAAGTCCTCCCATATATTTTGGCCGTGTCATGGCCTCCCAAGACACCCAATGAACCTTCCGTTTTCCACGAGTACTGCCCCACCAAAATTGTCTAACAACCGAATTTAAGTGCTCACAGAAACCTTTAGGCAAACGGAAACAAGACATAATGAATACCGGCAAAGATTGAGCAATAGATTTAATGTGAACCTCCTTGCCAGCTGTAGATAATAATTTTTCCAGCCACCCTTTCACCTTGCTCCATAGTCTATCTTTCAAAAATTTGAAAGTACCACTTCGATATTGACCCACCTCCGTAGGCATCCCAAGATATCTCTCTGATAGTGACTCATTATGTACTTGGAGCACATTTTTAATCCCTACCTTCAAGTGATCCGGGCAATGCTTGCTGAAATGAATAGAGGATTTGTCCTCATTTACTCTCTGCCCCGAAGCCGCACAATAAGTTTCCAGCAATTTCGATAACTCTTCCGCCCCTTGAACACTTGACTTAAAAAACAGCAGGCTATCATCCGCGAATAGGAGGTGATTCACCGACGGAGCCGATGGAGCAACCTTAATCCCATCCAAACAAGATGACGGTAAACGAAACTTTAAGAGGCACGAAAGGCCCTCTGCTGCTAATAAGAAAAGGTAGGGTGAAATTGGATCCCCCTGCCGAATACCTCTTGATGGCTTAAACCTCTCGACTTTTTTCCCATTAAAAGAGACCGATAACGAAACCGATCTCACCATACCCATGATTGTGGCCACCCAATTATGATCAAAACCGAGTTTTATCATCATAGCTTCCAAGTAACACCACTCAACCCTGTCATAGGCCTTCATCATGTCAAGTTTAAGAGCACATGTGCTATTTACCTTCGCTTTGCTTCTCTTCATGAAATGAATACATTCATAAGCCGCAATTATATTATCAGTTATCAATCGCCCCGGAACAAAAGTTGATTGCTCCTCAGATATGATTTCCGGAAGGATTTTTTCAGTCTATTTGAGATTACTTTCGAAGCAATTTTATAAAGCACATTGCAAAGACTGATCGGACGAAACTGAGAGAGGGAAGTTGGACTTTGTACCTTCGGGATGAGAACTAGAATCGTGTGATTTATCGACTCCGCACTTTCTTCCCCCTTAATAATCCTCAAAACCGTTCTAGTCACATCCGACCCACAAACATCCCAATGACGCTGAAAAAAATGAGCCGGGAAACCATCGGGGCCTGGTGATTTTGTGGGGAACATTTGGAATAATGCCTCTTTGATCTCAACTTCTCTATAGGGTGCTGTCAGCAACTCATTCATCTCCTGCGTAACCTTCTGTGGGACATGAGATAAAACCTCCTCCATATCAACAACCCCTTCCGAGCAGAACAGGTTACTGTAAAAATTGGAAGCAAGGTCCTCCATCTCCTCCACTACTTCGCTCATCTGTCCATCTTCTCTCATCAGCATCTTAACACAGTTCTTTCTTCTCCGCATAGAGGCCCTAAGGTGGAAAAATTTTGTGTTTTTGTCACCTGATTTCAACCGCTCCACCCGAGATCTCTGCCTCCACATTACCTCCTCTCTTCTATAAAGCTCAAGCAGATTTTCCTTCAACTTGAGTTCCACATGGTTCGGTCCACTTCTATTAGGAGAGTTCTGTAAAACAGAAAGCTGAGCTTTTAGCTTTTTAATTTCCAATTGAACGTTACCAAAAGTACTTTTATTCCATAAATCAAGGTCCTCCGCAAGACCACTTAATTTCCTGCTAATATCCATAACCGACACGCTAGGATCACCTGCCCAAGCATTAGCCACTTTGGCCTTCAGATCGGGATGATCTTCCCACATCAACTCATATCGAAAAGGCTTCCTGTGAGTTATATCACTCGGTGTCTCCTCAAACTTCAGCAAAATTGGTGAATGGTCCGATGAAGCTGCTGTCAAGTGAGAAAGAGAAGACATCGGAAATTGAGAGCACCACTCCGCAGAACCTAATGCCCTGTCAAGTCTCACACGGGTATAGGATCCTCCAACCACTCGTTTCTCAAACGTCCAGAACCTCCCATTAAAGCCAAGATCCAACAGCCCACAAATATCAACCATGTCTCTGAAACCCTGTATCTGGTTGTTTGATCGCTGCCCAATCCCTTCATACTCCGAATGGCGCAACACCTCGTTGAAGTCCCCAACGCAAAGACATGGCAGATTGCTGTTGGTACTAATATTTTTGAGAGTGTCCCAAGTCTTATGCCTTTCATTTGTTTGCGCTTCTCCATAAACACACGTCAATCTCCAAGGTGCCAAATCTGCTTCAACCACTTTCATATCAATATGATAGCAAGAATAACCAATAACATCGATATTTATTCCATTGTTCCATAACACACCGATACCACCACTTCTGCCAACACTATCAGTAGCAAAACTATGATCTAAACCGATTCTTCTAGCAAGACCCTCTGTTCTACTTCTACTAATCTGAGTTTCTAAAATACAAAAAAAAACTTAGGGGCAAATTTATTTGCGAGATCCCGGATCTCGTGAACTGTCGTGTCGTTGCCCGCTCCACGACAGTTAAAGCTAATGAGACTCATTGCTCCCGGCGGCACCCCCTTGGAGGTCCGCCGATTTCTTCCCATTGTTCACTTCATCACCACTGTTTTCTCCCATCTTCACCCTTTTTGGATCTCTCTTCGGGGGAGGGCTGGGAGGAACCGAACCCTTGTTAGAAACCTCAAACTGAGAGAGCACATTGCCCACCTGGCTAGCCGAGGAGCCACCAGGTGGTATTGCAGCCCTTTTTCGGTTCCCATCATCATCTGGATCAACATCCCTTTGAGGCATGTCTTGATCATCTATCTCATCATCTTCACCTACATTATAGGCGCTTCTTCTACCCCCAAAACCTCCACGGCCACGGCATCTTCCCCCTTGGCTTCCTCTCGTCCAAGCTGGTCTCCCAGACTCTCTGATACTCCATGAGGCTCTGAGATCTTTAAACACCAATGCCGATGGTGGATGAAGACCATTACCATGTTCCTTGAAGACATGCCCTAACATACCGCACACAGCACACCAGTCTGGCAATTTTTCAAATTTAACCAGGAAAATTTCACACTTGCCCGCCCTGCTGATTGAGACATGGTTGCGTAGCGGCTTACGAACATCCAGTTTAACTTTCACCCGAACAAAATTCCCCGCAAAATCCATGGAGGTAGGTTCAGATGCAATGAAACCACCCACTTTCGAAGCCAAGGCTTTCACCATCGGAAGTTATCCGTCCGGGAGGTCGTGGATTTGGATCCAAATATTGATGGTTGTCAGCTCTATCTTCGATGGTTTCGTGAAACCATCATAAGGTCCCAACAGAACCGGATTTCCTCTGAAGTTCCACGGGCCGCCGTCCATCACTTTCTCCCAATCACCTAGACAATTGAATTGGATTGTGTAGAGATTGCCCTCGAGCGTTCGGATGCGAACCTGCTGTGCCAAATCCCAAGCCGTGGTCATGTTTTTCTTAAACCAAAACTCACTGTATTCTTTCTCAGTATGAACCTTGGCAATGGCGAGCCATCTGACCACCTCTTCCGGCCTGTCCACCACTTCCTCGAAGACGACATCATCAAGATCCGTTTCCTCAATCCCCAGTTGCTCTATCATCGACTCAAGCTCACTGCCTCTACTGCTCGTTGACGATCCTGCTTCCATGCCCTCGATCATCGTGAAGAACCCTAACCCTAAATGAGGAGAGAACCGAGAGACGAACAGAACCCAAGGCTAGGTAGCGGGACAAGGCCCACCCCTTAGTCAGCCCGAAGATCCACCGCCTGGCCTCTCGTCGGGGTCGGGGAAGAAGACTCAACAGCTGCCTCGAATCTCCTCGAGTCGCCGAGAGAAGGAAACCCTAACCGTGAGGGAAAAACTTAGGTCTCGTGTATAGAAATGCCAGAAGTCGACTCGAAAACGGATTAACCGGGACGGGCCCAGAGAGGCATAACTCGGCCCATCGTTAGGCGGAGGCTTGTTGTACCTTTGCTCGAGGCGCCTGCCACTATAAAAAAAAGTTTGTACTAAACAATACTTTAATGGAACTTATTATGATCGACAATCGCATCACTCTGTATCACCTCATCTGTTAGATGAGCAAGCAATCTATTTGTCCCAATCAACCAAATAATTAAAGTCAATTCTTGCTGTCGCAATTTTCCGGGAATCCTTGGGGTAACTCTTGTGTCACCCATGGCCCACCCCATGTATGCACCCCAAGAAATAACGTGAATAAGTATTGAATTAACGATTACACAAATTAAAATCACTTCAAAGGGTAGGAATAAATTTGGAAACATAAATAAACAATCCCATGAAAAATAAAGTACCAAGACAATGTATCAACCTTTCAGGCAAGGTATTCAATAAGTATTTGAAGAAATATATATGCATGAGATGGATCATGGACGATTTATATTTATATTATATCTCTAAAAATATGTACGATAAAATAGAAGTTTGCAAGGCACAAATGGTAAGCTATCTCGCCACCGATTTGGTATTGTCCAATATAGTTATGACGCGGGACACGTACATACCCCGGTGTTGCCAAATATGGTAGTCACTGCCTCCAATGCATGTAAGCTGGATGACCCTTCCTAACATAAGATCTGACACTGTGTAGCACTACAACACGGTAGATGTTTACGGGAACTTTTAACTGCCCTGGTTGATTGCGTCTCTAAAAGGTATTAATGGCATTTTTCCAAAGTGTCACTAAAAGTCTATCTATAGAGACACTTTTAAAATTGCCACTAATACTTTTAGTGACACTTTACTAAACTGCCACTAAAATTATTAGAGGCAATTTGGCAAAGTACCACCTATTCAATTAGTGAAACTTTTGCAAAGTGCCCCCGATTCAATTAGCGGTACTTTAGCAAAGTGCCCCCAATTCAATTAGTGGCACTCTAGCAAAGTGCCCCCAATTGAATCAGTGACACTTTGTCAAAGTGCCCATAATTCAACTAGTGGCACTTTGAGAAAATTATCCAAAATCATATATGACACCAAAATCTCAACGTGACAAATGATTTGGAATCACATATTTATATCATAATTTACAACCATGTTTTATCGCAGGTACAAGAAACTATTACAATAACACCCACTGGTAGAAAAAAGGCCTTCCATACGCCCCCATTAGTCCCCAAACTTCGCGCCCCGTGACTAAAGGGGTTTTAGTCCCGGGCCGGGAGAAGACCCGCGACAGAAGGTCATGCGTCGTGGGTTGGGAAGCGCGTGGAGGCGACGCCACCCGCGACTAATGATCCAGTCCGCTGGCCTTCCTGCCTTTAGTCCCGGTTGGCCTGGCCACCCGGGACTAAAGATACAAACTCCTCGACTCCCGCGTGGCGGTTTTATTTCGCGAGCGAGAGGCAGAAGGGCGCCATTGCTACAATGCGCACCCGAGTCTCTGTTTCTTCTTCTCTTCTCTTCTCTTCCTCTCTTCGATCTTCCTCCACCAAGCACCCATGGATGAAGTTTGGATGACTGTCTGTGTGGCCACACCATGCGGCAAGAGTCTCGATGTGGCCTACACCAATAATTGCGAGAGGCTCCCCTTTCTTCTTGAGCATTTCGGCTATCTCTATGAACAAGCCGATGAACACCATAGGTTCTTCGGGCTTGATCTAGAGTATACGGCGGATCAACGGGATCTTGCCGTCATCCAGATTGCGCTCAAGGAGTTCGTTTTGGTCTTTGAATGGTCAAGGTAACGCATACGTATAATCTTGCTTTTTCGATTTGTTTGTTGCATCTGAAGAATACATGTGTTGCAACATATCTAACACGTTCTATTTTTGTTGTTGCAGTAGTTCAAAGGATTCTACGGCCCTTGTTGATTTTCTTGTCAACAAGGGGTACGACTTCTGCAGTGTTGACATCACTCAAGACCGGCAGAAGTTGATGCGATTGGGTATTGTGATTGTCGAATCTCTGACTCCACAAATCCCTTAGGTGACCCTATCGGGTTTCGACTAGGAGAAGTCATGAGCGCTGGTGAAATCGTCGGCTAGACAGGGGGCGAGATTTACCCAGGTTCGGGGCCCTCGAAGAGGTAAAAACCCTTACTCCTGCCTTCTGTCGATCTGTATTAGATGATTAGATCGGTTACAGGTTGCTCGAATCGAGAGTAGATCTCGGGTTTCAAGGCTTTTTGGTCGTGCGGTACTACTTGGTCCTCTCCTAGGGGGGCTCTCCTGGCCTTATATAGATGGCCAGGTCTGGAGTTCTACCCGGAGAGGACTCCAACCCTAGTCAGGTCGGTTACATGTTTTCTAACTTAACCCGCAAGTTTAGTGCAAGTGGGCTTTATGCGGGCCTTCTAGAGTACTCCGAAGCCGCCTCTTCTTGGGCTTTGTCCCTGGGCCTGAGAGGGGGTGTCCTTACCCGCAGGGTCCAGGATCCATATCTTCGTCAGTAGCCCCCGAGCGTTTGCTCGATTGGGATTTTTCCAGTCGAGTAGACGGTCAAACCTTACTTGATCTTTTCTGGAGGTCCAGCTCGACAGTTTAAAGGGTGCGTTCCCTGTATCATAAGTCATCGTGCCCGAGTATTGAGCAAAATAAGTGCCTGTTTGTACGGCTTTTTTCACAGAAGGATGTGGCTCAGTAGCTTGGCTCTCCCGAGAGATCAGGGCCAATTAATTGCAACTTGGGCAAAAACATTCCTGGCCTACACAGATTCGAGACCTCCGACTCGAACCCGATGAGGTGATCGTTGCGACTGGGCCGTTGTGGACTTATCAAATCGAACTTAACCTATGGGGGTACCTGGCGCGTCCGCTAGGATTTTTCTTCGTGTTGTTGACACGGAATTACACCGGAGGACGCAGCTTTCGAGTGCGATTCCAGGCCCAAAAGAGAGATCTTTTCGGGTCTTACCTACATATTCGAAGAATATGGCATCCGGATGTGCCTAGTCGGCTGAACAATCCAGGTTTTTATGATGTAAATTTATCATGTGTAAGAGAGGTAGGTTCTTCCTACCCGATCGATTTTTTGAGTTCTATACGAAAGAAATTTCGTGCTGGGAGGAAAGCTAAGCCCATATGAAAGAGTTTTCATGTTCGGGATGCTGTGCCCATACGAGTTTTCGTGTATAGGGTATTTTTCTCTTGTTCGAAGAGGTTTTGCTTCATGAATTGTTCTTGGAAAAGTTGCTTTTATCCGAAGGAATTGATATTCGTACGAAGATACTTTCGCGTTTGAACTTCCAATCGAAAAGATCTTGGTTTTGAATGACGAATGCCATGACGTCATGGCGCACTCCTCTTCTCCCGATGGGACGTGACGGAGTGGCAGCAGATGGTGGCCCACCTGGTCAGCTTTTTGACCGGGAAACGAGACGTCGTTTCCGGTTTTTACGCGAGATGTGCAGTAAATGCGCACGATCTTCTGTTAAGATCGTGGCACGAAACAGCGTTGGCTGCCGCTTCGTTTCATCTTCACGCGTGGCAGCCATGATAAGCGCCACGTAGCGCATCGTACGGCTGAGATCGACTTGCTCCGTGTATAAGTACGGGTGTTAGCGCTACGGTAAAACTTTCCCAGCTCTCTGTCTTCATCTTCTTCCTCGCGCCCACCTTCGTCTTCCTCGCGCTCGAGCTCGTGCTGCAAACAATGGCTGGCGGAAAGAGACGCGGTGCTGCCCGGCTCTGCCTCCGGTGAACCTTCTGCGCAACTCGCGCCCCGCGCCGGCGACTGGCGCTCCCCCAACACCACCGCGAAAAGCATCAAGGAGATGCAGCGGGAAGGGTTGCTGCCGGCGGAGATGGAGAAGCGAGTCCGTCTCGGAAAAAAGGAAGAGGTACCCAATCCTCAATCGAACGAGCGCGTGGTCTTTGTGGACCACGTGACTCGGGGCCTTTCCTTTCCTCTTCATCCCTTCTTCCTCGGGTTGCTGTGTGTCTATGGCATACAGCTTCACGATCTTCCCCCGAACACGGTGCAACACATTTCGTGCTTCATCGTGTTCTGCCAATGCTATCTCGGCCTTCGCCCGCACTGGGCGCTTTGGAAGACGCTCTTCAAAGTCCGGATCTTCCGCGAGAGATCGCGGGTGGAGTCCGAGCTCGGCGAACCGCTTCGTACGGGCGGCTTTGGGATCCAAGCTCGACAAGAAGGCAGCTACTTCAACATGCATTTTGTCGACTCCGCTCAAAGCTGGCGGAAGAGGTGGTTCTACATCATCGACAACAGCTCGGGTGGGATTGTGGAGTTCCACCCGTTCGCCGTTCTGACAAGGCGAAAGTCCTGGGGGCACAAGATGTCAGCCGAGGAGACTCAGACTGTCGCGCCCTTACTCGCAAGAGTAGCTGCTCTTCGGGATCAGACTGCGGGATTCGTGCTCAACAGGATGCATCTGGCGAGCATCTTTTTGAAGCGCAGGATCCAGCCACTCCAACAAAGGCCCTCCGCTATGTGGGAGTATCAAGGCTCAGAGGACCCCAGCCGAGTAAGCCGCGAGGAGCTTTCGAATGTAGAATTCGAGAAGAAAATCGCGGGTATCACTCGACTGAAGGTGGGGGAGAAATTCCCCGATTGTTCAGTTGAGGCCTTTGCCGCTTCAGATCCTCCCCCAACCGAGGTTAGTTTCTTCCTTCTCGTCTTTGAGTTGTTCTCTTTTTGTTCTGAGTCCTGGTCGATAAGATTTTTCTCGTCTTCTTCTTGTCTTTGTAGAGCCTAGCAATGGCGGACTGCTACCCGCCAGCTGCGGGGGAGGCCGCCTCAGAGCAAGTGTCGAGTCATCAAGACGGCGCGATTGACACCAGTGTCGCCAACGCCTCTTCGAGTTCAGAACACGATTCTTCGGATGATGTTGAGGACTCGAATGGCGCCCCTACGAAACGTCGTCGGGTAGATGAGGACGAAGCTACTTCCAAAGATAAATCCTTGGAAGCATCGCCCAGTCGAGCCCCTATCCATGCGACTCCACTTCGCTCCCTTGCTCCTTCACCTTCGTTCCCAATGATGACGCCCGCTTGGAACGCGGACTTGCTGGATGACGACGACGAGGATGACGAGTAAGTGATTTTTCTTTATTCTTGGTCGAACATTTTCCGTGCCTCAATATTGATGTTTTCTATCTTTCGCTGCAGACTGCAAACGATCAGTCCTCGCAGGTACGCCGCTGCCGTTCCTCCCGAAAAGAGGAATAAGGCAAAGGATGCGGGTGAAACTTCCACCGCGGGCACCGTCCAAAATTCTCCCAGAGCAGCCCCCAAAGCTGCGACTGTGAAACGTGAAGCCCCCAGCTTTGCCGCCAGGACTTCAGCTTCTAAAGAAGTGACGGACAGTTCCACGGATCCGCTCTCTCGCGCCACCGGCCAGGTAGACCTTGTCTTCTATCTTCAAGTTTTTATCGGGTGCACGACAGTGCTCCCGATGGGAGTAGCCCCCGAGGCTGTAGTCGATCGCATGCGATCGACCACAGGCTCCAAGTCTGGTTTAATTCTTCTTCATGATTTCATTTTTATCGGGTGCACGACAGTGCTCCCGATGGGAGTAGCCCCCGAGGCTGTAGTCGATTGTAAATAATCGGGTACAGACTCCAGTTTAATCCTTTTAATTCTTCCGTCTTCGTGCTTTTGCACTCGCTTATTGATTCTCTTGCGGCGATTGGTCGCCGCGTCGTTCTCGCCGAGTTGGATTGCGAGTCACTTCGAGCTGACCGTAACCGACTCCAATCTGAAAACGACCTTCTCAAGGGTAAGCTTTATCATCTCCCTGTCTCCAGTATTCCGTACATTCTTGAGTTTTGATGAGCATTTCTTTGCAGCTCGACTTGAATCTGCGGAATCCGAAAATGTCAAATTCTCCGAGCAGGTAATTGCTCGGGAGGCTGACCTGACGGCCACTCGACAAGAGCTGGAGGCTTTCCGCATGCAATCGGAAGATTTTAGTAGGCAGCTTGCGGATGCGCGGAAGGCCTTGAAGGAGTTAGAGGAAGCTGGCAGTAAGGCCGATAACAACGTTGTCGGGTTCCTCCGTCCCCTTGCTGAGCGTTTCGCGGGTAAGCGTGTTTGGACTTTTGCGACTTTGATCCTTCATTCTGCTGAGCTTTGCTAAGTATTATTTTCTTCTTTTGTAGGTCTTCTGGATGTTCCTCTAGAGATCCCTGGGCTCGAGCGGGTGGATGTGGTAACCGACACACTTGCCCAGCTTAAAAGACACGCTGATGGAGTTTTCTCCTTGATTAGTGATGCTACTCAAGTGCTGGGGCAACTGCACGGTCGCCTCATCGCCAACGCCACTTCTGCACCCGCGCTGGACGATCTGTTGAAGGTCTTCTCAGAAGGCAAACTTCTGGATGCCTTCGCGGTCGCTCAGTCGGAGTCTGGTGCGAAGACCACGATCCAATTCGCTTTGGCGCATGGAGTCGAAGGTTTGGAGGAGGCCTACTCATCTCTTCCAGTCGACCCCTCCACGGGCAAAAAGGTACGGCTCTCTCGTTTTGGCGAGCAAGCCGCTATTCTTGCTCGGAAGCTGTCTGAGATTTTTGCTCGACTGCGCGGAGGGGCGACTGCCGCTAGCGGGAGCACCAATGTAGCCTCGTAGTTTTTCATTTTTCTTCTTGAATGTAATGAACCTTGGGATGTATTCCCGTACCTTTGTTGTCTTTAACTGAAGAATTCGTCTTGCAATTCATTCCCCTTGTTTGTGCGTTGTCTCCCGATGGGAGTAGCCCCCGAGCGTTTGTCAGATATGCGACTAGAAATGACTCGAGTAGGGCATCTTACTTCTTTCGTTGTATTCTTCCAGGCTACTGGGTTTGCCGTGGAAACTTCAGGTGGACGTGGTAATCCAGTCAATCCACTTGTGGCCGCTGTTGGCACTTTTGCGGGCCTTCGTGATAAGGTCCAGGAGGGTGAGCGCAAGCTAAAAGCTATGCGCTAGATAGCCGATGTGGCGAAGTTCAAGCAGAAATTGGCGGCTGAACGCGAACAATTTCTGATGGATGAGTTGGCTGTAGTTGCAAGGGACTTGCTTTGTAAGTAGTGCAGCCCCCGTGCCTGTTTCTTCCTCGTTTCCTTATCTGACTGAGTGTGTTTTTGCTCTTCAGTCGTTAATCCGGATGACAGGGAAGAAAAGTAGTGGGTAGAAAATCACATCCTTCAAGAGGCTAGTAGCTCAAAACCTCATGCAAATAATTTTTGGTCTGATCGCAGTCGGGGTTTTGTGATGGCCACCTTGAAATTCCGAGTCCTCCAGGCGAGAATTCTCGTGAGTTCTTTTCACGAGGTCTTGGTTGCGATGAACGCTGCATTTTACCCACTCGAAAAAGGTCCCGAAGACTGGAGCTATCTTCTCAGGTTGTTTGGACGTGAAGGAGAAGTTCGCGCGTGTGTGCGCAATCAGATGACGTGTGGCGCGGTTGTAGCTCTCTCTTTTGTCCGTATATGGCATCCTGAGATAGACGTTAACTCCGTTGCTCGGCGCCCAGATTATGCAATCGAGGATATCTCGCCGTACCATGATGCTGTACGTCCTGCAGCGGAGATAATTATCCGATTGACCTCTGAAGAGGTGGATAGAGTTTTGGCGACTGAGAATGCTCAGCGCTTTGATTGATTGTCGGGTGTAAATATCCTGTAATCTGTTTATAGTTTGCAAGAACTGTTGTAAGGTGTACAACCTTGTTTGTATGATGTTTTTCTCTAATGCTTAGTTGTAGGCGTAGCCCCCGTGTGTTTTATGGGGTGTGTACCTGTAACTTTTAGCATGTAAAGAACGAGAAGCTTCGAGTGAATATGATGAAGGAATCATGTCTTTATTGCAATGACTGAGAAGCCATGTATTCGAGCTACAGGACTGGCTAGTATAGCCTTATTTTTGTTGTGATAACAAGTAAACCTATGGGTAAAATTTGCGGAGGTGTGCAATGTTCCACGGATTGGAGTAGATCCCTCCGGTCGCCGGATTCTTTAGCCTGTAGGCTCCACCTGGGATGACTTCGTGTATGATGAAGGGTCCTTCCCAAGGTGGTTCGAGCTTGTGTCCTTCCTTCTGTTCGAGCCGCAGTACTAGGTCCCCAACCGCGAATGCTCTGTGGCGTATTCGGCGACTATGATAGTTGCGCAAGGATTGCTGATATACCGCGGATCTTGCTAGTGCGATGTCACGCATTTCGTCGAGTGCATCCATATCATCTGCGAGCGCCCTGTTGGAGGTTTCTTCGCTGTACGCTACAACTCGTGGGGCGCTGAATCGAATATCCTCGGGAAGGACTGCTTCTGCCCCGTATACCATGAAGAATGGCGTGTACTTCGTTGATCGATTAGGAGTTGTGCGGAGGCTCCAGAGTACGGAGGGTAGCTCTTCCGCCCAATGTCCTGCAGCGGGGTGTAGGCGATCGAGTAGTCACTTCTTGATGCCAGCCGAAACTAAGCCGTTGGATCTTTCGACTTGTCCGTTCGTTTGCGGGTGAGCGACTGAGGCAAACTTGAAATTGATGCCTTTTTCCTCGCAGAACTGTTGTGTTTCCTTTGCTGTGAAGTTTGTACCATTGTCTGTAATGATGTCATGTGGCACACCAAATCTGCATACAATGGAGTCGAGAAACTTGACGGCGCATCGGGCGCTAGCCGAAGTTACTGGCATAGCCTCGATCCATTTGGTAAACTTGTCGACTGCGACCAACAAGTGTGTGTATCCACCTGGTGTGGACTTGCGTAGTGGTCCAACCATGTCTAGCCCCCATTGTGCAAAGGGCCAGGCTATTGGTATCATGTGTAATTCCGTAGCAGGTGCGTGTGGCCTTGGTGTGAATCGCTGGCAGGCGTCGCATCGTTCGACCAGGATTTTTGCATCGTTGGCTGCTGTTAGCCAGTAAAATCCTGCTCGGAAAGCTTTTCCCATTATTGTTTTCCAGCTAGCGTGATGTCCGCAATCTCCTTGGTGTATGTCCTGGAGCAATTCCTTGCCATCTTCGGGTGCGATGCAGCGCTGAAGTATTCCCGAGATACTTTGCTTGTATAATTCTCCATTGACTACTCGAAAGGACTTGCTACGCCTGATTATCTGTCGAGCCTCACGTGGATCGGCCGGGAGCTGTCTGTTGAGCAGGTAGTCGAGATATTTCTGCGTCCAGACTGGCTCGACCAGGAAAACCTGTCGTGATATATTATGAATAAGCTCGATAAGCGCGACCTGCGGGCTGACCTCTGTTTCTGGCGCTGCTGCAGCTTTCTTCACTTTGACCGATCGCTTGATCATCCGTTCGAAGTATATTCCTGGCGGTGTGGGTGTATTCGTGGAACCCATGTTTTCCAATCTATCTGCTTCTTCGTTGCTAGATATTGCAATGTGCTTTAGCTCGCAACCTTTAAAGCTTCCTTCGAGTAGATTGTACATGTCACGATATGCGACCACGTTTTCAGCAATGGCGTCGCGTTCTTTCATCGTCTGCTGCACTATGAGATTGGAATCACCGTAGATCATTAATCGGGTAGCTCCACAGGCCATTGCCATCTTCATCCCGTGCAACATGGCTTCATATTCTGCGTCGTTGTTCGAGGCTGGATCGTCTGGTGGAAAGTCCAGTCGCAGGACGTATTGCAGTTTGTCTCCCCGAGGTGAAATAAGAACGATTCCAGCTCCCGCTCCTTCGTTTCTCTTGGATCCATCGAAGTACATTATCCAATTACTCGTGTATTCGGGTGGTCCGGGCGTTTGTAGCTCTGTCCATTCGCTGAGGAATTCCACGAGTACTTGAGATTTGACTGCTTTTCGTTCTGTATAGGTGATGTCCCAGGCGCCCAACTCGATGCTCCATTTTGCTATTCTTCCGGATGCCATAGGGTTGTTCATGATTGTCCCGAGTGACGCATCATTAACCACTGTAATGGCATGTTCCTGGAAATAATGTTTGAGCTTTCGGGCCGTGAGAACAACTCCATATGCCAGCTTCTGATAATGAGGGTATCGTTGCTTGCATGGCGAGAGCACTTCGCTGATATAATATATTGGCTGTTGGACTCCGTACGCTTTGCCGTCTTCAGGTCGTTCGACCACGATTGCTGTGCTGATGACCTGGTTTGTAGCGGCTAGGTATAGGAGAAGTGGCTCCCTTTCTTGCGGTGTTGCAAGGACGCGCCTGCTTTGCAACGATCGCTTTAAGTCTGCGAATGCTTGTTTAGCTTCGGGTGTCCACTCGAATTTGTCCATCTTCTTCAGTAATTTGTAGAAGGGTAGCGCTTGCTCTCCCAATCGTGCGATGAACCTGCTTAGGGCGGCTAGTCGTCCTGCGAGTTGCTGGACTCCGCGTAAATTGGTTGGCTGCTTCATAGTCAAAATAGCTTGAATTTTCTCCGGGTTGGCTTCAATGCCTCTGGCGGATACCAGGTACCCGAGTAGTTTTCCTGCAGGGACGCCAAAAACGCATTTGGTCGGATTGAGCTTGATCCGATATGCATTAAGGGCGTCGAATGTTTCTCTGATGTCCTCGACGAGTGTGTCCTCTACTCGAGTTTTGATGACAATGTCGTCAACGTACACCTGTACGTTTTTGCCAATGAGATTGGCGAGGCATCTTTGCATGCAGCGCTGATATGTTGCGCCTGCGTTCTTCAGCCCAAAAGGCATTGTCGTGTAGCAGTAGACACCGTGGGGTGTGATGAATGCCGTCTTCTCTTCGTCTTCCCTTTTCATTCGGATCTGATTATATCCCGAATAGGCGTCCAGGAAGGAGAGGCGTTGGCAGCCTGCCGTAGAGTCCACGATCTGATCGATTCGTGGCAGAGGAAAATTGTCCTTGGGGCAGTGCTTATTTAACGACGTGTAGTCGATGCACACCCGAAGGATATCCGTGTTCTTCTTGGGGACCAGCACCGGGTTTGCCAACCAGGTGGATATCTTGATCTCCCTAATAAAGTTGGCGGCTAGTAGTCTGTTTACTTCTTCTCCAAGCGCCTTCTGCTTGGGTTCTGAGAATCGTCGAGTCGTCTGCTTGATGGGTTTGGCATTAGGAAAGACTTCGAGTGAGTGCTCGGCAAACTCCCTGGGTATTCCTGGCATATCTGAGGGTTGCCAGGCGAAAATCTCCCAGTACTCACGGAGGAGTTTGACGAGCGCGTCTTCCTATGCTGGCGAGAGGGTTGTTGAGACCATTGCTGTCTTCGCAGAATCCGTCGGGTGCACTTGATGCTTGCGAGTGTCGCTGTTGGCGCTGAATTCTAGTTCAGGCGCGTTTTTCTTCGTGAGGGGCATAACGGAGTGATCCGTGGTTTTTGCCAGCTCTTGGAGTTCTTCTTGCATCCCGAAAGATTTTGCGATCTCATTAAATTCTATGTCGCACTTGTCTGATTTCTGGAAGTCTCCGTTGATGGTGATCACACCGTATTCGCCGGGTAGCTTGAGCTTCAAAGACGCGTAATGTGGTACGGCCATAAATCTGGCGAACGCTGTTCGACCAAGAATGGCGTGGTACTGTGAGGGCCAGTCGACGACTTCGAAGTCCAGGAATTCCCTTATGTAGTTGCTTGGAGAGCCCAATACTACTTCTAAGTTGATTTGTCCGAGTGGACGGATTGCCTTGCCTGGAACTATCCCGTGGAAGGATGTTTCTGATTCCGTTAGGCCGTCCAGATTTTTGTTCATTCGACGGAGTGTATCCGCGTAGATGATGTTAATGCCACTGCCACCGTCCATGAATACGCGGGCTAGGTCATAATTACCAATTTGAGCTTGGATGACGAGGGCGGCGTGTCCTGGACGATAGACTCGTGGCGGATGGTCTTTCATCGAGAACGTGATTGATTGATCCGCCATTTTCAGGTACTCGGTTTTTGTCGGTGGTGTCTGCACTGCCATGCACAATTGCCTTGTGTTAGTCTTTTGACCTCTGCGAGAGGGGCATACCTTTTGTATCATCGCGAGTTGTCCTGCCGGGTTCGGGTATGCATTGGCTCCATTGTTTTGTGGTGGTGGCGCAGGTAGTGCGGCTAATGCCATGTTTGGATTTGCTGGTGGAGGTGGTGGTGGAGGCGGCTGGAATTGTTGTCCTCCTCCTGGCAGCGGCGGGTAGTTTTGGGTGGATGCAAATCTTTTCCTCGCGAGGGCATCTGAGATGTCAAGAAACTTTCGGCAATCCTTGAGAAGGTGCGTTGCCTTAGTTTTGCCCGTACGCTTATCTGTAAACAGGTGTAGCGAGCAGTATGCATCGAGATCCTCCTCGGGGGATTTTTCTTCTGCTTTTGGTTTCCACTCGCGACTTCCGCGGCGACCAGAGTCGCGGTTTCGCGTGAATTCTGCCGCCACTAATTCTTCCCTGTCCTCGTGGTTGTAGTATTTCCTTCTCTTTCTTCGTCCGTGGCGGTCGTCCTCGTGTGCGGGCGACGATGCTCTTTCATTGCGCACCGCGTCTTCTCTGTTAGCCCATTTTTCGGCTATGATCATTAGCTCCCCGATGGTTTTGGGCGCGGCTCTGCCTAGCTCTTCTCGAAACGCGGTTCTTCTCGCCCCTTTGGCGAAGGCCTCAATCGCCACTTCTTCCGAGATGGTCTCTGCGGTGTTCCTGAGTGTGGTCCACCGCTGGATATATTCTCGTGTGGACTCGCCACTCTCCTGTTTGCACGCTCGTAACTCTTCGACTGTGGCTGGCCTTTTGTAAGTCGACTGGAAGTTTTTGCAGAAATCGCGGTGTAGATCGTCCCACGATGCGTAGCAAGATTTGGGTCTTCTCTCCAGCCAGCTACGGGCCGCGCCTGTAAGATGCAAGTTGAGGTATTGCATGGCTGTGTTCTTGTTCCCACGTTGGCATTTTACTGCCGTGAGGTAGTCGCTTAACCACTGGGAGGGCTCGAGTGAGCCGTCGTATTTTGTCACCTCCGTGCTGAGCTTGAACCTCTTGGGTAGAGGTGCTTCACGGATGCTGCGAGCGAAACAGAGTGCTCCACAGGTTTCGTCGTCCAAGGACCTGGATGAGGAGCGCTCGCGATATCGTGAAGCTCTTGCCCTATCCACCTTCTTTTGGGCGAGATCTGATCGCGCGTCGTGTTCGGACCGGTCGCGATCGTTATCTTTCCTTGGTTCTTTGCTTCGTTTTCTCGAGCGGCTGCTGTGGTGCCGCGAGCTTTTGTCTCTCGGGCTGTCGTCGCTGCTGCTTCGACTATCGCCGCAGCGGCGAGCTTCTTTTCCTCGACCGCGTCGTGGCGATTTGTCTTTTCTTGGGGATGCGCTTCTGTGCCTGCGGGGCGTTTCTTCGTCCTTGTCCCTCTCCTGTCGCTCTTTCTCCAATTGTTCTTCGGTCTTCTTGCGATCGTGAAAAGCGAGCCTTGCGGCCGCCAATCCTAGTCCTTTGCGAATTTGTTTGTACTGTTCCACCCGAGGGTCGCTTTCCGTCGGTTGGTTCATCTGCATGTAAGTTGCTGCGGCTATTATCGCGGCAGCTGGGGTTTGCGGGTAGACGTTGCCGTCATCGTCGACCCTCATGAAGGAAGACGTGGTCGACCTGTCGGTTGCAGTCATGGATTCGTGGCCCCTTGACGATGTTGCGTGTCCTCTCCTCGCGGGTCGGGTACCGACCGAGGGTGCAAGGGACTGCTCGACTCGTCGCTGGCTTGATTCGTCCGCCGCTCTTCTGCGACGGGCTAGATCCGCCCGGGCTTCTTTGATGTTTGAGGCCGCTCTTACTAGGTGGCAGTGGTAGGCGGTTAGGTCCTCCTGTGAGGCTCCCGCCGCGGGTGGCTGACTCCGCCGTATGGCCTCCTTGGCCCTTTTCCAGGCCTCCCGCGAAAACTCCGATTATATCGCGCTCAGTTGCGCTGAATTCGGTTTCTGAGGGCTGATCCGATCCTGCCATGCAGACTTGGGCCAGTCGTGGCTCGTGCGTCCTAGGCGTAGATCGGAAAGCTTCCCGTACCCGAGATGGTTCTTCTGTTGAGAGGGCGTGATAGTCGACTGTGTTGAAGCGGATGGACTCGCCACTTTTCTCCATAGGAAAGCGCGAGTTGACGGCTCCAGATTCAGGTTCAGATTCATCCGAGAAGTGGAGGATTCCGTCTCTGTTCGCCATGAATTTGAAGCTCCCGAACGTCAGGATGATGCTTTTCTCCAGATCCTCGAACACCGGGCGTGATTCCGGCGAGTGAGGCGTGACTATGACGGATCCGATCCGTACAGGATTGTTCGGAGCCGTAGTCGATGGTTTCCAACGGGAATTGGATGTCGATGAAGCCGAAGATGCCGGTGATCCAGCGCACGCGTTCCCCACGGTCGGCGCCAATTGTCGAATCTCTGACTCCACAAATCCCTTAGGTGACCCTATCGGGTTTCGACTAGGAGAAGTCATGAGCGCTGGTGAAATCGTCGGCTAGACAGGGGGCGAGATTTACCCAGGTTCGGGGCCCTCGAAGAGGTAAAAACCCTTACTCCTGCCTTCTGTCGATCTGTATTAGATGATTAGATCGGTTACAGGTTGCTCGAATCGAGAGTAGATCTCGGGTTTCAAGGCTTTTTGGTCGTGCGGTACTACTTGGTCCTCTCCTAGGGGGGCTCTCCTGGCCTTATATAGATGGCCAGGTCTCGAGTTCTACCCGGAGAGGACTCCAACCCTAGTCAGGTCGGTTACATGTTTTCTAACTTAACCCGCAAGTTTAGTGCAAGTGGGCTTCATGCGGGCCTTCTAGAGTACTCCGAAGGCGCCTCTTCTTGGGCTTTGTCCCTGGGCCTGAGAGGGGGTGTCCTTACCCGCAGGGTCCAGGATCCATATCTTCGTCAGTGATACCTGAAGATCACTACATTGATCTTCAGGATCTTATCCATTTTGATGATTTGTTCGGTCACAAGACCGGGATGGCTTCGATGGCAACCGCCTTCATCCACGCCGACTACAAAACCATGAAGTCTGGTTTCCCCTCCAAGAATCACATGCGTTGGGGGAAGAACCCACTAGAGCGGATCAACCTCAACTATGCAGCCATAAATGCATACGTTTCCTACGAGTTGTTCCGCATCTACTCGACGGAGCTCGAGTAGATGGTGTTTGTACCGCATGTCTTGCGTTCGATACCTTGCGTTCGATATATGCATGTAATGGATATATATTAGTATGTAATGGATATTATTTCTATATTAATTCGTAGCTATATTATTTCTATATTATGTCAAATACACATTTCAAAACAAACAAACAAAAACACATCAAGAAAACAAACAAAAACACATCAAGAAAACATATATCTAGTCAATACCAAACTCATCCAGTTGGATTTACTTCAAAATACATTTTTCAACTCATTCTAAAAATAATAGAAGAGCCTACTAGTCTTTTTAAGATTTTAAAATGCATTGGTATTATTTTTCTTCATTTTTGATATATTATTTGTATTTTTAAGATTTTAAAATGAATTGGTATTATTTTTCTTAATTTTTTGATATATTATTTGTATTTTTAAGATTTTAAAATGAATTAGTTTTATTTTTCTTAATTTTTTGATATATTATTTGTATTTTTAAGATTTTAAAATGAATTAGTTTTATTTTTCTTTATTTTTTGATATATTATTTGTATTTTTAAGATTTAAAAATGAATTAGTTTTATTTTTCTTTATTTTTTGATATATTATTTGTATTTTTAAGATTTAAAAATGAATTAGTTTTATTTTTATGAATATTTTGATATATTAATAGTATTTTTTAGAAATAATACAAATTAAAAAGTTAATGTTTATTTATTTATTCAAAATTATTAATTACATCATTACTTTTGTTTATTAAAAGATTTATTTGAAATTCAAACAATAAAGAAATGTGGAATCGACAACCATGTTAATAGGATTGATATGATACTCCTAACACATAAATGCGTGCGAAACACTTGGATGCGGGACGGGATGGAACTCGGAAGTTAAGCGTGCTAGTGCTAGAGTAGTGGGAGGATGGGTGACCGAGCGGGAAGTTTGACCACGAGTAAGTAATTTGACTAGAGATAATTGTAGTTAGACACTAAACAAATAATACAAATTCTGAAAAAAAAGGGAGTGAAAAAAGGGAGTGAAAAAAAGGGAGTGAAAAATAATTAGAAACCCAAATGAATTAAAGAAATTACGAAATAAAGTTTAGTCCCGGTTTGTGTGGCCAACCGGGACTAAAGGTCCTCCGCCCCCCGGCTCACGCCACCCGCCCACGTGGTCGGGTCTTTAGCCACGGTTCGTAAGAGGTCGGGATTAATGGGGGGGGGGGGGGCTTTAGTCGCGCCTATTTAGTCCCGGTTGCGCCGCCGCGATTAATGGGCCTGGCGAACCGGGACTGTAGGCCTATTTTCTGCCAGTGACCAATGTTCAAATAAAATAAGCACATGGTCCACTCCAATAAAATAATAAGCCCCTATGTAGGGAAAGTGTCCCAACACCGTTTAGGCATTGCAAAAACCAGCCTAAATATTTAAAATAGATTAACATAACATTTTGGTGCATGCAAACGTGCTGGTTATTCATAAAGTGCATGAAGAAAAATATCACATACCCCTACTAAGTATCAAACTAGTACTAGTATAGACAGAGCCCACATCAATGGCAAGTTACTTACATGATTACTGACCCAACTGTTAGACCTGAGAATCAAATTCTGACCCCAAATATCTATAGGTATGTGAAATGGTTGGCTGAGAAAACTACACACGACGGGAAGCATTTCATCATGAATTAATAGTCCTGCTTAAGTACTTACTGTGGGCCAACATGTAGTACAACTAGTTGAATGCCCGTGCGTTGCGACGGGAAAACAAAGTTGGAGCATACTAAGACGTCTCCGTGGACTTATACTACGACCACATAACTCCATAAATGTATTACATTACTTACTCTTTTATATATTTATTTTGTGATAATCAATAAATATATATCTATCAATCAATAGTTGGAACATATGTTTTAGTGCATTCAAGCCACATTCTTACATATACGACCGTATAATAAACGGGAAGAAAGATAATCGCCTTCAATATTTTTTGTACTGTTTTGGTATCAATTTGTACCAACAACTCTAATAGAGACAAAAACATACTCGATCTCCCTACTGTCTTTGAGTTGTCACTATGGGATTATCTCTGGAATCACCTAAACTATTGTATTGTGATGAAGATATGGAAAACTGCAACTCACATCCGGAAATATATTGTTTGGATGTAGAGGAATTCGCAGGTTGTGAGACCATATTATCAATGAAGTTTGAAACTGACAACGTGCCCTGAACTCTCTCCTCGTTTCCTGCCCTAGCTAATTTTTCTTTTTTCACTATACAAACTTGTTTGTTTTCCCCAACTTCATAAATAAAAATATTGCAATCTGCATTATTTTTGTCAAAATTTAAATAAATCCATGTTCATATTTTTTCTGGAAATTTCGATGTTAGTTTCAACATCATATGAAATATGGATGTACTAACAAAAAAATTTCTCACGTTTCTTGTTTCCACAAGGAACCAATAAACAACTAAACCAAAATTAACATCGAATACAATTTATTGGTGCATGTAGAGCAGTAGATACCACGGACATTTTATTGATGCATGTGATCGTCCATTATTATTACTGGTTGTAAAAAACACCCATCATAGTGATTACTTATTCGGGAATCTTCGTTTACTTGTACGTGTAGATACACCAATTATTCAAAAACAGTATTTTAAAATGTTAAAAGAAAAATAAAGAGAAATTTCGGTAGTACATCCCGGACATTCTATGTTCCATACAAAGTTTCGCGAATTTTTGTGTGTGGCTAGTGTAAAAAGGCAATTTCGGATGCTCCAAGCTTAATTTTCCCGACACAATATTTTGTGTTTTTTGCAAAGCTCACAAAGATCTATTTTTTCGCAAAACTTTATGTGCGAATATAGACCGTCTAAATCTATACGCATGTTTTTAGATAAACATGTCTTATTTATTACAATTCATGTGATCCATATAGCATGTGTATCATCATGGAATTTGAGGCTCCAGTAGAAATTCTGCTCCATCACCTGCTCGCGGCAGAGTTTCTGATTTAGAATACGTGCAAGTGTGCCGAGTGTGACTCGGCAAAGCGTATGCCGAGTATTTTTAGGCCTTCGCCGAGTCTTTCTGATACACGGCGAACTTCCAGATTCCAGTAGTGCAAGCAATGTAGCGGTGAGAAAAAAACAATCTTGCGGGAAATCTGCCATTAGTGCCATGCCTATTGAATAATCAAAGATAATTTCTAAGGGAAACTGGTTGGAATCATACCAACAGAATCACATGATAAGTCAATAGTACACCTCCTTGAGGGAATGGCAAACGTCTGAGAAGCTTACACGTATGACGCATCTTTCGGTAGAAAGGAAAAAAGAAATAGTGCTGAACTCCATTAGCTCGGAAGGGCTCTGCTGGCAGATCGACCGAGCACAACAACGTCTTTCCATCTTGGAGTTGATCTGGAGGGATGAATCGGTTGACATGGGCATTAGCTGCTATAGCATGGGTATCGAGGACTGGCTGGATTATTTTGCTTACCGAAACAAAGCGCATCTATCATCGACGGCATGCACTTCGGCAGTTGCAAGTTGCAACTACCACATAGAGGCCACTGGAAGGGAGACGCCATCTCCGTTCTCACAAGAGCTCCACAAGGGCACGTCCACCCAAGCATCACCGTTGCTCAGTTTCCCCAGGAACAACCTGAGGCGGTCGAGGAGCTCGGTGGTGACCACGTGCGTGTCCAGCATTGCCGCCACCATGCCCACGAGGCCGCACAAGAGCACGGTATTTTGGAGTTAGCGGTGTGCTCCAGCGAACACCACACTCCTTTCGACCATGGCGTACCTGACACCAGAAGCCGCCGTTATGGAAGACATGGACTGGTGGCGTACCTGACACCTTCGGCCCCGACACCCGCAGCCGTGACCCTCAAACCGACTGCTCCACGCGCTGCAGTCCAAGATAGGAGCGCCGCCGGATCGCTCAGGTCGAGCCGGTGATAGCCATAGCGACCATGCGCAGATGGCTTTCTGCATGGAGCACATGCCTAAGACGACGGCGGCGACGCCTAGTGGCCAGCGCGTAGCACCGAGAAACCCACTGCCGCGAATGCCCTCTCCTCCCGGTATAGCTCGGCGTAGTTGCTCGGTGCGGCCTGAGCACGGAGACATGGGAGGGCTGAGGAACAATGGAATTGAAGCCGGCCATGACGCGTACTAACTGTCCTCGAGGGCTTTAGTCGTGCGGGTGGACGGCGTGGTACAACTAACCGCTGTCTTTTTTATTTCTCGTCTTAATTTTTTCATGCGGGGCGTCAACAGTTTTCTGCGGTTCAGCGTGCGAGGCATCGATTTTTATTCCGTGTGGGGAGAGGTCTACGACGTACGGACACGGACACTGCGAAGGCAGCTTTAATAGTAAAGATCTCCGTAATTTAATATCTGATATGTAGGCATTGTCGTTCTATACCATCACATGGTTAGCACATCATTAGTTAATATGTATTCTAATGAAATGTTAAGATTTTTGAATATAATTTGTCAAATTTACTATTAATTGACTGTTGACTAAATTTATATACGTTATTTTGGGCAATGGAGGGAGTAATTATTTTTTAGATAGTTTATGCTTTTCTAAATGAGTTAGTATTTTTGTACGCATCCAACTACATTTGGGATAACATCAAATAAAAATATTGTAATTAACAACCTTGTAAATGCCTATTTGAATGATGGGCTCCAGTTTATTCCAAACTAGAGGTGTAGCTGTCATGTCTAATAAAAAGGCAATGAGTGCTTATTACATGCAATTGAGTTTTTAATAAATGGTGCACTCAATCAGAGATCGCAATCAATGTCCTTCTAAATGCTTCCTATTTGGATACGCATCCAATTAATTATTTCATATCATAGTGATCTCTATTTAAGCGCCCTCTTTCATTTGTTTTGGATCAATCTCACACCACCACATCACCAAATTTCACATGAACCACCTCTCCATCTCAAACTCCAAATCCTCATCAATCATGGGGAAATGCACCTTCCTCCTCGTCACAATTCTGGCGATGATTTATGCCATTGCTACACCCGTCGCAGGCTGCGGCATGTCATATGGGAAGAAGGAGTGGGACACAGATGGATGGGAACCTATCAAGGACATCAATGACAAGCATATCCAGGAGATTGGAAAATGGGCAGTTTCTGAGTACCTTAAGTATTCCAACTGCATGCTTAAGTTCAACAAGGTGGTGAGCGGCAAGGAGAATGTTGTGTCTGACTTAGAGTATGAGCTTGTCATCAGCGCGTCGGAAGTCAGTGGGGAACTTAGCAAGTACGTGGCGGAGGTGTACGTGCAGGGGTTGACCAAGACATGCAAGCTCATCTCTTTCACGAAGGCCAACTAGAGGGAATGGCAATACCTCCGCTAGTAATAATTGTGTCTTGAAATCTTGTTAGCGTTTTTTACATCCAATAATTAACTTATAAATCATCTCCATACATATATTTATATATAAAATCGTCACAAGAATGCTAGTAGATTACGGTGTTCCTTATGTTGTTGTGTTCTTAACGTCGGTGTCTGATTATCCATAGTTGAGCTCAGTCATTACTCAATTACGTATCCAATCTTTTCAGAACCGTGAAGAACAAGTATATATGATCTCTAGTTTACTTTATATTGTTGATGTTGTTCCTTGCCTTTTTGTTGCTAGTAGCTACACTACTCTCAGTTTAGGTAGCATCTGGCATATAATTCTTCCATTCGCTGAAAATAACCACGATCTTAGATATGTTTGGATATACAAATAATCGTCAACTTATCTATTTTTTTTCCCTATATTTAAATTCTACTCGTCTGGTCTCGCGGATATATTCAGTCGTTGTACAATCAAAAGAATGATTATGAGAAATCAGTTATCAAGAGGGTTATGTTGCCCGGCCTGGAACTCGGATCGATTCATGTTTACCAATTGGATCTGATTTTGATGTTAATTTATGGGTGATTCTCTATTGGTTTACTTGTATATAATTATTTCTCGTTTCATCATTTTATATATACTTAGGTAGAAGCGAAATAAGCTAGTAACCGATGCACCAGATAAAAAGTTGCAAATAAACTCCTTATAAATACCTATTTTAATATTGGATGCAGTTAATTATACCATATCTGAGTTTTCTAAACATCATTTCAAGACACACATAACCATTCAGACCAATAGTTTGTGGCACGGTTCATATTTTTGGCAACCAATATGTTTAGCTTTGCAACAATAAATTCCTAAAGTTTGATAATTTGTTCTAAAATAACTGATTTTTTTTATTTCAAACATTTGGATTTTTCTGCCGGCTATGGACATATTTTTTAAGGAAGCATGGTTAGTACTTGTATTAGATATAATTAGTTACGCATGTGGGCATAAAAATGAGGTATTTGTGTCTTTATCTATTGTCCATTTTAACTTTCAAAATGTAAGGTTGTGGTTAATCTATTTTCCAATAGCTTAACTATTTGTGTGTTCTGGGAGAGTGCTAACACGGTGTCATTATTTTTATCAATGATGCATGTGGGGATTAAGATGTTAATGGTAATTAACCTCTTAACAAGTGGCAAGTTATTTATTTAATTATTTGTCTGAATGAACTTGTCCTTATGCTTCCTCATCGAACCACCATTCTTGAGTTTGTAAGATAATAGTCTAGTACTCACTTTTTTCTCCACAAAGACAGACCTGCATGGAGAACGGAGCATGTAAAAGTTTTCATGAGACGGAACAGGCGTCTTTCCAAAGTAGGACGCAAGCTCTGCTTAACAACATCACCACGTTAAAGGAAACCCCTCCTTACATAAGGATTCAGAACTTTCATCATCGAAGTAGTGGTATGCCATCAAATGTGTTCTCGAATCCAATTTGTGCCATGAAAAATAACCTCCTTGATTCCATAATCTATCCAAGTGGATTGCAGAGAGCCTAATTAATTTTTTATTTATTTTGTAAGAAAATACAAACTAGGATTAGCCCTTGATGGTATATTTTTCATAGAATGAGCAACCCTAATGAGAATCCCGACAATCCTCACCGAAGGTAAGTCAATCACGGTTTGCTGGGTATGCCACTGTGGCGGCAACCACTGGGCTAATGCCCCGTTCTCGTTTATGTATTTTTATTATAACGTTGTTGCATGCAGTTACATTCAGACATAACACCCAGTCCATGCACCGCGTCATTTTCGATCGTTTGATCGTAAGGAAAGGTGCAGATTGAGTTCATGCATGCAAACTACGACGGCGACGACCTACAGACGCTGAGACGAGCGCTTCTCTGTGTGGGAACGAGATCCTCTGACTTTAGGTCACTGACAAATAGATCCCATCACACACCGGACCCACGTGTCATGGGAGAAAGTCAGGAGGATTCAACAGGAGGACAAATCCCTGGTGCCCAATTTGCTACCGGCGGTGGAGCAATTGGGATCTGCTAATGGGGTTGTTGCTACGGTGCACAATGGGGTGCAGAAGAACGAGTTGAAGAAGATGGGCAAACAGTTGGAGAAGCTTCTCGATCTAAAGAAGCAGAGCAATCTGCTGGCTGAATTTTTTTTATCTACGTGCAATTGTTATTGGAGTTTTGTATTTGCTGATCATTAGTCAAAAATAATGTTGTTAGTGTTGTAGTTAGCTTGATATGGTCAATATGTGTATGGCTAAGACAAGGAATAAATGCGTCAGGAATCCAGCCCTGATTTGGTTTCTTTCAGTTCGTATATTCAGTTCAGGTTCAGTTCACTAGAAGAAAAAAATGAAAACGGCTAGAAGAAAAGGCCAGACCTATGTAAAACCTAGACAGGTCCAATGTTAAAAGAGGTGCTCTCAGCAAAAAAACAGACGTGTACACTTAGGTTTAGGTTTAGTTATTTTCATAGCATGTTATTGCTGGATAAGTTTAGGTTTAAAAGTTTACTTTCCATGCATGTTTCTATTGGGATTAATAATATGAATAAGTTTTGGTTTAAAAAATTTCATGCATGTTGCAATATCACATGTGTCGCACATTTTCGTTTACGATGAGTTGTGAAGCTAATTTAGAAGTTAGTGGTTACTTTTGTTCAAAAATAGTTTAAACATACCCTTTTATATTAGCACAGACGAACATGGGGTATATATACCCAAGCACAAACATTGGCCCCACTTTACATATAGATAGAGGAGCCGACGGACATTACATATACTAGCAAAGTTGCCCGTGCGTTGCAACAGAGAAAGTAATATTGCACACCCTAGCCAGAATAAGCATGGCTCAAAGACACCACAAACAAGTCACGGTGTCCCATCCGTGTCGCCTATTATCCTCCTTCCCACACTCGTCGATCGCCGTAGTGTTCATCTGATCACAAGGCATGTTTCGAGGAAATATTACTACCCGAGTTGTCATGTTCATATGAGTAAAATGGCAGCCCAATAGTTCATTCATAGGTAATACATTAGCAGCTACACAAAATTCCTAATTAAATATCCCTGGTGTGGGAGGGAATGGTTTCCCTGTAATTCCTCCTTCTATATAGAAAAATATGGGCAAACCTTTTCTCATAGATGGCTCCATCCGGCCAGAAGAAACGTATCCACAGGTGAACTCTCAAGTCGACGGTAAATAGAGAAAGAAATGAGACCCAGACGGATACCACGGAAGCAAGGCTCTTGCGAAAATCATGAACATTTTTATCCATTCTAATAATTCTTAATTTTAGCCCCCTAGTAATCTGGTTCCTGTTTCAAAAAAAAAAAAAACAGTTCCAGAGTGGTCCTTGGCTTTTTACTCAAAATCGGGCCGTTGTGCATTTCCTCTTAAGAATAGCCCCTTAAATCAACCACGGAAATAATGCTCGCTAAGGCAATATTTTCTAACTTGAAGCGCAAGATTGAAAGCATATGTTGGCGTTTGGCAAATTTGTAATACAGAGCAAATTTAACAATATTTTTTTGTTATAATCATTTGCCATGATGATTTTAAAGCCACAACATGGATCACGTAGTCAGGGTTGATATCCGTTAGAGATTGTAGCTCTGCAAAGAGCATGTACAAGACAGATGATGAGTTAGAGAACCGAAGTTGATAGAACAGAACAGAATCTCTCCATGTACGTACAAACTAAAAAGTATTCTGATAAGAGAAACACTACGCGTCGATACTAAAATATTGTATGTATTAACACATGTGTCGGATACATCTCAATTTTTCCCTTTCCATGTGCTTCTGGTGAACAAACTGTCCATATCCAATCTCTCCAAATCCTCTCAAGTTTAAGGATTGTTCAAAAGCAGAGTATATGATGTGCAAGTGCAACTGACATTGTCGTCTCCGTTCTTTGTGGAGCCGAGGATGCAGAGCAGGGAGGAGCCACGGATCGCCAACTTAATGATGCGGAGCGCGTGTAGCAGGGTTGGGGTGGTGCGGGCCGGCAAGGGCAAGGGACGAATCAGCGCAGTGCAGGACGACGAGGGACAAATCATGACAGATCTCGCCGCCGAACACATATGTGCTTGCGAGTGGCTAGCAAGCAAGGAACAGATCGGGGCGGATCTCGTCTCTGAAGACATGTGCATGCGTTTATCTAGCAAGCAAGGAACAGATCATGGGCGGAGCAGGGATGGTCTGCTCATGCCCCTTCTAACTTCCGGGAGAGGAGATTATGAGGTGAGCGATTATAGCGGAAGTGATTCGAGGCGGGTGCCCGCCCGATCTCAGGAAAGAGCGACGACATAGCGGATTTCAGGGACGTCGGCCACATACATGGGGCGGCAACGACGGAGCGGGCCGATAGGGGACAAATCGAGGAAGAGCTCACCGGCGACCAGGACGTGCCGGCGCGTAGACATCCGCTGAGGAACGGATTGTGGCGGAGCTCGGTTCGCGGCTAGGGACTTTCTCAAGCGGAACACGCCGGCAAGCCCGGCCCACGACCGGTCGGCGGGGGACAGCGCGCTGCGGAGCAAGCCGTTGAGGAGGTGTCACGCTGGATCTTCGCTATTTTTCTGGTGCATGCACCGTCGCGGATGGTGGCTAATTTTCATGGACAAACCGATATGGCAATTGTGCAGTCATATGTGATTTGGTGGGAGGGTAGAACGGTAAATTTGTGTTGGACGAAAATTTTGGCAGAAACCTTAATGTCTTTATTATTAGGTAAAGATTGAATCCAAAAAAAAGTTATAGGGCCCTAAATATAGAGGGCCCTAACCTTCGTCTGCGGGCGCCCTTCCGTCCTCCGGCCAACCGCCGGGGGTTGGCCTACTTCCAGTCCGTCACCCTGTTCGCCATCTTCTGGTTGGAAGGCCCGGAGATTCTCCTCCCGCTTATTGTCGTCCCACCTTTCAAGGGTCGTCTTGATGCGGCGCCGGAGAGGCTCCTCCTCCCTCCTCGCCTCCGCCTCCTCCTCCCTCTTCTCCGCCCTCTTCTCCTTCTTGAGGAGGCGGTTCTTCTCCTCGACGGAGCAGTTGGCGGCTCTGTCGACGCCACTACACCATGGTACAAACTTGACAACAGATGCTTCTGTCGGCATATGGTACTTCTGCCGACAGATAACTAGTCGGCAAGAGATATGCCCACACAAGATGGAGAGTCGGGGCAAAAGCAGTTGGCAAAAGCTTTGCCAACACAAGATTATGACACCGACACATAGCGTGTCAGCAATTCTACACATACGCCGACATGTAGCATGTAGGTCTTGTCCATACCTACGTCGACAGATGCTGTGTTGTTGCTGCTTCAACCTATGCCGACACATGTTTTGTAGGCACATACCACCTTTGCCGACTCTTATTCTGTAGGTAAGTTCATATGCAGACAGACACATTTATATGACTCGACTACTAAAATTAACAATTTAGAACATCCATATATCAGGAACAGTTTATGAAAATCCCATATCAACGTGCATTGCAAAAGTACAAGTACACAAATCTATATATATCATCATTATATTGATCACAAGTATACAAACATCCACGATTGACATAGCTACTGTTTTGGCCAACTAATCATACATATAGCTATTTGTTTGTCAATAGATCAGAAAGATACAACAAAGAGGTTGCTGCTTATCATATCCATGCGCAGGGGGTTGATGCCCCAAAACGATTCAACCACCCAATTGTCCGAAATACTTCAAAGTCATCACAGGCATGTGCACAAATTGGCTAAGTACCTGAAAATATTTCACTTCAGTTTTTCATGCTACAAAACTTCTATGGTTGGTCAGATAACCAAAACACTTACGCTTCCAAAGGATACAATTAGAAAAGTATACAGACTGATGTTGGGAACACCTAACCGATGCCAAGTGTCTAAACAAGAACCAAAGGCATGCATTATATCGCATTTAATTTGCAAACATTTAACTACTCTTGATCATGCATAATAACAGGTTTCAAACAATTTCTCTAAAGTGCCATATGTATCAAGAAAGTGCAATGGCCACAAGATTATCACAACCCAAGATAAAGGGACATTGAGGCTACTGCCACAATAGGCATGGATGGTAAGGAGAGCATAAAAGATACTCCCTCCGATCCTAAAAAAGTGTCACAAGCTATACCTATAGCTTGTATATGACTAGTTCATTTGTGGCGACACTTTTTTAGGATCGGAGGGAGTAGCAGTAATAAATTGGCATAAAGAGTTTCAAAAAAAAAAATTGGCATAATGTAACTATATACAGTTCAAACTAATCTGGTAATGCAAGAACAATGCTGCCGGCCATATGGATAGTAAGGTAACACATACGTAAAATATAATCTAGATGGTAATTACCAGCTGCCGGCCATGAATATAATCTATACTCTTGGTTCCCCTGCAGGAGTACAAAATTGTAATTAGAAATGGTACCAGAAAGTTTAAGTTATACGCTTGTAATTTCAAAATATTACAGAACCATAGGAACTGGAATACTCCAGAACTAATAAATCTAGATAGATAAGAGCTGCGTGAAAATATAATAATCTAAAATATCAATTTTTTGCTGCTAGTACACTCCAATCATTGCAAAAGGAACGAAAAAAGAAAGTAAACAAAATGACTTGCTTAAGATCACTTATCCTGAATATTACAATCAGCTTACTTAAACTGACTTATCCTAGACCTCTAATTTTCTATTCAAATGGGGCATGCTTCACAAAAGATAAGGGCTTCCTAAACAGACTCGTTGGCTCAGATGCTATACAAAAATAAGACAACCTTTTGGAAAACCAAGTACATTCGTCAATCATTCATGCGCTGAATAATATTTTATGCTCATGCACTGATTCATGGCATGCAAATAACAATATGAATAAGTCATACTTTGCTTGTAAAATAAGTACCTTTTTATTTATTTGTGAGTGCAGGACATCAGTGATATTTGTACATGAAGTAACAACAAAAAAGAAGCTTTGGTTAATCCGAGCTCAGTTTACATCAATGATGCGAAAGGACAAGCACTACCACTCTAGCGGCCATAGCATGTTAGGGCAAGAACACACAAGACTGAGCTAGATAAATCAGCCCTGCTGTGACATTTTTTGAACTAATATCTCCACGACAAGGTTCCTGGTCAAAGACGTACACATACACAACAAACAGCTGTGGCCTTTCTTAGCACGAATATAAACTATAGTTCACTGCTTTAGCAAAAGGGATCATGAAAGAACTAGATGGAACTTCTCTTACATTCAGCTGGGTAAGTCTTCATGACAGTAGATAAAAGCGATGCATTGAATCCTCCCAATGACAGAGAGTGTGAAGAAGAATATGTATGTACCTTACAGGGGAGCAGACCTTCCCCATGAATCTCACGCCAGCTGACCAAGAGGCGTGTTAGCAAGAGCACATATAACTGACCAAAGGGATGTTGTTAACTAGCATCAGGGGCAAATCCATGTGCCTAATCACACAATAACACCACAATCTAATTTAGTCAGATCTGAAAATAATGTGATGTGCAGATCAGGAAATAAAACAAAGAAATGAAGGGGAACAAATCATGAATGCCCAAGCAGCAGGAAATGAAGGGGAACAAGGGGCGGGCAACTGGGCAAGGAGGTTATTTACCATCTGGGGAGGTAGAGTCCTGGTCCGGGGAATTGGCAGAGCAACTAGCTCGTGGTCGACGACGAACGAGGATGTATTTGTGGGTGTCTGCGGTAACAGGATGGAGATGCCGAGATGGGTAGCAGTATAGGCTAACGGCTGCAGCGGTCGTTCCGTGGGCAGAGTAGACGAAGAGGTCGATAGGGATGGGAGCAGCAGCAGACAGAAGTGTGGAGATGGGCGAGAGAATGCGGTGACTGAAGATCGCTAGGCTGCGGCCGGAAAAGACTATGGGGTGGCCGGAGATGGCGAGGACCAGCCGGAGCGGGGGCTACACAGTGGTTGTACAGGATGGCGGGTGGCGGCGGCGGCGGCGGCAGCCGGACATGGCGAGGAGCGGCCGGAGCGGGGGCTACACGTACGCGATGGCGAGGGTGGCGGCGGCAGCGGCAGCGGCAGCGGCCGCTAGGGATAAGATGGGAGCTTTGGGGGGAGATCTGAGAAGCCGCACACTTGGGGATAAAATCCTAAAGACTACGAAAATAATTTGGCGCTTACCTTCTATCTGCCACATGGGAACTTACGCCGACACCTCTACCGTCTCCTAGCAGTTCTAGCTACAAATATTTGGTTACTATACCCTGTGCCGACAGATATATCTACAACGACGTATATTGTGTGGCCATAGGTACAGATCTGCCAACACAGTACGTGTCGGCATAGCTCTAAAGCTACGCCGACAGATTATATGTGCATATATGTGCACTTTTGCCTACACAAGTGTGTTGGCAAGGTGTTACCGTGATGTAGTGCGCGGACGGGGACGGGGTCAGGGTGGTGGACCCAGGCGGTTAACGCCCACAGCTCCCTGCGCTCCCGCTTGTGAGATTGGATGGCAACGATGCCCAGCTCGTCCGGCGTCCAGTCCGTCTCGTACCAGGGCCGAGCCTTCGGGTGGTTGTCTTCATCGCTCACGGACTCGGGGCTGGAAGGGATAGAGTATGTCGACATGGTAGAGGGAGGAGGAGGCAAAGGGGCTCGGAAGGGATGAGAAGATGGAGGAGGAGGCAAATGCACTATTTAAAGACCCGATGAGGTGTGAATTAATTCGGGTAGATGAAGCAACTGTGTGAAAATGTTGAAGATGCAAGGTATATGAAGAAGCAACGTTGGTCTCCTCTGCGTATAACATGCGATGTAGGGTCAAAGCGGTGCGTGCATTAGACGTAGGACAGCTAGTAGTACGTGCGTGCATTAGGCGGTGAAAGCGGAGCCTGCGAAAATATGATGCGACGTAGCCTGCATGCGTGTATTAAAGAGGTGAAAGAGATGAAATCCAAAGTATCACGCCAAAGTCTGCGTCGCTGCGTGCATTGATGCGTGCATTTTCTGAAAACGAGGCGTGGAGGGTTTCGTCGCTGCAAATAACGCTGGTGCGACACGACTCATGTTTGTGAAACAAGGCGTGTAGGGCTGCACCGCTGCAAATAGCGCTGGTGCGACGCGACGTTGTTTACTCTGAAAAAATGAGGCATGCAGGGCTGCGTCGAGGTCTGCATGCATCGGGCTGGTGAACGGTGCCCACTAGTCAGTGGACGTTGTTGCATGCAGTTACATTCAGACATAACACCCAGTCCATGCACCGCGTCATTTTCGATCGTTTGATCGTAAGGAAAGGTGCGGATTGAGTTCATGCATGCAAACTACGACGGCGACGACCTACAGACGCTGAGACGAGCGCTTCTCTGTGTGGGAACGAGATCCTCTGACTTTAGGTCACTAACAAATGGATCCCATCACACACCGGACCCACGTGTCATGGGAGAAAGTCAGAGAACGTCAGGTGGGCAAAGCAAGAGGATCTGGTTTCCTCTGTTTTTAGGGGCCAATCAGGTGACGATGGTACGGTTTGATCATATGTTGCGCTGAAGTGGAGACTTGTTAGTGTTATGAAGTTAAACTTGACATTTGTAATAATCTGTTATTTGAATTCAAATTTTGAAAGT
Source organism: Alopecurus myosuroides (assembly GCA_028641055.1). Taxonomy (NCBI): domain Eukaryota; kingdom Viridiplantae; phylum Streptophyta; class Magnoliopsida; order Poales; family Poaceae; genus Alopecurus; species Alopecurus myosuroides. Next base: position 27,310,983 of record CM054059.1, on the reverse strand, counting down.
TGAACCAAAATTTATAATAATGATGTGATGATATCTGTAATAATTTGTTGTTTTCATGATGTGATGCTATTTGTAATCTTTTTACTTGTTTGTTTTAACTTGGTCATCAATCTGAGCATTTATCCCAAGTCGTGTAAAATGTGTCTCAAATGAGCCCCGAAGGTAGGGTAAACGACCCCTTTTCTAAACAAGTATATTTTCCACCTTTCCGAAGCCTCGCTATTTATTAGATGAATATTCATATTATTTATTTTCTTTTGAATAATAATGGTTTCAATCAAAAATCGTAAATAAAACAAGTTTAAAACATCAAAATGAAAAAAAATAACTTTGGATCTTTCTTAGTCACTCCAAAATGAAGTTTTTGTGAGGTTTTGACACTTTACATTTTCAAAATTCGAGAACCCACCTCATCTTATTTGAAATCTCTACTACTCTATTCAAGGATTCACATTTTAGTGCAGGCTTTCGTTCTAATGTTTATAAATCCTATTTATTTTTTTCCTAAACTTTTATTCGACCTATTTAATGTAATTTCGGAGCCTTACTATTTATTGGATGAATATTCATATTATTTATTTTCTTTTGAATAATAATCATTTTAATCAAAAATCATAAATAAAACAAGTTTAAACATCAAAATGAAAAAATAACTTTGGATCTTTCTTAGTCACTCCAAAATGAAGATTTTGTGAGGTTTTAACACTTTACATTTTCAAAATTATAGAACCCACCTCATCTTCTTTGAAATCTCGACTACTCTATTCGAGGAATCACATTTTAGTGAAGGCTTTCGTTCTAATGTTTGTAAATCCTATTTATATTTTCCTAGACTTGTATTCGACCTATATAATGTAATTCTGAAGCCTCACTATTTATTGGGTTTATATTCATATTATTTATTTTCTTTTGAATAATAATGGTTCTAATCAAAAATCGTAAATAAACAAGTTTAAAACAGCAAAATGAAAAAATAAGTTTGGATCTTTCTTAGTCATTCCAAAATGAAGCTTTGGTGAGTTTTTGACTTTTTCATTTTCAAAGTTTTAAAACCGACCTTATCTCCCTTGAAATCTCTACTACTCTATTCGAGCATCACATATTAGTGAAGGATTTTTCGTTCCATTGTTTATAAGATAGGTTTGTATTTTTTTGCGTTACTATTTGATATAACAATACTATGTGCGTCAGTTTTATATTTTTCGATTTTTTTTTTAATCATGTATGCTCATTTCAAACTTGGTCAGCCCTTACAAAACCATGTTGACCCAGCCGAAAAACTTCTAGAAGGACACCTAGAGATTCGACCTGTCCTGTTGGATCGACGCCTTCTAGAAGGAATGTTGCATCGGACGACTGCGCTCGGCTCAGCCACAGCGATCCGCGAGACGCTCGTTCTGCGCTCGGATTGGTCGGTCCGTTGGCCACAATGATGGTTTTTATCTATTTTACATATGATTTCTTTTCTATTAAGTATTAAACCATGTTATTTAAATAAAAATATATTAAAAATAAAAGAATTATTCCAATCATAATGAAACTTCAGATTTACTAGAGCGATGATTTTTATCTGTTTTACATATGATTTTCTATTAAACCATGTTATTTAAATAAAAAATTAAAATAGAAGAATTATTCAAAACATAATGAAACTTCAGATTTACACTATGCCAACAAAAGTTGAAGCACAAATGGAGGTATTTACCCTAGCTTCGGACCTCATTTGAAGCATATTTATCATGAGAATAGAGCGATGGTTTCAAATGAGCATAAATAATTCAAAATAAATAATCAAAATGACATGAATCCAACACACAATGTTGCTATATGTGATATAGTTACTCCTCAAATTTATTTGGATAATTTAGACAAGGTCGAATTTTTCATGAAATTACATACGAGGGTGTTTACCCTAACTTCAGACCTCATTTGAACCACGTTTGCCTAAAATTTTGGCATGACTTGGTTCAACATCATCCAACATTATTCAAACATCATCCAAACTATGTTCTAACATAGACACATCAACACTCAACATAAATACAACATTATTCAATAGAATAGAACATCATTTGGATCCAACTTAGTATAAATAGCGTCGGGGCTTCTTTGTGATACTTGGCTGTTTTGGTGGCCCTTTTCTCCTTGTGCGCATCGTGCTCACAGCTTGTTGTCTTCTCCTCTTGGTAGTCGGTACCTTAACCTTCTTCTTTGAAACTACACCAGATCTGTAAAAAACATAAAGGATCATGATAAATGAAAAATGAAAATTGGTGAGATCATGGCAGGATTTACATACCCATCGGAAAATGAAACTTCGACTGGATCATCCAGTGGATCATCAACTGGAGCATCCAGCGGATCATCGACTGGAGCATCCAGCGGATCATTTGAAGCATCATGGACTGGATCATCATTTTAATAATCATTTGGATCACGGATTGGATCATCACTTTCAAATGATGCATCGTCTGAATCACTTGACTGTTGACCATCATTTTCAAATGCTGCATCCGGCAGTTGAACATCATTTTCATCAGGAATACTCTCTCCAAACCCTGGATCTACCGTGTTATCACAATATTTGCCGAAATGATCAGTTCCACCACACCTTGTGCACTTACACACCCTCGCTCCATGTCCACCTCCTTCATTGCGACTTCGGTGTCGATTCTTCCTCGGTCTACCTGCAGCTCTCTTCAGAAGTGGAGCACAAAGTTTGAATCCAGGGTCCACTCTATCCCATTGTTGTTTTCCCTCCAAAGCAAGCAGCAGATGTGCGTATGTGGCTCTGAACATTGCAACATAGTAGTAATCATGCACATACTGTTGTATATTCCCTGCTGGACCTGAGATAGAAGTGATGAGAAACAAGGCATGAATGCATGGCAACCCAGTTATCTTCCATCGCCTACAACTGCAAGTTTTATCTTCCAAATCCACTGAATATCTCCATTCTTTGTTAGCTCAAAGATTGATACCTCTGATTTGGTATCCGAGATAAATCTCATGTTCATTATCAAGCCTTCTATTTTTTTTTCAAATACTTCATCACAGCCGGGATACTAACGTGGCCCATGAATTTTGCATTAGCTATTCCAAGACGAAAATGAAATTTCTCGGCGTATTCTATCCTTATCCTGTCAAGAAAATCTGCCAAATAAAGATCCTTTAGTTTTCGGATCGTTGAGTTGAAAGATTCTGCAAGATTATCGTGCACATAGTCAATTTTGCTCAGTTCACTGAATTGGCTTCTGGCCCATAACTTCGAGTGGTGTGTTTCCATGTATTCCTTCACTTTCTCATTTGTGTATAAGTGCCTTATGTGGTAGTTGTGCTTCCTCACACTGCAAGTCAAAGATGCTCGCCATAAATTGTCGGTAAAAAACTTTTCTTTGAATTTCTTCACAAAATTTACAGCAAGGTGACGCATGCATTCCATATGCTTTAATACTAGGAACACATTGTCCGCGGCCACTTCTAAACCCTTGCATGCATATGTGTGAATTACCAGCCCATTGGGATGTGAAATAGCCCGACGCAGATTCTGCAAAAACCATGTCCAGCTCTCCTTAGACTCCGTCTCCATCACATCGTAGGCAACTAGAAAAAAAAATGTGTGCATCAAATGCACAAGATGCTACTAACTATCCTTTAAACCTCCCTGTGAGAAAACTAGCATCAATAGCCAAATAAGGCCTACAGCCTACCAAAAAACTCATTCGACGAGCTTCAAAGCTCACAAAAACCATCCTAAAGCATTCCTTGGTCCTTGTCACTCCCTTGAATGTGTACTCCACGGAGTGGTGATCAATTTCAACAATACTACCTGGGCTTGTCCTCTCCACTTCAGCATTGAATGAATACACCGATTCAAAACTTTCATTCCAGTTACCATGGATAGATTCCAATGCTTTCTGTTTACCATTGAACACCGTCATATATGGTAAATCTATCTTGAACTTGACTTTGATGTTTTTCTACAATTCCTTTGTACCCACTTCATGGTTTTCTGTCACCCATCTTTTTACTTCATCTGCCACCCATCTTGACTTGGATCTACCGATTGTTTTCTTCCTAAGGGTTGATTCTTGGATGTGTGGTGAAAATGGTTCACTTTTACCTGAATATTGGTGCTACCACACATTTTAGATGCGTGCATCCTCCATTGACAATCCTCATACTCACAGTGCACGGTGTAGCGCCTTTTATCGCTCTTGTCAACTATAAACACACGTTCTAACTTAATGCAGTACGTCACAAGTGCATTTCTACACTCAGTCATGGAAGCAAAAATGCAACCTTCTGCCATATGAGGGTTCTCAGGGCCCCAATCACCAGGTGGCCGGTCTTCCTCCTCTTCAAGGTCACTGTCAGACTCACACTAGTAGGGAATTGCCATTCTATGGAATGGATTCTGTGGCGCACCTCTCTCTGGTGCGCCACAGAAATATTATTTTGTGGCGCACCCTGCGCGGTGCGCCACAGAAATACATATTTTTGTGGCGCATGTGGTGGACGTGCGCCACAGAAAGCGTGCGGGGCCCACACCAATCATTGGGCTGGGTGTCAGAGGCCATATTTTTATGGCGCACCCTGACGCGTGCGCCACAGAAAGGGCAACTTCTGTGGCGCACTGCACAGGTGCGCCACAGAAACACCATATTCTGTGGCGCATCCTGCCCAATGCGCCACAGAATATGTTGTTTCTGTGGCGCACCTGTGCCGTGCGCCACAGAATAGCATACAGGTGCGCCACAGAAATATGCGCACTGTGCACATAAAGGTGGCTGCCCCCTCTCTCCCCCCCCCCCACTCACTTCATTGCAAGTGGATGTTGCTCACTCGCCCCCCCTTCTCTCCACTCTATTTTTACACATTTAGTTCTCCTTTTTAGGTAGGTGAACCTATTTATTCGATGTATAATTGTTGGTGAAGTTTGGGGGGCCTAATTACCTTGCATCTATACTCCGGTGCCTCCCTCTCCCTCGCTCTTTTCGCGTGTCGGTATCGAATCTACTCGGTGAGTATAGTTGGAGGTGCATATGTCTTGTGTGGCCATCGATCGATGTGTATGGGTGTTTGTCATGCATGTGCAGGTGGACCGATCGATTGTCGCGCGTGCGGGCGCGGTGGTGTATGGATGTTTGCCGAAATGTTGATTCACTTCCATTTCGGCAAACTTTTGCACCCCATATGTCCTACTTATAGGAGAGGTCATGCCCAATTTTTCCGGCGACTATGCATGCATGTTGTGGTTCTAATTTTCTGCTCTCTATGTGTCTGTGCAGGCAACCGTGGTACTAGAAATGAGCTCTGCTCGAATCGCTAGATACAAAAAAGACGCGAAGGCGGACATGATTCGGTGCAACAGGCGGCAGATAAGATGCCCGTGTCGATCATGCAAACTCGTGCGCTGGATTGACCCTGATTCCGGACAATTGGAGGAGCACCTTCTCAGACGCGGTTTCTTTGACGACCGCAACCACGTGGCACCGCCGGCAGCAAAAGTTGTGCACGAAGAGGAGGGCGAGCGAGGATATGACGGCGAACAAGATCATCATGAAGAAGGATATGTCGGCGGAGAAGATCGACATGACGATGAAGGCGAGAACACGGAGACCCCGCTAATTTCGGCCTTGCGGGACTCTCATGTTCAGGATCTGCTGCTTAAGGAGACGAGCAACGACATAGCTGCAGCTAGGGAGAAAGCCAAACTGGCGCAAATGGAGATAGACGGGGTGACTCCGTTGTTTCCTGGGTGCCGCCCCGAGGATACGCGGTTGCATGTAACGCTTGCTGCTCTGAAGATGAAGACGCAAAACAAATGGACCGACTCGAGCTTCAACAAGAACTTGAAATTCTGGCACGATCGCCTTCCCGAGGGGAACACATTGCCAAGCAGTATCAACGAGGCTAAGAAAGTCGTGTGCCCTCTTGACCTACCTCACGAAAAATTTCACGCCTGCATCAATGATTGTGTAATTTATCGGGGGGAGTACAAGGACACAATCACATGTCCGAAGTGCGGCCACGGACGATACAAGTGTGGAACCAACAACAAGAAAATTCCTCGAAAAGTGGTATGGTACTTTCCTATCACTCCCCGTCTTCAACGGTACTACGTGGACCCTAAGGAAGCAAAGCTCATGCAATGGCACGCAAAAAGGGAGAAGCCGGAAGAAGATCCGGAGAAGGGCTATATCATGACACATCCTGCAGACGCTGCCCAGTGGGAAGCATTGGACATAGCTTTCCCGAGTTTTGGGGGCGACGCGAGGAACGTCAGGCTGGGTATGAGCACCGATGGACTCAATCCGTTCGGCAACCAGAGTAGCACCGAAGACGATCAGGATGTCGGTTTGTCCACCAGGACGCACCGTGGCAGACTCAACGGAGTCGGTCACCGCGAGGGCTGCCGCGACGTCCATGTCGGCATTCAAAAACGACGCGACGACTTTGATAGGGCTCACCGGGTCGCGCTACAACACTTAAAGTTGATCGAGCCTTTCGTGGAAGAGCACAAAAGCTTAATCAATCAGAATTATATTGAAATGGGCGGGCCGAGGAAGATGGGAGACGTAACCAAAGAGCACAACTCCGGCTTCACGCGTTGGTTCAAGCAAAGTCAACTGATTGAAGCACGGAGAAAAATGCCTTCTACGGAAGATGAAAAACTCATATACATCTTATCACAGGGCCCCGGGCAGAACGTAAGGACCTATCAGGGGTACGACATCTCCGGTTACAGATTCTCCACCGAGGACAAGGACATGAGTAGCGAAAATCAAAACTCAGGAGTAACTATGCTATCATATGGCGATGCCGAGACTAATGTGGAAGAAAGATACTTTGGAAAGATCGAGGAGATATGGGAGCTCAACTACTGCGGAGAGACGGTGGTGCCAATGTTCCGTGTGAGATGGGCCAAGAATGTCAAGAAAGAAGGACGGTATTTCACCACAATGGTTATACCCGATGCTAAATCGAAGAACGCATCCGCGAAAAATGAGCCATGGGTACTCGCTAGCCAAGTTGACCAATGCTTCTTCATCACCGACCCGTCAAGGCCTAGCCGTGTTGTCGTGAGGAGGGGCAAGAGGAGCATCATCGGAATGGAAGGAGACGCCAACGAGGAAGACTTCAACAAGAACGGTGATCCGAAGATCGAGGAGGAGTTCGACAAGCACTTCGACATGCCTACTACCGGTAAAGTAAGAAGGAAGACATCCCTACCTACACACGGTTGTCCGTTCACGCGAAGAAATCTCAAGGTGGCCGGTATAAAGTATCCAGTCGCCAACAAAAAGGGAAAGAGACGCTAATTAAGCTAGATCGGAACCAATCGAGACAAATTAAGAAGAATTTTTGTGTGTATATACATGCATGTGTATGTGTGTATATGTGAGACAAGCACTTCTTTCTATATATATATATATATGTGCATGTGTATGTGAGACAAGCACTTCTTTATATATGTGCATCTATGTATGTGATTTTTTTAATATATGTGCATGTATGTATGTGTATGTGATTCTTTTTTTTCTTTGTAATTAAATAAAATATTAAAAAAATGTGGGGCAACCAGGATTCGAACCCATGCAATTAGACTTAAGTACCTCACAGCTAAACCAACTGGGCTAGTATAGATATCTGTTACATCCCGCGTTTCGTTTATTTTATTCATATACCGACCCAATTCTGTGGCGCACCGTAGGAAGCATGCGCCATAGAAATCTCTTGGACTCAATGACATGTGGCCCCGCCCATCGTGGCCACAGAATAGGCCAAGGACATTCTGTGGCGCACTCTTTAGACGATGCGCCATAGAATTCTTACAATTCTGTGGCGCATCGCTCTGTTGGTGCGCCACAAAATTTCTTTCCTGTCAATGACATGTGGACCCGCGCGCTTATCGTCCAACACTTAGCAAAAAAATTCCCCTTCGTGTTCGTGCTCGTGCTCGCCGCGATCGAAGAACCCGCTCCGCCTTCGTGCTCGTGCCGCCGTGGAGCAGCCATCAAGGAGGAGGAGCCGCGCCGTCGAAGAGGACCGCGCGCGCCGGCCGTGACCTAGGAGAGGAGGATCCGCGCCGTCGCCGTCTGCATCGACCGCCGCCGCTCGACACCGTCTTCCTCGAAGCCTTCAACCTAGGGCAGGTAAGCCCCCTCTTCACATCTAGCACCTTGCCGCAATCTCTGAGACCCCACAGACAAGAGCATCATCATAATCCTATTCACCGTGAGGATTTCTTTCGATTTCTTTCATACAAGTGTGAAGTGTGCTTGTCGCAGATTTGGTTAGGGTTCAGTGCAACATTCTTCACCGTGTGTTATTTACTTGGACTCAAAACTGAATGTGAAGTGTGATGTTCAGTTTATTCTTAGTACTCTTTGGTCAGTCTACAAATCTGTGTGTTATGTGAACAAGCTAACTGGTCCATTGATGTTTTCTGATGCATGCAAAATCAAACACTAAATGCAATTGATGTAGATGACTTATCACTGACAGGGTGTGTTCCATGGCTGGACCATGACATTATGCTCCTTTCTTGCATTGGCTTAACTGTTGTACTAAATTGATTAGCCTTTTTCTTGAGTGATCTGCCTACCATAGACCAATTAGGAGGTGCTAATTATGGTTTCTTGATTGTGTATCACTCACACAATAGCAGGTTTCCTCCTATCTTTAAGCTGTGAGTATTTAGCTATGAGGAGCTGGGTGGCGATGGAAATAGGCTGGTCTCTGAAATGTGGGGCCAGGAGGTTTTTTGTGTGATTCATACAAATGTCAAGGAAATATATGTGCTTGTAGGTTTTTTGTGCAGGTTATTTCTTTTTGAGATGCCAATGTTTCGCGAGGAAGTTGATTCATTTCCTTCCGAGCGAATTTCTGGCACTCCTAGACATAGAAAAAATAGCATAGGTCATGCCAAAATTTTCTATGAATTTTATACTTAGTAGTTTCATAGGAAAATGATTTTGTGTGTGTATTGGATTTGTGTTTCAATAATAGTTTCATATGAAAATTAGCTAATAGGTTGCCTGTTAAAAAATGCTTTGCAAAAACTATCATTGGTGGCAAAAAACCTACTGCAGCTTAGGGACATTGTTTCTCTTAGCATTTGTTTCAAAAACTATCAGAAAAACAATATGCAGATCAAACACTGCAGCTTAGCTCATTCAGATGTAGATCAAACACTGCATCTGCTCCTAAATTGTAGACCTGAACTTAAAACAAGACCAACCTTTAGTAAAGAAATGGAACTTAAAACAAGACCAACACATATATTTCCACCTTGCACCACAGCCCTAGCCCAGTCAATAAACTTAGGAGGGAAATCTTTCATAGCCGGTACACTAAACATAAAATCCCAATTAATTTTATCATAGGCACTTGTCGCCGCTCCTTGCTGGCAAAGACAAGGAGGAAAGGGGGCAGGGAGCCCAGCTCGTAGATGCGCTTCTCCTTCTGGAACTCCATCCACAGCTCGATGCGGCGGCGGTAGTTGCCCGCCCGCCGGTGCTGGAAGTCGCATATTTATCCGTCCTGCATTTCAATTTAGCTAGTCATGCAATACAAGTATAAAATGACATTCAATACCAACACTAAAATTTATTTCGCTACAGCATACAATTAAGTCGCAAGTGCTTAACTTTTTTGTTTTGTTTTGACTTAAGTGTTTAACTATGCTCTGTGTATCTAGATATTTAGATATCTAATTGTTATGAGTACATCGCCCTACTTAGCATTTCTCTATTAGAGAAGGCGCTTGTTCAAAGGAGCTACTGCAACATACATAAAAAGTAAAAATAGGAATCCAAGGAAGCGTAGAAATATAGCACTGTGCCTGTGCAATCCTATTTATCATAAACCATGTCAGAAACATATAGTAACGCACTTGACATATATAAATAATAACAGCTAAATGGATGATGTGGCTTCAGTGCTTCACTTGAATAAAACAGGCTGGAGCTTCAGCCCTTCTCATCTGCGTCCCCTATAAAACCAAGAACTAATGCAAGTGATGCCAGTCGCCAATACATTCAGTTCTGATGGCAGACATATCATAATTGCGTCCAGCAAGATAAAGCGAAATGGAAGGAATATTTTTACTGTTAAGTAGAATTTCTACAGGGGCATTGCTTGCAAATAACCCAACTGATGCAACCTCTTCAACCCAGCAGTACCCTGACATGGGTATATGTCCGAACTCCATGGTCTAACCCAATCAACCTCTTAACCACTCTACTACAATTTATAGGCGATCTATCAGCGACCTACATACAAGCAACAGTAACATGAAAAATCAAGATCCAGTATTTGCATTGCCTACCCAGCCAGGCATCAAGAAAAGCCTAAATGACCCAACCTAGAACTCACCTTACATGACGCCAAGTAACCAGGCTCACCGCAGAACAGCCGGCAGAGAAGCAGCGTAGCTGAGGTAGGAGGGAGCAGTGACTGGGACCGTTGCCATCCCTACCCGTGCCCAAACCATGCTCGAGGCACCATTTTCCTTCGCCGTCGCAGTAGCTCAGAGTACCAGGAATCCTGCACGCACGCTCTGCTTCTCGTGGCAGTCGCGGTAGTTCAGAGTTTCAGTCAGGCATGGGACTCTGCTTCTCGTTGTAGTTGCAGCATTTCAGAGTTTCAGTCATGCATGCGACTCTGCTTCTCTGAACAAGAACGAGGCACACTCATCTGTTCCGTATTTCACAGCAGTACACGTAACCATGTAGCAAAAATCAGAAACTCGGGGAAGAAGCGGTTAGCAAGAACCTTAAGGTCGTTTACAAACAGCTGAAATGCTGAGTCAATAGATCATATGCTAGGTACTACGCTGTACACAAGAGTAGAATTACAAGAATAATCACATGACGTTGGTTACATGCTATCATGATGATGATGATGGTGTCGACGATGATCTGGTTTCCGCATTGCACTTTTCGATGATGATGACAGTTTGCTAACGAATGAAATTAGTCTTTATAATGCTCTGCTCTGTCCTTTGGCTCAGAAGTTCACAGCGACGGAATTGGAATGCAGCTTTAGTTGTAGTTGGGCCTTCTCAAGGGCACGTTCGGCTGGCTCGTGTTCCCGCTGTACTGCGCTCTCCCGAACGGGTCGCTGATCCCATCCTGCAGATGATATTAAGATTTAGCAGTTCAGTTTGCCGTGTCGAAAATATATAGGATGAAGAGAATGGTGGATCTTGTCAGTAGTAAAACACTGCATCTGCATCTTGTCAATAATATTTATAAAATGAAATGGACACCGAGTCAATACAACGTTTTTCAGAGAACACATGCAAAGAATTACTTTGATTATGGTAATGATAAGAAAATCAACAAGAATTCACATGCTCTTTCAGATTGTTGAATGAAAGGGGATGGTAACAGGGCTCTTGGGAAAAAAAACTTACAAGTTCCCATGCTTCAATGTTTCCTTGCTGGTTCTCTCGAAGAAGCTTGCACACTTTTTAAAGTTGATGGATCTGTTTGTGTGCTATGATCTAGGATTAGTGGCTTTGCCATTTCTGTTCCCCATGGTATAGGCTTCTAGAAGATGGCATTGGATGCCATTTTGGTATAGGCTTCTATATTGAATAATTTGAAATCCAACTCAAAAACTCAAATTTGAATGTTATTACAGAAACATGTCTGGCTCTTCCAAGCACGTGTCCGTGCCCGAAGCCGGTGCCGAGGAAGAGGGCTGGGAGGCCCACGCTGCAACCAGAAGTGAGCAAGAGGACGTTGATTGGGGGTCCTTGGAGGAAGAGGACCAGGATAAGAGCACCGATGGTGGTGGCACTGACCGCACGGCGGCTGGTGGTAGCGGCGACGCCGCCCCGACGACCGATAAGACGAATAAGAAGCCCCGGGCCCCAAGGAAGGATCGTAGGCCGCAAGTGCTCGCGAATGTCACCGATACAATCACCGAGGTCTCGCCGAGTGGCCTACCATTGGCGCCTCGATCTGTTACCTCAGGGTACGGCAAGCAGCTAGGGTGCATCGTGCGGGAAAGCATGTCGATCAACACGACTGACCTTAGACACGACGACAACAAGGCTTTGGTCGAAATCCTTCTGAAGAAGCTTCACCAGCGATACACGTTCCCGGAGCCGTTCAACAAAATGGTGGACTCTTTAGCCATCACGAAGATGAGCACCGCGTTGAGCAGCTGGAAATCCCGGGTGAAGAAGAAGATTGAAAAAGGTAAAAGCTGGGAGGAGATCAGTCGAAAAGACCCGACGCTTCAGAAAGAAGATTTCGAGATATTTAAGGAGTACTTGAACACCGAGGAGTGTAAAAAATGGACAAAATGGGGGCAGGATATGCGGGACCAAAACATAGGGCACCAACATCTCGGAAGCGGTGGTTACCAAGGAAAACAGCCTATTTGGGAGAAGGAGGACCGCGAGATGGAACGTCTCGGAAAAGATAACCCCTGGCACAAAATCACGGACTTACAAGTTAGGAACTTTGTCCGATCCCGGTACTTCTTAGACTGGAAGACGGGGGAATTCGTGACGAAAGACGAGGACGTGAAGGAATTTGAGAAACATTTGGTAAGGACACATATATCTCAAGTACATGTATATTGCATTGATCTAATAATTAGATAATGGGCTCACCTTAATTTCCTTTTGTCCGAAGGAGAGGGAGTTGCGGAAATCTGACTCGTCCGAAGGGTCGACGAGTCGGTGGGACACGCCTTTCAACAGAGCGACGAACGCATACAAGCAAAGGCCGTTGGATGCCCCGCCGACGTCAGCTGGCCGCATCTCCGGCTTTGGGCTAAACATGAAGGTAGCCGAGTACTACTCATCAGATGCCAAGTCAAAAAAGAAGAGGAAGACGACATCGACTAAGGATGATGAGGAGGTCGCGGAGCTGAAGAAGAAGATGGCGGCTCTAGAGAAGAAACTAGAGAGCAGAGAGGTGGACCCCGACAGGCTCAACCGATTAGTGGATGAGAGGCTCAAGGAAGTCATCCCCGCTGGGCTGATGGAGGGGCTAGCTTCCTGGAATGCGGGGGGTCAAATTGGACCGATCCATCTGCCCAGCTTCATCGGCAGCAACTCAAGCATGAACCAGCAAGTGCCGCCGCAACAGCTGACCCCCCAGACGCCGGCGCCACTCCTTCTGGTCACATCGCCGCCCCCTTCGGCAGCAATGCCGAAGAATGATGGGCAGGGCACCGTCGCCCTTGTCTCGACACCCGCCGAGCTAGACGCCATCACCAAGGTAACTAATTAGTTAATCGTGATCTAACTACGCATTCTCAAGATGACTGTCATCTCATGATGCCTGGTATGTTGCACAACAGGACGAACCTTGCGTACTCCTGCATCGTGTGGTGCCGGGCGGAGAGTTGGTGGATGTTGCTACCGGCACTATTATACAACCCATGCAACGCACTATGCACCACTCTCGAATGGACCAGAACGTGACGAAGGTGAAGTTGGCCAATGTAGTGCCGGAGTATCGCGACGTCCTCCCCCCTTTCAACCTCCAGGCTGCGACGAGGACAACTTGGTACTTGGAGAGTGCACGACTTGGGTGATGCAATGGCCGAAGAGCCAGATTCGTCTTGGGGGGGGGTCTTGTGATCAAGCGCAACACCGGCGCCACATCCCCTATGGCCCCGCAGAATAAGATCGTCCGGCCCATGAAGCAAAGAGCCCTTCAGACTGCACCCAAGGCCGCCGCCCCTCAGAAGGAAACAATACTCGTCGCCACCACCACCCAGAAGGAACCGGCGGTTGTTGCCACCACAACAAGGCACAAAGTGTTGTTGGGAAATATGCCGCAACGACCGCCCAAAAGATCATCAAAAGCAGTTGTGCCTCAACCGACGGCATCACAGCCGCCGGCATCACAGCCGCCGTCACCACCAAAGGACGTGGACAACCAGTTTGCTGGAGCCGCCGGTGTCGAAGACTATCATTACGATGACAATGTCGACATCAATGCCTACCTCAACACGGGCTACAGCCAAGATAGGTACATGCCTGATATGAATCGTGACGACGAAGCCTTCCGCAGTCACGACGATCAACCTAGACGTACTGAAGTCACGCAGCGTCTGACCTACCCGGAGGGTACAGTATTCAGCCCTGGCACACTGCATAAGACAATCGAAGGGTCGTCCCGAGCACCCGCACCCCCAGCTCCCTCACCCCCAGCTCCCGCAGCAGATCAAGCCACCGCCAGCAAGAAGATTAGGAAGAGACCTGCTAAAAAGGTCCAGCATACTAAGATCTTGGCCGACGCCGTGATACGACCCCCTAAGGATGGCTTGACCCGCTTGCATGAAGCTGGGAAACCGATACTGGGTCCGGACGAGATACATGGGGCAACTGGACCAATGCTCACATTGCAGAACATTATCGTGATGCTAGAGGGTCTCCTTCTTCAAGACAAGTGTCCAAATTACCCTGTGTTCACGGTCAAGGTGCCAGAGGGCCCGGACTTCGTCAACGAAGACCCCGCGGGACTGTTCTTCATAGCGTATGAGGATATCTTCAGTCTGTTTCACTCGAGACGGCTGGACTATAACTTGGTCCGCCTATACGCGCTCAATGCTCAGCTGCAGATCCAGCGAGAGTTCCCCGAGTAAGTCTCGCGATCGTCTTAGCTAATGTTTTTTTTCTAGGTTTCATCCATTGCTTATCCTCGATTCAATTGCATGTGTTGAGCAGGGACACATACTGCACACTCATCGTGCTTTGCCCACAATATTCACTTGCCCAATACTTCGACTCGTCGAATGTGACGAAGAGGAAAGACTACACCAGAATAAGGGGTGTTCTCGATGAGGCTATCAATGGCTACGCCCAAAATGGAGGCACATTCGAAAAGAAACAAGAATGTATCAGGCCGGCTACTGGCAAATACGGGTTCAGGCACGTGACCGATTTCCCCTGCATCAAGCAGCCGGCTTGGAGCACGAAAGAGGCCTTCTATGCCCTCCATCACCTCAAAGGGATTGTCCGCGATGCAAACAATTTGAATCATCCTTCTAGACTCCGAGACTGGTCCAACAAAATGGCGGGGGAAATCTCACAGGAAGATCTTATACAAGATTTTCATCGCATCAAAGTCAAGTTGTCGGAGATAATCATTGAAGATGTCAACAAAAAGGGAGGGCCCTTGCACCAACCCATAGGGTTATGCCAGAGGGATATCCAGGAACGCCTAGAGCGGCAGGCTGATCGTAGGTCGTGGATGACGAAGGAGCTATATAAGCCGTTTCCGGCGCCGCTCCAGTTGAGGTATCGTTGATCGAGGTGTGCGTAGCTAGCTACTATTAGTTTGTTTAACAAAATTTGCTTAACTTATATAAGCCTAGCTACTATATTAGTTTAGCTCTAAACTTAGGCATATCTAGCTACTATTAGTTTGCTCTAAACTTAGGCCTAGCTAGCTACTATTAGTTAGCTCTAAACTCCTAGCTAGCTACTATTAGTTTGCTCTAAATTAACTTAGGCCTAGCTAGCTTTATGTTTGTATATCTTTGATGTTTATTTTTTGTTTCCTTAGTTGTTTTTTGCATTATACTTACTAATATGCTTTGTGTCTATCTATATAGATGACGTACTACGTGGTGTTCGAGGGTCGGGTTCCAGGAGTCTATGACGAGTGGAAGGACTGCAAAGCACAGGTCGACAAGTTCAGCGGCAACTGCTATAAAGGATACAAGACTAGACACGAGGCGGTTGCGAAGTGGAGGGACCACCAGTCGAAACAGATGAACAAGATGAACAAGATGAACAAGATGGAGGCCTCCTACAAGCTACCGTTCTTGCTCACCATCGTCGCCGTGCTTGTAGTCTATTTCATCTTAGCTTAGGCATTTGTAACTTGACAACTCGAGTAACTATGTGGTGACAATTATTGTTCGATGATGTGTTTGACAACTCGAGTAACTATGTGATCACTTTGAGCCAAATTCGATACTTTGCACTATGTATCACTATTGTGATTAAGTAACTTTGTAAAATATCAGTAATATGTTATATGTTGTCAAATATCACTGCTGTGAATAATTCCTGTATAATTCCTGTATAATTCCTGTATATTCAAACTGTATACAGCAGAAACAATTTAAATTTCGAAATATAGCAGATGTTTCTGTGGCGCACCATTGGAGAATTCTGTGGCGCACCCAATTCTGTGGCGCACCGTTAATGGATGCGCCACAGAATCCTCCATTTCTGTGGCGCACGGGCTAGGTGCGCCACAGAATCCACTATTTCTGTGGCGCACGGGCTAGGTGCGCCACAGAATCCACTATTTCTGTGGCGCACGGGCTTGGTGCGCCACAGAAATTATTTTTGTGGCGTGTGTTCTGTGGCGCACCCCTGTGGCCCCAGGGTGCGCCACAGAATAGGATTTTGGTGCGCCACAGAAGAGGGTTTCCCTACTAGTGTCATATTGGATTTCATCCTAACATGTCCGTCTTAAATTCTGAAAAACATCAGAATATAGCCTCTCTTCATCATCCGCAAAAATATAGGCATCATACTCCACTTCAACAAGAACCCTTCTCCGAGTGCCCACACTTGCCGAGCCACCACGTCTAGTTGGTTTTGAACTGTTCTGGCTCGAGTTGGCAGTACGATGTGATGGACCTACCCGAGAAGATGAACCCGCCACCGTCTGTCCAACTGTCGGCACAACCACATCATTTTGCAGCTTCACATGAAAATTCTCTGCCTCATTATGCTTAGCAAACATGGTAGCAAGATCTTCATCATTACTAATTTGGATCCAATCTTTTCTCCCATCAAAGTATCTAAATTCCACTTCATCATGCAAACTCGAAGGATATGGGCTGCAAATTATCTCCCCAATTTGTCCGAAACTCCAATTACAATCCATTGGTACCGAATAACTGAAACCTCCTTGGAATTTCTTCTTATTGTCTGCCTCGACGATGTAGCTGTCCCTTCTAATGTTCACCAAGAAAGCAAACCGCAACTCCATCCTAAACCACGAAAAACAGTGACGCAATGAGCTGCAAATCAATGGCATCCCATGTAGAATCGACAATTCAAATCTCGGTACTTACCCAATGGGAACCCAATCGTAGACGCGGCGTGTCTCTGGACCCAGGTCGTCGCCGCTCTCCATTTCATTTCTATCCATTTCGTCGAGCAGGTGGCGGGCAGAGTGGTGGAACGAGCGCCGCACCAGCGGCGTCGCAGGATGGTGGCGGTGAAGCAGGTGGCCACGCGGAACGGCCGCGGCGGTTCAGTTGGTGCTGGAGGCGGCGCAACTGGGTACTGCTGGCTGCGACACAGGTGGGGGGAGATGGTGTTGGCTGAGGATCAGGTGGCGGTTGCGGCGGATCAGGTGGCGGTGGAGCAGGTGGTGGTGACTCCGCACGTGGTGGTGGTGTTGCAGGTGCTCGTGGGGCCGCAAGGGGTGGTGCGGCGGCGATAGCGGCAGCGCACGACGGCGGGTCGGGAGGCTCGGGTGTGGACAATTCAGCAAAGTCAACTCAATGGGCGGTCCCACCTGGAAGATCCGGACCCACTTCGCTAACGTCACTAGACGGAATCGACTTCAAACTCACCGTTTCGACATCTCCATAGTAGCTGCGCACGAGGTAAGTGCAAAACTGAGCACCATTCTGCGCTAGGGGTAAAACTGAGTAGTTGAAGTCCGCTGTGAGCAATTCGATAAATGACCCTTAGATCTTAGGTGCGCTGCCAAGGGCCTAGTCGCCACCTTGTAGTCCTAACTCCCACAGTATATGGACTGGGTCAGAGGACATTACACACAAATGCGCATGACATCACAATTTATATTTTCGGACAGAGGAAAATCGAGATCTACCTCAAGATCGTCGAGTATACGTCAGATAATACAATTTGGTACACAAAAAAAGATTAATGTTTTTCGAGTGTTATGGTGTTGGGACCAGAATATGCATATACATTATGTCTCCTGTGTGCTTCCATCCCGATGTACAAGTGTGACCCCTCCGGAAAAAAAAACACCATCTCAAAATATCTCGGTATATACGATAAGTAGTTTGTAGCTGAAGTACAAGTGGAATCACACGTGTATTTTATACAACCAATACACCATCCGCACGCGAACAAACTTACATAACCGTCACACACCCGTGTTTCATGCACCTAAGATGATACCTTCTCCAATCTCGGCCCTACCAAAATCTTAATCGTAGTTGTGGTTCCCGCATTTCATTTCCAGGTAACAAAATTAATTCACAAAGTAGTCTTCGTCACTGTTATTCCAAAGTAGCCTTCGTCAGGTGGACGGGTGGAGGTTTGGCGAGTAATCCCGTTTGTAAAATGTGGTGTGTGAGTGGGTTGCGTCCTGTGCGTCTGTGCCAGACGCGTTGTACTTGGCCTCGGCCTTTCTTCTATGAAACCGATACGTCTACTAGACGTATCTTTAAAAAAAATTAATTCACAAAGCAATGAAGTTAAGTACTCTAGCAAACTAAGCAAGTTAAGGGTCACGAGTAGTAGCTCACCAATTAGTACAACAGTGGCAGGTACCGTAGACATGGGAAACGAGGGTACAAGTGCACGGCTCATGGTTGTCATATTTTCCACATCCTGCTTCTTCCACCGCCGGCGACCACAAACCGCCACCAATGTGGTATTGTCCAATATAGTCATCACGGGCGGGACATGTACGCACGATGGTGTCCCCAGAGATGGTAGAGACCGCTCTGAAACTCCTCCCGATGTTAATCACGAGAGAATTTCCTCCGATGCTTGTAAGCGGGATGACCCTTCCGGACATCAGATCTGACACTCTGTAGACTACCATCCGCGTGGAATATGGACAATCTCTAGACCCCGTGAGCACTATCTCCGAGTCACATTCTACAAGTTGGATTGGTTTAAAGATCTTGCGGGCGGGACATACGCCGATCACATTGGGTGCCAGAAATGAAGAAAATTTGGTGCCCTCCCTCGCCCCATGCTCATGTCGAGGCGGGTCGAGCTGGAGTATCTTATATCCATCGATCGACGGCTGCAAACTGTAGATTTTTCCCTGGCATGAAATATCCCTCCCGTTTTCGTGGAAGGTAAAGTACCTCCAGTCCGATAAACTCCAACAGTCGTCCCTGGTGCTAGCATAAACGACGTGGCAAAACTTTAAGCCGGCAATCATGACGGTTGCGACTCCGTCGGCGCTTACACTCAAGGAGTCGGTCGTGTCGTCAAACATATAACCATCATGGTATTTGAACTCGGCTCGCCACTTTGTGATGAGAGTTGTGAGTGGCGGGAGGTCCGCGACGTCTCCTGTGAAGGGATGGAGGATTTTCATGGTGGCCCCTCCGCGCCGATGCACGAGAAGGAGGCCTTCGGCCGAGGTGAGGACGACGTTCTCCCAAAGACGCGGTAGCCAAGGGTTGACGTAGGCTCCGGTGGATAGGTTGAGGAAGTGTGTCGCGCTGTAGTCATGACCACGTTCACGGTGCGGCCTGTGGCGCTGCGGCAGCAGCATCCACCGGCGAGGGTGGAAGCGGGCGTCCGTGATGCCTCGGCCGCGAGGGCACACGGTGCTGGATCGCCAGTGCTTGCAGACGGCACGGAAGCGGATGTAGTCCACCAGGTCCACGGCCAGCACGGCCCAGCCGAGCAGGCCGACGATATCTTCGTCGTCAGCGGAGTCGCCGGTGGCGGAGGATGCAGCGGCGGAAGGACGGTCAAGACTCGCCGCCTGCGCCTTTTTCTTTCCTTTGGAGAACCAACGTGGTCTGGCGATCACGAGTCACCACTCGTTTTTTTTTTTTTTTTGATAAAAACCCTCGCACTTTATTAATCAACCAGCAAATTTACAGGTACAGATAATGTATCATGAGGAAAGCCTAACCAAACATGCCTTCCTAACTCCAGATTAAGACCAAATTTTGCAAGATTATGAGCTTCCACATTTGAAGATCTTCTCTCATGCACCATTCCACAGTAATCAAAAGATCTTATTCTCCTCTGAATCTCTTTAGTAACCGAGCCAAAAACACCCAGGCTATTACTGTTAATTGCTTCCACAACATTTTTGCAATCCGATGCAAGAAGACAATTTGGTAAACTTAAATCCATTGAAAGAGAGATTCCTTCCCGGCATGCCAGTGCCTCAAAAATTCCAGGGTCCGTAACGCCATCAATCACAATTATAGAGGAACCAAGATAAAGTCCAAAAGAATCCCTACAAATAGCCGCAGCAGAGCATCTCCTACGTTGACGATTCACAACACCATCAACATTGATCTTTGCCAAACCCATCGGAGGAGGAATCCAACTTCGAGCAACAGGATGATGAGTCGTGGATACCATTGGTGGACACGTCTTAGCATCATCATAATCATGTATATACCTCCCAATAAAACCATGAATTGAAATAGGGCTTTGATAGATATCCTCATGGATTGCCTTCCTTCTTGCAGACCAAATAGCCCATAGTGTGACCACCACCCGAATAAAATCCGCTTGCTGCAGGGAATCATTAAGAATAAACAGCCACTTCCTAGCATTGCTCTCCCCACAATTTTGGATCTTGTCAAATAACTCATCCTCCTCAAGGGCCCAAACACTCCTAGACATAGGGCAATCAATAAGAGAGTGCCTCCAGGAGTCAGCTTCTCCACACAAAGAGCACCCATTATTAACAGCCATATTACGATTATGCAAAACATCAGAAGATGGCAGGGAGTGTTTGGATAATCTCCACAGAAAAAATCTAATTTTAGGTGGAACCTTTAGCTTCCATAATGACTGCCACGATTTTTCCTCAATAACTGAATTAGATGGGCCACCGTGGATCACTTGCTGATTGCTTTCAGACACAAGCATACGGTATGCATATCTAACCGAAAAAATACCAGACTTCTCATGCATCCACCCCCAAAAATCCGACATAGGGCAAGTGCATAGAGGAATTGATTGAATCATCACAGCATCCATTGGAAGGAAAAATTGGTTGATAATATCTCTGCGCCATCTCGCCTCGGAATGATCAATCAATTCATTTACAAGGATAGGAGGGTTTACCTTCAATGATAAGAGGGGTTTAGGCATAGTAACGCAAGGCAACCAATTGTCCTTCCAAATTTCGGTGGAAGCCCCATCACCAATTCTCCGAATAAGCCCTCTCTTAAGCACACCTAGGCCATCACAAATAGCCCTCCAAACCTGAG
The DNA here is from genome assembly GCA_028641055.1 of Alopecurus myosuroides. Taxonomy (NCBI): domain Eukaryota; kingdom Viridiplantae; phylum Streptophyta; class Magnoliopsida; order Poales; family Poaceae; genus Alopecurus; species Alopecurus myosuroides. The sequence goes on along the minus strand of CM054059.1, from coordinate 27,289,788 downwards.
ACGGGTGAGAGCCCAATGATGCCTCCAGAAAACCAGTGGAAGGAAAATATACCGCCTTTAATATTCTGGCACTTAAAGAATTAGGATCCTGCACAATTCTCCAAGCCTGGCGAGCAAGTAGAGAAAGATTGAATAACTCCATATCACGAAAACCAAGTCCTCCCATATATTTTGGCCGTGTCATGGCCTCCCAAGACACCCAATGAACCTTCCGTTTTCCACGAGTACTGCCCCACCAAAATTGTCTAACAACCGAATTTAAGTGCTCACAGAAACCTTTAGGCAAACGGAAACAAGACATAATGCATACCGGAAAAGATTGAGCAATAGATTTAATGAGAACCTCCTTGCCAGCTGTAGATAATATTTTTTCCAGCCACCCTTTCACCTTGCTCCATAGTCTATCTTTCAAAAATTTGAAAGTACCACTCCGCGATTGGCCCACCTCCGTAGGCATCCCAAGATATCTCTCTGATAGTGACTCGTTATGTACTTGGAGCACATTTTTTATCCCTGCCTTCAAGTGATCCGGGCAATGCTTGCTGAAATGAATAGAGGATTTGTCCTCATTTACTCTCTGCCCCGAAGCCGCACAATAAGTTTCCAGCAATTTCGATAACTCTTCCGCCCCTTGAACACTTGACTTAAAAAACAGCAGGCTATCATCCGCGAATAGGAGGTGATTCACCGACGGAGCCGATGGAGCCACCTTAATCCCATCCAAACAAGATGACGGTAAACGAAACTTTAAGAGGCACGAAAGGCCCTCTGCTGCTAATAAGAAAAGGTAGGGTGAAATTGGATCCCCCTGCCGAATACCTCTTGATGGCTTAAACCTCTCGACTTTTTTCCCATTAAAAGAGACCGATAACGAAACCGATCTCACCATACCCATGATTGTGGCCACCCAATTATGATCAAAACCGAGTTTTATCATCATAGCTTCCAAGTAACACCACTCAACCCTGTCATAGGCCTTCATCATGTCAAGTTTAAGAGCACATGTGCTATTTACCTTCGCTTTGCTTCTCTTCATGAAATGAATACATTCATAAGCCGCAATTATATTATCAGTTATCAATCGCCCCGGAACAAAAGTTGATTGCTCCTCAGATATGATTTCCGGAAGGATTTTTTCAGTCTATTTGAGATTACTTTCGAAGCAATTTTATAAAGCACATTGCAAAGACTGATCGGACGAAACTGAGAGAGGGAAGTTGGACTTTGTACCTTCGGGATGAGAACTAGAATCGTGTGATTTATCGACTCCGCACTTTCTTCCCCCTTAATAATCCTCAAAACCGTTCTAGTCACATCCGACCCACAAACATCCCAATGACGCTGAAAAAAATGAGCCGGGAAACCATCGGGGCCTGGTGATTTTGTGGGGAACATTTGGAATAATGCCTCTTTGATCTCAACTTCTCTATAGGGTGCTGTCAGCAACTCATTCATCTCCTGCGTAACCTTCTGTGGGACATGAGATAAAACCTCCTCCATATCAACAACCCCTTCCGAGCAGAACAGGTTACTGTAAAAATTGGAAGCAAGGTCCTCCATCTCCTCCACTACTTCGCTCATCTGTCCATCTTCTCTCATCAGCATCTTAACACAGTTCTTTCTTCTCCGCATAGAGGCCCTAAGGTGGAAAAATTTTGTGTTTTTGTCACCTGATTTCAACCGCTCCACCCGAGATCTCTGCCTCCACATTACCTCCTCTCTTCTATAAAGCTCAAGCAGATTTTCCTTCAACTTGAGTTCCACATGGTTCGGTCCACTTCTATTAGGAGAGTTCTGTAAAACAGAAAGCTGAGCTTTTAGCTTTTTAATTTCCAATTGAACGTTACCAAAAGTACTTTTATTCCATAAATCAAGGTCCTCCGCAAGACCACTTAATTTCCTGCTAATATCCATAACCGACACGCTAGGATCACCTGCCCAAGCATTAGCCACTTTGGCCTTCAGATCGGGATGATCTTCCCACATCAACTCATATCGAAAAGGCTTCCTGTGAGTTATATCACTCGGTGTCTCCTCAAACTTCAGCAAAATTGGTGAATGGTCCGATGAAGCTGCTGTCAAGTGAGAAAGAGAAGACATCGGAAATTGAGAGCACCACTCCGCAGAACCTAATGCCCTGTCAAGTCTCACACGGGTATAGGATCCTCCAACCACTCGTTTCTCAAACGTCCAGAACCTCCCATTAAAGCCAAGATCCAACAGCCCACAAATATCAACCATGTCTCTGAAACCCTGTATCTGGTTGTTTGATCGCTGCCCAATCCCTTCATACTCCGAATGGCGCAACACCTCGTTGAAGTCCCCAACGCAAAGACATGGCAGATTGCTGTTGGTACTAATATTTTTGAGAGTGTCCCAAGTCTTATGCCTTTCATTTGTTTGCGCTTCTCCATAAACACACGTCAATCTCCAAGGTGCCAAATCTGCTTCAACCACTTTCATATCAATATGATAGCAAGAATAACCAATAACATCGATATTTATTCCATTGTTCCATAACACACCGATACCACCACTTCTGCCAACACTATCAGTAGCAAAACTATGATCTAAACCGATTCTTCTAGCAAGACCCTCTGTTCTACTTCTACTAATCTGAGTTTCTAAAATACAAAAAAAAACTTAGGGGCAAATTTATTTGCGAGATCCCGGATCTCGTGAACTGTCGTGTCGTTGCCCGCTCCACGACAGTTAAAGCTAATGAGACTCATTGCTCCCGGCGGCACCCCCTTGGAGGTCCGCCGATTTCTTCCCATTGTTCACTTCATCACCACTGTTTTCTCCCATCTTCACCCTTTTTGGATCTCTCTTCGGGGGAGGGCTGGGAGGAACCGAACCCTTGTTAGAAACCTCAAACTGAGAGAGCACATTGCCCACCTGGCTAGCCGAGGAGCCACCAGGTGGTATTGCAGCCCTTTTTCGGTTCCCATCATCATCTGGATCAACATCCCTTTGAGGCATGTCTTGATCATCTATCTCATCATCTTCACCTACATTATAGGCGCTTCTTCTACCCCCAAAACCTCCACGGCCACGGCATCTTCCCCCTTGGCTTCCTCTCGTCCAAGCTGGTCTCCCAGACTCTCTGATACTCCATGAGGCTCTGAGATCTTTAAACACCAATGCCGATGGTGGATGAAGACCATTACCATGTTCCTTGAAGACATGCCCTAACATACCGCACACAGCACACCAGTCTGGCAATTTTTCAAATTTAACCAGGAAAATTTCACACTTGCCCGCCCTGCTGATTGAGACATGGTTGCGTAGCGGCTTACGAACATCCAGTTTAACTTTCACCCGAACAAAATTCCCCGCAAAATCCATGGAGGTAGGTTCAGATGCAATGAAACCACCCACTTTCGAAGCCAAGGCTTTCACCATCGGAAGTTATCCGTCCGGGAGGTCGTGGATTTGGATCCAAATATTGATGGTTGTCAGCTCTATCTTCGATGGTTTCGTGAAACCATCATAAGGTCCCAACAGAACCGGATTTCCTCTGAAGTTCCACGGGCCGCCGTCCATCACTTTCTCCCAATCACCTAGACAATTGAATTGGATTGTGTAGAGATTGCCCTCGAGCGTTCGGATGCGAACCTGCTGTGCCAAATCCCAAGCCGTGGTCATGTTTTTCTTAAACCAAAACTCACTGTATTCTTTCTCAGTATGAACCTTGGCAATGGCGAGCCATCTGACCACCTCTTCCGGCCTGTCCACCACTTCCTCGAAGACGACATCATCAAGATCCGTTTCCTCAATCCCCAGTTGCTCTATCATCGACTCAAGCTCACTGCCTCTACTGCTCGTTGACGATCCTGCTTCCATGCCCTCGATCATCGTGAAGAACCCTAACCCTAAATGAGGAGAGAACCGAGAGACGAACAGAACCCAAGGCTAGGTAGCGGGACAAGGCCCACCCCTTAGTCAGCCCGAAGATCCACCGCCTGGCCTCTCGTCGGGGTCGGGGAAGAAGACTCAACAGCTGCCTCGAATCTCCTCGAGTCGCCGAGAGAAGGAAACCCTAACCGTGAGGGAAAAACTTAGGTCTCGTGTATAGAAATGCCAGAAGTCGACTCGAAAACGGATTAACCGGGACGGGCCCAGAGAGGCATAACTCGGCCCATCGTTAGGCGGAGGCTTGTTGTACCTTTGCTCGAGGCGCCTGCCACTATAAAAAAAAGTTTGTACTAAACAATACTTTAATGGAACTTATTATGATCGACAATCGCATCACTCTGTATCACCTCATCTGTTAGATGAGCAAGCAATCTATTTGTCCCAATCAACCAAATAATTAAAGTCAATTCTTGCTGTCGCAATTTTCCGGGAATCCTTGGGGTAACTCTTGTGTCACCCATGGCCCACCCCATGTATGCACCCCAAGAAATAACGTGAATAAGTATTGAATTAACGATTACACAAATTAAAATCACTTCAAAGGGTAGGAATAAATTTGGAAACATAAATAAACAATCCCATGAAAAATAAAGTACCAAGACAATGTATCAACCTTTCAGGCAAGGTATTCAATAAGTATTTGAAGAAATATATATGCATGAGATGGATCATGGACGATTTATATTTATATTATATCTCTAAAAATATGTACGATAAAATAGAAGTTTGCAAGGCACAAATGGTAAGCTATCTCGCCACCGATTTGGTATTGTCCAATATAGTTATGACGCGGGACACGTACATACCCCGGTGTTGCCAAATATGGTAGTCACTGCCTCCAATGCATGTAAGCTGGATGACCCTTCCTAACATAAGATCTGACACTGTGTAGCACTACAACACGGTAGATGTTTACGGGAACTTTTAACTGCCCTGGTTGATTGCGTCTCTAAAAGGTATTAATGGCATTTTTCCAAAGTGTCACTAAAAGTCTATCTATAGAGACACTTTTAAAATTGCCACTAATACTTTTAGTGACACTTTACTAAACTGCCACTAAAATTATTAGAGGCAATTTGGCAAAGTACCACCTATTCAATTAGTGAAACTTTTGCAAAGTGCCCCCGATTCAATTAGCGGTACTTTAGCAAAGTGCCCCCAATTCAATTAGTGGCACTCTAGCAAAGTGCCCCCAATTGAATCAGTGACACTTTGTCAAAGTGCCCATAATTCAACTAGTGGCACTTTGAGAAAATTATCCAAAATCATATATGACACCAAAATCTCAACGTGACAAATGATTTGGAATCACATATTTATATCATAATTTACAACCATGTTTTATCGCAGGTACAAGAAACTATTACAATAACACCCACTGGTAGAAAAAAGGCCTTCCATACGCCCCCATTAGTCCCCAAACTTCGCGCCCCGTGACTAAAGGGGTTTTAGTCCCGGGCCGGGAGAAGACCCGCGACAGAAGGTCATGCGTCGTGGGTTGGGAAGCGCGTGGAGGCGACGCCACCCGCGACTAATGATCCAGTCCGCTGGCCTTCCTGCCTTTAGTCCCGGTTGGCCTGGCCACCCGGGACTAAAGATACAAACTCCTCGACTCCCGCGTGGCGGTTTTATTTCGCGAGCGAGAGGCAGAAGGGCGCCATTGCTACAATGCGCACCCGAGTCTCTGTTTCTTCTTCTCTTCTCTTCTCTTCCTCTCTTCGATCTTCCTCCACCAAGCACCCATGGATGAAGTTTGGATGACTGTCTGTGTGGCCACACCATGCGGCAAGAGTCTCGATGTGGCCTACACCAATAATTGCGAGAGGCTCCCCTTTCTTCTTGAGCATTTCGGCTATCTCTATGAACAAGCCGATGAACACCATAGGTTCTTCGGGCTTGATCTAGAGTATACGGCGGATCAACGGGATCTTGCCGTCATCCAGATTGCGCTCAAGGAGTTCGTTTTGGTCTTTGAATGGTCAAGGTAACGCATACGTATAATCTTGCTTTTTCGATTTGTTTGTTGCATCTGAAGAATACATGTGTTGCAACATATCTAACACGTTCTATTTTTGTTGTTGCAGTAGTTCAAAGGATTCTACGGCCCTTGTTGATTTTCTTGTCAACAAGGGGTACGACTTCTGCAGTGTTGACATCACTCAAGACCGGCAGAAGTTGATGCGATTGGGTATTGTGATTGTCGAATCTCTGACTCCACAAATCCCTTAGGTGACCCTATCGGGTTTCGACTAGGAGAAGTCATGAGCGCTGGTGAAATCGTCGGCTAGACAGGGGGCGAGATTTACCCAGGTTCGGGGCCCTCGAAGAGGTAAAAACCCTTACTCCTGCCTTCTGTCGATCTGTATTAGATGATTAGATCGGTTACAGGTTGCTCGAATCGAGAGTAGATCTCGGGTTTCAAGGCTTTTTGGTCGTGCGGTACTACTTGGTCCTCTCCTAGGGGGGCTCTCCTGGCCTTATATAGATGGCCAGGTCTGGAGTTCTACCCGGAGAGGACTCCAACCCTAGTCAGGTCGGTTACATGTTTTCTAACTTAACCCGCAAGTTTAGTGCAAGTGGGCTTTATGCGGGCCTTCTAGAGTACTCCGAAGCCGCCTCTTCTTGGGCTTTGTCCCTGGGCCTGAGAGGGGGTGTCCTTACCCGCAGGGTCCAGGATCCATATCTTCGTCAGTAGCCCCCGAGCGTTTGCTCGATTGGGATTTTTCCAGTCGAGTAGACGGTCAAACCTTACTTGATCTTTTCTGGAGGTCCAGCTCGACAGTTTAAAGGGTGCGTTCCCTGTATCATAAGTCATCGTGCCCGAGTATTGAGCAAAATAAGTGCCTGTTTGTACGGCTTTTTTCACAGAAGGATGTGGCTCAGTAGCTTGGCTCTCCCGAGAGATCAGGGCCAATTAATTGCAACTTGGGCAAAAACATTCCTGGCCTACACAGATTCGAGACCTCCGACTCGAACCCGATGAGGTGATCGTTGCGACTGGGCCGTTGTGGACTTATCAAATCGAACTTAACCTATGGGGGTACCTGGCGCGTCCGCTAGGATTTTTCTTCGTGTTGTTGACACGGAATTACACCGGAGGACGCAGCTTTCGAGTGCGATTCCAGGCCCAAAAGAGAGATCTTTTCGGGTCTTACCTACATATTCGAAGAATATGGCATCCGGATGTGCCTAGTCGGCTGAACAATCCAGGTTTTTATGATGTAAATTTATCATGTGTAAGAGAGGTAGGTTCTTCCTACCCGATCGATTTTTTGAGTTCTATACGAAAGAAATTTCGTGCTGGGAGGAAAGCTAAGCCCATATGAAAGAGTTTTCATGTTCGGGATGCTGTGCCCATACGAGTTTTCGTGTATAGGGTATTTTTCTCTTGTTCGAAGAGGTTTTGCTTCATGAATTGTTCTTGGAAAAGTTGCTTTTATCCGAAGGAATTGATATTCGTACGAAGATACTTTCGCGTTTGAACTTCCAATCGAAAAGATCTTGGTTTTGAATGACGAATGCCATGACGTCATGGCGCACTCCTCTTCTCCCGATGGGACGTGACGGAGTGGCAGCAGATGGTGGCCCACCTGGTCAGCTTTTTGACCGGGAAACGAGACGTCGTTTCCGGTTTTTACGCGAGATGTGCAGTAAATGCGCACGATCTTCTGTTAAGATCGTGGCACGAAACAGCGTTGGCTGCCGCTTCGTTTCATCTTCACGCGTGGCAGCCATGATAAGCGCCACGTAGCGCATCGTACGGCTGAGATCGACTTGCTCCGTGTATAAGTACGGGTGTTAGCGCTACGGTAAAACTTTCCCAGCTCTCTGTCTTCATCTTCTTCCTCGCGCCCACCTTCGTCTTCCTCGCGCTCGAGCTCGTGCTGCAAACAATGGCTGGCGGAAAGAGACGCGGTGCTGCCCGGCTCTGCCTCCGGTGAACCTTCTGCGCAACTCGCGCCCCGCGCCGGCGACTGGCGCTCCCCCAACACCACCGCGAAAAGCATCAAGGAGATGCAGCGGGAAGGGTTGCTGCCGGCGGAGATGGAGAAGCGAGTCCGTCTCGGAAAAAAGGAAGAGGTACCCAATCCTCAATCGAACGAGCGCGTGGTCTTTGTGGACCACGTGACTCGGGGCCTTTCCTTTCCTCTTCATCCCTTCTTCCTCGGGTTGCTGTGTGTCTATGGCATACAGCTTCACGATCTTCCCCCGAACACGGTGCAACACATTTCGTGCTTCATCGTGTTCTGCCAATGCTATCTCGGCCTTCGCCCGCACTGGGCGCTTTGGAAGACGCTCTTCAAAGTCCGGATCTTCCGCGAGAGATCGCGGGTGGAGTCCGAGCTCGGCGAACCGCTTCGTACGGGCGGCTTTGGGATCCAAGCTCGACAAGAAGGCAGCTACTTCAACATGCATTTTGTCGACTCCGCTCAAAGCTGGCGGAAGAGGTGGTTCTACATCATCGACAACAGCTCGGGTGGGATTGTGGAGTTCCACCCGTTCGCCGTTCTGACAAGGCGAAAGTCCTGGGGGCACAAGATGTCAGCCGAGGAGACTCAGACTGTCGCGCCCTTACTCGCAAGAGTAGCTGCTCTTCGGGATCAGACTGCGGGATTCGTGCTCAACAGGATGCATCTGGCGAGCATCTTTTTGAAGCGCAGGATCCAGCCACTCCAACAAAGGCCCTCCGCTATGTGGGAGTATCAAGGCTCAGAGGACCCCAGCCGAGTAAGCCGCGAGGAGCTTTCGAATGTAGAATTCGAGAAGAAAATCGCGGGTATCACTCGACTGAAGGTGGGGGAGAAATTCCCCGATTGTTCAGTTGAGGCCTTTGCCGCTTCAGATCCTCCCCCAACCGAGGTTAGTTTCTTCCTTCTCGTCTTTGAGTTGTTCTCTTTTTGTTCTGAGTCCTGGTCGATAAGATTTTTCTCGTCTTCTTCTTGTCTTTGTAGAGCCTAGCAATGGCGGACTGCTACCCGCCAGCTGCGGGGGAGGCCGCCTCAGAGCAAGTGTCGAGTCATCAAGACGGCGCGATTGACACCAGTGTCGCCAACGCCTCTTCGAGTTCAGAACACGATTCTTCGGATGATGTTGAGGACTCGAATGGCGCCCCTACGAAACGTCGTCGGGTAGATGAGGACGAAGCTACTTCCAAAGATAAATCCTTGGAAGCATCGCCCAGTCGAGCCCCTATCCATGCGACTCCACTTCGCTCCCTTGCTCCTTCACCTTCGTTCCCAATGATGACGCCCGCTTGGAACGCGGACTTGCTGGATGACGACGACGAGGATGACGAGTAAGTGATTTTTCTTTATTCTTGGTCGAACATTTTCCGTGCCTCAATATTGATGTTTTCTATCTTTCGCTGCAGACTGCAAACGATCAGTCCTCGCAGGTACGCCGCTGCCGTTCCTCCCGAAAAGAGGAATAAGGCAAAGGATGCGGGTGAAACTTCCACCGCGGGCACCGTCCAAAATTCTCCCAGAGCAGCCCCCAAAGCTGCGACTGTGAAACGTGAAGCCCCCAGCTTTGCCGCCAGGACTTCAGCTTCTAAAGAAGTGACGGACAGTTCCACGGATCCGCTCTCTCGCGCCACCGGCCAGGTAGACCTTGTCTTCTATCTTCAAGTTTTTATCGGGTGCACGACAGTGCTCCCGATGGGAGTAGCCCCCGAGGCTGTAGTCGATCGCATGCGATCGACCACAGGCTCCAAGTCTGGTTTAATTCTTCTTCATGATTTCATTTTTATCGGGTGCACGACAGTGCTCCCGATGGGAGTAGCCCCCGAGGCTGTAGTCGATTGTAAATAATCGGGTACAGACTCCAGTTTAATCCTTTTAATTCTTCCGTCTTCGTGCTTTTGCACTCGCTTATTGATTCTCTTGTGGCGATTGGTCGCCGCGTCGTTCTCGCCGAGTTGGATTGCGAGTCACTTCGAGCTGACCGTAACCGACTCCAATCTGAAAACGACCTTCTCAAGGGTAAGCTTTATCATCTCCCTGTCTCCAGTATTCCGTACATTCTTGAGTTTTGATGAGCATTTCTTTGCAGCTCGACTTGAATCTGCGGAATCCGAAAATGTCAAATTCTCCGAGCAGGTAATTGCTCGGGAGGCTGACCTGACGGCCACTCGACAAGAGCTGGAGGCTTTCCGCATGCAATCGGAAGATTTTAGTAGGCAGCTTGCGGATGCGCGGAAGGCCTTGAAGGAGTTAGAGGAAGCTGGCAGTAAGGCCGATAACAACGTTGTCGGGTTCCTCCGTCCCCTTGCTGAGCGTTTCGCGGGTAAGCGTGTTTGGACTTTTGCGACTTTGATCCTTCATTCTGCTGAGCTTTGCTAAGTATTATTTTCTTCTTTTGTAGGTCTTCTGGATGTTCCTCTAGAGATCCCTGGGCTCGAGCGGGTGGATGTGGTAACCGACACACTTGCCCAGCTTAAAAGACACGCTGATGGAGTTTTCTCCTTGATTAGTGATGCTACTCAAGTGCTGGGGCAACTGCACGGTCGCCTCATCGCCAACGCCACTTCTGCACCCGCGCTGGACGATCTGTTGAAGGTCTTCTCAGAAGGCAAACTTCTGGATGCCTTCGCGGTCGCTCAGTCGGAGTCTGGTGCGAAGACCACGATCCAATTCGCTTTGGCGCATGGAGTCGAAGGTTTGGAGGAGGCCTACTCATCTCTTCCAGTCGACCCCTCCACGGGCAAAAAGGTACGGCTCTCTCGTTTTGGCGAGCAAGCCGCTATTCTTGCTCGGAAGCTGTCTGAGATTTTTGCTCGACTGCGCGGAGGGGCGACTGCCGCTAGCGGGAGCACCAATGTAGCCTCGTAGTTTTTCATTTTTCTTCTTGAATGTAATGAACCTTGGGATGTATTCCCGTACCTTTGTTGTCTTTAACTGAAGAATTCGTCTTGCAATTCATTCCCCTTGTTTGTGCGTTGTCTCCCGATGGGAGTAGCCCCCGAGCGTTTGTCAGATATGCGACTAGAAATGACTCGAGTAGGGCATCTTACTTCTTTCGTTGTATTCTTCCAGGCTACTGGGTTTGCCGTGGAAACTTCAGGTGGACGTGGTAATCCAGTCAATCCACTTGTGGCCGCTGTTGGCACTTTTGCGGGCCTTCGTGATAAGGTCCAGGAGGGTGAGCGCAAGCTAAAAGCTATGCGCTAGATAGCCGATGTGGCGAAGTTCAAGCAGAAATTGGCGGCTGAACGCGAACAATTTCTGATGGATGAGTTGGCTGTAGTTGCAAGGGACTTGCTTTGTAAGTAGTGCAGCCCCCGTGCCTGTTTCTTCCTCGTTTCCTTATCTGACTGAGTGTGTTTTTGCTCTTCAGTCGTTAATCCGGATGACAGGGAAGAAAAGTAGTGGGTAGAAAATCACATCCTTCAAGAGGCTAGTAGCTCAAAACCTCATGCAAATAATTTTTGGTCTGATCGCAGTCGGGGTTTTGTGATGGCCACCTTGAAATTCCGAGTCCTCCAGGCGAGAATTCTCGTGAGTTCTTTTCACGAGGTCTTGGTTGCGATGAACGCTGCATTTTACCCACTCGAAAAAGGTCCCGAAGACTGGAGCTATCTTCTCAGGTTGTTTGGACGTGAAGGAGAAGTTCGCGCGTGTGTGCGCAATCAGATGACGTGTGGCGCGGTTGTAGCTCTCTCTTTTGTCCGTATATGGCATCCTGAGATAGACGTTAACTCCGTTGCTCGGCGCCCAGATTATGCAATCGAGGATATCTCGCCGTACCATGATGCTGTACGTCCTGCAGCGGAGATAATTATCCGATTGACCTCTGAAGAGGTGGATAGAGTTTTGGCGACTGAGAATGCTCAGCGCTTTGATTGATTGTCGGGTGTAAATATCCTGTAATCTGTTTATAGTTTGCAAGAACTGTTGTAAGGTGTACAACCTTGTTTGTATGATGTTTTTCTCTAATGCTTAGTTGTAGGCGTAGCCCCCGTGTGTTTTATGGGGTGTGTACCTGTAACTTTTAGCATGTAAAGAACGAGAAGCTTCGAGTGAATATGATGAAGGAATCATGTCTTTATTGCAATGACTGAGAAGCCATGTATTCGAGCTACAGGACTGGCTAGTATAGCCTTATTTTTGTTGTGATAACAAGTAAACCTATGGGTAAAATTTGCGGAGGTGTGCAATGTTCCACGGATTGGAGTAGATCCCTCCGGTCGCCGGATTCTTTAGCCTGTAGGCTCCACCTGGGATGACTTCGTGTATGATGAAGGGTCCTTCCCAAGGTGGTTCGAGCTTGTGTCCTTCCTTCTGTTCGAGCCGCAGTACTAGGTCCCCAACCGCGAATGCTCTGTGGCGTATTCGGCGACTATGATAGTTGCGCAAGGATTGCTGATATACCGCGGATCTTGCTAGTGCGATGTCACGCATTTCGTCGAGTGCATCCATATCATCTGCGAGCGCCCTGTTGGAGGTTTCTTCGCTGTACGCTACAACTCGTGGGGCGCTGAATCGAATATCCTCGGGAAGGACTGCTTCTGCCCCGTATACCATGAAGAATGGCGTGTACTTCGTTGATCGATTAGGAGTTGTGCGGAGGCTCCAGAGTACGGAGGGTAGCTCTTCCGCCCAATGTCCTGCAGCGGGGTGTAGGCGATCGAGTAGTCACTTCTTGATGCCAGCCGAAACTAAGCCGTTGGATCTTTCGACTTGTCCGTTCGTTTGCGGGTGAGCGACTGAGGCAAACTTGAAATTGATGCCTTTTTCCTCGCAGAACTGTTGTGTTTCCTTTGCTGTGAAGTTTGTACCATTGTCTGTAATGATGTCATGTGGCACACCAAATCTGCATACAATGGAGTCGAGAAACTTGACGGCGCATCGGGCGCTAGCCGAAGTTACTGGCATAGCCTCGATCCATTTGGTAAACTTGTCGACTGCGACCAACAAGTGTGTGTATCCACCTGGTGTGGACTTGCGTAGTGGTCCAACCATGTCTAGCCCCCATTGTGCAAAGGGCCAGGCTATTGGTATCATGTGTAATTCCGTAGCAGGTGCGTGTGGCCTTGGTGTGAATCGCTGGCAGGCGTCGCATCGTTCGACCAGGATTTTTGCATCGTTGGCTGCTGTTAGCCAGTAAAATCCTGCTCGGAAAGCTTTTCCCATTATTGTTTTCCAGCTAGCGTGATGTCCGCAATCTCCTTGGTGTATGTCCTGGAGCAATTCCTTGCCATCTTCGGGTGCGATGCAGCGCTGAAGTATTCCCGAGATACTTTGCTTGTATAATTCTCCATTGACTACTCGAAAGGACTTGCTACGCCTGATTATCTGTCGAGCCTCACGTGGATCGGCCGGGAGCTGTCTGTTGAGCAGGTAGTCGAGATATTTCTGCGTCCAGACTGGCTCGACCAGGAAAACCTGTCGTGATATATTATGAATAAGCTCGATAAGCGCGACCTGCGGGCTGACCTCTGTTTCTGGCGCTGCTGCAGCTTTCTTCACTTTGACCGATCGCTTGATCATCCGTTCGAAGTATATTCCTGGCGGTGTGGGTGTATTCGTGGAACCCATGTTTTCCAATCTATCTGCTTCTTCGTTGCTAGATATTGCAATGTGCTTTAGCTCGCAACCTTTAAAGCTTCCTTCGAGTAGATTGTACATGTCACGATATGCGACCACGTTTTCAGCAATGGCGTCGCGTTCTTTCATCGTCTGCTGCACTATGAGATTGGAATCACCGTAGATCATTAATCGGGTAGCTCCACAGGCCATTGCCATCTTCATCCCGTGCAACATGGCTTCATATTCTGCGTCGTTGTTCGAGGCTGGATCGTCTGGTGGAAAGTCCAGTCGCAGGACGTATTGCAGTTTGTCTCCCCGAGGTGAAATAAGAACGATTCCAGCTCCCGCTCCTTCGTTTCTCTTGGATCCATCGAAGTACATTATCCAATTACTCGTGTATTCGGGTGGTCCGGGCGTTTGTAGCTCTGTCCATTCGCTGAGGAATTCCACGAGTACTTGAGATTTGACTGCTTTTCGTTCTGTATAGGTGATGTCCCAGGCGCCCAACTCGATGCTCCATTTTGCTATTCTTCCGGATGCCATAGGGTTGTTCATGATTGTCCCGAGTGACGCATCATTAACCACTGTAATGGCATGTTCCTGGAAATAATGTTTGAGCTTTCGGGCCGTGAGAACAACTCCATATGCCAGCTTCTGATAATGAGGGTATCGTTGCTTGCATGGCGAGAGCACTTCGCTGATATAATATATTGGCTGTTGGACTCCGTACGCTTTGCCGTCTTCAGGTCGTTCGACCACGATTGCTGTGCTGATGACCTGGTTTGTAGCGGCTAGGTATAGGAGAAGTGGCTCCCTTTCTTGCGGTGTTGCAAGGACGCGCCTGCTTTGCAACGATCGCTTTAAGTCTGCGAATGCTTGTTTAGCTTCGGGTGTCCACTCGAATTTGTCCATCTTCTTCAGTAATTTGTAGAAGGGTAGCGCTTGCTCTCCCAATCGTGCGATGAACCTGCTTAGGGCGGCTAGTCGTCCTGCGAGTTGCTGGACTCCGCGTAAATTGGTTGGCTGCTTCATAGTCAAAATAGCTTGAATTTTCTCCGGGTTGGCTTCAATGCCTCTGGCGGATACCAGGTACCCGAGTAGTTTTCCTGCAGGGACGCCAAAAACGCATTTGGTCGGATTGAGCTTGATCCGATATGCATTAAGGGCGTCGAATGTTTCTCTGATGTCCTCGACGAGTGTGTCCTCTACTCGAGTTTTGATGACAATGTCGTCAACGTACACCTGTACGTTTTTGCCAATGAGATTGGCGAGGCATCTTTGCATGCAGCGCTGATATGTTGCGCCTGCGTTCTTCAGCCCAAAAGGCATTGTCGTGTAGCAGTAGACACCGTGGGGTGTGATGAATGCCGTCTTCTCTTCGTCTTCCCTTTTCATTCGGATCTGATTATATCCCGAATAGGCGTCCAGGAAGGAGAGGCGTTGGCAGCCTGCCGTAGAGTCCACGATCTGGTCGATTCGTGGCAGAGGAAAATTGTCCTTGGGGCAGTGCTTATTTAACGACGTGTAGTCGATGCACACCCGAAGGATATCCGTGTTCTTCTTGGGGACCAGCACCGGGTTTGCCAACCAGGTGGATATCTTGATCTCCCTAATAAAGTTGGCGGCTAGTAGTCTGTTTACTTCTTCTCCAAGCGCCTTCTGCTTGGGTTCTGAGAATCGTCGAGTCGTCTGCTTGATGGGTTTGGCATTAGGAAAGACTTCGAGTGAGTGCTCGGCAAACTCCCTGGGTATTCCTGGCATATCTGAGGGTTGCCAGGCGAAAATCTCCCAGTACTCACGGAGGAGTTTGACGAGCGCGTCTTCCTATGCTGGCGAGAGGGTTGTTGAGACCATTGCTGTCTTCGCAGAATCCGTCGGGTGCACTTGATGCTTGCGAGTGTCGCTGTTGGCGCTGAATTCTAGTTCAGGCGCGTTTTTCTTCGTGAGGGGCATAACGGAGTGATCCGTGGTTTTTGCCAGCTCTTGGAGTTCTTCTTGCATCCCGAAAGATTTTGCGATCTCATTAAATTCTATGTCGCACTTGTCTGATTTCTGGAAGTCTCCGTTGATGGTGATCACACCGTATTCGCCGGGTAGCTTGAGCTTCAAAGACGCGTAATGTGGTACGGCCATAAATCTGGCGAACGCTGTTCGACCAAGAATGGCGTGGTACTGTGAGGGCCAGTCGACGACTTCGAAGTCCAGGAATTGCCTTATGTAGTTGCTTGGAGAGCCCAATACTACTTCTAAGTTGATTTGTCCGAGTGGACGGATTGCCTTGCCTGGAACTATCCCGTGGAAGGATGTTTCTGATTCCGTTAGGCCGTCCAGATTTTTGTTCATTCGACGGAGTGTATCCGCGTAGATGATGTTAATGCCACTGCCACCGTCCATGAATACGCGGGCTAGGTCATAATTACCAATTTGAGCTTGGATGACGAGGGCGGCGTGTCCTGGACGATAGACTCGTGGCGGATGGTCTTTCATCGAGAACGTGATTGATTGATCCGCCATTTTCAGGTACTCGGTTTTTGTCGGTGGTGTCTGCACTGCCATGCACAATTGCCTTGTGTTAGTCTTTTGACCTCTGCGAGAGGGGCATACCTTTTGTATCATCGCGAGTTGTCCTGCCGGGTTCGGGTATGCATTGGCTCCATTGTTTTGTGGTGGTGGCGCAGGTAGTGCGGCTAATGCCATGTTTGGATTTGCTGGTGGAGGTGGTGGTGGAGGCGGCTGGAATTGTTGTCCTCCTCCTGGCAGCGGCGGGTAGTTTTGGGTGGATGCAAATCTTTTCCTCGCGAGGGCATCTGAGATGTCAAGAAACTTTCGGCAATCCTTGAGAAGGTGCGTTGCCTTAGTTTTGCCCGTACGCTTATCTGTAAACAGGTGTAGCGAGCAGTATGCATCGAGATCCTCCTCGGGGGATTTTTCTTCTGCTTTTGGTTTCCACTCGCGACTTCCGCGGCGACCAGAGTCGCGGTTTCGCGTGAATTCTGCCGCCACTAATTCTTCCCTGTCCTCGTGGTTGTAGTATTTCCTTCTCTTTCTTCGTCCGTGGCGGTCGTCCTCGTGTGCGGGCGACGATGCTCTTTCATTGCGCACCGCGTCTTCTCTGTTAGCCCATTTTTCGGCTATGATCATTAGCTCCCCGATGGTTTTGGGCGCGGCTCTGCCTAGCTCTTCTCGAAACGCGGTTCTTCTCGCCCCTTTGGCGAAGGCCTCAATCGCCACTTCTTCCGAGATGGTCTCTGCGGTGTTCCTGAGTGTGGTCCACCGCTGGATATATTCTCGTGTGGACTCGCCACTCTCCTGTTTGCACGCTCGTAACTCTTCGACTGTGGCTGGCCTTTTGTAAGTCGACTGGAAGTTTTTGCAGAAATCGCGGTGTAGATCGTCCCACGATGCGTAGCAAGATTTGGGTCTTCTCTCCAGCCAGCTACGGGCCGCGCCTGTAAGATGCAAGTTGAGGTATTGCATGGCTGTGTTCTTGTTCCCACGTTGGCATTTTACTGCCGTGAGGTAGTCGCTTAACCACTGGGAGGGCTCGAGTGAGCCGTCGTATTTTGTCACCTCCGTGCTGAGCTTGAACCTCTTGGGTAGAGGTGCTTCACGGATGCTGCGAGCGAAACAGAGTGCTCCACAGGTTTCGTCGTCCAAGGACCTGGATGAGGAGCGCTCGCGATATCGTGAAGCTCTTGCCCTATCCACCTTCTTTTGGGCGAGATCTGATCGCGCGTCGTGTTCGGACCGGTCGCGATCGTTATCTTTCCTTGGTTCTTTGCTTCGTTTTCTCGAGCGGCTGCTGTGGTGCCGCGAGCTTTTGTCTCTCGGGCTGTCGTCGCTGCTGCTTCGACTATCGCCGCAGCGGCGAGCTTCTTTTCCTCGACCGCGTCGTGGCGATTTGTCTTTTCTTGGGGATGCGCTTCTGTGCCTGCGGGGCGTTTCTTCGTCCTTGTCCCTCTCCTGTCGCTCTTTCTCCAATTGTTCTTCGGTCTTCTTGCGATCGTGAAAAGCGAGCCTTGCGGCCGCCAATCCTAGTCCTTTGCGAATTTGTTTGTACTGTTCCACCCGAGGGTCGCTTTCCGTCGGTTGGTTCATCTGCATGTAAGTTGCTGCGGCTATTATCGCGGCAGCTGGGGTTTGCGGGTAGACGTTGCCGTCATCGTCGACCCTCATGAAGGAAGACGTGGTCGACCTGTCGGTTGCAGTCATGGATTCGTGGCCCCTTGACGATGTTGCGTGTCCTCTCCTCGCGGGTCGGGTACCGACCGAGGGTGCAAGGGACTGCTCGACTCGTCGCTGGCTTGATTCGTCCGCCGCTCTTCTGCGACGGGCTAGATCCGCCCGGGCTTCTTTGATGTTTGAGGCCGCTCTTACTAGGTGGCAGTGGTAGGCGGTTAGGTCCTCCTGTGAGGCTCCCGCCGCGGGTGGCTGACTCCGCCGTATGGCCTCCTTGGCCCTTTTCCAGGCCTCCCGCGAAAACTCCGATTATATCGCGCTCAGTTGCGCTGAATTCGGTTTCTGAGGGCTGATCCGATCCTGCCATGCAGACTTGGGCCAGTCGTGGCTCGTGCGTCCTAGGCGTAGATCGGAAAGCTTCCCGTACCCGAGATGGTTCTTCTGTTGAGAGGGCGTGATAGTCGACTGTGTTGAAGCGGATGGACTCGCCACTTTTCTCCATAGGAAAGCGCGAGTTGACGGCTCCAGATTCAGGTTCAGATTCATCCGAGAAGTGGAGGATTCCGTCTCTGTTCGCCATGAATTTGAAGCTCCCGAACGTCAGGATGATGCTTTTCTCCAGATCCTCGAACACCGGGCGTGATTCCGGCGAGTGAGGCGTGACTATGACGGATCCGATCCGTACAGGATTGTTCGGAGCCGTAGTCGATGGTTTCCAACGGGAATTGGATGTCGATGAAGCCGAAGATGCCGGTGATCCAGCGCACGCGTTCCCCACGGTCGGCGCCAATTGTCGAATCTCTGACTCCACAAATCCCTTAGGTGACCCTATCGGGTTTCGACTAGGAGAAGTCATGAGCGCTGGTGAAATCGTCGGCTAGACAGGGGGCGAGATTTACCCAGGTTCGGGGCCCTCGAAGAGGTAAAAACCCTTACTCCTGCCTTCTGTCGATCTGTATTAGATGATTAGATCGGTTACAGGTTGCTCGAATCGAGAGTAGATCTCGGGTTTCAAGGCTTTTTGGTCGTGCGGTACTACTTGGTCCTCTCCTAGGGGGGCTCTCCTGGCCTTATATAGATGGCCAGGTCTCGAGTTCTACCCGGAGAGGACTCCAACCCTAGTCAGGTCGGTTACATGTTTTCTAACTTAACCCGCAAGTTTAGTGCAAGTGGGCTTCATGCGGGCCTTCTAGAGTACTCCGAAGGCGCCTCTTCTTGGGCTTTGTCCCTGGGCCTGAGAGGGGGTGTCCTTACCCGCAGGGTCCAGGATCCATATCTTCGTCAGTGATACCTGAAGATCACTACATTGATCTTCAGGATCTTATCCATTTTGATGATTTGTTCGGTCACAAGACCGGGATGGCTTCGATGGCAACCGCCTTCATCCACGCCGACTACAAAACCATGAAGTCTGGTTTCCCCTCCAAGAATCACATGCGTTGGGGGAAGAACCCACTAGAGCGGATCAACCTCAACTATGCAGCCATAAATGCATACGTTTCCTACGAGTTGTTCCGCATCTACTCGACGGAGCTCGAGTAGATGGTGTTTGTACCGCATGTCTTGCGTTCGATACCTTGCGTTCGATATATGCATGTAATGGATATATATTAGTATGTAATGGATATTATTTCTATATTAATTCGTAGCTATATTATTTCTATATTATGTCAAATACACATTTCAAAACAAACAAACAAAAACACATCAAGAAAACAAACAAAAACACATCAAGAAAACATATATCTAGTCAATACCAAACTCATCCAGTTGGATTTACTTCAAAATACATTTTTCAACTCATTCTAAAAATAATAGAAGAGCCTACTAGTCTTTTTAAGATTTTAAAATGCATTGGTATTATTTTTCTTCATTTTTGATATATTATTTGTATTTTTAAGATTTTAAAATGAATTGGTATTATTTTTCTTAATTTTTTGATATATTATTTGTATTTTTAAGATTTTAAAATGAATTAGTTTTATTTTTCTTAATTTTTTGATATATTATTTGTATTTTTAAGATTTTAAAATGAATTAGTTTTATTTTTCTTTATTTTTTGATATATTATTTGTATTTTTAAGATTTAAAAATGAATTAGTTTTATTTTTCTTTATTTTTTGATATATTATTTGTATTTTTAAGATTTAAAAATGAATTAGTTTTATTTTTATGAATATTTTGATATATTAATAGTATTTTTTAGAAATAATACAAATTAAAAAGTTAATGTTTATTTATTTATTCAAAATTATTAATTACATCATTACTTTTGTTTATTAAAAGATTTATTTGAAATTCAAACAATAAAGAAATGTGGAATCGACAACCATGTTAATAGGATTGATATGATACTCCTAACACATAAATGCGTGCGAAACACTTGGATGCGGGACGGGATGGAACTCGGAAGTTAAGCGTGCTAGTGCTAGAGTAGTGGGAGGATGGGTGACCGAGCGGGAAGTTTGACCACGAGTAAGTAATTTGACTAGAGATAATTGTAGTTAGACACTAAACAAATAATACAAATTCTGAAAAAAAAGGGAGTGAAAAAAGGGAGTGAAAAAAAGGGAGTGAAAAATAATTAGAAACCCAAATGAATTAAAGAAATTACGAAATAAAGTTTAGTCCCGGTTTGTGTGGCCAACCGGGACTAAAGGTCCTCCGCCCCCCGGCTCACGCCACCCGCCCACGTGGTCGGGTCTTTAGCCACGGTTCGTAAGAGGTCGGGATTAATGGGGGGGGGGGGCTTTAGTCGCGCCTATTTAGTCCCGGTTGCGCCGCCGCGATTAATGGGCCTGGCGAACCGGGACTGTAGGCCTATTTTCTGCCAGTGACCAATGTTCAAATAAAATAAGCACATGGTCCACTCCAATAAAATAATAAGCCCCTATGTAGGGAAAGTGTCCCAACACCGTTTAGGCATTGCAAAAACCAGCCTAAATATTTAAAATAGATTAACATAACATTTTGGTGCATGCAAACGTGCTGGTTATTCATAAAGTGCATGAAGAAAAATATCACATACCCCTACTAAGTATCAAACTAGTACTAGTATAGACAGAGCCCACATCAATGGCAAGTTACTTACATGATTACTGACCCAACTGTTAGACCTGAGAATCAAATTCTGACCCCAAATATCTATAGGTATGTGAAATGGTTGGCTGAGAAAACTACACACGACGGGAAGCATTTCATCATGAATTAATAGTCCTGCTTAAGTACTTACTGTGGGCCAACATGTAGTACAACTAGTTGAATGCCCGTGCGTTGCGACGGGAAAACAAAGTTGGAGCATACTAAGACGTCTCCGTGGACTTATACTACGACCACATAACTCCATAAATGTATTACATTACTTACTCTTTTATATATTTATTTTGTGATAATCAATAAATATATATCTATCAATCAATAGTTGGAACATATGTTTTAGTGCATTCAAGCCACATTCTTACATATACGACCGTATAATAAACGGGAAGAAAGATAATCGCCTTCAATATTTTTTGTACTGTTTTGGTATCAATTTGTACCAACAACTCTAATAGAGACAAAAACATACTCGATCTCCCTACTGTCTTTGAGTTGTCACTATGGGATTATCTCTGGAATCACCTAAACTATTGTATTGTGATGAAGATATGGAAAACTGCAACTCACATCCGGAAATATATTGTTTGGATGTAGAGGAATTCGCAGGTTGTGAGACCATATTATCAATGAAGTTTGAAACTGACAACGTGCCCTGAACTCTCTCCTCGTTTCCTGCCCTAGCTAATTTTTCTTTTTTCACTATACAAACTTGTTTGTTTTCCCCAACTTCATAAATAAAAATATTGCAATCTGCATTATTTTTGTCAAAATTTAAATAAATCCATGTTCATATTTTTTCTGGAAATTTCGATGTTAGTTTCAACATCATATGAAATATGGATGTACTAACAAAAAAATTTCTCACGTTTCTTGTTTCCACAAGGAACCAATAAACAACTAAACCAAAATTAACATCGAATACAATTTATTGGTGCATGTAGAGCAGTAGATACCACGGACATTTTATTGATGCATGTGATCGTCCATTATTATTACTGGTTGTAAAAAACACCCATCATAGTGATTACTTATTCGGGAATCTTCGTTTACTTGTACGTGTAGATACACCAATTATTCAAAAACAGTATTTTAAAATGTTAAAAGAAAAATAAAGAGAAATTTCGGTAGTACATCCCGGACATTCTATGTTCCATACAAAGTTTCGCGAATTTTTGTGTGTGGCTAGTGTAAAAAGGCAATTTCGGATGCTCCAAGCTTAATTTTCCCGACACAATATTTTGTGTTTTTTGCAAAGCTCACAAAGATCTATTTTTTCGCAAAACTTTATGTGCGAATATAGACCGTCTAAATCTATACGCATGTTTTTAGATAAACATGTCTTATTTATTACAATTCATGTGATCCATATAGCATGTGTATCATCATGGAATTTGAGGCTCCAGTAGAAATTCTGCTCCATCACCTGCTCGCGGCAGAGTTTCTGATTTAGAATACGTGCAAGTGTGCCGAGTGTGACTCGGCAAAGCGTATGCCGAGTATTTTTAGGCCTTCGCCGAGTCTTTCTGATACACGGCGAACTTCCAGATTCCAGTAGTGCAAGCAATGTAGCGGTGAGAAAAAAACAATCTTGCGGGAAATCTGCCATTAGTGCCATGCCTATTGAATAATCAAAGATAATTTCTAAGGGAAACTGGTTGGAATCATACCAACAGAATCACATGATAAGTCAATAGTACACCTCCTTGAGGGAATGGCAAACGTCTGAGAAGCTTACACGTATGACGCATCTTTCGGTAGAAAGGAAAAAAGAAATAGTGCTGAACTCCATTAGCTCGGAAGGGCTCTGCTGGCAGATCGACCGAGCACAACAACGTCTTTCCATCTTGGAGTTGATCTGGAGGGATGAATCGGTTGACATGGGCATTAGCTGCTATAGCATGGGTATCGAGGACTGGCTGGATTATTTTGCTTACCGAAACAAAGCGCATCTATCATCGACGGCATGCACTTCGGCAGTTGCAAGTTGCAACTACCACATAGAGGCCACTGGAAGGGAGACGCCATCTCCGTTCTCACAAGAGCTCCACAAGGGCACGTCCACCCAAGCATCACCGTTGCTCAGTTTCCCCAGGAACAACCTGAGGCGGTCGAGGAGCTCGGTGGTGACCACGTGCGTGTCCAGCATTGCCGCCACCATGCCCACGAGGCCGCACAAGAGCACGGTATTTTGGAGTTAGCGGTGTGCTCCAGCGAACACCACACTCCTTTCGACCATGGCGTACCTGACACCAGAAGCCGCCGTTATGGAAGACATGGACTGGTGGCGTACCTGACACCTTCGGCCCCGACACCCGCAGCCGTGACCCTCAAACCGACTGCTCCACGCGCTGCAGTCCAAGATAGGAGCGCCGCCGGATCGCTCAGGTCGAGCCGGTGATAGCCATAGCGACCATGCGCAGATGGCTTTCTGCATGGAGCACATGCCTAAGACGACGGCGGCGACGCCTAGTGGCCAGCGCGTAGCACCGAGAAACCCACTGCCGCGAATGCCCTCTCCTCCCGGTATAGCTCGGCGTAGTTGCTCGGTGCGGCCTGAGCACGGAGACATGGGAGGGCTGAGGAACAATGGAATTGAAGCCGGCCATGACGCGTACTAACTGTCCTCGAGGGCTTTAGTCGTGCGGGTGGACGGCGTGGTACAACTAACCGCTGTCTTTTTTATTTCTCGTCTTAATTTTTTCATGCGGGGCGTCAACAGTTTTCTGCGGTTCAGCGTGCGAGGCATCGATTTTTATTCCGTGTGGGGAGAGGTCTACGACGTACGGACACGGACACTGCGAAGGCAGCTTTAATAGTAAAGATCTCCGTAATTTAATATCTGATATGTAGGCATTGTCGTTCTATACCATCACATGGTTAGCACATCATTAGTTAATATGTATTCTAATGAAATGTTAAGATTTTTGAATATAATTTGTCAAATTTACTATTAATTGACTGTTGACTAAATTTATATACGTTATTTTGGGCAATGGAGGGAGTAATTATTTTTTAGATAGTTTATGCTTTTCTAAATGAGTTAGTATTTTTGTACGCATCCAACTACATTTGGGATAACATCAAATAAAAATATTGTAATTAACAACCTTGTAAATGCCTATTTGAATGATGGGCTCCAGTTTATTCCAAACTAGAGGTGTAGCTGTCATGTCTAATAAAAAGGCAATGAGTGCTTATTACATGCAATTGAGTTTTTAATAAATGGTGCACTCAATCAGAGATCGCAATCAATGTCCTTCTAAATGCTTCCTATTTGGATACGCATCCAATTAATTATTTCATATCATAGTGATCTCTATTTAAGCGCCCTCTTTCATTTGTTTTGGATCAATCTCACACCACCACATCACCAAATTTCACATGAACCACCTCTCCATCTCAAACTCCAAATCCTCATCAATCATGGGGAAATGCACCTTCCTCCTCGTCACAATTCTGGCGATGATTTATGCCATTGCTACACCCGTCGCAGGCTGCGGCATGTCATATGGGAAGAAGGAGTGGGACACAGATGGATGGGAACCTATCAAGGACATCAATGACAAGCATATCCAGGAGATTGGAAAATGGGCAGTTTCTGAGTACCTTAAGTATTCCAACTGCATGCTTAAGTTCAACAAGGTGGTGAGCGGCAAGGAGAATGTTGTGTCTGACTTAGAGTATGAGCTTGTCATCAGCGCGTCGGAAGTCAGTGGGGAACTTAGCAAGTACGTGGCGGAGGTGTACGTGCAGGGGTTGACCAAGACATGCAAGCTCATCTCTTTCACGAAGGCCAACTAGAGGGAATGGCAATACCTCCGCTAGTAATAATTGTGTCTTGAAATCTTGTTAGCGTTTTTTACATCCAATAATTAACTTATAAATCATCTCCATACATATATTTATATATAAAATCGTCACAAGAATGCTAGTAGATTACGGTGTTCCTTATGTTGTTGTGTTCTTAACGTCGGTGTCTGATTATCCATAGTTGAGCTCAGTCATTACTCAATTACGTATCCAATCTTTTCAGAACCGTGAAGAACAAGTATATATGATCTCTAGTTTACTTTATATTGTTGATGTTGTTCCTTGCCTTTTTGTTGCTAGTAGCTACACTACTCTCAGTTTAGGTAGCATCTGGCATATAATTCTTCCATTCGCTGAAAATAACCACGATCTTAGATATGTTTGGATATACAAATAATCGTCAACTTATCTATTTTTTTGCCCTATATTTAAATTCTACTCGTCTGGTCTCGCGGATATATTCAGTCGTTGTACAATCAAAAGAATGATTATGAGAAATCAGTTATCAAGAGGGTTATGTTGCCCGGCCTGGAACTCGGATCGATTCATGTTTACCAATTGGATCTGATTTTGATGTTAATTTATGGGTGATTCTCTATTGGTTTACTTGTATATAATTATTTCTCGTTTCATCATTTTATATATACTTAGGTAGAAGCGAAATAAGCTAGTAACCGATGCACCAGATAAAAAGTTGCAAATAAACTCCTTATAAATACCTATTTTAATATTGGATGCAGTTAATTATACCATATCTGAGTTTTCTAAACATCATTTCAAGACACACATAACCATTCAGACCAATAGTTTGTGGCACGGTTCATATTTTTGGCAACCAATATGTTTAGCTTTGCAACAATAAATTCCTAAAGTTTGATAATTTGTTCTAAAATAACTGATTTTTTTTATTTCAAACATTTGGATTTTTCTGCCGGCTATGGACATATTTTTTAAGGAAGCATGGTTAGTACTTGTATTAGATATAATTAGTTACGCATGTGGGCATAAAAATGAGGTATTTGTGTCTTTATCTATTGTCCATTTTAACTTTCAAAATGTAAGGTTGTGGTTAATCTATTTTCCAATAGCTTAACTATTTGTGTGTTCTGGGAGAGTGCTAACACGGTGTCATTATTTTTATCAATGATGCATGTGGGGATTAAGATGTTAATGGTAATTAACCTCTTAACAAGTGGCAAGTTATTTATTTAATTATTTGTCTGAATGAACTTGTCCTTATGCTTCCTCATCGAACCACCATTCTTGAGTTTGTAAGATAATAGTCTAGTACTCACTTTTTTCTCCACAAAGACAGACCTGCATGGAGAACGGAGCATGTAAAAGTTTTCATGAGACGGAACAGGCGTCTTTCCAAAGTAGGACGCAAGCTCTGCTTAACAACATCACCACGTTAAAGGAAACCCCTCCTTACATAAGGATTCAGAACTTTCATCATCGAAGTAGTGGTATGCCATCAAATGTGTTCTCGAATCCAATTTGTGCCATGAAAAATAACCTCCTTGATTCCATAATCTATCCAAGTGGATTGCAGAGAGCCTAATTAATTTTTTATTTATTTTGTAAGAAAATACAAACTAGGATTAGCCCTTGATGGTATATTTTTCATAGAATGAGCAACCCTAATGAGAATCCCGACAATCCTCACCGAAGGTAAGTCAATCACGGTTTGCTGGGTATGCCACTGTGGCGGCAACCACTGGGCTAATGCCCCGTTCTCGTTTATGTATTTTTATTATAACCTTAAAATCAAGAGATGGACTAGGCCGAGCGGAAAGAAATTCTATGAAACCGGCCGCACAACCGCCCTTCTAGGGCCTGTTATTAGATTTGTGACACCTAACCATCAACCACCAATCTCAAAGCTGCCTAGTTAATCTACTCCTTTATACATTTCATAATACACACAGAAAATAAGGCAGCCCTCAACCCCTCCCGAACCTGCCCAGCGAGGAGAACTTGGCAGACGTCGTCGGTAAGCAGATCTACCAGCATGGCCACGCCAGCCATACAGCACTCGAGAGAGGCCTCGTCTTCCGCCAGCTCGCCAGGTACGCGAAGGGACCTCGCTACCGCCGAGAACCAACTCAGAGAGATAGGCCATGCTATTAACTTAAGTCTGTGAAGAATCCACATCGCTGCCAACCGCGACCTGCCGCAAGGACGCCCTAGCGCCCGAGTTCCCCCAACCATGGCATCGGTCAGAAGACAACAAGACGCAAAACACATCATCGACGTGAAAATAGTCGTGAGGATAAGAATTCCTCTCTCTTCCATGGGTTTCACGTCGATTGTAAATTCATCATCGCCGATGTAACATCCCAGAAATTTTGAAAATTTTGAAAAATTTAAAACCTTCATGAATTCATGAGCATCATAGCATCCCTTCATTTTGAGTGCATAATTTTTTTTGCTTTTAATTTTCCAAACACATTTTTTTGGTGTTATTACTTATTAAACTCCTTTTTGAAATTAAATATTTTTTCTAAAAGAAAGTATTTTTTTTTTGAAATTACAGTACCAAAATGTTCCTTATGTCCTAAGCTTTTCAAAACATATTTTTATATATTTTTCTGAATTGTTTTGGTTTGTTTTTGGAACCATTTGTAAAAAAAACAGAAAAAAAAGAGAAAACACAACCCAGCGGCCCAGCTCCTCTCGGGCCTAGCCCATCTCGTCCATAGCAAGTTGGCTGGCCCAAGAAACACGCAGGCCCCGTACCCTTCCTCTATGTCTCGCTGACAGCGTGGCCCTGCGTGACGCACCGATGATGCAGCGATGATGTCACCCTCGCCGTACCATAGAAGAACTTGACGCCGTGCGCCCGTCGGACTCGCCACCGCCTCCCTCGTGACCTAGCCCCTCGCGCACGGCTTTCCCTCTATAAACCCCCCTCCCCCTCGTCGTTCGTGAACGCTCCTCCAGAAACCCTATGTAACGCCCCGACCTTGGAACTATGCAAAATGCTGGGTGTCACCGGTTATGATACCCGACTGAAGGTTACCAGGGTTACCATGCCCCAGGCTGTATCACATCACCAGGCGCGGCTCGGTCATGGATCATTGGCCCACAACCCCTCAGTCATGACATAACGCCGGGCCCAACCAAGTTGCATAATAAAGAGATCAAGATTCGGAACAGACTGGCAAATCACAGTCTCTATGACACAAAGCATATATATTTCAAGTCTTCATAGAGAAAATATAGCAGAACACAATAAGAGGTCACGTACCCAACGTTATAACAAGCGGAAGCAGGTATAGTTTTTCTAAATAACAAGATCCAAATATGGCATGAGAGGCCTGCATATAAACAAGTCAGCGCCAGATTGCTCCTAACCACCCCAGGCTGCCACCTGGAAAAACCCAAACTACTCGCCGACGTCCACGAAGAAACCACCTTTGAATTCCGGGAAGTCCTCTACTGGAATAAATAAAGATTCAACAAAGCAATGGTGAGTACAATATTTTAACCACCGTGGACACGGATTTTCGAAAAGATTTACCCTGCAGAGGTGTAATATTTTAACCACAAGTACCGTCTGGCTCCTTGCCTGATCAAACGTCCTCGTCCTGGGAGGCTGGCAGATTGGGCGCGGTTACAACCTTTACCTCGCGTGAATGTATCCCAGGATCATTAGTGTGCCGAATTCTTGGTCGGCCCCGCCAACCCTAGGACTGTGTCCACATCCTAAACACCACCGTCCTCGTCCGCAGCTTCTCCATTTTTCACGCACACGCAAATTGAAAGGTCAAACTAGAGGACCCTGGGCGACACCCTCACGAGTCAGTTGGTCGATAGGGAGTCCATATGTCCCACCGATGGAAGCACGCTCGGTCTTGGTTCAAGTCGAAGAGAACCCGCTCCTAGGGGCATGAGTGAGGCAAAACACCATTATTCACCGATGGCAACTCATCCATGCCTGTTACATTTTAATTGGAGACAACCGGTCTCCAACACATCCGGACATGATATAATATTTTCCAACCACGATCCATCATCGCACCCAAAATACTCATCTAAGGATGGCTAAGCAGTTAAATAGCATATAGAAGTAACTCGGGACACATCACAATCTATGGATAATAGGCAGGAAAAAAGTATTGGTGTCCGGAACAAAATGCAACTATTAGGAAAGTATAGCCGATTCGAATGCAATATTATGGTGGAGAAAATACTTGATGGAAAACATAGGTCAAGAGAGATACTCAAGGAAGTGGATTTACCCTTTCCTTGTTGAAATGACAGAGGTAGGAGTCGTCAAAGAATTTTGGTTGCACTTCAACTCCTCGATCTACCGAAGCACAAACAACCTCGGAAAGGAAACACCATAAAGAACAATTACAACGGATGCAATGCACACTCATGATGACATGAAATTTTAATGCAACTAAAAGATCATGGACATGATCTTCATGTTAAATGTTTGTTCCCAAATAATTATGCATTATTTGGCAACACTCGTATTTACGTTAGTGGCATACTAATTTTTACTACAAGACCATTCACTTATTAATTTTTCAACATGCATGAAAGTGATGTTATCATGTGAGTAAAGACTGGTTTAACATTTTGACATGTTGGTTGCAATTTCTTGGGCAATATGAATACTTGGTCAAAAATTCAAGTTAGCATGTGTTTATTGTTTTCTTATGGTGATTCCAATTATTTTGCAAGCAAGAATCTACCATGGACCACAATGGTTCTATTTGGTATGGTCATGGTTGTTTTTCTTAACCATTTTTTCAAGGCCACAAATATTTTGTGGAAATGTTAGATAATTCTATTAATTTTCCCAAGTGGATTACATAACCATGCCTTGCATTTTTAACATAACCAGTACCAAAATTATGTGGTTATGCATGAAAAAAGACATAACCAGAGAGACATTGCCTTGAGAAATATTTTGACATCTGAAACATAATTTTTGGATAAGGAAAACAATAATTGTGAATTATTCTTTAAAGAATTCATTTCTGCCATTTTTGGTAAACAATTTAAAGAGAGGTACTTTCAGTTCCAAAATCATGGGAAATACTTGAAAACAGGTGGACAATGTTTCACTGAAAATTTTAAGCCCTTACACATAATTTTTGGGTCATTATTGAATTTATTATGCATTTTGGATTAATCAATTATTTTCTACCCCTTTTAGAAAACATAAGTAAACATGATCAAATTTAATTCAATTGTGTTCAAATAAATTAGCATTGTGTAGAGTTTGTTAATACAAAATTGTTGATCCATAGTTTTCTCAATTTGAAATTACAGAGCTCAAGTTATGAATTTCCAAAGTTTCCATTTTAAAAGGTCTTTTCTGTATTTAATTACTTAGTGCAAATAATTAAAGAAGCATGTTGAAATTTTTATATAATTGGATCACTTTTCCGAATACATAGAAATTTGAATCATTCAATTTGGAGCATGTATGAATTAGTTATTGATTTTACACAATAACATTTAAATCTGTTTTCTAATTTTTCATTTCTTTTATTTTGCAGAAAACTGCCGAACCGTTTTCTACTTGGGGCTGGTCTAGCCGGTTCCACTGACCTGCGGGGCCAGGGCCACGTAAGCGCGCAGGGGCCACATGCCGGTTTGACTCTGGTCAACCCGCGTGGCGCGTCACGCTGACGTCGGCAGGATGTCACTCGCCGGCGGAGCGTCTCCGGCGAGGCCCAATCCGGTGATTTTGACCGCGCCTCGCATAACTAACTAAACATACGGGTTCTACTCGACGAAAGGAAGCTAGCCATGGCGTCGCCGCTAGCGATTGGTCATTGGAGCGATGGTGAGCTTCACCGGAGCGGCGACCGGACAGTTACGACGGCGAGCCAACTTTCTAGGAAGCGCGTGAGAAGGGAAAAGTGACGGGATGGAGTGCATGCCCACCCTCGTAGATTGTGCGGGTTTGGCAAGGTCAAAGGAGGACCGTAGCGATGGTGATCTTCCATGGAGGAGCTCGGCCGTCCACGAGGAAGATGAGCTTGGCGCGGTCGACGGCGGGCCTTCCGGCTCGATTCTTCGGGCGAGGAGGGAGAAGAGGACGCGATGAAGGTTTTTCCCCGCACGGGGGGACTCGGTGGTAGCCGAAACGAAGACAATCGCCGGTGCGCCTTGGCGGCTAGGGTTAGGGTTTGGGAGCAGAGAGAGGGGCGAGCTCAAAGAGGGAGAGAGGAGGGACATGCAACAAGGGGGAGGGCCTCCTCATCGGCTCAGGGCACACGACGGGGCCTGACAGTGTCATGGGGGCCCTGGCCGTCGAGGTGGTTCCATGTCCGTGTCCGGAGGGTACGGTGAGAAGAGAGATACGAAGGCAACTTTTCGAAAACTTTCCTTTTCTATTTTCTTCCCTCACCTCCTTTTCTGGAATTAAAACAAACCAAATACTTGAGCCACTTACCCAAATCCAAAACCTTTGAAATGTTGCACAAAATTCCTAATTTCCAAGGTGCACCACTGATAATTTTTCCAAGATTTTTGGATAAGATTCTTAAGACACAAATGATTTCATTTCATTTCTACAATTAAATTAAATTAATTAATTGAGGCACTTATTTAATTAAAAACCTTGTGAACTTAGATGAAAAATTATTATCTATCATAAGGAAGCACTGGCACAAAAATTAGAACATTTGGAGAAAGTTTTTTAGAACAAAATTGTTTTTATTTTATTTCTGCTAAAGATGCATTTGATTTATGAAAATTAGTTAGACACTTCCAAAAATCATGGGCTCTTGCAAGAATTCCTTATTTGGCATCAAGGGAGTATGATAATGTTTGTAGAGCAATTGGGTAAAGTTTGTAGAACAAAGTTGTTAAAATTTTGATTTAGTCTTGTGAATAAAATTGTTGTTTTCAGGGCTTTCATCAATTAAAGTTTTGGTGCCCTCACTTGTGTGACCATTATTAAACATAAGAAAGTCTTAGTTAAGTTTTTAGCTCAATTGAAGAAAGTTTTCAGAAGTAACTTGTTTGAGTTTTCAGTTTTGGCATTTTTGGCATTTTTCAAATAATAATGCATTTGTGTTCTCCAACCAAACCTTGACAAAATATAAGTGGAGGCTTGTATAACAAGTTAACATACCCGACCACCTATGTTTTGAGTTTGCTAAGTTATGAAAATATTGAGTTCAAGATGGAGTGAGAAATTTTGAATGCCCTTTTCCTTTTATTAACCCTTGGAATTTTTTCAAAGTTTTCAGAACTTCCATAAATAAATCTTGGAACTTCCTCAAGAATTTGGAAGCTCACAAAATAGTTTTGTTTTTTCCCTTTGAGGAAATTCAATTTAGTAGAAAAATTGCAAGGATGGAATTGCAACAATGTGTTGAATATTTTTATGAGGGGTGTTGGCACCTCTGTAGTTTGTTTTCAACATATGGCTTAGTTGATAATTGTTTTCTTTTGGAGTTTCATATTTGAGCAATTGCATTGATAATCTAATTTGTTTTTTAAATTGACCCAATTAAGAGTTTCTCACTTTTCAATTCTGGTATTTGGTCAAGTTAAGATGGATGCTTATGATGCATGAAGAAAGAAAAGTGAAAATTTTACCCAGATTTTGTAGTAGTTTTCTGTAGCAGTCTGGGGCTGTTACAGCCTAGTCCTGCAACGCTCGAGATCACCCCCCAGCGAGCTATGGATCTCACCTCTAGCGCTGCCGCGTTCGAGATCCCTCCGGTTAACTTATCCCTCCTTATCCCCCCTTATCCCTCCTTTATGCCCTCTCTCGCTTCCCCTCACTGCCGCGCATGTGTATTTTAGCGCGATGTTTTGTCTAGGAGATCATTGGCACCATCCATGCCCCAGTCCACCCGCCACCCCTCACTTCTCCGGCGAGCAATCCTCGACGGGACAGGAAGCGAAGAAGCAAGCCCCCACACCATCGAGTTCGCGTTGTTGTTCTGCACCCCCCGGTATGTCACAATCATATTCTAGTGTAAATAGCCTCCGCCATGCCTGAGCTCTCGTCTGCCACCGCGCGCACTCAATTTCGGCGAAGCTCCGGCGACCACAAGAGAAGGAGATCGACGGCAGCTGCTACGCCTTGATGGCGCGTTGACGGGGAGACTTCTTGATGATGATGAATTTTAAGTCCCCGGCAACGGCGCCGGAAATTCTTTCACTGCTATGGATGGCGTGTTGGAAACCCCAACAGGAAGGTGTGATGAGCAAGCGACAAGAATTTCCCTCAGTTAAGAACCAAGGTTATCAATCCAGTAGGAGGAAGAGGATCTCAGGAGGGTTGATGCCACTGAGGGTGGTGTTGGCGCTTAACCGATGCCAGCAACAACGTGGAACCTGCACACAACACAACCAAAATACTTTGTCCCAACGGTACAGTGAGGTTGTCAATCACACCGGTCTTGCTGAAAACAAAGATTAGATGTATAGTGTGGAAAATGATGTATGCTTGCAGTAAGTAAAGGAAGCAGTAAATAATTGTGGTTTGTTTAACAGTGTGGAAAATAGACTGGGGTTCATAGGTTCACTAGTGGTGTCTCTCCATAAAATATAGCATGATGGGTGAACAAATTACAGCTAGACAATTGACAAATAGAGGTTGCACCGTAGTGCACAATATGACATGATGATTACTATGATATTTAGTGCGGGCATTAAAACAATATACATAGACCAAAATCCATATTCATCTATGACTAATAATTCGCCCTCAGGTTATAATCCGACCCCCCTTAGGTATTAAGTTGCAAGCAATAGATAATTGCTTTAAGCAAAGTATGTAATGTAAGCAATGATTACGCACGCGGGCATTGTCACCACAGTTTTCTCCCTAATGGCAACAACACATCCTCCCCCTTCACGTTTCTGTCACTCGAGCAAGGTGGTGAGGAGGCATGAATCCATTATCGAGCATAAATACTCCGTCTTGGAGTCACTAGCAACTACTTGGCCAGAGCAACCACTAGCAACAGAAAACATGTAAGATCACAAATAGCATATGCAAATAAAGACTATAATCAACTTCGCACAAGGTCAATATTCATCGGATCCCAGCAAACACATCATATAGAATTACATAAGATCAATCTCGATCATGATACAACTAACGAGATCTAAAAATGGAGACATATGAGGAGAAGACAACCATCTAGCTACAGTTACGAACCTGTAGTGCAAGGATGAACTACTCACGCATCACTCTTGAGGCAGGCATGGTGATCTAGAAGCCTCCCGTGATGATCTCCTCTCCGGCAGGGTGCCGGAAACAGCTTTAGAACCCCCCTGATCTAGGGTTGACCGTGATGGTGGCTACGGAAATTTTAGGGGATTTTTTATCAAGTGTCTAGGGTTCCATCCGGGGGGATTAAATAGGAGAAAGGGCAAAGACGGTGGAGCTCCAGGGGCCCACACCCATAGATGGCGTGGCCAGGGGGACCCGCGGCACCCTATGGTGTGGGCCCCTGGTGCCCGCCTTCGACTCTTCTTCGGTGTTCTGGATGCTTCCGGGGAAAATAGGCACTTCAGGCTTTGTGGGGTCCAATTCCGAGAATGTTTCGAGAACAACTTTTCTGAAAACAAAAACAACATAAAACAGGGAACTCGCACTTGGCATCTTGTTAATAGGTTAGTCCTGGAAAACGTAAAAAATGCTATAAATAAGGGAGAAAACAAGTAGCCATTGGCAAAACATGATCATGGAGCATCATAAATTATAGATACGTTGGAGACGTATCAGCAGCCGTCAGATCGCATTCGGAGGGCCCCGACATAAGCAATCAGTGAACCGGTATTAATTGATCTAGGTCGTCTATCGCATTTTCAATCCAACGCGCCCCGGTCCGCAATCCGCGAGAGAACCCTTCGACCAATCACAACGCTCCATTCACCTCTCCCCGGTTCGACCACTTTTCCATTTCAAACAGAAAATAACATATTTGAATTAAAACTTCAAAAAATCATAACTCGAGTTCTGTAATTCCAATTTCGATGATTTTGGGCTTTTTGGAATCAGCAAGTCATGTAGATTAATCTAGGGTATTTTAATTTTAATTTTGAAACGTGCACTCACATATTATTTGTAGATCTATGTTAGTCACTATTTTGGGCATAACTTTGTTTCTATAAATCCTTTTTAGGTGATCCAAATTTTCATGATTTTGTTTTGATGTCTTCTATACATTAGAATCAAAGGAAAAATTATTTGTGCAAATTTGTAACAGAAACTCTATTAATGTTCATAATTTCCTATATTAAAACCCTAGTAATGTTAATAATTAAAATTTGATAATTAATTTGTTTTGCATACATAATAATCATGTTATAAACATCAGAGAACATCATTATTAGTACTTATTGCTAGTTTTGAATTTTTTTAGTTAATTTGATCATTGCATAACGTGCATACATGTTTTTGAATTGTTATTTTGTTTTCTATGTTATGTTTGTATCGTATGTTTATGTGTGGCTTGTTTTTCTTGTATTAGATTGTGAAGAGGATCAAGTCTACCCTTGTTGCTATTATACTTGTTGTGATTGTTCATCCTATTGCCAAGGAAAGTGACTCGCCATCAAATCTCCTGTTTTTTACTATGCATTACCAGTATTTTTGAGTAGTATGCATGGTACAGAATTTTACTAAGTTATTATTATGCTATGCAAAATCCCAAGTAGTGCGATGCCATCCTTTAGACTTTATATTTTGTAGCCTCGGTACTTAGTAGATGCTTAGCCTTGCTAGAAACTTGTTTTACTCAATGTAGTGGAAAATTCTAAGTATAAACTTAAATGAACCACCTGGGTGGGTTTGGTATTGCGTGGTTGTCGAAAGTTGAGTGTCTCCTTATGATCTTTAATATCCTAAGGAGTTCACTTGAGGAATGACACCCGGGAAACAAAGAGATTACCAAGTCCTCTATGTCGAATCCTCATCTCAACAAGTCCCTCGGGTGAACCCATAGTGTTTCGAATAGGAGAACGTGTAGGCGCTAGTGACGATCGTTGTCTAGGAAGGGGACACAATTTACCCAGGTTCGGGGCCCTCGTAGAGGTAAAACCCTTACTCCTGCCTCTGTCGATCTGTATTTACGAATAGATTGGTTACAATGGTGATTGCTCAAGTCGAGAGTTCGATCTCAGGCTCGAGGCTTGGTGGTGCGGTATTGCTTGGTCCTCACCCGGTGGCTTTCCTGGCCTTATATAGGAGGCCAGGTCTCAAACCGTACTCGGGGAGTACTCAAATTCTAAACCTATGTCGGTTACAAGTTTCCTATCTTACCCCGCAAGCCATTGCGGGTGGGCTTCAGCTGGGCCTTCTAGAGTAGCCCAAAGCTTCCCTTATTGGGCTTTAGTATTGGACCTAGGACCAGGTATCCTTATTCTCCGGCTCCAAGGTTCATCCCTTCGTCAGTAGCCCTCGAGCGTTTGCTCGATTGGGATTTTTCCAGCCGGGTAAACGCTCAGATCTTTCTTTCCTTCGGATGACTATTATAGTCGTTTTCCTTTTGGAGGGTGTATAACCTGTGTGATGAGTTTAATACTCGAGTATCGAGTGATGAAAGTGCATGTGTTTTTGGCTATGTTTTGCAGAAGGATGTGGCTCAGTATCTTGGCTCTCCCGAAAGATCAGGGCTAATTAATTGCAACTAGGGCAAAACCAATTCTGGCCTACACAGATTCGAGACCTCCGACTCGAACCCGATGAGGTGATCGTTGCAACTGGGCCGTTGAGGTCTTACCGAGTCGAACTTAACCTTTAGGGGTACCCGGCGCGTCCGCTAGGATTTTTTGTCGTGTTGTTGACACGGAATTTACCAGAAGACGCAGCTTGAGTGCGATTCCAGGCCCTCAAGAAAGATCTTTTGGTTCTTACCTTCGTATTCAAAAGAAATACGGCATCCAGATGTGCCTAGTCGTCTGAACAATCCAGGAGTTTGATGTGTGTACATCGTATAATAGAGTGGCAGGAACTACACACTCGCGAGATTTATCCATGAATGTTTGAGGCTTGCTCGTACGAAGTTTATTTCGTGTTTGAGGCTTTATGCGAAGGAATTTTCGCGGCTTGGTTTCCTCATACGAAGCTTATTTCGTGTTTGAGGCTTTACTCGAAGAAATTCTTGACTCGATGATGTGTGCTATGACGTCACGGTGCACTTTATCTTCCCGATGGGACGTGATGGAGCGAGAGCAGAGATGCTGGCCCACCTTGTCAGCTTTTTGACCGGAAACGAGACGACGTTTCCTGTTTTTACGCTAACTGCGCGCAGTAAATGCGCACAATCCACTGTTAGAATCGTGGCACGAAATAGCTTCCACCGCCCTTTCGTTTCATCCACACACGCGTCAGCCGTGATGGACGCCACGTGGCTCGACGAACGGCTAGGATCGGGCGACGCCGTGTATAAAGGTGGCCCTTGGGTAAACGGTGAAAATCTCCCATCATTCTCTCCAGCCTTAGTCTTCCTCGTCCTCAGTCCTTTCTCTGCAAGCTCGCACCAGTGCCCATGGCAGGCGGAAAGAAGCGCAGTGCTGCCGTTTCTTCGTCGAGGGCGACGGAGGAAGTTCCCGTGCTGCCGGCTCCGCGCTCAGGCGACTAGCGCTCGCCCAACACCACGGTCAAGAGCATTAATGGTATGCAGCGAGAAGGGTTGATGCCTCCTGAAGCTGAGAAGCGGGTGCGCCTCGGCAAAAAAGAGGAAGTACCCAATCCCCGCGCGAACGAACGCGTGATCTTCGCGGATCACGTTTCGCGCGGGCTCTCCTTCCCCCTCCATCCTTTCCTCGTGGCTCTGCTGTATGTCTATGGCATACAACTCCACGATTTGCCTCCAAACACAGTGCAACACATCTCGTGCTTCATTGTCCTTTGTGAGTGCTTCCTGGGCATTCGCCCTCATTGGGGCCTTTGGAAAGCCCTCTTCAAGGTGCGCATCTTCCACGAAAGATCGCGGGTGAAGACTGAGCTCGGGGAGCCGTTACGCACCGGCGGCTTCGGAATCCAGGTGAAGTCGGACAGCGGCTATTTCCAGATGCACTTCATCGACTCCGCCCAAGGATGGAGGAAGAAATGGTTCTACGTCGTCGACAACAGCGCGGGTGGAGTCCACGAATTCCACCCGTTTGCTATCCTGAAGAGGCGAAAGTCTTGCGAGCATAAACTTTCGGTTGAAGAAAACCGGATTGTCACCCCGCTGCTCGCCAAGGTGGCCGCTCTTCGCGATCAAGCCGCAGGAATTGCGCTGAATGGCCTGCACCTGGCTAGCGTATTCCTCAAATGCAGGATTCAGCCCCTGTAGGAGAGGCCTTCCACGATGAGGGAGTATCAGGGCGTCGAAGATCCCAACCGCGTGAGCCGAGAAGAACTCTCGAATGTTGAATTCGAGAAGAAGATTGCGGCTATCACCAGCTTGAAAGAAGGCGAGGCTTTCTCCGACTGCCCAGTCGCGGCTTTTGAGGCATCAAGGCCCCCACCATCTGAAGTAAGCTCGAGTTTTTCTTTGTCTTCTGTCTCTTTCTAGCTCGAAAGTTTTTCGTTGATTGAAATTCTTCTTTCCTTTCTTCTTCTGTCTTCCCCCTTTTTTATGTAGAGTTTGGCGGTGGCGAATTGCTACCCGCCAGTCTCCGGAGAGGAGGTCTCGGACTTGTTGGCGAGCAATCTGGACGCCCCAGCCGATACCAGCGTTGCCGAAGCCAATTCGAGCTCCGAGCACGATTCCTCGGATGACGCGGAGGAAGCGGGTAGCGACCTCCGCATCCTTAAACGCTGCCGATCGGAGAATGATTAAGCCACCTCCAAGGATAATTCCTTGGGTAAGGAGTCGCCTGAAAAGGAGCCTCTTATCGTGACTCCGCTAAGTGCGCGCGCCCCTTCTCCTTCTTTGCCAAAGATCCATACTGCCTGGAACGCGGATATGTTGGATGATGATGACAACGATTAAGTTCTTACTTCCTTGTTTCAGTCGAACGTTTTCTTTTGTTTCTTCTGACAAAAAGTTTATCTTCATGACAGTCTCCAATATATCAGCCCTGGTCGGTTCGTCTCTTCCGTTCCTCTCGAACAGAGGAAGAAAGCTGTTGCTGCGGGTGAGACCCCGACTATTGGCACCGTTCAGAATTCACTGAGTGCAGCTCCCACAATGGTGGCTACGGAATATTGGATTCCTAGTTTTGATGTTGGGGCTTCGACTCCGAAAGAAGTGTCGGGTAGCTTGGCGGATCCTCTCTCCATAGCTCAAGGCCAGGTAAATCTTGTTGTTTTCTTCTCCATGTCGCACTTTGGATTTTTTATATCGGGTGCACGGCAGTGCTCCCGATGGGAGTAGCCCCCGAGGCTATAGTTAATCATGTATGATTGGCTACAGGCTCAAAAACCAACTCTCTTTTTCTTCATTTTATCGGGTGCACGGCAGTGCTCCCGATGGGAGTAGCCCCCGAAGCTATACTCGAATGTTTACGATCGTGTATAGGCTCAATCTCCTCTGCTTTGACTTTTTCATCTTTATATGTTTGTAGTCACTTCTTGACTCCCTTATGGCCGTTGGCCGTCGCGTTATCTCGGCCGAGACAGAATGAGTAACCATTCGGGCGGATCACGATCGATTTATCTCGGACAACGATCTTCTCCGCGGTAAAATTATCAATTCTTTCTATAACATCTTTTCACTCGCATAAATTCCTTTGAGTTTCCAATTTATTGCTGTGCAGCTCAAATCGACGCGCTGAAGGCTGAAAAGGTGGCCGCTGTCACTCGAGTGGGCTCCCTGGAGGCTCAGTAGGAAACTGCTCGAGAGGAACTCGAATTTTCTCGTAAGCAGTCGACCGACTTTGAGGGAAAGCTTGCGGATGCCCAGGATGCCCTGAAGAAACTGGAAGAGACTGACACGAAGCAAGATAATGATGTTGTTGACCTCCTTCGTCCTTTGGCCCAGCATTTTGCAGGTAAGTTGCTCTTATCCTTTATCTTTTGACCGATTGGTAAGTTCTTTGGATTTTGACTTATCTTTCTACAGGTCTTCTTGGTGTCGCTGTTGAGATTCCCGGAGTTCAACGAGTGGATGTCTTGACAGATTCCTGCACTCAACTTTGACATCATTCTAACGGGGTTTGTACCCTGATTAGCGATGCTACTCGAGTGTTGACGCAGCTTCATGAGCGTTTTCTGGTCGACGCTGTGGTTCCGCCCCTGCTGAGTGATCTTCTTAAAGTCTTTCTGGAGAGCAACCTCCTTGATGCCTACTCGATTGCTCAATCAGAGTCTGGGGCGAAAACAGCTATCCAGTTTGCACTGGCGCACTGAGTGGCAGGATTGGAGGAGGCGTACTCGAACCTTCCTGTCGATGCTGCTACGGGCAAAAAGGAAGCACTTCGTCCTTTCGGCGATCCAGCTGGAGTGCTTGCCCGGAAGTTGTCCAATTTGCTTGCCCGTGCTAGTCGTAGTGGGCACACTGCTGCGAGTGGCAGCACATCTGCAGCTCCTTAGGATAGTTTCTCCATGGTTTGTGCTTTTGATGTAATGAACCTTGGGATGTATTCCCGTATTCTGCTTTTAATTGAGATGCTGTTTTGATATCTTGAGATTCTTTGTGTGATTGAATGGTCATGAGTTCTCCCGATGGGAGTAGCCCCCGAGTACCTGTCGAGTAGGTGGTGTTATTTCTTGAATGGAGCGTCTTATTCCTTAACTGTCCTTTATCTTTCCAGGTAATTGGAGTTCTCACGGAGTCCTCGAGTGGGTCCGTTGCCCGAGTAGATCCTCTTGTTGCTGCTGTTGGCACCTTTGCCGGTCTTCACGACCATGTTGCGGATGGTGAGCGCAAACCAAAAATTTTGCGCGAGGTGGCGGATGTGGCTAAGTCTAAACAAAAACTTGCGATTGAACGTGAGCAGTTTGTGATGGATGAGTTGGCGGTTGTTGCTAAGGATTTGCTCTGTAAGTATCTCAACCCCCTGGCTTTCTGTATCTGCTATCATCTTTTGATCCTGTGCCTTTTTTTGCAGTTATTCAGACAGATGATAGGAGTGATAAACGGTGGGTGGAGAACCATATTCTTCACGAAGCCGGTAGTTTGAAGCCCCATGCAAATAACTTTTGGTCCGATCATAGTCGAGGCTTTGTGCTTGCTACCTTGAAGTATCGAGTAATCCTGGCCAAGATGCTCGTGAGTTCTTTCCACGAGACTTTGATTGCTGTGAACTCCGCTTTTTATCCATTGGAGAGGGGTCCAGAAGATTGGAGCCATCTCCTCAGAACTTTCGGGCGAGAAGGAGAAATCCGCGAGTGTGTCCGCAATCAGATGATCTGTGGAGCGGTAGTGGCGCTCTCCTTCGTCCAATTGTGGCATCCAGAGGTTAATTTTAACTATGTGGCTACGTTTCCTGATGGTCGAGTCGATATGTCCCCTCATTACACTACTAGGGAAAAGCTTACCCGTGACGCACCATTTGGCT
The DNA here is from genome assembly GCA_028641055.1 of Alopecurus myosuroides. Classification (NCBI taxonomy): domain Eukaryota; kingdom Viridiplantae; phylum Streptophyta; class Magnoliopsida; order Poales; family Poaceae; genus Alopecurus; species Alopecurus myosuroides. Next base: position 27,248,824 of record CM054059.1, on the reverse strand, counting down.
TATCCGTGACGCACCATGGCGCGTCACGGCTATCACGCCGCGCCTATTGAAAATAGCCGTGACGCACCTGTTTTTGGTGCGTCACGGCTATCTTTCGTTACCCGTGGCGCACCTGTTTTTGGTGCGTCACGGCTATCTTTCGTTACCCGTGGCGCACCTGTTTTTGGTGCGTCACGGCTATTGATTTCGAAATTTAAAAAAAAAAGCGGGACAGATCCAGATCTAGATCTAGATCTAGATCCAGATCTGGCCGCCCAAAATTTTGAAATTTTGAAAAACGAAAACAGAGTGGTCGCCGGAGTGGATGGTGGGTGGAGGGTGGTCGCCGGAGTGGAGGGTGGTCGCCGGAGAGGATGGTGGGTGGAGGGTGGTCGCCGGAGAGGAGGTGGCCCTGGTAGTGGAGGAGGTCGCCGGAGAGGAGATGACCACCGGAGAGGAGGTGGCCGCCGGAGTCGAGGTGGTCGCCGTAGAGGAGGTGGTCGCCGGAGTAGAGGTCGCCGCCGGAGTAGTCGCCGGAGTAGACGTGAGGTGGTGGTGGTGGTGGTGGTGGTGGTGATGGTGGTGGTGGTAGGAGGAGGAAAGGGAAGAGAGAAAGAAGAGAGAATGGAGAGTGGAGGAAGGAGAAAGGAATGGAGAAGAGTGGAGGAAGTAGGAGGAAGGGGAGTATATATAGGTGGGTGGCCCTCCCGGATTCGAAATTTGAAAATTTCTGCCCAGACTTAGCCGTGACGCACCATATATGTGGTGCGTCACGCCTATCTTACTTAGCCGTGACGCACCATACATGTGGTGCGTCACGCCTATCTTTTTCTATTTTTTTATTTTTTTTAATTTCTAGTCAAAAATCTTCAAACGGCTATAACTTTTTTTCCTTTCGGAATTTGGAGAATCTAAAAAAGGCTCACAGGCCAAAGGCGAGTGAGGTTGGATTCCTTTTTTTCTCTAGTTTCCGTTGGTATATTGAACTTTAAATTCCGACATCGTATGCAAAAGTTATGCCCATTTTACTTTTTTTAAAGAACTTTTGCTCAGAAAGTCGAAATATGTATTTCAAAATTTGTTAAAAAAGTATACATTAAACTCTCCGTGCATCTATAAGAAATTTATTTTTTGATGATTTTTAGACATGGAAATCTTCCGTGACAAAACTAGAAAGGCGGTCCCCGGGGGGAGGGGGGTGTGGAGGGAACATTTTGGTGGATAGCATAGCCGTGACGCACCGTATGTTTGGTGCGTCACGGCTATTGCAATACCCGTGACGCACCAAACAAACGGTGCGTCACGGCTATCTTTCCCCACGGCTATGGTATCCACCGAACACCCACATATAGCCGTGACGCACCGTTTGTTTGGTGCGTCACGGGTATGCCCATAGGCGTGAAGCACCAAACTGTGGTGCGCCACGGCTATTAGGCGTGACGCGCATTTTTGCTGGTGCGTCACGGGTATCATCACTCCTATAGCCATTTTCCTAGTAGTGTTATAGTGTTGTTCGACCTGCCGCAGAGGAGATTATTCGGTTGACCTCAGAAGAAGTGGATCCGGTGTTAGCCGAGGAAAACACACGTCGCCATATGTAATCATAGGATGTATGTATCCTGTATAGTTGCTCAAAACTTTGTAAGGTGTCTACCTTGTGTGTACCATTTTATATATGAAATTATTCCCGTTGTGCTAAGTTTTAGGCGTAGCCCCAGTGTATTTTTGGGGTGTGTGCCTGCTTTTTTAGCACTTAAGGATGGAGATTGCGAGTAGCTATGGTTGAAAAACCATGTATATTTATTAATATGACTGAAAAAGCCATGTATTGTCTTTGAGCTACAGCATGGCTCGTATAGCCTTATTTTGTCGAGTAAGGTGATCTAACGATAGAATTTGCGGAGGTGCACAACATTCCATGGATTGGAGTAGATGTCACTGGTCTCGGGGTTCTTCAGTCGATATGCGCCACCAGGGATAACTTCGTGTATTATGAAGGGTCCTTCCCATGGTGGCTCGAGCTTGTGTCCTTCCTTTTGCTTGAGCCACAGCACTAAATCTCCTACCACGAAGGCTCGGTGGCGTATACGGCGACTGTGGTAGTTGCGTAGCGACTGTTGATATACCGCGGATCTTGCGAGTGCGATGTCGCGTATTTCGTCGAGTGAATCCACATCTTCCACGAGTGCCTTGTTAGAGGTTTCTTCGCTGTAAGCGACGACTCGTGGGGCGCTGAACTTAACATCTTCGGGAAGGACTGCTTCAGCTCCATATACCATGAAGAATGGTGTGTAGTTTGTTGATCGATTCGGGGTTGTGCGAAGGCTCCATTGTAATGAGGGTAACTCCTCTGCACAATGTCATGCGGCTGGGTGCAGTCGATCTAGTAGTCGTTTCTTTATTCCAGCCGAGATTAATCCGTTGGATCGTTCGACTTGACCATTGGTTTGCGGGTGAGCCATAGAGGCGAAACTGAGGGTGATGCCCTTTTCCTCGCAGAACTGCACTGTTTCTTTTGCTGTAAAATTGATTCCGTTGTCGGTGATGATGTTATGTGGTACCCAAATCTGCACACGATGGAGTCGAGGAATTTGACGGCGCATTGGGCACTAGCCGAGGTGACTGGGATGGCCTCAATCCACTTTGTAAATTTGTCGACTGCAACTAGTAAGTACGTGTAACCTCCTGGTGTTGATTTTTTCAGTGGTCCTACCATGTCTAGCCCCCATTGTGCAAAGGGCCAGGCGATTGGGATCATGTGAAGCGCCGTGGCAGGGACGTGTGGCTTGGGCGCGAATCTTTGACATGCGTTGCATTTGTCGACTAGATCCTTTGCATCCCTGGCTGCTGTGAGCCAGTAGAACCCTGCGCGAAAAGCCTTAGCCACGATCGCCTTCCAGCTAGCATGGTGTCCGCAATCTCCTTGGTGTATATCTTGTAGTAGCTCTTTGCCATCTTCGGGTGCGATGCATCTTTGTAATATTCCTGATATGCTTTGCGTGTATAATTCTCCATTGATTACTTGAAAAGTTTTGCTGCGTCTCACAATTTGTATAGCCTCGCGAATATCTGCTGGGAGCTGTTTGTTGGACAAGTAGTCAAGGTATTTCTGCGTCCAGACTGGCTCGACCATAAAAACTTGTCTTGAGATGTTGTAAATGAGCTCGATCATAGCGATTTGCGGGCTAACCTCTGTCTGTAGTGTTGTGGGTGCTTCTGCTGATTTTTTTATCTTGACTGAGCGCTTGATAATCCTTTCGAAGTATATTCCAGGCGGTATGGGTGTGTTTGTAGAACCCATGTTCACCAATTTATCTGCTTCTTCGTTGCTGGATCGTGCAACATGTTTTAGTTCGCACCCCTGAAAACTTCCTTCGAGTAGATTGTACATATCGCGATAGGCAACCATGTTTTCTGCAATGGCGTCGCATTCTTTCATTGTCTGATGTACTATGAGGTTTGAATCTCCGTAGATCGTTAGTCGGGTTGCTCCTCAGGCAATTGCCATCTTCATGCCATGTAGGAGACCCTCATACTCCGCGTCATTATTTGACGCCGGGTCGTTGGGTGGAAAATCCAGTCGCAGAATGTATGGTAACTTGTCACCTCTCTGAGATATCAGGACTACCCCAGCTCCGGCTCCTTCGTTTCTCTTTGATCCGTCAAAGTACATTATCCAGTTGCTTGTATACTCTGGAGGTCCTGGTGTTTTTAATTCTGTCCACTCGCTTAGGAACTCCACGAGCACTTGCGATTTGATAGATTTGCGACCCGTGTAGATGATATCCCAGGCACCGAGCTCGATACTCCACTTTGCAATTCTTCCGGATGCCATTGGGTTATTCATGATAGTTCCCAGTGATGCGTCGCTTACCACCGTCACGGTGTGTTCCTGGAAGTAATGCTTGAGTTTTCTGGCTGTGAGCACCACACCGTACGCGAGCTTCTGGTAATGTGGGTATCTTTGTTTCCAGGGTGAAAGCATCTCGCTGATGTAATATATTGGTCTCTGGACGCCGAACGCATGGCCGTCCTCCGGCCGCTCGACCACAATCGTTGTGCTGATGACTTGATTTGTTGCGGCTAGGTATAGGAATAATGGCTCCCGTTCTTGGGGTGTTGTCAGGATTCGCCTTCTCTGCAACGCTCGCTTGAGGTATGCGAATGCCTTTTGTGCTTCGGATGTCCACTCGAATTTATCCGTTTTCTTCAGTAATTTGTAGAAGGGTAACGCCTGCTCGCCCAATCTTGCAATGAATGTGCTTAGGGCAGCCAGTCATCCTGCGAGTTGTTGAACGCCACGAAGATTAGTTGGATCCTTCATCGTCAGGATTGCTTAGATTTTCTCCAGGTTAGCCTCGATCCCTCGCGCTGAGACCAGGTACCCGAGGAGTTGCCCTGCAGCGGCGCCAAAGACACACTTCGTCGGGTTGAGCTTTATTCAGTATGCGTTTAGCGCGTCGAATGTTTCTCTAATATCGTCGAGAAGTGTGCTTTCCACTCGGTTCTTGATGATGATGTCGTCAACATACACTTGTATGTTCTTGCCAATGAGTTTGGCGAGGCATTTTTGAATGCAGCGCTGATATGTTGCGCCTGCGTTTTTCAGCCCGAAGGGCATTGTAGTGTAGCAGTAGACACCGTGGGGTGTTATAAATGCCGTCTTCTCCTCGTCCTCCTTCTTCATCCCGATCTGATTATAGCCAGAGTAAGCGTCAAAGAAAGACATGCATTGGCAACCTGCTGTAGAGTCCACGATCTGATCGATTCTTGGCAAGGGAAAGTTATTCTTTGGGCAGTGTTTGTTCAACGACGTGTAGTCGATGCACACGCGTAGGATGTTGGTATTTTTCTTCGGGACTAGCACCGGGTTTGCTAACCAGGTGGAAATTTTTATCTCGCGAATGAACTTTGCTGCGAGTAACCTGTTCACTTCTTCTCCAAGCGCCTTTTGCTTGGGCTCCAAGAACCTTCGAGTAGTATTCTTGATAGGCTTGGCGTCTTTGAAAACTTCGAGTGAGTGCTCGGCGAACTCCCTGGGTATACCTGGCATATCTGAAGGCTGCCAGGCGAAAATTTCCCAGTACTCACGGAGGATCTTGACGAGTGGGCCTTCCTATGCTGGCGGGAGGGTGGTGGACACCATCACCGTCTTCGCGGAATCTGTCGGGTGCACTTGATGTTTGCGGGTATCGCTGTTTTTGCCGAACTCGAGCTCTGGAGCGTTCTTCTTGGTGAGAGGCATCACGGAGTGATCCGTGGTCTTTGCTATCTCGTCTAGTTCTTCTTGCATCCCGAAAGATTGGGCTATCTCGTTGAATTCGATGTCGCATTTATTGGATTTTTGGAAATCGCCGTCGATGGTGATTGTGCCATATTCTCCGGGTAAGTTGAGCTTCAAATAAGAAAAATGCGGAACTGCCATGTATCTGGTGAACGCCGTTCGACCAAGAATGGCGTGGTACTGCGAGGGCCAATCAACGACTTCAAAGTCAAGAATTCTCGCCTGTAATTACTTCGGTTGCCCAGCACTACCTCCAGATTTATTGTGCCGAGTGGACGAACTGCTTTCCCTGGAACTATCCCGTGGAAGGATGTTTCTGATTCCGCGAGTCCATCCAAGTTCGTGTTCATGCGACGGAGTGTGTCTGCGTAGATGATGTTGATGCCGCTTCCTCCGCCCATGAATACGCGAGCCAGCTCATAATTGCCAAGTTGCGCCTGTATCACTAGTGCAGCGTGTCCCGGTCAAGACTCGCGGGGGGTGGTCTTCCTTGGAGAAGGTTATTGGTTGTTCCGCCATCTTCAGGTACTCGGTTTTTGCAGGTGGGGTTTGGACAGCCATGCATAGCTGTCGTGTGTTTGTCTTTTGAGCCATGCGTGATGGACAGACCTTTTGTATCATGCCTAAGAGTCCTGATGGGTTTGGGTATCTGTTGGCTCCTTGATTTGGGGCGGGTGACGCTGAGAGCGCGGTTAGCACCGTGCTTTGGTTTCCTACAAGCGGCAAAGCTTGCGGTTGTTGAAATCCTTGAGCTCCTCCTCCGGGAAGTTGCGGGTAACCCTGATTAATTGCTGCTCTATTTTTCTTCAAGAGGGCTTCATGGATATCGATGAACTTTCGGCAATCCTTGAGAAGGTGTGTTGCCTTAGTTTTGCCAGTGCGCTTATCTGTAAATAGATGTAGCGTGCAGTAGCCATCGAGATCATCTTCGGGGGTCTTGTCTTCCTGCTTTGGCTTCCACTCGCGTTTTCCACGATATCCGCTGTCGCGATTTTTCGTGAACTCCGCTGCCACAAATTCTTCTCGATCATCATGTTCGTAATTCTTTCTTCTTTTCTTTCAACTGTGGCGGTCGTTATCACGTGCTGGGGATGAGTCTTTCTCGTCGCGCACTGCGGCCATTTGCCCATCTGTTGGCTATGGCCATCAACTCTCCCATGGTTTTAAGTGCGAGTCGTCCCAGTTCTTCCCTGAAGGAGGTTCGTCTTGCTCCCTTTGTGAATGCTTCAACTGCGACTTCCTCTGATATATTCCCCGCTGTGTTCCTTAGTGTGGTCTATCCCTGGATATATTCCCGGGTAGACTCGCCACTTTTCTGCTTGCAAGCCCGTAGCTCCTTGATGTTCGCCGGCCTTTTGTATGTTGCTTGGAAATTCTTGCAGAAATCGAGGTTTAGGTCGTCCCAAGTTTTATAGCATGCCCTCGGCCTTCATTCGAGACAGCTGCGGGCAGCACCGACTAGGTGCAAGTTGAGGTATTGCATAGCTGTGTTCTTGTTCCCACGTTGGCATTTTACTGCCGTGAGGTAATCAGATAGCCAGCCCGAAGGCTCCTGCGAACCGTCGTATTTATGTACTTCTGTGGATAGCTTGAATCTTTTGGGTAGCGGCGCCTCGCGGATGCTGCGAGCAAAGCATAGAGCTCCGCAGACCTCGTCATCGGAGGATGTGGATGGAGATCGCGCACGGTTTCTGGCCGCCCGACCTTTATCAACTTTACGCTGGGCAATGTCTGACCGAGCGTTGTACCCGGGTTCGTCTCGATTGACGTCTCTTGGTTCCTTGCTGCGATGTCGCGAGTGGCTTCTATCGCGGTTTTTTCGCGGGCTGCGGTCTCGTCCTCTACACGGGCTGCGGCTACGGCCCCGACCTCTCGGGCTGCTATCGCTGCCACTCGGGCTATCCTCTCGTCGTCGAGCTTCCTTCTCTCGTGCCCGACGGGGTGATTTTTCTTTGGCGGGTGAAGCGCCCCTATGCTCACGGGGTGCTTCCTTGTCCTTCTGTGCGGCTTCCTTCCTGCGATCATAGGAGGCGAGCTTTGCGGCTGCCATGCCTAATCCTTTCTGCACCTGCTTGTATTGCTCTGCGCAGGGGTCGTTTTCCCCTGGTTGATTTATCTGCATGTAGGTGGCCGCGGCTAGTACCGCGGCTGCGGGAGTTTGCGGGTGGATATTCCCGTCCTCGCCTACACACATGAGTGACTTGCTGATTCCGCTTAAGGACTCGCCGTCCATGGTCGCGGTTCTTGAGGCGCGTCCTTTCTTTTGGGGGCGGTTCCCGACAGAAGGCGTTAGGGACAGCTCAGTTCATCCGCCAATCTTTTCCGCGTGGCCAGGTCTTTCCGAGCTTCCTTGATAGCAGTAGTCGCTCTCATTAAATGGTAGTGGTAGGCGACCATGTCTTCGTGTGGGACTCCGATTGCGGGTGGTTTGCTAGTGCGGATGGCCTCCTTTGCTCGAAGCCAAGCGTCTCGCGACACGTTCATCTCAGCGCGTTCCTTCGCGCTTTGTTCAGTTTCTTCGGGTGGATCTTCCGATCCTGCCATGCAGACTTGAGCCAGACGCGGCTCGTGATTCCTAGGCGTAACTTGAAAAGCCTTTCTGACCCAAGAGGGTTCCTCTGTAGAGAGGGTATGAAAGTTGCTGGTGTTGAGGCGGATAGATTCGCCGCTTTTTGCCAGGTAAGGTCTTGAATCGACAGCTTCGGGGCTGGAGATTGACTCTGATCCCGATTCTTCAGGGAAGTGAAGGATCCCATCTTTGTTGGTGTAGAACTTGAAGCTCCCGAACGTCAGGGTGACGCTCTTCTCCATGCTGCTGAATTCCGGGCGTGATTCCGACGAGTGAGGGGTGACCACGACAGATCTGATCCGAATCGGGTTGGTCGGAGTTGAGGTCGAAGGTTTCCAACGCGAGTTGGCTGTCGATGAAGCCGAAGATGCCGGAGATCCAACGCCCACCGTTCCCACAGACGGGAGCCAATTGTCGAATCCTCATCTCAACAAGTCCCTCGGGTGAACCCATAGGGTTTCGAATAGGTGAACGTGTAGGCGCTGGTGACGATCGTCGGCTAGGCAGGGGACACAATTTACCCAGGTTCGGGCCCTCATAGAGGTAAAACCCTTACTCCTTCCTCTGTCGATCTGTATTTACGAATAGATCAGTTACAATGGTGTTTGCTCAAGTCGAGAGTTTGATCTCAGGATCGAGGCTTGGTGGTGCGGTATTGCTTGGTCCTCTCCAGGTGGCTTTCCTGGCCTTATATAGGCGGCCAGGTCTCAAACCGTACCCGGGGAGGACTCGAATTTTAAACCTATGTCGGTTACAAGTTTCCTATCTTACCCCGCAAGCCATTGCGGGTGGGCTTCAGCTGGGCCTTCTAGAGTAGCCCAAAGCTTCCCTTATTGGGCTTTAGTCTTGGACCTAGGACCAGGTATCCTTATTCGCCGGGTCCAAGGTTCATCCCTTCGTCACTCTAAGTTTAGTAGCTTCCAGTGCAGCTTTTGACAATATGAGATCTGTCTTCATCAACTAAGTTGTTTGAGTCAGCCCAGGCTTGACAAGCAGATGTAGAATAATTATAGGTGGAAGAGGTCTTGTCGGTTGGGTTGAATTTCTTCTTCTGAAAGATCTCGTCTCAATTCTCTAATTTCCATGATGCACTCCGTGTGTATAGGATGTTTCGGCTAATTGAAGACAAAGGGTTAAATTGCACACCCTATGCAGAGTTAGAAAATATGATCATAGCCGTGTCCCCGGTAATGGAAAACTTCGAGCGGCCGGACAAAGATGGACAGAAGAATCTCAATACCATTTTGAAGTAATAAAGTTTGGCTAAGTAAATATTAGTTGTGGTGCACATGGGTTCCCATGGTGCCAAATCTTTGAAAAGAAAACTCTTTTTCAAAAGTGTTAGGGAAAACTTGCTTTTTGCAAATAGCCTAAACTCCACCAAACCAGATATGCATGTAGTTTAGACTTTCCATTTTATATCCACCATAGTGTCATTTACCATTACATCAAATTGTACTGATCTCATTCGGGGGCTGCATATTCCAACGTGCAGGAAAATCTGATGATGAAGTTTGATCAAGTGCTTGGACTCGAGTCTACACCCAACATGTAATGCCTATGGCGCATGATTGAAGACAGAGGATCATTGCAATCTTTATTTCTGATGTTTAGAACTCTGAGGTTTGCTAGTCTTCCAAGACTATGCACTTTGTAATAAAGCTATACCTGGTATTCTGGATATCGCTGTAATAATTTTGATACTTTGGCAATGATACTTTACATTTTGTTTTGTGGTGCTGGAATTGATCCAGGGACTAGCACTTAACACGGTAGTTCTTGCATTATTTAAATGTGAGGACGCTACAAAATGGTATCAGAGCAAAGTGTTTCCTGTAGGTTTGAGCCCTTAGGTTCGGAAGCCCATTTGATTATGTTATCTCCCGAGGAATTGACTTAATATTTTAAAAGTACTTTTACTCGTCTTGTATCTATTACCTCTTTACCTTATGCTTCTATAAATATGTTTTCCCCTACACTTCAAAACCCAATGAAAATGGAGCTTCAACTTCGCAACCGCCAAGGACTTCCAACTTAAAGATGAAGAACTACAACTCTGCCACCACCAAGGTCTTCAAGGACCCTAGGATTTAATGACTATTCTACTCTAACATAGCTAGCATAACTTTTCTTCTAGTACTTCTACCTACTGTTCTATCTTCTAATGTCTTATCTAATTTATAGATGACCAATCTATTTGAATCACTCAAGAAGGGCCCATTGATGACCATGACTCTAGATTGTGAGGCTGAATTTCCAAAGGCATTGAAGAACTTAATGATAACATTAAGATTTGGAGGAGCATCGCTCTACAAAGGTTTTCCCTTCATTAAAGATGGCCAAGAGTACTGGTGGGTGCAACTTCACCTATACAGAAGCAAGGAGTATGACCACAAGACAAAAGAGGACTACATATTCACTAATCCACGGCAATACACATCATTCTTCGAGTCAGCTAGATGCACTGCATGGGAGGCTATCACAGAACTTGGAGAAAGAATTACGTGGAGACTTTATCACACTCAGAAGGATCTCCAATAATCTGAAGAGGAGATTAAAGCCCTTGAAAAGGAGTTGAAGATGTACAAGACCATAGATATCATCGTGAAGAGTTATGATCCATCACAGTAGTTGACCACCATGCAAGAATGTGTTAGCTAGAGTTTAGTTTGAGTATTGACCTGTCAACTTGTGATATGGCAATACTAGAGTGGTTAGGTTTGCAACTAAGTTGTTTTGCTCAAGTTTATCAAAAATTAAGTCCAAATTTCGAAATTTGGTTAAAAGATAAAATTATTTTAAGTTGTTGTTTTCCCTTGTTGTTTGTCTTCTTGTATTGTGGATGGTTAGGAAAAAAATTCTCCTCATAGATCTATCTATCTTTTACTCATCTTGCTGAAAACTCACAGATGCATCCTCGTCGTGACCCCAACAACAATGAGGACAACAACAACAATGATGCTATGCAGCAGAGGTTCACTTCCCAAGCCCAATTTCTACAGATGATGACTCGATTTGTAGCAGCAATGAACAACAACAACAATCCACCACCACCCCCAGTGGACATACTCACTAGATTTCTTAGGCTTAGGACTACAAATTCCCATATGCTGCTAATCCTATTGAGGCAGATGACTGGCTTTGCTCGATCAACAAGGACTTAGTGACTTGTGAGTGCACATATGCAGAGAAGGTGAGATTCACCGCACATCTGTTAGAAGGACCTGCTACAATGTGGAGGGAAACTTATCAAGTGACTTATCTGCTTGAAGGCATGACATGGGATGATTTGAGGGAGGGATTCTCCAATGCACATATCTCATCTGGGATAATGAAACTCAAGAGGGAGGAGTTCCAAAATAGGGAGGTAGGACCCTGAAGGAGTATATGAATGATTTTCATTATTTATCAAGGTATGCACCAGAGGACATTGACAATGATGCCAAGAGGAAGGAAAAATTTCTCAATGGACTCAAGGGGGAGCTGAAGATACCTTTATCTGTAGAATATGCCCCAAATTATCAAGCTATGTTGGATCATGCCATTACTTTGGACAACAACATGACGAAGCCGGAAAACAGGAAGAGGAAGTACAGTAATGGTGGAAAATACCACTCTAGACCCTCACATAAGAGGCACACGTCCAATGGAGGACACAGTGCTCACAAACATGAGAGCCATCACAATGGTGGGAATGGACACACTCATAATGGTCATGATCACGTTGAAGGACTCAAGGAAAACAAGGGTAACAACAATGGTCACTCAAATGGCAATGGACACCACAACCACAATCATGAAGTGAAGAGGGATCTTAGAAAGGTGACATGCTTCAATTGCAGAGACAACGGACATTATGCAACTTATTGCCCAGGGAAGAAGCATGTAGAAGCTGCCAAGCCCAATCCATTCCAGAAGGAGCATGTGAATCATATCAACATGGATTTTGTGAATGGTAACCCCTAACTCATTTTCTCCCATAACATGTTCCATTACCCCAATTGCATGATGGGAGTACAATCTCAAGGATATTCTTTTAAGGGTGATAGCCCACCTCATAACCTTTTTCAACCTAATTGCTAGCCTTCTCGAATCTCGGTAAGAGATTCCTTTTAAGGGGGTAGTCTGTAACATCCCAGGATTTTGAAAATTTTAAAACCTTCGTGCATTCATGAGCATCATAGCAACCCTGCATTTTGAGTGCATAAAAAATTTCTTTTAATTTGGTAAACACAAAATTTGAGGTATTATTACTTACTAAACCCCTTTTTAAAATTAAATCTTTTTCTAAAAGAAAATATTTTATTTTTGGGAAATTACAGTACTAAAATGTTCCTTATGTCCTAAGCTTTTCAAAACATATTTTGATATATTTTCTGAATTTTTTTGGTTGAGTTTTGGTTTGTTTTTGGAATCATTTGTTAAAAAAACAGAAAAAATAGAGAAAACGCAACCCAGCGGCCCATCTCCTCTCTTCCTCTCTCCTCTCGGGCCCAGCCCATCTCCCTCGCACTCTCTATCTCTCACCACGCGCGCGTCCACAGCAAGCAGGCTGACCCAGGAAGCGCGCAGACCCAGTACACTTCCTCTCTGTCTTGCTGACAGCGTGGCTCCACGTGAGACATGCATGACACAGCAATGACGTCACCCTAGTCGTACCAGAGAAGAACTCGACGCCGTGCGCCCATCGGACTCGCCACCGCCTCCCCCGCGACCTAGCCCCTCCTGCATGGCTTTCCCTCTATAAATTCAACCCTCGACGTACATGAACGTTCCTCCACAAAACCTAGCCCTGCAATGCTTGAAATCTCCCCCCGGCGAGCTCCCGATCTCACCACTGCCGCCGCCGCGGTCGAGATCTGTCTGGTTAACTTCGTCGACCTCATCCCTCCTCTCTGCCCTCTCTCGCTTTCCCTCACTGTCGAGGATGTGCCTGAGATATTAGCGCGCCGTTTTGTCCAGGAGATCATCCGCACCATCCAGGCCCGAGTTGACCAGCCGCCCCGCACTTATCCAACGAGCAATCCTCGACGGGGCAGGAAGCGAGAAGCAAGCCCCTGCGCCATCGAGTCCGCGCCGTCGTTCTCCACGCTCCGGTATGTCACAATAATATCCTAGCACCTTAGATATCCCCCACCATGCCCGCGCTCTCATCCGCGTGCACTAAATTCCGGCGAAGCTCTCGTGACCACGAAAGAAGGAGATCGACAGCAGCCGTCAGATCGCGATCGGAGGGCCCCGACAGAAGCAATTAGCGAACCAGTATCGATTGAGCTAGGTTGTCCATCACGTTTTAAATCCAACGCTACCCAGTGCGTGATCCGAGAGAGAACCCTTCGACCAATCACATCGCTCCATTCACCTCTCCCCGGATCGAGCACTTTTTGTATTTAAAACAGAAAATAACAGACTTGAATTAAAGCTTAAAAAATCATAACTCGAGTTCTGTAATTCCAATTTTGATGATTTTGGGCATTTTGGAATCAGCACGTCATGTAGATTAATCTAGACTGTTGAAATTTCAATTTTCAAATGTGTACTCACATGTTATTTGGAGATCTATGTTAATCACTATTTTTTGGATAACTTTAATTCTATAAATACTTTTTAGGTGATCCAAATGGCTATGATTTTTTTATGTCCTCTATCCAGTATAATCAAAGTAAAAATTATTTGTGCAAATTTTTAACATGAATTCTACTAATGTTCATAATTTCCTATATTAAAACCCTAGTAATGTTCATAATTAAAATTTGATAATTTATTTGTTTTGGATACATCATAATCATGTTATTAACATCACATAACATCACTATTAGTACTTATTGCTAGTTGTGAATTTTGTGCAATAATTTGATCATTGCATAACATCCATACATGTTTTTGTATTGTTATTTTGTTTTCTATGTTATGTTTGTTTCGTATGTTTATGTGTTGCTTGTTTCGCTTGTATTAGATTGTTAAGAGGATCAAGTCTACCATTGTTGATGTTATACTTGTTGTGATTGTTCATCTTATTGCCAAGGCAAGTGACACAACATCAAATCTCTCATATTTTTACTATGCATTACAAGTGTTTTTTAGTAGTATGCATGATAGGGAATTTTACTAAGTTATTATTATGCTATGCAAAATCCCAAGTAGTGTGTAGCCATACTTTAGACTTGATATTTTGTAGCCTCATTACTTAGTAGATGCTCAGCCTTGCTACAAACTTGTTTTACTCAATGTTGTGGAAAATTCTAAGTATAAAATTCAATGAACCACCTGGGTGGGTTTGGTATTGCGTGGTTGTCAAAAGTTGAGTGTCTCCTTAGGGCCTTTAATATCCTAAGGAGGTCACTTGAGGAATGCCAGCTAGGAAACAATGATATTACCAGTTCCTCTATGTTTAGTAGATTCTAGTGCAGTCCTTTGATAATATGGGCTCTGTCTTGAACAACTAAGTTGTGAGAGTTCAGCCCAGGCTTGACAAGTAGATGTAGAATAATTATAGGTGGAACGGGTCTTGTCGGTTGGGTTGAATTTCTTCTTCTGAAAGATCTCGTCTCCGTTCTCTCCTTTCCGTGATGCACTCCATGTGTATAGGATGTTTGGGCTAATTGAAGACAAAGGGTGAAAGTTCACAACATCTGCAAAGTTAGAAACTATGATCAAAGCCGTGTCCCCGATAATGGACAACTTCGAGCAGCTGGACAAGGATGGACATAAGAATCTCAACACCATTTTTAAGAACTAAAATTTGGCTAAGGAAATATTACTTGTGGTGCACATGGGTTTCTCCCATGGTGCCAAATCTTTGGAAAGAAAACTCTTTTTCAAAAGTGTTAGTGAAAAACTTGCTTTTTGCAAATAGCCTAAACTCCACCAAGCCAGATATGCATGTAGTTTAGACTTGTCATTTTATATCCAGCATAGTGTCATTTGCCAGTACATCAAATCGTACTGACCTCCTTTGGGGGCAGCATATTGCAACGTGCAGGAAATTCTGATGATGAAGTTTGATCAAGTGCTTGGACTCGAGTCTACACCCAACATGTAATGCCTGTGGCACATGATGGAAGATGGAGGCTCATTGCAATCTTTATTTCTGTTGTTTAGAACTCTGAGTTTTGCTAGTCTTCTAAGGCTATGCACTTTGTAATAAAGCTAACCCGGCTATTCTGGATCTCGTTGTAATAATTTTTATACTTCTGCAATGATACTTTACATTTTGTTCTGTAGTGCTAGCATTGATCCAGGGACTAGCACTTAACACAGTAGTTCTTGCATTAGTTAGATGTGAGGACGCTCCAGCCGATGACGTCCCATGCGTAATCCCCAAGCGTGAAGTCACAAGAACGGCAAAATCGAGCACGTTCAGACCTCGATCATGATGGTGTGGAACTCTGAAGGAGGATATGTCGAGGAGTTGGAATCCTTCGGATCGGACGCTTGGAACAGGTCATATCTTGAGGGCGTGTGCTTCTATGGATATTTATCTATATATGACTCCAGGTCGGCAACACAGGTCAGGACTCTACATTTCCCCTTATCCACTACGTTTTGCTTGTTTCTTTTCCTTGCTGGACTCTACTCGGTAAGCTAGCATGTACATAACAGTCAGAGACATGTACGGAGTAACATAGCTGAGTCCTGATCGATAGAAAATAACTTATGACATACCGAACCTTTTTTTCACTTACAAATGACATGATATGTAATATTTTTGCAATTTCAGGGTTAGTTAATGACGTAATAAACCAAACAAAGGAAGGCTTATGATTTTATTATTAGGTGAAGATTAGGTATTAGGCATTAGGTATAGATACGAACCAGCCAGCGAACGAGGGAGAGACGTACGAAGCATTGGACAGACGACAGAAACTATAACGGACGAAAGAGAAACGTTAGCGCTTTTATTATTAGGTATAGATAGTAGGTTCAACAATGTAGATTACGACTGCAAACTTTTTAATAAAGTAGATGACAAGACTGGCTGATAATTCGTTTGATATCTTCAGGTAAATGTGCTTAGTTAATCTGAAACTTAATGCAACAACCATGTTGGCATTCCTCTCAGCATGTTTGCAGATTGGAAATGCAGATTTGTTACAATTCGCTGCAGCTCTCATACTACAGGGCCAATAGCTCCGGTGCGACGTTTCTCTCCGGCAATATCTGATGTGCAACGTTTTTCCTCACAAGAACTCTCATGCTTCATTTTTTGACGCACAAATAGCCACTGGCCGCCCTAGGTGATAAAACAGTTATCTTTTGTCTTAAGTGAGTGTGAGGTCATGTTATGGCCTCCTCGGAAAAAATGTGTTAGTAGTTATTGTTTTCGATAGGTGGGCCCCTGATCTTGCAACTGAATCGAGTAAACCTCCTGTCGGGACATGTCATATGTTCCTTCTTCTCGGGCGGTGGCTAAGCTACAACTCTCTGCCGCAACGGATCTGTTGTTCTCGACGGTAGCAGAGTTCTTGGTGAGTTCCTTCGCACCCTAGTGATGTTCCCGTTTCCCTTCGAGTCGACTTAGATCTGAGCGTGTCGCGTCTATTCTCGGCGGCCATAGATTGTGAGTAGTTGTCGCGGGTCGGCTGAACGATATGGAGATATCGAGAAAACTTCAAATTGGCAATGCGCATCTCTCCAACCTAATTTGAGTTCTATTAGGGACTCGACCAGTTCCGCTAGCTCACACTGCCCGCGGGGTTGTGATGTTGGTGCTGCGTGGATATTCGAATTTATAGTGAATTTCTTTTCATGAACGGGCAAGCTAGTAGATGGTAGCATGCAGAAGATTAAGAAAGATACAATTGTTAAATAGGAGGTCGAGCTTGCAGATATTGATCCCCAAGAGCTAGTGCAAATGGAAGAGGATGTAGTTTGTAAATTTGTGGAGAAAATTGGGAAGAGTGTTAGTTGGGGAACCGAGCAAAAAATATCAGTGTTACGATTCGATAATTGGAATGGAGAGTATGTGAGAATTGAGAATGGCCCACAAATGTTATAATGAAATCGATCGGCAAGACAGGTGGCTGAGCTTGTTGATCCCAAGATTGAGTCCAAGGTTGTATATGTGACTTTAAAGTTGGCTTCCCAGATGGTAGATGATGATTGGGCTTCACAGAAGAACCTAATTACCATACATTCTGAAGTAACAGTAATACCTGATGAGTTGGCTATTGCAGATGCGCAAGAGGTTCATGGTGCTGCTTGTGTTGATTGGAATTCAGTACAAATAGATGAGCATAATGATTTGTTAATTGCACCAATGCCTGATCGTGAGATGGCCAAACAATTTGGCATTCGAGTAGATGATAGAGATAAGTAGGAGACAGGTGAATCTAGTTTGCCTACTAATGGTGTTAGAGATTTGTCTGGTGTGGATGTAGAGTTGATGGAAGATGTTGCAGACGATGTAGATGATGCTCATGATGTTGAGCTGATATGTGTGACAAAGAAAACCCTGTTGTTGAAGTAGGGAAGTTGTGTCCAAGCATGGATGAGTTTAGGATGTGTTTTAAGACTTATGCAGTGAAACATGAGTTTGATGTCAAGACTTTTTGGAATGATAGAAAGAAGTTTTTTGGTAGAGGTGTTGATGGCAGTGCCAAGCCTTGCAAGTGGTACATATATGCCAGACACCCACCTGATGAACGTATAGTCAGGGTAAATCAAATCCCACATGAACATACTTATATTACAATTTCAAAGACAATATCGACAATGAAATCACATCTATGGGTTGTAGAAAAACATCACCCCCATCTTAGCCAAGACACCAAACTCTACCGCCAAGAAACTCAAACTAGACTTCAAAATGTTGTCCCCAATTCAGCTAAAATATACCACAGTGTGGAAGGCAAAACAAAGGGAAATGAAACAATTATATGGTGATTGGACAACTACCTTTAGGATGCTTTATAACTTTAAAGTAGAGGTGGAAAAGAGGTCACCTGGCAGTATTGTGGACATAGATACTGAGGTAACAATGGATGGCAAAGTCTTCTTATCTAAGTTCCTTATGGCTTCAAATCCTTACATCGATGGCTTTAAAGCAGGGTGCCGTCCATATCTGAGCATAGACTCATCTTTTATTACGAACAAGTGGAGTGGCCAATTGGCAGCATGCAATGCTCTAGATGGACACAACTAGATGTTCCTTGTGGATGTTGGCATGTTTTAGTCAGAGACGGAGGTGTCATGGGACATGGTTCCTGATGCAGTTGAACGCTTGTACTTTATGTTCATGCAAATTTTACGTGGCTCATGGGGCTATCGTAATAAGAACTCTTTCTTACCTACGAACCTGCAACCCACAACAACACCGATCAACTAATTGTTTGTTAGATATCCATGCCTCCCATTGTAAATGCCATGATATCTATTGTATTTGAAACTGATACCCTCATAACTGCTTTATGTGGTACAAGCTACAAGTCAGTCACAATGCCGGTCTCGCGTACGGAGTACACGTAAGCTGGGATTTGGGCCGCTATCATCAAACGATGCCAACATCATAAATAAGTACACGTGAGGAGGTAACAACTACAAGATTGATGACCTCATTCAACATGACTTCTAACCGTACTTCTATATCTCCGCATAAATTGGCTCTGATAACATTGAAGGGACTACTTTGCTATCTTTCAGATCTCGGGACTTCCACGCAACCCTCGAACCTGAAGGACATAGATTATTATTATTTCTATCTCAAGCAACTCCATCACTTGTTCATATCCTTTGCAGTATTTCATAAGAACTCTTTTCAAAAACCCTATCGCATTACCACCTTATTCTAAAAAGAATGCATGATCCTATTTTTATAATAATATGATTAATTGAATGACTACCCGAGTGGTACTGTTCTGTATGGTGGACGGATAGAACCATGGTAAGATGAATAGGTCAAAGGAAGGTTCCATCTGCATGGGAAATTATTACCTAGAACTTAACAACAAATGCCGTCAGAGTTCTTGCACCGTAAAACCGTGTTAACCATGGGTCTTGTATGGGGCGAGTAATCCAATTTTTATCTTTTCAGGTTCACATGTCAACGGACTGTCAGAGACGTACGATGTAGGTCTTGCGGGACTACATGCACATGGGTGGGAGCCGTTACGTCCCACGGACTCTGGGGTCTATGATGGTGCTCGAGGCGGATAGATATATATCGTGAGGGCTAGAATCAGAGGTTCAACCTGTGTGTCATAAATGGGTGGGCATGTGTTGTGCGGAGAAGAATGGTTTGTTTTGGACCAACAACTCGGCCCCACACGTGAGTGGGAGTGGACATGAATGTACACCTGGTTGTGCAATATGGTCTTGATCGCCTATGGGTAAAGTAACGCGCCTCTGCAGAGTGTAAAATTAGGTGACATGTTATCCCCATGTTTAGGTAAGGAGCTGCGAACACTGCAGGAAAGGAACTCCATGAAGTTCTAGCTCCTATGAAGATTTGGCAGGCATAGTTTTCAGTATTAAAATCAATCTCTTGAGGAAATATTTGCAAAAACCTTGCATTAGCTTATGACTCTTTAGAGTCTAAAGCTATAGTTAGTGCATCAAACTATCTAGTGTATATAATGAATTTGTTGAGTAACGCTCATTACTCACTCGTTCCCATTTGAACCCTGATACGTCATAAACGTATCCTTAATTTCTGATGTTCCATGTTGGTTTGATGTTATTTCCTACATGTTTGCTATACACTTTATGTCATTTTTATCGATTTCCGGGACTAACCTATTGACAATATGCCACAGAGCCAGTTCCCTGTTTTATGCTGTTTTTAGTTTCAGATAAGTTGTTCTGGAATATTTTCGGAATTGGAAAATTCGAAGCCCGGAAGTCTTAGAATTCCCGAAGGTTCCACGGAGTCCCAAAGAGGGGCCACACCATAGGGTGGTGTGCCCGCCGGCGACGCCTAGGGGTGGTGTGGTCCCCTCGGGCGTCTACCGCCATCGCCATTTCGTCTATGTAATCCCCCCCCCCCCGATACGTGAACCCTAAAAATATACCACTTTTTCCCGAGAAACACCCTCCCGTGAGGGTTCTGAAGATCTCCTCGGCACCCTGTCGAAGGGAAATTTATCACCGGAGGGGTCTACACCACCACGCCCTCCCGCAAAGTGATGCGTGAGTAGTTCATCCCTGGACTACGGGTCCATAGCAGTAGCTAGATGGTTGTCTTCTCCACTTTATGCCTCATGTTTAGATCTCGTGAGCTTCCCTACATGATCGAGATCATCTTTATGTAATGCTACATATTGTGCTTGCTGGGATCCGATGAATGTTGAATGCTATGTCTCTTAATTATCGATCTATCATTTTATCTTCATGCATATGTTATTTACTATCTTGCATGCTCTCCATCATTAGTAGATGCTCTGGCCAAGTAGATGCTAGTAACTCCAAGAGGGAGTATGAATGCTCGATAGTGTGTTCATGCGTCCTTTTGCATCTGTGCCCGAGTGACAGAAACGTGACGGATGGAGGATGTGTTGTTGCCATTAGGGAGAAAACAACGGTGCTTACTTAGTTTAAATTGTTTACATTACACACTTTTCCTACTGCGATTATCTGTTGCTTGCAATTTAATACCCAACTTTTGCTTGGACGGAGGGTGGATTATTAGTCGTAGATGCAGTTGGATGACGGTCTATATATCTTGTTGTAATGCCCGCATGAATCACATAGTAATCTTTATGTCTTGCATATGCACTACGGTGCATCCTTCATTTCTGTCGATTTCCCAGCTGTAATTTGTTCACCACACATGTTATTTATCTTCTATGGAGAGACACCGCTAGTGACCTATGGACCCCGATGCATTTTCTTATACTGATAATACACACACTGCTTCCATTGTTTTGACACTACTGCTACTGTTTTCATACTATTCTCATACTGCTTTCCACACCATAAGTTTAAGCTCTTTGTGATAAGGAAAACCGGTGAGATTGACAACCTCACTGCTTCATTGGGGCAAAGTGATTTGATTGTGTTGTGTAGGTTCCACGTTGTTGCTGAACCGGTAGTGCGCCCTACCATCTCAGCTACATGAACCTTCTGAAGTTACTTCTTCCTCCTCCTGGTCGATTCAACCTTGGTTTCTTTCGGAGGGAAACTTTCTGTTGTGCTCTTCATACTTTTTTATTGGGGTCTCCTAATGAACGTGTGTTCACACGCATCAAACCCCTGCTTAGAGTTGAATCCTAAATGAAACTCTTCATTGTGAAGCCATCACTATCTAGGGAAGCTAGGTGGAGTCACATCTTACTTAGCTAGTGAAGCATTGTCATCAATAACGCCACTGGAGGAGAAGCTATCGAGGTGTAGGTGGAGTCCATCCCTGGACTTAGTTTCATAGAAACCATAGATTAGGGCAGGAATCAGCCGTAGTGGATTAGGTTCTGAGCTGGAGTTCTTCTCCAGCTTGGATCTTAGATTTGATTGTTCTAATGTTTCATTTGAATGAGCTCTTCTTTCACACCTCAAGGATATTCTCGAGATTCTATAATGAACATTTTTTTATCCTATAGCTTTGCTTGGACCTGCTATCTTTCTGTTGTAAAACTCCGAGGGATGTAATATTCACGGATAAGTGCTTTTGTGAGTATTATGTTAATAAATTGTGCACTACACATGAAGTGGTGTGCTAGGTCACCACAGCTGGTATCAGAGCAAAGTGACCTTATGTTTAAAACCTTTTAGGAGATATGTAGGTTGGTAAATATTATAGTAAGTTATCTTATCTACACCATATTTCCTACAACTATGATGATCATTCACTTTAGCATGATACAGTCATACTTGTATAGAATGTTCTTACTAAACTTGAGTAAATCTACTTATCTATTTTCTATATACCTAGGTATGTTTAGTTGAAGTCTACCATATATCGTTTTCATGGGAAAAAGAGTTTTGACATAGGCAGAGACGATTAAGTCGTAGTGATGATTACCCCATTCTATGAATGCATAGGATGGAGTGGAGATGGTATAGAGTAAGTATAGAGAGCATCAAGAAGGAATGTTTTAGAACTATGAAGAGTCACTTAACTACGATAACTATGGGGTATGTAGCCTATCCTTAGTTATCAAGTCTAGAGGTGAATCAATATAGTATAGTATAGAGTTAGGTGAAGACATAAGCATTGATGGAAGCTACATTAATACTCCTAAGACACGATCAACAATATGAAGGATTAACCGATCCAATGAGAAGCTTATCATAGTCAAGATGAAGTATTTCAATCTACACAGTACTTAGCTCTATATGGAACCGAGTCAGACAACAACTACGATACGATCACTTGTATTAGTTTATTTCATTCCAATAAGGCATCAAATTGGAGTAATTATCGAGGAAAAGAGTGGTTGTGTAGACTAGGATAATATGGTATTATATACCTACTTGTAGTGTATAGCATTTAAGAGCCTTGGTACCTGAGATGTTTTACTCAAAGTACTACTATTTTACGGGCTTTTGATGCATGCGTGATATATAACTACATTTGGGATTTATTGGATCTTATTTGGATCATTGATTGACTAGATTTGTACATGAAGTTGGAACTTGATGTGCAAATACATGTTGCAAACACTGAGTTCTTTCTTGATGTTACTGGTCTAGCGGGTCTAGGATTAGTATGAGAGTGTTCTCAGTTATCGGCAGATTGAAGCAACTACAAATGCTCTGGAAGACTAGAAAGTCAAGAAGGCACAAGGAAATGAAGACATTGGTAGGAATGGACCACATTACACATGTTGCTTGGATTTGGTGATACATTTCATCAAGACATGGAGATCCATCACAAGTGATGCGAAAAAAGATCACATGAGTAGCTATATCAGAGAAGTAAATATGTAGAAATTCGGTAGAACAAAATATAGTCGTCCCGTAGAAGTCAAAACCCAAATGTATAGAAGGACCATATAAAGTCACCAGTGGAATATACCGTGGGAAGAGCTAAAACTCAAGAAACTCGAAGATATTCCTAATAGTTAGATGAGTTTAGATAGAAGTTTAGATATCCTTTAGGGATTAAAGAGTGTCCTTAGTCTGAAGGTAATGGAGTATGAAGCCTCAAGGTAGCTGGATTCTCCAGTTACAAAAGTGTACGAGGAGTTAACTGTCTATTCCATAGTAATATGGGATTCAAGACAAGGAAGTTTTGTTAAGGTAGATGGATTGTTAGACAATTCCCCGGAGAGAATCATGTGTGTGTTTCTCGTGAGACCATTAGGAAGGTATAGTAACAAAACAGGGTTGGCATAGTAACAGGCAGAATATTCGATCATAGTTCGAGACTGTGGAAGGTTAACACTCAAGAAAAGATGCTACACACACCAAGTTCAACACAAGAAAACAGTTGGCGGTTGAACTTCAGGACGAAGCTCTTGTTAAGGGGGAGATATGGTACCATCCCAGTGTTTGGGAGGTTATAAAGATCAAAATATAATCTGTGCATTTGCAAAACATGCATCTAAAAATACGGGAAATTTTGGCGCGAAAGTCTTAACGAAGCAAAGTTTAAACAAAGTAAAGTGACTATGCGTTCATTTTGTTTGGGACATTCTAGAGGCGGGTGCGAGCGCCTTTGCAGCGGTTTCTCGAGTTTAAAGGAAAAGAACCTCCCGATCTGAGCTCGACGATGGAAATTTTAGACCTACAGAGGAATCCCCTACCTAATATGCGTTTTTCAACTCGATTGTCTGTTGAGCCGCTGGCTCTATGTTTGAAGACATCGCAAGAGTCCTCGGAAGAGTATGATTGCAGATTTGTTGTGTCCGAGTTATCAACGGACCCCCTGCAAGGCTCTGGTTTTACTCTTCAGCATCGGCATCATGTTTCTTTAGTATTTCCTTATGTTTCTTTAGTATTTCCTTTTACATGTATTCAGCTAGTCAAGATTTTATCAGGATGAAAGTTATAATCACTATGATGTAAAACGTTCTTCTATATAATTTCAGTGGTTTCTAGTTAAAAAGAATAAAATATAACAAAGCCCAAATGAGTCTCCAGAGATTCTACAAAAAATATAGTGGACATTTAAATGTATATATGCACCAATTATTCATTCCTAAGTAAAAAAACATTGTTTTTTTAATAATACGAATTCTATTACAAATTTTAGAAATAATAAGCATTTTCGATAATTTCAAAATTAATACAACATCGGTTTCAGCTAAAACCGACCGGATCTATCGGCTTTGGCCAAAAGGATTATCCCCTATCGTCTTAGTTAAAGCCTATTATCCCGTCGGTTTTGAAATACATATTCGTGTGGGTTTTGACAAAACCATTTACCCCCTATCAGCTTCGCCGAGACCAATTATTTCGTATCAGCTTAGCCGAAACCAATTAGTGCTTATTAGCTTCGGCAAAACCAGTTAGAGCCTGAGTCATTTTTCCCACACTCTTTTTTTCCGACCACCATCTCCCACCATGATTTGATGCCACCCTCTACCGCCATTTTTCCTGCTGACCTCTCCCGCCATTTTTTCTAGCTACCCTCTCCCGCAATTCTTCGCTTTACGTCATATAAAACGCCCTAAACGAGGTGGGTAACCAGTTATAGTTTACTTATTCGGAAATGTCGGGCTTTACTTTAGATCGTATTTTTTATTTTAAAATGTCGAACACCGTGTTTGGTGTGCCAGCAAGTTCAGAATAGACAATAGGACATTTAATTGGCAAAAATTCCTTACTAGTGACACTCTTCTGACCGAGTTGGACGTGACATTACGTAGTCACCATTGTCCATCAAAGACCCCTGAGGAAATACGACAAGAATATCTAAGGTTGCATGAAAGGTGGTTCATCTCTCGTATTCCAAGCTGGCGGGATAAAATGGTATAAGAAAAATTGACTCATGCACTAGTTGGTTTAGGCCAAGTTCATAAGCACTAATCGGTTTCGTCGAAGGTGAAAGGCACTAATTGGTTTAGCCGAAGTTGACAAGGGGAAATTGGTTTTATCAAAACTCAGTCAAATGTGGATTTCAAACCGATAGGCTAAAACCGATTAGATCAAGTCGGTTTGGCCGAAATCGATGGTGTATATTTTTTGAAAAATATGAAAAATGCATATTGTGGATGTGTTAATGTGAATGTAACTAGCACATATATACATCTATATACGTTCATTCCAACGACACTTATTTTGAGACGGAGGGAGTATTAATTGTTTATCAGTTGGAAAATAGAAGTGACGAATCCATAAGAATTTAAAAAATTGATTGGGAATAGTATTGATGGTTATTTTTTTTCAAACCTCGAGTAAAGAAATCATAAAAAAGCATTGTTAGAAAACACACCACTTCACAACTTCAGGAGCTTACAATGGTTCGAAACATTGGACTAATCTGTGTGCATAACATGGAATAATTTGACCACCGTGTGTTTTACTTTTCATTACTATTGATCCAATATTTGCAACGTGCTAGCCTTTTGCATAACATATGCTAGCTCGTACTCTCTCCGTTTCTCAAAATAATTCTTAGTAAAAAGTCAACCTAGCGCAACTTTGGCAAAATTTATGGGCAAAATATGAATACTTGTAATTTAATAAAAATATATTCAATGGTTAGCACATCATTAGTTAATATGTATTCTAATGAAATGTTAATATTTTTCTA
The DNA here is from genome assembly GCA_028641055.1 of Alopecurus myosuroides. Classification (NCBI taxonomy): domain Eukaryota; kingdom Viridiplantae; phylum Streptophyta; class Magnoliopsida; order Poales; family Poaceae; genus Alopecurus; species Alopecurus myosuroides. Next base: position 27,223,360 of record CM054059.1, on the reverse strand, counting down.
TAAGATTTGTCAAATTTACTATTCATTGACTGTTGACTAAATTTATATGCCTTTTTTTGGGCTATGGAGGGAGTAATTATTTTTTAGCTAGTTAATGCTTTTCTAAATGAGTTAGTATTTTGGTACGCATCCAATTACATTTGGGATAACATCAAATAAAAATGTTGTAACTGACCACCTTGTCAATACCTATTTGAATGACTAGAGGTGTAGCTGTCACGTCTAATAAAAAGGCAATTAATCTATTCCTTCAAATGCATGCTTATATACATCCAATTGATTTTATAATAAATGGTGCACTCAATCAAAGATGGCAATCAATGTCCTTCTAAATGCTTGCTATTTGGATACGCGTCCAATTAATTTTTTCATATCATAGTCATCTCTATATAAACACCCTCTTTCATTTGTTTTGGATTAATCTCACACCACCACATCACCAAATTTCACATAAACCACCTCTCCATGTCAAACTCCAAATCCTCATCAATCATGGGGAATTGCACCTTCCTCCTTGTCACAATTGTGGCGATGATTTATGCGATCGCTACACCCGTCGCAGGTTGCGGAATGTCAGTTGGGAAGAAGGAGTGGGACACAGATGGATGGGAACCTATCAAGGACATCAACGACAACCATATCCAGGAGAGGTTGGCAAATGGGCAGTTTCTGAGTACCTTAAGTATTCCAACTGCATGCTTAAGTTCAACAAGGTGGTGAGCGGCAAGGAGAATGTTGTGTCGGACTTAAAGTATGAGATTGTCATCAGCGCGTCGGAAGTCAGTGGGGAACTTGGCAAGTACGTGGCAGAGGTGTACGAGCAGGGGTTGACCAAGACACGCAAGCTCATCTCTTTCACAAAGGCCAGCTAGAGGGATACCTCCTCAAGTAATAATTGTGTCTTGAAATCTTTTAGCTTTTTTACATCCAATAATTTACTTATAAATCATCTCCATACATACATTTATATATAAAACCGTCACAAGAATGCTAGTACGTTATGGTGTTCCTTATGTTGTCGTGGTCTTAAAGTCGATGTATGACTACCCATAGTTGAGCTCAGTCATTACTCAATTATGTATCCGATCTTTTCAGAACCGTGAAGAAAAAGTATATATGATCTCCAGTTTACTTTATGTTGTTGATGTTGTTCCTTGACTATTTGTTGCTAGTAACTACATTACTCTTAGGTTAGGTAGCATCTGGCATATAATTCTTCCATTCGTAGAAAATAACAACGAGCTTAGATATGTTTGCATATACAAATAATCGTCAACTTATCTATTTTTTGCTCTATCTTTAAATTGTACTCATCTAGTCTCGCGGGTATATTCAGTCGTTGTACAATGACAAGAATGATTATGAGAAATCAGTTATCTAGACGGTTATGTTTCCCGGCCCGGAACTCGGATCGATTCCTCTTTACCAATTGGATCTCATTTTGATGTTAATTTACGGGTGATTCTCTATTGGTTTACTTGTATATAATTATTTCTCTTTGCATCATTTTATATATACTTACATGGAAGAGAAATAAGCTAGTAACCGATGCACGAGATAAAAAGTTGCAAATAAACTCCTTATAAATACCTATTTTAATATTGGATGTAGTTAATTATACCATATCTGAGTTTTCTAAACATCATATCAACACACACATAACCATTCAGACCAATAGCTTGTGGCACGGTTCATATTTTTGGCAACCAATATGTTTAGCTTTGCAACAATCAATTCCTAAAGTTTCATAATTTGTGCTAAAAGAACTGATTTTTGTGATTTCAAACATTTGGATATTTTTGCTGGATATTGACATATTTTTTAAGGAAGCATGGTTAGTACTTGAAGTAGATACAATTAGCTACGCATGTGGGCATAAAAATGAGTTATTTGTGTCTTCATGTATTAACCATTTTATCTTTCAAAATGTAAGGTTGTGGTTAATCTATTTTCCGATAGCTTAACTATTTGTGTGTTCTCGAAGAGTGGTAACACGGTGTCATTATGTTTATCAATGATGGATGCGGGGATTAAGTTGTTAGTGGTAATTAACCTCTTAACGAGTCACCAGTTATTTATTTAATTATTTTTCTGAATGAACTTGTCCTTATGCTTCCTCATCGAACCACTGTTCTTGAGTTTGCAAGATAACAGTCTAGTACTCTTTTTTTTCTCCACAAAGAACGGCTTGCATGGCGAATGGGGCATGTAAAGTTTTCATGAGACGGGAGGGGCGTCTTTCCAAAGTAGGACACCAGCTCTGCTTAACAACAGCACCACGTTAAAGAAATTGAAATATCGAAGTAGTGGTATGCCATCAAATGTGTTCTCAAATACAATTTGTGCCAAGAAAAATAACATCCTTGATTCCATAATCTAGCCAAGTGGATTGCACATAGCCTAATTATTTATTTATTTATTTTTGTAAGAAAATACAAACTAGGATTAGCCCTTGGTGGTATATTTTTCATAGAATGAGCAAACCTAACGAAAATCCCAAAAATCCTCTCCCAAGTTAAGTCAAACACGGTTTGCTGGGTATGCCACTGTGTCCCCAACCACTGGGCTAATGCCCCATTCTCATTTATTTATTTTTCTTATCACCTTAAAATCAAGAGATGGACTAGGCCGAGCGGAAAGAAATTCTATGAAAACGGCCGCACAACCTCCCTGCTAGGGACCGTTATAAGATTTGTGGCACCTAACCATCAACCACCAATCTCAAAGATGTCTAGTTAATTTACTCCTTTATACATTTCATAATACACAAGGAAAATAAGGCAGCCCATCAACCTCTCCCAAACCTGCCCAGCGAGGAGATCTAGATAGACGCCGTCGGTAAGCCGATCTACCGTCATGGCCATGCCAGCCAACCAACACTCGAGAGAGGCCTCGTCCTCAGCCAGCTCGCCAGGCACGCGAAGGGACCTCCCTGCCGCCAAGAACCGACTCAGAGAGATAGGCAGTGATATTGACTTAAGCCGGTAGAGAATCCACATCCACTAGTGGAGAACGGGGCTTTTGATCGGTGGTGAGCACCCCTTTCGCCCTGGCTCGGCTACCACCCGGTGTAAAAGGGTGCATAGCTGGGGCTGGGGCGAGCAGGGCGCCTCGTGGGGGGGCCTTTTGACCGGTTTGTGGCTCCAACAAGGGTAAAATGCCCGCAACACCTTTTACCCCGGTTGGTGGCTCCAACCGGGGCAAAAGACCCCCCCCCCCACTATATAAACCCTGCCAAGCCTCTCCTCTCCTCATGCCACTCACATTGGAGGACATATTCTAGTTGTGGGGTGTGTGATCATTTGTTTTTCCCTCCTATGCACAAGAGGTGTTCGATGAAATGCCCGGGAGCATAATGCCATCTCAGCTCGCTGAAAACAAACATGATTTAATTTTTCCGAGCCACATTTAATTAAATAAGATTTATCCTCCTTCTTTCCTCCTCGGTCGAGGTACCAACTTTATCATTTCATCTATCGATGCAACATTGGTCATTTCTCTATTCACGGTGTTTTGTAACAGTTCCTAATTAATTATCACATAATGCACATGAACCGGCAATGGATGTACGCTGATCGACGCTCTACCGCCTTCATGAAAGGCGTGGGTTATTTCTCGAGGTGGCCTAGGCAAACAAGCGGAATAATTTTATGTGTTGTCCATGTGATGTATGTCGGAATCAGAAGGAACACTCTTCGCACAGAGTCATCCACTTCCACCTGTTTCAGTCCGATTTCATGCCCGGCTATAATTGTTGGACCAAGCACGGAAAAAGAGGGGTTATGATGGAAGACAACGAAGAAGAAGAGAATGATGAAACCTATCATGATATGTTCCCTGAATACGGTGCCGTTACTGGAATGGAAGATAATGATGAAGTAGAAGCAGAAGACCAGGTACCAGATGAGCCCATCGATGATCTTAGCTAGGCCATTGTGGATGCAAAGACAGAAAGCGAGATTGAAAATGTGATGGTGAAGTTCGACCAGACGTTAAAGGATCACAAAACATTGTTGTATCCAAATTGTGAAGATGGGCAAAAAAAGCTGGGCAGCACACTGGAATTACTGCAATGGAAGGCCGAGACCGGTGTGACTAACAACTGATTTACAAAGTTGCTGCAAATAGTGAAGAAGCAGCTTTCTAAAAACAATGAATTGCCCGACAGTGCATCCCAAGCAAAGAAGCTTGTCTGCCCCCTAGGACTAGACGTGGAGAATATACATGCCTTCATTAATGACTGCATTGGTGAGAAGTACGAGAATTCGGAACAATGCCCGGTATGCACTGCATTGCGGTATAAGATCAGACCAGACGACCCCGGCGATGTTGAGTGTGACTGCCCCAGGAAGAGGGTTCCTGCAAAGGTGATGTGGTATGCTCCTATAATACCACGGTTGAAACGTTTGTTCAGAAACAAAGAGCATGCCAAACTTTTACGATGGCACATGGATGATCGTAAGGAAGACGAGATGTTGAGGCACCCCGTTGATGGGTCGCAATGGAGAAAAATCGAGAGAAAGTTCCCACGCTTCGCTGGTGACGCAAGGAATTTATGGTTTGGTCTAAGTAAAGATTGCATGAATCCATTTGGTGAGCAGAGCTGCAGCCGTAGCAGCGGGCATGTGACTCTATGTATCTATAACCTTCCTCCTTGGTTGTGCATGAAGAGGAAGTTCATTATGACGCAAGTGCTGATCCAAGGCCCGAGGAAACCGGGCAATGACAGTGATGTGTACCTAAGTCCATTAGTCGATGAAATTTTATAGTTGGGGCGTGAAGAAGGTGTACCTGTGTGGGACGAGCACGAACAAAAATAATTTAACCTACGAGCGCTGTTGTTCATAACCATCAATGATTGGCCTACTCTTAGTAACATTTTTGGACATACAAACAAGGGATACAATGCATGCACACACTGTTTAGATGACACCGAAAGTATATATCTGGGTAAATGTAAGAAGGTTGTGTACCTCGGGTATCGTCGTTTTCTTCCACGGAAGCATCCCTTAAGAAAAGCAGGCAAACATTTCAATGGTGAGGAAGATACCCGGGAGACGCCTATCCTCCGACCTGGTGATGATGTATTTGATATGGTGAAGGATTTGAAAGTAATCTTTGGAAGGGTCCTGGCAGAAAACCTGTTCCGAATGACGCTGACGGACAGGAACCCATGTGGAAGAAGAAATCTATATTTTGGGATCTCCCCTATTTGAAAATCCTAGATGTCCGCGCTGCGATCGACGTGATGCACCTGAAGGAGAATCTCTGAGTGAATATGCTACGCTTCTTTGGCTCGTATGGGAAGTCAAAAGATACATCCGAAGCACGGCAGGACCAACAACACACGAAAGAACGAGACGACAAGAATCCTGAGCGGTTTCAAGGTGGTCCTGCCAGCTATGCTGTTACCAAGGAAGAGAGGTAATCGTTTTTTAAGAACTAAGTAGTATCAAGGTCCAGTCCGTCTTCTCGTGAAATATAAAGGGAATAATGAATGTGGAGGAGAAAAAATTCCAAAACCTGAAGTCTCATGACTACAACGTGCTGATGACGCAATTGCTTCCGATTGCGTTGAGGGGAATTCTACCAGAAAATGTTTCACTACCCATTGTGAAGCTATGCGCATTCCTCAATGCAATTTCTCAGAAGGTAATCAATCCAGAAAGTCTATCAGCGTTACAGACAGATGTGGTCCAATGTCTTGTCAGCTTCGAGTTGGTGTACCCACCATCCTTCTTCAATATTATGACGCACCTCCTAGTTCACCTAGTCAAAGAGATTACCATTCTCGGTCCTGTGTTTCTAGACAATATTTTCCCCTTTGAGAGGTTCATGGGAGTCTTAAAGAAATATGTTGACAACCGTGCTAGGCCAGAAGGAATCATCTCCAAGGGTCATGGAACAGAGGAGGTCATTGAGTTTTGTGTTGACATTATTCCAGACCATAAGTCGATTGGTGTTACCGAATCGCGGCATGAGGGGAGAATGAGTGGAAAAGACACGATAGGAAGTAAACCAAAGATATTTATGGACGTACATTCTTTCACTAAAGCACAATACATAGTTCTACAATGTCCACCTTGGTGGCTCCCTATATTGAGGAACACAAGAATATTATACGGTCCAAAAACCCGGGGCTATCTGAATCCTTGATTAATGATGAACACATAGATAGTTTTAGCGCCTTGTTGCAGACAAAACTAATGAATAACAACCTTGTTGGAGATCAGTTGTACTTGTTGGCTAGGTCACCATATTCGAATGTATTGACTTTCCAAGGGTACGAGATAAATTGGAATACATTTTACATGATCGCACAAGATAAAAAGAGCACCAACCAAAACAATGGTGTACGTTTCAATGCAACCAGATACAATGGAAAAAGGAGACATATTATTGTTACATAGAGGAGATATGTGAACTTGACTATGGACCTAATTTTAAGGCCCCCCTATTTCGGTGCCAATGGGTCAAGATGACAGGAGTAAAGGTAGACAAGCATTATGGAATGACAACAAGTGATCTCAACAATCTTGGGTACAGAAACGAACTATTCGTCCAAGCCAAATATGTGGCTCAAGTTTTCTATGTGAAGGACATCTCTACCCAATCGAGGAAAAGAAAAGATAAGAATTCCTGTACATCATGCGGTGAGCCGAAGCGCCACATAGTTCTTTCAGGGAAAAGAAACATCGTGGGAGTGGAGGACAAGACAGACATGTCAGAAGATTATAATAACTTTGAAGAAACTCCGCCCTTAAGAGTGAAAACTAACCCAAGCATCGCGTTAAATAATGAAGATTCTCCATGGCTACGACAGAAAAGTAAATAATGGCGGCACTAATTGGGGATAACATATTAAACCTTCGCGGTTCATCTAATATTGCAAGACTACTGCGTAATAATGTATCAACCCTTCATGGTTCATGTATTTGGATTAGTCCACCTTTGTTTTCCACATGTTTTGCATCAAATGCACTGTCGGGCATTTGAACTGGAGGATTTGTAGATATATAGAACAAAACACACGGTTTCTCCTGCATACGTCCCGACTGTGGCTCCTGAGTGCCCGCATATCAAATGCACTGTCAAGCGTATGTAGGGGGATATGAATGCTTTGTATACGGTCGATGAACCGGAGGATTTGTAGATATATAGAACAAAACACACGGTTTCTTCTTCATACAGCCCGATAGTGGCTCCTAATCAAGTGCCCGCATATCAAATGCACTGTCGACCATATGAAGGAGAATCTGAATGCTTTGTATGGCAGATGAGTACCCACTGAGTGCCGAACATGTCTGAGAGGTGGGCTATATATAGTGTCGTGCGACTTACAAAGTGGTCATGATAGCGTGCTGATCCAATGCCTCAGAAGCAATCGAAAGAAACACAACGCTGATCCAACAGCTCAGAATCGCTCGAAAGCAACACACGATCCGTGTGCTTCTTCCCGAAAGAAACACAACGATGATCCAACGGTTCAGAAGCCCCAGAAAAGAAACACACCACTGATCGAACGGTTCATAAGAGCTCGAAGGAAACACACGATCCGTGTACTCGTATGCTGTGTTGTTTGGTTGGACAGTTTGTAATAAAGTTTGGAATAAATCAACCAAAGTAGCGGAATTATTCAAACTAACAAAGTCGCGAAATTATTCAAACTAACCCTAATATAACAAACTAACTTCGACCAAGGCCTAAGCCGCGTCGTCTCGGCTAACAGGTGGTGGGGTACACTTGTAGTTAGACCAGCAATAAGGAACAACAGTGGATACACAGGTGGTGGGGTTTAGTCATACTCCTGCCTAGGAGTATAATACATGTACTCATAGTCATCAAAGTCGCCGCTGTCATCGTCGCTGTCGTCGGATGGCGGTCCGGGATTGAATCTCGGTGGGTGAGCACACCTAGACTGGAAGTGAGGGTATCGCAGGCGGGGGTTATCGCCAGCAGTGATGTAGTTCATGACGCTCTGGAGAGTCCGGCCTCGGCACCAGAGCCGACGAACGGCCTCGTTGAAGTTCATAGGAGGCGGGCCAGCCTCCTCGTGCCTGGCGAGTGCCCTCTCACGCAGATTGATGAAGAAGGCGTCTCAAGTCGGGCGGTAGTCGAGATTCTAGCCGGGATGTCGACGCTGCTTTGGTGTGACCTCGAGGTATTAGTGGTTCATGATGGCCGACCGGGGTGCCATACCTTGAGGGACAGGAGGGACCAGCATGCCTCCGGCGCTCAGGTACCAGCTAGCGGGGACGGTGTAGCCGAGAGTGCAGGGGTAGGTCGAGGCGCAAAGCTCCTCCTCCTGCGGATAGGTTAGAGTGGGTACGACCACTGGTAGAAAAAAGGCCTACAGTCCCGGTTCGCCAGGCCCATTAATCCCGTCCAGGCAACCGGGACTAGCTACGCGCGACTAAAGGCCCCCCCCCTATAGTCCCGCTACTTACGGACCGGAACTAAAGGCCCGTCCACGTGGGCGGGTGGCGGAGCCTGGGGTCGGAGGACATTTAGTCCCGGTTGGCCACATGAACCGGGACTAGATTTATTTCGTAATTTTTTTAATTCATTTGGTTTCTAATTATTTTTCTCACCTTTTTTCACTCCCTTTTTTTTCACTCCCTCTCCCTTTTTTTTCACTCCCTTCTTTTTTTCACAATTTGTATTATTTGCTTTGCTTAGTGTCTAACTAAGATTATCCCTAGTCAAATTACTTACTCATGGTCATACTTCCCGCTCGGTCACCCATCCTCCCACTACTCTAGCACTAGCACGCTTAACTTCCGAGTTCCATCCCGTCCCGAATCCAAGTGTTTCTCACGCATGTATGTGATAGTAGTATCATATCAATCTTATTAACATGTTAGTCGAAGCCACATTTCTTAATTGTTTGAATTGCAAATAAATCTTTTAATAAACAAAAGTAATGATGTAATTAATAATTTTGAATAAATAAATAAACATTAACTTTTAATTTGTATTATTTCTAAAAATACAAATAATATATCCAAAAATTGAGAAAAATAGAACTAATTCATTTTAAAATCTTAAAATTACAAATAATATATCAAAAATGAAGAACAATAATACTAATTAATTTTAAAATCTTAGAATACAAATAGTATATCAAAAATTAAGAACAATAATACAAATTCATTTTAAAATCTTAAAAATACAAATAATATATCAAAAAATGAAGAAAAATAATACTAATTCATTTTAAAATCTTAAAATGAAAAAATATATAAAAAATAAAGAACAATAATACAAACAATATTAATTACATGCATAGAGTCGATCACACATAACACAAACATAGAGTCGATCACATTTCATAATTAACATATATATATATATAGAGTCGATCACAAAAGTTATCCATTACATATATATACTACTAATTATAGATAACCATTACATGCGCAATATCGAACGCATACATCATCTATGGCCCCGCCGAGTAGATGCGGAACAACTCGTACGCAACATATGCATCTATGGCCGCATACTTGAGGTTCGTCATGCGCAATGGGGTCTCCTCCCAATAGTAGTGATTGTCCCGGTGGAAATCAGTCTTCATCCGGTGATAGCAGGGGTGGATTAAGTAGCTTGCCATGACAGCCATCCCGGTCTTTGGCCCGGTGAACTGGATAAGATTCTGAAGATCAATATAGTGATCTTCAGGTATCACAACACCGATGCGCGCCAACTTCACGCGGTCTTGCGTGATGTCAACGCTGCAAAAGTCAAACCCATTGTAGACAAGAAAATCAACAAGGTCCGGGCAATGCCTTGAGCTACTGTAACAACAAAAATAGGCTATGTGTTAGATTAGTTGCAGCACATATGTATTCTTCACATGCAACCAAAAAACCCGAAATGCATGCATGCAAGATTTGTACGTGGACGTGTGCTAGCTTCTACGTACCTTGACCATTGGAAGACCAACACCGTCTCCTTGAACGCAATCTGGATGACGGCAACATCCTGATGATTCGCCGTGTACTCCAGATCGAGCCCAAAGAACCGGTGTTCTTCGGGAGCTGCCCAATACAGATCGGCCAAACGACCTAGAGCTTCAGGCAGCCGCGCGCAACTGTTGCTGAAGAGCACGTCCAAATCCTTGCCGCATGGTGTCTTCCCATCGTATTCCGTCCATTCAGCCATTTTGCGTGCGTGTGCTTGAAATGGCGAGAGAGGAAGAACAGAGGAAGAACGAGGAAGAACAGAGGAAGAAGAGAGCGAGCAGTGGAAATGGCGCCCTCTGCCTCTTCGCGAAATAAAAACCGCCGCGGGAAGGCGAGAAGCCGATGTTTAGTCCCGGTTGGCCACGGGCACGGGGAATAAAGAGCCAATGGTCCCGGTTGGCCACGGGAACGGGGAATAAAGGACCAATAGTCCCGGGCGGCGAGGTCAACCGGAATTAATTCCCTCCACGCGCGGCAACGCGTTTCCCAAACCGCGACGTCTGACCTTCTGTCGCGGGTCTCCTGGCGACCCGGGAATAAAGACTCATTAGTCACGGGGCGCGACGCTTGGGGACTGATGCTGGCATACCGAAGGCCATTTTTCTACCAGTGGACGGAAGCCATGAGAGAGTGATGAGGTTGCAGATATGAGTTCAGATGAGATATGGAAATGCCGTACAAGTCTACATATATACATGGGGTGGAAAGCGTTGGAAGAAATATGGCGGGAAGAATAAGGACGGGAAGAAATATGGCAAGAAGAATAAGCGCGGGAAGAAAGATGGCGGGAAGAAATGTGGCGGGAAGAAAGATGGCGGGACAAAAACGTTTGAAAATTCAATAGTTGTTACTAGTTTAAAATAGTTAGAATAATTATTTTTAAATTATAAAATGTATTTGAAATGCTCATGGAATTTTAAACAATTTTCATATTGAAAGTTTCTCTGAATGCAAAACGATTCATAAACTATGTTTTTTAAAATGTTTGAAAATTCAAAAAATTTACTACTTTAAATAGTTAGAATAATTATTTTTTAAAACAGAAAATGTATTTGTAATGTTTATGCAATTTTAAACACTTTTCATATTGAAAGTTTCTCCAAATTCAAAACCATTTGAAATGTATTTGAAACGTGGCCGGAAAAAATGGCGGCAGGCTCGCGAAAATGAAAATTACGGCCTTCTGCCCCGGTTGGTGCCACCAACTTGGGAAAAAGGGTGGAAGGTCCGCGCGCATGCGAGGGCCCACCTCCCTCCTTTTGTTTCGTTTGGTGGAACGAAGCGGGGTAAAAGACCGCCACCAACCGGGGTAAAGGAGCCCCTTTTGCCCCGGTTGGTGGCTCGAACCGGGGTAAAAGGCCGCCACCAACCGGGGTAAAAGACCCACTTTTACCTCGGTTCGTGCCACCAACCGGGGCAAAATGTCCGTCCTTATATAACCCCGGGTGGAGCCACCGCCCGGGGCAAATCCACTAACGGCTAAGTACTCGACGATGACGAAACCCGCAGAAGCGCCGCCAAGCTGCCGGATTTGCGCCGCCGCCGGAGAGCCCTCCTCCACGCTGCCGAGCTGCTCCATACGCCCTCGACCTCGCCGCCATGCCCGCCCCCACGTCATCGCGCCCTCGACCTTGCCCTCGCACTCGTGCCCTCGACCTCGCTGCCGACGATCCCTCTCGGTGAGCTAACTCGCCCCACCCCCTCCCCGCGCGCATGCACACGCACCCGCACAGCTCCTCCCCCGACCGGATTCGCCGCCGACGAACTCAACCGAGCCGGGTGGAGCCATTGCTGACGTTGGGGTGACGTCAGCATGATGTCACACCCCACACGTGTGCTGTTCTGTTTAAAAAGGAATGAAATGACACGTCGCCCCCTTTAATTTAATTATAGAAATTGATTTAATCTTAAAAATTAAATAACTTTTAATCCGCCAGTCCAAAAAATATGGAAAAATAACCAAAATGTTCAGAAAAATGAACTCTACGTGTTTATGTTATTTTCAACCATGTTTGACAAAGTTCAAAATGAGGCATTATTTGAATTTGACTTAAATCCATTTAAAATTAGTTGTAATATTGCTGTTAGTTGTTAAATCGATATAAAATCAAATATTAGTCCAAAAATTATGAGATTTGAACCACTGGATAGCTATAGAAATTATCTATCCATTAAGAAAAAAAACATATGTTCTGTTGAAATTCTAGAGCATTCTTTATTTTGCCAAAATAGCTCAAAAACACCCAATAATTCCTAGTTTGAGTTCTACAAGTCCAAATCCTATAAAATTGTAGTCTCTGGATTCCTTAGAACATGTAGAACACCCTAGAACCAGAGAAAATCAAAGTTGTATTGTGCACACACTTGCTATTTAAAAAATGGTCAAATTAGTAATCTGCCTCTAATTCCAATTCTAAAAAGTATTTTTCAATGAAACCAATTGGGTTGTCTTGATAATTGTGTCCTCTGTCCATAGACAACAAGGCCCAATTTTTACAGAGACATAAAAGTGAGTTTAAAAACTTTCTACTAATATTAGTAGTAATATTAGTAGTTAATATTAGTACTTAGTAATATTCGGAATTAATATTAGTACTTAGTATTTATTAGAATTTATACTTTTACTTAGTAAACATTTCTCATTTTTTTACTTAGTCAATATTTTTTTACTTAGCAAATATTAGCAGCTTGACGGTGTTTTTTTAGTACTTAGTGGTAATTAGACATATTTCAAAGTTGATTGCATTTGAATTTATTAAAATATTGAAGTGATTGACTTGTTCAAATATTTGACTTACTAAAGTATTTTATCTTCCATTTGTATTAGTTGAGCTATGGACGGCAGAGAGGGTGAAGAACAGGTGTTCGCGATAGTAGACGAAAATACACTCCCCGGTGGACCCAATGACGGTGGAGGTCAAGACGACGGCTCACAGTACCTGAACGATTCAGGTCGGGGAATAGAGGAAGAAGAGCAATTGCAAGGACCAGATGTGCAAGCGGATAAAAGCAGCAATGAACAAGCCTTAGTCAATGTCGTAGAACCTACTGCATCGACGTCGTCTACGAAGAAGTCGAAACGAGGCCCGACTCAAGAGATGAGCTCTAAAGAGCATCTGGTAATCGACCAAGTCTATCGCTCCGGCGAACCTGCTTGGCCCATTAGTACTGCAACTAAGTTTACAAGCCAATGTGAAATTATTGTTAGGTACCTCATCCATAAATATTGAAGAATGGAATGAACCATCAAAGGAAGAAGACGATCCCGACTGTCTTGCAATTTATTTTGTCTCAGGTCGGTATAACAAAGTATTTTCGACAACCTCATGAACCATTTCAGTCTACCAGAATGTGATATCAAGCAGACAGAAAAGGAAATGTGTGCCACAGTCATGCAGTGGGCTCTTAAGAAGATGGCCAAGGCTTTCAATGCTTACAAGAAAATATTACGGAAAGAATATCAAAAGAAAAAATAACGTCCCAAAAATCGAGGGGCCGTTAGAGAAGAAGAAGCGACACCGGCCAGCATTTCTGGCGTATAAGAAATCAAAACAGGGTAAGAAAAGGTCAGCAAAGAATGCGGGAAATGCGGCGAAGAAGGTATATCACCATAAAATGGGTGCAGGTGGCTACAAACTTGCAGTGCCTAAGTTTGACAAACTTGAGGCAGATCTGTGAGAGAAGGGGATCATTCCAGGCACACATGATTTTACGCGCGCGGAGGTCAATAAATTGGTTGCTTGGCCATGGGGCAACGTTTGACGTAGAAGGGAACCTTATTATGGCTGAAAAAAATAAAGGCCCCCTTTGCGGCACTTGAGAGAGTGTTCAAAGAGGTAAAAGCGGGAGAGTTCAAGCCAGATCGAGAGAATGACGAGCTATCAAAGGCTCTCGAGAATTCGGAACATGGCGGCTGGACACAAGACAAGGGCGATATCTGTGGTGCTTTGGGCTTAAGAAGGAAGATTGTTGATATCCATATAGAAGCCGAGAGAGAGGAAAGAGACGGAAGGAGGCGCGGGTCGAAGAACGGGTTAGTTTCTTGGAAGACACAGTTATGCTGCAACAATAGACGATTAATGAGCTTACTTCATGGTGCTCCCAGGAGCAAGACCCTACATTCGACGAAGCAGACCCATCTCAACGTCGGAGCAACGTGGCTTCAACGGAGGTCCCGGCTAGCCCTGTTGTTATGATTATTGATGTCGCTGCACAGACGGAGTCCATGGATGCAATCAAGGAGAAGACAAGTTGTGAGCTATACGTGTCGATCTCGAACGTATCCATCAAGGTCGTGAACGGCTATTCTTTACCTTGTGTAGAGGGAGCTACACCTGTCTATGCTCGTGTCAGTGTGGATGATGTTCAGGCGTCTTGGAGGATACTGCGGTTTGACATCCCCGAAGTTGATGGGGTAGAGACACTGGGAGAAGCCGTCAATTCCATCATACAATGGAAAAAGAAAGGCGTATTGTTTCTGATGAGTAGTCCGATGCCACCACCGCCACCTACTTCTCCGAGATGTCGTCCACCGCCAGCACAACCACCTACAACGAGTTCGGCTCGATCATCGCCAGCACACATCGACGCAATGGACGTCACCATCTTGAGTCCGACACGATATCCGATGCCTGAGCCGACTCCGTGGCCCACTAAGTCCTTTAAGCGGAAGGTTGCTTCCTCTAAGTCTTCCCCAAAGAAGAAACATTCTCCGAAGAACAAACCCAAGCTGCCGCAAGAAAAGTTGCCATACCAAATGAATAATGAGGAGACCAACGAGTGGGCGACTGCGGACACGATATGTCCGATGTCTGCATGGGGTAAGAAAACCTCCAATCCGCCAAGGGGCCAATAGATCCGGCAGTAAAGAAGCACTTCAAGAATATGCTGGAAATGCAATCCCAAGTTCAGCTCAATCTGCCATGTGACTATGATCGCGGATTATTGATGACTTATAACAAAGTCAGGAAGACGGGGAAAACAATTCCCTAGCTCGAGAAGCAGTTAAATCAATCGGTCCCCCCGATCAAGGTGTTGGCCACTACACATATTCCCTCCAATCCAGTTGATATGGAAGCAGCTACGAGGTTTTCCAGAGATTGTGGTATAACAGTTCACCAATTTCTAAGCGATTGCGACTCCATATCAAAGGCTAATATGGCATGGAAATATGAGTTAGGGAAGTCTCTCGTCAGACCTGATCAGCTCGACTCTATGACAACATTGAAGCGCCAACTGCATAAGTGGTATGTCCAAAGCGCAATGGCCGGGCAGGACCAAATCATGGTGAAAATTAGACACGAGGAATACTTCTGCGAGGACTAGGTCTGTATTGATTTTGAAGATCTATTTTTCTTCTCTAATCTAGACGGCCTCGACAAATCGCACATCGGTACCTATTGTCTGTAAGTCTCTATCTCAGCTAGTTCGATCATTCCTTCTTATATTATCCTCATTGTACCATATATATAATGCATATTGCAGATTCGGGAATGTAATGGAAACAGTGGCATTGGGTTCATTGACCCATATGTCGTCAATGATTTCATTTTAGGGCGATATCCTAAATCACGGAGGATAACATCGTTATGTTTTTGACGAAGCAATTTCACTGTAGTGAAATACTATTTCCTTACAGACATAGGTGAGTGCTACTGTCTTATGCATATTCCTTCACATTTCTAATTTTCTAATTCGGTGTTGAGTGTAATTGTTGAGTTATGCATGACTATGTATATAAACGCGTGTGCAGTTTCCACTATTCTTTTGAACATTCACGTTGACACCGGAATAGTTGATCTCATGGACTCTATGCATAAAGAAAAAAGGAGTACGGGCCCATTAGTTCAAAGCTCACAAAGTAAGTTTATTCGTTGTCACAATATATCGTCCCTTTTTGTTCAATCATTATCGTACGATGACCCCTTTATTCTTTTTTTTCTTTCCCGTACAGGGCTTGCAAGCGGTTCAGGGGAGCAACAAGCCGGTTTAATGGAGGTCGATATGAAAGTTGATACACTCATCGTAAGTAGTACTTGCTACATTCACGCATCTCTCTTTAATTGCATGAGCATTATTTGATTCAATTCTATTTCTCGTAAAGTGCCCTAAGCAGCCACAGGGAACAAATTTATGTGGTTTCTGTGTCATGGAGAACAGAAGGACAATCATGAATGGGCGGTTGAAAAGAAGGACAAATTTAACGCTGCACGATCTACGGGAGGAGCTCCTACCGGAAGACCGCTTACAAGCACTTCAAGAGGAATTGGTGGGTTTTTTGCTGAAGGAAGTCATAGATCCAAATGGACCATTTCATTATAAACAATGATCTATATGCGTAGATGGTCTCAGTGTATAAGTCTATTCAGATGTAATGATCGAAATGAGATCAATATAATTATCTTCTGATGATATCAATGCATGCAATGATCTATATGATGTTTACAGTCAATGTGGAACAAATATGTCATTTATAGCCTAAATAAAAACACCGAAAAGAAAATAACACAAAAAAACACCCCAAAAACAGCAGAAAGTAAAACATGCCAAAACTCTGCCGCGGCAGAGAAACACCCAAAATTATGCCGCAACAGAGAACCTTTTACGCCGGTTGGTGTTACAAACTGGGGTAAAACGGTGCCGGCCTGCTAGTTGTGCAGAGCCCACGTGGGCAGCCTTTTTACCCCGGTTGGTAAGCCCACCAAGGCCTAAGGGGGGCCTTTAGCATGGATTTGGCAGACCTTGTTGGCTGGCCGGTGCATAAGCCCCCCAACCGGGGCTAAGGCCCTTGTCTCTACTAGTGATCGCCACCAACCGCGACCTCCCGCAAGGACGCCCTAGCGCCCGAGTTGCCTCAACCATGGCATCTGTCACAAGACACCAAGACGCAAAACACATCATCGACGTGAAAATAGTCGTTAGGATAAGAATTCCTCTCTCTTCCATGGGTTTCACGTCGAATATAAATTCATCATCGCCGAAGACGTCCCATGCGTAATCCTCGAGCGCGAAGTCACAAGAATGGCAACATCGAGCGCATTCAGACCTCGATCATCATGGCGTGGAACTCTGAAGCCTGATGTGTCGAGGAGTTGGAATCCTTTGGTTCAGGCGCTTGGAACTGGTCATAACTTGAGGGCACGTGATTCTCTGGATATTTATCTAAGATGATTACGGGCCGGCAACACAGATCAAGATTCTACATTTCCCCTTATCCGCTACATTTTGCCTTTTTCATTTCCTTGTTGGACTCTACTTCGTAAGCTAGCATGTACATAACAGTCAAAGACATGTACGGAGTAACATAGCTGAGTCCTGGTCGACAGAAAATAACATATGACATACCGAACCATTTTTCACTTAGCGATGACATGATATGTAATATTCTTGCAATTTCAGGGTTAGTTTTAATGACGTAACAAACCAAACAAAGGAAGGCTTAATGTTTTTATTATTAGGTAAAGATTAGGTATTAGGTATTAGGTATAGATAAGAACGATCCAGCAAACGAGAGAGCGATGTTCGAAGGATTGGGCGGACGACAAAAACTCTACAAGACGAAAGAGAAACGTTAGAGCTTTTATTATTAGGTATAGATAGCAGGTTCAACAATGTAGCTGATAATTCGTTTGATATCTTGAGGTAAATGTGCTTAATTAATCTGAAACTTAATGCACTAACTATGTTCGCACTCCTCTCAGCATGTTTGCAGATTTGGTACAATTCGCTGCGTCTCTCATACTATAGGGCCAATAGCTCTGGTGCGACGTTTCTCTCCGGGAATAGCTCATGTGCAACGTTTTTATTCACAATAACTCTGGTGCTACAGTTTTTTACGCACAAATAGCCACTGGCCGACCTGGGTGATAAAACAGTCATTTGTTGTCTTAAGTGAGTGTGAGGTTATGTTATGGCCTCCTCGAAAAAATGTGCTGGTAGTTATTGTTTCCTGCAGGTGGGCCCCTGATCTTGCAACTGAATCGAGTAAACCGCTTGTCGGACCATGTCATATGTTTCTTCTTCCCCGGCGGTGGCTGAGCTACAGCTCTCTGTGGCAGCGGATCTGACGTTCTCGACGGTAGCGTAGTTCTTGGTGAGTTCCATCGCACCCTAGTCCTGTTCCCATTCCCCTTCGAGTCGATTTAGATCTGAGTGTGCCGCCTCTATTATCGGCGGCAATAGATTGTGTGTGGTGGTCGCGGATTGGCTGAACGATATGGAGACTATCGAGAAAACATCAAATTGGCAATGCACATCTCTTCAACCTAATTTGAGTTCTATTAGGGACTCGACCAGTTCCGCAAGGTCACACTGCTAGTGGGCTTGTGATGTTGGCGCTACACGGATTTTCGAATTTATAGTGAATTTCTTTTCATGAACGGGCAAGCTAGTAGATGGTAGCATACACAAAATTAAGAAAGATACAATTGTGAAATAGGAGGTCGAGCTTTGAGATATTGATCCACAATAACAAGTGCAAATGGAAGAGGATGTAGTTCGGAAATTTGTGGAGAAAATTTGGGAGGCTGTTAGTTGGGGTCCAAAGAAAAAAGTATCAGTGTTATGGTTCGATAATTGGAAGGGAGAGTATGTGAGAATTGAGAATGGCCCACAAATGGTTAATGAAATCGATCCGCAAGACGGATGGGAAACCAAACGGGCTGATTTTTATGTTGAGCTTGTTGATCTGAAGATTGACTCCAATGTTGTATATGTGACTTTAAAGTTGGCTTTGGAGATGGTAGATGATGGCTGGGCTTCACAGAAGCACCTAATTACCATACGTTCTAAAGTGACAGTAATACGTGATGTGTTGGTTGTTGCAGATGCACAAGAGGGTCATGGTGCTGCTTGTGTTGATTGGAATTCAATAAAAATAGATGAGCATAATTATTTGTTCATTGCACCCATGCATGACCCTGATATGGCCAAACTATTTGGCATTCCAGTAGATGATAGAGATAACTAGGAGACAAGTGAATCTAGTTTGACTACTGATGGTGTCATAGATTCGTCTGATGTGGATGTAGAGTTGATGGAAGATGATGCAGATGATGCTCATGATGATGAGCTGATACATGTGTATGATAAATAAAACCCCATTGTTGAAGTGCACCGCCTGTCGAACCGTGTCATATGCTTCTTCTTCTTCGGCGGTGGCTGAGCTATAGCTCTCTGTGCCAGCGGATCTGGCGTTCTCGACGGTACCAGATTTCTTGGTGAGTTCCTTCGCACCCCTAGTCATGTTCATGTTCCCCTCCGAGTCGATTTAGATCTGAGCGTGTCGCCTCTATTCTTGATGGCCATAGATTGTGTCTGGTGGTCGCGGATGGGATGAGCGATATGGAGACTGTCGAGAAAACTTCAAACCGGCAATGCGCATCTCTCCAACCTAATTTGAGTTCGATTGGGGACTCGAACAGTTCCGCTAGCTCACACTGCCCGCGGGGTTCTGATGTTGACGATGCGCGGATATTCGAATTTATAGTGAATTTCTTTTCATAAATGGGCAAGCTAGTAGATGGCAGCATGCAGAAAATCGAGAAAGATACAATTGTGAAATGGGAGGTCGAGCTTGCAGATATTGATCCGCAAGAACTAGTGCAAATGGAAGAGGACGTAGTTTGGCAATTTGTGCAGAAAATTGGGGCGAGTGTTAGTTGGGGTCCAGAGCAAAAATTATCATTTTTACGGTTCGATAATTGGAAGGGAGAGTATGTGAGAATTGAGAATGGCCCATAAATGGTTGACGAAATCGATCAGCAAGACGGGTGGGAAACTAAACGGGCTGATTTTTATGTTGAGCTTCTTATCTACGTTCTTTATGGCTTTAAATCCTTGCATCAATGGCTTCAAAGCAGGGTGTCGTCCATATCTGAGCATATACTCTTCTTTTTTTGCTAGCATGTGGAGTGGACAATTGGCAGCGTGCAATGCTCTAGATGGACACAACTGGATGTTCCCTGTGGGAGTTGGCATGTTTCAAAAAGAGACAAATGCCTCTTGGACATGGTTCATGAAAAGATGCATAGGGCTAGTGTCACTTTTGGCAATCCATATAGATGCATGTAAATGACTAGAAAATGCAGTCAAAATTATTTTTCCCCATGCTGAGCAGAAGGGACTGCTTCGGCCATATGTGAATGAATTTGATGAAAAAAAGTTAGAGGAGAAGAATTTGGGCGCATGTGGCCAACAACAAGATCTTACACTACACGGAAACATTCATATCATCTTGGTAAGATAATAACAGCATGCACTGAGTTTGGCACATGGCTAAGCACCTACCATTATTTGTTATGGTACAGGTCAAGATTTAACACTCGCATCAAATGTGATCATATCAATAACAACTTGGCAGAAAGTTTTAATAACAGGATGAAGCAGTTGAAAGACTTGCATGTCCATTATCTGGTTGACCAAATAAGGTTCATGCTCATGCGTTTGTGGGAATTGAGAAAAAGGAATGGTGAATGACTGCAAGGGGATAAGCTTCCTGCAATGGTACCGCGGGTGGTCAACAAAGCAGGAATCTTACATATTTGTCTGTTCAGAAATCTTCACTATGGGGCGCTAAAGTTAGGTATGTCAAGACTGGAAGGAGTCATGTTGTTAACACTTAAACGCATGACTGCACTTGCCTCGAGTGGCAACACACTAGGAAACCATGTGAGCATGCAATACATTTCTTGGCTTCTAAGTCGAAACTAAACATGTACCCATATTTGCATGAATATTACTCAGTACAAAAATTCAAGGCAGCGTATGCAACTGCAATTCCACCACTTACAGATCAGTCTCAGTGGCCTGATGTGGAAATTGAATTTGCGATGTGTCCTTTAGGAACTAAGAGAAATGCGGGCCGACCGAAACAGGCTAGATTCAAGGCATTGTTTGAGAAAGGTGGTAGTAGTAAGAAAGAAAAAAAAATATGCAGAGCCTAAAAGGTGCCAAGAAGTTAACCAAAATAGATGCAAATTATGCAGGAGCTAGGGCACCGAGTTGGATCTGCCAAGTATTGTTACACTCATGAAAGGCCAAATTATGTTCATATATTTGTTGTTTTTTATTTGGTAGCTTGTTTAACTTACTAACAAACTAACAAGATTTTTTGTCTTTGATTTTCATAAGGAAGCGTGCAGTACAAAAAAAAACTTGCAACCCCTGGTTGTTGAGGATTGCTAGCCAATGAAAAGGCAAGACTCAATGGCAGTAGAAAAAAGAGAAGTGTGAAAAAGAGAAGTGTGTTGATCTTGTTTAGTTGTGAGAATGAGAGAATTTTGGATGTTTTGGTGCAACTTGAACCTACCCCAGCTGTTGACGTGCAAACTTTAGGTATTTCTGCTCTAGAGTTGCAACCTGAACTTATTCCAGCTATTTATGCTGAGGTGAAATGTTTTGCTATTTCTGCTATTGAGGTGCAAACTGAACTTATTTCAGCTGCTGAAGTGCAAACTAAAGTTATTTTTGCTATCGATGTGCAACCTAAACCTATTTCAGCTGCTGAAGTGTAAACTGAAGTTACTTCTGCTGTTGAGATGCCACGTGAACATATTACAATTGTTGAGGAGCAAACTGAAACTCTCGGACATGTTGTGGGGCGGCCTAGTGATAATGACACAACGAAAACCAAGAGCATGAATGAAATTTACGGTGTAGATTCTAAAACAAGCAACAATAGGACAATAAGGAAGAAATGGAGCGCTAAGAAGAAGTAAAAAAACTTGTGTAATGTAAATGTTTCTTTTAAGTTGAAATGTGAAAACTCATATAATGTAATGTTGTTTACTATGGTGTGTTTTGGTATGCGTATCCGAATCTTGCTTTATTATTTTCAATTCCAATTTGAGCCAAAATTTAAATTTATACTAGTTCTTTTGGTAGTTGGCTTCTATAATGACTTCTGCACTATTATGCACGTTACCTCAACAATCCGAGCTATTTCTACTCTTTAGGTGAAAATATGGTATAGAGAAGAGCTCGAAAGCTAGGATAAACAACCCCATTTCTATGCAAGTTTGTTTTTCGACCTCGTTTAAATGATTAAAAAAATTCCTTCACATGCACTCTTCGAATAACGGGTGCATCCTAAGTATGAGATTTTTCTGAGAAAATATTTTATTCTCATATAGTAATTAATTATTACTTACTAAAAATATAATAATATTGTTAATGTGGAATTTTTTTTTAAATTCACATTGTTTTTCTTGATGACCATACAATTAATGTTTAAAGCATCTGGAAATGACAAATTTTCGTAAAAAAAATTGGTTTTGGTTTACTTCGGAGTAGAAGGTTTCCTTGTAATCCATAGACTTGATGGTACTTAGCCCTATGTGTTAATGACCTACCATATTATTTTTTTCCTTGGCTTGTACGATTTAACTTAAGCTTAGGCACCCAAATTATGATGCCAAGTCAAGAAAAAAAAGGTTTTTTCCAAGTTTTTAATTTTAAAAATATTGTGAAAGTACATTGATTTATTCCAGGAATTCCATATAAAGTTGGACCACCCCAAGAGACATTGCCCCCATTCCGTGTCGTTCGGTCGTTTTGGGTAAACGGTGTGGATCATGGCTTCAAATACCGATCTGTGTGCTCGATATCTCTGTGACCTTATTGGCTGGTTACCGATCCGCGTGCTTGATAGCTCTCCATAAACAGTTTGGATAGTGGCTTCGTGTTGGCTTCAAAGGCAGGTCAACGAGTGTGAAATGTCGTATGAACATCTACGAACAAAACAGTGTCGAACTATGTGCATTCTCGCGGCCCCTCGATGCATTCTGACGGCCCCTCGATACAAATCACGGTTCATTGACTAAAATTAGTGTGCACCACAGATATATAAGGAGCTCCTCTTCCGTCTACCTCCCCCCGTGACATGGCTCCATCACTCGATCACATCCCTATCAAAAACCCCACGGGTCGGCAGCCAAAACATAGTAGACGCGATGTGGTTCAATGGAACAACCTTCCGCAAGCCTCCCACTGTACCGGAGTTGTGGTACCCCGCCGGGGTACGTGTTGAGAACCGGCTTTGGGTTTGGGCCAACTTAAAGTGGAGGGTTCCTCGGAAGTTGGCAACGTTTTCCTCACGGCCGGCTTCGCCCATTTGCCAGTCGCACTACCAAATTCCGCGCGACCAGGGACGTTTCAATAACGTTCCGAATGGGCTCCAAACCGTCGCTAAGGGCAATTCGCGACGGTTTACGCGACGGAATGGAAACGTTCATGATCGACTGTCACGGATGATTCTGCGACGATTAAATGAACACTAATCCGTCGCGAGCTACTGGCCGGCCCAGTACAAGGCGCAATAAGGAGCGACGTTTTTTTCGTCGCAATGTGTGTACACGTGGCATCGGTTTCCCGTTACTGACGTCACTTCCACCATTTCGACGTCATCATCGTGTTGACATTTTAAAAACGTCGCGATTGGAACTACCGTTACCTCCGTTAATAACGTCATAATATGTGCGACATTTATTTTCTCGTCGCGGGTACAAGCAGTATAAGGTGCCACGTGTCGCTCTCATAATGTTCCACGTATACGCTTATTCCCGACGAATTTATAACGTTGACCGACGGTGCGACGTTTTAGTTCGTCGTAAGACGTCGCGAATCATGAGCCAGCATGTGTACCAACACGGCATGTCCACGTCGAAACGTTTCCGTGACGTGTTTATTTCATCGCGATTTCCATCCAATAAGGTGCCGCCTCATTGAACCTACCATATATTACCACGTGTCCTCGTATTCATAAGCATGTAAAATACTATACTAGTTTTCACAGCAAAGCAAACACAACAAATACATAAATTCCGAATAAGGTCACAACATAGCTCGCCAACAAAGACAGTCTAATACAGTTCAACAGACAACAAGCGTTTTCACAAAGGGCTACTCAGTTCCATATCTCGGATGAACTTGAGCCAACATGCCACCAATAAGGGTTTTGTACATTTCTTGAATCTTCTGCATACCTTTGTGTTCCTGTATCATACCCAGCAATTCTTGTCGATGCTTCATCCTATCTGCATCAGCTTGTTCCTTGGCCTGCTTCAACTCATCAACTACATACTGCAGGTCCTGCCTCTGTTTTCTCTCAGAATCAAGTTGAAGGTGAAGCTGAGACTTTGTTGCTCTTGCAATGGTTGTGACCCCACCTATGGTATTCAGGAACGAAGACTTTAGACGGTTCTTGGTCAGCACGGTAGCGACAGCTTCGGTGGCAGAAATAGGTTCCTTGACAACACCATCTACTGAAGTACGTTCTAGCATATGATATTGCATTTCTTTCTATAAAGCATGTAAAAGATTTAGATGAAATAGAAGCTGAACTAGATTGTAAGGAACATTGATATCATGACAAGCTGAAATAGCAGATGACAAGCAATTAATCACGCATGACAATCTTGTAAGGAACATAAATGAAAAACATCACATGACAGGCATGTAAGTAAACATGGCTGAAAATAGCAGACGACTACAGAACATAGATGAAAATAGCAGCTCACAAGGATATATGAACTAGCAGATGAAAAGCAAGCATCATGCATGTGCATGAATTATGAGATGACAAGCATACGTGAAATAGCAGGAGTTTGCATCAGAATTCACAAAGGGAAGCATCAGTACGTATCTAGAAGAATCTATTGAGGTAATTGTTGATCCCAGAGATAAACAGTATTCCGAGGGACTTACAATTGCTCGTTTCACGGGCGAAGAGAATCGACGTGTCTTGTTGTTGTGCGTAGCGTTGAACAATTCAAAGGCATCTTCCCCCATGTCGCAGCAAACCTCGTAGCTACGAGAACCTGTGGCGCTATGGAACTGGACGGCCTGTCTGCTTTGCCTGACTTTCATACAAGCCATCTACATAAACGAAGTATGAACTAATTAGGCACAGTCCAGGTTATGGAATAGAAACAGTGTCAAGGTCGAGTGAACAAAGACAATACATGTTTCCTGATTGAGGACCATTTATCGACTAGCCTGCACCATTCTGCTTCGCTCATGTGCCCAACTACATCAGGAGGCGTTCATACAAATCTACTCTTGTCTCTAATGCTTTCAAAAAATTCTTTCTTCAGAATATGGCGTCTTTGTCTTGTACAGTTCTTGAGATGCATCATAATAGATTGGCGAATAGCAGGATCTCTAGGGTTCAGATGAAACTTTGACTGAAACAAAAAAAGAGCACTTTTCAGTTATATGAACAGCAATGGAATGAACTGGAAGGTTGGCTTACAGAACTTACAGACACATGGCCGTCGTAGGAGGAAAATATATCTTCCCTTCCCTTGTACTCTTTCCGATGGGGGAAGATAGGGACAGTGTGCTTCACAACTAATGAACACGCAGTAGCATACATGGCAGCAACCTTTGGGTCCACTGGCCTTGTCTTTCCCAGAGGAATAACAATTCTGATCCTGTTTCCTTTGGACATGTTTCTTATCCTCCCAGCCGCACCACTCGAAACAATGTCTTCACATGGGTAATCTACAGAAATTGTGGCATTGCTAGAGTTAATATTCTGCATTTTGGATTTCCCTCCACACATGGCCCCTCGTAGAGCATGCAATCTCTGTGATATGTCATCTTGCTCTTCGTTGCAGGCACCTTGCTCCTCGACTTGGGAACCTTGCCCCTCGCCTAGGAATGGTGGCAGCTTGCCTTGCACACCTGGCAGCTCACCGTAGGAAGGTACCTGCTCGCATTGGCCGGCTACCTCGTCAGCCTCCTCCTCCTGTTGGGCAGCTTCCAGCTGGCCATGGGCAAGTGCCTGCTCGCCTTGGGCAGCTTCCTGCTGGCCTTGGGGAGCTGCCTCCTCGTCTTGGACCACTGGTCGCTTGAGTTCGCCATCTTCATACGGATGGACATGGGCAACTGCATCTCACGATGGGCTTTGACGCGCTTGCCTTTACAACCATGTCCACCAAGAGGCATCTTTGTCCTCCTAGATGTACTCTTGACTTGAATGTTCCTAAGCTGCACGGTTCATATGTACCAAATCAACTAGGATAGTAGCACAAAATACATGGCAGAACAGTAATTAAGCCAGCAGTTCCACACAACATAAGTACCTTTATTGTTGAGCTATCATGCAAGGCATGCCTTATCTAGATGGTGGACAAAGTATAAATGGAAATAAATAGCTTACAATATAAGTCTAGAATTGATGATTTATGCGAATAAATAAAAATAAATAGCGCATACATGTTCTTTACAAATAGCCTTATCTTTCATTGGGATGTGACAACATAGAGTTAGAAAATCCTAGTGATGCAATTCGCTGTTTGACCATATCATATCAGTAATCTAATTTGTGGACCTAAGTATGATAGGATCACAGAAGAAGTGATCTTAAGCTTTATACAAGCTCGAAAATAAGCAAACTCTGACCAAAGCAACTTGACGGCTACCAGGCAGGCGAGGTGGCAGATCTTGAGGACGACCTGGACGGCGAGGTGGCAGATCTTGACGGTGACCTGGGCGGCGAGGTATCAAATCTGGACGGCGAGGTGGCAGATCTGGATGGCGTCCTGGACGGCAAGGTGGAAGCCCGGGAAGGCGAGCTGAGCGGCGGGGTGGACGACCGGGGACGGTGAGGTGGAAGCCCGGGAAGGCGAGCTGAGAGGCGGGGTGGCCGACCGGGGACAGCCAGGTGGAAGCCCGGGAAGGCGAGCTACAAGGCGAGGTGGAAGGCCGGGGGGAGTAGATGGGGTTTAGGAGGAAAGGGGGATTTCAGACAAGAAGGGGAGGGGAAATTTTGGCGAGGGGGCAGATAAGAGGGAGAGGTTCGAAATTTAGAGCGGCATAGGCGGCAAAGTTTTTGGTCGATAATTTGGGTGGGCGGCGCGAAATTTTCTGCGCCCGCCAGATTTTGGTACATTGGCTGGAGAACATTGTTGGCCGTTGGATACATGATGGATGGCCTAAAAATATAACCATTATTGAAATATGTTATTTAAGGATAATGGGAAGACATCTATATATTACTGGCATAAACTATTACTAATAATAAATATATTAACCTACCATTGTCTTGGGTGTTCCTTGAGCCTAACCTAACACAACCAAACAATTGGCTCCGCTTTGTTACCCCTTTTCCGGCTCACGTAGAGGGGCCAAAACGCCGGTTCCATCTATTTTCCCCGCGGGGCTATGGTTTCTCTGGAGAGGGGGCTCTGGAACGTCTGAATGCCAACACAACACATGGTATGCCATAACATGTGTGTTAGAGTGTGGCATCGGTCTTGGATTCTCAAGATTCCCTCTCTCTTTGTGCTAGGGTTTCACCGGCGTCGAATTCTCTCTCGCGGGTTCCAGGACTGCTTAATGAGAGCCCGAAACTCCTAGATCTAACGAAAATGGGGGAATCTTGACAAGAGGTGGGCCCTACCATTTTTCTTGGGTATTCCTTGATCCTAACATAACACGACCAAGCAATTGGTTACACTTTGGTACCCCCTTTCGGCTCACGTAGAGGGGACAGAACGACAGTTCCGTCTTTTTCCCAAAGCGGGGCTATGGTTTCTCCGGAGTGGGGGGCTCCGGATCGTCTGAATGCCACCAAATCCCATGGTATGCCATCCCATATGTGTTATATTGTGGAATATAATGGGTCTTGGATGCCCAATATTCCCTCGCTCTCTGTGTTAGGGCTTCACCGTCGTCGGATTCTCTCTAGCGGGTTTCAAGACTACTTAGATCCCGAAACTCCCGGATTTGACGGAACTAGGGGGA
This sequence comes from Alopecurus myosuroides, assembly GCA_028641055.1. NCBI lineage: Eukaryota > Viridiplantae > Streptophyta > Magnoliopsida > Poales > Poaceae > Alopecurus > Alopecurus myosuroides. Next base: position 27,195,647 of record CM054059.1, on the reverse strand, counting down.
ATCTTTCCAAGAAATGTGGACCCTAAAATTTTCTTTGGTGTTCCTTGGGCCTAACCTAACACAACCAAACAATTGGTTCCACATTGCTACCCCCTTCCGGCTCACGTAGAGGGTCCATGACAGTTGTTCCGCCTTTTTCCCCATCGTGGCTATGGTTTCTCAGGAGGGGGCTCCGAATCGTATGAATGCCACCAAATCCCATTGTATGACATACCATGTGTGTTAGAGTGTGTCATGGTCTTGGATACCCGAGATTACTTCGCTCTTTGTTAGGGCTTCACCGGCGTCGGATTCTCTCTGGCGTGTTCCATGACTACTTAGAGCCCGAAACTCCCGGATCTGACAGAACTGGGGGAATCTTGCCAAGAGGTGGGCCCTGTCATTTTCTTGGGTGTTCCTTGGGCCTAACCTAACACAACAAAGCAGTTATTTCAATTTTCCTACCCCCTTCCGGCTCACGTAGATGGGGCAGAACGACAGGACCGTCTTTTTCCCCAGCGGGGCTATGGTTTATCCGGAGAGGGGGCTCCGGATCGTCTGAATGCCACCAAATCCCATTGCACGCCATAGCATGTGTGCTAGAGTGTGGCATGTGTCTTGGATGCCCAGGATTCCCTCGCTCTCCGTGTTAGGGTTTCACCGGTGTCGGATTCTCTCTCGCGGGTTTCAGGACTAATTAATGAGAGCCCAAAAGTCCCGGGTGTGACAGAACAAGGGGAATCTTGCCAAGAGTTGGACCCTACCATTCTCTTGGGTGTTCCTTAGGCTTAACCTAACACAACCAAGCAGTTACTTCCACTTTGCTGCCCCCTTCCGGCTCATGTAGATGGGGTAGAACGACAATTTCGTCTTTTTCCCAACGGGGCAATGGTTTATCCGGGTGGGGGCTCCGGATCATCTGAATGCCACCAAATCCCATCACACGCCACACCATGTGTGTTAGAGTGTGTCATGGTCTTTGATGCCCGAGATTACCTCACTCTCTATGTTAGGGTTTCACCAGTGTCGGATTCTCTCTCGCGGGTTCCAAGACTAACTAATGACAGCCCGAAACTCCTAGGTGTGACGGAACTGGGGGAATCTTGCCAAGAGGTGTGCCCTACCATCATCTTGGGTGTTCCTTGGTCCTAACTAACACAACCAAACAATTATTTCCCGTTTGCTACCCCCTTCCGGCTCACGTAGATGGGACAGAACGACAGCTCCGTCTTTTTCCATAGCGGGGCTATGATTTCTCTAGAGAGGTAACTCCATATTGTGTGAATGCCACCAAATCCCATGGTATACCATACCACGTGTGTTAGAGTGTGTCATGGGTCTTGGATTCCCAAGAGTCCCTCGCTCTCTGTGTAAGGGCTTCACCGGCGTCAGATTCTCTCTAGCGGGTTCCAGGACTACTTAGAGCCCGAAACTCTCGGATTGGACGGAACTAGGGGAATCTTGCCAAGAGGTGGACCCTAACATTTTATTTGGTGTTCCTTGTGCCTAACCTAACACAGCCAAACAGTTGGTTCCACTTTGCTACACCCTTCCGGCTCACGTAGAGGGGCCAGAATGGCAGTTCCGCCTTTTTCCCCAGCGGGGCTATGGTTTCTCCAGAGGGGGGCACCGGATCGTATGATTGCCACTAAATCCCATGGTATGACATACCAAGTGTGTTAGAGTGTGGAATGGTCTTTTATACCCGAGATTACCTCTCTATCTCTGTGTTAGGGCTTCACCGGCGTCGAATTCTCTCTGGCGTGTTCCAGGACTACTTAGAGCCCGAAACTCCCGGATCAGACGGAACTGGGGAAATATTTCCAAGATTTGGGCCCTACCATTGTATTGCACTGGTAGAAAAAAGGCCTTCGGTATGCCAGCATCATTCCCCAAGCGTCGCGCACCGTGACTAATGAGACTTTAGTCCCGGGTCGGGAGGAGACCCGCGACAGAAGGTCAGACGTCGCGGGTTGGGAAACTCGTTGCGGCGCGTGGAGGGAATTAATTCCGGTTGACCTGGCCGCCCGGGACTATTGGTCCTTTATTCCCCGTTCCCGTGGCCAACCGGGACCATTGGCTCTTTATTCCCCGTGCCCGTGGCCAACCGGGACTAAACATCAAGCTTCTCGCCTCCCCCGCGGCGGTTTTTATTTCGCGAGCGAGGCAGAAGGGCGCCATTCCACTGCTCGCTCTCTGTTCTTCCTCTCGCTCTCTGTTCTTCCTCTCTCGCTCTCTGTTCTTTTCGATCCAAGCACACGCACGCAAATGGCTGAAGTTTGGACGCAATACTATGGTTCCACACCATGCGGCAAGGATTTGGACGTGCTCTTCACCAACAGTTCCGCGAGGCTGCATGAAGCTCTGGGTCATTTGGTCGATCTCTATTTTGCAGCTCCCGAAGAACACCGGTTCTTTGGGCTCGATCTGGAGTACACGGCGAATCAGAAGGATGTTGCCGTCATCCAGATTTCGTTCAAGCAGTCGGTGGTGGTCTTCCAATGGTCAAGGTAGAAGCTATAGCACACGTACAATCTTGCATGCATGCATCTTCGAGTTTTTTTGTTGCATTTGAAGAATACGTGTGTTGCAACATATCTAACACATATCCTATTTTTGTTGTTACAGTAGTTCAAAGCATTGCCCGGACCTTGTTGATTTTCTTGTCAACTCGGGGTTTGACTTTTGCAGCGTTGACATCACGCAAGACCGTGTGAAGTTGATGCGCATCGGTATTATGATTCCTGAAGATCACTACATTGATCTTCAGAATCTTATCCAGTTGACCGGGCCAAAGACCGGATGGCTGTCATGGCAAGCACCTTCATCCACCAGGGCTATCAAAGGATGAAGACTGATTTCCGCCGGGAGAATCACTTCTATTGGGAGGAGACCCCATTGCGCATGACGAACCTCAAGTATGCGGCCATAGATGCATATGTCGCGTACGAGTTGTTCCGCATCTACTCGGCGGGGTCATAGATGATGTATGCGTTCGATATCTATGTGCATGTAATGGGTATCTAATTAGTAGTATTGTCGTGGTGGTGTCACGGCAGATGCCATGGGATGGCTAAAGATGTGGGGACGATGGACGCTGGAGGTGTCCGGGGAGGGATCACGCGACGAGTAGCCGCGTGAGGTAAGATCCACACAACACAAAAAACACGATGTACCCAGGTTCAGGGCCCTCGTGAGGAGGTAAAACCCCTACTCCTGCCTTTCTCTATGTATTTCGATGTCTCTCCGAGTAGTCACAGTACAAATGGTATCGCTACCGAGTAGCCTCTCTCTCTTCTCCGAGTAGAGCTAGGTCAAGAACTTAGGGTTTCTAGGGTTCACTATGAGCATGGAATGAGATCGTCCCTCGCGCAGGAGGCGGCGGGGCACCTTATATACACGGTGCCCAGCCGGATACGTCCAAATCTAGACAAGTGTCGACATAGTGTGCACACTGTCCTTTCTCCGAGTACCCGCTGACAGCTTTGGTTCCAAACCTTGGCTGCTTCCGTAAAGTCGTTGGGCAAAACTAGGGGACAGACTGGTATCACTGTACCTAGGCACAGAGTAGGCCCCCCTTATCCTGCCACGGCCTGCTTCCATGCTGTCACTGTCAGGCAGGCCGTCCCCACGTGAACAGTAGTTCGAATGCTGCCAAGTACGGACCCAGGATACGCGGGATCCTGTGTCAGAACGGCTCCTTTGACTTTCTGGCCCGAGTAGGTTCCCGCCAATTGTTCCCGCCAATTGTACTCGGGCCAAACCTTCTACTCGTCAGGGTGGAACTTGATTGATATCTCCTTCTGGTCATCTTGAGGTGAGACCGAGTAGCAGTCGACCGGGTAGCGAGTACCTGGTAGTTGGCTACTCGACCAAACCTTTCTTCTGTAAGCGGCCTTTACCACCTGTCTTTACCCTACTCGGGGGTAACCCCCCGACAGCAGTCCCCGAAGCTGGTTGAGTCTTGCGAACTTGTTCACTAGGCTCTGCCAGCTTAAAACCAGCCTTTGCATCTCAGCCCTTGAACCTCAAGATGCCGAGTAGAACCTCCGAGTAGCTATCTGGAGAGTACCTTGAGTTTCCTCTCTTCCGAGTAGCGCTTGCTTTCTACTCTGCAACCGAGTAAAAAAGACTTAGAGAAAATTCTCAGATTGAGCCTCTGCAACGCAGAGCACAATCCAGCCCTTCGCGCAGCAACTGCACACGTGTCAAGCATCCACGACCTTGTCGTTTGGTTGCCCAGGACACGATCTGCCACGCGTCCAGTTTTCACGCAATGGGCCCACCGGCCGTCATGTCCCATCAAGTGCAGTTATAGGCCACGATTCGGTGGTGGGATTAACTGTGGCCATTACGCGCGCAACCGGCGATTGTGTGCGTTTCTAGCCGGCCACAGGACCCACCACACGCCGCAATCGATCCCACTACCAAGACGGTAACGGTAAACTCGCGGAGGGGATATAAATACCCCCGCCGGTAACTTCCTTTTCCCCTTCCTTCGCACTCTTCCTTCTCCGTCTCCTGCTCTTCTCCGCCACCGTGCTCTCCGCCGCCGCGCAAGCTCTCGCGCCGCCGCGGACTTAATCCACCAGCCAACTCCACTCGAAATCTTCCACCTTCTCAGCTCGCCGCAATGGCCAAGTCTGGCTGGGCCGGCTCCTGCGTTACTGCAGAAGATTGCGCCTGGCTCGTCAATACTCGGCGAGTCCCTCCCGGCGTGGAGTGCCGGGCGCCGGACGGCGAAATCGTGCCGTCCCCGCGCGAAGGGGAGCGCGTCGTCTTCCTGGCGCATTTCGAGCGCGGGTTCGGGCTGCCCGCCTCCGATTTCATGAGGAAATTCCTCAACCACTTCGGCATCCAGATGCACCACCTGCCGCCGAACGCCGTGGTCTTCCTCGCCTACCACGCCGTGGTCTGCGAGGCCTTCCTCGGCATCCGGCCCACGTGGGAGACGTGGCTCAGGTATTTCCACCTGCGCCAGCAGTCCACCGGGAAGAAGGACTCCGCGGGCGTCGCCCGCGCCACCGACACCGGCTGCGCCATGATGGTGCAGCGGTCCGGGACGAACCACCCCCGCATCAAGGGGCTGGACTCTGTCAAGTTGTGGCAGAAGACGTTCCTTTACGTCAGGAACGTTGCCGCCGCGCCAGGAGCCCCGGTGAACGACAGAATCAATCTGCCCGTTTGGTGCAATCGTGCTCCAATCGGGATGTACTGGAAGGACAAGCCCGTCAACGACGACGACGCCATCGAGATGGAGAATCGACTCGGCTGGCTGAGGGCGGAGGGCCTCAAGAACGACGACCCGGTGGCCTGCTGGATCCAGCGCCGAGTACTGCCCTTGCAGGAGCGGTGCCATCTCATGTGTTACATGGGAGGGCCCCGCGACTGCACCAGGACCACCACCATCGAGATCGACAACATCGACGTCCCCTGGCATGCCAGGAACATCTTGACGACAAGCCTTGGCGACCACTGGCAATACGGGTTCGTCCCGTACAGCCGTACAAAACCGATTGAGCGGGTACGCCTTCCTTACTCTGCTCTCTGCATAAATTTTCCGAGTAGGTAGCTTCTCCTTCTTGCATCAACTAGCAATTGCCTTTCGTCCCGAGTAGGACATCTAGCCGAATCGCCTTAGGCTTTAGTATGCTTTGTGTTTGCACGCCTTGCCGGGTAGCCTACTCGAGAACGATTCTTAGGCTCCATGTGCTTTATGCCTGCACGCCCTTCCGAGTAATGTCTTTCGGCAAACATGTGTAGGCTTAGTATGCTTTGTGTTTGCACGCCTATCTGAATAAAATGCTTAGTAAACTGCCTAGGCCTTGTGTGCTTTGCACCTGCACGCCTATCCGAGTAGAGTTCCTTCCTGGTACTCGGCTGGTTTGTGATCCTTCTCTGTTTTTCAGGTTCTCACTCGCCAGATAATTGAGAGCTGCGAGGTCTTTGAGGGCAACTGGTCTCCTGACCGTGAGGAGGATGATGTGCCCTCTTCTGATGCCGTGGAGCAGCCCAACCCTACTCGCTCCCCCGTCCCTGACAAGCGCGACGCTCTCCGCACCTGGTCCGACGAGGATTTTGATGGTAAGTATACTTCCATTCTGTTTGCTTCCGAGAAGCACCAATCCCTCGTGTGCTGCTTCTGATTCTTTCTTCCTTTCCCTTTGATTCCCAGATGAAGCTGCCGCGGACAAGGACGACGAGGACGAAGACGAGAACGAGGGCGATGCGCCCCTAGTCGTCAAGCCCCTGTCCATCGCCGCTCCTGAGACCCGCAAACGGGCTGGTAGCGGGGCACCAGCGCCTCCTGCCAAGAAGAGGAAGCCCGCCGAGAAGAAGGCGGTTGCGAAGAGAACCAGACGAGAGCTCAAGTGCACCACCGCGTAAGCTCTTTTCTCGGTCGCCTCCCTTCTCGCGCTGTGCTACTTTCCCCAATCTTCCTCTGATTTGTGATTTCTCTTTCTCTGCAGTCCTCCTATGGACGCGAATGCAGCTCTTGCGTCCGACCAAGCCAAGGAAAAACCAGTACCTTTGGTCAACCTGGACGATGATGATGAGGACCACGACGCCAATGCTGCTGCTGTCAATCCAGCACAAGGAGCAGCGTCAGAACCAGCAGCACAGGACACCGCCGTCCACGACGAGAGACCCCCTTCTCCTCCGGCCAGCAATGCCGAGGAGAATCAAGATCAAGAGATGCAAGACCACACCGCCGCCGAGCGGCCTGAAGCACAGCAAGAGCAGCCCGCCACAGGGGCTGCTGCACAAGAGAGCCTCGCTGCCGCGCAGCGAGTAGAAGATACCACCGCCACGGATGCCACTGCTTATCCATTGAGCAGCGTGCAACCGGGCGTGACACCGAGTAGCGCCCAGCCAGGAGCTGCGGCGCCACCAACTGCACAAGGCCCTACGCCACCGACTGCGCAAGGCCCTACAGCTTCAACTGCGCAAGGCCCTACACCGCCAACTGCGCAAGGCCCTACACCGCCAACCTCCTCCTCGCCGTCGAAGACCAAGGATACATCCAGCCCTCCCGCCGGGCGAGTAACCAGGCAACGAGCCTTGGAAGCTCTGAGGGACGAGGTTGTCAGAAGGGAATCCGAGAAGGAAGCTGCTGAGAAGGCCAAGGCCGAGGAGGAAGCCGCCGAGAAGGCCAAAGCTGAGAAAGAAGCTGCTGAGAGAGCCAAGGCCGAGCAGAAGAAAGCCAGGGCTGAGCAGAAGAAGGCCGAGAAGCAAGCTGCTGAGAAGGCAGTCGCCGAGAAGGCGAAGGCCAAGACTGACGGGAAGCCGACTGAGGATCCCGAGAAGTAGAGGGTTGAGAAGGAGCAAACGAAGAAGCGGGCCAGAGACCAGAGTACATCCTCAGGCGGAGCGCTCGTGATCCACGAGTCCGGCCCGATTCCTGCTGCGCTCTCGGCTGATGCTCGCGCTGCTGGCCAGCCCTGCTACCCGGAGTATATGATCGAGGTTAGCCAACAACACTCAATCGGCTTCCCTCCCAAGGACAAAGATTTAGCTATCCAGAGGGGAAGGAAAGTTGTAGCCGTGAACTCCCCTCCTCCAGATCCAAGCCAACCACCCCAGTCTATCAACATCGCTTCTCGTGGGGTCCAAGACAAACCAATAACCTCCAAAGGCCTTGAGCAGGTACTGGACACCATTGGCTTCATCGACGCCAAATGGGATAGCAAGATCCTCGGCGTGGACAAGTGGCACGGTCTTAGCCTTGGCGGCATCGACCACATGCGCGTGGATTGGAACAAGGTTGACCTGGGACGCAATCCCATGTCCGTCTCCACCGAGACCGCGACGCTTGCAGCCAAGATGTTCTTGCATCGCAAGAATGCCGAGGACATCGAGCAGTCCTACGCAGTAAGTCCTTCTTGCCTTTTCCGAGTTGGATTTTCTTCTCCTCTACTCGCCTTTCTTCTTTCTTACCATCACCCCCAGTCCCCGAGATTCGGGTCGAGTAGATGGATACTCTCCGAGTAGCCTCCTACTCGGGCTGAATCTTCTCTGCCTTGCCTAACTCGTTTCTTCTCGCTTCTCAGGATAGCGTCCTGAAGCGGACCAACCTGTACCGCCATCTTCTCTGGAACCATTCCATCGCCAGGAGGCGCATTGCTGCTCTAGAGAAGGAAAAGGCAGCTGCGGAGGCAGCCAGCAAGAATGCCAAGGACAGCTCCCAGCAACTGACTGAAGTGCAGGGTACGCTCTTAGCTGTGCGATTCATGCGTTTTTGTTTACGCTCGCTTATGCTTTCTTACGCGCTAACCTTTCCTTCTCTGCAGAAAAACTGAAGGCCTTGGCAGATGAACATGAAAAATGCCGTAGCTTCGTGGAGAACGCCGAGGCCACCATAAAGAGACTTGAAGGTGAGTTTGCTGTTTACTCGGTGTGACCTTGAGTTTGGTTCTTCTCTGCCTATTTACTGACCTCATCTATCTTTTCGCAGAAGATCATAAGTCATTTGCTGAGGCACACCAAGATTGCGTCAAGCCAGTGGAGGTGGAGAAGCAGCTATCCGACCAGGCCATTACTTTGGTGAAGGACCACACCACCGAGATGGAGAAGCTGCAGCTCCAGCTTCAGAAGGCACTCCAAGATGCCGTCAAGATTGGCGCCGAGAGGGACAAGGCAATCGCCGAGAAGGCCAAGGCCGAGACCACTTTCAAGGCCAAGGAAAGGGCCCTCGAGTCTGAATGCGAAACTTTGAAGAAGACCAACGCTGATCTCTTTGCTCAGATGACCACCCTGCGCGATATCCAGGAAAAGCACATTGGCAACGAGGAGTCCTGGAAAACCAAGCTGCAGCAGCTGCGCCGCCAACTAATCGGTAAGTTTTCTCTTCATTGCATCTTTTCTTCTCGGTCTTGTTCCTTCTCGGCTTCTTTTTTCTTCTCGGTTTTTGATCTTGCCACTTGCTATTTCAGATATCTGGCCTCGTCTTGATTCTTCCTCTGCGCCTACGGTAGCCAAGGCCCGTGCAGTTCGCCTTTCGCTGGGTGAGCCAATTGACACCAGGGCTGATATCGAGGACAGCTTGCTGGTGCTCAAAGGCTACTTCGAACAGCTGGCCGGCGTCGGAACTGACTTGGTGCATGTGGGCTTTGAGCTCCACCGGCTGTTCTGGCCTCATGACCCCCAGCCAAGAAAGATGCGGGATCTCGCCCTCAAGCTGGAGAACGTGAAGGCCGAGCTGAAAAAATGGCGAGCCTCTGGAGCCCGTGCTGGGGCGGACATGATGCTTCTCTGCATAGCATCTTGGTATGAAAACCTGGATATGCAGCGCATCCGCGGGAAGCGCAATGGTTCCAAGTGGGAGATGGATGCCGAGAGCGTGGCCTTGCGCAAGCAGATTGCGTATGAGGTCGCAGAGTGCGCCGAGACGGAGGTCTACATCGAGGGCGTCCCCGAACCCGACACCGAGTACGAGGACGAAGAAGATGATGACGAAGAGGAAGACCTTGGCGACTTCTTCGAATCTCCCAAGGGCAAGGCCGGAAAGGGAAAAGCTGCCGTCGTCGCGAGTAGCGACGAAGACGAAGGGGCGCACATCGACACCGAGCCATTCGACTTCGGCACCTCCTCAGGTGCCGCTCTCGACGACACGGTGCCCCCTCCTGGCCACGCTTCAGGCTCCTCCTCGGCTCCAGGACCCGTCTCGGTGGCCACGGCCACTTCTGAACAGGCGGCCACCCAGGGTGATGCCGAGATGAAGGAATCCGCCACCGTCCAGGCGGAAGCGGATGCCACCCATGCCAGCACCGAGGGAACAGCTGCCACGACTGCCACCGAAGAAACTGCTGCCAAGACCAGCGCCGAGAACACAGCCTCATCATCTTGAAGCAACCTGCACTCTTTTTTACTCGAAAACTTATCAGATCCCCGGGATGCCGGGAGCAGATGTAACAGACTACCTTTATCTTGCTTGCTACTCAGTTTTTATGCCCACTCTGTTTATGTTGACATTAATCAATTTGAACGACACCGGCTTAATGCCGAGTTGTGTTTCCATGCGAGTCCCCGAGTAGCATTTCTTATTCACCCTGTCTTTTCATCTCTGCTCTACCTGCGACTTGTCGCTTTTTGGTATTCGAGTCACAAGAATCAAGTAGCAGGGCTGCAAATACTTAGCCGCTAGAAACAATCATGGTAACGCAGCCCACCACTTAGCCGAGAAGACGAAAACAGGGAACAAAAAGTAACCGACAATCTACTCGGTTCCTGCACTCTTTCTTCCTTAGTGATTTTCGTGTGCTCATTGACCTTTTGCTTGTTCTCTTGCTTTCCATGAAGCCGGGTTTCGGACAGCAGCAAAGTCGAAGAGTTGGCATATAGGTTTAAACACAGTACTCAATGCACTTGTGAGTTCTGGAGTGGAGCAACCGAATAGACAAAGGACCAAGCCGAGTAAAAAACACTTAGAGCAATTTTTGGACGAGGGCAGTCCCCGAGAACAATTTCAGATTGCAGAGTAGAATTTCAACTCGGATAAGAGGGTACATACACATCTTTGCTCACGAATGAAAACGACGAAGTAGAGCTACATTCCAGGGACGCTTGGTTTCCTCTCCAGCTTTATCTGCCCTGTTCGCCTGCGATGGGCGCACATCTACAAGATAGTACGCGTCATTGTGCAGCGCTTTGCTGACAATGAAAGGCCCTTCCCATGGAGGAGACAACTTGTGCATCCCGGCTGTGCGCTGCACAAGCCTAAGGACCATGTCTCCTTCTCGGAAAACCCTTGGGTTCACCTTTCGGCTATGATAACGCCGCAGGTTTTGCTGGTAGATAGCCGAACGTGACAGAGTCAGCTCTCTTGCTTCTTCAAGCAGGTCAACGTCGTCTTCTCGAGCTTCTCTCGCCTCCACCTCAGTGTAGAGGGCTACTCGGGGGGAGTCATGCTCTAAGTCTATTGGCAACACGGCCTCAGCCCCGTATACCAAGAAGAATGGCGTGTAGCCGGTTGACCGGTTAGGGGTAGTCCTTAGACTCCACAACACCGCTGGCAACTCTTCTAGCCAACACCCAGGTGTTTTCAGCAGTGGCTCAATTAGCCTTGGCTTTATGCCTGCCAGTACCATCCCATTTGCTCTCTCAACTTGCCCATTGGAGGCAGGGTGCGCGACTGACGCAACGTCTAGTCGGATATGCTTATCTCTGCAGAATCGCACCATTGCCCCCTCTGCAAAGTTGGTGCCGTTGTCGGTGATGATACTGTGCGGGTAGCCATATCTCATGATCACATCCTTCACGAACTTCACAGCTGTGACCCCATCACACTTCCGAATAGGTTTTACCTCGATCCACTTAGTGAACTTGTCCACCATGACCAAGATATGTGTCATATTGCCCTTAGCCGGCTTGAAAGGGCCAACCATATCCAAGCACCAAACAGCAAATGGCCATGTGATAGGAATTGTTTTCAACTCGGAAGCTGGCATGTGAATCTTACTTGCAAACATCTGGCAGCCAGCGCACTTGCTCACAATATCTTCAGCTTGCTGTAGTGCAGTGAGCCAGTAGAAGCCATGCCGAAAAGCTTTCTTGACCAAGGCCCGAGAAGAGGCGTGATGCCCACATTCCCCTTGATGTATCTCCACCAGGATTTCTTCTCCTTCCTCTGGGCTCACACAGCGTTGCAGCACACCAGTGGCACTTCTCTTGTGCAGCACATCTCGGACTATGGTGTAGCCCTTGGATCTTCTCTGAATCTGCCTCGCAGTCACCTCATCTTCAGGTAAAGTGCCGTCCCTTAGAAAGGATAATATGGGCATAGCCCAACTCGGCGTCTCCCGTATGGGAAACACTGGTTCGTCCAGTTCCATTGGGACAGGCTCTGGCGGCTGCACAGGAGGAGTAGGAACGCTTCTCTGCAGCCCAGACCGATTGGCGAGAACTTCTTCAATGAACGCGACGGCTTCTGGGTTAAGGGCGGCAGTCCCCGAGTAAGGAATGGCAGTCCCCGAGTAAGGAATGGCAGTCCCCGAGTAGGGAGCGGCAGTCCCCGAGTAAGGAGTGGCAGTCCCCGAGTAGGGAACGGCAGTCCCCGGGTAGGGAACGGCAGTCCCCGAGTAAGGAATGGCAGTCCCCGAGTAGGGAGCGGCAGTCCCCGAGTAGGGAATGGCAGTCCCCGGGTTTCCTGCGGCACTCTCCCAGTCAATCTCCATTGGGTCAGATTCTTCACTTGGCAGAGAAGGAACAAAGATGGATTCCGAGTTGGGGGAAGGCTTGATGGATGGCTTCCTCAAGTGCTCCAAGGCAATCCCTGCCGGGATGGACTGCCGAGAAGATCCCAACTTGGATAACTCGTCGGCCGCTTCGTTCTCTGCTCGGTGAATGTGCTGGAACTCACATCCTTCGAAAAACCCAGTCATTGACTGCACCAGGAAGCGATACGACGCCATGTTGGCATCCAAAGCGTCCCAGGTACCCGAGACTTGCTGCACCACCAGATCCGAATCGCCATAGCATATAATGCGTTGCACACCAACCTCCTTTGCTACTCGCAAACCATGCACCACTGCCTCGTACTCGGCTACATTGTTGGATGCCTTGAAATGAATCTGCAACACATACTTGAGCTGATCCCGCTTGGGTGATGTAAGCACAACGCCAGCACCAAGGCCTTCTTTCACCTTTGAGCCATCAAAGTGCATTTTCCAATAGTTGGAAACTGGAGCGGGAGGTTCGTACTGCATCTCGGCCCAGTCCACAAGAAATTCCGCCAGGACCTGAGACTTGATTGCTTCTCTTCTCGCGTACCCGGGAGCGTACGCGGCTAGCTCGATCGCCCACTTGGCTACTCTGCCACTCGCCTCCTTGTTTCCCATGATGTCCGAGATGGGAGCAGAGCTCACAACAGTGATGGGGTGCTCCTGGAAGTAATGTTTCAGCTTCCTGGCGCCCAGGTACACACCATATGTCATCTTCTGGTAGTGAGGATAGTTTTGCTTGGAACTGGACAGCACTTCACTGAGATAATAGACTGGGCGCTGCACACTCTTGCCTTCTTCTTCTCGCTCCACCACTATCACCATGCTGACTACTCGGTTAGTCGCGGCAATGTACAGCAGCATAGGCTCCTTGGGTAGCGGACTAGCCAAGACGGGAGCGCTAGCCAGCATTGCTTTCAGCTCATTGAATGCCACATCCGCCTGCGGAGTCCAGACAAACTTGTCACTTTTCTTCATCAGCTGGTATAGAGGCAGAGCCTTCTCGCCCATTCGGCCCAGAAAACGGCTCAGAGATGCCAGACAACCCGTGAACTTCTGCACATCCTTCAGCGATCTCGGCAAAGACATGCTCTCAATAGCTTTTATCTTAGACGGATTGGCTTCAATGCCCCGACTAGAAACCAGAAAACCGAGTAGCTTTCCAGCTAGTACACCAAAGGTACACTTACTCGGATTCAGTTTCATTTTGTACTTGCGTAGGTTAGCAAAGGTTTCCTCCAGGTCGGCAAGCAGAGTATGTGTTTTATTCGTTTTGATGACAATTTCATCTACGTACACCTGCACATTCTTGCCGAGCTGGTCGTGCAAGCATTTCTGCATGCATCTCTGATAGGTTGCACCCGCATTCCTCAAGCCAAAACACATGACACGATAGCAATAAGCCCCGTACGGGGTAATGAAAGCAGTCTTTATTTGATCAGCAGGATTGAGTGCAATCTGGTGGAAGCCAGAGTAGGCATCTATGAAAGACAACAGTTCACTCCCGGCAGTGGAATCGATCACCTGATCGATGCGAGGTAGCGGGAAAGGATCCTTGGGGCATGCCTTGTTCAAGTCGGTGTAGTCGACGCACATGCGCCATGCAGTGGCAGCCTTGGGATCTTCCTTTTTCTTCTCGACCATGACCGGGTTGGCTAACCAGTCCGGGTGCAGCACTTCCATGATGAAGTTACTGATCAGCAGCTTGGTGATTTGATCACCGATGGCCTTCCTTCTCTCATCCCCGAAACGGCGCAAAGCCTGCTTCACGGGCTTGGCGTCAGGGCGCACATGCAAAGAGTGCTCAACCAACTCCCTCGGGACTCCTGGTAGATCTTCATTGGTCCAGGCGAAAACATCCCGATTCTCACGGAGGAAGTGGATGAGCGCGCTTTCCTATTTCTCCTCCAACCCGGAACCAATGATGGCCACGCGCTCCGGGAACTCGGGGTCAACCTGGACTGTCTTGGTCTCCTTGGCAGCTTGGAAAGCAGTACCATGCTGGGTACTCGGCACACCTTGTGCGCCAGCCTGTGCGGACTGAGCCATGGCCACCACCTCGTACATCTTCTTCTTCTCGGCAGCAATCACCATCGATTCCGCCAGCTGAGAGCTAGCAGAGGCACACTCCATGGACTTCTTGTAATCACCCGAGATGGTGATAATGCCATTGGGACCAGGGATCTTCATCTTCAGATAAGCCACATGGGTAGAGGCCATGAACTTGCTCAGAGCAGGCCTGCCGAGTAGAGCATGATAGGGGCTCTGATGATCCACCACTTCAAACTGCAGGCGCTCTGTGCGGCAGTTCTCCCGAGTACCGAATAGCACATCAATCCACACTCGGCCAATCGGGTTGCATGAGATCCCGGGCACAATGCCATGGAAAGTGGTCTTGCTAGGCAGCATCATGTTCTCGGCCAGGCCAAGCTTCTCGAGTGTGTCCTTGTACACGATGTTGATGCTGCTGCCGTTGTCGATCAGCACCTTGCTGAACCTCACATTCTTCTCGGGGCCCAGGAAGGTAGGATCCAGCACCAAGGCGTAGGTACCCGGATTGGGCATCACCTTGGGGTGATCTGCCCGAGTCCACCTGATCTCCTGGTCACACCAATACATGTAGTGAGGGACAGCCGGAATCACTGCATTGACCTCCATGGCCCGCCTGTGCTGTGACTGCTTGTCGACTGCCTCAGAAGTGAAGATCATATAGCTCTCATGGTGCTCTTGGTACTGGTTGGAGCCATTTCCCCCATTGTTGCCATTGTTGTTGCCCTGATAGTTGTTGTCGCCTCTGTTGTTGTTGTTGCGGTTGTAGTTGTTGTTGTTGTTGCGGTATCTCTCGTTGTTGAAGTTCCGGTTGGCTCCTAAAGCCACCTGGTTGACATTCTCTCTTCTCGGGTACACTGGCGGCCGAGCTGCGGGCGCGCGAGTAGGCTGAACAGTAGCATTGGCAGCCGGTAGAGGAGGAGGAGGAGGCAAGCCATCATTCTTGATCACATCCCACCACTCGCACTGCCGAGTAGTGTGGTTAGCTGGCCTCGAGGGGTGATGAGTGTGAAAGCTACACGGACCATCCTTCATGTCATCAAAGACAAACTTCTTCGGCTGCTCGGAGTTCCCGCTACCCGGCTGCGCAGTGCGGAACGGTTTCTTGTTGCCTTGGCCCTGGTTCTGGTTCTGCCCGTAGGCTCCAGCAGGTTTCTGCCTTTGGCCACCACCGCCTCCAACATTCACTGCGTTCACCTCCTCGGGATCATACCGAGTATCTACTCGGCGCTTGTTGCGGAACTCGTTGCGCTTGCTACTGTTGAAGTTCCTTCTCGGCTCAGAGGAGTCCATCAGTGGCTGGGTAGGATCACCGAGTGCGTACTGATCCGCAATCTTGATGGTCTCGGCCAGGGTGTTCGGCATCTCCCTCTGCAATCTCTGCCAAAGCATGCTGCCATGTCGGCAACCCTGCGCAAACCAAGTGATGGCCTGTGCTTCATTCACACCCTCACAGGTGTTCCTCAGGGTGCTCCACCGAGTAAGATACTCGCGGTCCGTCTCGTCTTCTCGCTGCCTGCAGGCCGACAGCTGCTGTGGCCTATTCGGCCTCTTGTAGGTGCTGGTGAAGTTGCTGACGAAAGCGTCCGAGAAGTCCAGCCAGCAGTTAATGCTGTGCTTGGGCAAGTTGTTGAGCCAAGTGCGAGCTGGACCCTCTAGCATCTGCGGGACGTACCGCACTGCCCATCTCCTGTTGCCACCCGCAATATGGACTGCGGTGACGTAGTCGTTGAGCCAATCTTCAGGCTTGGTGCTACCATTGTAGCTCTTGGTGCCTCTTGCAAGCTGGAAGCCCTTTACGGACGGCTCGTTCATGATGCGCGGGCCAAAGCACTCGGGGCCAGGAGGACCCGTGCTCTCAAGCCGCGCCGACAAGCTGAGACGATCCAGCTGGTGCCTTGCATCTCCAGGCGCCAACACACGCTCACCGACACGGTCATGAATGTCATAACCAGCCATCTCCATAGCCGAGTAGCCATCATCATACCTATCCACCTGCATAGCTGCGGGCTGCTCCACCGGGTTGGCGACTGGTGCCACTGGGCGCGGCTGCTGCCTCTGCCGAGTAGGCTGAGCTGCGGGTTGCCGAGAAGTACCCGGACGCGCGGCTTCTCGGATACGGCTTTGAGCTTGATGGGCTTGAGAGCCTGCTCTTGCAGCGTTGTGTTCCTGCCCGGGCTGCTGCGGCACAGCAACCTGTTTCGCGGCAGCAGCCGGGTCATACACCTGCATTTGCCTGTCTTTACCCGAGCGCCCGCTGCGGCTCTTCTCGCGGCTCGGATGCGGAGACGAGGCCTGATCGTTAGATCTAGCCGCGTGCGAGTGAACCACCTGCGAAGCTCCAGCTCCCGGGTTGGCCTTGCGGAACTCCTCGTTCTGCCTGGCGGCCTCCAACACCAACTCGTTGAGCCTCTCCTGCTGCCTGAGACGCGCCTCTCCATCCAGGCGCGGCAACTCGGCAGCCACGGCCTGTGCAGCTCTGAGCGTCTTGGCGGGTGTGCTGTACCTTGGCCTTGTGAAAGTGTTCGCGGTGGCGGACTGCGCGGGCTCCTCCGCAACTGTCGCCATCTCGGCACCCAGGTTGCGCCGCGTAGCGCCTACCCTGCTGGGCCTCCTGGCCACCGGCGTGAAGCCGTGAGCCTTGTTGTACTCGAGCTGGTCCAAACTCAGCTCAAGCCTGATCTTCTCCAACTCCGCCTGCTCGGCAAGCAGCTCCTGGCGTTGCCGCTCAAGCTGCTCCCTCGCGGCTAGGAGCTCGACGTCGGTGGGAGTGGGCATGCCAGTTCGCGCTGCAGACGCGGGGATGACCGTGGACGTGGAGGGCGGCAAGTTGCTCTCCTTCTCGTAGGGCCGGTGGTTCCTGCCACCCGCGGGCGGGTCGTCAACCTCCTCGACGACGGCCGCAGCGCCAGTAGCAGCTGCGCCAGCGTTTGCCGCCAAGCCCGTCACCATCACCTCAGCGCAGCACGCAGAGCTGCATGCGGGCCTTCCGCGAGCAGCAACCACCGCGGGAGGATCCTCCGCGTCGTGCACCAGCTCGGGGTAGGCGTTGTTGGCGACGGTGGCGACGTAGACGAGGTGAGAGCCGAAGGAGATCACCGAGCCGCCCTCCGGCATGGCCATGCCGCCGAAACAGCCGGCGTTGTCGGTGACGAAGTCGAAAGAGCCGAATCTGTGGACAAGGCCACAAACTACGCGCTCCGCTTATGAAGATCCCATCCGAACAGAAACTCCAGCCAGCGCCGCTGGTTGCCCCACGGTGGGCGCCAACTGTCGTGGTGGTGTCACGGCAGATGCCATGGGATGGCTAAAGATGTGGGGACGATGGACGCTGGAGGTGTCCGGGGAGGGATCACGCGACGAGTAGCCGCGTGAGGTAAGATCCACACAACACAAACAACACGATGTACCCAGGTTCAGGGCCCTCGTGAGGAGGTAAAACCCCTACTCCTGCCTTTCTCTATGTATTTCGATGTCTCTCCGAGTAGTCACAGTACAAATGGTATCGCTACCGAGTAGCCTCTCTCTCTTCTCCGAGTAGAGCTAGGTCAAGAACTTAGGGTTTCTAGGGTTCACTATGAGCATGGAATGAGATCGTCCCTCGCGCAGGAGGCGGCGGGGCACCTTATATACACGGTGCCCAGCCGGATACGTCCAAATCTAGACAAGTGTCGACATAGTGTGCACACTGTCCTTTCTCCGAGTACCCGCTGACAGCTTTGGTTCCTAACCTTGGCTGCTTCCTTAAAGTCGTTGGGCAAAACTAGGGGACAGACTGGTATCACTGTACCTAGGCACAGAGTAGGCCCCCCTTATCCTGCCACGGCCTGCTTCCATGCTGTCACTGTCAGGCAGGCCGTCCCCACGTGAACAGTAGTTCGAATGCTGCCAAGTACGGACCCAGGATACGCGGGATCCTGTGTCAGAACGGCTCCTTTGACTTTCTGGCCCGAGTAGGTTCCCGCCAATTGTTCCCGCCAATTGTACTCGTGCCAAACCTTCTACTCGTCAGGGTGGAACTTGATTGATATCTCCTTCTGGTCATCTTGAGGTGAGACCGAGTAGCAGTCGACCGGGTAGCGAGTACCTGGTAGTCGGCTACTCGACCAAACCTTTCTTCTGTAAGCGGCCTTTACCACCTGTCTTTACCCTACTCGGGGGTAACCCCCCGACAAGTATATATATGTAATGGATATCTTTTGTGATCGACTCTATATATATGTTATGAAATGTGATCGACTCTATGTTGTGTTATGTGTGATCGACTCTATGTTTGTGTTATGTGTGATCGACTCTATGCATGTAATGAATATTGTTTGTATTATTGTTCTTTATTTTTGATATATTTTTTTCATTTTAAGATTTTAAAATGAATTAGTATTATTTTTCTTCATTTTTTGATATATTATTTGTATTTTTAAGATTTTAAATTGAATTAGTATTATTGTTCTTAATTTTTGATATATTATTTGTATTTTAAGATTTTAAAATGAATTAGTATTATTGTTCTTCATTTTTGATATATTATTTGTATTTTTAAGATTTTAAAATGAATTGGTTCTATTTTTATCAATTTTTGGATATATTATTTGTATTTTTAGAAATAATACAAATTAAAAGTTAATGTTTATTTATTTATTCAAAATTATTAATTACATCGTTACTTTTGTTTATTAAAAGATTTATCTGAAATTCAAACAATAAAGAAATGTGGTTTCGACCAACATGTTAATAAGATTGATATGATACTACTATCACATACATGCGTGAGAAACACTTGGATTCGGGACGGGATGGAACTCCGAAGTTAAGCGTGCTAGTGCTAGAGTAGTGGGAGGATGGGTGACCGAGCGGGAAGTTTGACATGAGTAAGTAATTTGACTAGAGATAATCTTAGTTAGACACTAAGCAAATAATACAAATTGTGAAAAAAAAGGGAGTGATAAAAAGGAGTGAAAAAAAGGGAGTGAAAAAAGGTGAGAAAAATAATTAGAAACCAAATGAATTAAAAAAATTACGAAATAAATCTAGTCCCGGTTCATGTGGCCAACCGGGACTAAATGTCCTCCGCCCCCCGGCTCCGCCACCCGCCCACGTGGACGGGCTTTTAGTCCCGGTCCGTAAGTGGCGGGACTATAGGGGGGGCCTTTAGTCGCGCGTAGCTAGTCCCGATTGCCTGGACGGGATTAATGGGCCTGGCGAACCGGGACTGTAGGCCTTTTTTCTACCAGTGTTGGTTGTTACTTCGGCCTAACTTAACACAACCAAACAATTATTTCTAGTTTGCTACCCCCTTCCGGCTCACGTAGATGGGGCAGAACGACAGTTCCGTCTTTTCCCCAGCGGGGCTATGGTTTCTTCGGAGAGGTAGCTCCAGATCGTATGAATGCCACAAAATCCTATGGTATACCATACCATGTGTGTTAGAGTGTGTCATGGGTCTTGGATGCCCAAGATTCCCTCGTTCTCTGTGTAAGGGATTTACCGGCGTCGGATTCTCTCTAGCGGGATCCAGGATTGGACGGAACTAGGGGAATCTTGCCAAGAGATGGACCCTAACATTTTATTTAGTGTTCCTTGTGCCTAACCTAACACAAACAAACATTTGGTTCCACTTTGCTACCCCATCCCGGCTCACGTAGAGGGGGCAAAACGGCAGTTCCGCCTTTTTCCCCAGCGGGGGGCTATGGTTTCTCCGAAGGGGGGCTCCGGATCGTATGAATGCCACCAAATACCGTGGTATGACATACCATGTGTGTTAGAGTGTCATGGTCTTGGATACCCGAGATTATCTCACTCTTTGTGTTAGGGTTTCACCGGTGTCGGATTCTCTCTCGCGGGTTCCACGACTAATTAATGAGAGCCCGAAACTCCCGGATGTGATGGAACTGGGGGAATCTTGCCAAGAGGTGAGCCCTACAGTTCTCTTTGGTGTTCCTTGGGCCTAACCTAACACAACCAAGAAGTTAGTTCCAGTTTTCTACCCCCTTCCGACTCACGTAGATGGGCCAGAACGGCAGTTCCGCCTTTTTCCCCAACGGGTGCCTATGGTTTCTCCAGAGGGGGGATCCGGATCGTATGAATGCCACCAAATCCCATGGTATGACATACCATGTGTGTTAGAGTGTGTCATGGGTCTAGGATGCCCAAGAGTCCCTCGCTCTCTGTGTAAGGGTTTCACCGGTGTCGGATTTGGGTTCCAGGACTAATTAATGAGAGCCCGGGTGTAACGGAACTGGGAGAATCTTGCCAAGAGGTGGGCCCTACAGTTATCTTGGGTGTTATTTGTGGCTAACGTAACACAACCAAGCACGACGTCATCATGACGCCAACCGCCGGCGGGACGGATTCCGACGAGCAAATTCGAGCGCAACCGGTCACCAATCTGCAAAATAAAAACATCTACAAGCTCCTTACAGCGAGAGGAACCAACTAGACCGAGCCTCGTTTCCAGGGAAGGCCGGAGAGTGGCCGGCGACGAGGGCACGACGGCGGCCGGACAGCAGCCTCAACTCGGCGGCGATTAAGGGGTTTAGGGAGGGGGGAAAAACGACGGGGTGGTTCCCCTGCTCACCACGGACGCGTTGGAGGGCTCGGATGAGGAGGAGGGAGCTCGAGGCGGCCGGAATCCGTCGCCGGAGCTCCGTCGAGGCCGAAGAGGAACGGGATGGCGCGGCGTCTACGGGTCGTTTGGGCTCGATTCCCTCGGCACCGAGGGCAACCACAACAAGGCGGAGAGGATGGCGCCCACGGCTGCCGGCGGCGAGCTCTGCATCGGCCGGAACGACGGCGGGTCCCGAGCTAGGGTTTCGGTAGCAAAAAAATATCTAGAGAGAGAGGGCTTCGAGGGGGAAGAGAGAGAGGGGGCAGGTAAGAGGTGCTCAGAGGGGTTTTAAACAACTAGAAGCCTTCTACTCGAAGGCAATGGAGCATGGGCTTCCATGCCTCTACTGCGTCATCTACAGGAAGAAGAAGAAGACCATGTGACTAGGATTACATTTAAGTCCCTGGAAAATTACAAGTAGGTCCCTGTACTCTCTGAAAATGGATGTTTTCCCTAAGCAAACAAAGTCAAAATTTGAAATCCTTTTTCCCAAAATTCTTATTAGTTAAGGTACACAACATATGTGAAAATTGGCTCATTTGCCTAAACTTGATAATTCAAAGTTGTTCAAATTTGAATTCTTACATAAATGGACATTGAATTTATTAACCTACTTAGGAGCTTCCAAAAATGATAATTTTTGGCACACATTCCTTATTTAATGTGTTCCTTATGTGGTAGAAAATTCAAGTCATTTTTAGTTACTTCATAGAACAAACTTGTTCAAATTTCAAAAAGGCGCTGTCAAGAAAACAGGGGTTTTTGGCAACTTAAATTATTCAAAAACTTGTGCCCTTTTGGTTTTCATCCTTATTTATGATATAGAGCATGTGGTATTTATTTCATGGCATTTGGAAAATGTTTGTAGAACAAACTTGTTCAAAATCCCAAATGTTGCTGTGGAGAAAAACCATGTTTTCAGGACTTTAATGGATTCAATTTTTGGTCTCCTCTTGTGTGTTTTCCTTATTTGATATAAGGAAGCAATGGTATGAATTTCAAATCATTTGAGGAAAGTTTCCAATAGTAACTTGTTTTAGTTTTCTGTTTTTGGAAATATTGGAATTTCTATTTAATAAAGCACTTGGCTTTTCTTTAACATTGCTTTGCCAAAATATTTATGTGACTAGAGATAGCAAGTAAATGCTCTCCAATACCTTTGTTTTTAATCTTGCAAGGTTGGAAAAACATTTGATAATATTTTGGTGAAGCATTTAAGAATGCCTCTTTTTCTGATAATCATCTATGGAAATTTATTAAGTGTTTCATCTTTCTTAATTTGGGTCTTGGAATAATATTCAACAAGTAGTAGGTTCATAAGATAGTTTTTGGAAAAACTCTTTGATCAATATTTACTTTAGAAAATATTGCCAAAGTCATTGGAACAATATGTTGAATATTTTGTTTTCAATTCCTTAGCCATGTAAGATTATATAATTAGTTTGTTTAGTTGCACTCAAACAAATACAACCAAAGTTTAATTGTCACAATCAAAGTTTAGTTGTCAAGCAATTTGCAAAACAACTGTGTTATTAGGTATTGCAAAATTGGGATGTGACAGGTCTTCCCCCCTTAAAAAGAATCTCGTCCCCGAGATTCACAAGCGAGGACTAAGGGAGGGCCAACAAACACAATGTTTGTGTTGGAGTGAAGGTGCTTCCCCCCTTTGACTTTTCTTGGGAGGTGGGGTACTACCCTAAATTAGCAACTTCATTTTAAAAAGTACACCAGCACTGTGTTAGGTCCAAAACTTTTGTTTCCTAGTTTGAACAAAAATTAAGGTTAGTGCAGAACTACCTGGAAAATTACCGTCAATTATTACATGAGTTCTTAGCTATATCCCACATATTACATACCACATATGGAGTGGTGTACCACTCTCATAACAAGGTATATAAGAAGCTAAAAATATAGCTTGTGGGTGCAAAGGTTTGGTTGCTAAGGTCTAACAAACCGACAGAACAATACCCATGGCAGTGGTTATTACTCACCACAAGCCACTATCACTTAATATGTTCATGATTTTAGTTGGATGGTTTAGTGTCATAAGATAATCTTAAGCACAATCATAACACAAGTATAAACTCATGCTAAGATAAAACATTTAACTAAAATCCAATAAGCAAGCAAACAACACCACAGATGAATAGACTATTTATTCACTAGGTTATTGTTTATTAGAGGTTTTGGAACCCATCCATCATGAACAATTAGCAAACAACCAGTAGCTAAAAACCAATTAATCCAATCATAAAGATACTCTAACACACCATCTTTACACAAGATAAAACTCCTATTTCACAGACATAAAAAAAAACAGGACTGCACAAATAACACACGAGTATGAAAAATCTATACCAGCATGCTATAAGAGATAATCATATCCTATAACCATATAACATGCAACTAAATAATTCATGGCATGATAACAGAAGTAATAACTTCCTAAACATGCTATATCAACTCATATACTCATAAAAATAAAGAGGGTAATACTAGAGCAAAAATCACCATTTTCTAGTGGTGAAACTAGTTTTCGCGCTAGAGAAGCAAACAATGCTATCATGATGTTTAAACTTAAACAAGAAAGTCATGAATATAAATGTACCTAATAAAAGTACACAAACTTACTCATGCTAGTAAGCACAAACATCAAAACAATCCCATGAAACAACTATTAATCATGCAGAAATTTTCTTCTAGCAATTTCTGTTTTCTTTAACCAATTACTAGCAAACAAGCAAGGTATAACTCACACAACCAGTAGCTATGTAAGTAATGAAAAGTTATCTAAACCTTCTCAAAAATCCATACACTCAATTTAAAATCATTCACAAACAATCTACCAATCAAGAGGAATTTATTTTATTTGCGAACAATTTAATTTCAGCACGCGATAGTGAGACATTTCTTAACATGATTCCCCTAAGGAATATTATGCTAACAAAAGGATCACACCTAAACATATTAGTATTTACTAATAAGAAATAAACTTCTCATTTGCATAAGTGAAAAGAAACAATTATATTTTCCATGGTGGAAAATAGAAATCAATCACATAGTGAAACATGCTATTTTCACACAGGTGTATGGTTGGGGATTTTTATCCTCAAGCTAAAATGCAATGGGACCAGTGGGCTATGGCCCACTAATACCAAGTAAAAAATAGGTACTAAGCCTCTGGTTACTCATGAAAAACTTTGCATACAAGATAAAAATATAAGGCTATTTAATCTAGTGAAACAATACTAGTGCATATTGATAGCAATGCTTACATATGCTTTACTTTTAAGAGACATGCAAGCTAACAGAGGTACAAGCATAAAATAACAGTACCTAAATGGTACTGGCCTCAAGGAAAACATAGCACAAAAATTTATCAAAGCATTCACACAAAGATCTAGCTTTCACAATAATTCCAAATAATAAAAACTGGAAAAATAGCAAATGTTACTCATGCTTTGCTATAAGATCACATGCAAGTTAATGAAGATAAAAACATATAAAGAACAGTAACAAAATGGTACTGGATCTATCATAACCATAACAAAAATCTAGGTACATCAAATCTATAAGGATTTGCCCACTCAACAATCCAAATAATAAAACTGGAAGGTAACAAATGCTATTTCATTTTTAATCTAGTTTCCAATCATGCACACACTTTCTAGGGTAGATTTATTGTAAGAGAACAACCTAATAACAAGTCCTAACAACTCCATATAAGTTAGGAAGTAAGATTGAATAAAACACAAATTTATTTCAATCAAGAGCACTCAAAGAAACAAAAACAGGAAAACTGATGTATCCTTGATTTTATTATAACCATTCCATTGTTCAACTAATTCCTAAACCCTGAATTTCATAGTACCTACCATGTATATTAAGATTTGGTTTCCAAAGTATATACACCCGATATCCTATTGACTAGCAAACGAATAGGTCATCATTTTATTTTCTCGTGACTTCTCCTTTTTACCAACTAGATTAAAAGGTGTCGTAAGTCACTTAATTTCTTGGTTTAGAAAGAGTTGTAAGTAGTTCACATGCTTTGGTTAGGTGTCAACCTAAGATTATACAAAGCATGTTAGTCTTGTTAGCTTTCTATTTACTAAAGTTTGTCCGACAAGATACGACTAGCGTCATCGTACGTCGAATATTGAATTGTGCTCTTTTGATTGGCTTTTTAGGGGGTTGCGCATCATGGCATGTGAAGACTTCTTGTGCACCTTTCTCCAGAGGAGGGAGGTATATAACTTTTAAAATGCAACGTCTAGCCAACAGGGTAAAAAGAGTCTTTTGCAAACAGACAAAACATAGGGGTTTTGGTCAGTATTGGTTGGTTCATTCACGCCTTTTCTTCTTTGAGGGTTGTCGTTGTTGGAGCTTTATCTGTTGAAGTGCATCAATGGTATCAACGCTATCAGTTCGTGTGGCTTGATGGTCCTCTATTATTAGGCACAACGGTGCTTTCATTAATTGTGGGAGAGATGGTGGTGGTTCACGACGGTGGCATTATGAAGCGAAAACAAGTATAAGTCTAAGCAACAAATTCTTGGTTTTGAATGCTATACTAACATTTTTGCTTGCAAAAATTTAACACGAGGCGATTCAAAAACAAGAGCGGGGCAAGCACAAATCTGTAAATTTTGAGCACCCCACAAACATATAGAAGCCTAGATGAACCAAATTCTACACCACACTATAGCACAAAGTCCTACGGACACACATAAACAAGCCAAAACACACAAGCAAGGCTCCATTGGAGCTACGTCGGGGGATGATCCAAAATCCTAGAAGTGGCTGAAGAACTATATCTACTGCTGACCATCATCACTGTAGAGCTAGGCAATTATTTTGGTCTTCTCGGGACATCGGCAAGTATAAAAGTTTTTGTATGAAAACAAGATAAATAGAAGTAAAGTTTTGATAAAACTTTATGCAACAATCTGTTTTTGAAACTCCAACTATTTTTTTGGACAGAAAACTTCAAATACGAGAGATGTTTCAAAAACAGAGCGGAGCAGTTGCAAACCAGTAAGAAATAAACTCTTAACCGAGAGAGATACAAACTCTGTAAGGCCCGCCCTTCGAACCACTGTTCAAGGACGCCCTTGATATGCATTTAGAATCTTTTGAAAAGATATAAAGGAGGGAAAATATACTAAAATTCCCTTAGATAAAAATAATTTAGATAGTCAATAGGTTTTTACTCAAAAATACTTTTCTTTCCTATCTGACGTCCATGCTAACTAAGGTCTCCTAAGGCCAAGATGGCTCTGATACCAACTCTGTAAGGACCCCAGACCGGCAGTCTGAAACCCTACGTATGCATACATTCACGATCCCAGAAAGATCAGTCGTGAACAACATACACAGTTGGCACACAGAAATACATCATCCATTACACGAATACATAAAGGTATTACACAAATGATCACATGATCAAGTTTAAAGCAACTGCCACACAGGGCAGGCAACTTATCAAACACAGCGGAAGACAATTAAAACACAACGTAGTTGAGCCCAAGTCACGCCTTAACCTACAGGCTGCTGACCCGGAGACGATCCTAGTTCGCAAAGCCGTCAGCCCCGTACCTCTCTTCATAGATATCCTTTGGAGGCTCCTTCTCCAAATCTGATAAGTAGATACCAGGGGCGAAACCATAATGAGTACATTTGAATGTACTCAGCAAGACATCCATCATGTCACTTACTAAACATGCAAGTATGCTTATATGGTGGAATAGGTAGGCTATAAATATGGTTCACTATCAATGGTGTTCATATATGATGACACCACAGTTGCAGTTAGGTTTATCTGTATCTTCGTTGAAGAAGATACTTCAGAAGAAAAATAATATATAGTTTTATTTCTCTTGTAGATCTCACATGTACAAGAGGTTTTGTAAAGTTTTGTTAAAGAATATTTTCTCTTTGCAAAACTACTTGGAATCGGTTTCCAGAACTCTTGCTTAGAGTAGAAAAGGTTTTCTTTGCAAAACATTTTGTTTTGTATATCAGCATCTGGCTTTTCATCATCGACGATACCTCCACGGTATAAGTTTCCATTCCTTTCCGAACTTCACAAGTTCAACACTTCCTTTCCAAAATTCCTTTTCAAAAACTTTCTTTTTGAAAACATTGACACAATGCTAGCTACATGGCCATTCAACTGTCCATATCCGAGGACGCGGCTTCTTCGAAAAAGTTGTACTCTGCAGAGGTGTACACATCCACCAGATCCAGTACACCTCCTGTGAACAATCACGGACTGTAACAACAGTATGTAAACATCAGGTATATGATCATAACCATCCACTATGTTCAAGCTAGTATATGCCTATCTCTCGATTGAGGTTGTTCTCCCCGGCATCAAGTCCCACCCTGCCTAGCCAGGAGCCTCAATGAATGCATCCGGAGGGAAAATTAATCCCACACTTTATATGCCTCAACATTGGGAGTTTTGACGACATTCGGTTCGAGGGTACGACGCCCCTTATAGCAAGTGAGATAGCACACACTAATAAGAACAAACTTCAAGTTAAGCCCCGTGCCCATGTTAGGGTAGGGTGGCAGTACGGTAAAGGTTGTCCGGCGAAGACTAGGTTATGTGTCATTTTTGAAAACACCACCTTCTCAAAAATGACCACTTCCACATTCCTCCGGAGAACAAGGATCCGCCTTTTCTCCGGGTTTTTCCGTAAAGCCTTTGTTTTGTAGAATCACAATTTTTGGGTGTCCACTTAGGGACTAGTATATTTGATGGTAATAAATACCATAAGGTGGCCTATGGGCTTGGTATTACCAAGTTTTAACTACTGGCATAATAGTAACCTATATACTAGTATAGTAGTAATAGCCACATCAAAAATAGTTTTGATAATCAAGTTTTGGTAAAACTTCAGAGGTAAAACATGCATGATATATAATGGTAAGTATTGTATCAGCAAGCAATCAGGATGCTTGCCTGGTATCTCTTTGTGTCCCTGGTTGTTGGAGTGACTGGAACTTGAAATAGAGCTTCCCGACACTTCCTTCCTCTTCGTTTTCTAACGTCGTAAAAAGAGAATAAAGGACACACATTCAGAACCAAACAAGACAAACAAGGCTACAAGTAATACATACAGCAAGCAATCAAGAAGTACCACCCAAGTTCTCAATTTTTTCCCTTAAGAAAAATTGGCATAAAAACTATAGTTGAAAAGTCTGCTTTTTTCCTAGTGTTTATGTGTGGCCAATTCAATGATTTTTAGTTAAGAACACCATGGACCAGTGGGGTAGAGCACATGTTACTAGACAGTAGGGTGTCACATAAAACACATTTTTATGTCTAAAAACTTCCCCAACAATCTCTATGGCTAGCACATATAATTTGCTAAAATACTCAAGTGGTGAAAAAGGCTCATGACAACAAGTCAAGCCTATTTTCCACCATGATGCAAAAGTACCAGTGGGTGTTCCACTAGCACAAATGCTCACCCAGAGGTTAATAAGACTCTGGTCACTTTTATAAAAGTGCTCCAAACAAACAATCTAGCATCCAAAAACTCCTACTCATACTAGTAGAAAATTTAGGAAAAATACTAGACTAGTTTAGGCTACACTAGTTAATTTTATGCACAAGTGTGCAAGCTAGCAGAGGAAAAATACTCCTCTAACCAGTACCATAAATGCTACTGGATTCCACAAAATAACATAAAAAGCATAGCTAGGAAACAAGGAAAAACTATGCTTAAAATGCTACACATGTGAGGAGATTAATTCACAGTCATCCAAGTGTTACTCATGCTTTTATGCTAATTAAGAGGAAACCTATCAGAGGTGAAAACCCTAAGATAATAATGCCACAAGGACATTCCATCCTCTGGTTTCCACACCAAAGATTCATAGTTTTCCCTAGGGTAAAACAAGACAAAAAGCATACATGAATATCCTAGTATGAAATTTAGACTTTAAGCATTGCTATTTAAATCTATTTCAAACACAAGCACCAAGTATCTAGAGGTGCTATAACCAAAATAACAGTACCTAAATGGTACTGGTTTCATGAGAATTAATCTAGCAATAAGCCTAAAAAGCATTTAAAGATCTACTCAAAACATATATAAAAGAAACACATCTAGTGTGGGGGAAATAATGTTTCCACCAACAATGCAATGAAACCAGTGGGTGTTCCACTAGCATATCAAAGCATTAAGAGGTCACAAAGCCTCTGGTCATACTTGACAAAAATTAACAAAATGCTAAACTAGCTTCTAGTGCAATAACCATACTAGCAAAAAAAATAATAGGGTGCTTAAATAAGCAAGGCAATGCTACTCAGGTTATTGTTTTCACACAAGTGAAAACTATAGGGGTCAAGTACTCATAATAACATCATCAAAATGCTACTGGACCTATGGATACAACCCAAAAATATGTGGTCACAAAACCACAAATGATTATGTCAAAATTCCACACCTGAGGGAATTTTTCCATAACCATTCTCATAGTCATGACAAAGCTAATAGTGCTTTTCTAACAATTCCAATGCAAGATAGCAGAGGTGATAACAACACAAAATAAGTACCAACATGGTACTGAATCTAATATCTCATCACAACAATTCAATCACTTGCACACAAATTAATCAATCAAAAATTATATGCAAGTAATAAACTAGAGATAAAAATATGATATTAATATAAATCCTATTTCTTCTCAACTCAAGTCCAGACATTCTAACATGATAAAATAGCTAAGTAATACTTATAAAACAAGTTCACACAACTTATACATGCTAGAAAACAATATTGCAACACAAAAATATCATCACACAAATTAATTAACTAAAATGCCAAAATGGCAGAAACAGGTGAAACAAAGATCTGTCCACCAAATTTTCTAGGATGCTCTAAAAATTAAACCCTTCTTGGTTTGGATAGCCCTAAACATATACAAGACCATCCAGTTGAGTTTGCATCAAAAATCATTTTTAATTATTTTATAAAAATCACCAAAGTGCTCTCTGGTGTTTTACCAAATTGCATGCCATTTCAAAAATACAATGAATTTGGAAACGTGGTTAAATGCTCCTGTTAGGAAATTTCAAGGGCTTTCCAATGCAATTGGCCTCACTTCATTATGAGTTGTAAAATAAAAATGGTGCTCATTTTGGTGTTTCTGGTACCTGTTGCCAAATCATTTTTAATTTCAAAAATGTTCATCCAAAAGTAGATCTAAAAGTTGGAGGTGGTTCATATTTTGTTGCTTTACATCTGTGAATTTTGGTTTCGTAAAATTCATCTTTTAAGTTGCCTTTTAGATCCAAAAGTAAACATACCAGTTTCTGTGAAAATAAAATGGAAAAAAAAAACAGTTGTTGGGCCAGATCTGAATAACGGGCCGGCTGGATCTAGTGTTACCGCGAGGAGATCCACCCACAGACGCTGACCCGCGGGCCAGCTGCCACGCGGGCAGCCACGCGGCAGATCTGCGGCCCCACAGGCAGGTTTGACCTCTCCGCGCGGGGTCAAGGCCTGCTGGCGCAAGCACGACGTCATCATGACGCCAACCGCCGGCGGGACGGATTCCGACGAGCAAATTCGAGCGCAACCGGTCACCAATCTGCAAAATAAAAACATCTACAAGCTCCTTACAGCGAGAGGAACCAACTAGACCGAGCCTCGTTTCCAGGGAAGGCCAGAGAGTGGCCGGCGACGAGGGCACGGCGGCGGCCGGACAGCAGCCTCAACTCGGCGGCGATTAAGGGGTTTAGGGAGGGGGGAAAAACGACGGGGTGGTTCCCCTGCTCACCACGGACGCGTTGGAGGGCTCGGATGAGGAGGAGGGAGCTCGAGGCGGCCGGAATCCGTCGCCGGAGCTCCGTCGAGGCCGAAGAGGAACGGGATGGCGCGGCGTCTACGGGTCGTTTGGGCTCGATTCCCTCGGCACCGAGGGCAACCACAACAAGGCGGAGAGGATGGCGCCCACGGCTGCCGGCGGCGAGCTCTGCATCGGCCGGAACGACGGCGGGTCCCGAGCTAGGGTTTCGGTAGCAAAAAAATATCTAGAGAGAGAGGGCTTCGAGGGGGAAGAGAGAGAGGGGGCAGGTAAGAGGTGCTCAGAGGGGTTTTAAACAACTAGAATCCTTCTACTCGAAGGCAATGGAGCATGGGCTTCCATGCCTCTACTGCGTCATCTACAGGAAGAAGAAGAAGACCATGTGACTAGGATTACATTTAAGTCCCTGGAAAATTACAAGTAGGTCCCTGTACTCTCTGAAAATGGATGTTTTCCCTAAGCAAACAAAGTCAAAATTTGAAATCCTTTTGCCCAAAATTCTTATTAGTTAAGGTACACAACATATGTGAAAATTGGCTCATTTGCCTAAACTTGATAATTCAAAGTTGTTCAAATTTGAATTCTTACATAAATGGACATTGAATTTATTAACCTACTTAGGAGCTTCCAAAAATGATAAATTTTGGCACACATTCCTTATTTAATGTGTTCCTTATGTGGTAGAAAATTCAAGTCATTTTGAGTTACTTCATAGAACAAACTTGTTCAAATTTCAAAAAGGTGCTGTCAAGAAAACAGGGGTTTTTGGCAACTTAAATTATTCAAAAACTTGTGCCCTTTTGGTTTTCATCCTTATTTATGATATAGAGCATGTGGTATTTATTTCATGGCATTTGGAAAAAGTTTGTAGAACAAACTTGTTCAAAATCCCAAATGTTCCTGTGGAGAAAAACCATGTTTTCAGGACTTTAATGGATTCAATTTTTGGTCTCCTCTTGTGTGTGTTCCTTGTTTGATATAAGGAAGCAATGGTATGAATTTCAAATCATTTGAGGAATGTTTCCAATAGTAACTTGTTTTAGTTTTCTGTTTCTGGAAATATTGGAATTTCTATTTAATAAAGCACTTGGCTTTTCTTTAACAATGCTTTGCCAAAATATTTATGTGACTAGAGATAGCAAGTAAATGCTCTCCAATACCTTTGTTTTTAATCTTGCAAGGTTGGAAAAACATTTGATAATATTTTGGTGAAGCATTTAAGAATGCCTCTTTTTCTGATAATCATCTATGGAAATTTATTAAGTGTTTCATCTTTCTTAATTTGGGTCTTGGAATAATATTCAACAAGTAGTAGGTTCATAAGATAGTTTTTGTAAAAACTCTTTGATCAATATTTACTTTAGAAAATATTGCCAAAGTCATTGGAACAATATGTTGAATATTTTGTTTTCAATTCCTTAGCCATGTAAGATTATATAATTAGTTTGTTTAGTTGCACTCAAACAAATACAACCAAAGTTTAATTGTCACAATCAAAGTTTAGTTGTCAAGCAATTTGCAAAACAACTGTGTTATTAGGTATTGCAAAATTGGGATGTGACAATCCCATGGTATGTATACCATACCATACCATGCGTGTTAGAGTGTGTCATGGGTCTGGAATCCCCAAGAGTCCCCCGCTCTCTGTGTTAGGGCTTCACCGGCGTGAGATTCTCTCTAGCAGGTTCCAGGACTACTTAGAGCCCGAAACTCCCGGATTGGACGAAACTAGGGGAATCTTGCCAATAGGTGGACCCTAACATTTTATTTGGTGTTCCTTGTGAATAACCTAACACAGCCAAACAGTTGTTTCCACTTTTCTACCACCTTCTGTATCACGTAGAGGGGCCAGAACGGCAGTTCCGCCTTTTTCCCCAGTGGGGCGCTATGGTTTCTCCGGAGGGGGGCTCCGGATCGTATGAATGCCACCAAATCCCATGGTATGACATACCATGTGTGTTAGAGTGTCATGGTCTTGGATACCCGAGATTACCTCACTCTCTATGTTAGGGTTTCACCGGTGTCGGATTCTCTCTCGTGGGTTCCAAGACTAATTAATGAGAGCCCGAAACTTTCGGGTGTGACGGAACTGGGGGAATCTTTCCAAGAGGTGGGACCTGCAGTTCTCTTGGGTGTCCCTTGGGCCTAACCTAACACAACCAAGCAGTTAGTTCCACTTTTCTACCCCCTTCCGACTCACGTAGATGGGCCAGAATGGCAGTTCCGCCTTTTTCCCCAGCCGGGGCCTATGGTTTCTCCGGAGGGGTGCTTCGGATCGTATGAATGCCACAAAATACCATGGAATGACATACCATGTGTGTTAGAGTGTGTCATGGGTCTAGGATGCCCAAGAGTCCCTTGCTCTCTGTGTAAGGGTTTCACCGGTGTCGGATTTGGGTTCCAGTACTAATTAATGAGAGCCCGGGTGTGACGGAACTGGGAGAATCTTGCCAAGAGGTGGGCCCTACAGTTATCTTGGGTGTTATTTGGGGCTAACCTAACACAACCATGCAGTTAGTTCCACTTTGCTACCCCCTTCCGACTCACGTAGATGGGCCAGAACGGCAGTTCCGCCTTTTTCCCGAGCGGGGGGCTATGGTTTTTGCGGGGAGGGGCTCCGGATCGTATGAATGTCACCAAATCCCATGGTATGACATACCATGTGTGTTAGAGTGTCATGGTCTTGAATACCCGAGATTACCTCGCTCTCTGTGTTAGGGTTTCACCGGTGTCGGATTCTCTCTCGTGAGTTCCAGGACTAATTAATGTGAGCCCGAAACTCCCGGATTTGACGGAACTAGGGGAATCTTTCAAAGAAGTGGGCCCTACAGTTCTCTTGGCTGTTTCTTGGGCCTAACCTAACACAACCAAGCAGTTAGTTCCACTTTGCTACCCCCTTCTGACTCGTAGATGGGGCAGAACGATAGTTCCGTCTTTTTCCCAAGCGGGGCTATGGTTTCTCCGGAGGGGGCTCCGGATCGTCTGAATGCCACCAAATCCCATGGTATGTATACCATACCATGCGTGTTAGAGTGTGTCATGGGTCTGGAATGCCCAAGAGTCCCCCGCTCTCTGTGTTAGGGCTTCACCGGCGTCAGATTCTCTCTAGCGGTTTCCAGGACTACTTAGAGCCCGAAACTCCCGGATTGGACGAAACTAGGGGAATCTTGCCAAGAGGTGGACCCTAACATTTTATTTGGTGTTCCTTGTGAATAACCTAACACAGCCAAACAGTTGGTTCCACTTTTCTACCACCTTCCGTATCACGTAGAGGGGCCAGAACGGCAGTTCCGCCTTTTTCCCCAGCTGGGCGCTATGGTTTCTCCGGAGGGGGCTCCGGATCGTATGAATGGCACCAAATCCCATGGTATGACATAACATGTGTGTTAGAGTGTCATGGTCTTGGATACCTGAGATTACCTCACTCTCTGTGTTAGGGTTTCACCGGTGTCGGATTCTCTCTCGCGGGTTCCAAGACTAATTAATGAGAGCCCGAAACTCCCGGGTGTGACGGAACTGGGGGAATCTAGCCAAGAGGTGGGACCTACAGTTCTCTTGGGTGTTCCTTGGGACTAAACTACCACAACCAAGAAGTTAGTTCCACTTTTCTACCCCCTTCCGACTCACGTAGATGGGCCAGAACGGCAGTTCCGCCGTTTTCCCCAGCGGGGGCCTTTGGTTTCTCCGGAGGGGGCTCCGGATCGTATGAATGCCACCAAATCCCATGGTATGACATACCATGTGTGTTAGAGGGTGTCATGGGTCTAGGATGCCCAAGAGTCCCTCGCTCTCTGTGTAAGGGTTTCACCGGTGTCGGATTTGGGTTCCAGGACTAACTAATGAGAGCCCGGGTGTGACGGAACTGGGAGAATCTTGCCATGAGGTGGGCCCTACAGTTATCTTGGGTGTTATTTGGGGCTAACCTAACACAACAAAGCAGTTAGTTCCACTTTGTTACCCCCTTCCGACTCACGTAGATGGGCCAGAACGGCAGTTCCGCCTTTTTCCCGAGCGGGGGGCTATGGTTTTTGCGGAGAGCTGCTCCGGATCGTATGAATGCTACCAAATCCCATGGTATGACATACCATGTGTGTTAGAGTGTCATGGCCTTGAATACCCGAGATTACCTCGCTCTTTGTGTTAGGGTTTCACCGGTGTCGGATTCTCTCTCGTGAGTTCCAGGACTAATTAATGTGAGCCCGAAACTCCCGGATTTGACGGAACTAGGGGAATCTTTCCAACAAGTGGGCCCTACAGTTCTCTTGGCTGTTCCTTGGGCCTAACCTAACACAACCAAGCAGTTAGATCCACTTTGCTACCCCCTTCTGACTCGTAGATGGGGCAGAACGACAGTCCCGTGTTTTTCCCAAACGGGGCTATGGTTTCTCCGCAGGGGGCTCCGGATCGTCTGAATGCCACCAAATCCCATGGTATGTATACCATACCATGCGTGTTAGAGTGTGTCATGGGTCTGGAATGCCCAATAGTCCCCCGCTCTCTGTGTTAGGGCTTCACCGTCGTCAGATTCTCTCTAGCGGTTTCCAGGACTACTTAGAGCCCGAAACTCCCGGATTGGACGAAACTAGGGGAATCATGCCAAGAGGTGGACCCTAACATTTTATTTGGTGTTCCTTGTGAATAACCTAACACAGCCAAGCAGTTGGTTCCACTTTTCTACAAGCTTCCGTATCACGTAGAGGGGCCAGAACGGCAGTTCCGCCTTTTTCCCCAGCGTGGCGCTATGGTTTCGCCGGAGGGGGCTCCGGATCGTATGAATGCCACCAAATCCCATGGTATGACATAACATGTGTGTTAGAGTGTCATGGTCTTGGATACCTGAGATTACCTCACTCTCTGTGTTAGGGTTTCACCGGTGTCGGATTCTCTCTCGCGGGTTCCAAGACTAATTAATGAGAGCCCAAAACTCCCGGGTGTGATGGAACTGGGGGAATCTTGCCAAGAGGTGGGACCTACAGTTCTCTTGGGTGTTCCTTGGGCCTAACCTAATACAACCAAGCAGTTAGTTCCACTTTTCTACCCACTTCCGGCTCACGTAGATGGGCCAGAACGGTAGTTCCGCCTTTTTCCCCAGCGGGGGCCTATGGTTTCTCCAGAGGGGGCTCCGGATCGTATTAATGCCACAAAATCCCATGGTATGACATACCATGTTTGTTAGAGTGTGTCATGGGTCTAGGATGCCCAAAAGTCCCTCGCTCTCTGTGTAAGGGTTTCACCGGTGTCGGATTTGGGTTCCAGGACTAATTAATGAGAGCCCGGGTGTGACGGAAGTGGGAGAATCTTGCCAAGAGGTGGGCCCTACAGTTATCTTGGGTGTTATTTGGGGATAACCTAACACAACCAAGCAGTTAGTTCCACTTTGCTACCCCCTTCCGACTCACGTAGATGGGCCAGAACGGCAGTTCCTCCTTTTTCCCGAGCGGGGGGCTATGGTTTCTGCGGAGAGGGGTTCCGGATCGTATGAATGCCACCAAATCCCATGGTATGACATACCATGTGTGTTAGAGTGTCATGGTCTTGAATACCCGAGATTACCACGCTCTCTGTGTTAGTGTTTCACCGGTGTCGGATTCTCTCTCGTGAGTTCCAGGACTAATTAATGTGAGCCCGAAACTCCCGGATTTGACGGAACTATTGGAATCTTTCCAAGAGGTGGGCCCTACAGTTCTCTTGGGTGTTCCTTGGGCCTAACCTAACACAACCAAGCAGTTAGTTCCACTTTTCTACCCCCTTCCGACTCGTAGATGGGGCAGAACGACAGTTCCGTCTTTTTCCCAAGCGGGGCTATGGTTTCTCCGGAGGGGGCTCCGGATCGTCTGAATGCCACCAAATCCCATGGTATGTATACCATACCATACCATGCGTGTTAGAGTGTGTCATGGGTCTGGAATGCCCAAGAGTCCCCCGCTCTCTGTGTTAGGGCTTCACCGGCGTCAGATTCTCTCTAGCGGTTTCCAGGACTACTTAGAGCCCGAAACTCCCGGATTGGACGAAACTAGGGGAATATTGCCAAGAGGTGGACCCTAACATTTTATTTGGTGTTCCTTGTGAATAACCTAACACAGCCAAACAGTTGGTTCCACTTTTCTACCACCTTCTGTATCACGTAGAGGGGCCAGAACGGCAGTTCCGCCTTTTTCCCCAGCGGGGCGCTATGGTTTCTCCGGAGGGGGCTCCGGATCGTATGAATGGCACCAAATCCCATGGTATGACATAACATGTGTGTTAGAGTGTCATGGTCTTGGATACCTGAGATTACCTCACTCTCTGTGTTAGGGTTTCACCGGTGTCGGATTCTCTCTCGCGGGTTGCAAGACTAATTAATGAGAGCCCGAAACTCCCGGGTGTGATGGAACTGGGGGAATCTTGCCAAGAGGTGGGACCTACAGTTCTCTTGGGTGTTCCTTGGGCCTAACCTAACACAACCAAGCAGTTAGTTCCACTTTTCTACCCTCTTCCGACTCACGTAGATGGGCCAGAACGACAGTTCCGCCTTTTTTCCCAGCGGGGGCCTATGGTTTCTCTGGAGGGGGCTCCGGATCGTATTAATGCCACAAAATCCCATGGTATGACATACCATGTGTGTTAGAGTGTGTCATGGGTCTAGGATGCCCAAAAGTCCCTCGCTCTCTGTGTAAGGGTTTCACCGGTGTCGGATTTGGGTTATAGGACTAATTAATAAGAGCCCGGGTGTGACGGAAGTGGGAGAATCTTGCCAAGAGGTGGGCCCTACAGTTATCTTGGGTGTTATTTGGGGCTAACCTAACACAACCAAGCAGTTAGTTCCACTTTGCTACCCCCTTCCGACTCACGTAGATGGGCCAGAACGGCAGTTCCTCCTTTTTCCCGAGCGGGGGGCTATTGTTTGTGCGGAGAGGGGCTCCGGATCGTATGAATGCCACCAAATCCCATGGTATGACATACCATGTGTGTTAGAGTGTCATGGTCTTGAATACCCGAGATTACCTCGCTCTCTGTGTTAGGGTTTCACCGGTGTCGGATTCTCTCTCGTGAGTTCCAGGACTAATTAATGTGAGCCCGAAACTCCCGGATTTGACGGAACTATTGGAATCTTTCCAAGAGGTGGGCCCTACAGTTCTCTTGGGTGTTCCTTGGGCCTAACCTAACACAACCAAGCAGTTAGTTCTACTTTGCTACCCCCTTCCGACTCGTAGATGGGGCAGAACGACAGTTCCATCTTTTTCCCAAGCGGGGCTATGGTTTCTCCGGAGGGGGCTCCGGATCGTCTGAATGCCACCAAATCCCATGGTATGTATACCATACCATACCATGCGTGTTAGAGTGTGTCATGGGTCTGGAATGCCCAAGAGTCCCCCGCTCTCTGTGTTAGGGCTTCACCGGCGTGAGATTCTCTCTAGCAGGTTCCAGGACTACTTAGAGCCCGAAACTCCCGGATTGGACCAAACTAGGGGAATCTTGCCAAGAGGTGGACCCTAACATTTTATTTGGTGTTCCTTGTGAATAACCTAACACAGCCAAACAGTTGTTTCCACTTTTCTACCACCTTCTGTATCACGTAGAGGGGCCAGAACGGCAGTTCCGCCTTTTTCCCCAGCGGGGCGCTATGGTTTCTCCGGAGGGGGGCTCCGGATCGTATGAATGCCACCAAATCCCATGGTATGACATACCATGTGTGTTAGAGTGTCATGGTCTTGGATACCCGAGATTACCTCACTCTCTATGTTAGGGTTTCACCGGTGTCGGATTCTCTCTCGTGGGTTCCAAGACTAGTTAATGAGAGCCCGAAACTTTCGGGTGTGACGGAACTGGGGGAATCTTTCCAAGAGGTGGGACATGCAGTTCTCTTGGGTGTTCCTTGGGCCTAACCTAACACAACCAAGTAGTTAGTTCCACTTTTCTACCCCCTTCCGACTCACGTAGATAGGCCAGAATGGCAGTTCCGCCTTTTTCCCCAGCCGGGGCCTATGGTTTCTCCGGAGGGGTGCTTCGGATCGTATGAATGCCACAAAATACCATGGAATGACATACCATGTGTGTTAGAGTGTGTCATGGGTCTAGGATGCCCAAGAGTCCCTCGCTCTCTGTGTAAGGGTTTCACCGGTGTCGGATTTGGGTTCCAGGACTAATTAATGAGAGCCCGGGTGTGACGGAACTGGGAGAATCTTGCCAAGAGGTGGGCCCTACAGTTATCTTGGGTGTTATTTGGGGCTAACCTAACACAACCAAGCAGTTAGTTCCACTTTGCTACCCCCTTCCGACTCACGTAGATGGGCCAGAACGGCAGTTCCGCCTTTTTCCCGAGCGGGGGGCTATGGTTTTTGCGGAGAGGGGCTCCGGATCGTATGAATGTCACCAAATCCCATGGTATGACATACCATGTGTGTTAGAGTGTCATGGTCTTGAATACCCGAGATTACCTCGCTCTCTGTGTTAGGGTTTCACCGGTGTCGGATTCTCTCTCGTGAGTTCCAGGACTAATTAATGTGAGCCCGAAACTCCCGGATTTGACAGAACTAGGGGAATCTTTCAAAGAAGTGGGCCCTACAGTTCTCTTGGCTGTTCCTTGGGCCTAACCTAACACAACCAAGCAGTTAGTTCCACTTTGCTACCCCCTTCTGACTCGTAGATGGGGCAGAACGACAGTTCCGTCTTTTTCCCAAGCGGGGCTATGGTTTCTCCGGAGGGGGCTCCAGATCGTCTGAATGCCACCAAATCCCATGGTATGTATCCCATACCATGCGTGTTAGAGTGTGTCATGGGTCTGGAATGCCCAAGAGTCCCCCGCTCTCTGTGTTAGGGCTTCACCGGCGTCAGATTCTCTCTAGCGGTTTCCAGGACTACTTAGAGCCCGAAACTCCCGGATTGGACGAAACTAGGGGAATCTTGCCAAGAGGTGGAACCTAACATTTTATTTGGTGTTCCTTGTGAATAACCTAACACAGCCAAACAGTTGGTTCCACTTTTCTACCACCTTCCGTATCACGTAGAGGGGCCAGAACGGCAGTTCCGCCTTTTTCCCCAGCTGGGCGCTATGGTTTCTCCGGAGGGGGCTCCGGATCGTATGAATGCCACCAAATCCCATGGTATGACATAACATGTGTGTTAGAGTGTCATGGTCTTGGATACCTGAGATTACCTCACTCTCTGTGTTAGGGTTTCACCGGTGTCGGATTCTCTCTCGCGGGTTCCAAGACTAATTAATGAGAGCCCGAAACTCCCGGGTGTGACGGAACTGGGGGACTCTAGCCAAGAGGTGGGACCTACAGTTCTCTTGGGTGTTCCTTG
Source organism: Alopecurus myosuroides (assembly GCA_028641055.1). Classification (NCBI taxonomy): domain Eukaryota; kingdom Viridiplantae; phylum Streptophyta; class Magnoliopsida; order Poales; family Poaceae; genus Alopecurus; species Alopecurus myosuroides. Next base: position 27,155,687 of record CM054059.1, on the reverse strand, counting down.
GGACTAAACTACCACAACCAAGAAGTTAGTTCCACTTTTCTACCCCCTTCCGACTCACGTAGATGGGCCAGAACGGCAGTTCCGCCGTTTTCCCGAGCGGGGGGCTATGGTTTCTGCGGAGAGGGGCTCCGGATCGTATGAATGCCACCAAATCCCATGGTATGACATACCATGTGTGTTAGAGTGTCATGGTCTTGAATACCCGAGATTACCTCGCTCTCTGTGTTAGGGTTTCACCGGTGTCGGATTCTCTCTCGTGAGTTCCAGGACTAATTAATGTGAGCCCGAAACTCCCGGATTTGACGGAACTAGGGGAATCTTTCCAAGAAGTGGGCCCTACAGTTGTCTTGGGTGTTCCTTGGGCCTAACCTAACACAACCAAGCAGTTAGTTCCACTTTGCTACCCCCTTCCGACTCGTAGATGGGGCAGAACGACAGTTCCGTCCTTTTCCCAAGAGGGGCTATGGTTTATCCGGAGGGGGCTCCGGATCGTCTGAATGCCACCAAATCCCATGGTATGTATACCATACCATACCATGTGTGTTAGAGTGTGTCATGGGTCTGGAATGCCCAAGATTCCCCCGCTATCTATGTTAGGGCTTCACCGGCGTGAGATTCTTTCTAGCGGGTTCGAGGACTACTTAGAGCCCGAAACTCCCGGATTGGACGAAACTAAGGAAATCTTGCCAAGAGTTGGACCCTAACATTTTATTTGGTGTTCCTTGTGAATAACCTAACACAGCCAGACAGTTGTTTCCACTTTTCTACCACCTTCCGTATCACGTAGAGGGGCCAGAACGGCAGTTCCGCCTTTTTCCCCAGCGGGGCGCTATGGTTTCTCCGGAGGGGGCTCCGGATCGTATGAATGCCAACAAATCCCATGGTATGACATACCATGTGTGTTATAGTGTCATGGTCTTGGATACCCGAGATTACCTCACTCTCTATGTTAGGGTTTCACCGGTATCGGATTCTCTCTCGCGGGTTCCAAGACTAATTAATGAGAGCCCGAATCTTTCGGGTGTGATGGAACTGGGGGAATCTTGCCAAGAGGTGGGACCTAGAATTCTCTTGGGTGTTCCTTGGGCCTAACCTAACACAACCAAGCAGTTAGTTCCACTTTTCTACCCCCTTCCGACTCAAGTAGATGGGCCAGAACGGCAGTTCCGCCTTTTTCCCCAGCGGGGGCCTATGGTTTCTCCGGAGGGGGGCTCCGGATCGTATGAATGCCACCAAATCCCATGGTATGACATACCATGTGTGTTAGAGTGTGTCATGGGTCTAGGATGCCCAAGAGTCCCTCGCTCTCTGTGTAAGGGTTTCACCGGTGTCGGATTCGGGTTCCAGGAGTAATTAATGAGAGCCCGAAACTCCGGGGTGTGACGGAACTGGGAGAATCTTGCCAAGAGGTGGGACCTACAGTTATCTTGGGTGTTATTTGGGGCTAACCTAACACAACCAAGTAGTTAGTTCCACTTTGCTACCCCCTTCCGACTCACGTAGATGGGATAGAGCGGCAGTTCCGCCTTTTTCCCGAGCGGGGGGCTATGGTTTCTGCGGAGAGGGGCTCCGGATCGTATGAATGCCACCAAATCCCATGGTATGACATACCATGTGTGTTAGATTGTCATGGTCTTGAATACTCGAGATTACCTCGCTCTCTATGTTAGGGTTTCACCGGTGTCGGATTCTCTCTCGTGAGTTCCAGGACTAATTAATGTGAGCCCGAAACTCCCGGATTTGACGGAACTAGGGGAATATTTCCAAGTGGTGGGCCCTACAGTTCTCTTGGGTGTTCCTTGGGCCTAACCTAACACAACCAAGCAGTTAGTTCCACTTTGCTACCCCCTTCCGACTCGTAGATGGGGCAGAACGACAGTTCCGTCTTTTTCCCAAGCGGGGCTATAGTTTCTCCGAAGGGGGCTCCGGATCGTCTGAATGCCACCAAATCCCATGGTATGTATACCATACCATACCATGTGTGTTAGAGTGTGTCATGGGTCTGTAATTCCCAATAGTCCCCCGCTCTCTGTGTTAGGGCTTCACCGGCGTCAGATTCTCTCTCGCGGGTTCCAGGACTACTTAGAGCCCAAAACTCCCGGATTGGACGAAACTAGGGGAATCTTGCCACCAGGTGGACAGTAACATTTTATTTGGTGTTCCTTGTGAATAACCTAACACAGCCAAACAGTTGGTTCCACTTTTCTACCACCGTCTGTATCACGTAGAGGGGATAGAACGGCAGTTCCGCCTTTCTCCCCAGCGGGGCGCTACGGTTTCTCCGGAGGGGGGCTCCGGATCGTATGAATTCCACCAAATCGCATGGTATGACATACCATGTGTATTATAGTGTCATGGTCTTGGATACCCGAGATTACCTCACTCTCTGTGTTAGGGTTTCACCGGTGTCGGATTCTCTCTCGCGGGTTCCAAGACTAATTAATGAGAGCCCGAAACTCCCGGATTGGACGAAACTAGGGGAATCTTGCCAAGAGGTGGACCCTAACATTGTATGTGGTGTTCGTTGTGAATAACCTAACACAGCCAAACAGTTGGTTCCACTTTTCTACCACCTTCCGTATCACGTAGAGGGGCCAGAACGGCAGTTCTGCCTTTTTCCCCAGCGGGGCGCTATGGTTTCTCCGGAGGGGGCTCCGGATCGTATGAATGCCACCAAATCCCATGGTATGACATAACATGTGTGTTAGAGTGTCGTTTTCTTGGATACGTGATATTACCTCACTCTCTGTGTTAGGGTTTCACTGGTGTCGGATTCTCTCTCGCGGGTTCCAAGACTAATTAATGAGAGCCCGAAACTCCCGGGTGTGACGGAACTAGGGGAATCTTGCCAAGAGGTGGGACCTACAGTTCTCTTGGGTGTTCCTTGGGCCTAACCTAACACAACCAAGCAGTTAGTTCCACTTTTCTACCCCCTTCCGACTCACGTAGATGGGCCAGAACGGTTGTTCCGCCTTTTTCCCCTACGGGGGCCTATGGTTTCTCCAGAGGGGGCTCCGGATCGTATGAATGCCACAAAATCCCATGGTATGACATACCATGTGTGTTAGAGTGTGTCATGGGTCTAGGATGCCCAAGAGTCCCTCGCTCTCTGTGTAAGGGTTTCACCGGTGTCGAATTTGGGTTCCAGGACTAATTAATGAGAGCCCGGGTGTGACGGAACTGGGAGAATCTTGCCAAGAGGTGAGCCCTACAGTTATCTTGGGTGTTATTTGGGGCTAACCTAACACAACCAAGCAGTTAGTTCCACTTTGCTACCCCCTTCCGACTCACGTAGATGGGCCAGAACGGCAGTTCCGCCTTTTTCCCGAGCGGGGGGCTATGGTTTCTGCGGAGAGGGGCTCCGGATCGTATGAATGCCACCAAATCCCATGGTATGACATACCATGTGTGTTAGAGTGTCATGGTCTTGAATACCCGAGATTACCTCGCTGTCTATGTTAGGGTTTCACCGGTGTCGGATTCTCTCTCGTGAGTTCCAGGACTAATTAGTGTGAGCCCGAAACTCCCGGATTTGACGGAACTAGGGGAATCTTTCCAAGAAGTGGGCCCTACAGTTCTATTGGGTGTTCCTTGGGCCTAACCTAACACAACCAAGCAGTTAGTTCCACTTTGCTACCCCCTTCCGACTCGTAGATGGGGCAGAACGACAGTTCCGTCCTTTTCCCAAGCGGGGCTATGGTTTCTCCGGAGGGGGCTCCGGATCGTCTCAATGCCACCAAATCCCATGGTATGTATACCATACCATACCATGTGTGTTAGAGTGTGTCATGGGTCTGGAATGCCCAAGAGTCCCCCGCTCTTTATGTTAGGGCTTCACCGGCGTGAGATTCTCTCTAGCGGGTTCCAGGACTACTTAGAGCCCGAAACTCCCGGATTGGACGAAACTAGGGGAATCTTGCCAAGAGTTGGACCCTAAAATTTTGTTTGGTGTTCCTTGTGAATAACCTAACACAGCCAAACAGTTGTTTCCACTTTTCTACCACCTTCCGTATCATGTAGAGGGGCCAGAACGGCAGTTCCGCCTTTTTCCCCAGCGGGGCGCTATGGTTTCTCCGGAGGGGGCTACGGATCGTATGAATGCCAACAAATCCCATGGTATGACATACCATGTGTGTTAGAGTGTCATGGTCTTGGATACCCGAGATTACCTCACTCTCTGTGTTAGGGTTTCACCGGTGTCGGATTCTCTCTCGCGGGTTCCAAGACTAATTAATGAGAGCCCGAAACTTTCGGGTGTGATGGAACTGGGGGAATCTTGCCAAGAGGTGGGACCTACAGTTCTCTTGGGTTTTCCTTGGGCCTAACCTAACACAACCAAGCAGTTAGTTCCACTTTTCTACCCCCTTCCGACTCACGTAGATGGGCCAGAACGACAGTTCCGCCTTTTTCCCCAGCGGGGGCCTATGGTTTCTCCGGAGGGGGGCTCCGGATCGTATGAATGCCACCAAATCCCATGGTATGACATACCATGTGTGTTAGAGTGTGTCATGGGTCTAGGATGCCCAAGAGTCCCCCGCTCTCTATGTTAGGGCTTCACCGGCATGAGATTCTCTCTAGCGGGTTCCAGGACTACTTAGAGCCCGAAACTCCCGGATTGGACGAAACTAGGGGAATCTTCCCAAGAGGTGGACCCTAACATTTTATTTGGTGTTCGTTGTGAATAATCTAACACAGCCAAACAGTTGGTTCCACTTTTCTACCACCTTCCGTATCACGTAGAGGGGCCAGAACGGCAGTTCTGCCTTTTTCCCAGCGGGGCGCTATGGTTTCTCCGGAGGGGGGCTCCGGATCGTATGAATGCCACCAAATCCCATGGTATGACATAACATGTGTGTTATAGTGTCGTGGTCTTGGATACCTGAGATTACCTCACTCTCTGTGTTAGGGTTTCACCGGTGTCGGATTCTCTCTCGCGGGTTCCAAGACTAATTAATGAGAGCCCGAAACTCCCGGGTGTGACGGAACTAGGGGAATCTTGCCAAGAGGTGGGACCTACAGTTCTCTTGGGTGTTCCTTGGGCCTAACCTAACACGACCAAGCAGTTAGTTCCACTTTTCTACCCCCTTCCGACTCACGTAGATGGGCCAGAACAGTTGTTCCGCCTTTTTCACCCAGCGGGGGCCTATGGTTTCTCCAGAGGGGGGCTCCGGATCGTATGAATGCCACCAAATCCCAACGTATGACATACCATGTGTGTTAGAGTGTGTCATGGGTCTAGGATGCCCAAGAGTCCCTCGCTCTCTGTGTAAGGGTTTCACCGGTGTCGGATTTGGGTTCTAGGACTAATTAATGAGAGCCCGGGTGTGACGGAACTGGGAGAATCTTGCCAAGAGGTGAGCCCTACAGTTATCTTGGGTGTTATTTGAGGCTAAGCTAACACAACCAAGCAGTTAGTTCCACTTTGCTACCCCCTTCCGACTCACGTAGATGGGCCAGAACGGCAGTTCCGCCTTTTTCCCGAGCGGGGGGCTATGGTTTCTGCGGAGAGGGGCTCCGGATCATATGAATGCAACCAAATCCGATGGTATGACATACCATGTGTGTTAGAGTGTCATGGTCTTGAATACCCGAGATTACCTCGCTCTTTGTGTTAGGGTTTCACCGGTGTCGGATTCTCTCTCGTGAGTTCCAGGACTAATTAATGTGAGCCCGAAACTCCCGGATTTGACGGAACTAGGGGAATCTTTCCAAGAAGTGGGCCCTACAGTTCTCTTGGGTGTTCCTTGGGCCTAACCTAACACAACCAAGCATTTAGTTCCACTTTGCTACCCCCTTCCGACTCGTAGATGGGGCAGAACGACAGTTCCGTCCTTTTCCCAAGCGGGGCTATGGTTTCTCCGGAGGGGGCTCCGGATCGTCTGAATGCCATCAAATCCCATGGTATGTATACCATACCATACCATGTGTGTTAGAGTGTGTCATGGGTCTGGAATGCCCAAGAGTCCCTCGCTCTCTATGTTAGGGCTTCAGCGGCGTGAGATTCTCTCTAGCGGGTTCCAGGACTACTTAGAGCCCAAAACTCCCGGATTGGACGAAACTAGGGGAATCTTGCCAAGAGTTGGACCCTAACATTTTATTTGGTGTTCCTTGTGAATAACCTAACACAGCCAAACAGTTGTTTCCACTTTTCTACCACCTTCCGTATCACGTAGAGGGGCCAGAACGGCAGTTCCGCTTTTTTCCCCAGCGGGGCGCTATGGTTTCTCCGGAGGGGGCTCCGGATCGTATGAATGCCAACAAATCCCATGGTATGACATACCATGTGTGTTAGAGTGTCATGGTCTTGGATACCCGAGATTACCTCACTTTCTGTGTTAGGGTTTCACCGGTATCGGATTCTCTCTCGTGGGTTCCAAGACTAATTAATGAGAGCCCGAAACTTTCGGGTGTGACGGAACTGGGGTAATCTTGCCAAGAGGTGGGACCTATAGTTCTCTTGGGTGTTCCTTGGGCCTAACCTAAAACAACCAAGCAGTTAGTTCCACTTTTCTACCCCCTTCCGACTCACGTAGATGGGCCAGAACGGCAGTTCCGCCTTTTTCCCCAGCGGGGGCCTTTGGTTTCTCCGGAGGGGGGCTCCGGATCGTATGAATGCCAAAAAATCCCATGGTATGACATACCATGTGTTTTAGTGTGTGTCATGGGTCTAGGATGCCCAAGAGTCCCTCTCTCTCTATGTAAGGGTTTCACCGGTGTTGGTTTCTCTCTCGCGGGTTCCAGGACTAATTAATGAGAGCCCGAAACTCCTGGGTGTGACGGAACTGGGAGAATATTGCCAAGAGGTGGGCCCTACAGTTATCTTGGGTGTTCCTTGGGGATAACCTAACACAACCAAGCAGTTAGTTCCACTTTGCTACCCCCTTGTAGCATCCCAACTTTTAATAAAGATGGAATACCTGTGTTATTGTGCTAGTCCCTGGATCAATTGCTAGCACCACAGTACAAAATGAAATATCATGCAAATGCATCAAATTCTATTACATCGCATGATCCAGTCTTTACAAAATAGTATTACAACTTGCATAGTCTTAGAAGACTAGCAGAAAACAAAGAAATACAGCGGAAAACATAGTACAACATTGAGCCCATCTTCTTCATGTGCCACAGGCAAAACATGTTGGCGATAGTCTCGAGATCCTAAACGAAATCCTCACTCGTCTTCAGAAATATCTGCAATATGGAATATGCAGCCACAAGGGAGTCAATACAATTTAATGTATTGGCAAGTAACACTATGGTGGATATAAATGGCAAGACTAATACTACATGCTTATTTGGCTGAGTGGAGTTTTTGGCTGAGTTTTGCATAAAGCCAGTTTTCTCCTATCACTTTTGTAAAACCAACTTTTCTTTTCAAAAGGGTGGCAACATTGGATTAAGATCCAATCACCACAATACTGTTCACTTGGTCAAATTTTACTTATTGAAAATGGTGATGTGATTCTTCCGTCCTTCCTTGTCCAGCTGCTCATAGTTGTCCATAACCGGGGACACGGCTAAGATCTTAGTTTGTTGACTCTGCAGAGCTTGTGCACTTTCACCTTCAGACTCAAATCAGCCCAAACATCCTATACACCCTGAGTGCATTAAGGAAAGGAGAAGATTGAGACGAGATCTTTCAGAAGCAAAAATTCAACCCAATGGCAAGACCCGTTCCACCTATAATTATGCTACATCTGCTTGTCAAGCCCGGGCTGAACCCTCACAACTTAGTTGATCAAGACAGAGCCCATATGACTAAAGGCTGCACTGGAAGCAATCTAAACTTGGGGAACATCATAATCACTTTGTTCCTGGGTGGCATTCCTCAAGTGAACAACCCCTCGGGGAGACACTCAACTCTCATCAGCCAAACAACCAATCCACCCAGGTGGTTCATTGAAGTTGTTACTTAGAATTTTTCCACAACATCAAGTAAAAATCATTTGTCTCATTGCATAGCATCTATCAAGTTCCAAGGCTATAAATAACAAGGATAAAAGGGATGGCTACACACTACTAGGATAAAAGCATAGCATAATATAACTTAGTAAAATTTCCTATCAATGCATACTACTCAAAAATCAACTAATGCATATAGGAAAATAATGGGTAGTTGATGATGTGTTACTTGCCTTGTTGAAGGTGGTGAATATATTCACACTCTCTTCACAAAAGATCGTTTCTCTCCGTACAATCTATTCATTGAAAGCACAATAACAAAATAAACAAGCATGCTAGTAAGAAAACATACAAGTGTAGAAAACATATATAGCAACTAACATATCAAAAGGGGCTTAAACAAATTGGTTAGGACAAAGTCTAGGTTTGAGTTGAAATATTCATTCTCTAATGGTCTCATACTTGTTTAAGGAAATTCCAATGGTTTACTTGGGAAGGACTAGGTGGATTTTGTAGTGATCAAACTTTATTATAACCATACTTGTCGAGGAAGTTCCAAGAGTTCACTAAGAATAAACATATTACTTCTTCAATTAAAGTAATACATGCAAACACTTGGTCATATTCACCTTCAAAAATATTAAAGTGACTATGTTAGTATTTTCCATTGTGGTTAGGGTAGGTATACTAACTTCATCATCAAAGGGAAAATATTACTAAGTCCTGAGTTTTCCATTTGGGTCAATGGTTGGATAAAAATAACTTGTTATTCTTCAACTTGTATGGATTGCTTCTAGGCCTCATGTGATTGTCTTCTTGAAGATCATCATCATGCCATCTAAGTTGTTTCCTTCCTTGGTGTGGTGCTTCTCTTGGTCTTGATAGTCTTCATGGTTTTCACTTCACTAATTGGTTTGGGTATGGGATGGGCACAAATACTACTAAGTTAATTTGGAAAGAAAAAAATAAGAAGAAAGATAGAAAGAGAGAGGGAGATGTTTTCTTCTGGATTTCTTCACACTTGTACTTCCTTGAGTTTCCTCTAGTGGTGGAGTCTTTTCTTCAAAATTTCTTCATTGATCCTCCTTGTATTCTCTTCATGTTGCCACCAAGTTGAAAGTGAAGAGCCTTCTATTGCTTGAGTCTTGTTTTTCATTTGCTAACTTGATGGATTCTTGAAGCAAGAATAGGGGGATGGAGAAGTAGATAGAATAATAGGGTGCTAGTGTTTGAGGTTCACTACTTGGTAATTTTAGGGACTTGGTCTTGGGTCCAAAAATGGCCACAACAAACATTGGTAGAAAGAAATAGAAACAAAATCTAAGACATAATAACTAGATGGACTACTATGATATATTTTTGGCTAAAATACATGGTCATGGTCCAAGGGTGTCCAAAATGGTTGGGCAAGGTTTTTCTGGTCCAATGTTGTCAAATGGAACAATTTTGCAAAAGGAACTATATTGAAAATATTTATAGAAATTAATCTATGTCAAAAATACTCAAATAGACAACTTAATTCTAAATTCAATTTTAATTTGTTCAAATATTATTTTGGGACATAGGATATGAAAGCACATATTCTAAGGTTTCCAAATATATTTTATTTACAATTTTTGGATTTGTAGAATTTGAATTATGCCAAATTTCATCAAACAAGCATATTTGAATTTGAACAAATTTAAGTTTGTCAAATTTGAATTTGGCTAGTGCCAAAAGTTTCTAATTGTCAAGGGCTTTTCAAAAAGTCCAAGATCATTAAATTTGGCCATGTGGTTTAAAAGTTATGAGGTATTGAAATTGCAGGGACTAATCTGTAAAATTTACTATTTAATTTCTATTCCGGAAGAAAAACAGAAAATGGGCCGCTATTTGCTGCGCTGGGCGACAGATAAGTGGTGGGCCTGGGTCGGTTACGCGCTGCGTGGGCGACAAATAACCAATTCGGCGCTGCTCACTGCTGCACACGTGGCGCTACGCTATTCGCCGATACCCCTTCGGTAAGTGATTCTATTAGGGCCGCACGATCAAGATCTAACGGTGATGATTTGATGAGAGGGAGCTAGGGTTACCTCCCGCCGGATTTCTTCGCCAGAAATGGAGTGGGCGGTGGCGCTGGCCTCGGGCGTCCACGACGGCGACGTTCCAGGGGGTTCCGGGCACCACGAAGGGGTCCAGGAGGGGCAGTTCGACACGGCGAACTCGACAACGTCCTCGGCGACGTCTGTGGTGGCCTCCCGCGGTGGCGCGGCGCAGACTTGAGGCGGACGTGCGGGTTTCGGCTCCGGCGAGCGTGTCCTCGTCGCCACCCTGCACCAAAACGATGAGAGGAGGCATGAAGACGTGCGCACGGACGAGGGGAAGGAGAGGGGCAGGGTTTCGTGCTCGGGAACCAATTGGACTCACCGGAAATCGAAGAAACGGCGGCGGCCAGTACGAACTCCGGCGAGCTATTCCGGTGGACTCGGGGCACGATCCAGAGAGAAAAGAGAGGGGAAAAGACGAGCAGGAGGAGGGGATTTAAGGGGAGCAATCGTCTCGGAGATTGAATGCTCGAAACGCCAGGAATCAAGAGGATTAAACCCTCCTTTATTCGGAAGAAACGGTTGCAGGAGGTTGATGACGATGATGACATCATCATGACATCATCCATTTTTTTTCTTTTATTTCCTGTTTAATCATTTCTTTAATAACTTATGCATAAAAACTCCAATTGGCATGAAATAAATTTCTAAATTCTTAAAATTTAATTTCCTTTCCAGAAAACTCATTTTCACAAACATTTGAACACATTACATTTTTCAATTATGAAAATTGATTAAATCATTAAAAGTGACTTAATAGCATTTTTAATGGAAAATCAAATTTAATTTTGAGAAAAGGGTTTTATAAAACAAAGAGACATTATATAAGTCAATTATCATTTTTGAAAATCATTTACACTTGTTTTTCTATTTTATATTTTGAATTAGAAATGATTTCACTAATAGCATATTAATGCCATTTTAAACATATCAATTATATAAATGAAAATGATTGGTTGAATAAAATATCAGAGACATCAATGTGATAAAATAACATTTTCCAAAATCATATTTAATGGTTTTCATATTTTATGATTTTAAAAGATGAAGAAACAATGATAGTCACTTTAATAGAAATCATTAATTTTTATATGATTAAAACAATTTTTAGAAATATTTTCTATGATTCAATTATTGTTTCCTAAGACCCCTTTTAGGAACTTTTATATTGTATATTTTCAACATATTAGTGAAACTACAATTAGTATCCTTTTGTTATATTCCAAACATAGAGAATTATTTAATAAATTTGGAAAATGGGGTTTAGTAAAAGCAGAAAGGTTTTCCCAAATGAAAACATTGTTTTCTCAAAGTATCTTACTTGTTTTTAATAAACACTTTATTTCATTTTAAAATTTAGAAAATAATAAATTGATGTTATTGTCTAAATAAAATCTCAGAGACGTTTTACAAATCATATATCATTTTTAAACCACTTTCACATTTTATATTTTTAGGAGTTGAAGGATTTACTAATAGTAACTTAATGCTATTTAATTAGTTCATTTCAATTAATTATTATTGTTTATCAATAAAATTTAGAATAAAACCATAAGTCATAATATTGTTTTCAAAACCTTTTGTTATGTTATTTTCAAAGCAATGCATTTTATTTTCACACCTTTATATTTAAAACTTGGAATAACAACTAAAGGTTATTATTAATAATTTTATTCTCCTCAAATACTTTTAAGGCCTAGAACTTTATTAAGGGTTATAAATAATTGAGTAATGTTGCCATAAACTATTTTCAAAGTAATATTTGAATTGAAAACCTTTTATGTAATAAAGTTGCTAAAGATAAAATGGTTTTCTTTATGTGAGAAAAATCATTTGAGAGGGTTTTAGGGTTTATGGAATAGAGATATAATGGATTCTTAATTTCAATTTTCATTGAGTTATGTATGGTTTCCTTTTGTTTCTTGCATCTTATTTGGTTTTTGGTGACTTGCATAACATGAAAACAAAAAGTTTCAAATTTTTGCGATTTTTGAGTTTTTCCAAAAAATCAGGGATGTTACAGACTACCACCCTTAAAAGAAATCTCGTCCCGAGATTTGGGAAGGGTAGAAAGAAAGATTAGGATTGGGTAACTGGGTTACTGAACAACTTGGTGGGCTACCACCCTTAAAAGAACTTTTGTGGGTAGTCTATTTTCATTAGATTGGTGTGTAGATGGATTCTAAATTAGCTTGGGTAGAACTTTCCTTCGTGGTAGAACTGTAGACCAACATAGGTCTGTTGAACTACCTTTGACACTGAGGGGTCACTCTTTGGGTCAATCAAAAGTCTTTGGGTTCCTCTCAACTTGATCTTTTGATGTCCTTGGAAATCTTTCATCCTGTTGTTGTCATCCTTGAAGGCAAACACCATGCTATTTCTAAGGAAACTCTCATGGTAGGAAAACTCACATTGCTTGATAGCTCCAAGGTTAGCTTGATCCTTATTAGGCAGTTGGCATTGATCATGGATGTGATTGTTCCTTCACACAGAAGAAAGCAATTTGATACTAGCATTCCTCAAATGGGATGGCTTGTGTATCAATATGGTTAAGGTTGTATGATTCCAAATGGTTCTCACTATGGTTGGTGAATGAGTATGGTGTTGGGTTTGGTCTAGTAGGAATGAGTAGAGATTTAGAAAGATGGCTAAGGGAGGTTCTTATCCAAAATAGCAAATCAAGGAAACTCATCTTACAAACAACACATAACAAACATATAGCAACACATTCACCACACCAAACAACATGGTTTTAGAAACAACTAATATTGTCATACCACACTCATTGGTATGATCAATACACTAACACGTTAACGTTGTTCTAACAAGGTAACTAGATTGGTGGTCTCATCTATATCTTCTTGAGATTTTATTCATATTCTTCTCTCCATGTCTTGAGGTGTTCTTGATTGTTTGGAAAGTCTATGTTTTTCTTCAAATTCTTCAAAAATCTTGAGTGTAGGTCTTCATGTGGTGAAAATACTTCTTGCACTTCTTGGTATGGTCATCAACAATCTTGCCTTGAGGGTATTCAAGAAGTAGGTCATCTAGAAAATTTTGAAGGTGAATAGTAGATGAGAGGATATGAGAAAGATTAAGATGATTGTTTTGTTTCTAGAAAGTTTGAACATAGAAAGTCTTCAATCCTAGGGTGATCAATGGGTTATTAACAACTTGTTGCAAATTGGATATTCACTATAGTGAGAGATACTGGCACCCGCAAGCCAATCAGGGAACGGTCTCGTGTTCGTGGACACGTAAAGTTGTCCGGGCCGCTTCATCTCACTATGCCGCTAGGATCCAAAATACTCTAAGGAGATAATAACATGATAAAAAATGGCTTCCAAACCTAAGGGTCTCGAATTCTAAAGGCAACACAATGCTCTGATACCATTTTGTAGCATCCCAACTTTTAATAAAGATGGAATACCTGTGTTATTGTGATAGTCCCTGGATCAATTGCTAGCACCACAGTACAAAATGAAATATCATGCAAATGCATCAAATTCTATTACATCGCATGATCCAGTCTTTACAAAATAGTATTACAACTTGCATATTCTTAGAAGACTAGCAGAAAACAAAGAAATACAGCGGAAAACATAGTACAACATTGAGCCCATCTTCTTCATGTGCCACAGGCAAAACATGTTGGCGATAGTCTCGAGATCCTAAACGAAATCCTCACTCGTCTTCAGAAATATCTGCAATATGGAATATGCAGCCACAAGGGAGTCAATACAATTTAATGTATTGGCAAGTAACACTATGGTGGATATAAATGGCAAGACTAATACTACATGCTTATTTGGCTGAGTGGAGTTTTTGGCTGAGTTTTGCATAAAGCCAGTTTTCTCCTATCACTTTTGTAAAACCAACTTTTCTTTTCAAAAGGGTGGCAACATTGGATTAAGATCCAATCACCACAATACTGTTCACTTGGTCAAATTTTACTTATTGAAAATGGTGATGTGATTCTTCCGTCCTTCCTTGTCCAGCTGCTCATAGTTGTCCATAACCGGGGACACGGCTAAGATCTTAGTTTGTTGACTCTGCAGAGCTTGTGCACTTTCACCTTCAGACTCAAATCAGCCCAAACATCCTATACACCCTGAGTGCATTAAGGAAAGGAGAAGATTGAGACGAGATCTTTCAGAAGCAAAAATTCAGCCCAATGGCAAGACCCGTTCCACCTATAATTATGCTACATCTGCTTGTCAAGCCCGGGCTGAACCCTCACAACTTAGTTGATCAAGACAGAGCCCATATGACTAAAGGCTGCACTGGAAGCAATCTAAACTTGGGGAACATCATAATCACTTTGTTCCTGGGTGGCATTCCTCAAGTGAACAACCCCTCGGGGAGACACTCAACTCTCATCAGCCAAACAACCAATCCACCCAGGTGGTTCATTGAAGTTGTTACTTAGAATTTTTCCACAACATCAAGTAAAAATCATTTGTCTCATTGCATAGCATCTATCAAGTTCCAAGGCTATAAATAACAAGGATAAAAGGGATGGCTACACACTACTAGGATAAAAGCATAGCATAATATAACTTAGTAAAATTTCCTATCAATGCATACTACTCAAAAATCAACTAATGCATATAGGAAAATAATGGGTAGTTGATGATGTGTTACTTGCCTTGTTGAAGGTGGTGAATATATTCACACTCTCTTCACAAAAGATCGTTTCTCTCTGTACAATCTATTCATTGAAAGCACAATAACAAAATAAACAAGCATGCTAGTAAGAAAACATACAAGTGTAGAAAACATATATAGCAACTAACATATCAAAAGGGGCTTAAACAAATTGGTTAGGACAAAGTCTAGGTTTGAGTTGAAATATTCATTCTCTAATGGTCTCATACTTGTTTAAGGAAATTCCAATGGTTTACTTGGGAAGGACTAGGTGGATTTTGTAGTGATCAAACTTTATTATAACCATACTTGTCGAGGAAGTTCCAAGAGTTCACTAAGAATAAACATATTACTTCTTCAATTAAAGTAATACATGCAAACACTTGGTCATATTCACCTTCAAAAATATTAAAGTGACTATGTTAGTATTTTCCATTGTGGTTAGGGTAGGTATACTAACTTCATCATCAAAGGGAAAATATTACTAAGTCCTGAGTTTTCCATTTGGGTCAATGGTTGGATAAAAATAACTTGTTATTCTTCAACTTGTATGGATTGCTTCTAGGCCTCATGTGATTGTCTTCTTGAAGATCATCATCATGCCATCTAAGTTGTTTCCTTCCTTGGTGTGGTGCTTCTCTTGGTCTTGATAGTCTTCATGGTTTTCACTTCACTAATTGGTTTGGGTATGGGATGGGCACAAATACTACTAAGTTAATTTGGAAAGAAAAAAATAAGAAGAAAGATAGAAAGAGAGAGGGAGATGTTTTCTTCTGGATTTCTTCACACTTGTACTTCCTTGAGTTTCCTCTAGTGGTGGAGTCTTTTCTTCAAAATTTCTTCATTGATCCTCCTTGTATTCTCTTCATGTTGCCACCAAGTTGAAAGTGAAGAGCCTTCTATTGCTTGAGTCTTGTTTTTCATTTGCTAACTTGATGGATTCTTGAAGCAAGAATAGGGGGATGGAGAAGTAGATAGAATACTAGGGTGCTAGTGTTTGAGGTTCACTACTTGGTAATTTTAGGGACTTGGTCTTGGGTCCAAAAATGGCCACAACAAACATTGGTAGAAAGAAATAGAAACAAAATCTAAGACATAATAACTAGATGGACTACTATGATGGATTTTTGGCTAAAATACATGGTCATGGTCCAAGGGTGTCCAAAATGGTTGGGCAAGGTTTTTCTGGTCCAATGTTGTCAAATGGAACAATTTTGCAAAAGGAACTATATTGAAAATATTTATAGAAATTAATCTATGTCAAAAATACTCAAATAGACAACTTAATTCTAAATTCAATTTTAATTTGTTCAAATATTATTTTGGGACATAGGATATGAAAGCACATATTCTAAGGTTTCCAAATATATTTTATTTACAATTTTTGGATTTGTAGAATTTGAATTATGCCAAATTTCATCAAACAAGCATATTTGAATTTGAACAAATTTAAGTTTGTCAAATTTGAATTTGGCTAGTGCCAAAAGTTTCTAATTGTCAAGGGCTTTTCAAAAAGTCCAAGATCATTAAATTTGGCCATGTGGTTTAAAAGTTATGAGGTATTGAAATTGCAGGGACTAATCTGTAAAATTTACTATTTAATTTCTATTCCGGAAGAAAAACAGAAAATGGGCCGCTATTTGCTGCGCTGGGCGACAGATAAGTGGTGGGCCTGGGTCGGTTACGCGCTGCGTGGGCGACAAATAACCAATTCGGCGCTGCTCACTGCTGCACACGTGGCGCTACGCTATTCGCCGATACCCCTTCGGTAAGTGATTCTATTAGGGCCGCACGATCAAGATCTAACGGTGATGATTTGAAGAGAGGGAGCTAGGGTTACCTCCCGCCGGATTTCTTCGCCGGAAATGGAGTGGGCGGTGGCGCTGGCCTCGGGCGTCCACGACGGCGACGTTCCAGGGGGTTCCGGGCACCACGAAGGGGTCCAGGAGGGGCAGTTCGACACGGCGAACTCGACAACGTCCTCGGCGACGTCTGTGGTGGCCTCCCGCGGTGGCGCGGCGCAGACTTGAGGCGGACGTGCGGGTTTCGGCTCCGGCGAGCGTGTCCTCGTCGCCACCCTGCACCAAAACGATGAGAGGAGGCATGAAGACGTGCGCACGGACGAGGGGAAGGAGAGGGGCAGGGTTTCGTGCTCGGGATCCAATTGGACTCACCGGAAATCGAAGAAACGGCGGCGGCCAGTACGAACTCCGGCGAGCTATTCCGGTGGACTCGGGGCACGATCCAGAGAGAAAAGAGAGGGGAAAAGACGAGCAGGAGGAGGGGATTTAAGGGGAGCAATCGTCTCGGAGATTGAATGCTCGAAACGCCAGGAATCAAGAGGATTAAACCCTCCTTTATTCGGAAGAAACGGTTGCAGGAGGTTGATGACGATGATGACATCATCATGACATCATCCATTTTTTTTTCTTTTATTTCCTGTTTAATCATTTCTTTAATAACTTATGCATAAAAACTCCAATTGGCATGAAATAAATTTCTAAATTCTTAAAATTTAATTTCCTTTCCAGAAAACTCATTTTCACAAACATTTGAACACATTACATTTTTCAATTATGAAAATTGATTAAATCATTAAAAGTGACTTAATAGCATTTTTAATGGAAAATCAAATTTAATTTTGAGAAAAGGGTTTTATAAAACAAAGAGACATTATATAAGTCAATTATCATTTTTGAAAATCATTTACACTTGTTTTTCTATTTTATATTTTGAATTAGAAATGATTTCACTAATAGCATATTAATGCCATTTTAAACATATCAATTATATAAATGAAAATGATTGGTTGAATAAAATATCAGAGACATCAATGTGATAAAATAACATTTTCCAAAATCATATTTAATGGTTTTCATATTTTATGATTTTAAAAGATGAAGAAACAATGATAGTCACTTTAATAGAAATCATTAATTTTTATATGATTAAAACAATTTTTAGAAATATTTTCTATGATTCAATTATTGTTTCCTAAGACCCCTTTTAGGAACTTTTATATTGTATATTTTCAACATATTAGTGAAACTACAATTAGTATCCTTTTGTTATATTCCAAACATAGAGAATTATTTAATAAATTTGGAAAATGGGGTTTAGTAAAAGCAGAAAGGTTTTCCCAAATGAAAACATTGTTTTCTCAAAGTATCTTACTTGTTTTTAATAAACACTTTATTTCATTTTAAAATTTAGAAAATAATAAATTGATGTTATTGTCTAAATAAAATCTCAGAGACGTTTTACAAATCATATATCATTTTTAAACCACTTTCACATTTTATATTTTTAGGAGTTGAAGGATTTACTAATAGTAACTTAATGCTATTTAATTAGTTCATTTCAATTAATTATTATTGTTTATCAATAAAATTTAGAATAAAACCATAAGTCATAATATTGTTTTCAAAACCTTTTGTTATGTTATTTTCAAAGCAATGCATTTTATTTTCACACCTTTATATTTAAAACTTGGAATAACAACTAAAGGTTATTATTAATAATTTTATTCTCCTCAAATACTTTTAAGGCCTAGAACTTTATTAAGGGTTATAAATAATTGAGTAATGTTGCCATAAACTATTTTCAAAGTAATATTTGAATTGAAAACCTTTTATGTAATAAAGTTGCTAAAGATAAAATGGTTTTCTTTATGTGAGAAAAATCATTTGAGAGGGTTTTAGGGTTTATGGAATAGAGATATAATGGATTCTTAATTTCAATTTTCATTGAGTTATGTATGGTTTCCTTTTGTTTCTGGCATCTTATTTGGTTTTTGGTGACTTGCATAACATGAAAACAAAAAGTTTCAAATTTTCGCGATTTTTGAGTTTTTCCAAAAAATCAGGGATGTTACACCCCTTCGGACTCACGTAGATGGGCCAGAACGGCAGTTCCGCCTTTTTTCCCGAGCGGGGGGCTATGGTTTCTGCGGAGAGGGGCTACGGATCGTATGAATGGCACCAAATCCCATGGTATGACATACCATGTGTGTTAGAGTGTCATGGTCTTGAATACCCGAGATTACCTTGCTCTCTGTGTTAGGGTTTAACCGGTGTCGGATTCTCTCTCGTGAGTTCCAGGACTAATTAATGTGAGCCCAAAACTCCCGGATTTGATGGAACTAGGGGAATCTTTCCAAGAGGTGGGCCCTACTGTTCTATTGGGTGTTCCTTGGGCCTAACCTAACACAATCAAGCAGTTAGTTCCACTTTGCTACCCCTTCCGACTCGTAGATGGGGCAAAACGACAGTTCCGTCCTTTTCCCAAGCGGGGCTATGGTTTATCCGGAGGGGGCTCCGGATCGTCTGAATGCCATCAAATCCCATGGTATGTATACCATACCATACCATGTGTGTTAGAGTGTGTCATGGGTATGGAATGCCCAAGAGTCCCCCGCTCTCTATGTTAGGGCTTCAGCGGCGTGAGATTCTCTCTAGCGGGTTCCAGGACTACTTAGAGCCCAAAACTCCCGGATTGGACGAAACTAAGGGAATCTTGACAAGAGTTGGACCCTAACATTTTATTTGGTGTTCCTTGTGAATAACCTAACACAGGCAAACAGTTGTTTCCACTTTTCTACCACCTTCCGTATCACGTAGAGGGGCCAGAACGGCAGTTCCGCTTTTTTCCCCAGCGGGGCGCTATGGTTTCTCCGGAGGGGGCTCCGGATCGTATGAATGCCAACAAATCCCATGGTATGACATACCATGTGTGTTAGAGTGTCATGGTCTTGGATACCCGAGATTACCTCACTTTCTGTGTTAGGGTTTCACCGGTATCGGATTCTCTCTCGTGGGTTCCAAGACTAATTAATGAGAGCCCGAAACTTTTGGGTGTGACGGAACTGGGGGAATCTTGCCAAGAGGTGGGACCTATAGTTCTCTTGGGTGTTCCTTGGGCATAACCTAAAACAACCAAGCAGTTAGTTCCACTTTTCTACCCCCTTCCGACTCACGTAGATGGGCCAGAACGGCAGTTCCGCCTTTTTCCCCAGCGGGGGCCTATGGTTTCTCCGGAGGGGGGCTCCGGATCGTATGAATGCCACAAAATCCCATGGTATGACATACCATGTGTGTTAGTGTGTGTCATGGGTCTAGGATGCCCAAGAGTCCCTCTCTCTCTATGTAAGGGTTTCACCGGTGTTGGTTTCTCTCTCGCGGGTTCCAGGACTAATTAATGAGAGCCCGAAACTCCTGGGTGTGACGGAACTGGGAGAATATTGCCAAGAGGTGGGCCCTACAGTTATCTTGGGTGTTCCTTGGGGATAACCTAACACAACCAAGCAGTTAGTTCCACTTTGCTACCCCCTTCGGACTCACGTAGATGGGCCAGAACGGCAGTTCCGCCTTTTTTCCCGAGCGGGGGGCTATGGTTTCTGCGGAGAGGGGCTCCGGATCGTATGAATGGCACCAAATCCCATGGTATGACATACCATGTGTGTTAGAGTGTCATTGTCTTGAATACCCGATATTACCTCGCTCTCTGTGTTAGGGTTTAACCGGTGTCGGATTCTCTCTCGTGAGTTCCAGGACTAATTAATGTGAGCCCAAAACTCCCGGATTTGACGGAACTAGGGGAATCTTTCCAAGAGGTGGGCCCTACTGTTCTATTGGGTGTTCCTTGGGCCTAACCTAACACAACCAAGCAGTTAGTTCCACTTTGCTACCCCTTCCGACTCGTAGATGGGGCAGAACGACAGTTCCGTCTTTTTCCCAAGCGGGGCTATGGTTTCTATGGAAGGGGCTCCGGATCGTCTGAATGCCACCAAATCCCATGGTATGTGTAACACCTGGGGTGTTACCCTAATAGAGAGTTGTTTGTTTTCTTTTTTGCTTGCATCATATGCATCACATTGCATTTCACCATGTTTGCATCACAATTGAAAATTAAAAAAAAAACAATTTAAAACTTTCACACCTTGCTCAAAATTTCCAATTTCAAAATTTCAAACTAAACCACTCAATTGTTTTTCACTGGTTGAATTTGTTTTAATCAAATTGCTTGTTAATAAAAAAAAACTTTCCCTTTTGTTAAAAAACCCTAATGGCAACTTAAAATTTCCAATCATTTTCCTTCTTATTGGGCATGACCCAATTGTGGTTTAACCATTAAAGTTTTGCAAACAGTTAAATTCAACAAATGTTTTCATAATTGTTGAGTCATTAAATAAAAATTGGTTAAAAATCAACTACTTAGGAAATACAATGGAATTTCAAATATCAACTTAAAACTTCAATCAATATTTCAATAATTGGACTTAATAAATCACAATTGCTTGGAATTGCTGTTTGCCAATTAATAAAAATTATTAATAAAATTGAAACCCCAAACCTTTCTATCCACCTCTCCATCTCTTTCATACATTACAAAAAAAAGGGGGGGTGAAAAATTAAAACAGCAAGGAGAGAGGCAGGCCAGCCCTCTCTCCTTTTCTTTTCTCCCCCAGCCCACTTCCCTAGTGGCCCATCTCTCTCTGTCTTTTTTCGGCCCAGCCCACTCCACCTCGTCTTCTTCGTACGGACAGGACCTGCTGTCGCTGTCAAACCCCCTCCATGGACCACCTGCCCCTTGCCCCTTCCTACAAGAAGGTCCCGAGGCCGGATCCCAACCCTAGCCACCTACCCTTCTCCCTTCCCCTCCACGGCGCCGCCAGCTTCCTCTCCATCTCTCTGTTCCCCTTCCTCTTTTCTGTACCGAGAGAGAGAACGGAGGAGATCGCCGTTAGGGCCTTGGCGCCATGGGCCCTCCCGCGACGAGCAGTGCGGCGCATCGGGTCCGCCTCGACCCCGTGGACATCATCGACAACACCGTCTGCGCGGAGAAGGCCCAGGCTGCTCGCGGTGCTTCTCTAAAGTCCGCGGCCGCCGAGGTTCCCCGCTGATTCGTCGACGATTCCTTCCCCGTCGCACTCCACCACCTCCGCCATGTTCCTCCGGTGAGTCTCCCCTTTCCATTCCCGCCCGTAACTGCTCGTTTCGTGTCCGTTTGTGGGTAGCCACTGTCGGAGCTCCTCCGTGGCCGCCATGGATGCGAGCAGCGCTTCCTGCTGCTCACGCACGGGAGCCCGACACACCCAAGCCCCACGCCACGTACTCCTCGCCTCCTGGCACGCCACACCCATCACCGTGCACTCACACGAACCCCCCACACCCGCGCAGGTCCGCATGATCGAGGCGCTGGCTCCGACGATCGTCCCGCCCAGTCCCTGTTCCGATCTCCGTCTGAAGATTTTCTCTGCAAAAAAATTCAGTAACGGTCGTTATACAGGGATAACTTCCTTCAGTTTCTTAGGCTATCAACACCAGCAGCAGTAGCGCAGTGGCTGCGCATCCTCCCGCGTGCACCCGTGGTTGTGGGTTCGAACCCCAGTTGGAGCACAATGCTCCAACTTTTTGTGAATTTTCCGCACTGGGCGGGGCCCATCTGTCACTCCCCCTCAAGGCTGTCTCAGCACGAAACCGCGTCAGTCAGCGCCGCGTGGCCCTCGGGCCCGCGCGTCAGCGGCAGCGGCTGGGGTCACTCCCGGTGAAAAACGACCCCAGATCCAGATCTGGATCTGGCGGTTTGCACCTAGGCCCCTGGCCTTCCTTTTTTTTACACCGGAGCCCCTCTCTGTTGTTTTACCCTCACAACCACGTCCCTGGTGTTTTGCAAATAAAACCTAAAAAATTCAAATGCTCATAATTTTCAAACCACAAATCCAAATAACACAAATTTTATATGTATCCCACTCCAAATTTCCTGTACTTTTCAAATAGGCCATTTGTTTTCTGTTTTGGGTTTTCAAAATGCAATTCAAATTTGAATTCAAATAATCCAATTGTAATTTGCAACAATTCATAAATAATTCATACTAATTCCAAATAAGGCAAATAAAATATGTTTTCCATACCATTTTGAATAACCTTTTCAAATATAAATTTTGTTTCCTGGTTTGAATAATTTCAATTGCCTAAATAATTTAATACTTGTTTAATTCATTTAAATTTGATAAAATCATAACTTGCTCAAAATAAAATAATTTTGAACATGCAAAATATGTTTTCAAACCATCAAAGTGTGAACTTTTCAAATGTGAGTTTGAATTTATGTTTTGAACAAATAAAAATTCAATTAAATTCAAACTTGTTTTAAATCCCTTTAAAACTTGTTTAATATTGTTTAATTCATAATTAAATTATCCTAATTCCAATTTCAATATTTGAAACATGTAATCCAACTAAAATTTGATGTACTTTTCAAATATAAACTTTATTATTTGTTTTGAACACTTTAACTTGATGAAAACAACAATTGTTTGTGTGACACCCTTAAGGAACCAAAATTCTCTAACTTACTAAATAAATTCCTAAAATTGTTAAACCTTATCTCAATTAGTTCTATTGTTGTTATTTTGCTGTTTTCCTCATCCATGCATCATGCTAATCCACTTTCACCTATTGGTTAGTTGGAAAACAATTGTTTCAACCATAATTCATGGGCTTTTCATATGCAACTCAAATTGCATATGGGTTCATTTAAATCTGTTTATCTTGTCAACTAGTTTACCTTGATGCATCTTTAAACTTGTCATGCATCCATATCTTGACCATGCTGGATTTTTGCCGTAGTAGTAATTGTTGCATCCGGTGTTTGTTCGAGGTTCATTGCTTTTTCCCGGATAGGACGTTGAGATGATGTGAGCAACGACAAGTTCGGCTACCTTGCGGGGTCTCAGGCAAGTATACTCACTTGCTACCATATGGCTACCTTTCATCACTTGTTACCGATTCTTTCTGTTGCTCTTATTCTAGCCTGTTGATACGATGCTTGTGTCTCGATCCTATTATATGTTTATCTTGCAGCCATGATATAGCCTTTCCTTGCACTTCCTATTAACTGTTGTTTGTTTACCCTGTTGGCCCTCGTATCGTAGTTGCATGCTTAGTGTTGTTTGCGCTCAAGTCTTGTTGTCCGTCTTATCACCTGTTTAGATTGATAGTTGGGTTTCAATTCAATCAACATGTTAATGTTTGGGTAATAATAATTTTTTTAAAGGCACCGGCAGGAGGCCCGGGTTAGGGTTTTGGAGCCGGCTGGTGTCGAAACTAGGAAAAGAGTCTTGTCTACTGATCCATGATGAGCGTGCTCACCCCATCCGGGTGGTAGTATGGGACCCCCCCTCGACTTAGATCTGATCTGCAGCTTGTCCGAAGAGCCACACTTAGTTCGGGTGTTCCATTTGCTCCTTGCATAATGGGTTGGCCCCCCTTGGTTACTGATGATGATGATGATGCATATAGGGCGAGGCCCGTAGTGCCGGGGTGTTGTGTCCTGCGGGAGTTTTGCACACCTGCGCTGAGTATTCGGCTGCGTGGCTGGGACCTTATAGCTCCGTGGCTCCTAGGATGGGTTGTAGAGACGGTTTGGGTCGTGTCGAGCCAACCTGAGTTTTAGTTGGTGGCTCGAGTGTGTACGGGTACTGGAGCACACCCTGCAGGGATGAATCTTCTCGAGAAGCCGTGTTTTCCGCGGTTATGGATTACTTGGTGAAAGTATTGGCTAACAAGTACTCAGACAACTTACACCTAATCAATAATAAGTTGACTAGTAATAGGCATATTGTCACAATAACCTGAACTTCACCCTAATCAACAGTGTGAGTTATCCTTGGGGTGCTTCCTTAGTAGGGGGTGACATTGGATGGGTATTGTTTGGTGAGTAGTTGTAGTTGGTTCCGATACGCTATCTTATCTTCTTTCTGTTAGCCGGAAGTTGTAGTGTGTTTCTGTAGTTGGTTAGTGCAGACCGATGCCGCTTATTTGCAATAATCCTTTCCTTTCCGTTGATCCCGAAGTATTTGTATCTTGTGATGACTGGCTACGCCGGTATCTTGTGAGTATGGTTTATCCACTTGCCAGTACTTAACCGTACTGACCCACGAATCTCTTTCGTGGCTGCAAATTCCAACTTGCAGTCAAACAGGTTTGAAGTCTGACGAAGTTAGCTTGGGAATCCCTCCGGCTTGGCCTGGGAAGGGATTGGACGCTCTCGGTTATCTTCAGGACTCTTAGTACAATTTGTATCTTGTCCGTAGCCGGACGCTATGTTGTTTCTTCCGCTGTTATTTGGATCTTTGTATTGTATCATTTGTATCCTTGACTCGTTTGAGTCCTCTTGTATATCTCCTTTCTGTTGTTGTTGTGGATTAATCGAGAACTGTTGTAATGTTATCACAAGTGGCAACCTGGAATCGGTTATTATGCGGATTTGGCGGGAATGCTGAAATCTGCATAGTGCCCGATCCCGGGGCGTCACAAATGGTATCAGAGCCTTGGTTCCGATTCCCGAGATTGTTTCGATACGAATGGTTATCGAAGCAACGGGTCCGCAAAGCCTGTAGGATAACCTAGCTAACGGGCGTTGTTTCTAGAATGTCAAAAACCTATTTCTGCTAAACTATTTTGGAAAAACATCTCGATAGGATTCTTGTTTTCTCCTTACCCCTATTCTATTTCCCCTCCCATCTTATTTGTTTTGGGTCTATCTTTCAAAGTGTTAGGATCCTACGTGGGTGGACGTTTTCTGAGCCTTTAACCAAATAGGTTCGATCATCGGAAGATTCCTGGTGGAAGAACATCGTCGTCACTCCGAGCAAGAATCCCTTGTTAGTGGTGTCGAGGAAATCTACTGGAAGCACGAAGAATCGATAGTCGAATCTCTTTCCCCTCCCGGGTTAGCAGGTGGATTCGAGGGCGCAATCCCTTGTTAGTGGTGTCGTCTGTAACACCTGGGGTGTTACCCTAATAGAGAGTTGTTTGTTTTCTTTTTTGCTTGCATCATATGCATCATATTGCATTGCACCATGTTTGCATCACAATTGAAAATTCAAAAAAAAAAACAATTTAAAACTTTCACACCTTGCTCAAAATTTCCAATTTCAAAATTTCAAACTAAACCACTCAATTGTTTTTCACTGTTTGAATTTGTTTTAATCAAATTGCTTGTTAATAAAAAAAAACTTTCCCTTTTGTTAAAAAACCCTAATGGCAACTTAAAATTTCCAATCATTTTCCTTCTTATTGGGCATGACCCAATTGTGGTTTAACCATTAAATTTTTGCAAACAGTTAAATTCAACAAATGTTTTCATAATTGTTGAGTCATTAAATAAAAATTGGTTAAAAATCAACTACTTAGGAAATACAATGGAATTTCAAATATCAACTTAAAACTTCAATCAATATTTCAATAATTGGACTTAATAAATCACAATTGCTTGGAATTGCTGTTTGCCAATTAATAAAAATTATTAATAAAATTGAAACCCCAAACCTTTCTATCCACCTCTCCATCTCTTTCATACATTACAAAAAAAAGGGGGGTGAAAAATTAAAACAGCAAGGAGAGAGGCAGGCCAGCCCTCTCTCCTTTTCTTTTCTCCCCCAGCCCACTTCCCTAGTGGCCCATCTCTCTCTGTCTTTTTTCGGCCCAGCCCACTCCACCTCGTCTTCTTCGTACGGACAGGACCTGCTGTCGCTGTCAAACCCCCTCCATGGACCACCTGCCCCTTGCCCCTTCCTACAAGAAGGTCCCGAGGCCGGATCCCAACCCTAGCCACCTACCCTTCTCCCTTCCCCTCCACGGCACCGCCAGCTTCCTCTCCATCTCTCTGTTCCCCTTCCTCTTTTCTGTACCGAGAGAGAGAACGGAGGAGATCGCCGTCAGGGCCTTGGCGCCATGGGCCCTCCCGCGACGAGCAGTGCGGCGCATCGGGTCCGCCTCGACCCCGTGGACATCATCGAAAACACCGTCTGTGCGGAGAAGGCCCAGGCTGCTCGCGGTGCTTCTCTGAAGTCCGCGGCCGCCGAGGTTCCCCGCTGATTCGTCGACGATTCCTTCCCCGCCGCACTCCACCACCTCCGCCATGTTCCTCCGGTGAGTCTCCCCTTTCCATTCCCGCCCGTAACTGCTCGTTTCGTGTCCGTTTGTGGGTAGCCACTGTCGGAGCTCCTCCGTGGCCGCCATGGATGCGAGCAGCGCTTCCTGCTGCTCACGCACGGGAGCCCGACACACCCAAGCCCCACGCCACGTACTCCTCGCCTCCTGGCACGCCACACCCATCACCGTGCACTCACACGAACCCCCCACACCCGCGCAGGTCCGCACGATCGAGACGCTGGCTCCGACGATCGTCCCGCCCAGTCCCTGTTCCGATCTCCGTCTGAAGATTTTCTCTGCAAAAAAATTCAGTAACGGTCGTTATACAGGGATAACTTCCTTCAGTTTCTTAGGCTATCAACACCAGCAGCAGTAGCGCAGTGGCTGCGCATCCTCCCGCGTGCACCCGTGGTTGTGGGTTCGAACCCCAGTTGGAGCACAATGCTCCAACTTTTTGTGAATTTTCCGCACTGGGCGGGGCCCATCTGTCACTCCCCCTGAAGGCTGTCTCAGCACGCAACCGCGCCAGTCAGCGCCGCGTGGCCCTCGGGCCCGCGCGTCAGCGGCAGCGGCTGGGGTCACTCCCGGTGAAAAACGACCCCAGATCCAGATCTGGATCTGGCGGTTTGCACCTAGGCCCCTGGCCTTCCTTTTTTTTACACCGGAGCCCCTCTCTGCTGTTTTACCCTCACAACCACGTCCCTGGTGTTTTGCAAATAAAACCTAAAAAATTCAAATGCTCATAATTTTCAAACCACAAATCCAAATAACACAAATTTTATATGTATCCCACTCCAAATTTCCTGTACTTTTCAAATATGCCATTTGTTTTCTGTTTTGGGTTTTCAAAATGCAATTTAAATTTGAATTCAAATAATCCAATTGTAATTTGCAACAATTCATAAATAATTCATACTAATTCCAAATAAGGCAAATAAAATATGTTTTCCATACCATTTTGAATAACCTTTTCAAATATAAATTTTGTTTCCTGGTTTGAATAATTTCAATTGCCTAAATAATTTAATACTTGTTTAATTCATTTAAATTTGATAAAATCATAACTTGCTCAAAATAAAATAATTTTGAACATGCAAAATATGTTTTCAAACCATCAAAGTGTGAACTTTTCAAATGTGAGTTTGAATTTATGTTTTGAACAAAGAAAATTCAATTAAATTCAAACTTGTTTTAAATCCCTTTAAAACTTGTTTAATATTGTTTAATTCATATTTAAATTATCCTAATTCCAATTTCAATATTTGAAACATGTAATCCAACTAAAATTTGATGTACTTTTCAAATATAAACTTTATTATTTGTTTTGAACACTTTAACTTGATGAAAACAACAATTGTTTGTGTGACACCCTTAAGGAACCAAAATTCTCTAACTTACTAAATAAATTCCTAAAATTGTTAAACCTTATCTCAATTAGTTCTATTGTTGTTATTTTGCTGTTTTCCTCATCCATGCATCATGCTAATCCACTTTCACTTATTGGTTAGTTGGAAAACAATTGTTTCAACCATAATTCATGGGCTTTTCATATGCAACTCAAATTGCATATGGGTTCATTTAAATCTGTTTATCTTGTCAACTAGTTTACCTTGATGCATCTTTAAACTTGTCATGCATCCATATCTTGACCATGCTGGATTTTTGCCGTAGTAGTAATTGTTGCATCCGGTGTTTGTTCGAGGTTCATTGCTTCTTCCCGGATAGGACGTTGAGATGATGTGAGCAACGACAAGTTCTGCTACCTTGCGGGATCTCAGGAAAGTATACTCACTTGCTGCCATATGGCTACCTTTCATCACTTGTTACCGATTCTTTCCGTTGCTCTTATTCTAGCCTGTTGATACGATGCTTGTGTCTCGATCCTATTATATGTTTATCTTGCAGCCATGATATAGCCTTTCCTTCCACTTCCTATTAACTGTTGTTTGTTTACCCTGTTGGCCCTCGTGTCGTAGTTGCATGCTTAGTGTTGTTTGCGCTCAAGTCTTGTTGTCCGTCTTATCACCTGTTTAGATTGATAGTTGGGTTTCAATTCAATCAACATGTTAATGTTTGGGTAATAATAATTTGATGTTAAGGCACCGGCAGGAGGCCCGGGTTAGGGTTTTGGAGCCGGCTGGTGTCGAAACTAGGAAAAGAGTCTTGTCTACTGATCCATGATGAGCGTGCTCACCGCATCCGGGTGGTAGTATGGGACCCCCCCTCGACTTAGATCTGATCTGCAGCTTGTCCGAAGAGCCACACTTAGTTCGGGTGTTCCATTTGCTCCTTGCATAATGGGTTGGCCCCCCTTGGTTACTGATGATGATGATGATGCATATAGGGCGAGGCCCGTAGTGCCGGGGTGTTGTGTCCTGCGGGAGTTTTGCACACCTGCGCTGAGTATTCGGCTGCGTGGCTGGGACCTTATAGCTCCGTGGCTCCTAGGATGGGTTGTAGAGACGGTTTGGGTCGTGTCGTGCCAACCTGAGTTTTAGTTGGTGGCTCGAGTGTGTACGGGTACTGGAGCACACCCTGCAGGGATGAATCTTCTCGAAAAGCCGTGTTTTCCGCGGTTATGGATTACTTGGTGAAAGTACTGGCTAACAAGTACTCAGACAACTTACACCTAATCAATAATAAGTTGACTAGTAATAGGCATATTGTCACAATAACCTGAACTTCACCCTAATCAACAGTGTGAGTTATCCTTGGGGTGCTTCCTTAGTAGGGGGTGACATTGGATGGGTATTGTTTGGTGAGTAGTTGTAGTTGGTTCCGATACGCTATCTTATCTTCTTTCTGTTAGCCGGAAGTTGTAGTGTGTTTCTGTAGTTGGTTAGTGCAGACCGATGCCGCTTATTTGCAATAATCCTTTCCTTTCCGTTGATCCCGAAGTATTTGTGTCTTGTGATGACTGGCTACGCCGGTATCTTGTGAGTATGGTTTATCCACTTGCCAGTACTTAACCGTACTGACCCACGAATCTCTTTCGTGGCTGCAAATTCCAACTTGCAGTCAAACAGGTTTGAAGTCTGACGACGTTAGCTTGGGAATCCCTCCGGCTTGGCCTGGGCAGGGATTGGACGCTCTCGGTTATCTTCAGGACTCTTAGTCCAATTTGTATCTTGTCCGTAGCCGGACGCTATGTTGTTTCTTCCGCTGTTATTTGGATCTTTGTATTGTATCAGTTGTATCCTTGACTCGTTTGAGTCCTCTTGTATATCTCCTTTCTGTTGTTGTTGTGGATTAATCGAGAACTGTTGTAATGTTATCACAAGTGGCAACCTGGAATCGGTTATTATGCGGATTTGGTGGGAATGCTGAAATCTGCATAGTGCCCGATCCCGGGGCGTCACAGTATGTATACCATACCATACCATGCATGTTAGAGTGTGGCATGGATCTGTAATTCCCAAGAGTACCCATCTCTCTGTGTTAGGGCTTCACCGGCGTCAGATTCTCTTTAGCAGGTTCCAGGACTACTTAGAGCCCGAAAATCCCGGATTTGACGGAACTAGGGGAATCTTGCCAAGAGTTGGACCCTAACATTTTATTTGGTGTTCCTTGTGAATAACCTAACACAGACAAACAGTTGTTTCCACTTTTCTACCACCTTCCGTATCACGTAGAGGGGCCAGAACGGCAGTTCCGCCTTTTTCCCCAGCGGGGCGCTATGGTTTCTCCGGAGGGGGTCTCCGGATCGTATGAAAGTCACCAAATCCCATGGTATGACATAACATGTGTGTTAGAGTGTCATGGTATTGGATACCTGAGATTACCTCACTCTCTGTGTTAGGGTTTCACCGGTGTCGGATTCTATCTCGTGGGTTCCAAGACTAATTAATGAGAGCTCGAAACTCCCGAGTGTGACGGAACTAGGGGAATCTTGCCAAGAGGTGGGACCTACAGTTCTCTTGGGTGTTCCTTGGGCCTAACCTAACACAACCAAGCAGTTAGTTCCACTTTTCTACCCTCTTCCGACTCACGTAGATGGGCCAGAACGGCAGTTCCGCCTTTTTCCCCAGCGGGGGACTATGGTTTCTCTGGAGGGGGCTCCGGATCGTATGAATGCCACCAAATCCCATGGTATGACATACCATGTGTGTGAGAGTGTGTCATGGGTCTAGGATGCCCAAGAGTCCCTCGCTCTCCGTGTAAGGGTTTCACCGGTGTCGGATTTGGGTTCCAGGACTAATTAATGAGAGCCCGAGTGTGACGGAAGTGGGAGAATATTGCCAAGAGGTGGGCCCTACAGTTATCTTGGGTGTTATTTGGGGCTAAACTAACACAACCAAGCAGTTAGTTCCACTTTGCTACCCCTTCTGACTCACGTAGATGGGCCAGAACGGCAGTTCCGCCTTTTTCTCGAGCGGGGGGCTATGGTTTCTGCGGAGAGGGGCTCCGGATCGTACGAATGCCACCAAATCCCATGGTATGACATACCATGTGTGTTAGAGTGTCATGGTATTGAATACCCGAGATTACCTCGCTCTCTGTGTTAGGGTTTCACCGGTGTCGGATTCTCTCTCGTGAGTTCCAGGACTAATTAATGTGAGCCCGAAACTCCCGGATTTGACGGAACTAGGGGAATCTTTCCAAGAAGTGGGTCCTACAGTTCTCTTGGGTGTTCCTTGGGCCTAACCTAACACAACCAAGCAGTTAGTTCCACTTTGCTACCCCCTTCCGACTCGTAGATGGGGCAGAACGACGGTTCCGTCCTTTTCCCAAGCGGGGCTATGGTTTCTCCGGCGGGGGCTCTGGATCGTCTGAATGCCACCAAATCCCATGGTATGTATACCATACCATACCATGCATGTTAGAGTGTGTCATGGATCTGTAATTCCCAAGAGTACCCATCTCTCTGTGTTAGGGCTTCACTGGCGTCAGATTCTCTTTAGCAGGTTCCAGGACTACTTAGAGCCCGAAAATCCCGGATTTGACGGAACTAGGGGAATCTTTCCAAGAGGTGGACCCTAACATTTTATTTGGTGTTCCTTGTGAATAACCTAACACAGACAAACAGTTGTTTCCACTTTTCTACCACCTTCCGTATCACGTAGAGGGGCCAGAACGGCAGTTCCGCCTTTTTCCCCAGCGGGGCGCTATGGTTTCTCCGGAGGGGGTCTCCGGATCGTATGAAAGTCACCAAATCCCATGGTATGACATAACATGTGTGTTAGAGTGTCATGGTCTTGGATACCTGAGATTACCTCACTCTCTGTGTTAGGGTTTCACCGGTGTCGGATTCTCTCTCGCGGGTTCCAAGACTAATTAATGAGAGCTCGAAACTCCCGAGTGTGACGGAACTGGGGGAATCTTGCCAAGAGGTGGGACCTACAGTTCTCTTGGGTGTTCCTTGGGCCTAACCTAACACAACCAAGCAGTTAGTTCCACTTTTCTACCCTCTTCCGACTCACGTAGATGGGCCAGAACGGCAGTTCCGCCTTTTTCCCCAGCGGGGGCCTATGGTTTCTCTGGAGGGGGCTCCGGATCGTATGAATGCCACCAAATCCCATGGTATGACATACCATGTGTGTGACAGTGTGTCATGGGTCTAGGATGCCCAAGAGTCCCTCGCTCTCTGTGTAAGGGTTTCACCGGTGTCGGATTTGGGTTCCAGGACTAATTAATGAGAGCCCGGGTGTGACGGAAGTGGGAGAATCTTTCCAAGAGGTGGGCCCTATAGTTATCTTGGGTGTTATTTGGGGCTAACCTAACACAACCAAGCAGTTAGTTCCACTTTGCTACCCCCTTCTGACTGACGTAGATGGGCCAGAACGGCAGTTCCGCCTTTTTCCCGAGCGGGGGGCTATGGTTTCTGCGGAGAGGGGCTCCAGATCGTATGAATGCCACCAAATCCCATGGTATGACATACCATGTGTGTTAGAGTGGCATGGTCTTGAATACCCGAGATTACCTCGCTCTCTGTGTTAGGGTTTCACCGGTGTCGGATTCTCTCTCGTGAGTTCCAGGACTAATTAATGTGAGCCCGAAACTCCCGGATTTGACGGAACTAGGGGAATCTTTCCAAGAAGTGGGTCCTACAGTTCTCTTGGGTGTTCCTTGGGCCTAACCTAACACAACCAAGCAGTTAGTTCCACTTTGCTACCCCCTTCCGACTCGTAGATGGGGCAGAACGACAGTTCCGTCCTTTTCCCAAGCGTGGCAATGGTTTCTCCGGAGGGGGCTCCGGATCGTCTGAATGCCACCAAATCCCATGGTATGTATACCATACCATACCATGTGTGTTACAGTGTGTCATGGGTCTGGAATGCCCAAGAGTCCCCCGCTCTCTATGTTAGGGCTTCACCGGCGTGAGATTCTCTCTAGCGGGTTCCAGGACTACTTAGAGCCCGAAACTCCCGGATTGGACGAAACTAGGGGAATCTTGCCAAGAGTTGGACCCTAACATTTTATTTGGTGTTCCTTGTGAATAACCTTACACAGCCAAACAGTTGTTTCCACTTTTCTACCACCTTCCGTATCACGTAGAGGGGCCAGAACGGCAGTTCCGCCTTTTTCCTCAGCGGGGCGCAATGGTTTCTCCGGAGGGGGCTCCGGATCGTATGAATGCCACCAAATACCATGGTATGAGATACCATGTGTGTTAGAGTGTGTCATGGGTCTAGTATGCCCAAGAGTCCCTCGCTCTCTGTGTAAGGGTTTCACCGGTGTCGGTTTCTCTCTCGCGGGTTCCAGGACTAATTAATGAGAGCCCGAAACTCCTGGGTGTGACGGAACTGGGAGAATATTGCCAAGAGGTGGGCCCTACAGTTATCTTGGGTGTTCCTTGGGGATAACCTAACACAACCAAGCAGTTAGTTCCACTTTTCTACCCCCTTCCGACTCACGTAGATGGGCCAGAACGGCAGTTCCGCCTTTTTTCCCGAGCGGGGGGCTATGGTTTCTGCGGAGAGGGGCTCCGGATCGTATGAATGCCACCAAATCCCATGGTATGACATACCATGTGTGTTAGAGTGTCATGGTATTGAATACCCGAGATTACCTCGCTCTCTGTGTTAGGGTTTCACCGGTGTCGGATTCTCTCTCGTGAGTTCCAGGACTAATTAATGTGAGCCCGAAACTCCCGGATTTGACGGAACTAGGGGAATCTTTCCAAGAAGTGGGTCCTACAGTTCTCTTGGGTGTTCCTTGGGCCTAACCTAACACAACCAAGCAGTTAGTTCCACTTTGCTACCCCCTTCCGACTCGTAGATGGGGCAGAACGACGGTTCCGTCCTTTTCCCAAGCGGGGCTATGGTTTCTCCGGCGGGGGCTCTGGATCGTCTGAATGCCACCAAATCCCATGGTATGTATACCATACCATACCATGCATGTTAGAGTGTGTCATGGATCTGTAATTCCCAAGAGTACCCATCTCTCTGTGTTAGGGCTTCACTGGCGTCAGATTCTCTTTAGCAGGTTCCAGGACTACTTAGAGCCCGAAAATCCCGGATTTGACGGAACTAGGGGAATATTTCCAAGAGGTGGACCCTAACATTTTATTTGGTGTTCCTTGTGAATAACCTAACACAGACAAACAGTTGTTTCCACTTTTCTACCACCTTCCGTATCACGTAGAGGGGCCAGAACGGCAGTTCCGCCTTTTTCCCCAGCGGGGCGCTATGGTTTCTCCGGAGGGGGTCTCCGGATCGTATGAAAGTCACCAAATCCCATGGTATGACATAACATGTGTGTTAGAGTGTCATGGTCTTGGATACCTGAGATTACCTCACTCTCTGTGTTAGGGTTTCACCGGTGTCGGATTCTCTCTCGCGGGTTCCAAGACTAATTAATGAGAGCTCGAAACTCCCGAGTGTGACGGAACTGGGGGAATCTTGCCAAGAGGTGGGACCTACAGTTCTCTTGGGTGTTCCTTGGGCCTAACCTAACACAACCAAGCAGTTAGTTCCACTTTTCTACCCTCTTCCGACTCACGTAGATGGGCCAGAACGGCAGTTCCGCCTTTTTCCCCAGCGGGGGCCTATGGTTTCTCTGGAGGGGGCTCCGGATCGTATGAATGCCACCAAATCCCATGGTATGACATACCATGTGTGTGAGAGTGTGTCATGGGTCTAGGATGCCCAAGAGTCCCTCGCTCTCTGTGTAAGGGTTTCACCGGTGTCGGATTTGGGTTCCAGGACTAATTAATGAGAGCCCGGGTGTGACGGAAGTGGGAGAATCTTTCCAAGAGGTGGGCCCTATAGTTATCTTGGGTGTTATTTGGGGCTAACCTAACACAACCAAGCAGTTAGTTCCACTTTGCTACCCCCTTCTGACTGACGTAGATGGGCCAGAACGGCAGTTCCGCCTTTTTCCCGAGCGGGGGGCTATGGTTTCTGCGGAGAGGGGCTCCAGATCGTATGAATGCCACCAAATCCCATGGTATGACATACCATGTGTGTTAGAGTGGCATGGTCTTGAATACCCGAGATTACCTCGCTCTCTGTGTTAGGGTTTCACCGGTGTCGGATTCTCTCTCGTGAGTTCCAGGACTAATTAATGTGAGCCCGAAACTCCCGGATTTGACGGAACTAGGGGAATCTTTCCAAGAAGTGGGTCCTACAGTTCTCTTGGGTGTTCCTTGGGCCTAACCTAACACAACCAAGCAGTTAGTTCCACTTTGCTACCCCCTTCCGACTCGTAGATGGGGCAGAACGACAGTTCCGTCCTTTTCCCAAGCGTGGCAATTGTTTCTCCGGAGGGGGCTCCGGATCGTCTGAATGCCACCAAATCCCATGGTATGTATACCATACCATACCATGTGTGTTACAGTGTGTCATGGGTCTGGAATGCCCAAGAGTCCCCCGCTCTCTATGTTAGGGCTTCACCGGCGTGAGATTCTCTCTAGCGGGTTCCAGGACTACTTAGAGCCCGAAACTCCCGGATTGGACGAAACTAGGGGAATCTTGCCAAGAGTTGGACCCTAACATTTTATTTGGTGTTCCTTGTGAATAACCTTACACAGCCAAACAGTTGTTTCCACTTTTCTACCACCTTCCGTATCACGTAGAGGGGCCAGAACGGCAGTTCCGCCTTTTTCCTCAGCGGGGCGCAATGGTTTCTCCGGAGGGGGCTCCGGATCGTATGAATGACAACAAATCCCATGGTATGACATACCATGTGTGTTAGAGTGTCATGGTCTTGGATACCCGAGATTACTCACTTTCTGTGTTAGGGTTTCACCGGTGTCGGATTCTATCTCGCGGGTTCCAAGACTAATTAATGAGAGCCCGAAACTTTCGAGTGTGACGGAACTGGGGGAATCTTGCCAAGAGGTGGGACCTACATTTCTCTTGGGTGTTCCTTGGGCCTAACATAACACAACCAAGCAGTTAGTTCCACTTTTCTACCCCCTTCCGACTCACGTAGATGGGCCAGAACGACAGTTCCGCCTTTTTCCCCAGCGGGGGCCTATGGTTTCTCCGGAGGGGGCTCCGGATCGTATGAATGCCACCAAATACCATGGTATGAGATACCATGTGTGTTAGAGTGTGTCATGGGTCTAGTATGCCCAAGAGTCCCTCGCTCTCTGTGTAAGGGTTTCACCGGTGTCGGTTTCTCTCTCGCGGGTTCCAGGACTAATTAATGAGAGCCCGAAACTCCTGGGTGTGACGGAACTGGGAGAATATTGCCAAGAGGTGGGCCCTACAGTTATCTTGGGTGTTCCTTGGGGATAACCTAACACAACCAAGCAGTTAGTTCCACTTTTCTACCCCCTTCCGACTCACGTAGATGGGCCAGAACGGCAGTTCCGCCTTTTTTCCCGAGCGGGGGGCTATGGTTTCTGCGGAGAGGGGCTCCGGATCGTATGAATGGCACCAAATCCCATGGTATGACATACCATGTGTGTTAGAGTGTCATGGTCTTGAATACCCGAGATTACCTCGCTCTCTGTGTTAGGGTTTAACCGGTGTCGGATTCTCTCTCGTGAGTTCCAGGACTAATTAATGTGAGCCCAAAACTCCCGGATTTGACGGAACTAGGGGAATCTTTCCAAGAGGTGGTCCCTACTGTTCTATTGGGTGTTCCTTGGGCCTAACCTAACACAACCAAGCAGTTAGTTCCACTTTGCTACCCCTTCCGACTCGTAGATGGGGCAGAACGACAGTTCCGTCTTTTTCCCAAGCGGGGCTATGGTTTCTCTGGAAGGGGCTCCGGATCGTCTGAATGCCACCAAATCCCATGGTATGTATACCATACCATACCATGCATGTTAGAGTGTGTCATGGATCTGTAATTCCCAAGATTACCCATCTCTCTGTGTTAGGGCTTCACCGGCGTCAGATTCTCTTTAGCAGGTTCCAGGACTACTTAGAGCCCGAAAATCCCGGATTTGACGGAACTAGGGGAATCTTTCCAAGAGGTGGACCCTAACATTTTATTTGGTGTTCCTTGTGAATAAACTAACACAGACAAACAGTTGTTTCCACTTTTCTACCACCTTCCGTATCACGTAGAGGGGCCAGAACGGCAGTTCCGCCTTTTTCCCCAGCGGGGCGCTATGGTTTCTCCGGA
This sequence comes from Alopecurus myosuroides, assembly GCA_028641055.1. Classification (NCBI taxonomy): domain Eukaryota; kingdom Viridiplantae; phylum Streptophyta; class Magnoliopsida; order Poales; family Poaceae; genus Alopecurus; species Alopecurus myosuroides. Next base: position 27,118,594 of record CM054059.1, on the reverse strand, counting down.
GGGGGTCTCCGGATCGTATGAAAGTCACCAAATCCCATGGTATGACATAACATGTGTGTTAGAGTGTCATGGTATTGGATACCTGAGATTACCTCACTCTCTGTGTTAGGGTTTCACCGGTGTCGGATTCTCTCTCGCGGGTTCCAAGACTAATTAATGAGAGCTCGAAACTCCCGAGTGTGACGGAACTGGGGGAATCTTGCCAAGAGGTGGGACCTACAGTTCTCTTGGGTGTTCCTTGGGCCTAACCTAACACAACCAAGCAGTTAGTTCCACTTTTCTACCCTCTTCCGACTCACGTAGATGGGCCAGAACGGCAGTTCCGCCTTTTTCCCCAGCGGGGGCCTATGGTTTCTCTGGAGGGGGCTCCGGATCGTATGAATGCCACCAAATCCCATGGTATGACATACCATCTGTGTGAGAGTGTGTCATGGGTCTAGGATGCCCAAGAGTCCCTCGCTCTCCGTGTAAGGGTTTCACCGGTGTCGGATTTGGGTTCCAGGACTAATTAATGAGAGCCCGGGTGTGACGGAAGTGGGAGAATATTGCCAAGAGGTGGGCCCTACAGTTATCTTGGGTGTTATTTGGGGCTAAACTAACACAACCAAGCAGTTAGTTCCACTTTGCTACCCCCTTCTGACTCACGTAGATGGGCCAGAACGGCAGTTCCGCCTTTTTCTCGTGCGGGGGGCTATGGTTTCTGCGGAGAGGGGCTCCGGATCGTATGAATGCCACCAAATCCCATGGTATGACATACCATGTGTGTTAGAGTGTCATGGTATTGAATACCCGAGATTACCTCGCTCTCTGTGTTAGGGTTTCACCGGTGTCGGATTCTCTCTCGTGAGTTCCAGGACTAATTAATGTGAGCCCGAAACTCCCGGATTTGACGGAACTAGGGGAATCTTTCCAAGAAGTGGGTCCTACAGTTCTCTTGGGTGTTCCTTGGGCCTAACCTAACACAACCAAGCAGTTAGTTCCACTTTGCTACCCCCTTCCGACTCGTAGATGGGGCAGAACGACGGTTCCGTCCTTTTCCCAAGCGGGGCTATGGTTTCTCCGGAGGGGGCTCTGGATCGTCTGAATGCCACCAAATCCCATGGTATGTATACCATACCATACCATGCATGTTAGAGTGTGTCATGGATCTGTAATTCCCAAGAGTACCCATCTCTCTGTGTTAGGGCTTCACTGGCGTCAGATTCTCTTTAGCAGGTTCCAGGACTACTTAGAGCCCGAAAATCCCGGATTTGACGGAACTAGGGGAATCTTTCCAAGAGGTGGACCCTAACATTTTATTTGGTGTTCCTTGTGAATAACCTAACACAGACAAACAGTTGTTTCCACTTTTCTACCACCTTCCGTATCACGTAGAGGGGCCAGAACGGCAGTTCCGCCTTTTTCCCCAGCGGGGCGCTATGGTTTCTCCGGAGGGGGTCTCCGGATCGTATGAAAGTCACCAAATCCCATGGTATGACATAACATGTGTGTTAGAGTGTCATGGTCTTGGATACCTGAGATTACCTCACTCTCTGTGTTAGGGTTTCACCGGTGTCGGATTCTCTCTCGCGGGTTCCAAGACTAATTAATGAGAGCTCCAAACTCCCGGGTGTGACGGAACTGGGGGAATCTTGCCAAGAGGTGGGACCTACAGTTCTCTTGGGTGTTCCTTGGGCCTAACCTAACACAACCAAGCAGTTAGTTCCACTTTTCTACCCTCTTCCGACTCACGTAGATGGGCCAGAACGGCAGTTCCGCTTTTTTCCCCAGCGGGGGCCTATGGTTTCTCTGGAGGGGGCTCCGGATCGTATGAATGCCACCAAATCCCATGGTATGACATACCATGTGTGTGAGAGTGTGTCATGGGTCTAGGATGCCCAAGAGTCCCTCGCTCTCTGTGTAAGGGTTTCACCGGTGTCGGATTTGGGTTCCAGGACTAATTAATGAGAGCCCGGGTGTGACGGAAGTGGGAGAATCTTTCCAAGAGGTGGGCCCTATAGTTATCTTGGGTGTTATTTGGGGCTAACCTAACACAACCAAGCAGTTAGTTCCACTTTGCTACCCCCTTCTGACTGACGTAGATGGGCCAGAACGGCAGTTCCGCCTTTTTCCCGAGCGGGGGGCTATGGTTTCTGCGGAGAGGGGCTCCAGATCGTATGAATGCCACCAAATCCCATGGTATGACATACCATGTGTGTTAGAGTGGCATGGTCTTGAATACCCGAGATTACCTCGCTCTCTGTGTTAGGGTTTCACCGGTGTCGGATTCTCTCTCGTGAGTTCCAGGACTAATTAATGTGAGCCCGAAACTCCCGGATTTGACGGAACTAGTGGAATCTTTCCAAGAAGTGGGTCCTACAGTTCTCTTGGGTGTTCCTTGGGCCTAAACTAACACAAACAAGCAGTTAGTTCCACTTTGCTACCCCCTTGCGACTCGTAGATGGGGCAGAACGACAGTTCCGTCCTTTTCCCAAGCGTGGCTATGGTTTCTCCGGAGGGGGCTCCGGATCGTCTGAATGCCACCAAATCCCATGGTATGTATACCATACCATACCATGTGTGTTACAGTGTGTCATGGGTCTGGAATGCCCAAGAGTCCCCCGCTCTCTATGTTAGGGCTTCACCGGCGTGAGATTCTCTCTAGCGGGTTCCAGGACTACTTAGAGCCCGAAACTCCCGGATTGGACGAAACTAGGGGAATCTTGCCAAGAGTTGGACCCTAACATTTTATTTGGTGTTCCTTGTGAATAACCTTACACAGCCAAACAGTTGTTTCCACTTTTCTACCACCTTCTGTATCACGTAGAGGGGCCAGAACGGCAGTTCCGCCTTTTTCCCCAGCGGGGCGCAATGGTTTCTCCGGAGGGGGCTCCGGATCGTATGAATGACAACAAATCCCATGGTATGACATACCATGTGTGTTAGAGTGTCATGGTCTTGGATACCCGAGATTACTCACTTTCTGTGTTAGGGTTTCACCGGTGTCGGATTCTATCTCGCGGGTTCCAAGACTAATTAATGAGAGCCCGAAACTTTCGAGTGTGAAGGAACTGGGGGAATCTTGCCAAGAGGTGGGACCTACATTTCTCTTGGGTGTTCCTTGGGCCTAACATAACACAACCAAGCAGTTAGTTCCACTTTTCTACCCCCTTCCGACTCACGTAGATGGGCCAGAACGACAGTTCCGCCTTTTTCCCCAGCGGGGGCCTATGGTTTCTCCGGAGGGGGCTCCGGATCGTATGAATGCCACCAAATCCCATGGTATGAGATACCATGTGTGTTAGAGTGTGTCATGGGTCTAGTATGCCCAAGAGTCCCTCGCTCTCTGTGTAAGGGTTTCACCGGTGTCGGTTTCTCTCTCGCGGGTTCCAGGACTAATTAATGAGAGCCCGAAACTCCTGGGTGTGACGGAACTGGGAGAATATTGCCAAGAGGTGGGCCCTACAGTTATCTTGGGTGTTCCTTGGGGATAACCTAACACAACCAAGCAGTTAGTTCCACTTTTCTACCCCCTTCTGACTCACGTAGATGGGCCAGAACGGCAGTTCCGCCTTTTTTCCCGAGCGGGGGGCTATGGTTTCTGCGGAGAGGGGCTCCGGATCGTATGAATGGCACCAAATCCCATGGTATGACATACCATGTGTGTTAGAGTGTCATGGTATTGAATACCCGAGATTACCTCGCTCTCTGTGTTAGGGTTTAACCGGTGTCGGATTCTCTCTCGTGAGTTCCAGGACTAATTAATGTGAGCCCAAAACTCCCGGATTTGACGGAACTAGGGGAATCTTTCCAACAGGTGGCCCTACTGTTCTATTGGGTGTTCCTTGGGCCTAACCTAACACAACCAAGCAGTTAGTTCCACTTTGCTACCCCTTCCGACTCGTAGATGGGGCAGAACGACAGTTCCGTCTTTTTCCCAAGCGGGGCTATGGTTTCTCTGGAAGGGGCTCCGGATCGTCTGAATGCCACCAAATCCCATGGTATGTATACCATACCATACCATGCATGTTAGAGTGTGTCATGGATCTGTAATTCCCAAGAGTACCCATCTCTCTGTGTTAGGGTTCACCGGCGTCAGATTCTCTTTAGCAGGTTCCAGGACTACTTAGAGCCCGAAAATCCCGGATTTGACGGAACTAGGGGAATCTTTCCAAGAGGTGGACCCTAACATTTTATTTGGTGTTCCTTGTGAATAACCTAACACAGACAAACAGTTGTTTCCACTTTTCTACCACCTTCCGTATCACGTAGAGGGGCCAGAACGGCAGTTCCGCCTTTTTCCCCAGCGGGGCGCTATGGTTTCTCCGGAGGGGGTCTCCGGATCGTATGAAAGTCACCAAATCCCATGGTATGACATAACATGTGTGTTAGAGTGTCATGGTATTGGATACCTGAGATTACCTCACTCTCTGTGTTAGGGTTTCACCGGTGTCGGATTCTCTCTCGCGGGTTCCAAGACTAATTAATGAGAGCTCGAAACTCCCGAGTGTGACGGAACTGGGGGATCTTGCCAAGAGGTGGGACCTACAGTTCTCTTGGGTGTTCCTTGGGCCTAACCTAACACAACCAAGCAGTTAGTTCCACTTTTCTACCCTCTTCCGACTCACGTAGATGGGCCAGAACGGCAGTTCCGCCTTTTTCCCCAGCGGGGGCCTATGGTTTCTCTGGAGGGGGCTCCGGATCGTATGAATGCCACCAAATCCCATGGTATGACATACCATGTGTGTGAGAGTGTGTCATGGGTCTAGGATGCCCAAGAGTCCCTCGCTCTCCGTGTAAGGGTTTCACCGGTGTCGGATTTGGGTTCCAGGACTAATTAATGAGAGCCCGGGTGTGACGGAAGTGGGAGAATATTGCCAAGAGGTGGGCCCTACAGTTATGTTGGGTGTTATTTGGGGCTAAACTAACACAACCAAGCAGTTAGTTCCACTTTGCTACCCCCTTCTGACTCACGTAGATGGGCCAGAACGGCAGTTCCGCCTTTTTCTCGAGCGGGGGGCTATGGTTTCTGCGGAGAGGGGCTCCGGATCGTATGAATGCCACCAAATCCCATGGTATGACATACCATGTGTGTTAGAGTGTCATGGTATTGAATACCCGAGATTACCTCGCTCTCTGTGTTAGGGTTTCACCGGTGTCGGATTCTCTCTCGTGAGTTCCAGGACTAATTAATGTGAGCCCGAAACTCCCGGATTTGACGAAACTAGGGGAATCTTTCCAAGAAGTGGGTCCTACAGTTCTCTTGGGTGTTCCTTGGGCCTAACCTAACACAACCAAGCAGTTAGTTCCACTTTGCTACCCCCTTCCGACTCGTAGATGGGGCAGAACGACGGTTCCGTCCTTTTCCCAAGCGGGGCTATGGTTTCTTCGGAGGGGGCTCTGGATCGTCTGAATGCCACCAAATCCCATGGTATGTATACCATACCATACCATGCATGTTAGAGTGTGTCATGGATCTGTAATTCCCAAGAGTACCCATCTCTCTGTGTTAGGGCTTCACTGGCGTCAGATTCTCTTTAGCAGGTTCCAGGACTACTTAGAGCCCGAAAATCCCGGATTTGACGGAACTAGGGGAATCTTTCCAAGAGGTGGACCCTAACATTTTATTTGGTGTTCCTTGTGAATAACCTAACACAGACAAACAGTTGTTTCCACTTTTCTACCACCTTCCGTATCACGTAGAGGGGCCAGAACGGCAGTTCCGCCTTTTTCCCCAGCGGGGCGCTATGGTTTCTCCGGAGGGGGTCTCCGGATCGTATGAAAGTCACCAAATCCCATGGTATGACATAACATGTGTGTTAGAGTGTCATGGTCTTGGATACCTGAGATTACCTCACTCTCTGTGTTAGGGTTTCACCGGTGTCGGATTCTCTCTCGCGGGTTCCAAGACTAATTAATGAGAGCTCGAAACTCCCGAGTGTGACGGAACTGGGGGAATCTTGCCAAGAGGTGGGACCTACAGTTCTCTTGGGTGTTCCTTGGGCCTAACCTAACACAACCAAGCAGTTAGTTCCACTTTTCTACCCTCTTCCGACTCACGTAGATGGGCCAGAACGGCAGTTCCGCCTTTTTTCCCAGCGGGGGCCTATGGTTTCTCTGGAGGGGGCTCCGGATCGTATGAATGCCACCAAATCCCATGGTATGACATACCATGTGTGTGAGAGTGTGTCATGGGTCTAGGATGCCCAAGAGTCCCTCGCTCTCCGTGTAAGGGTTTCACCGGTGTCGGATTTGGGTTCCAGGACTAATTAATGAGAGCCCGGGTGTGACGGAAGTGGGAGAATCTTGCCAAGAGGTGGGCCCTACAGTTATCTTGGGTGTTATTTGGGGCTAAACTAACACAACCAAGCAGTTAGTTCCACTTTGCTACCCCCTTCTGACTCACGTAGATGGGCCAGAACGGCAGTTCCGCCTTTTTCTCGAGCGGGGGGCTATGGTTTCTGCGGAGAGGGGCTCCGGATCGTATGAATGCCACCAAATCCCATGGTATGACATACCATGTGTGTTAGAGTGTCATGGTATTGAATACCCGAGATTACCTCGCTCTCTGTGTTAGGGTTTCACCGGTGTCGGATTCTCTCTCGTGAGTTCCAGGACTAATTAATGTGAGCCCGAAACTCCCGGATTTGACGGAACTCGGGGAATCTTTCCAAGAAGTGGGTCCTACAGTTCTCTTGGTTGTTCCTTGGGCCTAACCTAACACAACCAAGCAGTTAGTTCCACTTTGCTACCCCCTTCCGACTCGTAGATGGGGAAGAACGACGGTTCCGTCCTTTTCCCAAGCGGGGCTATGGTTTCTCCGGAGGGGGCTCCGGATCGTCTGAATGCCACCAAATCCCATGGTATGTATACCATACCATACCATGTGTGTTAGAGTGTGTCATGGGTCTGGAATGCCCAAGAGTCCCCCGCTCTCTATGTTAGGGCTTCACCGGCGTGAGATTCTCTCTAGCGGGTTCCAGGACTACTTAGAGCCCGAAACTCCTGGATTGGACGAAACTAGGGGAATCTTGCCAAGAGTTGGACCCTAAAATTTTATTTGGTGTTCCTTGTGAATAACCTAACACAGCCAAACAGTTGTTTCCACTTTTCTACCACCTTCCGTATCACGTAGAGGGGCCAGAACGGCAGTTCCGCCTTTTTCCCCAGCGGGGCGCAATGGTTTCTCCGGAGGGGGCTCCGGATCGTATGAATGCCAACAAATCCCATGGTATGACATACCATGTGTGTTAGAGTGTCATGGTCTTGGATACCCGAGATTACCTCACTTTCTGTGTTAGGGTTTCACCGGTGTCGGATTCTATCTCGCGGGTTCCAAGACTAATTAATGAGAGCCCGAAACTTTCGGGTGTGAGGGAACTGGGGGAATCTTGCCAAGAGGCGGGACCTACATTTCTCTTGGGTGTTCCTTGGGCCTAACATAACACAACCAAGCAGTTGGTTCCACTTTTCTACCCCCTTCCGACTCACGTAGATGGGCCAGAACGGCAGTTCCGCCTTTTCCCCCAGCGGGGGCCTATGGTTTCTCCGGAGGGGGCTCCGGATCGTATGAATGCCACCAAATCCCATGGTATGAGATACCATGTGTGTTAGAGTGTGTCATGGGTCTAGTATGCCCAAGAGTCCCTCGCTCTCTGTGTAAGGGTTTCACCGGTGTCGGTTTCTCTCTCGCGGGTTCCAGGACTAATTAATGAGAGCCCGAAACTCCTGGGTGTGACGGAACTGGGAGAATATTGCCAAGAGGTGGGCCCTACAGTTATCTTGGGTGTTCCTTGGGGCTAACCTAACACAACCAAGCAGTTAGTTCCACTTTGCTACCCCCTTCCGACTCACGTAGATGGGCCAGAACGGCAGTTCCGCCTTTTTTCCCGAGCGGGGGGCTATGGTTTCTGCGGAGAGGGGCTACAGATCGTATGAATGGCACCAAATCCCGTGGTATGACATACCATGTGTGTTAGAGTGTCATGGTCTTGAATACCCGAGATTACCTCGCTCTCTGTGTTAGGGTTTAACCGGTGTCGGATTCTCTCTCGTGAGTTCCAGGACTAATTAATGTGAGCCCGAAACTCCCGGATTTGACGGAACTAGGGGAATCTTTCCAAGAGGTGGGCCCTACAGTTCTCTTGGGTGTTCCTTGGTCCTAACCTAACACAACCAAGCAGTTAGTTCCACTTTGCTACCCCTTCCGACTCGTAGATGGGGCAGAACGACAGTTCCGTCTTTTTCCCAAGCGGGGCTATGGTTTCTCTGGAGGGGCTCCATATCGTCTGAATGCCACCAAATCCCATGGTATGTATACCATACCATACCATGCATGTTAGAGTGTGTCATGGGTCTGTAATTCCCAAGAGTACCCCTGTCTCTGTGTTAGGGCTTCACCGGCGTCAGATTCTCTTTAGCAGGTTCCAGGACTACTTAGAGCCCGAAACTCCCGGATTTGACGGAACTAGGGGAATCTTTCCAAGAGGTGGACCCTAAAATTTTATTTGGTGTTCCTTGTGCCTAACCTAACACAACCAAACAGGTTGTTCCACTTTTCTACCCCTTCCGACTCACGTAGAGGGGCCAGAACGACAGTTCCGCCTTTTTCCCCAGCAGGGCTATGGTTTCTCCGGAGGGGGGCTCCGGATTGTATGAATGCCACCAAATCCCATGTTATGACATACCATGTGTGTTAGAGTGTGTCATGGGTCTAGGATGCCCAAGAGTCCCTCGCTCTCTGTGTACGGGTTTCACCGACGTCGGATTCTCTCTCGCGGGTTCCAGGACTAATTAATGAGAGCCCGAAACTCCCGGGTGTGACAGAACTGGGAGAATCTTGTCAAGAGGTGGGCCCTACAGTTCTATTGGGTGTTCCTTGGGGCTAACCTAACACAAGCAAGCAGTTAGTTCCACTTTGCTACCCCCTTCCGACTCACGTAGATGGGTCAGAACGACAGTTCCGCCTTTTTTCCGAGCGGGGAGCTATGGTTTCTGTGGAGAGGGGCTCCGGATCGTATGAATGCCACCAAATCCCATGATATGACATACCATGTGTGTTAGAGTATCATGGTCTTGAATACCCGAGATTACCTTGCTCTCTGTGTTAGGGTTTCACCGGTGTCGGATTCTCTCTCGTGAGTTCCAGGACTAATTAATGTGAGCCCGAAACTTCCGGATTTGATGGAACTAGGGGAATCTTTCAAAGATGTGGGCCCTACAGTTCTCTTGGGTGTTACTTGGGCCTAACCTAACACAACAAAGAAGTTAGTTCCACTTTGCTACCCCCTTCCGACTCGTAGATGGGGCAGAACGACAGTTCCGTCTTTTTCCCAAGCGGGGCTATGGTTTCTCCGGAGGGGGCTCCGGATCGTCTGAATGCCACCAAATCCCATGGTATGTATACCATACCATAACATGCGTGTTATAGTGTGTCATGGGTCTGGAATGCCCAAGAGTCCCCCGCTCTCTATGTTAGGGCTTCACCGGCGTCAGATTCTCTCTAGCGGGTTCCAGGACTACTTAGAGCCCGAAACTCCCGGATTGGACGAAACTAGGGGAATCTTGCCAAGAGGTGGACCCTAAAATTTTATTTGGTGTTCCTTGTGAATAACCTAACACAGTCAAAACAGTTGGTTCCACTTTTCTACCACCTTCCGTATCACGTAGAGGGGCCAGAACAACAGTTCCGCCTTTTTCCCCAGAGGGGCGCTATGGTTTCTCCGGAGGGGGCTCCGGATCATATGAATGCCACCAAATCCCATGGTATGACATACCATGTGTGTTAGAGTGTCATAGTATTGGATACCCGAGATTACCTCACTCTCTGTGTTAGGGTTTCAACGGTGTCGGATTCTCTCTCTCGGATTCCAAGACTAATTAATGAGAGCCCGAAACTCCCGGGTGTGACGGAACTGGGGGAATCTTGCCAAGAGGTGGGACCTACAGTTCTCTTGGGTGTTCCTTGGGCCTAACCCAACACAACGAAGCAGTTAGTTCCACTTTTCTAACCCCTTCCGACTCACGTAGATGGGCCAGAACGGCAGTTCCGCCTGTTTCCACAGCGGGGGCTTATGGTTTCTCCGGAGGGGGGCCCCGGATCGTATGAATGCCACCAAATCCCATGGTATTACATACCATGTGTGTTATAGTGTGTCATGGGTCTAGGATGCCCAAGAGTCCCTCGCTCTCTGTGTAAGGGTGTCACCGGGGTCGGATTCGGGTTCCAGGACTAATTAATGAGAGCCCGAAACTCCCGGGTGTGACGGAACTGGGAGAATCTTGCCAAGAGGTGGGACCTACAGTTATCTTGGGTGTTATTTGGGTCTAACCTAACACAACCAAGCAGTTAGTTCCACTTTGCTACCCCCTTTCGACTCACGTAGATGGGCCAGAACGGCAGTTCCGCCTTTTTCCCCAGCGGGGCGCAATGGTTTCTCCGGAGGGGGCTCCGGATCGTATGAATGCCAACAAATACCATGGTATGACATACCATGTGTGTTAGAGTGTCATGGTCTTGGATACCCGAGATTACCTCACTTTCTGTGTTAGGGTTTCACCGGTGTCGGATTCTATCTCGCGGGTTCCAAGACTAATTAATGAGAGCCCGAAAATTTCGGGTGTGAGGGAACTGGGGGAATCTTGCCAAGAGGTGGGACCTACATTTCTCTTGGGTGTTCCTTGGGCCTAACATAACACAACCAAGCAGTTAGTTCCACTTTTCTACCCCCTTCCGGCTCACGTAGATGGGCCAGAACGGCAGTTCCGCCTTTTTCCCCAGCGGGGGCCTATGGTTTCTCCGGAGGGGGCTCCGGATCGTATGAATGCCACCAAATCCCATGGTATGAGATACCATGTGTGTTAGAGTGTGTCATGGGTCTAGTATGCCCAAGAGTCCCTCGCTCTCTGTGTAAGGGTTTCACCGGTGTCGGTTTCTCTCTCGCGGGTTCCAGGACTAATTAATGAGAGCCCGAAACTCCTGGGTGTGACGGAACTGGGAGAATATTGCCAAGAGGTGGGCCCTACAGTTATCTTGGGTGTTCCTTGGGGCTAACCTAACACAACCAAGCAGTTAGTTCCACTTTGCTACCCCCTTCTGACTCACGTAGATGGGCCAGAACGGCAGTTTCGCCTTTTTTCCCGAGCGGGGGGCTATGGTTTCTGCGGAGAGGGGCTCCGGATCGTATGAATGGCACCAAATCCCATGGTATGACATACCATGTGTGTTAGAGTGTCTTGGTCTTGAATACCCGAGATTACCTCGCTCTCTGTGTTAGGGTTTAACCGGTGTCGGATTCTCTCTCGTGAGTTCCAGGACTAATTAATGTGAGCCCGAAACTCCCGGATTTGACGGAACTAGGGGAATCTTTCCAAGAGGTGGGCCCTACAGTTCTCTTGGGTGTTCCTTGGTCCTAACCTAACACACCCAAGCAGTTAGTTCCACTTTGCTACCCCTTCCGACTCGTAGATGGGGCAGAACTGCAGTTCCGTCTTTTTCCCAAGCGGGGCTATGGTTTCTCTGGAGGGGGCTCCATATCGTCTGAATGCCACCAAATACCATGGTATGTATACCATACCATACCATGCATGTTAGAGTGTGTCATGGGTCTGTAATTCCCAAGAGTACCCCTGTCTCTGTGTTAGGGCTTCACCGGCGTCAGATTCTCTTTAGCAGGTTCCAGGACTACTTAGAGCCCGAAACTCCCGGATTTGACGGAACTAGGGGAATCTTTCCAAGAGGTGGAACCTAACATTTTATTTGGTGTTCCTTGTGCCTAACCTAACACAACCAAACAGGTTGTTCCACTTTTCTACCCCTTCCGACTCACGTAGAGGGGCCAGAACGACAGTTCCGCCTTTTTCCCCAGCGGGGCTATGGTTTCTCCGGAGGGGGGCTCCGGATTGTATGAATGCCACCAAATCCCATGGTGTTACATACCATGTGTGTTAGAGTGTGTCATGGGTCTAGGATGCCCAAGAGTCCCTCGCTCTCTGTGTACGGGTTTCACCGGCGTCGGATTCTCTCTTGCGGGTTCCAGGACTAATTAATGAGAGCCCGAAACTCCTGGGTGTGACGGAACTGGGAGAATCTTGTCAAGAGGTGGGCCCTACAGTTATATTGGTTGTTCCTTGGGGCTAACCTAACACAAGCAAGCAGTTAGTTCCACTTTTCTACCCCCTTCTGACTGACGTAGATGGGCCAGAACGGCAGTTCCGCCTTTTTTCCGAGCGGGGCGCTATGGTTTCTGCGGAGAGGGGCTCCGGATCGTATGAATGCCACCAAATCCCATGATATGACATACCATGTGTGTTAGAGTATCATGGTCTTGAATACCCGAGATTACCTTGCTCTCTGTGTTAGGGTTTCACCGGTGTCGGATTCTCTCTCGTGAGTTCTAGGACTAATTAATGTGAGCCCGAAACTTCCGGATTTGACGGAACTAGGGGAATCTTTCAAAGAGGTGGGCCCTACAGTTCTCTTGGGTGTTCCTTGGGCCTAACCTAACACAACCAAGAAGTTAGTTCCACTTTGCTACCCCCTTCCGACTCGTAGATGGGGCAGAACGACAGTTCCGTCCTTTTCCCAAGCGTGGCTATGGTTTCTCCGGAGGGGGCTCCGGATCGTCTGAATGCCACCAAATCCCATGGTATGTATACCATACCATACCATGTGTGTTACAGTGTGTCATGGGTCTGGAATGCCCAAGAGTCCCCCGCTCTCTATGTTAGGGCTTCACCGGCGTCAGATTCTCTCTAGCGGGTTCCAGGACTACTTAGAGCCCGAAACTCCCGGATTGGACGAAACTAGGGGAATCTTGCCAAGAGTTGGACCCTAACATTTTATTTGGTGTTCCTTGTGAATAACCTTACACAGCCAAACAGTTGTTTCCACTTTTCTACCACCTTCCGTATCACGTAGAGGGGCCAGAACGGCAGTTCCGCCTTTTTCCCCAGCGGGGCGCAATGGTTTCTCCGGAGGGGGCTCCGGATCGTATGAATGACAACAAATCCCATGGTATGACATACCATGTGCGTTAGAGTGTCATGGTCTTGGATACCCGAGATTACTCACTTTCTGTGTTAGGGTTTCACCGGTGTCGGATTCTATCTCGCGGGTTCCAAGACTAATTAATGAGAGCCCGAAACTTTCGAGTGTGACGGAACTGGGGAAATCTTGCCAAGAGGTGGGACCTACATTTCTCTTGGGTGTTCCTTGGGCCTAACATAACACAACCAAGCAGTTAGTTCCACTTTTCTACCCCCTTCCGACTCACGTAGATGGGCCAGAACGACAGTTCCGCCTTTTTCCCCAGCGGGGGCCTATGGTTTCTCCGGAGGGGGCTCCGGATCGTATGAATGCCACCAAATCCCATGGTATGAGATACCATGTGTGTTAGAGTGTGTCATGGGTCTAGGATGCCCAAGAGTCCCTCGCTCTCTGTGTAAGGGTTTCACCGGTGTCGGTTTCTCTCTCGCGGGTTCCAGGACTAATTAATGAGAGCCCGAAACTCCTGGGTGTGACGGAACTGGGAGAATATTGCCAAGAGGTGGGCCCTACAGTTATCTTGGGTGTTCCTTGGGGATAACCTAACACAACCAAGCAGTTAGTTCCACTTTTCTACCCCCTTCCGACTCACGTAGATGGGCCAGAACGGCAGTTCCGCCTTTTTTCCCGAGCGGGGGGCTATGGTTTCTGCGGAGAGGGGCTCCGGATCGTATGAATGGCACCAAATCCCATGGTATGACATACCATGTGTGTTAGAGTGTCATGGTCTTGAATACCCGAGATTACCTCGCTCTCTGTGTTAGGGTTTAACCGGTGTCGGATTCTCTCTCGTGAGTTCCAGGAGTAATTAATGTGAGCCCAAAACTCCCGGATTTGACGGAACTAGGGGAATCTTTCCAAGAGGTGGTCCCTACTGTTCTATTGGGTGTTCCTTGGGCCTAACCTAACACAACCAAGCAGTTAGTTCCACTTTGCTACCCCTTCCGACTCGTAGATGGGGCAGAACGACAGTTCCGTCTTTTTCCCAAGCGGGGCTATGGTTTCTCTGGAAGGGGCTCCGGATCGTCTGAATGCCACCAAATCCCATGGTATGTATACCATACCATACCATGCATGTTAGAGTGTGTCATGGATCTGTAATTCCCAAGAGTACCCATCTCTCTGTGTTAGGGCTTCACCGGCGTCAGATTCTCTTTAGCAGGTTCCAGGACTACTTAGAGCCCGAAAATCCCGGATTTGACGGAACTAGGGGAATCTTTCCAAGAGGTGGACCCTAACATTTTATTTGGTGTTCCTTGTGAATAACCTAACACAGACAAACAGTTGTTTCCACTTTTCTACCACCTTCCGTATCACGTAGAGGGGCCAGAACGGCAGTTCCGCCTTTTTCCCCAGCGGGGCGCTATGGTTTCTCCGGAGGGGGTCTCCGGATCGTATGAAAGTCACCAAATCCCATGGTATGACATAACATGTGTGATAGAGTGTCATGGTATTGGATACCTGAGATTACCTCACTCTCTGTGTTAGGGTTTCACCGGTGTCGGATTCTCTCTCGCGGGTTCCAAGACTAATTAATGAGAGCTCGAAACTCCCGAGTGTGACGGAACTGGGGGAATCTTGCCAAGAGGTGGGACCTACAGTTCTCTTGGGTGTTCCTTGGGCCTAACCTAACACAACCAAGCAGTTAGTTCCACTTTTCTACCCTCTTCCGACTCACGTAGATGGGCCAGAACGGCAGTTCCGCCTTTTTCCCCAGCGGGGGGCCTATGGTTTCTCTGGAGGGGGCTCCGGATCGTATGAATGCCACCAAATCCCATGGTATGACATACCATGTGTGTGAGAGTGTGTCATGGGTCTAGGATGCCCAAGAGTCCCTCGCTCTCCGTGTAAGGGTTTCACCGGTGTCGGATTTGGGTTCCAGGACTAATTAATGAGAGCCCGGGTGTGACGGAAGTGGGAGAATATTGCCAAGAGGTGGGCCCTACAGTTATCTTGGGTGTTATTTGGGGCTAAAATAACACAACCAAGCAGTTAGTTCCACCTTGCTACCCCCTTCTGACTCACGTAGATGGGCCAGAACGGCAGTTCCGCCTTTTTCTCGTGCGGGGGGCTATGGTTTCTGCGGAGAGGGGCTCCGGATCGTATGAATGCCACCAAATCCCATGGTATGACATACCATGTGTGTTAGAGTGTCATGGTATTGAATACCCGAGATTACCTCGCTCTCTGTGTTAGGGTTTCACCGGTGTCGGATTCTCTCTCGTGAGTTCCAGGACTAATTAATGTGAGCCCGAAACTCCCGGATTTGACGGAACTAGGGGAATCTTTCCAAGAAGTGGGTCCTACAGTTCTCTTGGGTGTTCCTTGGGCCTAACCTAACACAACCAAGCAGTTAGTTCCACTTTGCTACCCCCTTCCGACTCGTAGATGGGGCAGAACGACGGTTCCGTCCTTTTCCCAAGCGGGGCTATGGTTTCTCCGGAGGGGGCTCTGGATCGTCTGAATGCCACCAAATCCCATGGTATGTATACCATACCATACCATGCATGTTAGAGTGTGTCATGGATCTTTAATTCCCAAGAGTACCCATCTCTCTGTGTTAGGGCTTCACTGGCGTCAGATTCTCTTTAGCAGGTTCCAGGACTACTTAGAGCCCGAAAATCCCGGATTTGACGGAACTAGGGGAATCTTTCCAAGAGGTGGACCCTAACATTTTATTTGGTGTTCCTTGTGAATAACCTAACACAGACAAACAGTTGTTTCCACTTTTCTACCACCTTCCGTATCACGTAGAGGGGCCAGAACGGCAGTTCCGCCTTTTTCCCCAGCGGGGCGCTATGGTTTCTCCGGAGGGGGTCTCCGGATCGTATGAAAGTCACCAAATCCCATGCTATGACATAACATGTGTGTTAGAGTGTCATGGTCTTGGATACCTGAGATTACCTCACTCTCTGTGTTAGGGTTTCACCGGTGTCGGATTCTCTCTCGCGGGTTCCAAGACTAATTAATGAGAGCTCGAAACTCCCGAGTGTGACGGAACTGGGGGAATCTTGCCAAGAGGTGGGACCTACAGTTCTCTTGGGTGTTCCTTGGGCCTAACCTAACACAACCAAGCAGTTAGTTCCACTTTTCTACCCTCTTCCGACTCACGTAGATGGGCCAGAACGGCAGTTCCGCCTTTTTCCCCAGCGGGGGGCCTATGGTTTCTCTGGAGGGGGCTCCGGATCGTATGAATGCCACCAAATCCCATGGTATGACATACCATGTGTGTGAGAGTGTGTCATGGGTCTAGGATGCCCAAGAGTCCCTCGCTCTCCGTGTAAGGGTTTCACCGGTGTCGGATTTGGGTTCCAGGACTAATTAATGAGAGCCCGGGTGTGACGGAAGTGGGAGAATCTTGCCAAGAGGTGGGCCCTACAGTTATCTTGGGTGTTATTTGGGGCTAAACTAACACAACCAAGCAGTTAGTTCCACTTTGCTACCCCCTTCTGACTCACGTAGATGGGCCAGAACGGCAGTTCCGCCTTTTTCTCGAGCGGGGGGCTATGGTTTCTGCGGAGAGGGGCTCCGGATCGTATGAATGCCACCAAATCCCATGGTATGACATACCATGTGTGTTAGAGTGTAATGGTATTGAATACCCGAGATTACCTCGCTCTCTGTGTTAGGGTTTCACCGGTGTCGGATTCTCTCTCGTGAGTTCCAGGACTAATTAATGTGAGCCCGAAACTCCCGGATTTGACGGAACTAGGGGAATCTTTCCAAGAAGTGGGTCCTACAGTTCTCTTGGGTGTTCCTTGGGCCTAACCTAACACAACCAAGCAGTTAGTTCCACTTTGCTACCCCCTTCCGACTCGTAGATGGGGCAGAACGACGGTTCCGTCCTTTTCCCAAGCGGGGCTATGGTTTCTCCGGAGGGGGCTCTGGATCGTCTGAATGCCACCAAATCCCATGGTATGTATACCATACCATACCATGCATGTTAGAGTGTGTCATGGATCTGTAATTCCCAAGAGTACCCATCTCTCTATGTTAGGGCTTCACTGGCGTCAGATTCTCTTTAGCAGGTTCCAGGACTACTTAGAGCCCGAAAATCCCGGATTTGACGGAACTAGGGGAATCTTTCCAAGAGGTGGACCCTAACATTTTATTTGGTGTTCCTTGTGAATAACCTAACACAGAAAAACAGTTGTTTCCACTTTTCTACCACCTTCCGTATCACGTAGAGGGGCCAGAACGGCAGTTCCGCCTTTTTCCCCAGCGGGGCGCTATGGTTTCTCCGGAGGGGGTCTCCGGATCGTATGAAAGTCACCAAATCCCATGGTATGACATAACATGTGTGTTAGAGTGTCATGGTCTTGGATACCTGAGATTACCTCACTCTCTGTGTTAGGGTTTCACCGGTGTCGGATTCTCTCTCGCGGGTTCCAAGACTAATTAATGAGAGCTCCAAACTCCCGGGTGTGACGGAACTGGGGGAATCTTGCCAAGAGGTGGGACCTACAGTTCTCTTGGGTGTTCCTTGGGCCTAACCTAACACAACCAAGCAGTTAGTTCCACTTTTCTACCCTCTTCCGACTCACGTAGATGGGCCAGAACGGCAGTTCCGCCTTTTTCCCCAGCGGGGGCCTATGGTTTCTCTGGAGGGGGCTCCGGATCGTATGAATGCCACCAAATCCCATGGTATGACATACCATGTGTGTGAGAGTGTGTCATGGGTCTAGGATGCCCAAGAGTCCCTCGCTCTCTGTGTAAGGGTTTCACCGGTGTCGGATTTGGGTTCCAGGACTAATTAATGAGAGCCCGGGTGTGACGGAAGTGGGAGAATCTTTCCAAGAGGTGGGCCCTATAGTTATCTTGGTTGTTATTTGGGGCTAACCTAACACAACCAAGCAGTTAGTTCCACTTTGCTACCCCCTTCTGACTGACGTAGATGGGCCAGAACGGCAGTTCCGCCTTTTTCTCCGAGCGGGGGGCTATGGTTTCTGCGGAGAGGGGCTCCAGATCGTATGAATGCCACCAAATCCCATGGTATGACATACCATGTGTGTTAGAGTGGCATGGTCTTGAATACCCGAGATTACCTCGCTCTCTGTGTTAGGGTTTCACCGGTGTCGGATTCTCTCTCGTGAGTTCCAGGACTAATTAATGTGAGCCCGAAACTCCCGGATTTGACGGAACTAGGGGAATCTTTCCAAGAAGTGGGTCCTACAGTTCTCTTGGGTGTTCCTTGGGCCTAACCTAACACAAACAAGCAGTTAGTTCCACTTTGCTACCCCCTTCCGACTCGTAGATGGGGCAGAACGACAGTTCCGTCCTTTTCCCAAGCGTGGCTATGGTTTCTCCGGAGGGGGCTCCGGATCGTCTGAATGCCACCAAATCCCATGGTATGTATACCATACCATACCATGTGTGTTAGAGTGTGTCATGGGTCTGGAATGCCCAAGAGTCCCCCGCTCTCTATGTTAGGGCTTCACCGGCGTGAGATTCTCTCTAGCGGGTTCCAGGACTACTTAGAGCCCGAAACTCCCGGATTGGACGAAACTAGGGGAATCTTGCCAAGAGTTGGACCCTAACATTTTATTTGGTGTTCCTTGTGAATAACCTAACACAGCCAAACAGTTGTTTCCACTTTTCTACCACCTTCCGTATCACGTAGAGGGGCCAGAACGGCAGTTCCGCCTTTTTCCCCAGCGGGGCGCAATGGTTTCTCCGGAGGGGGCTCCGGATCGTATGAATGACAACAAATCCCATGGTATGACATACCATGTGTGTTAGAGTGTCATGGTCTTGGATACCCGAGATTACCTCACTTTCTGTGTTAGGGTTTCACCGGTGTCGGATTCTATCTCGCGGGTTCCAAGACTAATTAATGAGAGCCCGAAACTTTCGGGTGTGAGGGAACTGGGGGAATCTTGCCAAGAGGCGGGACCTACATTTCTCTTGGGTGTTCCTTGGGCCTAACATAACACAACCAAGCAGTTAGTTCCACTTTTCTACCCCCTTCCGACTCACGTAGATGGGCCAGAACGGCAGTTCCGCCTTTTTCCCCAGCGGGGGCCTATGGTTTCTCCGGAGGGGGCTCCGGATCGTATGAATGCCACCAAATCCCATGGTATGAGATACCATGTGTGTTAGAGTGTGTCATGGGTCTAGTATGCCCAAGAGTCCCTCGCTCTCTGTGTAAGGGTTTCACCGGTGTCGGTTTCTCTCTCGCGGGTTCCAGGACTAATAATAAGAGCCCGAAACTCCTGGGTGTGACGGAACTGGGAGAATATTGCCAAGAGGTGGGCCCTACAGTTATCTTGGGTGTTCCTTGGGGCTAACCTAACACAACCAAGCAGTTAGTTCCACTTTGCTACCCCCTTCCGACTCACGTAGATGGGCCAGAACGGCAGTTCCGCCTTTTTTCCCGAGCGGGGGGCTATGGTTTCTGCGGAGAGGGGCTCCGGATCGTATGAATAGCACCAAATCCCATGGTATGACATACCATGTGTGTTAGAGTGTCATGGTCTTGAATACCCGAGATTACCTCGCTCTCTGTGTTAGGGTTTAACCGGTGTCGGATTCTCTCTCGTGAGTTCCAGGACTAATTAATGTGAGCCCGAAACTCCCGGATTTGACGGAACTAGGGGAATCTTTCCAAGAGGTGGGCCCTACAGTTCTCTTGGGTGTTCCTTGGTCCTAACCTAACACAACCAAGCAGTTAGTTCCACTTTGCTACCCCTTCCGACTCGTAGATGGGGCAGAACGACAGTTCCGTCTTTTTCCCAAGCGGGGCTATGGTTTCTCTGGAGGGGGCTCCATATCGTCTGAATGCCACCAAATCCCATGGTATGTATACCATACCATACCATGCATGTTAGAGTGTGTCATGGGTCTGTAATTCCCAAGAGTACCCCTGTCTCTGTGTTAGGGCTTCACCGGCGTCACATTCTCTTTAGCAGGTTCCAGGACTACTTAGAGCCCGAAACTCCCGGATTTGACGGAACTAGGGGAATCTTTCCAAGAGGTGGACCCTAAAATTTTATTTGGTGTTCCTTGTGCCTAACCTAACACAACCAAACAGGTTGTTCCACTTTTCTACCCCTTCCGACTCACGTAGAGGGGCCAGAACGACAGTTCCGCCTTTTTCCCCAGCAGGGCTATGGTTTCTCCGGAGGGGGGCTCCGGATTGTATGAATGCCACCAAATCCCATGTTATGACATACCATGTGTGTTAGAGTGTCATGGTATTGGATACCTGAGATTACCTCACTCTCTGTGTTAGGGTTTCACCGGTGTCGGATTCTCTCTCGCGGGTTCCAAGACTAATTAATGAGAGCTCGAAACTCCCGAGTGTGACGGAACTGGGGGAATCTTGCCAAGAGGTGGGACCTACAGTTCTCTTGGGTGTTCCTTGGGCCTAACCTAACACAACCAAGCAGTTAGTCCACTTTTCTACCCTCTTCCGACTCACGTAGATGGGCCAGAACGGCAGTTCCGCCTTTTTCCCCAGCGGGGGCCTATGGTTTCTCTGGAGGGGGCTCCGGATCGTATGAATGCCACCAAATCCCATGGTATGACATACCATGTGTGTGAGAGTGTGTCATGGGTCTAGGATGCCCAAGAGTCCCTCGCTCTCCGTGTAAGGGTTTCACCGGTGTCGGATTTGGGTTCCAGGACTAATTAATGAGAGCCCGGGTGTGACGGAAGTGGGAGAATATTGCCAAGAGGTGGGCCCTACAGTTATCTTGGGTGTTATTTGGGGCTAAACTAACACAACCAAGCAGTTAGTTCCACTTTGCTACCCCCTTCTGACTCACGTAGATGGGCCAGAACGGCAGTTCCGCCTTTTTCTCGAGCGGGGGGCTATGGTTTCTGCGGAGAGGGGCTCCGGATCGTATGAATGCCACCAAATCCCATGGTATGACATACCATGTGTGTTAGAGTGTCATGGTATTGAATACCCGAGATTACCTCGCTCTCTGTGTTAGGGTTTCACCGGTGTCGGATTCTCCCTCGTGAGTTCCAGGACTAATTAATGTGAGCCCGAAACTCCCGGATTTGACGAAACTAGGGGAATCTTTCCAAGAAGTGGGTCCTACAGTTCTCTTGGGTGTTCCTTGGGCCTAACCTAACACAACCAAGCAGTTAGTTCCACTTTGCTACCCCCTTCCGACTCGTAGATGGGGCAGAACGACGGTTCCGTCCTTTTCCCAAGCGGGGCTATGGTTTCTCCGGAGGGGGCTCTGGATCGTCTGAATGCCACCAAATCCCATGGTATGTATACCATACCATACCATGCATGTTAGAGTGTGTCATGGATCTGTAATTCCCAAGAGTACCCATCTCTCTGTGTTAGGGCTTCACTGGCGTCAGATTCTCTTTAGCAGGTTCCAGGACTACTTAGAGCCCGAAAATCCCGGATTTGACGGAACTAGGGGAATCTTTCCAAGAGGTGGACCCTAACATTTTATTTGGTGTTCCTTGTGAATAACCTAACACAGACAAACAGTTGTTTCCACTTTTCTACCACCTTCCGTATCACGTAGAGGGGCCAGAACGGCAGTTCCGCCTTTTTCCCCAGCGGGGCGCTATGGTTTCTCCGGAGGGGGTCTCCGGATCGTATGAAAGTCACCAAATCCCATGGTATGACATAACATGTGTGTTAGAGTGTCATGGTCTTGGATACCTGAGATTACCTCACTCTCTGTGTTAGGGTTTCACCGGTGTCGGATTCTCTCTCGCGGGTTCCAAGACTAATTAATGAGAGCTCGAAACTCCCGAGTGTGACGGAACTGGGGGAATCTTGCCAAGAGGTGGGACCTACAGTTCTCTTGGGTGTTCCTTGGGCCTAACCTAACACAACCAAGCAGTTAGTTCCACTTTTCTACCCTCTTCCGACTCACGTAGATGGGCCAGAACGGCAGTTCCACCTTTTTTCCCAGCGGGGGCCTATGGTTTCTCTGGAGGGGGCTCCGGATCGTATGAATGCCACCAAATCCCATGGTATGACATACCATGTGTGTGAGAGTGTGTCATGGGTCTAGGATGCCCAAGAGTCCCTCGCTCTCCGTGTAAGGGTTTCACCGGTGTCGGATTTGGGTTCCAGGACTAATTAATGAGAGCTCGGGTGTGGCGGAAGTGGGAGAATCTTGCCAAGAGGTGGGCCCTACAGTTATCTTGGGTGTTATTTGGGGCTAAACTAACACAACCAAGCAGTTAGTTCCACTTTGCTACCCCCTTCTGACTCACGTAGATGGGCCAGAACGGCAGTTCCGCCTTTTTCTCGAGCGGGGGGCTATGGTTTCTGCGGAGAGGGGCTCCGGATCGTATGAATGCCACCAAATCCCATGGTATGACATACCATGTGTGTTAGAGTGTCATGGTATTGAATACCCGAGATTACCTCGCTCTCTGTGTTAGGGTTTCACCGGTGTCGGATTCTCTCTCGTGAGTTCCAGGACTAATTAATGTGAGCCCGAAACTCCCGGATTTGACGGAACTAGGGGAATCTTTCCAAGAAGTGGGTCCTACAGTTCTCTTGGGTGTTCCTTGGGCCTAACCTAACACAACCAAGCAGTTAGTTCCACTTTGCTACCCCCTTCCGACTCGTAGATGGGGAAGAACGACGGTTCCGTCCTTTTCCCAAGCGGGGCTATGGTTTCTCCGGAGGGGGCTCCGGATCGTCTGAATGCCACCAAATCCCATGGTATGTATACCATACCATACCATGTGTGTTAGAGTGTGTCATGGGTCTGGAATGCCCAAGAGTCCCCCGCTCTCTATGTTAGGGCTTCACCGGCGTGAGATTCTCTCTAGCGGGTTCCAGGACTACTTAGAGCCCGAAACTCCCGGATTGGACGAAACTAGGGGAATCTTGCAAAGAGTTGGACCATAAAATTTTATTTGGTGTTCCTTGTGAATAACCTAACACAGCCAAACAGTTGTTTCCACTTTTCTACCACCTTCCGTATCACGTAGAGGGGCCAGAACGGCAGTTCCGCCTTTTTCCCCAGCGGGGCGCAATGGTTTCTCCGGAGGGGGCTCCGGATCGTATGAATGCCAACAAATCCCATGGTATGACATACCATGTGTGTTAGAGTGTCATGGTCTTGGATACCCGAGATTACCTCACTTTCTGTGTTAGGGTTTCACCGGTGTCGGATTCTATCTCGCGGGTTCCAAGACTAATTAATGAGGGCCCGAAACTTTCGGGTGTGAGGGAACTGGGGGAATCTTGCCAAGAGGCGGGACCTACATTTCTCTTGGGTGTTCCTTGGGCCTAACATAACACAACCAAGCAGTTAGTTCCACTTTTCTACCCCCTTCCGACTCACGTAGATGGGCCAGAACGGCAGTTCCGCCTTTTTCCCCAGCGGGGGCCTATGGTTTCTCCGGAGGGGGCTCCGGATCGTATGAATGCCACCAAATCCCATGGTATGAGATACCATGTGTGTTAGAGTGTGTCATGGGTCTAGTATGCCCAAGAGTCCCTCGCTCTCTGTGTAAGGGTTTCACCGGTGTCGGTTTCTCTCTCGCGGGTTCCAGGACTAATAATAAGAGCCCGAAACTCCTGGGTGTGACGGAACTGGGAGAATATTGCCAAGAGGTGGGCCCTACAGTTATCTTGGGTGTTCCTTGGGGCTAACCTAACACAACCAAGCAGTTAGTTCCACTTTGCTACCCCCTTCCGACTCACGTAGATGGGCCAGAACGGCAGTTCCGCCTTTTTTCCCGAGCGGGGGGCTATGGTTTCTGCGGAGAGGGGCTCCGGATCGTATGAATAGCACCAAATCCCATGGTATGACATACCATGTGTGTTAGAGTGTCATGGTCTTGAATACCCGAGATTACCTCGCTCTCTGTGTTAGGGTTTAACCGGTGTCGGATTCTCTCTCGTGAGTTCCAGGACTAATTAATGTGAGCCCGAAACTCCCGGATTTGACGGAACTAGGGGAATCTTTCCAAGAGGTGGGCCCTACAGTTCTCTTGGGTGTTCCTTGGTCCTAACCTAACACAACCAAGCAGTTAGTTCCACTTTGCTACCCCTTCCGACTCGTAGATTGGGCAGAACGACAGTTCCATCTTTTTCCCAAGCGGGGCTATGGTTTCTCTGGAGGGGGCTCCATATCGTCTGAATGCCACCAAATCCCATGGTATGTATACCATACCATACAATGCATGTTAGAGTGTGTCATGGGTCTGTAATTCCCAAGAGTACCCCTGTCTCTGTGTTAGGGCTTCACCGGCGTCACATTCTCTTTAGCAGGTTCCAGGACTACTTAGAGCCCGAAACTCCCGGATTTGACGGAACTAGGGGAATCTTTCCAAGAGGTGGACCCTAAAATTTTATTTGGTGTTCCTTGTGCCTAACCTAACACAACCAAACAGGTTGTTCCACTTTTCTACCCCTTCCGACTCACGTAGAGGGGCCAGAACGACAGTTCCGCCTTTTTCCCCAGCAGGGCTATGGTTTCTCCGGAGGGGGGCTCCGGATTGTATGAATGCCACCAAATCCCATGTTATGACATACCATGTGTGTTAGAGTGTGTCATGGGTCTAGGATGCCCAAGAGTCCCTCGCTCTCTGTGTACGGGTTTCACCGACGTCGGATTCTCTCTCGCGGGTTCCAGGACTAATTAATGAGAGCCCGAAACTCCCGGGTGTGACAGAACTGGGAGAATCTTGTCAAGAGGTGGGCCCTACAGTTCTATTGGGTGTTCCTTGGGGCTAACCTAACACAAGCAAGCAGTTAGTTCCACTTTGCTACCCCCTTCCGACTCACGTAGATGGGTCAGAACGACAGTTCCGCCTTTTTTCCGAGCGGGGAGCTATGGTTTCTGTGGAGAGGGGCTCCGGATCGTATGAATGCCACCAAATCCCATGATATGACATACCATGTGTGTTAGAGTATCATGGTCTTGAATACCCGAGATTACCTTGCTCTCTGTGTTAGGGTTTCACCGGTGTCGGATTCTCTCTCGTGAGTTCTAGGACTAATTAATGTGAGCCCGAAACTTCCGGATTTGATGGAACTAGGGGAATCTTTCAAAGATGTGGGCCCTACAGTTCTCTTGGGTGTTACTTGGGCCTAACCTAACACAACAAAGAAGTTAGTTCCACTTTGCTACCCCCTTCCGACTCGTAGATGGGGCAGAACGACAGTTCCGTCTTTTTCCCAAGCGGGGCTATGGTTTCTCCGGAGGGGGCTCCGGATCGTCTGAATGCCACCAAATCCCATGGTATGTATACCATACCATACCATGCGTGTTATAGTGTGTCATGGGTCTGGAATGCCCAAGAGTCCCCCGCTCTCTATGTTAGGGCTTCACCGGCGTCAGATTCTCTCTAGCGGGTTCCAGGACTACTTAGAGCCCGAAACTCCCGGATTGGACGAAACTAGGGGAATCTTGCCAAGAGGTGGACCCTAAAATTTTATTTGTTGTTCCTTGTGAATAACCTAACACAGTCAAACAGTTGGTTCCACTTTTCTACCACCTTCCGTATCACGTAGAGGGGCCAGAACAACAGTTCCGCCTTTTTCCCCAGAGGGGCGCTATGGTTTCTCCGGAGGGGGCTCCGGATCATATGAATGCCACCAAATCCCATGGTATGACATACCATGTGTGTTAGAGTGTCATAGTCTTGGATACCCGAGATTACCTCACTCTCTGTGTTAGGGTTTCAACGGTGTCGGATTCTCTCTCTCGGATTCCAAGACTAATTAATGAGAGCCCGAAACTCCCGGGTGTGACGGAACTAGGGGAATCTTGCCAAGAGGTGGGACCTACAGTTCTCTTGGGTGCTCCTTGGGCCTAACCCAACACAACGAAGCAGTTAGTTCCACTTTTCTAACCCCTTCCGACTCACGTAGATGGGCCAGAACGGCAGTTCCGCCTGTTTCCACAGCGGGGGCTTATGGTTTCTCCGGAGGGGGGCCCCGGATCGTATGAATGCCACCAAATCCCATGGTATGACATACCATGTGTGTTATAGTGTGTCATGGGTCTAGGATGCCCAAGAGTCCCTCGCTCTCTGTGTAAGGGTGTCACCGGGGTCGGATTCGGGTTCCAGGACTAATTAATGAGAGCCCGAAACTCCCGGGTGTGACGGAACTGGGAGAATCTTGCCAAGAGGTGGGACCTACAGTTATCTTGGGTGTTATTTGGGTCTAACCTAACACAACCAAGCAGTTAGTTCCACTTTGCTACCCCCTTTCGACTCACGTAGATGGGCCAGAACGGCAGTTCCGCCTTTTTCCCCAGCGGGGCGCAATGGTTTCTCCGGAGGGGGCTCCGGATCGTATGAATGCCAACAAATCCCATGGTATGACATACCATGTGTGTTAGAGTGTCATGGTCTTGGATACCCGAGATTACCTCACTTTCTGTGTTAGGGTTTCACCGGTGTCGGATTCTATCTCGCGGGTTCCAAGACTAATTAATGAGAGCCCGAAAATTTCGGGTGTGAGGGAACTGGGGGAATCTTGCCAAGAGGTGGGACCTACATTTCTCTTGGGTGTTCCTTGGGCCTAACATAACACAACCAAGCAGTTAGTTCCACTTTTCTACCCCCTTCCGACTCACGTAGATGGGCCAGAACGGCAGTTCCGCCTTTTTCCCCAGCGGGGTCCTATGGTTTCTCCGGAGGGGGCTCCGGATCGTATGAATGCCACCAAATCCCATGGTATGAGATACCATGTGTGTTAGAGTGTGTCATGGGTCTAGTATGCCCAAGAGTCCCTCGCTCTCTGTGTAAGGGTTTCACCGGTGTCGGTTTCTCTCTCGCGGGTTCCAGGACTAATTAATGAGAGCCCGAAACTCCTGGGTGTGACGGAACTGGGAGAATATTGCCAAGAGGTGGGCCCTACAGTTATCTTGGGTGTTCCTTGGGGCTAACCTAACACAACCAAGCAGTTAGTTCCACTTTGCTACCCCCTTCTGACTCACGTAGATGGGCCAGAACGGCAGTTTCGCCTTTTTTCCCGAGTGGGGGGCTATGGTTTCTGCGGAGAGGGGCTCCGGATCGTATGAATGGCACCAAATCCCATGGTATGACATACCATGTGTGTTAGAGTGTCATGGTCTTGAATACCCGAGATTACCTCGCTCTCTGTGTTAGGGTTTAACCGGTGTCGGATTCTCTCTCGTGAGTTCCAGGACTAATTAATGTGAGCCCGAAACTCCCGGATTTGACGGAACTAGGGGAATCTTTCCAAGAGGTGGGCCCTACAGTTCTCTTGGGTGTTCCTTGGTCCTAACCTAACACAACCAAGCAGTTAGTTCCACTTTGCTACCCCTTCCGACTCGTAGATGGGGCAGAACTGCAGTTCCGTCTTTTTCCCAAGCGGGGCTATGGTTTCTCTGGAGGGGGCTCCATATCGTCTGAATGCCACCAAATCCCATGGTATGTATACCATACCATACCATGCATGTTAGAGTGTGTCATGGGTCTGTAATTCCCAAGAGTACCCCTGTCTCTGTGTTAGGGCTTCACCGGCGTCAGATTCTCTTTAGCAGGTTCCAGGACTACTTAGAGCCCGAAACTCCCGGATTTGACGGAACTAGGGGAATCTTTCCAAGAGGTGGAACCTAACATTTTATTTGGTGTTCCTTGTGCCTAACCTAACACAACCAAACAGGTTGTTCCACTTTTCTACCCCTTCCGACTCACGTAGAGGGGCCAGAACGACAGTTCCGCCTTTTTCCCCAGCGGGGCTATGGTTTCTCCGGAGGGGGGCTCCGGATTGTATGAATGCCACCAAATCCCATGGTGTTACATACCATGTGTGTTAGAGTGTGTCATGGGTCTAGGATGCCCAAGAGTCCCTCGCTCTCTGTGTACGGGTTTCACCGGCGTCGGATTCTCTCTCGCGGGTTCCAGGACTAATTAATGAGAGCCCGAAACTCCCGGGTGTGACGGAACTGGGAGAATCTTGTCAAGAGGTGGGCCCTACAGTTATATTGGGTGTTCCTTGGGGCTAACCTAACACAAGCAAGCAGTTAGTTCCACTTTGCTACCCCCTTCCGACTCACGTAGATGGGTCAGAACGACAGTTCCGCCTTTTTTCCGAGCGGGGAGCTATGGTTTCTGGGAGAGGGGCTCCGGATCGTATGAATGCCACCAAATCCCATGATATGACATACCATGTGTGTTAGAGTATCATGGTCTTGAATACCCGAGATTACCTTGCTCTCTGTGTTAGGGTTTCACCGGTGTCGGATTCTCTCTCGTGAGTTCCAGGACTAATTAATGTGAGCCCGAAACTTCCGGATTTGACGGAACTAGGGGAATCTTTCAAAGAGGTGGGCCCTACAGTTCTCTTGGGTGTTACTTGGGCCTAACCTAACACAACCAAGAAGTTAGTTCCACTTTGCTACCCCCTTCCGACTCGTAGATGGGGCAGAACGACAGTTCCGTCTTTTTCCCAAGCGGGGCTATGGTTTCTCCGGAGGGGGCTCCGGATCGTCTGAATGCCACCAAATCCCATGGTATGTATACCATACCATAACATGCGTGTTAGAGTGTGTCATGGGTCTGGAATGCCCAAGAGTCCCCCGCTCTCTATGTTAGGGCTTCACCGGCGTCAGATTCTCTCTAGCGGGTTCCAGGACTACTTAGAGCCCGAAACTCCCTGATTGGATGAAACTAGGGGAATCTTGCCAAGAGGTGGACCCTAACATTTTATTTCGTGTTCCTTGTGAATAACCTAACACAGTCAAAACAGTTGGTTCCACTTTTCTACCACCTTCCGTATCACGTAGAGGGGCCAGAACAACAGTTCCGCCTTTTTCCCCAGAGGGGCGCTATGGTTTCTCCGGAGGGGGCTCCGGATCATATGAATGCCACCAAATCCCATGGTATGACATACCATGTGTGTTAGAGTGTCATAGTCTTGGATACCCGAGATTACCTCACTCTCTGTGTTAGGGTTTCAACGGTGTCGGATTCTCTCTCTCGGATTCCAAGACTAATTAATGAGAGCCCGAAACTCCCGGGTGTGACGGAACTGGGGGAATCTTGCCAAGAGGTGGGACCTACAGTTCTCTTGGGTGTTCCTTGGGCCTAACCCAACACAACGAAGCAGTTAGTTCCACTTTTCTAACCCCTTCCGACTCACGTAGATGGGCCAGAACGGCAGTTCCGCCTTTTTCCACAGCGGGGGCCTATGGTTTCTCCGGAGGGGAGCCCCGGATCGTATGAATGCCACCAAATCCCATGGTATGACATACCATGTGTGTTAGAGTGTGTCATGGGTCTAGGATGCCCAAGAGTCCCTCGCTATCTGTGTAAGGGTGTCACCGGGGTCGGATTCGGGTTCCAGGACTAATTAATGAGAGCCCGAAACTCCCGGGTGTGACGGAACTGGGAGAATCTTGCCAAGAGGTGGGACCTACAGTTATCCTGGGTGTTATTTGGGTCTAACCTAACACAACCAAACAGTTAGTTCCACTTTGCTACCCCCTTCCGACTCACGTAGATGGGCCAGAACGGCAGTTCCGCCTTTTTTCCGAGCGGGGGGCTATGGTTTCTGCGGAGAGGGGCTCCGGATCATATGAATGCCACCAAATCCCATGGTATGACATACCATGTGTGTTAGAGTGTCATGGTATTGAATACCCGAGATTACCTCGCTCTCTATGTTAGGGTTTCACCGGTGTCGGATTCTCTCTCGTGAGTTCTAGGACTAATTAATGTGAGCCCGAAACTCCCGGATTTGACGGAAGTAGGGGAATATTTCCAAGAGGTGGGCCCTACAGTTCTCTTGGGTGTTCCTTGGGCCTAACCGAACACAACCAAGCAGTTAGTTCCACTTTGCTACCCCCTTCCGACTCGTAGATGGGGCAGGACGACAGTTCCGACTTTTTCCCAAGCGGGGCTATGGTTTCTGCGGAGGGGGCTCCGGATCGTCTGAATGCCACCAAATCCCATGGTATGTATACCATACCATACCATGTGTGTTAGAGTGTGTCATGGGTCTGGAATTCCCAAGAGTCCCCCGCTCTCTGTGTTAGGGCTTCACCGGCGTCAGATTCTCTCTAGCGGGTTCCAGGACTACTTAGAGCCCGAAACTCCCGGATTGGACGAAACTAGGGGAATCTTGCCAACAGGTGGACCCTAACATTTGATTTGGTGTTCCTTGTGAATAACCTAACACAGCCAAACAGTTGGTTCCACTTTTCTACCACCTTCTGTATCACGTAGAGGGGATAGAACGGCAGTTCCGCCTTTTTCCCCAGCGGGGCGCTATGGTTTCTCCGGAGGGGGGCTCCGGATCGTATGAATTCCACCAAATCCCATGGTATGACATACCATGTGTGTTAGAGTGTCATGGTCTTGCATACCCGAGATTACCTCACTCTCTGTGTTAGGGTTTCACCGGTGTCGGATTCTCTCTCGCGGGTTCCAAGACTTATTAATCAGAGCCCGAAACTCCCGGGTGTGACGGAACTGGGGAAATCTTGCCAAGAGGTGGGACCTACAGTTCTCTTGGGTGTTCCTTGGGCCTAACCTAACACAACCAAGCTGTTAGTTCCACTTTTCTACCCCTTCCGACTCACGTAGATGGGCCAGAACGGCAGTTCCGCCTTTTTCCCCAACGGGGGCCTATGGTTTCTCCGGAGTGGGGCTCCGGATCGTATGAATGCCATCAAATCCCATGGTACGACATACCATGTGTGTTAGAGTGTGTCCTGGGTCTAGGATGCCCAAGAGTCCCTCACTCTCTGTGTAAGGGTTTCACCGGTGTCAGATTCTCTCTCGCGGGTTCCATGAATAATTAATGAGAGCCCGAAACTCCCGGGTGTGACGGAACTGGGAGAATCTTGACAAGAGGTGGGCCCTAAAGTTATCTTGGGTGTTCCTTGGGGATAACCTAACACAACCAAGCAGTTCGTTCCACTTTTCTACCCCCTTCTGACTCACGCAGATGGGCCAGAACGGCAGTTCCGCCTATTTTCCCGAGCGGGGGGCTATGGTTTCTGCGGAGAGGGGCTCCGGATCGTATGAATGCCACCAAATCCCATGTTATGACATACCATGTGTGTTAGAGTGTCATGGTCTTGAATACCCGAGATTACCTTGCTCTCTGTGTTAGGGTTTCACCGGTGTCGGATTCTCTCTCGTGAGTTCCAGACTAATTAATGTGAGCCCGAAACTCCCGGATTTGACGGAACTAGGGGAATCTTTCCAAGAGGTGGGCCCTACAGTTCTATTGGGTGTTCCTTGGGCCTAACCTAACACAACCAAGCAGTTAGTTACACTTTTCTACCCCCTTCCGACTCGTAGATGGGGAAGAACGACAGTTCCGTCTTTTTCCCAAGCGGGGCTATGGTTTCTCCGGAGGGGGCTCCGGATCGTCTGAATGCCACCAAATCCCATGGTATGTATACCATACCATACCATGCGTGTTAGAGTGTGTCATGGGTCTGGAATGCCCAAGAGTCCCCCGCTCTCTATGTTAGGGCTTCACCGGCGTCAGATTCTCTCTAGCGGGTTCCAGGACTACTTAGAGCCCGAAACTCCCGGATTGGACGAAACTAGGGGAATCTTGCCAAGAGGTGGACCCTAACATTTTATTTGGTGTTCCTTGTGAATAACCTAACACAGTCAAACAGTTGGTTCCACTTTTCTACCACCTTCCGGAGGGGGCTCCGGGTCATATGAATGCCACCAAATCCCATGGTATGACATACCATGTGTGTTAGAGTGTCATAGTCTTGGATACCCGAGATTACCTCACTCTCTGTGTTAGGGTTTCAACGGTGTCGGATTCTCTCTCGCGGGTTCTAAGACTAATTAATGATAGCCCGAAACTCCCGGGTGTGACGGAACTGGGGGAATCTTGCCAAGAGGTGGGACCTACAGTTCTCTTGGGTGTTCCTTGGGCCTAACCCAACACAACGAAGCAGTTAGTTCCACTTTTCTACCCCCTTCCGACTCACGTAGATGGGCCAGAACGGCAGTTCCGCCTTTTTCCACATCGGGGGCCTATGGTTTCTCCGGAGGGGGGCCCCGGATCGTATGAATTCCACCAAATCCCATGGTATGACATACCATGTGTGTTAGAGTGTGTCATGGGTCTAGGATGCCCAAGATGTCGCACCCGGACTTCTAGGGGATACTCATAGTCCGTTAAACAGTAGATAAATGGCTTACAGGGCATACCGGCACCCGCATCTCAATATGAGCAGGCCAACACGTAAACGTGTGACAACCATTCTCTTACTATTCATCGTCTGCGCAAACCATCCCGTAGAAATCCAAATACTGCCGTTGTCGTACTTCAAAACATACACACATGGTACGTCAACGGCATTGGAACAATTGATATCCCAACAGATCTCTACGACACAAAAGATTGAAATAAGTTGCAAATAGCTCTCACTAGAGCAGAGATAGCAAATACAATCATTCAGAGGACACATGTCCCAACAATACATCATTATATCACAGCGGAAGCATCCAAAATGTCTGAGTACAGACAAGATCCAAATAGGCCTAAGAGGCCGGAAACGAACAGACGGAGCCCATCCACGAAGTCTCGGATCCTGCCCGGGTCCGCTATCTACTCGTCAGCAGTCTCGTCATACTCCACGTAGTAGCCACCATGTAGATCCTCGGAAACGTAGTTCTGCGGAAACCACAGCCCCAAAGGGGTCAGTACATAAACGTACTGGCAAGCAAGACTCACAGTTCACCAAAGTGTAACCCGTCAACACCAAGCACGGATGCTTTGGGTCAAAGGAAGAAAGGGGATATAAAGGATGCTGCAACTGGCTGCTCTAAACAACTACATAGTTTCTACCACTTCCGGCTACCCGAAAGGAGATAAGATCGTGTTTCGTAACCAACCTATCAACTAACCTCAAACAAACCCATCCTGGATCTCGCCCCTTATCCAATGAAGCAATCCGAGGATAACTCACACAGTTAAATTAATGATGGTTCATATTATTGTGTCAATAAGCCTATTACTAGTCAAGTTGTTAATCATTGGGTGTAATGTTGTTAATCATTAGGTTTAAGTTGTCCTGAGTACTTGTTAGCCAGTACTTTCACCAAGTAATCCATAACCGCGGAAAACACGGCTTCTCGAGAAGATTATCCCTGCAGGGTTGCACCAATTTGGCCGTACACGTATGAATAACCCGCCAGATGGGATGCCTCCCACCAAGCGGGGCACTCAACACAACTCAACTCTTCTTCGCATCAAGCCCAAAGCACCTTGGGCGCACGGCTAATCGAGCCCGGAAGAAAATGGACCCTCATAGCACTCTAAGAACGTGTCCCCCTATATGCCGACTACGAAAGTTCCACCCGGGTACCAAGGGCTCGCAAGATCATGCATGCAGCAAATGGAAAACCCGAACTAAATGAGGCGATTCGGACGAGATGCGAATCGAATCAAATTGAGGGGGCGCCCATACTCGCTTCCCACATGCGGGTAGTGCGCTCATCATGGATCAGTAGACAAGACCCTTTTCCTATTAGGGTCGACACTAGCAGGCCTCAAAACCACAAAGGGCCTCCTGCCGGTGCCTTATCATCAAATTTATTATTGATAATAACATTAGCATGATTGATTGATTAAACATCGAGCCCCCAGAACATAATGGAATATAGTAACAGAAAGTAACGGGTAACAGACTCGAGCAAAACAACCTAAGCATGCTAGTAAGACACGGGCTCAAACAAAAGGTTATAGGTATGGAGGTGAGGCAATATCAGAGTTAAAGGATACATGTGATAGGTTCGTAACAGAAGCAACTAATCATAGGGCTAGCAGAATAGACAACGGAAAGTATCAGTAACCAATGTTTAAAGGAACACGATGGTTCATGTGAGTGAATACTTGCCTGGAAACCCAGTAGCCTGGTACTGAGCTAAAACCTTAGAAGGGGTGTCGTAAGTATCGTCGGTCTCAACGTCGTCGTGTATCCGAGAAGAACCAAACAAACAATGCAGAAAGATAAACAATCAATAACATGGCATAGTGCACAAACATGGGATGATGCATGACCATTTAATTGATGCATAGAAATAAACTAGTTGACAAGATAAAAACAGGATTAAATGGACCCACATGCAATTTGAGTTGCACCTGAAAAGCCCATGAATTATGGTTGAATTAATTGTTCTACAACTAATCATCATGTGGAAGTGAATTAGCATGATGCATGGATGAGGAAAACAGCAAAATAACAACAATAGAAACAATTTGAAATAAGGTTTAACAAGTTTAGAAATTCATTCATTAAGTTAGGAAATTTTGGTTCCTTAAAGGTGTCACACAAGCATTTGTTGTTTTCATCATGTTAAATTGTTCAAAACAGATAACAAAGTTCATATTTGAGTAAAACACAAAATTTTAGGTGGATTACATGCTTCACTTGTTGAAAAAGGATTTCAAATAAATTATTTATGAATTAAACAAGTTTAAGCAAGAATTAAATGAATTTAATTCAAACATGAACTTATTTGAGTTTTTATTTGTGCAAAACATTGAGTGAAGTTCATATTTGAAAAGGTTATGCTTTGATGGTTTGAAAACATATTTTGTATGTCCCAAAAGAATTTGTTTTGATCAAGTTATAAATTTAGCAATATTAAATGAATTAAACAAGGTTTAAATTATTTAACCAATTTTAATTATTCAAAACAGGAAACAAATTTTATATTTGGAAAGGTGGTTTAATTTTGCATGGAAAACATATTTTATTTGTGAAAATTGGATTTAAAATGAGCAAGTTATTATTTTGGCAATTTTAAATGTATTAATTAAGAAACAGATGTTTTCAGCAATTTAAATTATTCAAAACAGCAAAACAAAATTATATTTGGAAAGTACATGAAAAGTTGATTGGAAAACATATTTAGTTTGTGGAATTTGGAATTTTTATGAACAAGTTATGATTTTTGCAAGTTTAAGTGATTTAAACAAGAATTCAAATATTTCAACAATTTAAAATATTCAAAACAGTAAACACAATTTATATTTGGATAGATCATTCAATTTGGGACAGAAAACATATTTAAAAAGTTAAAATTGGAGTTAAAATGATTTTCTTATGCAATTTACAAGATTTTGTGTAAATCTGCCATTTTTAATGCACTAGGGACTTAGAAATAATTTTTGCAGGGGCTAGAATTAATTACCAGGGGCCTATGTGTGATTCTGAGAAGTTCTGTGACCAAAACAATTGGAAATAAAAAAGGTTGGGTTTTTGGTGGGAGGGGGGACTCGAACCCCTCCCCTAGGGCGTGCGCACAAGGAACACACCAACTGGGCTGGCTGCTGTGTGTTGACAGGGAGTGGGACTCGGGGGGTATAAGCTGCTGTTCCACGGGATTTGTTTAAATGAACCTGCTGTTAACTGAAACCTGCACGTACGCATCGCTGAACCTTCGACGGAAAGAACCGATCGCTGCCGGCGGTAGCTGTGGCGATCGAGTGGCTGTGGTGCGTGGTGTGGGGTGCGGTGTAGGGGAGGAGTTGAGGGGAGCGGGGCGGATCGAGGGCCTCACCTCGCTGCAGCCAGAAGGCGGTCGGGGTAGTTGCAGGGGGCGATGCAGCAGGTGGTCGCCGGCGGTGGAAAGGTCGACGACGGCGGCGGCTCGAGCAGCCTCCCGTCTCCACGCCTGCACCAACTCGACGAGGAACTCCCCCGGATTCCATTCCCGGGGACAGAAGGTCCTCGAGGTGACCGTGGTCGGCGGGGCTATGGGGAGGAAGTGGGGTGCGCTCGGTTGTTGGGTGGAGGTGCAGAAACAGAAGGAAGATCGGGGGGGAAGAGAGAAGAGACGGCGGCGCTAGGGCTAGAGGTCTAGGGTTTAGGTGAGGCAAAGGGGGAGGAGGTTGGTTTTATGGGGGGAGAGGAGCTAGTACGGCAGGCCATCGGTGGAGGGGGAGGTTGATCAGAGGGTGGGGAAGGAATCGTACAGAGGATGACGACATCAGGGAGGAAGAAGACAAGGGGGATGGGGGTATGGGCCAGAAGGAAAATGGGCTGGGGGAAAAGAGAAAAAGGGCCTGCTGTCCCTCTCCCTTGTTGCTTTTTACTATTTGTTTGGTTTTTTTTTTTTGCTGATTAGAATTAGGAAGAAAAGGAGGGTTTTGGAGTTAGGGGAAATTTTAGGAAAATATTTTTGTTAATGTTCAAAACCGAAATGTAGCATTGACCCAAAACTTTGAATTATTAGCTTGACTTTTAAATTGGTAGTTGAATTTCAAATATTAGTTTGATTTGGAGTTTTTGGGAATAAACAAATTCTATTTGATAAGCTCAAGCAAATATGAGAAGATTGTTGAATTTAATTGTTTGCAATAAATTGATGTTTAAACCACAATTTGAAACATGTCAATTATGAATTGATTTGAAATTTAAATTGCCATTAGGGTGTTGATAAAAAGGAATGTTATTCACAAGCAATTTACATCAACTTCAACTATTGAAAACAATAGTTTAATAGGGTGATCAAATGATTTTAATTGGAAACAAATGAGCACAAATGTTTTGGTTATTTCATAATTTCAAAAGTGGGTAGTGTTTGCAACTGAATTTGAAATAACATTGGAAGTAAGTTTGGATTAATTAAATTATTAAAAGCCATAATTTTAATGGTTGAACCTTATGGAAACAAATGATTGATTTGTTTTGCAATTTTCATAACTTTCAACATGGTTGTTGTTTGGAAGAAAATCATAATTGAATTTGAAAAGGGTTTGATTATTGGATGCATTTTTATAGAAACAAAACAACAGTTTTGAAATCTCACTTTAATGGAAATAATTGATTGTTTTGATTTGAAATATCATTTTGGAAATTGTAACATCACAAGGATGAAACAAAAGGTTTGAATTTTGATTTGAAATTCAAATAGAAAACAAAGGAAAACAGAGGAAAACAAAAGGAAAACAAGCAAAACAATTGCAATCAACATGATGCCATGATGCAAAACATAAAATAACAGAGAGCAAACATTCTAATTGCTATTTTTCATACTTGGGATGTTACAAAACGCCCCCCCTTGAAGGAATCGCGCCCCGAGATTCCTACTGAGAAAAGAAAAGGTCCGGATACTTCTTGGGAAGATCCTCTTGAGCTGTGACACGTGAAACACATCGTGCACCTTGGATAGTTTTTTCTGGAAGTTCAAAACGATAGGAATTCCTGGCAACTCTTCTGGAAAGATGTCAGGGAATGTGGAAACCACCGGAACATTTTCAAGTAAAGGGAGAGGTTTTGTATGTAGGGTGTATAGCTGAATAGAACTTGATTCATTTGGAGAATAGATTATCTGGAATGTGGTGCTTCAGGAATGCTTCCTCGAAACAACCCCAGGTGATATGAATGCCAGCTCTCATAGCCTGGAATCAACAACAACAACAACAACCTTTCTGGCCAGATAGTCTTGATATTTGGGAAGTCTTGATTAGACGCCGGTAGAAGAATTGAAGTGGAAAACAACAAGAAGGTTTCAACGGACGAAAAGGATGTTGAGAAGAACAGGATATTGAAGCAACACCGGGAAAAACGAGAACAAAACTCCTGAGGTACTACGGAAAACCCATCCGGGCTTCTAAAGGATCAATATCTACTGCTTAAGGAATAGAGGATTTGCTTCCGGGGCTTACACGCCTCCGTTCTCAATCGTGAGTAGGCAATATGATAAATCATGTCACAACCACCTCCATTCCTATGGTCTAGTAGATATAACCATCCTAGAGAAACCAGAATATGTGAAATCCTAACTTGAAAGTTTAGATGAGAAGGGAAAACAACGATACACTTCCTTACCAGAAAAGGGTGGGTGGGTGGGGAAAGAAGAAAAATGGAAGAATTCCTACTCTCACGTTTCATTTTTCCTATATAGCTACAAAATAGTTTCTAGACTCACACTGCGACCAGTAAAAGGGATCCTACAGGTAGACATGCTCTAATACCATTTGTCGCACCCGGACTTCTAGGGGATACTCACAGTCCGTTAAACAGTAGATAAATGGCTTACGGGGCATACCGGCACCCGCATCTCAATATGAGCAGGCCAACACGTAAACGTGTGACAACCATTCTCTTACTATTCATCGTCTGCGCAAACCATCCCGTAGAAATCCAGATACTTCCGTTGACGTACTTCAAAACATACACACATGGTACGTCAACGACATTGGAACAATTGATATCCCAACAGATCTCTACGACACAAAAGATTGAAATAAGTTGCAAATAGCTCTCACTAGAGCAGAGATAGCAAATACAATCATTCAGAGGACACATGTCCCAACAATACATCATTACATCATAGCGGAAGCATCCAAAATGTCTGAGTACAGACAAGATCCAAATAGGCCTAAGAGGCCGGAATCGAACAGACGGAGCCCATCCACGAAGTCTCGGATCCTGCCCGGGTCCGCTATCTACTCGTCAGCAGTCTCGTCATACTCCACGTAGTAGCCACCATGTAGATCCTCGGAAACGTAGGTCTGCGGAAACCACAGCCCCAAAGGGGTCAGTACATAAACGTACTGGCAAGTAAGACTCACAGTTCACCAAAGTGTAACCCGTCAACACCAAGCACAGATGCTTTGGGTCAACGGAAGAAAGGGGATATAAAGGATGCTGCAACTGGCTGCTCTAAACAACTACAGAGTTTCTACCACTTCCGGCTACCAGAAAGGAGATAAGATCGTGTTTCGTAACCAACCTATCAACTAACCTCAAACAAACCCATCCTGGATCTCGCCCCTTATCCAAAGAAGCAATCCGAGGATAACTCACACAGTTGAATTAATTATGGTTCATATTATTGTGTCAATAAGCCTATTACTAGTCAAGTTGTTAATCATTGGGTGTAATGTTGTTAATCATTAGGTTTAAGTTGTCCTGAGTACTTGTTAGCCAGTACTTTCACCAAGTAATCCATAACCGCGGAAAACACGGCTTCTCGAGAAGATTATCCCTGCAGGGTTGCACCAATTTGGCCGTACACGTATGAATAACCCTCCAGATGGGATGCCTCCCACCAAGCGGGGCACTCAACACAACTCAACTCTTCTTCGCATCAAGCCCAAAGCACCTTGGGCGCACGGCTAATCGAGCCCAGAAGAAAATGGACCCTCATAGCACTCTAAGAACGTGTCCCCCTATATGCCGACTACGAAAGTTCCACCCGGGTACCAAGGGCTCGCAAGATCATGCATGCAGCAAATGGAAAACCCGAACTAAATGAGGCGATTCGGACGAGATGCGAATCGAATCAAATTGAGGGGGGCGCCCATACTCGCTTCCCACATGCGGGTAGTGCGCTCATCATGGATCAGTAGACAAGACCCTTTTCCTATTAGGGTCGACACTAGCAGGCCTCAAAACCACAAAGGGCCTCCTGCCAGTGCCTTATCATCAAATTTATTATTGATAATAACATTAGCATGATTGATTGATTAAACATCGAGCCCCCAGAACATAATGGAATATAGTAACAGAAAGTAACGGGTAACAGACTCGAGCAAAACAACCTAAGCATGCTAGTAAGACACGGGCTCAAACAAAAGGTTATAGGTATGGAGGTGAGGCAATATCAGAGTTAAAGGATACATGTGATAGGTTCGTAACAGAAGCAACTAATCATAGGGCTAGCAGAATAGACAACGGAAAGTATCGGTAACCAATGTTGAAAGGAACACGATGGTTCATGTGAGTGAATACTTGCCTGCAAGCCCACTAGCCTGGTACTGAGCTAAAACCTTAGAAGGGGTGTCGTAAGTATCGTCGGTCTCAACGTCGTCGTGTATCCGAGAAGAAGCAAACAAACAATGCAGAAAGATAAACAATCAATAACATGGCATAGTTCACAAACATGGGATGATGCATGACCATTTAATTGATGCATAGAAATAAACTAGTTGACAAGATAGAAACAGGATTAAATGGACCCACATGCAATTTGAGTTGCACCTGAAAAGCCCATGAATTATGGTTGAATTAATTGTTCTACAAGTAATCATCATGTGGAAGTGAATTAGCATGATGCATGGATGAGGAAAACAGCAAAATAACAACAATAGAAACAATTTGAAATAAGGTTTAACAAGTTTATAAATTCATTCATTAAGTTAGGAAATTTTGGTTCCTTAAAGGTGTCACACAAGCATTTGTTGTTTTCATCATGTTAAATTGTTCAAAACAGATAACAAAGTTCATATTTGAGTAAAACACAAAATTTTAGGTGGATTACATGTTTCACTTGTTGAAAAAGGATTTCAAATAAATTATTTCTGAATTAAACAAGTTTAAGCAAGAATTAAATGAATTTAATTCAAACATGAAATTATTTGAGTTTTTATTTGTGCAAAACATTGAGTGAAGTTCATATTTGAAAAGTTTATGCTTTGATGGTTTGAAAACATATTTTGTATGTCCCAAAAGAATTTGTTTTGATCAAGTTATAAATTTAGCAATATTAAATGAATTAAACAAGGTTTAAATTATTTAACCAATTTTAATTATTCAAAACAGGAAACAAATTTTATATTTGGAAAGGTGGTTTAATTTTGCATGGAAAACATATTTTATTTGTGGAAATTGGATTTAAAATGAGCAAGTTATTATTTTGGCAATTTTAAATGCATTAATTAAGAAACAGATGTTTTCAGCAATTTAAATTATTCAAAACAGCAAAACAAAATTATATTTGGAAAGTACATGAAAAGTTGATTGGAAAACATATTTAGTTTGTGGAATTTGGAATTTTTATGAACAAGTTATGATTTTTGCAAGTTTAAGTGATTTAAACAAGAATTCAAATATTTCAACAATTTAAAATATTCAAAACAGTAAACAAAATTTATATTTGGATGGATCATTCAATTTGGGACAGAAAACATATTTAAAAAGTTAAAATTGGAGTTAAAATGATTTTCTTATGCAATTTACAAGATTTGGTGTAAATCTGCCATTTTTAATGCACTAGGGACTTAGAAATAATTTTTGCAGGGGCTAGAATTAATTACCAGGGGCCTATGTGTGATTCTGAGAAGTTCTGTGACCAAAACAATTGGAAATAAAAAAAGGTTGGGTTTTTGGTGGGAGGGGGGACTCGAACCCCTCCCCTAGGGCGTGCGCACAAGGAACACACCAACTGGGCTGGCTGCTGTGTGTTGACAGGGAGTGGGACTCGGGGGGTATAAGCTGCTGTTCCGCGGGATTTGTTTAACTGAACCTGCTGTTAACTGAAACCTGCACGTACGCATCGCTGAACCTTCGACGGAAAGAACCGATCGCTGCCGGCGGCAGCTGTGGCGATCGAGTGGCTGTGGTGCGTGGTGTGGGGTGCGGTGTAGGGGAGGAGTTGAGGGGAGCGGGGCGGATCGAGGGCCTCACCTCGCTGCAGCCAGAAGGCGGTCGGGGCAGTTGCAGGGGGCGATGCAGCAGGTGGTCGCCGGCGGTGGAAACGTCGACGGCGGCGGCGGCTCGAGCAGCCTCCCGTCTCCACGCCTGCACCAACTCGACGAGGAACTCCCCCGGATTCCATTCCCGGGGACAGAAGGTCCTCGAGGTGACCGTGGTCGGCGGGGCTATGGGGAGGAAGTGGGGTGCGCTCGGTTGTTGGGTGGAGGTGCAGAAACAGAAGGAAGATCGGGGGGAAGAGAGAAGAGACGGCGGCGCTAGGTCTAGAGGTCTAGGGTTTAGGTGAGGCAGAGGGGGAGGAGGTGTGTTTTATGGGGGGGAGGAGCTAGTACGGCAGGCCATCGGTGGAGGGGGAGGTTGATCAGAGGGTGGGGAAGGAATCGTACAGAGGATGACGACATCAGGGAGGAAGAAGACAAGGGGGAAGGGGGTATGGGCCAGAAGAAAAATGGGTTGGGGGAAAAGAGAAAAAGGGCCTGCTGTCCCTCTCCCTTGTTGCTTTTTACTATTTGTTTGGTTTTTTTTTTGCTGATTAGAATTAGGAAGAAAAGGAGGGTTTTGGAGTTAGGGGAAATTTTAGGAAAATATTTTTGTTAGTGTTCAAAACAGAAATGTAGCATTGACCCAAAACTTTGAATTATTAGCTTGACTTTTAAATTGGTAGTTGAATTTCAAATATTAGTTTGATTTGGAGTTTTTGGTAATAAACAAATTCTATTTGATAAGCTCAAGCAATTATGAGAAGATTGTTGAATTTAATTGTTTGCAATAAATTGATGTTTAAACCACAATTTGAAACATGTCAATTATGAATTGATTTGAAATTTAAATTGCCATTAGGGTGTTGATAAAAAGGAATGTTATTCACAAGCAATTAACATCAACTTCAACTATTGAAAACAATATTTGAATAGGGTGATCAAATGATTTTAATTGGAAACAAATGAGCACAAATGTTTTGGTTATTTCATAATTTCAAAAGTGGGTAGTGTTTGCAATTGAATTTGAAATAACATTGGAAGTAAGTTTGGATTAATTAAATTATTAAAAGCCATAATTTTAATGGTTGAACCTTATGGAAACAAATGATTGATTTGTTTTGCAATTTTCATAACTTTCAACATGGTTGTTGTTTGGAAGAAAATCATAATTGAATTTGAAAAGGGTTTGATTATTGGATGCATTTTTATAGAAACAAAACAACAGTTTTGAAATCTCACTTTAATGGAAACAATTGATTGTTTTGATTTGAAATATCATTTTGGAAATTGTAACATCACAAGGATGAAACAAAAGGTTTGAATTTTGATTTGAAATTCAAATAGAAAACAAAGGAAAACAAATGAAAACAGAGGAAAACAAAAGGAAAACAAGCAAAACAATTGCAATCAACATGATGCCATGATGCAAAACATAAAATAACAGAGAGCAAACATTCTAATGGCTATTTTTCATACTT
Source organism: Alopecurus myosuroides (assembly GCA_028641055.1). Lineage (NCBI taxonomy): Eukaryota > Viridiplantae > Streptophyta > Magnoliopsida > Poales > Poaceae > Alopecurus > Alopecurus myosuroides. Next base: position 27,075,756 of record CM054059.1, on the reverse strand, counting down.
GGGATGTTACACAAGAGTCCCTCGCTCTCTGTGTAAGGGTGTCACCGGTGTCGGATTCGGGTTCCAGGACTAATTAATGAGAGCCCGAAACTCCCGGGTGTGACGGAACTGGGAGAATCTTGCCAAGAGGTGGGACCTACAGTTATCTTCGGTGTTATTTGGGGCTAACCTAACACAACCAAGTAGTTAGTTCCACTTTGCTACCCCCTTCCGACTCACGTAGATGGTCCAGAACGGCAGTTCCGCCTTTTTCCCGAGCGGGGGGGCTATGGTTTCTGCGGAGAGGGGCTCCGGATCGTATGAATGCCACCAAATACCATGGTATGACATACCATGTGTGTTAGAGTGTCATGTTCTTGAATACTCTAGATTACCTGCCTCTCTATGTGAGGGTTTCACCGGTGTGGGATTCTCTCTCGTGAGTTCCAGGACTAATTAATGTGAGCCCAAAACTCCCGGATTTGACGGAACTAGGGGAATATTTCCAAGTGGTGGGCCCTACAGTTCTCTTGGGTGTTACTTGAGCCTAACCTAACACAACCAAGCAGTTAATTCCACTTTGCTACCCCCTTCCGACTCGTAGATGGGGAAGAACGACAGTTCCGTCTTTTTCCCAAGCGGGGCTATGGTTTCTCCGGAGGGGGCTCTGGATCGTCTGAATGCCACCAAATCCCATGGTATGTATAACATACCATACCATGTGTGTTAGAGTGTGTCATGGGTCTGGAATTCCCAAGAGTCTCCCGCTCTCTGTGTTAGGGCTTCACCGGCGTCAGATTCTCTCTAGCGGGTTCCAGGACTACTTAGAGCCTGAAACTCCCGGATTGGACGAAACTAGGGGAATCTTGCCAACAGGTGGACAGTAACATTTTATTTGGTGTTCCTTGTGAATAACCTAACACAGCCAAACAGTTGGTTCCACTTTTCTACCACCTTCTTTATCACGTAGAGGGGATAGAACGACAGTTCCGCCTTTTTCCCCAGCGGGGCGCTATGGTTTTTCCGGAGGGGGGCTCCGGATCGTATGAATTCCACCAAATCCCATGGTATGACATACCATGTCTGTTAGAGTGTCATGGTCTTGCATACCCGAGATTACCTCACTCTCTGTGTTAGGGTTTCACCGGTGTCGGATTCTCTCTCGCGGGTTCCAAGACTTATTAATGAGAGCCCGAAACTCCCGGGTGTGACGAAACTGGGGAAATCTTGCCAAGAGGTGGGACCTACAGTTCTCTTGGGTGTTCCTTGGGCCTAACCTAACACAACCAAGCAGTTAGTTCCACTTTTCTACCCCTTCCGACTCACGTAGATGGGCCAGAACGGCAGTTCCGCCTTTTTCCCCAGCGGGGGCCTATAGTTTCTCCGGAGGGGGGCTCCGGATCGTATGAATGCCACCAAATCCCATGGTATGACATACCATGTGTGTTAGAGTGTGTCATGGGTCTAGGATGCCCAAGAGTCCCTCGCTCTCTGTGTACGGGTTTCACCGGCATCGGATTCTCTCTCGCGGGTTCCAGGACTAATTAATGAGAGCCCGAAACTCCCCGGTGTGACGGAACTGGGAGAATCTTGCCAAGAGGTGGGACCTACAGTTCTCTTGGGTGTTCCTTGGGGCTAACCTAACACAACCAAGCATTTAGTTCCACTTTGCTACACTCTTCCGACTCATGTAGATGGGTCAGAACGGCAGTTCCGCCTTTTTCCCGAGCGGGGGCCTATGGTTTCTGCGGAGAGGGGCTCCGGATCGTATGAATTCCACCAAATCCCATGGTATGACATACCATGTGTGTTAGAGTGTCATGGTCTTGAATACCCGAGATTAGCTCGCTCTCTGTGTTAGGGTTTCACCGGTGTCAGATTCTCTCTCGTGAATTCCAGGACTAATTAATGTGAGCCCGAAACTCCCGGATTTGACGGAACTAGGGGAATCTTTCCAAGAGGTGGGCCCTACAGTTCTCTTGGGTGTTCCTTGGTCCTAACCTAACACAACCAAGCAGTTAGTTAAACTTTGCTACCCCCTTCCGACTCGTAGATGGGGCAGAACGACAGTTCCGTCTTTTTCCCAAGTGGGGCTATGGTTTCTCCGGAGGGGGCTCCGGATCGTCTGAATGCCACCAAATCCCATGGTATGTATACCATACCATGCGTGTTAGAGTGTGTCATGGGTCTGGAATGCCCAAGAGTCCCCCGCTCTCTGTGTTAGGGCTTCACCGGCGTCAGATTCTCTCTAGCGGGTTCCAGGACTACTTAGAGCCCGAAACTCCCGGATTGGACGAAACTAGGGGAATCTTACCAAGAGGTGGACCCTAACATTTTATTTGGTGTTCGTTGTGAATAACCTAACACAGCCAAACAGTGGTTCCACTTTTCTACCACCTTCCGTATCACGTAGAGGGGCCAGAACGGCAGTTCTGCCTTTTTCCCCAGCGGGGCGCTATGGTTTCTCCGGAGGGGGGCTCCGGATCGTATGAATGCCACCAAATCCCATGGTATGACACAACATGTGTGTTAGAGTGTCGTGGTCTTAGATACCTGAGATTACCTCACTCTCTGTGTTAGGGTTTCACCGGTGTCGGATTCTCTCTCGCGGGTTCCAAGACTAATTAATGAGAGCCCGAAACTCCCGGGTGTGACGGAACTAGGGGAATCTTGCCAAGAGGTGGGACCTACAGTTCTCTTGGGTGTTCCTTGGGCCTAACCTAACACAACCAAGTAGTTAGTTCCACTTTTCTACCCCCTTCCGACTTACGTAGATGGGCCAGAACGGCTGTTCCGCCTTTTTCCCCAGCGGGGGCCTATGGTTTCTCCAGAGGGGGCTCCGGATCGTATGAATGCCACCAAATCCCATCGTATGACATACCATGTGTGTTAGAGTGTGTCATGGGTCTAGGATGCCCAAGAGTCCCTCGCTCTCTGTGTAAGGGTTTCACCGCTGTCTGATTTGGGTTCGAGGACTAATTAATAAGAGCCCGGGTGTGACGGAATTGGGAGAATCTTGCCAAGAGGTGAGCCCTACAGTTATCTTGGGTGTTATTTGGGGCTAACCTAACACAACCAAGCAGTTAGTTCCACTTTTCTACCCCCTTCCGACTCACGTAGATGGGCCAGAACGGCAGTTCCGCCTTTTTCCCGAGCGGGGGGCTATGGTTTCTGCGGAGAGGGGCTCCGGATCGTATGAATGCCACCAAATCCCATGGTATGACATACCATGTGTGTTAGAGTGTGTCATGGTCTTGAATACCCGAGATTACCTCGCTCTCTGTGTTAGGGTTTCACCGGTGTCGGATTCGGGTTCCAGGACTAATTAATGAGAGCCCGAAACTCCCGGGTGTGACGGAACTGGGGGAATATTTCCAAGTGGTGGGCCCTACAGTTTTCTTGGGTGTTCCTTGGGCCTAACCTAACACAACCAAGCAGTTAGTTCCACTTTGCTACCCCCTTCCGACTCGTAGATGGGGCAGAATGACAGTTCCGTCTTTTTCCCAAGCGGGGCTATGGTTTCTCCGGAGGGGGCTCCGATCGTCTGAATGCCACCAAATCCCATGGTATGTATACCATACCATACCATGTGTGTTAGAGTGTGTCATGGGTCTGGAATTCCCAAGAGTCCCCCGCTCTCTGTGTTAGGGCTTCACCGGCGTCAGATTCTCTCTAGCGGGTTCCAGGACTACTTAGAGCCCGAAACTCCCGGATTGGACGAAACTAGGGGAATCTTGACAACAGGTGGACCCTAACATTTTATTTGGTGTTCCTTGTGAATAACCTAACATAGAAAAACAGTTGGTTCCACTTTTCTACCACCTTCTGTATCACGTAGAGGGGATAGAACGGCAGTTCCGCCTTTTTCCCCAGCGGGGCGCTATGGTTTCTCCGGAGGGGGGCTCCGGATCATATGAATTCCACCAAATCCCATGGTATGACATACCATGTTTGTTAGAGTGTCATGGTCTTGCATACCCGAGATTACCTCACTCTCTGTGTTAGGGTTTCTCCGATGTCGGATTCTCTCTCGGGGGTTCCAAGACTAATTAATGAGAGCCCGAAACTCCCGGGTGTGACGGAACTGGGGAAATCTTGCCAAGAGGTGGGACCTACAGTTCTCTTGTGTGTTCCTTGGGCCTAACCTAACACAACCAAGCAGTTAGTTCCACTTTTCTACCCCTTCCGACTCACGTAGATGGGCCAGAACGGCAGTTCCGCCTTTTTCCCCAACGGGGGCCTATGGTTTCTCCGGAGGGGGGCTCCGGATCGTATGAATGCCACCAAATCCCATGGTATGACATACCATGTGTGTTAGAGTGTGTCCTGGGTCTAGGATGCCCAGGAGTCCCTCACTCTCTGTGTAAGGGTTTCACCGGTGTCAGATTCTCTCTCGCGGGTTCCAGGACTAATTAATGAGAGCCCGAAACTCCCGGGTGTGACGAAACTGGGAGAATCTTGCCAAGAGGTGGGCCCTAAAGTTATCTTGGGTGTTCCTTGGGGATAACCTAACACAACCAAGCAGTTAGTTCCACTTTTCTACCCCCTTCTGACTCACGTAGATGGGTCAGAACGGCAGTTCCGCCTTTTTCCCGAGCGGGGGGCTATGGTTTCTACGGAGAGGGGCTCCGGATCGTATGAATGCCACCAAATCCCATGTTATGAAATACCATGTGTGTTAGAGTGTCATGGTCTTGAATACCCGAGATTACCTCGCTCTCTGTGTTAGGGTTTCACCGGTGTCGGATTCTCTCTCGTGAGTTCCAGACTAATTAATGTGAGCCCGAAACTCCCGGTTTTGACGGAACTAGGGGAATCTTTCCAAGAGGTGGGCCCTAAAGTTCTCTTGGGTGTTCCTTGGGCCTAACCTAACACAACCAAGCAGTTAGTTCCACTTTTCTACCCCCTTCCGACTCGTAGATGGGGCAGAACGACAGTTCCGTCTTTTTCCCAAGCGGGGCTATGGTTTCTCCGGAGGGGGCTCCGGATCGTCTGAATGCCACCAAATCCCATGGTATGTATACCATACCATACCATGCGTGTTAGAGTGTGTCATGGGTCTGGAATGCCCAAGAGTCCACCGCTCTCTGTGTTAGGGCTTCACCGGCGTCAGATTCTCTCTAGCGGGTTCCAGGACTACTTAGAGCCCGAAACTCCCGGATTGGACGAAACTAGGGGAATATTGCCAAGAGGTGGACCCTAACATTTTATTTGGTGTTCCTTGTGAATAACCTAACACAGCCAAACAGTTGGTCCCACTTTTCTACCACCTTCCGTATCACATAGAGGGTCCAGAACGACAGTTCCGCCTTTTTCCCCACCGGGGCGCTATGGTTTCTCCAGAGGGGGCTTTGGATCGTATGAATGCCACCAAATCCCATGGTATGACATACCATGTGTGTTAGAGTGTCATGGTCTTGGATACCCGAGATTACCTCACTCTCTGTGTTAGGGTTTCACCGGTGTCGGATTCTCTCTCGCGGGTTCCAAGACTAATTAATGAGAGCCTGAAACTCCCGGGTGTGAAGGAACTGGGGGAATCTTGCCAAGAGGTGGGACCTACAGTTCTCTTGGGTATTCCTTGGGCCTAACCTAACACAACCAAGCAGTTAGTTCCACTTTTCTACCCCCTTCTGACTCACGTAGATGGGCCAGAACGGCAGTTCCTCCTTTTTTCCCAGCGGGGGCCTATGGTTTCTCCGGAGGGGGGCTCCGGATCGTATGAATGCCACCAAATCCCATGGTATGACATATCATGTGTGTTAGAGTGTGTCATGGGTCTAGGATGCCCAAGAGTCCCTCGCTCTATGTGTAAGGTTTTCACCGGTGTCGGATTTGGGTTCCAGGACTAATTAATGAGAGCCCGGGTGTGACGGAACTGGGAGAATCTTTCCAAGAGGTGGGCCCTACAGTTATATTGGGTGTTATTTGGGGCTAACCTAACACAACCAAGCAGTTAGTTCCACTTTGCTACCCCCTTCCGACTCACGTAGATGGGCCAGAACGGCATTTCCGCCTTTTTCCCGAGCGGGGGGCTATGGTTTCTGCGGAGAGGGGCTCCAGATCGTATGAATGCCACCAAATCCCATGGTATGACATACCATGTCTGTTAGAGTGTCATGGTCTTGAATACCCGAGATTACCTCGCTCTCTGTGTTAGGGTTTCACCGGTGTCGGATTCTCTCTCGTGAGTTCCAGGACTAATTAATGTGAGCCCGAAACTCCCGGATTTGACGGAACTAGGGGAATCTTTCCAAGAGGTGGGCCCTACAGTTCTCTTGGGTGTTTCTTGGGCCTAACCTAACACAACCAAGCAGTTAGTTCCACTTTGCTACCCCCTTCCGACTCGTAGATGGGGCAGAACGACAGTTCCGGCTTTTTCCCAAGCGGGGCTATGGTTTCTCCGGAGGGGGCTCCGGATCGTCTGAATGCCACCAAATCCCATGGTATGTATACCATACCATACCATGCGTGTTAGAGTGTGTCATGGGTCTGGAATGCCCAAGAGTCCACCGCTCTCTGTGTTAGGGCTTCACCGGCGTCAGATTCTCTCTAGCGGGTTCCAGGACTACTTAGAGCCCGAAACTCCCGGATTGGACGAAACTAGGGGAATATTGCCAAGAGGTGGACCCTAACATTTTATTTGGTGTTCCTTGTGAATAACCTAACACAGCCAAACAGTTGGTCCCACTTTTCTACCACCTTCCGTATCACATAGAGGGGCCAGAACGACAGTTCCGCCTTTTTCCCCACCGGGGCGCTATGGTTTCTCCAGAGGGGGCTTTGGATCGTATGAATGCCACCAAATCCCATGGTATGACATACCATGTGTGTTAGAGTGTCATGGTCTTGGATACCCGAGATTACCTCACTCTCTGTGTTAGGGTTTCACCGGTGTCGTATTCTCTCTCGCGGGTTCCAAGACTAATTAATGAGAGCCTGAAACTCCCGGGTGTGACGGAACTGGGGGAATCTTGCCAAGAGGTGGGACCTACAGTTCTCTTGGGTATTCCTTGGGCCTAACCTAACACAACCAAGCAGTTAGTTCCACTTTTCTACCCCCTTCTGACTCACGTAGATGGGCCAGAACGGCAGTTCCACCTTTTTTCCCAGCGGGGGCCTATGGTTTCTCCGGAGGGGGGCTCCGGATCGTATGAATGCCACCAAATCCCATGGTATGACATATCATGTGTGTTAGAGTGTGTCATGGGTCTAGGATGCCCAAGAGTCCCTCGCTCTATGTGTAAGGGTTTTACCGGTGTCGGATTTGGGTTCGAGGACTAATTAATGAGAGCCCGGGTGTGACGGAACTGGGAGAATCTTGCCAAGAGGTGGGCCCTACGGTTATATTGGGTGTTATTTGGGGCTAACCTAACACAACCAAGCAGTTAGTTCCACTTTGCTACCCCCTTCCGACTCACGTAGATGGGCCAGAACGGCATTTCCGCCTTTTTCCCGAGCGGGGGGCTATGGTTTCTGCGGAGAGGGGCTCCAGATCGTATGAATTCCACCAAATCCCATGGTATGACATACCATGTCTGTTAGAGTGTCATGGTCTTGAATACCCGAGATTACCTCGCTCTCTGTGTTAGGGTTTCACCGGTGTCGGATTCTCTCTCGGGAGTTCCAGGACTAATTAATGTGAGCCCGAAACTCCCGGATTTGACGGAACTAGGGGAATCTTTCCAAGAGGTGGGCCCCACAGTTCTCTTGGGTGTTTCTTGGGCCTAACCTAACACAACCAAGCAGTTAGTTCCACTTTGCTACCCCCTTCCGACTCGTAGATGGGGCAGAACGACAGTTCCGGCTTTTTCCCAAGCGGGGCTATGGTTTCTCCGGAGGGGGCTCCGGATCGTCTAAATGCCACCAAATCCCATGGTATGTATACCATACCATACCATGCGTGTTAGAGTGTGTCATGGGTCTGGAATGCCCAAGAGTCCCCTGCTCTCTGTGTTAGGGCTTCACCGGCGTGAGATTCTCTCTAGCAGGTTCAAGGACTACTTAGAGCCCGAAACTCCCGGATTGGACGAAACTAGGGGAATCTTGCCAAGAGTTGGACCCTAAAATTTTATTTGGTGTTCCTTGCGAATAACCTAACACAGCCAAACAGTTGTTTCCACTTTTCTACCACCTTATGTATCACGTAGAGGGGCCAGGACGGCAGTTCCGCCTTTTTCCCCAGCGGGGCGCTATGGTTTCTCCGGAGGGCAGCTCCGGATCGTATTAATGCCACCAAATCCCATGGTATGACATACCATGTGTGTTATAGTGTCATGGTCTTGGATACCCGAGATTACCTCACTCTCTCTGTTAGGGTTTCATCGGTGTCGGATTCTCTCTCGCGGGTTCCAAGACTAATTAATGAGAGCCCGAAACTCCCGGGTGTGACGGAACTGGGGGAATCTTGCCAAGAGGTGGGACCTACAGTTCTCTTGGGTGTTCCTTGGGCCTAACCTAACACAACCAAGCAGTTAGTTCCACTTTTCTACCCTCTTCCGACTCACGTAGATGGGCCAGAACGGCCGTTCCGCCTTTTTCCCCAGCGGGGGCCTATGGTTTCTCCGGAGGGGGGCTCCGGATCGTATGAATGCCACAAAATACCATGGTATGACATACCATGTGTGTTAGAGTGTGTCATGGGTCTAGGATGCCCAAGAGTCCCTCGCTCTCTATGTACGGGTTTCACCGGCATCGGATTCTCTCTCGCGGGTTCCAGGACTTATTAATGAGAGCCCGAAACTCCCGGGTGTGACGGAACTGGGAGAATCTTGCCAAGAGGTGGGCCCTACAATTCTCTTGGGTGTTCCTTGGGGCTAACCTAACACAACCAAGCATTTAGTTCCACTTTGCTACACTTTTCCGACTCATGTAGATGGGTCAGAACGGCAGTTCCGCCTTTTTCCCGAGCGGGGGCCTATGGTTTCTGCGGAGAGGGGCTCCGAATCGTATGAATTCCACCAAATCCCATGGTATGACATACCATGTGTGTTAGAGCGTCATGGTCTTGTATACCCGAGATTACCTCGCTCTCTATGTTAGGGTTTCACCGGTGTCGGATTCTCTCTCGTGAATTCCAGGACTAATTAATGTGAGCCCGAAACTCCCGGATTTGACGGAACTAGGGGAATCTTTCCAAGAGGTGGGCCCTACAGTTCTCTTGGGTGTTCCTTGGTCCTAACCTAACACAACCGAGCAGTTAGTTCCACTTTGCTACCCCCTTCCGACTCGTAGATGGGGCAGAACGACAGTTCCGTCTTTTTCCCAAGCGGGGCTATGGTTTCTCCGGAGGGGGCTCCGGATCGTCTGAATGCCACCAAATCCCATGGTATGTATACCATACCATGCGTGTTAGAGTGTGTCATGGGTCTGGAATGCCCAAGAGTCCCCGCTCTCTGTGTTAGGGCTTCAGCGGCGTCAGATTCTCTCTAGCGGGTTCCAGGACTACTTAGAGCCCGAAACTCCCGGATTGGACGAAACTAGGGGAATCTTACCAAGAGGTGGACCCTAACATTTTATTTGGTGTTCGTTGTGAATAACCTAACACAGCCAAACAGTTGGTTCCACTTTTCTACCACCTTCTGTATCACGTAGAGGGGCCAGAACGGCAGTTCTGCCTTTTTCCCCAGCGGGGCGCTATGGTTTCTCCGGAGGGGGCTCCGGATCGTATGAATGCCACCAAATGCCATGGTATGACATAACATGTGTGTTAGAGTGTCGTGGTCTTGGATACCTGAGATTACCTCAGTCTCTGTGTTAGGGTTTCACCGGTGTCGGATTCTCTCTCGCGGGTTCCAAGACTAATTAATAAGAGCCCGAAACTCACGGGTGTGACGGAACTAGGGGAATCTTGCCAAGAGGTGGGACCTACAGTTCTCTTGGGTGTTCCTTGGGCCTAACCTAACACAACCAAGCAGTTAGTTCCACTTTTCTACCCCCTTCCGACTCACGTAGATGGGCCAGAACGGCTGTTCCGCCTTTTTCCCCAGCGGGGGCCTATGGTTTCTCCAGAGGGGGGCTCCGGATCGTATGAATGCCACCAAATCCCATGGTATGACATAACATGTGTGTTAGAGTGTGTCATGGGTCTAGGATGCCCAAGAGTCCCTCGCTCTCTGTGTAAGGGTTTCACCGGTGTCTGATTTGGGTTCTAGGACTAATTAATGAGAGCCCGGGTGTGACGGAACTAGGAGAATCTTGCCAAGAGGTGAGCCCTACAGTTATCTTGGGTGTTATTTGGGGCTAACCTAACACAACCAAGCAGTTAGTTCCACTTTGCTACCCCCTTCCGACTCACGTAGATGGGCCAGAACGGCAGTTCCGCCTTTTTCCCGAGCGGGGGGCTATGGTTTCTGCGGAGAGGGGCTCCGGATCGTATGAATGCCACCAAATCCCATGGTATGACATACCATGTGTGTTAGCGTGTCATGGTCTTGAATACCCGAGATTACCTCGCTCTCTGTGTTAGGGTTTCACCGGTGTCAGATTCTCTCTCGTGAGTTCCAGGACTAATTAATGTGAGCCCGAAACTCCCGGATTTGACGGAACTAGGGGAATCTTTCCAAGAAGTGGGCCCTACAGTTCTCTTGGGTGTTCCTTGGGCCTAATCTAACACAACCAAGCAGTTAGTTCCACTTTGCTACCCCCTTCTGACTCGTAGATCGGGCAGAACGACAGTTCCGTCTTTTTCCCAAGCGGGGCTATGGTTTCTCCGGAGGGCGCTCCGGATCGTCTGAATGCCACCAAGTCCCATGGTATGTATACCATAGCATACCATGCGTGTTAGAGTGTGTGATGGGTCTGGAATGCCCAAGAGTCCCCCGTTCTCTGTGTTAGGGCTTCACCGGCGTCAGATTCTCTCTAGCGGGTTCCAGGACTACTTAGAGCCCGAAACTCCCGGATTGGACGAAACTAGGGGAATATTTCCAAGAGGTGGACCCTAACATTTTATTTGGTGTTCCTTGTGAATAACGTAACACAGCCAAACAGTTGGTTCCACTTTTCTACCACCTTCCGTATCACGTAGAGGGGCTAGAACGGTAGTTCCGCCTTTTTCCCCAGCGGGGCGCTATGGTTTCTCCGGAGGGGGGCTCCAGATCGTATGAATGCCACCAAATCCCATGGTATGACATACCATGTTTGTTAGAGTGTCATGGTCTTGGATACCCGAGATTACCTCACTCTCCGTGTTAGGGTTTCACCGGTGTCGGATTCTCTCTCGCGGGTTCCAAGACTAATTAATGAGAGCCTGAAACTCCCGAGTGTGATGGAACTGGGGAAATCTTGCCAAGAGGTGGGACCTACAGTTCTCTTAGGTGTTCCTTGGGCCTAACCTAACACAACCAAGCAGTTAGTTCCACTTTTCTACCCCCTTCCGACTCACGTACATGGGCCAGAACGGCAGTTCCGCCTTTTTCCCCAACGGGGGCCTATGGTTTCTCCGGAGGGGGCTCCGGATCGTAGAATGCCACCAAATCCCATGGTATGACATACCATGTGTGTTAGAGTGTGTCATGGGTCTAGGATGCCCAAGAGTCCCTCGCTCTCTGTGTAAGGGTTTCACCGGTGTCTGGTTTGGGTTCTAGGACTAATTAATGAGAGCCCGGGTGTGACGGAACTAGGAGAATCTTGCCAAGAGGTGAGCCCTACAGTTATCTTGGGTGTTATTTGGGGCTAACCTAACACAACCAAGCAGTTAGTTCCACTTTGCTACCCCCTTCCGACTCACGTAGATGGGCCAGAACGGCAGTTCCGCCTTTTTCCCGAGCGGGGGGCTATGGTTTCTGCGGAGAGGGGCTCCGGATCGTATGAATGCCACCAAATCCCATGGTATGACATACCATGTGTGTTAGCGTGTCATGGTCTTGAATACCCGAGATTACCTCGCTCTCTGTGTTAGGGTTTCACCGGTGTCAGATTCTCTCTCGTGAGTTCCAGGACTAATTAATGTGAGCCCGAAACTCCCGGATTTGACGGAACTAGGGGAATCTTTCCAAGAATTGGGCCCTACAGTTCTCTTGGGTGTTCCTTGGGCCTAATCTAACACAACCAAGCAGTTAGTTCCACTTTGCTACCCCCTTCTGACTCGTAGATCGGGCAGAACGACAGTTCCGTCTTTTTCCCAAGCGGGGCTATGGTTTCTCCGGAGGGCGCTCCGGATCGTCTGAATGCCACCAAGTCCCATGGTATGTATACCATAGCATACCATGCGTGTTAGAGTGTGTGATGGGTCTGGAATGCCCAAGAGTCCCCCGTTCTCTGTGTTAGGGCTTCACCGGCGTCAGATTCTCTCTAGCGGGTTGCAGGACTACTTAGAGCCCGAAACTCCCGGATTGGACGAAACTAGGGGAATATTTCCAAGAGGTGGACCCTAACATTTTATTTGGTGTTCCTTGTGAATAACCTAACACAGCCAAACAGTTGGTTCCACTTTTCTACCACCTTCCGTATCACGTAGAGGGGCTAGAACGGTAGTTCCGCCTTTTTCCCCAGCGGGGCGCTATGGTTTCTCCGGAGGGGGGCTCCAGATCGTATGAATGCCACCAAATCCCATGGTATGACATACCATGTTTGTTAGAGTGTCATGGTCTTGGATACCCGAGATTACCTCACTCTCCGTGTTAGGGTTTCACCGGTGTCGGATTCTCTCTCGCGGGTTCCAAGACTAATTAATGAGAGCCTGAAACTCCCGAGTGTGATGGAACTGGGGAAATCTTGCCAAGAGGTGGGACCTACAGTTCTCTTAGGTGTTCCTTGGGCCTAACCTAACACAACCAAGCAGTTAGTTCCACTTTTCTACCCCCTTCCGACTCACGTAGATGGGCCAGAACGGCTGTTCCGCCTTTTTCCCCAACGGGGGCCTATGGTTTCTCCGGAGGGGGCTCCGGATCGTAGAATGCCACCAAATCCCATGGTATGACATACCATGTGTGTTAGAGTGTGTCATGGGTCTAGGATTCCCAAGAGTCCCTCACTCTCTGTGTAAGGGTTTCACCGGTGTAAGATTTTCTCTCGCGGGTTCCAGGCCTAATTAATAAGAGCCCAAAACTCCCGGGTGTGACGGAACTAGGAGACTCTTGCCAAGAGGTCGGCCCTACAGTTATCATGGGTGTTCCTTGGGGCTAACCTAACACAACCAAGCAGTTAGTTCCACTTTGCTACCCCCTTCTGACTCGTAGATCGGGCAGAACGACAGTTCCGTCTTTTTCCCAAGCGGGGCTATGGTTTCTCCGGAGGGCGCTCCGGATCGTCTGAATGCCACCAAATCCCATGGTATGTATACCATAGCATACCATGCGTGTTAGAGTGTGTGATGGGTCTGGAATGCCCAAGAGTCCCCCGTTCTCTGTGTTAGGGCTTCACCGGCGTCAGATTCTCTCTAGCGTGTTCCAGGACTACTTAGAGCCCGAAACTCCCGGATTGGACGAAACTAGGGGAATATTGCCAAGAGGTGGACCCTAACATTTTATTTTGTGTTCCTTGTGAATAACCTAACACAGCGAAACAGTTGGTCCCACTTTTCTACCACCTTCCGTATCACATAGAGGGGCCAGAACGACAGTTCCGCCTTTTTCCCCACCGGGGCGCTATGGTTTCTCCAGAGGGGGCTTTGGATCGTATGAATGCCACCAAATCCCATGGTATGACATACCATGTGTGTTAGAGTATCATGGTCTTGGATACCCGAGATTACCTCACTCTCTGTGTTAGGGTTTCACCGGTGTCGTATTCTCTCTTGCGGGTTCCAAGACTAATTAATGAGAGCCTGAAACTCCCGGGTGTGACGGAACTGGGGGAATCTTGCCAAGAGGTGGGACCTACAGTTCTCTTGGGTATTCCTTGGGCCTAACCTAACACAACCAAGCAGTTAGTTCCACTTTTCTACCCCCTTCTGACTCACGTAGATGGGCCAGAACGGCAGTTCCGCCTTTTTTCCCAGCGGGGGCCTATGGTTTCTCCGGAGGGGGGCTCCGGATCGTATGAATGCCACCAAATCCCATGGTATGACATATCATGTGTGTTAGAGTGTGTCATGGGTCTAGGATGCCCAAGAGTCCCTCGCTCTATGTGTAAGGGTTTCACCGGTGTCGGATTTGGGTTCGAGGACTAATTAATGAGAGCCCGGGTGTGACGGAACTAGGAGAATCTTGCCAAGAGGTGGGCCCTACAGTTATATTGGGTGTTATTTGGGGCTAACCTAACACAACCAAGCAGTTAGTTCCACTTTGCTACCCCCTTCCGACTCACGTAGATGGGCCAGAACGGCATTTCCGCCTTTTTCCCGAGCGGGGGGCTATGGTTTCTGCGGAGAGGGGCTCCAGATCATATGAATTCCACCAAATCCCATGGTATGACATACCATGTCTGTTAGAGTGTCATGGTCTTGAATACCCGAGATTACCTCGCTCTCTGTGTTAGGGTTTCACCGGTGTCGGATTCTCTCTCGGGAGTTCCAGGACTAATTAATGTGAGCCCGAAACTCCCGGATTTGACGGAACTAGGGGAATCTTTCCAAGAGGTGGGCCCCACAGTTCTCTTGGGTGTTTCTTGGGCCTAACCTAACGCAACCAAGCAGTTAGTTCCACTTTGCTACCCCCTTCCGACTCGTAGATGGGGCAGAACGACAGTTCCGGCTTTTTCCCAAGCGGGGCTATGGTTTCTCCGGAGGGGGCTCCGGATCGTCTGAATGCCACCAAATCCCATGGTATGTATACCATACCATACCATGCGTGTTATAGTGTGTCATGGGTCTGGAATGCCCAAGAGTCCCCTGCTCTCTGTGTTAGGGCTTCACCGGCGTGAGATTCTCTCTAGCAGGTTCCAGGACTACTTAGAGCCCGAAACTCCCGGATTGGACGAAACTAGGGGAATCTTGCCAAGAGTTGGACCCTAAAATTTTATTTGGTGTTCCTTGCGAATAACCTAACACAGCCAAACAGTTGTTTCCACTTTTCTACCACCTTATGTATCACGTAGAGGGGCCAGGACGGCAGTTCCGCCTTTTTCCCCAGCGGGGCGCTATGGTTTCTCCGGAGGGCAGCTCCGGATCGTATTAATGCCACCAAATCCCATGGTATGACATACCATGTGTGTTATAGTGTCATGGTCTTGGATACCCGAGATTACCTCACTCTCTCTGTTAGGGTTTCACCGGTGTCGGATTCTCTCTCGCGGGTTCCAAGACTAATTAATGAGAGCCCGAAACTCCCGGGTGTGACGGAACTGGGGGAATCTTGCCAAGAGGTGGGACCTACAGTTCTCTTGGGTGTTCCTTGGGCCTAACCTAACACAACCAAGCAGTTAGTTCCACTTTTCTACCCTCTTCCGACTCACGTAGATGGGCCAGAACGGCCGTTCCGCCTTTTTCCCCAGCGGGGGCCTATGGTTTCTCCGGAGGGGGGCTCCGGATCGTATGAATGCCACAAAATACCATGGTATGACATACCATGTGTGTTAGAGTGTGTCATGGGTCTAGGATGCCCAAGAGTCCCTCGCTCTCTATGTACGGGTTTCACCGGCATCGGATTCTCTCTCGCGGGTTCCAGGACTAATTAATGAGAGCCCGAAACTCCCGGGTGTGACGGAACTGGGAGAATCTTGCCAAGAGGTGGGCCCTACAGTTCTCTTGGGTGTTCCTTGGGGCTAACCTAACACAACCAAGAATTTAGTTCCACTTTGCTACTCTTCCGACTCATGTAGATGGGTCAGAACGGCAGTTCCGCCTTTTTCCCGAGCGGGGGCCTATGGTTTCTGCGGAGAGGGGCTCCGAATCGTATGAATTCCACCAAATCCCATGGTATGACATACCATGTGTGTTAGAGCGTCATGGTCTTGAATAGCCGAGATTACCTCGCTCTCTGTGTTAGGGTTTCACCGGTGTCGGATTCTCTCTCGTGAATTCCAGGACTAATTAATGTGAGCCCGAAACTCCCGGATTTGACGGAACTAGGGGAATCTTTCCAAGAGGTGGGCCCTACAGTTCTCTTGGGTGTTCCTAGGTCCTAACCTAACACAACCGAGCAGTTAGTTCCACTTTGCTACCCCCTTCCGACTCGTAGATGGGGCAGAACGACAGTTCCGTCTTTTTCCCAAGCGGGGCTATGGTTTCTCCGGAGGGGGCTCCGGATCGTCTGAATGCCACCAAATCCCATGGTATGTATACTATACCATGCGTGTTAGAGTGTGTCATGGGTCTGGAATGCCCAAGAGTCCCCCGCTCTCTGTGTTAGGGCTTCAGCGGCGTCAGATTCTCTCTAGCGGGTTCCAGGACTACTTAGAGCCCGAAACTCCCGGATTGGACGAAACTAGGGGAATCTTACCAAGAGGTGGACCCTAACATTTTATTTGGTGTTCGTTGTGAATAACCTAACACAGCCAAACAGTTGGTTCCACTTTTCTACCACCTTCTGTATCACGTAGAGGGGCCAGAACGGCAGTTCTGCCTTTTTCCCCAGCGGGGCGCTATGGTTTCTCCGGAGGGGGCTCCGGATCGTATGAATGCCACCAAATTCCATGGTATGACATAACATGTGTGTTAGAGTGTCGTGGTCTTGGATACCTGAGATTACCTCAGTCTCTGTGTTAGGGTTTCACCGGTGTCGGATTCTCTCTCGCGGGTTCCAAGACTAATTAATAAGAGCCCGAAACTCACGGGTGTGACGGAACTAGGGGAATCTTGCCAAGAGGTGGGACCTACAGTTCTCTTGGGTGTTCCTTGGGCCTAACCTAACACAACCAAGCAGTTAGTTCCACTTTTCTACCCCCTTCCGACTCACGTAGATGGGCCAGAACGGCTGTTCCGCCTTTTTCCCCAGCGGGGGCCTATGGTTTCTCCAAAGGGGGGCTCCGGATCGTATGAATGCCACCAAATCCCATGGTATGACATACCATGTGTGTTAGAGTGTGTCATGGGTCTAGGATGCCCAAGAGTCCCTCGCTCTCTGTGTAAGGGTTTCACCGGTGTCTGATTTGGGTTCTAGGACTAATTAATGAGAGCCCGGGTGTGACGGAACTAGGAGAATCTTGCCAAGAGGTGAGCCCTACAGTTATCTTGGTTGTTATTTGGGGCTAACCTAACACAACCAAGCAGTTAGTTCCACTTTGCTACCCCCTTCCGACTCACGTAGATGGGCCAGAACGGCAGTTCCGCCTTTTTCCCGAGCGGGGGGCTATGGTTTCTGCGGAGAGGGGCTCCGGATCGTATGAATGCCACCAAATCCCATGGTATGACATACCATGTGTGTTAGCGTGTCATGGTCTTGAATACCCGAGATTACCTCGCTCTCTGTGTTAGGGTTTCACCGGTGTCAGATTCTCTCTCGTGAGTTCCAGGACTAATTAATGTGAGCCCGAAACTCCCGGATTTGACGGAACTAGGGGAATCTTTCCAAGAAGTGGGCCCTACAGTTCTCTTGGGTGTTCCTTGGGCCTAACCTAACACAACCAAGCAGTTAGTTCCACTTTGCTACCCCCTTCTGACTCGTAGATCGGGCAGAACGACAGTTCCGTCTTTTTCCCAAGCGGGGCTATGGTTTCTCCGGAGGGCGCTCCGGATCGTCTGAATGCCACCAAATCCCATGGTATGTATACCATAGCATACCATGCGTGTTAGAGTGTGTGATGGGTCTGGAATGCCCAAGAGTCCCCCGTTCTCTGTGTTAGGGCTTCACCGGCGTCAGATTCTCTCTAGCGGGTTCCAGGACTACTTAGAGCCCGAAACTCCCGGATTGGACGAAACTAGGGGAATATTTCCAAGAGGTGGACCCTAACATTTTATTTGGTGTTCCTTGTGAATAACCTAACACAGCCAAACAGTTGGTTCCACTTTTCTACCACCTTCCGTATCACGTAGAGGGGCTAGAACGGTAGTTCCGCCTTTTTCCCCAGCGGGGCGCTATGGTTTCTCCGGAGGGGGGCTCCAGATCGTATGAATGCCACCAAATCCCATGGTATGACATACCATGTTTGTTAGAGTGTCATGGTCTTGGATACCCGAGATTACCTCACTCTCCGTGTTAGGGTTTCACCGGTGTCGGATTCTCTCTCGCGGGTTCCAAGACTAATTAATGTGAGCCCGAAACTCCCGGATTTGACGGAACTAGGGGAATCTTTCCAAGAAGTGGGCCCTACAGTTCTCTTGGGTGTTCCTTGGGCCTAACCTAACACAACCAAGCAGTTAGTTCCACTTTGCTACCCCCTTCTGACTCGTAGATCGGGCAGAACGACAGTTCCGTCTTTTTCCCAAGCGGGGCTATGGTTTCTCCGGAGGGCGCTCCGGATCGTCTGAATGCCACCAAATCCCATGGTATGTATACCATAGCATACCATGCGTGTTAGAGTGTGTGATGGGTCTGGAATGCCCAAGAGTCCCCCGTTCTCTGTGTTAGGGCTTCACCGGCGTCAGATTCTCTCTAGCGGGTTCCAGGACTACTTAGAGCCCGAAACTCCCGGATTGGACGAAACTAGGGGAATATTTCCAAGAGGTGGACCCTAACATTTTATTTGGTGTTCCTTGTGAATAACCTAACACAGCCAAACAGTTGGTTCCACTTTTCTACCACCTTCCGTATCACGTAGAGGGGCTAGAACGGTAGTTCCGCCTTTTTCCCCAGCGGGGCGCTATGGTTTCTCCGGAGGGGGGCTCCAGATCGTATGAATGCCACCAAATCCCATGGTATGACATACCATGTTTGTTAGAGTGTCATGGTCTTGGATACCCGAGATTACCTCACTCTCCGTGTTAGGGTTTCACCGGTGTCGGATTCTCTCTCGCGGGTTCCAAGACTAATTAATGAGAGCCTGAAACTCCCGAGTGTGATGGAACTGGGGAAATCTTGCCAAGAGGTGGGACCTACAGTTCTCTTAGGTGTTCCTTGGGCCTAACCTAACACAACCAAGCAGTTAGTTCCACTTTTCTACCCCCTTCCGACTCACGTAGATGGGCCAGAACGGCAGTTCCGCCTTTTTCCCCAACGGGGGCCTATGGTTTCTCCGGAGGGGGCTCCGGATCGTAGAATGCCACAAAATCCCATGGTATGACATACCATGTGTGTTAGAGTGTGTCATGGGTCTAGGATTCCCAAGATTCCCTCACTCTCTGTGTAAGGGTTTCACCGGTGTAAGATTTTCTCTCGCGGGTTCCAGGCCTAATTAATAAGAGCCCGAAACTCCCGGGTGTGACGGAACTGGGAGACTCTTGCCAAGAGGTGGGCCCTACAGTTATCATGGGTGTTCCTTGGGGCTAACCTAACACAACCAAGCAGTTAGTTCCACTTTGCTACCCCCTTCCGACTCACGTAGATGGGCCAGAACGGCAGTTCCGCCTTTTTTCCCGAGCGGGGGGCTATGGTTTCTGCGGAGATGGGCTCTGGATCGTATGAATGACACCAAATCCCATGTTATGACATACCATGTGTGTTAGAGTGTCATGGTCTTGAATACCCGAGATTACCTCGCTCTCTGTGTTAGGGTTTCACCGGTGTCGGATTCTCTCTCGTGAGTTCTAGGACTAATTAATGGGAGCCCGAAACTCCCGAATTTGACAGAACTGGGGGAATCTTTCCAAGAGGTGGGACCTACAGTTCTCTTGGGTGTTCCTTGGGCCTAACCAAACACAACCAAGCAGTTAGTTCCACTTTGCTACCCCCTTCCGACTCGTAGATGGGGCAGAACGACAGTTCCGTGTTTTTCCCCAGCGGGGCTATGGTTTCTCCGGAGGGGGCTCCGGATCGTCTGAATGCCACCAAATCCCATGGTATGTATACCATACCATACCATGCGTGTTAGAGTGTTTCATGGGTCTGGAATTCCCAGGAGTCCCCCGCTCTCTGTGTTAGGGCTTCACCGGCATTAGATTCTCTCTAGCGGGTTCCAGGACTACTTAGAGCCCGAAACTCCCGGATTTGACGGAACTAGAGGAATCTTTCCAGGAGGTGGACCCTAACATTTTCGTTGGTGTTCCTTGTGCCTAACCTAACACAACCAAACAGTTTGTTCCACTTTTCTACCCCTTCCGACTCACGTAGAGGGGCCAGAACGGCAGTTCCGCCTTTTTCCCCAGCGGGGCTATGGTTTCTCCGGAGGGGGCTCCGGATCATATGAATGCCACTAAATCCCATGGTATGACATACCATGTGTGTTAGAGTGTGTCATGGGTCTTGGTTGCCCAAGAGTCCCTCGCTCTCTATGTAAGGGCTCCACCGGCGTCGGATTCTCTCTGGCGTGTTCTAGGACTACCTAGAGCCCGAAACTCCCGGATCTGACGGAGCTGGGGGAATCTTTCCAAGAGGTGGGCCATGCCATTGTATTGGGTGTTCCTTCGGCCTAACCTAACACAACCAAGAAATTGGTTCCATTTTGCTACCCCCTTCCGGCTCATGTAGATGGGGCAGAACGACAATTCCGTCTTTATCCCAGCGGGGCTATGGTTTATCCGGAGAGGATGCTCCGGATCGTCTGAATGCCACCAAATCAGATTACACTCCACACCACATGTGATATAGTGTGGCATGGGTGGATGCCCAAGATTCACTCGCTCTCTGTGTACGGGCTTCACCGGCGTCGGATTCTCTCTAACGGGTTCCAGGACTACTTAGAGCCCGAAACTCCCGGATTGGACGAAACTAGGGGAATCTTGCCAAGAGGTGGACCCTAACATTTTATTTGGTGTTCCTTGTGCCTAACCTAACACAGACAAACAGTTGGTACCACTTTTCTACCCCCTTCCGGCTCACGAAGAGGGGCCAGAACGACAGTTCCGCCTTTTTCCCCAGCGGGGGGCTATGGTTTCTCTGGAGGGGGGCTCCGGATCGTATGAATGCCACCAAATCCCATGGTATGACATACCATGTGTGTTATAGTATCATGGTCTTGGATACCAGAGATTACCTCAGTCTCTGTGTTAGGGTTTCACCGGTGTCGGATTCTCTCTCACGGGTTCCAGGACTAATTAATGAGAGCCCGAAACTCCCGGGTGTGACGGAACTGGCGGAATCTTGCCAAGAGGTGGGACCTACAGTTCTCTTGGGTGTTCCACAAAATCCCATGGTATACCATACCATGTGTGTTAGAGTGTGTCATGGGTCTTAGATGCCCAAGAGTCCCTCGCTCTCTATGTAAGGGCTTCACCGGCGTCGGATTCTCTCTGGCGTGTTCTAGGACTAATTAATCAGAGCCCAAAACTCCAGGATATGACGGAACTGGGGGAATCTTGCCAAGAGATGGGACCTACAGTTCTCTTGGGTGTTCCTTGGGTCTAACCTAACACAACCAAGCAGTTAGTTCCACTTTGCTACCCCCTTCCGACTCACGTAGATGGGCCAGAGAATGGCAGTTCCGCCTTTTCCCCCAGCGGGGCTAGCTATAGAATCTGTATTTTATCTTTCAAAAAAATCGAGGAAATTGTTTTTATTCTTTCATATCAAATGGATGTAGTATCTTGTGGCTAAGGTATTATTATTCCGTATTAATTGTTTTTCTTTCCATTTCAAATATTTTTCTTCTCTTTTGTGAAATGTTTTGGGCAACTGGCGCCAGGCCGGCCCTTTATTGCGCGGGAGACGCAGCGTCAAGCCGTCAACCCCTTCGGGAAGGCGCGCCCTTTAATTGCGCTCACCTCCCCCTCTCTCTCTTCTAGCCATATCACTTGCTCTATCTCTCTCACCGCCTTCCTGAGCTTCCCCTCTCTCCGTCGGCGGGTTTTCTTCCGCCGGGACGTCGACAGCACCGCAGTGACCATCCTCGGCGGGAAACGAAGGCCAGGCCTCCTCTTCCTCCCTTGGCAGGCAGGATCTTCATCGGCTTATTTTCAGATCACCGCGTGCGTCGTCCTGTCTTCTTCGAGGGATTTGGCAATGGCGGTAATATGATATCTAACCCTCTTATCCCTTGTATGTATCGTAGATCTGTAGATTGAGCTCGATTTTTCTGCGTAGCACGACATGCACGGTAGATCTACATGTTTTTACCAATCATTCTGCGTCTCTGCTTCGTATTTTCTCCCGTAGACGTGGTTTTGTTCTATGGCTTAAGTTTGGGATATCCGGCACGCTTAGTTCATCTATTTCCAACATGATTTCGATAGGTTATGGTTTAATTCCGTACACGATTTGGGTGCTTCAGTTAGATTAGGCTTAGATTTGGGGGTTTTTTGGGTTCACGGCTTAGATTTGGTATTTTTGGGTTCACGTCTATATTTGTTGTACTTAGAAATTCTGAGGTCAGATTCATTTTTTCTGTGCATTTTCCATTGTTCCACCTGTTTTTCTTTCGTGTATCCTAATTTATAAACATGATGAATGTCCTCCTAGTTATATGCTAATGATTAAACTAGGCCATGGTAAAGGCCGAGAGAGTGTCGATAATACCTCGTAGTGTATACAATTTGAGTATTTGTATTCATATATGCTATTATAGGCTCCCGCTTGGCCTTGGTTTGCATGTCAATGATATCTGAGGCTCGTATTACATTTGTTTCTATTGTTCCACATTTCTTTTCCTTGAATGTCCTCCTTGTTATATGACGATGATTTAAACTAGGCCATGGTAAAGGGAAAGAGAGTGTCTATAATGCCTTATAGTGTATACAATTTGAGTATATGTATTCGTACATGCTATTATAACCACTCCTTTTTCCCTTGGTTTGCATGGCAATGATATATGAAGCTCGTATTACACTTGTTTCCATTGTTCCACTTTCCTTTGCCTTGAATGTCCTCCTTGTTACATGATGATGATTAAACTAGGCCATGGTAAAGGCCGAGAGAGTGTCTAAAATTCCTCGTAGTGTATACAATTTGAGTATTTGTATTCGTATATGCTAGTTTAGGCACTTTCTCGGCCTTTGGTTTGCATGGCAATGATATATGAGGCTCGTATTACATTTGTTTCCATTGTTCCACTTTTTCTTTGCCTTGAATCTCCTCGTTATATGCCAATGATTTAAACTAGCTAGGCCATGGTAAAGGCAAAGAGAGTGTCTATAATACCTTGTAGTGTATACAATTTGAGTATTTGTATTCGTACATGCTATTGTACGCACTCTTTTATCCCTTGGTTTGCATGGCAATTATATATGAGGCTCGTATTACATTTGTTTCCATTGTTTCACTTTTCTTTGCCTTGAATATCCTCCTTGTTATGTGTCGATGATTTAAACTAGGCCATGGTAAAGGGAAAGGGAGTGTCTATAATACCTTGTAGTGTATACAATTTGAGTATATGTATTCATACATGCTATTATAAGCACTTCTTTTGCCCTTGGTTTGCATGGCAATGATATATGAGTCTCGTATTACATTTGTTTCCATTGTTCCACTTTTCTTTGCCTTTAATGTCCTCCTTGTTATATGCCGATGATTTAAACTAGGCCATGGTAAAGAGAAAGGGAGTGTCTATAATACCTTGTAGTGTATACAATTTGAGTATTGTATTCGTACATGCTATTATAAGAATGTCTATAGTACTCTTTTTTCCCTTGGTTTGCATGCCATGATAAATGCTTGGAGATCAGATCCAATACGTGGAAGTGATACAAGGCCACGTCTTGTATTACTTCCTGGTATTGGGCTCGTTCTTCTAGCAAGTGTTGGCAGTGTGTTTATGAGGCTTGTTTTACATTTTTTTGCATTGTTCTACATGTGTTAATTCTGACTGCATGTTACAATGAATTCTAGGGATGCCCTTTAGTTCATGATCACCTATGTGTTTATGAGGCTTGTTATCACTATGCACAATTTATGAGTTGATTTGGTCAATGATGATGACTTTGACACATGTATATTTGGCTGATGCCTCACTGTCTCCACCAGATGGCTAGCAAAAGTAAGAAGCAGACACAAATATATGTGCCATGTCTTTGCTTTTGCTGGCCCACCTGGCATAGCAAAGTTGTGCATTGCTCTTGGTAGTGTAGAATTACTTCTTGGACAAACATGGTTGCTCTTTGTAACTTCTGCTTCTTTTTTGCTTGATTAACAGCGTATTCCATGCCCTGTATGCAAGAATAATTGCCCAAATGTTAATCCTTATGCATCCTAGTTCGCTGTTGTTGTACAAGAGTGTCACCTGAAGTCTGTGGTAAGAAAACAATTTTTCTTCTTACACTTGTATTATGTATTGTGTTTTTATTGCAATATCTAATTTCCACGTTTATTTTTATTTCTGACGCACAGATTGTACCATGCACTGCTCGGATAGCATTCAACAAGTTGGAGGCTGGGACCACCTCCTACCCCAGCATGAGTCCAACTCTACAATGAGCACTGATTCTGACAACTCTGTCAATCAGAATGTTTTGATGGTCAACATGCTGCAGGTTCACACTGCAACTGCTGCACCCACTGCCCCTGGTCTCTTTGCCTGGCCATGGGTTCAGTCAAATGCCCACTTGTATGGGCCTACCTTGCCCCCTTCAATGCAGTGGGATAAGCTGTTGTCCAAGTTGGTCCCCTTTTTATGCTTGTCTTCTGCCAGGCCCAGTGGGCTCTCCCCTAGCCCATTCACTATGATTTCAGATGCTTCTGTTCCTTTTAAGGGGAACATTTTCCAGTTCAATGCCAAGAGAAGATTCTTCAAGGCACAGAGGACTGACAGAAATCTATACCTGAAGGATTCCTCTAGTACTTCTGGACCACTGCCCTCTGCTACTATTGAGGAATTTGATTCCTCCACTCCCACTGCTTCTGCTGTCACCGCAAGGAAAAGAAGGAGGTGCAAATTAAGCACCCCATCTGTGGAATCTTCTGTCAGGCGTAGTACTCGACAGGCTGCACTGAGTAATGGCTTCAGGTTGGTGGCCATGCAGGAAAACCCACAGCCCAGGAAGAAGCCAAGGTCTGCTAGACCCCCAGCTGACAGTAGTTCTGTCACTCCCCACACTCCTATTGTGACTCTCCAGCAGGTGGGGAGAGCTCTCGAGATTGCAGAGGAAGAGCTCACTAAGGACAAGCTTGATGCTGATCCTGCTTCTCCAAAAGACCAAGGAAATTAATGTTAGACAAAACTTTATGTATTGTCTTTTGGTCTGGATTTCTAATGTTTTATCTTATCACCTCCTGGAGTTATAGTTATGTAATGGATCTATTTCCCAAGTGTTTATCTCTGAACATGATAGGCCCCTGTTATTGTTACTATGCTGTGATGAATGGTGTTCGTTTGGTAGCTGGCTGGTCTAGCTATTCTGTTCCTTTTATTATCTTTGTCAATGGATAATACACCACAATTTTTATTGGATTGGAGAGTGATGGATTGGAATATCAGAGGCTTAAATGATAAAAATAAGAGAATTCTGGTTTATAACAAAATTGAAGAGAGCCAATGTGCAGTTATCTGCCTGCAAGAAACTAAGTGTGAAAGTTTTGATCACAGTTTTATTAGATCCTTTTGTCCAAAAAGGTTTGACAAATTTGTCTTTTCTCCTTCTGTGGGAGCTTCTGGTGGAATTATTGTTCTATGGAATAGTTCCATTTTTGATGGAGAATTGATTGTTTGTTTCAAGTCTGCCATTCAGATTAATTTCACCTCAAAACATAATCTCTCTGCATGGACTTTGGTTACTGTTTATGGTCCCTGTAGTGGCCCTGACAGGGACTTCTTTGTTCAATGGCTTTTTGATTTATCAATTCCTACTCATGAAAATTGGTTGATAGTGGGAGATTTCAATTTTATTAGATCAGTGGAGAACAGGAACAAACCTGGAGCTGATATAAATGATATATTCATTTTCAATGAAATTATTAGTCATCTAGGCCTGATTGAATTGCCTTTAAAAGGTAGATCCTTTACTTGGTCTAATATGCAAGATCAACCATTGCTTGAGCAACTTGATTGGTTCTTTACTAGCACTTGGTGGACTTTGAACTTTCCTAACACTTTGGTTATGCCCTTGGCTAAGTCAACATCTGATCATGTGCCATGTGTTATCTCCATATCCACCAACATTCCTAAAGCTCAGATTTTTCGATTTGAAAATCACTGGATACATCAACCTGGTTTTATGGATCTTATTGCTAGAGTCTGGAAGTGGCCTGTAAGGAAGAATAACATTGCGGCCACTATTACTGCTAAATTAAAAAACATCAGACATGAGCTTAAGAGATGGGGTAGAAATCTTTCAAGCTTGAAGCTATTAATTGCTAAATGCAATAAGGTGATTTTAATCTTGGATACTCTGGAGGAGGAGAGAAACCTCAGTAGACCTGAATTTAATTTCAGAAACATTGTTAAAGCTCACTTGCAAAAGTTGCTGTTATCTCAGTCTGCATATTGGAAGAATAGGTGCACCATCCGTTGGGTGCAACTTGGTGGTGAAAATACTAAATTTTTCCATGCTAAAGCTACAGAGCGTTATAGATTTAACACTATAGCTGAAATTAAAAACGAGGAAGGTGTATCTCTAATAGATCATCATCACAAGGCAGCTGCCTTTTGGACTTGTTTCAAGAACAGAATGGGAGTCTCCTCTG
This sequence comes from Alopecurus myosuroides, assembly GCA_028641055.1. Lineage (NCBI taxonomy): Eukaryota > Viridiplantae > Streptophyta > Magnoliopsida > Poales > Poaceae > Alopecurus > Alopecurus myosuroides. Next base: position 27,049,315 of record CM054059.1, on the reverse strand, counting down.
TCACATCACAACTTTTAGATCTCTCCAATATCCTACATCCAACTGTTAGTTTACAATGCTTGGTTGAGCCTTTTACTACAGAGGAGATTACTTCAGTTATGAAATCCCTCAAGACTGACAGAGCACCAGGCCCTGATGGTTTCAATGGACTCTTTGTTAAAAATGCTGGGAGGTGTTAAAGGAAGATTTCACAAAGCTCTGCCATGATTTCCATTCAGGGAATTTGTCTTTACAAAGTATTAATGACTCCTATATCACTCTTATCCCAAAATCAAACTCTCCTGAAACTGTCAATGATTTCAGGCCTATCTCCCTGACTAATACTTGTCTCAAATTTGTCACCAAGCTTATTGCTAATAGGTTGCAAAATGTGATTTGTGATACAATTCATGATAACCAATATGGTTTTATTAAGGGAAGAACCATCCAGGATTGCCTTGCTTGGTCTTTTGAGTTTCTGCATCAGTGTCAACAGTCCAAAAGAAAAATTGTGGTTCTCAAGATTGACTTTGAAAAAGCCTTTGACACTTTGGACCATGATGCCATTATACAAGTCCTAAAATTTAAGGGGTTTCCAGTTTTATTCCTTAATTGGGTAAGAGAAATTTTAGCATCAGGTTTTTCTTCTGTTCTACTCAATGGAATACCTGGGAAGAAATTTCATTGCAAAAGAGGAGTTAGACAGGGAGATCCTTTGTCTCCACTTCTTTTTGTTGAAGGAGCTGATTTATTACAGAGTTTAGTAAACAAAGCATACTCTGATGGTCTACTTTCATCTCCTATCCCAGTCCGTAAAGATTTTCCTATAATTCAGTATGCTGATGATACTATTGTGGTGCTTCCAGCATGTGCCAAAGACCTGGATGTTTTCAAGGATATTCTCACCACCTATGCTGCTTTTACAGGCCTGAAAATCAATTTTCACAAATCATCTTTAATTCCTATCAACTTAACTGATGAGGAAGCTAATGCCCTGGCTGAAATTTTCCAATGCAAAATTGGGTCTATGCCTTTCACTTATCTAGGCTTGCCTATGGGTACCACTAAACCCTCTATCAAGGATTTCTCTCCTTTGATTGATAGAGTTGAAAGGAGACTTTCTGCCACCTCCTCTTTTTTGTCATATGGAGATAGACTGGTGCTAGTGAATTCTGTGTTATCATCCTTGCCAACTTATTATATGCTTTCTCTTGTTATTCCTACTGGTGTCATTGAGGTTATTGACAGAGCAAGAAGACATTGCTTGTGGAGTAAAAGAGGAAAGGAAAAAGCTCAATCACTTGCAGCTTGGCATATGGTGTGCAAACCAAAGAAAAAGGGAGGGTTGGGAGTAATTAACTTGAAAATCCAGAACTCTGCCCTTTTATTAAAACATCTTGATAAACTCTATAATCAGGAAGCCTTGCCTTGGGTGCAACTTGTTACTGATGCTTACTATTATAAGGCTGTTCCTCATGCTGTGGTTGAGTCTGGTTCTTTCTGGTGGAAAAATATATTGGCATTATCTGCGAGTTACAGGAACTACACTACATGCTGTGTGGGCAATGGTTTCACAATACTGTTTTGGGAAGACAAATGGCAGCCTCAACCTCTTAAGATAACCTTCCCAAGACTTTTTTCTTTTGCCAAAGACAAATTTCAGTCTGTAAATGAATTCTTGCTTGGCACAGATTGTCTCCAGAACTTTGCTTTACCCCTGTCAGTTCAAGCAAATGAAGAGCTTAGGCTATTGAAAGGCATGATTGGTCATTTTACATTGCAACTTGGTATTAAAGATCAATGGAAGAGCCCACATTCTAGTGGCAGATTACGTCCTAGCTCATTTTATAAACACCAGTTTTCTGATGTCCCTGATGATCCAATTTCTTTTGCAATTTGGAGGAGCAAGTGTCAATCTAAGCATAGATTTTTTGCTTGGCTTATCCTGCATGATAGAATTAATACCAGGGAAATGTTAATTCGACGACATTGGACCATTAATTCCTCATCTGATTGTGTCCTGTGCCCTGACCATGTTCTTGAGGATTGGAGACATTTATTTTTCAATTGTACATTCAGTACAAGGATTTGGAATTACCTGCAGATTCCTTGGATACCTGGCACACCATCTTATGCTATCATGTATGCCAGAAAGCATTTTGCTGGTTCTTGTTTTGTGGAGATTGTGATCCTAGCTTGCTGGTGCATCTGGAAGCAAAGGAATGGATGGATCTTCAAGAACACCAAGCCAACTTTCAGAGGTTGGAAGGCCCTGTTTACACAGGAAGTCACTCTGCTTAAGTACAGGGTGAAGAGTGCTGACTCTGTTTTTTTGACATCATGGATTAATTCACTCCCATAACTTTCTTGTACATATTGTACATTTGTAAATAACTTTTCTTTATTTATTTAATAAATGGGGGGCTGTGGGGGTTTCCCCCACAGTAATGGTGTCAAAAAAAAAAACAAGTTAATAGGCGAGTGTGTGTTGTTTAGTTCTCATGGCAGGAAGTACACCTTTCGTGTGTCAAAAAAATAGAGCAAGACCCGTTTGCACGGGATACAATGGGACTGTTTCATCGAGGAAAAGAACATCTTCGTGGGAGACATACTAGTGTATTCCATGATACCAAGGCCCACTATCTACGTTGCTATTATTGGTGAAATATGTAGTCTATGTTTATGTTCAACTATTATGTTTATTTTCTCAAGATAGATATAATTCGAGTTCACAATATGGAGAAATAGATGACAGAAGTTTCGATGGATCTAAGTGACAGAAGTAATTTACATTATACTAATGCCGATGAAAAACATTTACCAAACAGATAATTCGATTTCACAATATGGACAAATAAATGACAGAAATGAAAAGGGATATATTCGACTAATCTGCGACGTTCTCGTGGAACGAAAATCGCCTCCAACTGGGCCTATTGGGCCGGGAACAAAATTCCGAGACGGCACATATAAGAAACGTCGAGATTGATCGCGTCTTCGAGAGCAAATTCCACTTTTAAGCCATCCACGACGGAAACCGCGCGACGTCATCAAAACGTGCCGCTCAAAATGTTCCGGATCGCGCGGAATTTGGTGAAAGCAAAGTATGGGCACCTAGAGGGGGGGTGAATAGGTGCTACGACCAATTTTAATTTTTCTTAAAGTTTAGGCTTGACAAGAAGGTAAATTCTCTAGATAGTGCAACTAGTGGTGAATTTACCTATATGGCAAGGCAAGCAATTAATGCAACAAGTACAAGTAAGTAAAGAGAGGGAGGAACGAGGTAACCGACGGAAGCACACAGAGACACGATGTATTTCCGAGTTCCTCCTTTTTAGGGGAGTACGTCTCATTGGAGGGGTGTGAGCTCGCCACAAAGGCCTACTCAACGCCACTAAGGCCTCACCCTATTCTCCGATGAACTTCGCCACAAAGGCCTAGTTCACCTTCCACTATAGAACCCCTTTGAGGCGGGGATCAAATCCTTTACAAACAACTTGGGGCACACACCCACAACTTAATTGGGGGCTCCCAACTCTTCTTGAAACACCAACAAGTATCAAGATGCCTAGGTTCTCCACAAGAGGAAACCCTGGGCTAGATCCCTCGAGCTAGAGAGGGGGAAATGAAGAACGGCTCGGTGAAGATGTAGATCGGGGCCTTCTCCTTCAATCCTCCAAAGATCTTCAAGATTGGGTGGAGGGATTGGGAGTAATGAGAGATTTGGTGAGTTCTTAAATGCTCATAAATGCTAAGGGGAAGAACTAGATCTTGGGGAGGAGGAGGGGTATTTATAGCCCCTCCTCACAACTAGTTGTTGCACAGGAAAAAGGGGACCGGAATATCCGGTTCAAGTATGAACCGGAATATCCGGTCAGCTTGCTCCACGCGATCCTGTAGATCTGAACCGGATTATCCGGCTCCTCCGGAATAATCCGGTACAAATAATCCGGTACACTCCTGTCGCTCCAAGCTTCCAGTCCTTAGCAGTTTTTGCGCAGCAACCGGAATATCCGGTCCAGGATGAATAATCCGGACCAAATAATCCGGTTCACTTCTGAGAGCGAAACTTCCAGTCCTTAGCAGTTTTGCGCAGCAACCGGAATATCCGGTCCAGGATGAATAATCAGGACCAAATAATCCGGTTCACTTCTGAGAGCAAAACTTCCAGTCCTTAGCAGTTTTGCGCAGCAACCGGAATATCCGGTCGAGGATGAATAATCCGGTTCACTTCTGATAGCAAAACTTCCAGTCCTTAGCAGTTTTGCGCACCTTCAAGAGCAACCGGAATATCCGGTCCAGGATGAATAATCCGGTCCGAATAATCCGGTTGGGTTCTGTCCCAAAACTCTCAGGCCAATCTTCACCGACTTTTCGGTGATCGATGCCGATGTAAAGTATAACACCTGCACGCTAAACACCTCGATAAGTAATGTACTTAGTATTGTTAACTAACACACAAAACACTGGGAAAACGAAATGCACTTTCAATCTCCCCCTTTTTGGTGTTAGATGACAATAGTAAGATTTGCAATAAAACCTTGACAAGAACATGTTTGAAACAAGATGGGAACGTCTCCCCCTATCTCTATGCATATTTTTTGTTTGCCTCAAATGCAAATAGATTCAAAGATGTATGGGGAGAAATTTCCAACGAGTAGCAAACATGCCAATGAGTCAATACTACCAATATGTTGAGTGTAAGATAGAAGTATATACCTTGTGCGAAGATAATATATCCAAGAATAACCAAGCACAGCCAGACAATATCCTCAACACATACGATAGATAACCATAACACCACTAATAGATAATCCATGATGATATCCAGATAACCAACAAAGTCTCACACACAATAGCACACATAGTTTAAACGAGACAAAAACCAACATAAGTTCACGAAAACGACAAACGAAGATACTAAAATGGACACAAGCTCTCAAAGAATGATAAAAGCAAATGCTTGTGCCCGAACCCATGCAAATCCCGTAGTCTAATAGCTACTTCTCCCCCTTTGGCATCGAGACACCAAAAAGGAGGGAAATAGCTAATCTAACGTCCCAGATACGGTCTAAGCATCGGAGTGCTCAGAAGACTCGCCAGCAGACTCCTCGGACTCGCCCTCGACATCGCGCTCAGCATCAGACTCCTCATCCTCATCCTCCTCATCATCACTAGCTCCAGAAGAAGTAGCCTGAGTAGAACGGAGAGCCGCCTCAATGCTCACCCAGGGAGTGCTATCCTCAGCAGACCAAGCAGCATAAGACTGGACAGCGAGAGGAGCAGGTACATCACCAGTGGCACCACTCACGTGGTGCAGAATCTGACTCTGTGCGCTAGCCATGGCGGTGTCGCGGCGATAAGCCCTGTACTGCTCCTTGTGGATGTCCACCTTCATGCAGAGCACATTACGCTGGAACCAGGAGAGCTTCCTGACATGGCGCAAGGTGCTAACATCAGGAATGGGCGCAGAGTGAGAACCAGTAGAGGGACCTCCCATTGAGGAACCACCCTCAAAAGAAGCATCCTGAGAGGCAGCAGCAGCAGTCTTCTTCTTCCTCTTGATGTACAGCCTCTTGACCTTGTGCTCAACCATGGGTAACTCGGTGTACTCCTTCCGCATCTCATGCTTGATGAGCATAATGATATAAGGAGCATAGGGAATGGTGTAGCCACCAATCATAGCAGCGTAGAGCTCGTGATAGATGATGTCCATCACATCCACAGTATAGGAGACAGATGGGTCCTCTTCCTCCATGCACTCCTTAGCCAGTATCAGAAGATTGCAAAGAGGAGTGGTGAGAGCATCATTGTTACCCCCACTTGGCACAAGGAAAGATCTGAAGATGCGAACAAGCTGATCATAGAGGGGAAGCAGTCCCTCAAGTCCTCCAATGGTGGATCCAGGAGGATACAACTCAGCCATGGCGACCTCCCTCCTAGGCCTATCAACCTCATGGACGCGACGACCAAGAGGAGGGTGAGCGCTGTAAGAATATCCAAGACGGTGTCCAAACCTCTCAAAAGAAGCCTCACAAGCTGTGGTCTCGGACATCCACTTGAGACGGCACACAATATCATGAGTACTGAACACTAGAGTGGACATAAACTGCATCACAAGCTGTGTGTTGTAGTTGCACTGGGTCTCCATAAGCTTCACCAATCCAAAACGCTCAACAATGCTAGCAGCATCAGCAAATTCCTCCTTGGCCTTGAGGGCAGCAAAGTCAAACGGCTGCATCACACGGATGGGGTGATGGTAGTCACAATAGATATCAGTATAGATGTAGGACTGCTCCAGATTCCAGAATCGAGGATCAATATTTGCAAACCGAGGGCCAAGGTAGACATCCTTCTGCCTGAGCGCATTGAACTCCGGAACAGGAATGACGGTCTTATAGTTGAGCCGAGCCTTGCGCTTCTTCTTGACAGAGACCTGCTTGGGACGCTTAGGAGGGCGCCTCTCAGAACCACCACCTGTGAAGCAAGATAATAGGGGGATAGCACAAGATAAGTACACTCGTGTCAAACAATGGAAACAAACATGCATAAAACTAATAGAGGAGATTCAAGGGAACGAACTAAGTCGAAATCTGAGAAAGATTAATTTTGGGATGTCTGAAACAATACAGAACATAGCCGGATATTCCGGTTCAAAACAGAACCGGATATTCCGATTACCCGGATATTCCGGTTCAGTCGTGGACCGGATATTCCAGTAGTGGCGGAACAGCACAAAACAGATCTAGATCTTAGACTTCAAAACTAGATCGTACACGAGTGAATCTAATCTATCAATTCTAGCATGCAAAGGAACCTCTAGGGAACTAGTTCTACCAAGCATTGCCAACAAAAACGCAAATCCACGGATTGGTAGGGTTATAGCACCAAGATTCAAAAGGATTGAACATTACCGGAATCCATGGAGGGAGATGCTTGGGTAGAAACGTTCCTAAGGAGGAGGGGAACGAGATCCAAGCCAAAACTTCAAGAGCCCGCTGAGGAATCGACCCGGGTGGCCAAGAATCGAAGAGGCGGCGTTTGGGGGTGGAGAGAAACCGATGGGAAAAAGGCAAGAACTGCCTCCTCCCCGTCGGGTCCCAGTTTTTATGATTTTCGCAGAACCGGATATTCCGGTTCATACTTGAACCGGATATTCCGGTACACCCGGATATTCCGGTCCAGAACTGGACCGGAAATTCCGACTGCCTCCTAATCCAAAATTTCCTCGTTTCAAAGGACGACACAAGTGCTAGAAAAGAATGGCTTTTTGATAGAATGGCTTAGGATAGATCAACAAACTGAATATTAGTACTTATCCCTCTCAAAAGTAAGAAACAAAACAACGAGAAGACCAATTGAGTGGGATTTTCCTAAGACGAAACACTTAGAAGGGAAAAACAATAGAAATGCAATGAAATGTCAAATAAGACCCAACTAAGATACAACTCTTCGAACCGAAGAGATTGGTGGCCTAGGCCACCATGTAAGAGATTATGGTATGCAACCGCGAAGATATATCTTGGGGGCATTGCCAATACTCAACATTGAAGCTCACAATTCATCATTAGAAAAAGAGAGATCACAATGAAATTTTTGCTATGGGCATAATGGGGGGAGGGAGAACCCAATGTGTTAGGATAACACTCCCCCTATGTCCATGCCTACACCTAAGCTCAAACACGTTTCATCTATAGGGGTGTGTGCAAGATCATCAAGTCAAGCTCCTAGAATCAATCACATTTAGTTCATTCCTCAAGAATAAGAATCTTGCATCATCAAGTGGCTTCGTGAAAATGTCCGCAAGATTGTCCTTGGTGGGCACATAAGATAGTGCAATGTCTCCTCTTGCCACGTGATCACGGATGAAGTGGTGGCGGATCTCAATGTGTTTGGTCCTTGTATGTTGCACCGGATTGTATGCAATTTTGATGGCACTTTCATTGTCACACAAAAGAGGCACCTTATCCAAATGAACTCCATACTCCTTGAGAGTTTGCCTCATCCATAAAAATTGAGTGCATGCACTTGCGGCGGCAACATACTCGGCCTCGGCGGTGGAGAGAGATATACAATTTTGCTTCTTCGAGGACCAACTTACAAGGGACCTACCGAGAAATTGGCAAGCCCCGGAAGTTGACTTCCTATCATCTTGATCACCCGCCCAATCGGAATCCGTATATCCATTGAGAGAAAATTGTGCCCCCTTTGGGTACCACAAACCAAATCTTGGGGTATGAACCAAATAACGAAAGATCCTATGGACCGCCATTAAATGGCAATCCTTAGGAGCCGCTTGATACCTTGCACACACACCTACACTCAAAACGATATTGGGACTATATGCACAAAGATAGAGCAAAGAACCAATCATAGAACGATAGAGCTTTTGGTCCACATCCTTACTCCCTTTTGGATTACGAGAGAGATGACACTTGACTTGCATAGGAGATGTCTTGATCTTAGCATCTTGGAAATTAAACCTCTTGATCATATCTTGGGTATACTTGGCTTGAGAAATGAAGGTCCCACGAGCCAATTTCTTGATCTCAAAGCCAAGGAAGAATTTAAGCTCACCCATCATAGACATCTCGAACCTGTCAGTCATAAGCTTAGAGAACTCATTATTGAAAGCTTGGTTAGTTGAGCCAAACATGATATCGTCCACATAGAGTTGGCACATGAAAAGATCTCCCTTTACTCTCTTGGTGAAGAGAGTGGGGTCAATCTTCCCAACTTCGAAACCACGATCATCTAACAACTCCCTAAGGTGCTCATACCAAGCACGAGGTGCTTGTTTGAGACCATAGAGAGCCTTGTCAAGTTTGTAAACGTGGTTAGGAAAGTTAAGATTCTCGAACCCCGGAGGTTGCTTAACATATACCTCCTCTTTTAATGGACCATTCAAGAAAGAACTTTTCACATCCATTTGTTGCAATTTGAAATTATGTGAGGAAGCATAAGCAAGGAGGATACGGATGGACTCAAGGCGAGCCACGGGTGCGTAGGTTTCATCAAAGTCAATGCCTTCAACTTGGGTGTAACCTTGAGCAACCAATCTTGCTTTGTTCCTAATAACAATGTCATTCGCATCTTGCTTGTTCTTGAAAATCCACTTGGTGCCAATAACATTGTGGCAATCCTTGGGCTTCTCAACCAATCTCCAAACTTTGTTGCGCTCAAAGTTATTGAGCTCATCATGCATAGCTTCTACCCAATCGGAGTCCTCAAGAGCTTCATACACTTTCTTAGGCTCCACCATAGAGATATGAGCTTGATGCTCACAAAAATGAGCCAATTGCCTTCTAGTAGATCTTCTAGTTTGAACATCCTCCAAGACCTTGTCATCTTGGGCATCAATTTGCTTCAAAGCTCTTCTTATTCTTTTGATGCGACGGGCTTCGATCTCCTCATTATTGCGAGGAGGGATCACTTGATCATCTTGATCATTTGGGTCCCCATCTTGACCAACATGGCCTTGATCATCAACATCGTCATCAACAATATCTTCAATACTAGCTTCAACTTGAGAAGAGGATGAAGAGGATGATTGATCTTGGCCTTGATCTTGACTCGCATTAGTGAGAGGAGTGGGTACGACTTGCGGAGTCACTTGATCAACGAGAGGAGGGTCTTGAATATGTTCTTGGTTAGGTGTAGTAGTTGGCTCCATGGCTTGATCTTCTAATGTAGAGGAGGGATCCACTTGAGTAGAGCATAGTCCTTCTCGAGTAGCCATAAGGTGTCCCTCGATGGGGCGGAAGAATCCCACACCCATCCTTCCTATGGCTTCTTGAGGCATTTCAACATCTACATTTGAAACATGAAATTGCGCCACTTGGGAGCCGTCATTTTCCTCGAAAACCACACTACAAGATTCTATGACAATCCGTGAGGCTTTGTCATAGACTCTATAAGTGTGGGATTCGGCACCGTAACCAACAAAAATACCCTCAATAGTTTTGGATTGAAATTTCGACAACCTAATACCCTTGATCAAATAGAAGCACTTACAACCGAACACACGGAAGTAGGATACGTTGGGCTTGTTGCTGGTGAGGATCTCATATGGGGTCTTGCTCAAGCCTTTGCGGATGTAGAGGCGGTTGGAGGAGTGGCATGCGGTGGATATGGCCTCGGCCCACAAATATTGGGGAGAAGAGTACTCCGCCAACATGGTCCTTGCCATATCCAAGAGAGTGCGATTCTTCCATTCGGCAACACCATTTTGTTGAGGAGTGTAGGTGGCGGAGTATTGGTGACGAATGCCTTCTTCACTAAGAAATTCATTCAATGTATAGTTCTTGAACTCCGAGCCATTATCACTCCTAATAGCCATGATTTGCACATTGTGTTGACGTTGTACTTCGTTGGAGAAGTCGATGATGGTTTGTTGAGTCTAACTTTTGCACTTGAAGAAATAAACCCAAGTGTATCTTGAATAATCATCGACAATCACCAAACAATACTTCTTGCCGCCAAGACTTGCCTCGGGCACGGCACCAAAAAGATCAACATGGAGAAGCTCCAAGATCCTCTTTGATGAAATAATAGTCTTGGCCTTGTGCACAATGTCATGCATCTTCCCTTCAACACACGACCTACAAACGCGATCCTTTGCAAAGGAAACATTTTATTTTAGTCCAACAATGAGGCCACTTTTGTGAAGACTTTGCAAAGTTCTCATGTTGACATGGGATAGGCGGCGATGCCACAACCATACCAAGTCCACCTTCCCGAAAAGACACATTGCTTGAGTGTTGGTTGACTTCGAAAAGTCCACCACATACAACTCATTTTCAACATGTCCCACGTGAGCGACGTCAAGAGTCTTGCTCCTCAAAAGGACCACAATATCACCATCAAAGAAGACGGAGAAACCCATCTTACTAAGAGAGCGGACGGAAAGTAAATTGTAACCAAGGGATTCGACAAGCATGGCGTTCACGATAGTTACATCGGGAGCCACCACAACCTTGCCGAATCCGGATACCTTAGACTTGGATGAGTCCCCATAAGTGACGGTTGCTTGAATGTCATTTGGTTGCAACTCCGTCACTAGTTCTTTGCTTCCGGTCATATGATTAGTGCACCCACTATCGAGAATCCATTTAGTCCCACCGGAAGCATAGCCCTGCACGAGATCATTGACTAGTGTTAGGACCCGAGATGGGTCCCTTCATGTTAGCAACAAGGGTCTTTGGGACCCAAAAATTATAGTCAATGAAACCCTCAATAGGACCAACATATTTAGCTTGCACAACACCATAATAATCAACATATAAGAAATGGTGTGGATTGTTAGTTCCCGCGGAGGTGCTACGAGTAGTGGTGTCCCTCATGACGTTACTACTCGAGGCGACATTGTTTGCTTGAGCGGGTGTGCTACGAGTAGTGTTGTCCCTCATGACATTACTACCCGAAGCACCCTTTAGGTTCTTCTTCTTGCTCTTCTTCTTATTGTTCTTCTTCTTGGCTACATAGCCAAGTCCTTGCTTACCCACTTGTTGCCTTGGAGCACTCAATTGTGGTCTAGCAATGACCACATTAGGGCTAGGGGCAACCACTTGTGGGGTGGCTAAAACAACCTTCTCAACTTGAGAGCTTTTGCCCTTGAGCCTTGCTAGCTCATCCTTTAACCTAGCATTTTCCTCAAAAATATTTGCATGATCACAAGAAGAAGTAGAGGTGCTAGGATGGTTAGATTGAGTAACTTGAGTTTGAAGTTGTTCATGCAACTCTTTGAGGGATGAGTGCTGGCTTTCCAATGCTTTGTGAGCATTGGTTAGCTTCTCAAACTCCTCGGTTAGTTTACCATGACCAACCCCAAACTCGAATTTGTCCTTTTTAGCCTTTTATATTTAGCAATAGCAAGATCACGTTCCTTAATGATTTTAGAGACAAGTTCATTATGGGATACTTCAATAGATTCAAGTTCATCTTCTAGAGAAACTCTACCATCATGCTCTTCTTCAAGAGTCATTGAGAGAGATGCAATTTCATCCGCATCCCTTCTCTCGATCTCACCTTTCTTCTCAAGGGCCTCTTGGGCTTCTCCCAATTGCCTCATGAGATGCTCAAAGTACTTCTTGGTCTCCCCTTGCATGTTAGACATAAAACAGTCCAAAGAGGCTCTTTCCTCTTCTTCTCTAAGACTAGCAATATGTTCTAGTTCACTAGGGGTCTTAGAGTTAGGAGAGGATGATACCTCCGTGGCCTTAGCCATGAAGCACTTGGCATTGCGTTGAGGAAGATTTTCATTGGGGGATTCAAAGAGGGATGACGAAGATGGAGTGGAAGCAATAGCTAGAGCGGCCACTTCACTTGTTGATTCTTCTTCTTCATCACTCCTGAAATCATACTCCTCTTGAGTCAAGAGCACAAACTTGGTGGGGGACTTCTTATTGAAAGGTTTCTTCTTGAAATGAGGTTTCTTGTATTCAACTTTGGACTTGTCCTTGCGAATGAGCTTGCCACTATGGTGTTCTCTATTCTCGTAAGGGCATTCCGCGATGAAGTGATGCTTGTCTTGGCAATTGAAGCAAGACCTCACTTTTTGAACCCCATCATTTCCATAACGAAACTTGGTCTTTTCCTCAACGAATTTCTTGCCCTTGGGGGGATTGTTCCAAAACTTTTGCACGGTGAGAGCAATGAGATCCTTTAGAACGGGATCATAGTCTTGTTCTTTCAACGGGGGCAATGCCTCTTCTCCATCTTCTTCATTCTTAACTTCTCTAGATAAGACCTTGGCCTTCAAAGCAACGGATGCTCCTTGATGCATTCCAATGGCTCTAGCACGATTGTCAAGGGCATTCTTGGTTTGCACCTTGTAGGAGCACAATTCTTGCATCACTTGAGTTGAGGTCATGGAGGAGAAATCATGTCTCCCTTGAATGCTCTTCAAGTCCGTGCCCTCAAACGGCATCACGGCAATCATGTACTTCCTCTTGATCCATGCATCATCAATATATGTTGCACCCGCACTAGAGAAGGCGGTAGCAAGAGTTTTGAGTCTTCGATACATGTCAACATGATCTTCTCCATCACGCATGAAAAACCCTTCGGCCTCATTGGTCAAGGCATCATATCGATTTCTTTGGCGGTGGAGAAGTGTTGAAGATGTGGCATGTGGTTGGGGCCCACGGCTTGATGAAGGATGGACAAGGCGGTGTAGTTGAGTTGACAATCTACGACCTCTCTTCTTGTGAGATTCTTGGGATCATATGGCTTGTATCCATCACGAGTGATTCTCCAAAGATCTATACAAGAAGAGTTCAAGTGAGTCTCCATGTAGTATTGCCATTCACGAAAAGAATATGCATCAATTTTAGGTGGATCACCTCTAGGGATTATATGAGGAAAAGGGATGGGGGGATCGGGAGAATATTGGCCTTCAACGGCGTGATATCCTTCCTTTCCACTCGCACCCTTCTTAGCGGATTGTTCGGCGGAAGCAGTTTTAAGTGGTTCACCATCAACCCCTTTATTGGCACCCTCCGTTTCCGGAAGGGATGAGTCGACCACCTACGGTCCTTTGGCTTTGAGGAGTGTTGTCATGAGTTGACGCAACTCCTCAAATTTAGTGTCTATGGATGAGGTCAATGATTCTCTCAAAGCATTGAGATCATTCATGGACACATTTCCATCGGACGGAGCATCATCCATCTCATCTCCCATACTTAAACTCTTAGGCGGTTAAGCCCGATAGAAGAGCCGAGGCTCTGATACCAACTGAAAGCAAAGTATGGGCACCTAGAGGGGGGGTGAATAGGTGCTACGACCAATTTTAATTTTTCTTAAAGTTTAGGCTTGACAAGAAGGTAAATTCTCTAGATAGTGCAACTAGTGGTGAATTTACCTATATGACAAGGCAAGCAATTAATGCAACAAGTACAAGTAAGTAAAGAGAGGGAGGAACGAGGTAAACAATGGAAGCACACGGAGACACGATGTATTTCCGAGTTCCTCCTTTTTAGGGGAGTACGTCTCGTTGGAGGGGTGTGAGCTCGCCACAAAGGCCTACTCAACGCCACTAAGGCCTCACCCTATTCTCCGATGAACTTCGCCACAAAGGCCTAGTTCACCTTCCACTATAGAACCCCTTTGAGGCGGGGATCAAATCCTTTACAAACAACTTGGGGCACACACCCACAACTTAATTGGGGGCTCCCAACTCTTCTTGAAACACCAACAAGTATCAAGATGCCTAGGTTCTCCACAAGAGGAAACCCTAGGCTAGATCCCTCGAGCTAGAGAGGGGGAAATGAAGAACGGCTCGGTGAAGATGTAGATCGGGGCCTTCTCCTTCAATCCTCCAAACATCTTCAAGATTGGGTGGCGGGATTGGGACTAATGAGAGATTTGGTGAGTTCTTAAATGCTCATAAATGCTAAGGGGAAGAACTAGATCTTGGGGAGGAGGAGGGGTATTTATAGCCCCTCCTCACAACTAGTCGTTGCACATGAAAAAGGGGACCGGAATATCCGGTTCAAGTATGAACCGGAATATCCGGTCAGCTTGCTCCACGCGATCCTGTAGATCTGAACCGGATTATCCGGCTCCTCCGAAATAATCCGGTACAAATAATCCGGTACACTCCTGTCGCTCCAAGCTTCCAGTCCTTAGCAGTTTTTGCGCAGCAACCGGAATATCCGGTCCAGGATGAATAATCCGGACCAAATAATCCGGTTCACTTCTGAGAGCGAAACTTCCAGTCCTTAGCAGTTTTGCGCAGCAACCGGAATATCCGGTCCAGGATGAATAATCCGGACCAAATAATCCGGTTCACTTCTGAGAGCAAAACTTCCAGTCCTTAGCAGTTTTGCGCAGCAACCGGAATATCCGGTCCAGGATGAATAATCCGGACCAAATAATCCGGTTCACTTCTGAGAGCAAAACTTCCAGTCCTTAGCAGTTTTGCGCACCTTCAAGAGCAACCGGAATATCCGGTCCAGGATGAATAATCCGGTCCGAATAATCCGGTTGGGTTCTGTCCTAAAACTCTCAGGCCAATCTTCACCGACTTTTCGGTGATCGATGCCGATGTAAAGTATAACACCTGCACGCTAAACACCTCGATAAGTAATGTACTTAGTATTGTTAACTAACACACAAAACACTGGGAAAACGAAATGCACTTTCATTTGGTAGTGTCGGTTCGCCGGTCATGTTCTGAATCGAGGAGTTTTATGGCAATGGATGCCATGGACCCCCTCCGCGATACCGCACCGTTAGAGGAAGAGGAGTAGTAGTTTTAGTAGCAGTCTTCGTACATATGAACACTACTATAAAAAGTCTTACCGCCGGCGCGCAAAATAGGCTTACCGCCGGCGCATAGGAACGAACATCCCACGCGCCGGCGGTATCCGTCGGATTTTTTTTCGAAAATTGTTTTTCGGAATTTTTATAATGTTTTTTAATTTTATTTTTCCAAAAAAAAATAAAAACATATATTCAAACTTTTTCTCTGCCATTCTGGGTCAACTTTGGTCAACTTTCCATTGGGTCACCCATTCTTAGAGTGCTCTAGCCCTAGCACGCTTAAAATTTTAGTTCCATTCGACTCTAGTGCCCACAGAGAAGTTATGACTTGTTGATATATATATGATATCAATCCTATTAAGCTGTCACCACCTTGTCACACATGTTTACTGTTTGAGTTTAAAAAAATTATTTTATAAATTATAATTATTTAGTAACAATATACTATATTTTAAAAGTAGTTTGAATTTATTTAAATAAATTTTTAATTTTTAATTTGATTTTGTAGAAAAAGTTCGTCTATCTCAAATAACTTTTTTCTTTTGGAATTTTCCGATTCCAATAAAACCTCACAGGCCGAAGGCAAGTGAGGTTGGATTGGAAATTTGCTCGCGATCTTTTTGATATATTAAACGTGTTTGTTTTTCACGTCGTATGCAAAAGTTATGGCTGTTTTACGTTTTATTTTGGAATTTTCCATAAAAGTTCAAATGGAATATTTCAAATTTTCTAGACCAACTAGACAGTACACCTTACCCACATATCAAAGGATTTTATTTTTTGAACATTTTATCATTTTCGTTTAGGTTTTAGAAAACTAAAAAGACGGACCAGGGAGTGTGGAGAGAAAAAATCCTGGACTTACCGCCGGCGCGTACGTATGCAGGGGCGCCGGGGGTAAGTCAAGGGTTATCGCCGGTGTAGAGGCCACACAACGCGCCGGGGTTAAATGCAGTTACCGCCGGGGGTACGTTTATCAGAGGGGGCGGGGCGTGGCATGACTTTCACTACAACACGTCAAGCATGTAGAGACGCTGAGTTTAGAGGCTAGAGACATGATATTTCATCTCTAGAGTCTTGTACAACCGCTTTCATAAAGCGTCGTAAGAACGTCTTCTTATGCACCGTCTCAAGTAACATAAAGACGCTGAGCTAAGCGTGTATAAATACATAAAGACGCTTCATAGACACGTCCAAAAGCATGTCTGTGCAGAGACGTTTTAATAGAACACGTCTGTAATGTCTCAAATAATTTAGACACGTCAAGTTCGCATCGCAATAAATGCTAGAGATGCTTTATTTGCATGTACATAACGGATTATATACGAGAGTTCATACACTTCACGTACACAAGGGGTAGGCTGGTCTTATACATACTGTAAAGGTCCGTTTTTGTATTTTGAATCTACTTTATTATACTTGTATTTTGGATATAGGATCTCTCGTTTGACACGTGCTGGCATATTTTTTTATTCAGAATTATGTGATTCTTTTTTTCATGCACCTACTAATCGTACAATGCAGGACCATTATTGGCACCCAACAATGAATTCTAAAGAGCCGACCGGTATAAATTCAGAACTGAATCAAATATCCATATTAGTACTTCGTACATACATTGGGAAAGATGTGAACAGCAAAAAAAAATCTACATAGCATCTATTATATCTACAATATTATACTAAAAATCGTTCCATGGAATTATCAAGGCGGAAAATAATGCTTTGCTCAAGTAGTGCTTTGCTCCCCACCATTTTTATTCATTCTAGTCCTATTTAGCTCCAGAATTAACCTGAAAAGAAAGTGGGGCAAAAGTGAGAAATTACTTGGAATAAGCTAGTAGAGAGGCAGATGACAAGATTAGTTGATAAAATAAAATAAATGGATATCAGACTAATCCTGCATCACAAAGATCTGCTATCCTCGAGTACAATTTGCATCTTTTGCTGGCAGCATCAAAAGTCTAGAGCCCAATGTAGCCTGATTTACCTGTATTGGCAATATCTTCATAATAATGTCCTACTTACATGTGTTACCAAGTTAGCAATTCCATGCTCAACTCGTGAAAATATTGGAGCCATCAACTCTCAACGCCACCTGTTAAATCTGTGTTGACAATAGTTTTATTCATTGTTCCAAGAGGAAGTTCCTTAGAAACCGCAACGGATTACTCAATAGGATGACCACTGGCCTGTTTGTTTTGCTCACATGTACATGGGATGGAAAACATTGTCAATAATTGCAGGTTTGACATAGAAAAAAATTGGAGACTGCATATTAAAATGGCAAGTAGAGGAGCAAGAAAGTTACTTGTAAGTGCACACGAATATCACAGTAATGCATATAATGTTGGCAAACGACAACCATATGTAACTTGAAAAAAAAAACTTACAAAATATCTTAATTGGACTAGTAGATTCATGAGGCATCACCGGTAATATATTATCCATCTCTCGAGTGGAACTTGTGAACCATCTTCGTTGAGCTCCACATTTTGTGCACCCTTTTGAGAAAAATTGAACTTTCATAGTCGGTAATATATATCTTCCCTAAAGGAATGCAAACTGGGTCAGCCTTCCTGCAGTGCAGAACTGAATCAATAAGTTTGTGTACGTGAAGCTGCAGACGTAGGAACGCTTCAATTTGGTTTAGTTATGCATTACATGTCACATGCCAAAATTTACCAATACATTAAACATATTTGTATACAGTCAGCAAACTATGCAGACGTAGGAACACTTCAACTATGCTTGGATTAGTGCAAATTGCAATCCTATTTAGTAGGGTCTGTGCTGACTTAATGAAATAGCTAAAAAACACACGGATGATCATTGATGGATGGCTGGATCCCATCGCCATCATCGGTGATATCAAATAAATACATGTTTCCACATTACAGTATTAATTAGGAGTGTCGTTTCTCAGTAATACCGATTCATAGCATGCATCATGTCCATATGCCTTAGAAAATTGTAAACACAATGTTCATACAAAGCTTTATGTATTATCTTCATGAGAAACACAGATAAGAAAATGAACGACGGCGAGCACTGATAGATGACATTACTGATTCAATATTTATCAAGTAATGATCAAACTAGCATTACAAAGGTTTTAGTTCAAAAAAAGTAGATTATCTAAGTACAGAACAGTGAAATAGACTTCAAAAATTGCCCGGTTAGCATGAACATGAATGAATTACAAATGATCGTGCATGCTTGTACAAATAATAGTTGCTAGTGCGCAGAGCTTGTGATCTAAGGAGTAATAACTAACATGTGTCTCCTCTGAGCAATAACTAATATGTACTCTATAAATATGGTAGGAAATTCTGTCTTAGAAAAGAGTACATGAAGTAGAAAAGACGAGCAGGAGATTCTGAACAATGAATGTACTTTTCTCAGTTTCGTTGCCATGCTAGCTGATAGGGGTGGAGCTAGAAGCAGTCGAGCAGCAATGATGCCAGGGATGCTATAGAATACGGATTAAACACTACACCCCTCTGGCTTAAGGACGCAGAAATTTCACACAGCCTGCACAATTATGCCCCAAACACTTGGCACTCACGGTACAGAGTATATACGTAGTCGGAGAGATATAACTGAAATGGCAGATTGTTCACGAGCGGGAGTTGTGCACGAGATGGATCCACGAGACCCATCACCCCACCTATCTCACACGCACCAACTCACCGCATCAGCAGCAGGCGGCTGCAAAACCTACAGTGTTGCCGTCGTCCGCGACGGCACCGGCCGGCCCTAGAGTGACATAATAGTGGAAAGTACAATCTAAAGGAGATGGGTTTAGGGATCACGAACCTGGGCAGATGCATACGGCTGCAGATCCGATCTTTGATGGAGCACGAAACTGGGGCGGATCCACAGGGCATTAGATCCGATTTTTGATGAAACATGGTGGCGGCTGGAGAGATGCAGGGCGAGAGGGGACGGTATTTATTTACAGATACTTTTACCAAAAAATAATCGGGGAATAATTTCTTTATAAGCGGTAAAACTACAAAGTTAGCGCCAGAAAGGAAAATAAGTGGCAATATTTTTCTTAAGTACTAGTAAATATTGTCCACTCATAGTGACGATAAATTTACAAAATCATTTTAACTCTTGTTGGAATATTTGTCCTGATTTAACCGGTAAAGAAAAACGGGACAGAAATTCGGGAAACTAAATAGATTTTTTTTGGAGCGTGGTTCTGATGGATGATCGTTTGGTTTATCTATGGATATATGCCCCCTATTTATTCCATGTCCTTTTTATATTCGTTTTCGCGGTTTTCTCTACTTGGGTTGGACGATACCCAATTTGGCGTGGATCGTATTTGGTGTGGACGACCTCCTTGTTGTCATTAACTTTATCGCGGCAAGGCCATGGCACAGGCACAATGAAAAGTATTTTCATGTTATTTAAGTTAGATATGGGTATAGAAAATGAATGTGTAATATTCGCCGGTATATACCATGTAAATAGGTGTTTACAACCATGAACATTATTATTTGTACAATGTGTTTATTTTTCGAGGTTTAGTGACTTTATCTGTACCGTGAATTGAAGGGATAAACATACTAGAAAGCTTTGAATTATCACGCGTGTAGCGACTTTTGAGCCAATAAAAATAAATTTCTCCATACTAGAAATACTAACTATACAGACGCAATAGAAAACGTCTCAAGATTCGTCCATACATGCCTATAAATTAGAAATTTTATTTATTTGGCCAGCTTATAGATATTATTTTTAAGACATCACGCGGAACGTCTAAGAAAACGTCTCTATGTTGAGCTACTCCCCCATCCTTGCGACGAAGACAAATGTGTCTCATATATAATGTCTCTACGTGATGAATTTGTTGGTGCCGGCGTGGGGCGTTGCGTGCGCGCCGGGGGTAATTAGCTAACACCGGCGAATGCCCATTTTGCGCGCCGGCGCTACATACCGCTGGCGGAGACGAACGCACGTGCGCCGGCGGTAACTGATGCGGCTATAGGCCTTTTCCTAGTAGTGATATGTAAGTAGGGCGTCATGGCCGATCTGTTCGGCCGTCTGTGGGCGCATGCCGACGCCGCGGCCGTCGCGTCTGTGCCTATGCAGAGGCAACATGACCGATCTGCTTGTGTGTGGATATTGTGACGGCATGGCCGATTGGTGCGGCTCCAACCTTGGGTGTTTGTTGCAGAGAATCTCAACCACTATGCTCAGTGTGAGAATGCGAATTGATGGTGAAGGCGAGGATTTTTGGATTGGAGAAGGCGACGCTTCAAGGCTCGCTGTGCGAATACGGTTTCGTTGGTGTGGCGATGTCCACTCCCCAACCGTGCATGTGGTGACCTGTGAGCCTGATGATTGGTGATTTACAGCAGAATTTTCGGCAAGTGGGGGCGACAACACAGGATGACTTCGTTTCTGGTGGTGCTATTCAACTACCGAGTCTCGATTTCTGGGATAAAATCCTAGGTCTGACCTTTATTGGTTGTACCTCACAATGGCGGATTTCTATTCCTTTCCTTGTTGAAGGCATTGTGTGGAGATTAATCAGACTTTTCTCCAGGGTGAAAACCCGTGATCTAACTTTCATCGTTTGATCGGGCGATGACGGCGCTTATGCGTTGTTTCCTTCTTGGAGGCGTCGCTGTTGGAGAACTTCTTTCGCAGTCTGGGTGTTGCCAATGGTGGTGGTTGTTTATGCTGTTGTGAGTCGCTGATTATTTTGGCAGGGCTTTATTTTCATTTTTTTCTTCTGTTATTATTAAAAAAAAATTGTTGTGTGCATCCTTGATGTCTTGACCTTTTCAAGATATTATGTTGTTGCAGAGGCCGGATGTAATTGGTATTTATTGATATTAATACATTTCCTTTATCAAAAAAAAAAGTAGGGCATCTGTCTATATAAGTTATATAAGTAATTGCTGATCGATCGGCCGCTATATAGGGATACATATATGTCCCTGGATGTAATGAATCATGCTAGTTAACCGACGGTAACGGAGGGAGATCAAGCCCCAACCCACGCTACGTGGGTGGACAATGGACGCGTTGACTACTTAAGGAGGGGATCGACATCGGGATCAGCATCATCGAACAACAGACTCAAACTCATGTTTCCCGGTCCTTGATGTTTTCTCTTCCCACCCCTGGCTCTACTTCCCCAATCCCCTGCTTGCTGCCCCGAATACTCTGTATCCAGACCTTATGAAGAGAGAGTTTAATCGAGACTATAGGGCCTTGTTCGGTTGTAGGGTGTCCGTTCCCCTCGTGGAACCAACCCCTACAGGGATTGGGTTGATCCCCTCGTGTCACCCAACCCCCACCAATCCCTTCCACACCAATTACCACAATCCATGCATCTTAAACAACGTTCGGTTACTCCCTCCCATCAGCCAACAAAACGCTACTGGAAATCAAAGCTGAAACGCTAGCAGGAAATCAAACATGCTCGCGGAACAAGATATAGAACGAAATAGAAATAGAACGTTTTAAGTTAGATGGAACAGAAGTATCTAATAAGTTGTCAACCGTTTCAAGCTAAATTCGGTTTGTTTTAAAAAAATAGTGGTGCAACAACTAACAATATCCAGCAAATAAACCTGATTTTTTTTACGAAACACAGCAAACCACTGGTTTCATTTACAATAGGAGGAGAAAAAGACAGGTTACCAAGTTACATGTCTTAATCTAGGAAAGAAAATGTCCATCTTGCTGCAGCAGAGATTCGACGTGTTTCCAGCTTCGTGCTTCCTCGATGATTCTCCTGAACCTCACGGATGGAGCTTCGCGGCTGGGTAGAAGTCCGCACGTTGCGCTCTTTCCGTAGTTGCCACCATACAAGCGCCATGAAAAAGGGAAAGAGAGTGTCTATAATACCTTATAGTGTATACAATTTGAGTATCTGTATTCGTATATGCTATTATAACCACTCCTTTTTCCCTTGGTTTGCATGGCAATGATATATGAAGCTCGTATTACGCTTGTTTTCATTGTTCCACTTTCATTTGCCTTGAATGTCCTCCTTGTTACATGATGATGATTAAACTAGGCCATGGTAAAGGCCGAGAGAGTGTCTAAAATACCTCGTAGTGTATACAATTTGAGTATTTGTATTCGTATATGCTAGTTTAGGCACTTTCTCGGCCTTTGATTTGCATGGCAATGATATATGAGGCTCGTATTACATTTGTTTCCATTGTTCCACTTTTTCTTTGCCTTGAATCTCCTCGTTATATGCCGATGATTTAAACTAGCTCGGCCATGGTAAAGGCAAAGAGAGTGTCTATAATACCTTGTAGTGTATACAATTTGAGTATTTGTATTCGTACATGCTATTGTACACACTCTTTTATCCCTTGGTTTGCATGACAATGATATATGAGGCTCGTATTACATTTATTTCCATTGTTCCACTTTTCTTTGCTTTGAATATCCTCCTTGTTATATGCCGATGATTTAAACTAGGCCATGGTAAAGGGAAAGGGAGTGTCTATAATACCTTGTAGTGTATACAATTTGAGTATATGTATTCATACATGCTATTATAAGCACTTCTTTTGCCCTTGGTTTGCATGGCAATGATATATGAGTCTCGTATTACATTTATTTCCATTGTTTCACTTTTCTTTGCCTTGAATGTCCTCCTTGTTATATGCCGATGATTTAAACTAGGCCATGGTAAAGAGAAAGAGAGTGTCTATAATACCTTGTAGTGTATACAATTTGAGTATTGTATTCGTACATGCTATTATAAGAATGTCTATAGTACTCTTTTTTCCCTTGGTTTACATGCCATGATAAATGCTAGGAGATTAGATCCAATACGTGGAAGTGATACAAGGCCACGTCTTGTATTACTTCCTGGTATTGGGCTCGTTCTTCTAGCAAGTGTTGGCAGTGTGTTTATGAGGCTTGTTTTACATTTTTTTGCATTGTTCTATATGTGTTAATTCTGACTGCATGTTACAATGAATTCTAGGGATGCCCTTTAGTTCATGATCACCTATGTGTTTATGAGGCTTGTTATCACTATGCACAATTTATGAGCTGATTTGGTCAATGATGATGACTTTGACACATGTATATTTGGCTGATGCCTCACTGTCTCCACCATATGGCTAGCAAAAGTAAGAAGCGGACACAAATATATGTGCCATGTCTTTGCTTTTGCTGGCCCACCTGGCATTGCAAAGTTGTGCATTGCTCTTGGTAGTGTAGAATTACTTCTTGGATAAACATGGTTGCTCTTTGTAACTTATGCTTCTTTTTTGCTTGATTAACAACGTATTCCATGCCCTGTATGCAAGAATAATTGCCCAAATGTTGATCCTTCTGCATCCTAGTTCGTTGTTGTTGTACAAGAGTGTCACCTCAAGTCTGTGGTAAGAAAACAATTTTTCTTCTTACACTTGTATTATGTATTGTGTTTTTATTACAATATCTAATTTCCACGTTTCTTTTTATTTCTGGCGTACAGATTGTACCGTGCACTGCTCGGATAGCATTCAACAAGTTAATAGGCGAGTGTGTGCTGTTTAGTTCTCATGGCAGAAAGTACACCTTTCGTGTGTCAAAAAAATTGAGCAAGACCCGTTTGCACGGGATACAATGGGACTGTTTCATCTAGGAAAAGAACATCTCCGTGGGAGACATACTAGTGTTTTCCATGATACCAAGGCCCACTATCTACGTTGCTATTATTGGTGAAATATGTAGTCTATGTTTATGTTCAACTACTATGTTTATTTTCTCAAGATAGATATAATTCGAGTTCACAATATGGAGAAATAGATGACAGAAGTTTCGATGGATCTAAGTGACAGAAGTAATTTACATTAGACTAATGCCAATGAAAAACATATACCAAACAGATAATTCGATTTCACAATATGGACAAATAAATGACAGAAATGAAAAGGGATATATTCGACTAATCTGCGACGTTCTCGTGGAACGAAAATCGCCTCCAACTGGGCCTATTGGGCCGGCAACAAAATTCCGCGACGGCACATATAAGAAACGTCGAGATTGATCGCCTCTTCGAGAGCAAATTCCACTTTTCAGCCATCCACGACGGAAACCGCGCGACGTTATCAAAACGTGCCGCTCAAAATGTTCCGGATCGCGCGGAATTTGGTAGTGTCAGCTCGCCGATCATGTTCTGAATCGAGGAGTTTTATGGCAATGGATGCCATGGACCCCCTCCGTGATACCGCGCCGTTAGAAGAAGAGGAGTAGTAGTTTTAGTAGCAGTCTCCGTACATATGAACACTACTAGAAAAAGGCTTACCGCCGGCGCATAGGCACTAACATCCCACGCGCCGGCGGTAACCGTCGGATTTTTTTTTCGAAAATTATTTTTCGGAATTTTTATAATGTTTTTTAGTTTTATTTTTCCAAAAAAAAAACATATATTCAAACTTTTTCTCTGCCATTCTGGGTCAACTTTGGTCAACTTTCCATTGGGTCACCCATTCTTAGAGTGCTCTAGCGCTAGCACGCTTAAAGTCTTAGTTCCATTCGACTCTAGTGTCCACAGATAAGTTATGACTTGTTGATATATATATATATGATATCAATCATATTAAGCTGTCACCACCTTGTCACACATGTTTACTGTTTGAGTTTAAAAAATTTATTTTAAAAATTATAATTATTTTAAAAGTAGTTTGAATTTATGTGGGTGGACAATGGACGCGTTGACTACTTAAGGAGGGGATCGGGATCGGCATCATCGAACAACAGACTCAAACTCATGTTTCCCGGTCCTTGCTGTATTCTCTTCCCACCCCTGGCTCTACTTCCCCAATCCCCTGCCCCGAATACTTTGTATATAACCTCACGAAGAGAGAGTTTAATCGAGACTATAAGTGGGTGTGACACCAATTGCCTAGAACATTTGCTCCATTAGGTTTGACTCATTTTTTTTATTTGCAAAAGTTTCTTTATTGTCTTGTAACTTTTATAATTATTATACGTTAAGCGGACTTATTATCTTGCATCCTACTTAAGTGATACATAAGTGACATATATGGCTTGAAATAATAATTAGTTTACCTACTCCCTCCGATCCGAATTAATGGTCGGAGGGCTAGCCAAAGTTTTGCCTAAACCTTGTGTGAATGTGCGACCATTAATTCGGATCGGAGGAGGTAGTACTAGGTTTCCATACACATTCTTCCATATTGAAACGTAACACGGCTAACCATTGCATATATGGGGTTATCACACATGGCCCGCAACGTTCACGGTGGCCGTTGTCAGCTCCCAAGCCTCGAGCTTGGACACTTTTACCATGCCGGTCCCATTGTTGAACTTGTACAGACGGCTGTTGCCCATCTCCACGTGCTCGGGGTACACCCGCGCTGTGATGCACGTCCGGCCCCCGCCACCGAAGCTCTCCACCACCGAGTGATCAATCTGTTAGAACAGGAGAAAACATATTATCATTTGATCTCAGTATACTAGATAAACATATGAATCGCCTCCAACTGGGCCTATTAGGCCAGGGCGTGCTTCTCTGCATCTGCATCAAGACTGGTGGTGGCTCTTCTTCCGGCCGGCCGAGGTGGCGAGGGGAGGAGGAGAAGCTTCATGTTCTTGGTTTCTTTTGCAGGGAGGTGAATCCAGCTGCAGCTCTGCTCGAATCAAGCTGAGTCCAAGATGTACTCAGCCATCCGTGGCCGGCATGGCGGCCCAACTAGCTCCTCCTTGGTGGAGGTCTTGCACCGCGGAAGCCGGAGCTCAGCGACGTGCAGCGACCAAGTGGTTTGTCCCCGGTCGAAGCGCGGATGCCGGCGCCTGTGGGTTATCGCCGGAGGACTTTGTCCAAGAGAGACTCTGGGCGCTCCCCTCTTCGATCTCGGCGTTCTTGACGCCTTGAGGTCGCCGGCGATTCATCGTGGCAGAGGATCAAGAATACGAGGACCGGATTGCTTTTCTTATTTTAGTCCTAGGGTGTTCTTTGTAAAAGTGAGGGCCCTCTCTTCGAATTTCAGGTCTTTTAGGGCAAGTGACGAAGAGGGACCTATTTGTAATTGTTACCTGCCACAGGTTACTTAATGCAGCTTCGGGGCCTGGCCCCAACTCTTGCTCAAAAAAGAAAAAAAAAGTGATACATAAGTGACATATATGGCTTGAAATAATAATGAGTTTACCTACTAGGTCTCCATACACATTCTTCCATATTGAAACGTAACACGGCTAACCATTGCACATATGGGGTTATCACACATGGCCCGCGACGTTCACGGTGGCCGTTGTCAGCTCCCAAGCCTCGAGCTTGGACACCTTTACCATGCCGGTCCCATTGTTGAACATGTATAGACGGTTGTTGCCCATCTCCACGTGCTCGGGGTACACCCGCGCTGTGATGCACGTCCGGCCCCCGCCACCGAAGCTCTCCACCACCGAGTGATCAATCTGTTAGAACAGGAGAAAACATATTATCATTTGATCTCAGTATAATACACATTTGAAATGTGTTGTATGTGAAGATCGAAGAACTCACCAATGTTGTGAGAGATATGCTCCTGGTCTGCTCGATGTCCATGTCCACGAACCCTCCGTAAGATGGCTTGTACACGTCGGCTCTCGTAGTCGATCTATCCAAATAATTAAGATTGTTAGGATTTTGATCTAGAGCGCTTTTATGTAGGAGTAAGTTAAGACTCTGGGCTGCTATGTTCTTTTTGTACCTTGTGAGGTCGGTGCACATGAGAACCTTGTACTTTGCATCGTGCTTGAACACCCTGAAGAAGACAGAGGTGTACTCCTGCAGGTCACCGGAGGCGAGGACGAGCAGCCCGAATGGGCCGACGCCCCCCATCACTGACGCGCCATTCTGGCCACACAACTTTTGTGGGTCCAGCAGCCCGTTGGGCTCTAGGTTCTCCGCCGCCTCCAGGGCCTGTATCTCAAATACGACCTGCACGTCCGCCTGCGAGCCTGCGACGCCGATTATCTCATTCACGCCGCCGGAGTTCACCGTGGCTCCTAGCAACCCGACCCTCTTGTTGCTCAGTGACTCGATCTCCTCGATCGGCCACTGCAGCAGCTGCATCCCGTCGCTGTCCAGCCAGATCTTCCACGGGACCGTCTGCACGTCGGACCAACCCCTGGCGATGTAGTCGGCCTCGGTGTCGGACTCGTTGGCCCAGCCCCAGATCACGCGCCGGTTCTTGCGCGAGTCGAAGAAGGACTTGGACGCGTACACGTGGCCGTAGTCGAGTCGGCGCCAAGTCTGGCAGTCGTTGTCGGTGCCGGCGGGAAGGGCGAAAGTGTCTGCCATGTCGTCATACCGCCCCCACCACGTAGTAGTACTCCTGGAAAGTGGCCACCACGCTCAGCTTCAGCACGTGCCTGGCCGCCCCATTCGAGGGCATGCAGTCGAGCCCGTTTTCGGCGCCGGGCTCCGCCACTGGGAACAGGTCCGAGCACTCCACCATGCCGGCGGCACCCGACGCGTATAGCGGCGTTGCATTCCTCTTCCAGCGCTGAAAATCCTTGCTCTGGCCACGCGCCAGAGGCCGTCACGACCTCGCCACGCCGTGGAGGGGTCACGAAAGTTGTCGTGCTCAACATCCTTGGGGAGGGGGATGACTGGGTTGTAGTCGGGCTTCACCCATTCATCAGCAGCCGAGCGCCCCCGCCGCCGCGCGACCTTCCCTTCCCTACCGCGCCGCCGCCTCTCCTCCCGCGCCGCGTCCTAGCCATCTCTACCCCCTAACCGAGTGCGCCGATGGCATCATCCGTCTCCTCCGGCTGCACCAACCCCTTTGCCGGCCCCGACCCGGCTGTCATCCGCGACATCACCATCCGGGAGCGCGTCCCCGTGACGCTCGACGCCACCAACTCCTCCTACTACACCTGGAAGACATACCTCTCCCTCCCCTTTCGCGAGGAAAACCTCATGGATCACATCGACGGCTCCATCGACTCGCGCGACATGCTGGACGACTCTGAGTGTACCGCGATCGACGCCACGCTCATCCGCTGGTTCTACATCACCATCTCGCGGGACTTGTTTCACACCGTCGTCAGCGAGGGCGATGACGCACGTACCGTGTGGGTCAAGCTCAACGGTATCTTCACCGACAACAAACTCCAGCGTCGCGTCTTCTTGCATCAGGAATTCTTTGACTGCCATCGGGACGACAAGTCCATTGACGAGTATTGTCGCCGCCTCAAGCAGTTGGCGGACGAGCTGCGCGACATCGGCACCAAGGTCGACGATGATCTCCTCCTCAGCATGCTCACTGTCGGCCTCAATGAGGACTTCGTCAACGCCGCCGGCAACCTCACCTTGATGTCGGATCCCTCCTTCCCCAAGTTCGTGGCATACTTGAAGCTGGAAGAACACCCGATGAAAGGTGTGAAGAAGAGAGTGCAGCACCAGGCCCTCGCTGCCGGCACGTCTCGCGGCGTCCCATCATCGACCACTCAGCCCGCCCCACGGCCGCCGTAGCAGCGCCCTCCGCCGCCCGGGTTCTACACCGTCCCTCCCGCCGCCACGCAGCCGCAGCAGGGTGCGCGCCGCGGCAACCGCTGTGGTGGCCGGAAGCCGCAGCAGCAGCAGCAGGCGCAACAGCAGGCGCCTGCGTGCGGACACGCGACCGGGGGGCACCCCATCCGCACCAGCCCACTCCGCCCTGGTCCTACGGCGCCAACCCTTGGACGGGCGTCCACCACGCCTACTCCATGCCAGTGCCTAGGGCACCCGCGCCGAGCGTCTTCGGGGCCCGACCGCCGAGCCACCAGGCGTACTTCGCCGGGCCTGTCGCCGCGCCTCATGGCGCCCCGTACCCGGCTGCGCCCCCCGCCGCCCCGTACCCGGCTGCACCCCCTGCCGCCCCCTACCTGTCCCTCCCGGCCATGGGCGGCTACGACGCCGCGCCTCCATACGGCGGGTTCCCGCCCCAGGCGACCACTCCGTGGGATCCCGCCCTCCTCGCCGCGCTGCACTCGGCCCCGCCCCCCAGCGCCTACGGTGGCGGCGCTGACCGCCACATGGACACCGGCGCCACTGCTCATATGACATCTCATGGCGGTATCCTTTCGTCTTCCACTCCTGTTCACACTTCCACTCGTATCACCGTTGGTAACGGCTCATCCTTACCCATTACACATATTGGTCATAGGTCCTTTTCATCCACTTCAACTCCTATCACCATGTCTAATGTTTTGGTTTCTCCTAACTTAGTAACCAATCTTGTCTCTGTTCGTCGCCTTACTCGTGAGAATCCCATTACTGTTGAATTTGACGCCCTTAGTTTTTCTATGAAGGATTCCCGTACACGGATGGTTCTCCACCGATGTGATAGCGCTGACGAGCTCTACCCAGTGCATTCTACCACCACTACCGCCACTCGTCCAGCCACTTTCGCCACCAGCGTCGATCTTTGGCACGCTCGTCTCGGTCATCCCAACTCCACCGTCCCGCGTCATATTCTCCAGAGTTTTTCATTCTCATGTAATAAAGCCGAACACCATACTTGTGAGGCATGCCGTCTGGGCAAGCACGTTCGTCTTCCTTTTAGTGCGTCTACCACTATTTCCACTTTTCCATTTCAGTTATTGCACAGTGATGTTTGGACGTCCCCGGTTGCTAGCAACACGGGTTATCTATACTATTTGGTGATTTTGGATGATTTTTCTCACTATGTGTGGACGTTTCCCCTTCGTCGCAAGTCCGACGCTCTCGCCACTCTCACTAGCTTTTATTCTTATGTCGCCACTCAGTTCGGTCGTCCCATCCTTGCCCTTCAAACTGACAACGGAAAAGAGTTTGACAATGCCGCTTTTCGCCACCTACTATCTTCTCACGGCACCATCCTGCGCCTCACCTGTCCCTACACGTCCCAGCAGAATGGGCGCGCCGAGCGTGTCGTTCGCACTCTTAACGACTGTGTTCGCACGTTGCTCTTTCACTCCAACGTGTCCCCCAGGTTCTGGCCCGATGCTCTTGCCACCGCCACCCTACTTCTTAACATACCTCCATGTCGTTCCCGCTGGAACTTCACCCCTCATCAGCTCCACTTCGGTGTACCCCCATCCTACGATGGCCAAACCTCTGTTGGAAGTATTTGTACCGTATATGTATGGGTTTGGTGTAGTACACCACCCCATACATATACCCCACATGTAAGCCACGGGAGGGGCTCTTCCTCCCTCTATTTAACACGTACCCGAGATCCCTAACGGGATCATCGTTTCCCCAAACCCTAAACGTCAATATGGTACCAGAGCCTACCTCTTCCCTGACACTCTAGCTGCCGCCGCCGCCGCCATCCTCTCTGGCCGCCGCCGCCCAAAACCCAAAGCCAAAAAAACCTCGCCGCCGCCTTCTTCTGATCGCCGCCGCCAAAAACCCAAAAACCTGCTGCCGCTTCCCTCTGGTTGCCGCCGCCACAACAAAACCACAACCAAAAACCCTGCCGCCGTCGTGATCTAATCACTACCGTCGCCCAAAAACACCAAAAACCTAAGCCAAAAACCTCCGCCGCTGTGATTTCCATCACCGCCGCCGCCAAAACCAATCTACACCAACACCCCACACCGCTAGCATGGCCTCTTCTTCATCGAGTGGAGGACTGACCGGCCTTGGTTCACCACCGTCGCAGAAGCTGACGACCGAGAACTTCCTGTTCTGGAAAGCCCTGGTGTTCCCGGCGCTGCGTGGAGCGCGCGCCCTCGGCCTGCTTGACGGAACCGATGCTGCCCCGAGTGAAACCGTGGAAGTTGACGATGATCGCGACCCCAAGCAGAAGAAGAAGATCGAGAATCCGGCCTACGCTGCTTGGCTTGAACGAGATCAGCTCGCTGTAAGCTACCTCGTCAACTCTCTGTCCCCGGACGTACTAGCTCACGTTCTCGGGCTCAACACTGCGCATGAGATCTGGAGCGCCATCACCGACATGTTCGCATCGCAGTCACGCTCTCGGGTTCAGCACCTCCGCACCGCGCTCAACACCACCAAGAAGCTCAATACCACCACTGCTCAGTACTTTACCAAGATGAAAGGGTTCCGCTCCGAGCTCGCCGCTGCTGGTAACATATTGATGAGGAGGAACTCGTGGGCTACATCACCAATGGCTTGGACGCCTCGTACAACTCTCTTGTTGGTGCTGTTGCTGCAAACCCCAACACCTCGCTCTCCGATCTGTTCGGGCTCATGAACTCCCACGACATGAGGCAGAAGATGCTTGCCGACTCGGCCAGCATGGAAGAATTTATCTCCTCTGCGAATGCCGCTCAACGCCGCCGTGATCAGCGCGGCCGTGATGATCGCCGTCAAGATGGAGGTCGCTGGAGGTCCCCTGACCGTGACCGCTACGATCAACGCAGAGGGGATGGAGGTGGTCGCGCTCGCTCGCCATACCGTGAGCGCCGTGACGACAGACGCCAGGAGCCTGGAGGTGACCGCGGTGACCGCGGTGGTGACCGTGGTGACCGTGGAGAACGCCGTGACCGGCGTGATGATGGTGAGCGCCGTGATCGGCGTGACGACCGCCGCGATGGAGGACAAGGGCGCCGTGGACGCCGACACCGCATCCCCACCCCATATGAGGACGTGACTTGCCAGATCTGTAAGATCCATGGCCACGGTGCGTCCGATTGCTGGTGGAGGCGCGGCAATGAATCTGATGACGAAGGCGGTGACCGCGGTGACCGTGGTGATCGCGACCGCAAAACTGCAAATGCTGCTGCTCATGGCGTGGATACGAACTGGTACGTGGACACCGGGGCGACACATCATCTTACAAGTGAGCTGAGCAAGATGACCACATGCGACAGATATGATGAAAGGACCGTGTGCACACCGCAGACGGCAATGGTATGGAAATAAGCCATATAGGCCACTCAACTTTGCATACTCCTCATGATTCCATCCTTCTCCAAAATATACTTCATGTTCCAAATGCTTCCATTAATCTACTTTCCGTTCATAAACTCACACATGATAACAATGCTTTTATTGAATTCCATCCCACTTTCTTTGTTATTAAGGATCAGGCAACCGGGAGCACACTTCTTAAAGGACCTTGCCGTGATGGACTCTATCCTCTAGTGTCCATCTCTTCTGGATCGCCCAAGCAAGCTTATGCCACTATAAAACCATCCTCTTCCATATGGCATCAAAGACTAGGACACCCCTCTTCATTTGTAGTTCAACAAGTGCTTCGCAAAAATAAAATTTCCTACACCCCAGAAATAAACCCCTACATTTGTGATTCTTGTCAATTAGCCAAAAGCCACCAATTACCATACCCAGTCTCTACTAGTGTTTCCAATGTTCCATTGGAACAGGTGTTTTCTGATGTATGGGGTCCAGCTCCTACCTCTGTTGGCAAGTACTCATATTATGTAAGCTTCATAGATGATTTCAGTAAATTTACTTGGATTTATTTGCGTAAGAATAGATCTGAGGTTTATCAAGTCTTTCTCAATTTTCAAGCACTTGTTGAACGCAAATTCAATAGGAAAATTGTTACTATGCAAACTGATTGGGGTGGTGAGTATGAAAAATTAAACTCATTCTTTCAGAAAGTTGGTATCACCCACCATGTCTCATGCCCTCATGCTCATCAACAAAATGGCTCAGCTGAACGCAAACACCGTCACATAGTTGAAGTTGGTCTTGCTTTGCTTGCACATGCTTCCATGCCACTAAAGTTTTGGGATGATGCTTTTCTTACTGCCACATTTCTCATAAATCTGCTCCCTAGCAAAGTAATCAACTTTGATGCCCCCGTTGAGCGTCTTCTCAACACTAAACCAAACTATGATTCCCTTAGAATTTTTGGTTGTGCTTGCTGGCCCAATTTACGTCCCTACAACACACGAAAATTATCTTTTCGTTCCACACAATGTGTCTTCCTTGGTTATAGTCCAAAACACAAAGGGGTAAAATGCCTTGATCCTAAAACTGGTCGTGTCTATGTTTCTCGAGATGTAGTTTTCGATGAACAAGTTTTCCCTTTTGCTTCCTTACACTCCAATGCTGGCTCCCGTCTTCGCAATGAAATTCTTTTACTTTCAAAAGATACCATTCCTTCCACATCAAATCATGGAGATGCAAATATTGATGCCTATATGCCTATACCTATTGTTCCTATTGTGACTACTAATGCTCCAAGCCATGCAGAATATGTTCCTCCTACTGCTGATGATCTTGTAGAAACGGAAAGTGCTGCAAATTCTGAAGAAAATGAGTCCGAAAATGATGAAAACGATGGCTCCAATGATTCAGAAACGGACAAAGGAGAAGATCCGTCTGCTGTCTTGGATCCGGTGCCCACCGATCCCGAGACGGATCTTACTGCTGATTCTTCTGCTGCGCGTACTCCCGAGGTCCCCTGTCGCCCGCACGGCTCCCGCCGCGAGGCCCCGCGTTCACACGCCTACGTCCAGCCACAACGCGCCACGTCTCCCACGCGGTCTCCCTCGCCCCCGCGGTCATCATCACCGCGCGCGCGCGTCCCCGACACGGACGACACATGGCGCTTCGCCACTGGTGCGGACGGCCCGGGCACGGATGCTCTGACATCCCCTGCCAGCGGATCCTCTGCGCCGTCCTCTGCTACTGCCTCGGGTGCAACCGGATCCTCTGCGCCACCTGATGCTGCTACACCACCTGCACCCGCCCCACGGACACGTCTCCAAAAGGGAATTTCTAAACCTCGTCTTTTTAAACATGGTACTGTTCCGTATAATATTAAAAACAAGAAAATTCGTTATGCTCTTCTTACTTCTTCAGGTGAACCTCGGAATTTACAAGAAGCTCTTCAAGATACCAAGTGGAATCAAGCCATGCATGATGAGTATACTGCCTTGTTACATAATAACACCTGGCATCTTGTTCCACCCACTTCTGGCACCAATCTTATTGACTGCAAGTGGGTCTATCGTATCAAGAAACGAGCTGATGGATCTATTGACAGGTATAAGGCACGTCTTGTTGCCAAAGGTTTCAAACAGATGTATGGAATTGACTATGATGACACTTTCAGTCCTGTTGTTAAGGCAGCCACTATTCGTACTGTCTTAGCTATTTCAGTTTCTCGAGGCTGGAGTTTACGGCAGCTAGATGTCAAGAACGCGTTTCTTCACGGTGTTCTGGAAGAGGAAGTATATATGAAACATCCTCCTGGTTTTGAAAACCCTGACAAACCACACTATGTTTGCAAGCTTGACAAAGCTCTCTATGGCTTGAAACAAGCCCCTCGGGCCTGGTTTGCTAGACTCACTGGTAAACTCCACACACTTGGTTTTGTTCCCTCTCAAACTGATACCTCTCTCTTCATCTACAGTCAGCAAGGTATCACCATATTTTTATTGGTATATGTCGATGATATTATTGTCACCACCTCCTCAGATCATGCTATTGATACATTACTTCGAGATCTTAACACTGATTTTGCTATCAAAGATCTTGGTATTCTTCATTACTTCCTTGGTATTCAAGTTAAACATATGTCCAATGGGTTACTACTGACACAGGAAAAATATGCCACGGATCTCCTTGCCAAAGTAGGTATGCATGGATGCAAGGGGCCCCCCACACCCCTTTCCTCCACTGACAAGCTGTCTCTCACAGGGGGCACTCCACTGGATTCTGAGGACAGCTCACAGTACAGGAGTATTGTGGGTGCTTTACAGTATCTCACTCTCACACGTCCAGATTTATCATATTCTGTGAATAAAGTATGTCAATATCTTCATGCTCCTACCACCACTCATTGGACAGCCGTCAAAAGAATACTACGATATGTTAGTGACACTATACAACTGGGAATTACTTTCCAAAGATCATCATCCACCCTTCTTAGTGCTTTTTCAGATGCAGATTGGGCAGGATGTCTTGATGACAGACGTTCCACAGGAGGATTTGCTATATTTATTGGTCCTAACTTGATTTCTTGGAGTGCTAGAAAACAGGCTACTGTCTCTCGTTCCAGTACTGAAGCTGAATACAAGGCCCTTGCTAATGCCACCACAGAATTGATATGGGTTGAAGCCTTGCTTGGTGAACTTGGTGTTAATCTCAAGCAAAGACCTTGTTTATGGTGTGATAACCTTGGTGCAACATATCTTTCTGCAAACCCTGTCTTTCATGCTCGTACAAAACACATAGAAATTGATTTCCATTTTGTTAGAGAGAGAGTAGCAGAAAAGAAACTAGATATATGTTTTGTCTCTAGTAAGGACCAAGTAGCTGATGGATTTACTAAGGCTCTTCCTGTTAAAAACTTGGATGAGTTCAAGCGTAATCTCAACCTGTCCACAGGTTTAGATTAAGGGAGGGTGTTGGAAGTATTTGTACCCTATATGTATGGGTTTGGTGTAGTACACCACCCCATACATATACCCCACATGTAAGCCACGGGAGGGGCTCTTCCTCCCTGTTAGAGATATATTCCGGTACATGTATTTGGTAGTATAGGATTTGTAATCCATCTCCTACTCTATCTCCACGAGGCTTCTTGCCCTCCAAGTTTGTACCCCAATATATACTCGCCCATGAGGCTCAATAATACATCTATCATATTCCGCCAATCTCATCCTTCTACATGGTATCAGCCTAAACACGATCTAACCCTAGCCGCCGCCGCCGCTTCCGCCTCGCGCCGCCCCCGGGACGGATCTATGATCGTCGCCGGGGGCCGCGCCGCCCGTACCTAGGGTTCGTCCGCCGGTCCCGTGGATCGGCTGCCCTAGAGCGTCTTTCTCTCCGCCGGTCGCTTGGCCGGCGTTTTCTTTTTTGGTTTTCCGATTCAAGATCGGTTTGCGTCGTCCGCCGCCAACGTCGATCCTCACGCGCCTCTCCACCGACACCGGCGCGACTACCGGCCTCTTCACCGACACGGCGGAGTCACACGCCACGCGGCGGCCTAACGGCCATTGTCCATGTGGCCTCTTCGCCGCCTCGGCGGCTTCGCGCGATGCGGCGGCCTTCACGGCCGCCTTCCGCGCGTCTACCCGCCCGTCGCTTTGTGTCGGTCGTCATCGCCCCTGCTCCAATCGGGACTCCTCCACTACCCCGCCTTCACCGTGGCTGCCTCACGCACGGAGCTGCCTTGGCCGCTCAGGCACGGCGCTGCGTTCGCCGCTCGGCCTCCACTACCCAGCCTTACGTCATCATCATCGTGCTGAGCGGCGCATCCTCCACCTCGCGAGCAAGCGGATTGATCACCTGCCCGCCCGCGATCCGTTCCATCCAGGCTGCGCGGCCGACCCGTACAGTCGTCTGCGTGCGCCTCCGCAGGTTCCCGTGAAGACCGTCCCTGAGTGTGCGTCTATCACCGATCGAGCAAACGGGCTGCCGCTGCGTCGCCCCATCGGGCCGTAGCGCCGCCGCCCCGTGGTTCTCACCGCGGCTGCATCACCCTGGGCGTCACCGCTGCGCCGCTCCTCCGGGCCGTAGCGTTGCATCACACCGTCCCCGCCGTCGCTCCGAGCTGTTCCAGTGGTTCACTGGCGGTGCGCTGCCGCTGCGTCGTCCCTTCGGGCCGTAGTGCCACAGCACGCGGTGCCCGCCGCCACGAGGCCGTTCCCGCGGTTGCCCTGACGGCGTGCTGCCGCTGCATCATCGGGCTATAGCGCCGCAGCACACGCGGTCCAGGTCGCCGCCCCGAGGTCTTCCCGTCGTCGCCCCGACACGCACGTCGCCGCTGCGTCGCTCTTCGAGCCGTAGCGCCACGACGTGTGGTCCACTCCGCCGTCCCCGCGCGTTGACCTCTTCGTGGTATGCGCCGCGCCGCCTCCCTAGGCGCGGGAACGCCACCGTCCGCGCGTGGTCTTTTTCGATCTGTTGGGTTCTTCTTCGCCTACTACGAGCATCGCCGCCGCGCTTCTACACGTGACCGCCGTGGCCCTTCGCGGGCTACCGCCGCCGCGTCCCTCCTAACGGCAACCGACATGGCCCCCCACGGGCTGCCTTTGGTTCCGCCGACTACATCGTCGTCCACCTCTTCGTCTACGTCCACCACGAGCTTACCGCCAGCGTCGTCGTCATCTTCCTCGACCACTTCCTCTACTCCGACAACCGTGGTTGACATCGGCACCTTCTACCCCCACGCCGACTGGCGCCGCAACCGTCGTCGAGTCCTTCCCTGCTGGTCCCTCCGACATGGTGTACAGTTTGTGCTAGTTCCCGTCTACGCATGCCCGGTGCTGGCAACACCGACGCTTGCCTTCGTCCACGACGTGTCCTCGGGCCCGGCAAGCCTTGTGCGACGCCTCGTCAACATCGACTTCGTCTTTCTACGCATGCCCGGTGCTGGCAACACTGACGCGTGCCTTCGTCCACGACGCGTCCACGGGCTTGGCAAACCTGGTGCGACGCCTCGTCCATACCGTCTTCTTCCCGGCGCACCACTACTTCAACACCACTGCGCCCATGTCTAACTTGGCGCCTCCTTGCGCCCCGCGGCTCCAAGGCGACTACCTCGACGCCGGCTACCCCGACTCGACATCGACCTCGGCGATCCTCGCACGGCTACCTCGACCACGGCTACACCACCCTACGCTCTCGGCTACCTCGACCTCGGCACAAAGGGCTATCATCTCGCCTTGAGCACTCATCAGCTTCCTCTACGGTCCAAGCTCCAGCGCCGTGACACCGTCCATGACGTCAGCCCACTGGATTCTACTTCGATTTCTCTCCAGTCTGACCGTCCGCGACGCTCCTGTTGTTCGCCACGCTACCGCTACGACTGCGGGGGGATGTTAGAGATATATTCCGGTACATGTATTTGGTAGTATAGGATTTGTAATCCATCTCCTACTCTATCTCCACGAGGCTTCTTGCCCTCCAAGTTTGTACCCCAATATATACTCGCCCATGAGGCTCAATAATACATCTATCATATTCCGCCAATCTCATCCTTCACACTCCCTCTATTTAACACGTACCCGAGATCCCTAACGGGATCATCGTTTCCCCAAACCCTAAACGTCAATAACCTCCTCAATAGTTAGGATGTTTAATCTCGGCTAATACTCCCTCCAATCCTTTGTATTAAGTGAGCGACAGTTTTTATGGATCGAAGGGAGTAATATAATCCGGTGCAAAACGTGCCAATCGAGATGTATAAGCATACACGCTTCGCAGGTTGGGTAGTCCTAGGTACAACTTGTGATATGAAAACAAGAAAACTCAAGAGTAATTCCACTTTTTATTACTAATTATATTTTTAATATTAATTACTCTTGTCTAGTCAAAATGCATATAGATTACTCCTTTTACAAACTAGTTTGTACCCTCTTTTTCGGATGTATATCTATTGGGTAAGGCGTGAGGTAATGGTTGAGATTCGTAAATGTTAGGACGCAGAAGACAAGGAATTAAATGGACAACAAAAGTGGATATCATCACCGATGATGCACACTCCGGCCATCTATACATGTTTTGTCCCACCTCATCGGTCTAACACGTCGGTCCTATGTTGAACAAAACATGGAACATACTAAAATGTGGGGAAAGTCGTGTTCAAAAGTTTCTAGTTGGGATATTCTGATGGTATTCAAACAACTGAAGCACAAATATAAGATAAAAAAAATGGAACTCACCCAGAATTCAAGCCACTCTACAAGTCTATTGATCTATTCGCGCCTAGTTGAGCAAGGAAGCCCATGTCGCAGGCATTTAATTGTATGAAAGAAAGAAAGAAAGAGAGAAAGAGAGAAAGAAAGAAAGAAAGTGAATTGTGCGTACGTACCATTCGGATCTGCTCAGCATCGTCAGGAGGTCACCATCGGATACACACACGCATAGAGAAGATTCAAATGAGCTCAATAAAACCCGTGATAATGAGAAAACCAAGAATGGTATGTGAACTCCTACCGTTCTGCCAGTTCTTGGCGGGCTGGAAGTGGTAGGCGGTCCTGCTGCCGCCATGGCTTGGAGAGAGCAGGAGGCAGAGGAGGAAGGCGAAAACGGCGAGATGGAGTCCTCTGGCCATGGATGCTCCACAGTGGCCGGTGGTGGGTGGGATAAACAAACGGCTAGCCGGTCCCCAAATTTATACACTGTGCTACCACATGCTCAAGACAAACTTGGCTTCGACTTAGTGATTTTTCAT
Organism: Alopecurus myosuroides; assembly: GCA_028641055.1. Classification (NCBI taxonomy): domain Eukaryota; kingdom Viridiplantae; phylum Streptophyta; class Magnoliopsida; order Poales; family Poaceae; genus Alopecurus; species Alopecurus myosuroides. The sequence continues at coordinate 27,009,990 of CM054059.1, read as the reverse complement.
TTGGACGTTGCGTTTGGAATTATCATGTACTCCACTCTCCCGTGGCCGTTCCTGTACAAGATGAGGGGGACGCGACGAGCGTCGGCAGGCAAAGTGTGAAATGTGTTATGCATTATGTTCCGTCCCTGTACTATGACTAGCTGGTCTGATGCTTAATTATCTATCAACCGTTGGTTTCGCTATCGTCGAGGAAAAAGCTTTTACACACGTCAACCGGTAAGGCTTCTCAATAGAGTGAGTGAGCGGAAGGACGGGATATCCTCACCCACTTATTCATGCGTGAGAGCCGATGGGTGGCGACTCGGGCGGCGCTGCTGGCGTTGGCTTGATACATGCTGCGCACACCGGCACGGTGGTCTACCGCCGGCGATTCACGTTGGCGCTGGGTGGGCTGGGTGCTACCGCGGCGGCGGATCTCGGTGACGGCAACCATTTTGGAGTTCTGGCTGGATTAGCGGAGGAGAGTGGGCAAGACGGAGATGCAGCGGAGGCGACGGCGCTGCGTGCTGCCGAAGCCGTCTTCCATGAAGATCGTCCCGTCTCTGCGTCCGACGTCGTGCGCGAGCCGAAATCCAAGGAAGAGGTCGCCGCCGCGTTCTGGATCAAGGCGGGGTATCCGACGATCGAGTCAAGGGTATGGGAAAACGGAGCTCGTGCTGGGAGCCCGACGGCATCTGCGACTCCGTCGCCATCGTCGGCGTCGATGCTTACAGAGGAAAGGCCAACCACCCAGGCGGGACTCGTGCTTCGGAGATCGCCGGTGAGGTTGGGCTGGCGGGGACCGCTTCCCAAGCCGCGGGTGACACCGGCTCCTTGCTTGGGAGATTTCTTCCCGGCGACGCGATCGAGTGACGGTGATGGCGGTGGCCAGCCGCGGCCCGATGGCGCCGATCCGGAAGTTGCGGATCGCAGCGGGATGGACGTGCTTCAAACTTCCAAGCGTGTTGGGCCAGAACTGCATGGCAGTGGGACCCGGGCTAAACCGTGGGCCTACCTGGCCGAGGCCTTCGACGCGCTCTGGGCAAAAACAGAAGCGAAGCTATGGTCTACGACTCGATCGTCAACTGCAACTAGGTTTTCTTCGCCCTGCCGATCGCCGTCACCGTCGTCTTCTCGAACACCTGCGTCGACACGGGGACGTGCGTTCTCATACGCAGACGTCCTGCGCTCAATGGCGGCCCGGCAGGGAGACGGAGGCATGCCAGCTCCCAGGCAGGCGCGACCGCGGCGGCCGGTGGGCGCGGGCGGGGCGCCAGACGGGGAGCGGCCCCCAGGCTGTGCGACCTGCTGCTGGACCTCCTACTTTCGCCCCTCAAGCGCATCCAGTGGTCTCGGGGCAGACGGTGGCGCGTCATCGTCATCCTCCGCCGGCAACGCTGGCAGTGCAAGGCCCGGCGGCTCCTGCTGCACCTGTACAAGCCCGGGCGCATGTGGCGCCGGTTGCAGCTTTAGGCCGTGCAGCGCCTAGCGCAGGGGGGCCGGTGGCCATTGCTGCGGGTGTGGCTGCTGCGGCGTCGGGGGCTGCCCCTTCCCCAGTCTTCGTCGTCGGCGAGGTACCGGCGGCGGGGAACAAGAAGAGAAAGAACAAGAGGAAGAAGGTGGTGGCGGGTTCGGTGGATGCTAGTACGGCACATGTGGTAGGCTTGACGGAAGGGGCTGCGGCATTACCAGTGCCAATGGTCGATCAGTCGTTGCATGCCACTGCTGGTCCCGGAGGTGCTGAAGTTGCTGTAGCGTCGACTGTTAAGAAGACTCGTTGCTGGAAGTGCGAAGTGGACTCACATGCCACGAGGGACTGCAAGGTGGCACACTACTGTTACATCTGCGATAACAACAAGCATCCGTTGAAGAAATGTCCAACGCTCAAGGTTCCTAAGCCTTCCGCTTTCATTGGCGGGTTTGGTACCAAGCATACTATGTTCTCTCAATTTCCTGATTATCTGTTCAAGGATCCGGAGGAGTCGTCTGGTGGGCCTATTGCTCTGGTTACGGTACAAGGGACTGCCACCACAGCTAAACAGGTTGAGTCGACGGTTGCCCGCATGAGTTCTGTTAGCAGATGGAAGTGGGAAGCATTGCCAGCGGGAGATAACATGTTTAAAGTGGCCTTCCCATCGGTGGCTGAGCTGGATAGATTTGATGGTATGGATTTCGGTGTTCCCACGCAGTCTACGCGATTATTGTTCACCAAGTGGAAGCAGGTGGAGATCGAGCCGGCACTTGAGATGTATCAGGCTTGGGTACACGTCGAGGGAGTACCACACTCGTTGAGGCATTTTCTCGGTCTTTGGGCTGTTGGGACACTGATCGGTATCACTCTAGATGTGGATCTTCTTACTCTACGTCGCAGAGGGATCGTCAGGCTTCGGATGGCTCTGTCTGATGATGATGTTTTCCACAAGGTGGACGAGGTGGGTTCGTATGTTAACACAGACGGGGTGCTGCGGCTGAAAGGGTACTACTTTACCTTTAGGCCGGAGCCGGAGGATTTTGTTCCTGAGCCTGATTTTGTTCCATTCATCTGGGATCATAAGGTCCATTCAGAGTCCGTGTTGCCTGGGGAGAGTGGAGGAGATGCTACTGGTGATACTTCGGGGATCTTACAGGAGACAGAGCAGGGGCCCACGAGTATGGCTATTGATCAGCCTAATAAGGGGGGACATGTTCGTACTCAGGCATTGGAGATTCTTCGGAGTTACGCTCTTACTCCCTTATCTACACGGGGGGAAGGCTGCTGCTACGCACGAGGTGTCTTCCGAGATGGCGCTGAGCTCTTCCTTTCGAGCTCGCATTCATCCTCGACGGAGTCTTCGTGCAGTGCGCGGCATCGACGCCGCGATGGAGATGAGGTAGCGGAGGATAGGAGTTTTGGGCTTCACGAGGCTCAAACTCCAGTCGTCCGCGCAGATAGCACGGAGGACGTGCACGGAGCTGCGACTAGGCTGCGCATGCGCTTGCAGGAGGGCGGCGAAGGCCAGGCCGTCGCCCAGGCGTCCACTGCGAGCGGCGGGATACCGGCCGCTGCTGGGCCGTATACGCCGCGGGAGGAGGCCGAGCTCATGGGCTTGGCACGCTGCGCGTCACCCACCAGGGAGTATGGACTCGGCGAGACGCTGGCTGATGGCGCCCAGGGCGAGACACGTTGTGTGTCGTCTGCGCGGGTCGAGCCTGGCACTTCGCCTATGTCTTCCGCGGCACGGGCGCCGACACCGACTGAGCCCGTGGCTGAGGCGGAGACATCCCCATCATCAGCAGCACGAGTGGTGGGCCGACAACTATTCCCTGCCGCTTTGGAGTCGGTGGCCGGGGGGACATCTTCACCGACTTTGTCTTCCTCCGCCGCAGCTTTCGTGCCGGTGGCTACGGCCACGAAGGAGCTGCGACGCAGTGCGCGCCACGCGGTGGCGATGGATGGCTCTTCTGCGACGGATGAGGACGCATTGTCCAAAGCCATGCGCAGGAAGGCTGCCCTGTTCTCCACCCCACCTAGAGGTACGACAGTGGTTCCTAAATCATTTCTTTCTTTTCCAGATACCATTATTTCGTCTAGATTAGGCAATATTGGTGTTAAACTAGGAAGAAATGATGCTGAGGTCACGTTGTCAGCCAATGCGTTGAAGCATATAGAGTATGACCGTTTAACGGTTAAACCATGTGCTTCTCCGCAGGTGGACATACCACACACTGATGATGATTTAGCGAATGCCTCTTCGGATGGACAGCTTTTATCACATCTTGTGGGGGAGATGACCGAGGTGGGTTTGGATGAGGACGGACTCGGATCTCTCATTGATCTGTATGCATCCGGCCGGAAGTCTAAATCCGCCAAGCAGAAGAGAAAGTATTCGCCGCGGTATTCAGCGAGACCGCCAAAGAACCCAATAGTTTCCCGATGAATGGCTTATTCACTAATAGCAGAGGTCTTGGTGACTTGGCTAAACATTTGAATATTGCACAATACGTCAGGGATCATAACTTGGAGTTCGTGGCTATCTCCGAATCGGGGAGGAGAGACTTCCCAGTGAGTGTTTTGAACCGCCTTTCAGGGGGTTTAGACTTCACTTGGCATTCTATACCTCCACGTGGTAGATCAGGGGGGCATTTTACTAGGCGTCAAATCAGATTCCATAGATGTGTTAGCAAGGTCGGATGGTGATTTTCATATAAAATTACATCTCCGAAACCGTGTGGACAACTTCGTATGGAGTCTGGTTGCTGTGTATGGTGCTGCCCAGGAAGAGTTTAAGGAGGCATTTCTCCTCGAGTTGGTGAATCTGGCTAATCATAATCCACATCCAATGCTAATTGGTGGAGATTTTAATATGCTAAGGTTTCCACACGAGAAGAGTCGTGGACGGTTTGATGGTCATTGGCCTTTCTTGTTCAATGCTGTAATTGATAGCTTGGATTTGAGAGAGGTCTACATGACGGGTCGACAGTTCACGTGGGCAAACAGTTTTCCGGAGCCTACGTATGAAAAACTAGACCGCGTGCTGATGAGTACCGATTGGGAAGATAAATTCCCATTGGTCACGGTGCGTGCGCTAGAATGTATTGAGGCTTTGTCAGACCATGCTCCCCTCCTACTCTCAACTGGAACAACGAAAACACTTTCACATCCGCAGTTTAAGTTTGAACTGGGCTGGTTATTACGTGATGGTTTCGATGAGCTAGTTAAGAGAGTGTGGAGCAAACCGGTCGTTGGTGATAGCCCAATTCGGAGATGGAATAATAAAATGCGCAATCTGCGTAAATATCTCCGGGGATGGGCTAGACATACGACTGGAATGCTCAAAAAAGAGAAAGAGCGGCTTTGTTCCATTATCGATGAGTTGGATCGGATCGCTGAGACACGGTTGTTATCTTTGCAAGAGGTTGAACTTAAAAGTCAATCAAACGCAAAAATAGCAAAAATATTGCGAGAAGAGGAACTCAAATGGTATCAGAGATCTAAGGCTCAATTCATTCTTGAAGGAGATTTGAATACGCGTTATTTTCATAATGTTGCCAATGGCAAACACAGGAAAAAACGAATTCATTCTCTCCATCAGGATGAAGGGCTGATTGAGGGACAAGAGTGCCTCAAGGCTTATATCACAAAGTTCTATAAAGGTCTGTTTGGGGCTCCTGAAGTAAGTAATATTACTATGGACGAGACCCGAATAGATGATATTCCCCAAGTCTCTAACGAGGAAAATACGTTTCTTAATGCTCCCTTCTCGGAAGAGGAGATAAAGAAAGCGATATTCCAAATGGAGCATAATAAGGCACCTGGTCCAGATGGATGTCCCGCAGAGTTTTATCAGCATTTTTGGGAGGTCATTAAGGATGACCTGATCGAGATGTTTGGTTGCTTACAGAGTGGACACCTAGAGCTGTATCGCCTAAATTTTGGGGAAATCGTTTTGTTACCTAAGGTTTTGGACGCAGAAAGGATACAACAGTATAGACCTATCTGCCTTCTAAACGTTAGTTTCAAAATCTTTACAAAGGTTGCAACCATGAGGTTGAATTCGGTGGCAGATCATGTGGTAAAACCTACACAGGCTGCATTCATGCAGGGTAGGAACATCCTTGATGGAGTCGTGATTTTACACGAAACCGTACATGAGATGCATTCGAAAAAACTAAATGGTGTAATTCTTAAAATAGACTTTGAAAAGGCCTACGATAAGGTGAACTGGGAGTTTCTCCAACAAACTCTGAGAATGAAAGGATTCTCAGAGGAATGGTGTACTCTAGTTCGCAGTTTCGTGGAGGGAGGTAGTGTGGCTATCAAAGTCAATGACGATGTTGGTCGTTACTTCCAAACAAAAAAAGGCTTAAGGCAAGGTGATCCGCTATCGCCCGTATTGTTCAATATTGTGGCAGACATGTTAGCGATCATGATTGACAGAGCTAAGGAAAGCGGTCAAATTGAGGGAGTAATCCCACATCTAGTCGATGGGGGATTATCTATTCTTCAATATGCGGATGATACGATTCTTTTTATGGAACATAATTTGGAGAAAGCATCGAACTTGAAACTTATCCTTTCAGTGTTCGAGCAATTATCCGGATTAAAAATCAATTTCCATAAGAGTGAATTGTTCTGCTTTGGCGAGGCCCAGGAAGCTGCTGCACAGTACGCCGAGTTATTCGGTTGTGAGCAGGGTCAATTTCCTATAAAGTATTTGGGAATACCAATACATTACAGGAGATTGACTAATGCTGAATGGTGTCACGTTGAAGAACGCCTGCAACAAAGACTTGCTAGTTGGAAAGGGAAATTGTTGTCACTAGGTGGAAGATTAGTACTCATTAACTCAGTACTATCCAATATGGTATTGTATATGATATCTTTCTTCCAACTGCCCAAAGGCGTCTTGAAAAAACTGGATTATTTCCGATCAAGATTCTTTTGGCAGGGTGACAGCGAGAAAAAGAAATATCGATTAGCCAGATGGGATGTAGTTTGTCGACCAAAAGATCAAGGGGGCTTAGGTATTCATGACTTACAAGTCAAGAACTCTGCTCTACTTGGCAAATGGTTGTTCAAATTATTAACTGAAGATGGCGTTTGGCAAACCCTCCTTAGACGGAAATACATAGGTTCGAAAGCAGTCTCACAGGTTATGTGGAAACCTGGTGATTCACACTTTTGGGCTGGACTTATGGCGAACAAAAATTTGTTTTTTCGCTATGGAGTATTTCAGATTAAGGATGGATCGCAAATACGATTCTGGGAAGATAAGTGGTTAGGTAATACCACCCTCCGAGAACAGTATCCAGCTTTATACACTATAGCGCGACATAAGGATGATACGCTGGCTACGGTCATGCAAACATCACCTCCTAATGTTACGTTCAGACGAGATCTAATCGGGCCAAGACTTGATTCTTGGCAGAACCTAGTTCATAGATTAACTACGGTTAATCTAACAACAGGCACCGATGAATTTCGTTGGAATCTCACTAAGAACGGAATGTTCTCGGTGGATTCCATGTATAGGGCCATGATCCAAACAGACATGCCAGTCGATATTTTCAAAAATGTATGGCGTCTGAAGGTACCACTAAAGATTAAGGTCTTTGCGTGGTATCTTCGGAAGGGAGTCATACTGACTAAGGATAATCTTGTCAAACGTAATTGGCATGGGAGCTCTAAGTGTGTATCTTGTTCTCATGATGAGACGATTAAACACTTATTCTTTGATTGCACTTTTGCGCGTTCTATATGGTCCGCTATCCAAATGGCTTCGAATATTTATCAACCCACATCAGTCGCGAATATATTCGGTAACTGGTTAAATGGGATAGATAAACGATTCAAGACTATAATTAGTGTAGGAGCGCTTGCCGTTATTTGGTCGCTCTGGCTTTGTAGAAATGACAAGATTTTCAACAATAAAAATTTCTCTCGTATGCAGGTTCTGTTCAGGTGCACAGGTATTCTCCGTTCGTGGTCCACATTACAGCGGGGGGAGTTTCGAGACCTTTTTATGGAGGGGTGTGCACGGCTGGAGCAGGTGGCGAGGGATATTTTTATCCCACATGGATGGCCGCGTGATCTACGGATACAGGCTCCATAGCATCGACTGTCTACATCTACGTGATTCGATAGACTTGTCGTATTTTATTTTCTATTTTGGATTTCGGCCGTGTGCATTTCACAATGCAGAGGCCGGGTGTAATGCTTAAACATTTTAAGTAATAAAAGCCCTTTATCAAAAAAAAAACTTATTCATGCGTGAGTGAGAGAGGAGCTATGAGTGGAAGATGCCGCCACGATGCTCACCATTGATAGAGAAATACTAACTCCTAGTACATCTTAAACTATAGGATGCACATTTTGTTCTCCTCTCCGTCCCTGTGTTATCTCGTAGGTTTGGTAGCTACTCCTTCCTTTGTTCTGCCCATCCGTTGTCTCATGGGTTGGACATGAAGTAGAAAAAAAATCACGCGTGAAAGCTCATACCTGTAGCTCATAGCACTACTAGAAAATGTATTTTTAACGACAATATATGTGGTCATTAAAAATACGATGTTGGTCGTTAAATGTTATTAACGACCACAAACTGGTGGTCGTTAGTTGTCGTTATAGGCTCCATCATTAAAAGTAATAACGACCAAATTCTTGGTACGGTCGTGTTTTTGTAACGACGACACTATATGTGGTCGTTAATTCTGCGTCAATAACGACTACATTTTTTGTATTAACGACCACTTTGTCAACAATGAAAGTATTTATATGGCCCATGAAGTATATCATTAACAGCCACATTGTGTCATTTACAATCACATTTTTTTCATTGCACAAACGAACACAGTACACTGGATCAGTACATTTAGCATGAACCAAAAATACATTATTTAAGTCACAGTGTTCATACACTTTACATATACAGTTGCTACGTGGACAACTATTCTAAGAAAAAGATACTCTATATCCAAAATTCTAGAAGGAATGTCCTCGCCAACAATCTTCTCCTCACTTGTTCAAGCATCCATGTGAATCCTGCATGATACAAGTTTTGGCTACCACTCTTGTGTAATCTCAATATTTTCATGATATATGCTATATTACAAATAGAACTCTAGATCTCAATGCCATTGTGCTCTGATCATTTTTAAGCTCCTATACTTGGAATTCTCTTGATCAGTCCCACAGTAGCATACAACAATCTTGTACAACTCGGTATTAGTTATAACAGAAATCAACAATATACAAATGTATATAAGTTTTCCTGCTATGAACTGCAGGAAATTTTAAAGAGTGGTACAAGTATGTACGCATGTGTTTCTTCAGATTGGAATCTAATGCCGTCCTAATATATGGCATGCACCGGTGTACGCACCCCGTGATGCAGCACTTCAACAAGCCATCTTGGCTGCCGCCGCCGTAGATGGAGATTGTGTTGTCGAGCGCTATCAGCCTATCACCACAGGCTGACGTGTTCCCATCCGGCATCTTGATGCCCTGGACTACGGGGGCATAGCAAACTTGCTCCGCTGTCACGCCATCAATCGTTAACTACCCAAACTCCTGTAAAGGTTCAGTATGGATTAGATCTGATGAGCTGAGGGAAATCAGCTCACTTCATGACGCAAACGGAGGGCTAGAACCTGGGAAAGGCTGCGGGTAGGGGCAAACGGAGGGCTAGAACCTGGGAAAGGCTGCGAGTAGGGCCATATATAGAGGGACCAACGAACGACCGTCAAAGGAAAACAAATTAAGGACAAACAGCTGTGTGGTCGTTGTTTACTAGCGCGGGACTTATCTTTGATGAAGGAGTAGGCATAGTATATAAATAACGACCAAAAACAATTCTGCCTTTGTCGTTAATAATAGGAATTCTAGTGGTGTAGGGATGGCTTCATCCAATTGTTCAGGGGCTATCTGTTGTGATAATTTATTTTTTAGCAACACATCATGATTTATCGCCCTCTCAAGTGGAACCGGAGCCCAAAAAACTTTGTAGCTACTCGAAGTTATTGGTCAGTCCATGACTACTCTTACCAGCCATACTAATATTAACATATTATTATTCTCTATAAAAAAAATGATGTAACTAAGGCTGATATACAACTGAATTCGAAACAGATTAGGAGTACAAAGCAAGGCCATATGTACTACCCTATTCTTCACGCTATTCCATCTCGTATCAACCTCAGAGGGAAACTACAACTAATTTGTTCACATATTTAAGCGGAACTAAACAATCGGACTCATCGACACAGCACAAAAATTTAAGGCTACAATCACGGAACAACTAAAATTTCCATGGAAAATTCCCCAGCTCATCAGAACAATGGCAACAATTGTAGATGTGGTAAATGAGGCTGCAGTTGCAGCCATCTGCCATGTTGTAGACATTATTGACACAACCACCCATTACCGGCGACCATTTATGGGTACCGAGGTGGTACTGCCAAGGATATTTGTGATGCAGTACAATGGCGTCGCTCTCAATGGTAGGCATCACCCTGCAACTGGTAGTCATACTTCTCGAAGTGATTAAGTTACCGGTGTGGATGTTTGTACTCTTTTTGATATCGAGGAAGATAGTACTGCCGCTGATGCTTGGTATCGGGGCAATTTTTCCCATTGCAAGATCGGCTACTTTGTAAACTAATAGCTTGGGTGTAACCAGGTTATCCTCAAAAGCAATCGCTAGGATCTCCGAGTCACATTCTGCTAGACCGAAGAGGGCACGATATTCACCTTTCGGGTACGTGGCAATCACCTTTGGTGATATCAAAGAAGATGGCAACGACCTAGCATGCTCATGTCGAGGCGGCTCGATCCGTAGAATCTGTTGTCCGCTGCTAGAGTCGTAGAAATCCTCCAAGATGTATAACTTCCCTTGGAACGAAATCGACCTAGATCGGGGTGGGAGCTTCCAGGTCGAGACCATCCATTGGTTGTCCTTGGTGGTAGCGAAATATACGTGTGGTATGTATTGATGCAAGATCATGACCGCTGCAGTTCCATCCGCGCTCACGCTCACGGATGCAATGAAGTTTTGGAGCACAAAAGGATAGCTTCCCTCATCAGGAACGACGAACACGTAGTCTTCCAGGAGGGGCAGGGACGGCGGGAGCTCGGCGATGTCACCGGTGAAAGGGTGCATGAGCAAAATATTGCATGTGTGTAGATGGCGCGACCGCATGAGAAGGAGGCCCTCGGCTGACACGACGACGCGGTAGTCAGCTAAGAGCGGGAGCCGGACGCGGACAAAGACTCCGGTGGAGAGATTGAAGAAGCGTTTCGTACCGTCGGCGGGGTGGAGACCGTGTCCCTCGGGCAATATCATCCACCGGCTCGGATGGAAGCGCGGATCGAGGATGCCACGCCCATGCGGGCAGACTGTGCTGGACCTCCAGTACGTGCAAACGACGCGGAATCGGACGTAGTCGAGCAGGTCTCCCGCTAGCACCCGCCAGCCGACGAGCTGAACCAAATCCATGGGGAGAGAAGACCACGGTGCATCGATGCAGCGGGAGCTGGCCGGAGGGCGGTTGCAATCTTCCGACGAAGACATGGCGTTGGCTGGTGATCCCGACTCGATCTATCTATGTCGCGAGGAACATAAGAAACCGGCGACAATTAACTTAACTAGACTCGGTAACGAATTAACTCAGGGCCCGGAGATGGTCTAGTCTGACGGGCCTAGCTCGGGCCCATATTCCACCGTCTCCGTCAGGTGCGTGGGTTGGTAGGACAGAAAAAAAAAAGGAGCGGCCGGCGGTGTGTGAGAGAGATAGGCGGAGGTGGGAGGAAGAAAGGTTCGGTTTTTGCCTAAAAATTCCAGCGGCGGAGTCGAATCCAAGAGGGCCACCGCCCATGCCAGCTTAAATCCTCTCGATTGTCATTTTTTGCTGTTCGGCGCAAGGGGAATCGGAGATTCGTCGTCCGCCGGCCGGGATGCACGCCGCCTCGTGGAGCAAGAGCCTGCCCGGGATGCGCAGCCAGCTCTGCGCCGCGGCGTCGTTCCACTCAAAGCCCGTCGCGCGCGCCAAGTGGAAGAACAAGTGGGATTGCAAGGTCTGCCCGCCTCAAACGCCTTCCCCATTTTCTCCCTCAATACCATTTGCTGCGGGATTTCATTTGTAGCGAATTCTCTTCTTCCGGGATTGGGACTAGTAAGTGTGCACGTGCAATGCACGTCTCGTTTAAATTCAACTCTCATGTAGCTAGATGTGTAATGATTTGGACAAAAGTGTACCACCCATAAATCGAGCATCTTGGTGAACACGCATGCAATATCTCATTTATGAAGAAACATATAAATTTAGCTACATACGCCCACCACTTACTGTTTTTTTTTTCCATTTGCAGTTTGCAAGATATATAGTTTCACCTAAGAATATAGAAATCCAAGACCACCCCAATTCCATCCCACATATAAATAGTATACCACATAAGCAATGCTAAATTTCAAACCGTTGTGTGTTTTGAAACAACATAAATCTATTGTCAAGTACCAAAACAAAATACATTATAATGACTAATTCTATATCTTTAATTCTAAATTCCAAAAACACTTTTTTTTCATACACCAAATGCTAGACACTGTCACTCTTACAAGTTGTGAGCTGCTAAATTCACACCATTAAACCAGCTCTAATCATGTTTAGAGCCTGTCAACTCCAATCACATTGAACGCATGTACCGCAGGAATAACATCTTCATGTCTGTTTCTGACCAAACTACCATTAAACTGAACACTTGTGCTAGTTTCTGATAGACTGTCACAGCCAATGCACAACCTCTGCTAGAGAGATCTGCTTAAAATATTTCTGAAATGTACCTGAACTTTCTTTCTTTCTTTATCTCCCAACAACATGACTGTAGTTACAGGGTATGGGGCTCTATGTAATGCCTCTAGAACAGGAAATTATCCGCTGCAGGAGAAGTCATTAGTATGAAGATAGCATAGATCTGATCAAGTGTTGTACAAGCCGGTTCGGAAAACCTGCAATCAAATCATATAAGCCAGAAATCCAAAAAATAGCTTTCTGAAATTCATTTTCACATTTCATACCAATTTTTTGATTTATAAGGGATGATTGATAGAGTATATGATGTGTGTTTTTCTGAAACATTATCTTGTGCAGACTATCAAGATAATGTCCGACATCATGGAAAACAGGAAAATATTGATCTTATGCCTCGATATTACCCGGATATAACTCCTCTGACCAATAGCCATTCCTTTTTGCAAGCCCGCAGTATCGTTCAACAACATTTGGAGCTTGTAGCAAATACTGAACAAAAATAACACAACATGAGTGATAAATTTGAAATGGAACTATCAGTACAATAACTTTTGATCTAGGATAAATATGGCTAGCGAATGCATATGTGTGCTGGCATATTAAACATGTAACTTGATATCACCCCCTTCTGTATTCTCCTTCCCACCGAAATTTCTTCTCTAACCTGAGGGCTCCTTTTCTGTAATTTTAACTATCACATCAGTTCACAAATAACTACAGTACAAATTGCCGATATTATTACTTTTAGCAAAATTCATATAACGACTATATTTCAGAGGATGTTCTAGCTATGTCAACAATCAAAATTTTATGAGGAAATCATATGGCCCACATAACTTTGTTCTTCAGAATAGGGGCTGGGTCATCATTAGGGTCATTCGAATTGTAGTAAAGAACAATTTCACAAATAAGAGATACCCCTCACTGCGCGCCTTAGAGGACAACATCGTTGGCAGCAGCATGACTGTCACAAGTAAAATATAATCATTTGCAGAAAACTTAAGAACCTTATCTTCTCATCTATAACCATAGCACAAATGCCAAACCGGAACTTATTTTTACCTAATTAAGTTGGATAATTCAACTTATACGGCAGTAAATATTACACATCCAAATATTACACATCCAGACTCAAGAAATCAGAGATAAATAGTGAACCTCCTGGCAGACCTAATACGATAAGAATAGTAGTGAGTGGACAATGATTTTTTTTAGAATTTAAAACCATCCATGATCATGCTACTACAGTCCTACCTGTGAACTTATATTAGTTCAAAACTGAATTTTTTGATACAATGCTAGAAGTTTTATACCGGCGGGGGTTTAGAGGACCCAGAGGGGGGGGGGGACAAACGAATCTCGTTCTCCACAATCCAAAGAAACCTGCATGGAATAGTCCAATACAATTAATATTCAATGAACTCCTTGTGCAACGTGAAAATGTTCCATCGAGTAAGCACATTTAGATGAAAATGTAACATATCTTCTATCCATTGACTTTTTGGCCAATATTTATTTTTAAAATGTAAATGGATATGGCTAAAGTAAGCCTAAAATGGAAACCGTTTGTTCTACTTAAGCAAAAGGGGCCATAGGGGCTACACATAGTTCTTTTCTCCAGTATATGGCTGATTTGTTCTAAAAAAAACATAGGAGCACTTGTCCTTATCTTGGTTTGCAAAAGAAAGAATATTTTGAGAAAATGAGTCAAAAATTTCAAGGAACCAGACTATAACCAAAAATGCAATCCCACCATTGCTGTCAAATTCCACCACTGGCTACCGCACATTTCTGAAACCGCATTGGAAGCCACTGCCATATACAGAGTATACAAATTAAAAGGATCATCTCTGTTTCATTAAACTGAACCACCGTGACGGGTAAATGTGAAGCTTATAATCACTTCAGTCGTTCGCTCCATGGGATACTGCTTGAAGCACGGATAGCCACAGACTGGCCGTGAACGCCAGGCTCGTCAGCCTTTCCACCTCGAACCATGTACTCCGTATTATCGGTGGTCGTCTCGGACTCGACAGCACGCGTGCGGTTTGTGCACCAGGTAGACAGTCGTCGAAAGGCGGCGAGGGTTCTGGATGTGCCCGGGGCTGCGATGAACGACGACGCTTTCTGCTATCGTCTCGGCCACGGCTGCGGCTCGCTCGAGGCCCCGGTGTGCCGCCGTCCTACAGCTCGCACTCCACGCCGTTGCGAGGAGGGCCTTCTGGGGATGGAACGCGGTGTTGCTGCAGAGGGCGGGGCGAGACAGCAGAGGCGATCGGCGGCGTCGTGGGCAAGATGGGAATCTGGCATGCGTCATGGAAACCCTAGAGCTATCGTGCCATTAGGGGAGAGAGAGGGTGGTGAACGGGGTGTCTGCGAGATCTGTGGAAGGCAAGGGACGTGCGTACTCACGGGGAGGGTTAGCGTGAAAAGGGGGAGTGTAAGGGTGTGGAGAACGAAGGAATCGTGACCGTCTGATCTTTGGCGATGGAGGGTGCAGATTCAATTTTCCCACTAAGTTTGCTCTTTTATAAGTAGTGGAGATAGTTAGATTGTTTCCATACACATGTTTAACTTTTAAGCTCTAGCAATGTCCAGCTAGTTGGATTTTGTTTTGGTAGGTACATCCGAACATATTTTGGGGTCATAGATTCTTATTCTGCAGCAGACGGTTTTGGATTCTGAAACTAAGCACCCCCAACATATGATTCCTTGAGACAATCACGCAGACTTAAATTCCCCATTTCAAATAGTATTGGACCTGCAACATCTTGATTGATTGTGGCCATGGGTTTCAGCAGGTTGAGTATGAATGGCATGTGTTGTGTGTCACACATCTGATTTGATCTTACAAATCAACTTCCTGTACTGGATTTTTCAAGTAGTTTTAACATGTGAAGGACCCCAATACAAGAGCAATTTCTTTGTCTACGTAAGGTTACACATACGATTTACAAGTTACAACATCACTCCTATTCTTATTTTCATATTTGTGTAGCTTGCATGCTACACTAGTACAGAAAGCCTTATCAGTGGCGCACCATTTTCCAATTCTGTGGCGCACCTAGGGGGCAGAGCGGTGCGCCACAGAATTCACGCCATAGAATTTTTTCTGTGGCGCACCGTGGCCGTGCGCCACAGAAATGTCAATTCTGTGGCGCACCCCAGCCGTGCGCCACAGAAATTTGCAATTCTGTGGCGCACCAAGGGGGGGTGCGCCACAGAATTTTTTTTGAATTTCAAAAAAAAAAAGGCGGCCAGATCTGGCCGCGGGAATTTTTCGAAATTTCGAAATTTCGTCGGATCTCGTCGGATGCTCGCCGGAGTTGGTGTGTGGAGGATGGGGGTCACCGGAGTTGGTGGGGAGGAGAAGGAGGAGCTCGCCGGAGGTGGTGGTGGTGGTGGTGATGGTGGTGGTGGTGGTGGTGGTGGTGGAGGAGGAGGTGGAGGAGAGGTGGTGGTGGAGGAGGAGAAGGAGGAGGAGAGGTGGTGGTGGAGGAGGAGAAGGAGGAGGAGGAGGAGAGGTGGTGGTGGAGGAGGAGGAGCTCGCCGGAGTTGGTGGAGAGGAGAAGGAGGACGAGGAGAGGTGGTGGTGGAGGAGGATGAGCTCGCCGGAGGTGGTGGTGGAGGAGGAGGAGGGTGGTGGTGGTGGTGGTGGTGGTGGTGGAGAAGAAGGAGAGGTGGAGTAGTAGGTGGAGGAGAGGAGAGAAGTGGAGAGGTAGAAGAGAGAAGGGAAAATGAGAAGTGGAGAAGAAGTGGAGGGGAGAAGGGAAGAAGAGGAGAAGAGAAAGAAGAGGAAGAAGAGGAGGGGAGGAGGCAGGATTCGAAATCCTGCCTCAAGAATTCTGTGGCGCACCAAATGAAGGGGTGCGCCATAGAATTTTTTTTATTATTATTTTCTGCAATTCTGTGGGGTGCGCCACAGAATTTTTTTTTAATTTTTTTTTATTTTCTAGTCAAAATCTTAAAACGGCCATAACTTTTGTTCCTTTTGGAATTTGGCGATTCTAAAAAAACCTCACAAGCCGAAGGCTAGTGAGGTTGGGTTTCTTTTTTTCTCTAGTCTTTTTTTAATATCTTGATCATTTTTTTTCGACATCGTATGCAAAAGTTATGCCCATTTTACTTTTTTTAACGAACTTTTGCTCAGAAAGTCGAAATACATATTTCAAAATTTGATAAAAAAAGTAGACATTAAACTCTCCGTGCATCTATAAGGGATTTATTTTTTGATGCTTTTTAGACCGCGAACTCTTCCGTCAAAAACTAGAAAAGGGGTTCCCTGGGGGGGTGGAGTTGGTGCGTGTGGACATAATTTTTTCGGATGGGAATTCTGTGGCGCACGTGGCAGTGGTGCGCCACAGAAATGTCATATTTCTGTGGCGCACTAACCACCATGCGCCACAGAATAGAAGTGTGGCAATCATGGTGTGGTCCCCCAACTTATTTCTGTGGCGCACCCCTATCCGGTGCGCCACAGAATTCTTTTTTCTGTGGCGCACCGGACTGTGGCGCACCAAAAAGCCATGCGCCACAGAATCTGTTCCATAGAAAGGCACTTCTCTACTAGTGCTAATATTATTTTCCTGCTGCCAATTCCCTTGTGCAGAATGAGCATGGAGAACGGAAGCTATCCAAGGTATGCCTTCACACCTCCCTCAACTGTATTCTCATTGGGAACAGAAGCGTAATCAGCAGTTTAACATGATGTCTGAGCCTAACGCAAATGCAAGATAGGAACTGGCATGCTTAGTAACTGTGGTCAGTCTGATTTCAGTTAATGTCAAATACACTTGGAGTTCATAATATATCAGATCAGCGGTTTAACTTACAAAGTGTGCCTAATGCAAATACAAGATAGGAACATACAAGTCACTTGTTCTTGCTGTATCGTGAATTCGTGATACCTGATGCAAATGAAAAATATGGATTAGTATGCTCAGTAAGTGTGGTCTGTATAATACAAGGGACTGCAAAGATAGTACAGTGTATTTTGTTACATATTCTTCCATAGGATGTTCGCATACTCATGCAACTAAATAGAGCTCTTGGTAATATTTTTGATCTCTGGAAACTGATAGAAAATAAGGTTTTAGAGCTAGGTGCCACAGTTCGATTTGTCAAAATGAAAATTGAGCAGCTTAAGCCGTGTTAGGCATTTGTTTTACTACCATGTGTTTAGAAGCCAAAGCAAATTATATTCATCGCAGGGAAGTAAATAATTATAGGTTTTGCATTTGACTGCCTTACCATTATTAGGTAGCAATCTACACTGGTTATGTTTTAAGATAGTTCTCATGGGTAATAACCGCTCAACAGAAATACGAGAGATGCGTTGTTCGTCAAAAACGAGCAGAAGGAAAGAAGGCACTGAAAGATTACCTTGATTACCTTCTCTTTGGAAAGTCAACACCTCATTAACAGGTGAAATTTCTAGTTGACTTGTCAACTATCCTTCCTCGCCTGGGATAACTAGGGCTCTGCAAGGATAAGAGTTTGCAACTATACCCGCTATCCATTTGTTAATGGTATCTCAAGTTTGTGAAGCACTTGTGTTCCCTCCAGGATGGAAGCATGGGCAGCTTTGCTGATTCACATGGTACTCCACGATTCCAAACCTTCAGAAAAAGACCTCAAGATCACAGTTCACCAAATTCTGGACAAGGAGTACACCATCAAAGAAAGAGTATAATTCTCTTAGCACAATGGATGTGTAGTTTTCTTTTCGTGCGATGCTTCCTTCCAAATATCAGTGGTCCTTCAGCATTTCCAAATTGTTATGTGTAGGTTGTATATTAGTTTAGTGGTCCCAATTTCTATCTAGCTGTTTGCTATTGCCTTCTCTGCATGCCTTACATGAGGATATGATTTATTTGCATCGAAACCATGCGAGAATATACTGGCAAACTGCTAGGGCCTACAACTCAACTACTAGGATCCTGGTTAATTAGTACTACATTACTTGGTTTTCTGTATAATACTAGTACACGTGCACGTGCAACGCACGCCAATAAAAGATGCGTCATATGAACCTTGAAATTAAGTACTAATCAGAGATAGTTTTCAGATAATAATACAAAATACAAAAATATCATTATACGAAGCAAAATATATATCTATTCAAAAGTGTCACACAAAATATCTTTCTTGAAGTAATCCATAATAAAATCCAAAACACCACATGAGGACCTTCCTGATAGAAAAAAAATCATAATATAAATTTTAATATATTCAATAAGAAATTATGCAAGAAATCTTAAAACTCTTATAAGAATATTAAAAATCATCAAATAATCATGGCAAAATAATTATTTGTCGACCCCTGTTGAAAAATCATGGCCATGTATTCGAATCGAACACATCCAGTCAATAAATATGATTGTAAATATTACTGTATTTTATTAATTAGAACCTTCAAAATCATCAAATATATGACTGATTATTTTTAAACCTTACTATTATATGAGACGCCTCTGAACCGTAAAAAGGATCGAATCTACAGTAAAAGAAAAGGACAAGAAAATAAGTCGGACAACTCTCACCGAGACACTCTCTCCCCGCTCCCTAGTCCCCACTTGTTTCTCTCTCACAAGCTCACACACAACCTGATCCGCGAGTCCACGGCCGCCAACCTTCCAGTGCCTCCCATCGCAGGCGAGAAGACCCTTCCCCTGCCCTGCTTACGCGCTAAATCGGCAAAGATCTCCCGCTCCCCTGGCCGATGCGCGAGTACCATTCCCTCCCTTGCCTCCCCGCGCGGAGCAACGACGCTCCTCCCCCTTCCTCCCAGCCGACGGAGGTGGAGGAACTCATCTCCACCGGATCTTTGGCAGTAGCCACTTCCGTCCACAAAAGCTGCCGGAGTGGATGGCCGATGCCCCTCCCAACCTCGTACGCGGCTAGAGGAGGCCATTGAGGGCGGCATGGCCCGGATGTCCGAGGCCGATTTGACCCCTTTCTTGCAAGGGAGCTCATACGCCGCCGCCATCTCAGCGGGCCGGCGCCCCCTGGTGCACTAATTCTCGTGGACACCGGCCTTGAACAATGCTCTGCCACGCCGGTGAACAAGGACATGCAGCCGCCGCATCTTGGACCCAGCCCCGCCGGGACAGCATCTGGGTGCCACCAACTACGCCGAGGCCACATCCTGGTTCCTGGATATACCCGGTAATAATCTTTTATCTAATCTCTCTACTGTGTGGTTTGAATCGGGATCTGTCGTGGTTGCCGCGCACTTGGCTAGTTGAATCTAGCCCGATTAGCAGCATCGGTTGGCTTTTCGGATGGCAAAGCTTCAGCTCATTCTGAATGGTTGAATTAGTTCCATATCAATCTGAGCCAAGCAAAATTGTTCGCTTGCTATCTCCATGTGTTTGCTAGATGCCGTGTGCTTGTGCTTTTCTTTTTTAAGGAAAAAACCCATCAAGGTTGCTTAATATGATTAGATGAGCATATTACATTTTTTTATTGTTACATGGAAGTGCTTAGAAGAGAAGGCGCACCTTTGTTTTGATCTGGCTGTGCAGTTTAGTGACCTATCAATCAACCGTGGGGAATGCATTTTCATGCTATTTTTGAATAGCTTATAATCATTAACCACTAATTAGCATCTGATATAAGTGAGTTTAAATCTCGAGTGAACCAATTGGCAGTGATTATGTGATTGTGCTTTTTCTCTAAATCGTGCGTGAACAAACTGTCACTCGTTTGTAAAAGATGTGTTTATTCCCTCACTTACCTTTCAAGTTTTAAATAAACTTGAAATGGTGCAATTATACTACCTGCAGTAGTTGTATTCAGAGGTATCACCGTGTTTGATGAACTGTTGTTTTCCCAATGTGTAAGTTTGCTATGTATATTCTGCATTGGACTATCCCCTCCAGTAATTCAGAGATATCACCGTGTTCTTTCTGTTGTTACAATGAAACTTTTCTGTTGTTGCCTATTCATTTTACGCAATATAATTGTCAAATCATGTTCTGAGTACAAGTAGTTTCATTAGTCGTTCTTTGTTCTTTATCCCGAGCCTCACGCCTCTTCTTATTTATCCTTTTTTTTAGTGCATACCTCTCTCTTTCCCTTTGTCTCTTCAATCCTTTTGGATCCATGCTTTGTCCTGCCTTAAAAAAATCGAATTGTGCTCTAAAGTGTCAAATTATTAAGTATGATTTGGTGATATATTAACCCGTATTGTCGGAGTTTGTTAGGTCCTTAAATGGAGTCCGTAACTCATTAGGTTGAGAAGATGCCATATGCAACACCAATGCTTCTCCTAATCTATAAGGACAACAATCAAAAACCAAACCAACGCTTCTCCAGTTTTCATGCAGCGAGGGAAAGATCAATAGTATTGGCTACCCTTTAGTTTGCCTCTACCATACTGCATGGATTAATAATACGTCTGCAGCCAAGTTTGGTCATTTGCATGGATGAGGATGATCCTAGGTACATTTGAATTTAGTTGTCAGGCTAACATATAATATATCTCTTCTATGCTTGGAGGTTAGAATGAGTCCATCGAAATTTAGTTATCATCTTTCATTGATGTAACATGTTCAGGAATAAAATGCTCCAGGGAATGTGATGTACGGAAGCTACCTCATTGGTCATTGATCTAACATTTGCATGCACAAATGCTCCATGTCCAGTTGCATCGCAGAATATAAATTGTCAGATTAAATGTGAGTTTTCCCCTTTTGACGACCCTGAAATTTATCTTGAGGATGCACATGTGACATCATTGAGTTAGAAAGAAACAACTCACCTCACATACTATGTATTCATGTATCTGTTTTTGACAGTTTCCATGGAGCGCAGCCGCCGGTGGTAGTACGCGATGGCGACCTGTGTCCCCGAGACGGCGCAGCAACCAGGGCGCGGACGGAGTTGTCAGCACATCGGAGAGAAGCACGCTGAGATGTCCTTGAGACGGCCCGATTGCTTTATGGGCTTGGACCAGAACGCAGCGCGCCGAGATGTCCTCTAGTCGGCAGGGCAAGCAAGGCGAGGACGGCGTGGACAACACACCGGCAGTGCGCCTAGATGTCCTCGAGACAGCGCGGACACACCAGCGCGGCGGGGATGGCCTCAAGGCAGCGTCGGTGGCGATGGTCGCGTTCTTCGGCGACGCGAGATCGTGGCGTTTTTTTTTGTTTGACCCGGGCTGTTGTTGAGGGACGATGGAGTCGTGGGTTCAACCGCTTGTTTCGCCTGATTGGTCTCGCGACCTGCGTGGTGCATCTGTGGGCAAAACATTAAATCTCAGCCATTCAATTTCAGAGGCAGACCACCGCAGTAACCTGGGCTTTACGATGTGGTTGAGTTAATTTGCTAGGAGTACCCAAGGCTGCCGTGGGTACGTTTTGGTGTGTGGCCATAGCGAAACTGATGTTTGGTGTTTTATTAGTAGTGGAGATAGTGCTATGTTGAACTTTCATGGGTTATAGGATTGATTTGTGCTGTGGACAGTACAGATCACTTCAAATAGCTTTTGTATGGTAATATAAATGACACTTTTAGACGCATGTGTTCCTTTTTGCAGAGCAGCGGGACAAGGCAAAGTTCTACAACTTCTTCTACGAGACACGTTAGGTGAACCCTGAAAACATTTTTGAAACCATGTTTGGCGAGGACCGTGGTTTTTCTTGGTCCAATATGTCATGGGAGGGTTTTCACTTCAGAGATTCGTCGTCTGGGTTCAGACGGACGGATGAATCACGAAGACAGAGAGCTGCAAGCGACAGTGAAGACGAAAGTGACGACGACGACATGAGTGAAACAGCCGGCGTAGGCTCACATGCGCACAATTTCGTGAATCTTGCCGTGACGAGGTACCGATCGATGAGAGCGAGAGACACATACATACAACATATTCACATATATATATATATATACATGCAACCATATATATAAATATTTCTCCAACAACTCACCAACTATATATTTTGCCGACACGAGACCGAGAGAGTGTGCGTGGCTAGAGGAGTGAAAAAGATGGAAGAGAAAGTGATAAAGTGAGTTGGGATGGAGAGAGGAGGGTTTACTAGAGACCCCTCACATATATATCAAATACAATATGTTAAACAAACTTAAAATGGTGAGAAATAGGGTGGTGAGGAGGTTGGGGATGACCAGATCTAAAATGGGGTGGAGAGGTGGAGGAATGGGAGATGGGAGGTGGTCCAAACACTTAAAAATGATCCTAGGCATAGTCGTGGCGCACCTGCCTACTGGTGCGCCACGACTATATAAACTAGGCGTGGGGCACATTGGTGTGATGCATCACGGCTATGCTAATTATAGGTGGACGGCATAGCTGTGGCGTACCAAGCCTATGTGCGCCACGCCTAGTTCATATAGCCGTGACGCACCAGCAGGCAGTTGCGCCATGGCTATGCCTGGCAACCTCTCCACCACGGGCCCACACGTAGGCGTGGCGCACCCCCATTTTGGTACACCACGGCTAAGCACTAGTGGAAACAACCCCTCTCGTCCAGGGGACCAGGGGGCAGCTGTCCCGGTTGCAACCAAATCCGGGACAAATGCTGTGCATCGGTCCCGGTTTGTGTGCCCGGGGCAACAGAAATCGCCTGGGGGCATTGGTCCCGGTTCGTGGGGGAGATACCGGTCCCGGCTCGTGCCACGGACCGGGACCAATGCCTAGCCACAGGCCACGTGGCACGCGCATGAGAATTTGTCCCGGTTCAGGCCACGAACCGGGACCAATGACCCCTTCCCCTATATATACTGCCCCAGCCCCCCTCCCTTCCATCTTTTTTTTCCTTGGAGGTGTGAGAGTGGTGGGTGTTATTATGTTTTATTTTACTATGCACGCGAGGTGTTTGACGAAATTCCAGAGCCACACATAAGCTCACTAAAAATGGTATATTCGACCGAGGTTAACAAACTTATCTTTTTCATCTGTAACCGATACATAAAAAATTAGTATTTGTCGATGTACTGTGGTCATTTCTGTATTAATATGTTACCGTAATGTATTTTGATAAACTTAATTATACGATGCAGATGGATGCACGGCAGCGATGGATGTACGGTGACCGACGCACTTCCGAGTATATGGCAGGCCTGAATGCATTTCTTGCTGTAGCTCAGGCGAACAAAGATAATGGCTTCATGTGTTGCCCATGTGTTGATTGTCGGAACGTCAAAGAGCATTCTTCCAAAAGAATCCTTCACGGCCATCTACTTCAGAGATGTTTCATGCCCAGCTATAATTGCTGGACCAAGCATGGAGAAAGAGGGGTTGTGATGGAAGACGATGAAGAAGAAGAAGAAGATCCTTTGTTCCCTGAATACGACGATACTGCAATGGAAGAGAATGCAGAAGAAGGAGGTGATCAAGAACAGGCATCAGAAGAGCCCGATGATGATCTTGGCCGAGTTATTGCTGATGCAAGGGAAGACTGTGAAAATAAATTGGAGAGGTTGAAACTGGACAACATGTTACAGGATCACAAAAAATTGTTGTACCCAAATTGCGAAGATGGTAGCACAAAGCTCGGTACCACACTGGAGTTGCTGAAATGGAAGGCACAGGACGGTGTGACTGACAAGGCATTTGAGAGTTTACTTCAACTAATGAAGCCAAAACTTCCAAAGGATAACGAATTGCCTGAGAGTACGTACGAAGCAAAGAAAGCTCTCTGCCCTCTAGAATTAGATGTGCAGAAGATACATGCATGCATTAATGACTGCATCCTCTACCGCGGTGAGAAGTACGAGAATTTGGATGAATGTCCGGTATGCACTGCACTGTGGTATAAGATCAGAGCAGATGACCCTGGTGATGTTGACGGCGAGCCCCCTCCCCCCCCCCCCCGTAAGAGGGTTCCTGCTAAGGTGATGTGGTATGTTCCTATAATACCACGGCTGAAACGTCTGTTTAGAAACAAAGAGCATGCTAGGTTGTTGCGATGGCACAAAGAAGACCGTAAGAAAGACGGAAAGTTGAGGCACCCCGCCGATGGATCGCAGTGTAGAAAGATCGAGAGAGACTTCCCAGACTTTGCAGGAGAGGCCAGAAATTTATGGTTTGGTCTAAGTACAGATGGCTTTAATCCTTTTGGGGAGCAGAGCTCCAGTCATAGCACTTGGCCTGTAACTCTATGTATGTACAACCTTCCTCCTTGGTTGTGCATGAAGCGCAAGTTCATTATGATGCCAGTTCTCATCCAAGGCCCGAGGCAACCTAGCAACGACATTGATGTGTATCTAAGGCCATTAGTGGAAGAACTCTTATAATTGTGGGGCAAAGCAGGTGTACGTGTGTGGGATGAGAACGAACAAAAACCATTTGACCTACGGGCGTTGCTTTTCGTAACCATCAATGATTGGCCTGCTCTTAGTAACATTTCCGGACATACAAACAAGGGATACAATGCATCCACACACTGTTTAGATAAGACTGACATTGTTTTTTTTTGATAAATGTAAAAAGGTTGTATACCTGGGGCATCGTAGATTTCTTCCGATCAAGCATCCCGTAAGAAACAAAGGAGGGAAGCATTTCAGAGGTGAGGCAGATAACCGGAAGAAGCCCGAGCTCCGTAGTGGTAATGATATATTCGATATGGTCAAGGACCTAGAAGTAATCTTTGGTAAGGCTGTTGGCAGCCAACCAGTTCTGTACGGCCCTGATAAGCGCGCACCCATGTGAAAGAAGAAATCTATATTTTGGGAGCTACCGTATTGGAAAGTTTTAGATGTCCGGTCTTCGATCGACGTGATGCACGTGGCAAAGAATCTCTGTGTCAATTTGCTATGCTTCCTGGGTGTGTATGGGAAGTCAAAAGATACGCCAGAAGCACGGGAGGACCAGCAACGTATGAAAGACCCAAGCAACAAGCACACGGATACAGGACGCCATTACTTAAACAGCTACACTCTTACTAGAGCAGAAAAAGGAAATATTCTTTGAAGTCCTTTACAGTATCAAGGTTCCGTCTGGCTTCTCGTCGAATATAAAGGGGATAATAAACATGGCAGAGAAAAAATTCCAAAACCTAAAGTCTCATGACTGCCACGTGATTATGACGCAGTTGCTTCCGATCGCATTGAGGGGGCTTCTACCGGAAAATGTTCGAGTACCCATTGTGAAGCTATGTGCATTCATGAACGCAATATCTCAGAAGGTAATCGATCCAGAAATTCTGACAAGATTACAGAGGGATGTGGTCTAGTGTCTTTTTAGTTTTGAGTTGGTGTTCCCACCATCCTTCTTCAACATTATGACTCATCTCCTGGTTCACCTATGTGAAGAGATTCATATTCTCGGTCCGGTATTTCTACACAATATGTTCCCCTTTGAGAGGTTCATGGGAGTCTTGAAGAAATATGTTCATAACCGTGCTAGGCCAGAAGGAAGCATCTCGAAGGGCTGTGGAACAAAGGAGGTCATTGGGTTCTGTGTTGAATTTATTCCTGACCTTAAGACGATTGGTGTTCCTGAATCGCGGCATGAGGGGAGACTGAGGGGAAAAGGAACGCTGGGAAAGAAAACAATGATACCCAGGGACGGGCATTCTTTCACCAAAGCACACTACACAGTTCTACAAAATTCTATGTTCATGGCTACGTATCTCGAGGAACACAAGAATATTGTACGCTCCGCAAACCCGGGGAAGGATGACTCATGGATTAAACGCAAACACATGGAGACTTTCGGAAGTTGGTTGCAAACACATCTTATAAATGACACCACTGTTGAAGATCAGCTGTACATGTTGGCATGGTCACCATCTTCGACTATTGGGAGTTTTCAAGGGTACGAGATAAATGAGAATACATTTTACACGAGCTCCCAATATAAGAAGAGCACCAACCAAAACAGTGGTGTCCGCTTTGATACAAAAAACGAGAATGGAAAAAATGATACATACTATGGTTACATAGAGGAGATATGGGAACTTGACTATGGACCTTCTTTTAAGGTCCCTTTGTTCAAGTGCAAATGGGTCAACCTGAATGGAGAAGGTGTAAAGGTAGACCCGCTTTATGGAATGACAACAGTGGATCTCAACAATATTGGTTACAATGACGAACCATTCGTCCTAGCCAATGATGTGGCTCAGGTCTTCTATGTGAAGGACATGTCCTACAGACCGAAAAAAAAGGAAAAAAAAAGCAAACAAATTTATCATACGATGAGCCAAAGCGTCACATATATAGTTCTCTCAGGGAAAAGAAACATCGTGGGAATCGAGGACACGACAGACATGTCAGAAGATTCTAATAAGTTTGTTGAAATTCCACCCTTCACAGTGAAAGCTGACCCCACCATCCCGTTAAATAATGAAGATACTCCATGGTTACGGCCGAAGCGATCATAAGCAAGGGAGAATTCAGAAGACTAGATAGGGATGTTGGTGATGTTACAGTGAAAGCTGACCCCACCACCCACTTTGATGTTTCTCTCTCCTCCGTGTGTTGGTGATGTGTAATAATAAGCGTGGAATACATGATCATATAGTTCTGTTTGACCAGTAATTTGTATTAACCGGTAAAAAGCTGACAACTATGACCAGCCTGATTCCATTATTATCCCAACCAGCGGCACACCTACCCACTTTGTTGTTTCTCTCTCCTCCGTCTGTTGGTGATGTGTAATAATAAGCGTGGAATACATGATCATATAGTTCTGTTTGACCAGTATTTTGTATTGACCGGTAAAAAGCTGACAACTATGACCCATATCCGACTATGAGATAACTGTAGGCAGATCTTCGGTACTTTTTAACAGATATGATAAATTTTTGGAGGAGAAACGTTTAGCTGAACAACAAGCTGACTACCTTGGAGTTCAAATGACGCAAAGGGTTGCACCTCTCCGGTTACTTTGGCAAGCTGCTAATTCATACACTCCTGCACTGTTTGAGATTTTCAGATTAGAATTTGAACTGATCTTGGATTGCGTGGTCTATAACTGTGGCGAAATTGGACCCATATCCGAGTATGAGATAACTGTCAAAAACAGGCGTCGGGGTCATTTTTTTAGATTCGACTCTTCAGAATACATTTGTAGCTGCAAGAAGTTTGAAAATGTTGGTCTTCCGTGTTGCCAGGTACTGAAGGTTCTTGAGATCAGAAATATCAAAGAAATTACACCACACTATGTTTTGAAAAGATGGCGAAATGATGCTCAGAGTGAACCTTCGAAGGAGAACTATGGTTTTTCTGTTGTAGACGAAGATCCCAAATTCTCCGTGTTAAAAAGGTACAACTCGCTTTGTCTAACTTTATATAAAGTTGCAGTGATTATGAGGAGCATTGCCGAAATTGATTGGCCTTGCCTTAAATAATTCGGCTTAGTGGGTTCATCTATCCATGCATCCGTCGCGGCGATCGCAGTGATTATGAGGAGAAACTCCTTCGATCGGGTCATCATCATTTGGCGACGCAGAATGCCTTGTATGCTCTGGACTCACTCGGAAGATCACAAGAGAAAACAAAAATTATAAGATATTTATATTCAAATTATATGCAAATAGTAAAATAATTAATAGTTTCAATAGTTAGAATAATTATTTAGTTAAACAAAAAATGGATTTGAATTAGTTATGGAAATTCTAGCACTTTTCATGTTGAAATTTTTGTCAAATTCGGAAGTATATAGAAGTTATTAATGTGCAAACTTAAACAATTTTTAAATTTTAACGCTAAAAAATTCCGGCCGTGTTCATCGGGGGCGGCGGCGCGGCCACAGCCGGCCGGCCATTTCTTGGGGGGGGGGGGGTAGCCTAGGTCTATTTGGGGGGGCGCACCGGCGCCGGCCTAGTCCTCATCGAAGTAGATGCAGTGGTAGGCAGGTGCCTGCCACAGGTGGGCAGGCAGCTGGGGCGGGCCCGCCGGTGGCTGCGGAGGCATCGGGGGCGCGCGCGGCGGCGGCGGCAGCGGCGGCGGCGGCGACAGCTCCTCCGGCTCCGGCGCCCATTCGCCGCCGGTCCATGCCCAGGACATCTCGTACTCCAGGCCGGGGGGCAGCGGCTGTGGCGGCGGCTAGTCCTCCGACGCCTCCAGCTCGGCGTTCATGGCCTGCCACCACGGTGCAGGCGCTGGAGGGGGCGGCATCGCGTCGTCGGCGGCGGCGGCGGCCAGGACCTGCTCCCACCGCTTGACCTCGTCCTCGACGAGGGAGCGGCGGGAGGCCTCGTAGGCGGCCTCCAAGCCGGCCTGGAGCTCGGGGTCCTCCTCTTCGGCGGGGTTGTCCTCCTCGAGCCACATCTCTGGCTCCCTGCCGGGCGGTGGCGCGGGGTAGTCGTGGGTGTCCTCCTCCGGGGCCGTGGGGATGTAGGAGCGGCGGTGTTGGTCGTGCTCCTGCTGGAACCAGACGGCCCAGTAGGGGGAGCTGCGCGCGTACGCGCGGTCTCTGAGGAGGTGGGCCAGCAGGAGCGCGCGCCGGCGGTCAATCTCCTCGCGCGCGGCCTCATTGGTCGGGGCCGGCGGCACGAGGATGCGCTGCGGGTTCAGGTGCCAGCCGTCCGGGAGGTGTACGTCCGGCCAGAACACCGGCGTGGCGTGCTCCCAGTGTCACTCGGCCTCCTCCTTCCGCACATAGTGGCGGAACTGCTTGCCCGGCGCGGCGCGAGGCGGCGGGCGGGCTGCCGGAGGTGAAGCGGGGACGCGCGGCTGCCCCCCAATCCGGACGCCTCCCGGACCGAAGCCGAAGGCCTCCTGCGGCGCGCGGGGGACACCGGCGCCTCTCTGGCCGGCGCCGCTCGAGGACCCGGCCTCGTGCTCGTTCTTCGGGCGTTTGAACCAGCGGTGGGGCGACATGGCGGCTAGGGTTGGATGAGCTGGGGCACGGCCTGGGTGAGTGGGGTGTACGGGCGGCGGTTGCAGACGGCCATGAATGCGCGGGGAAGCCGAGGCGTGCCGTTAGTGGCCACGCGCGCGTGGGGAAGTGGAGCCGCGGGAAGACGAGGCGGCCAGTGGGCCCTTTGACCGCGCGCGGCTGTGGTCTTACTTTAAGGACCGGGCGAGCCAGCCCTAGGTCGCCGGCCAGTGGCCCCTTTGACCCCCGCTTGGCAAGTGGCCCCTTTGACCGAATGTAGCCAGTGGGCTTAATAAAAGACGCGGGCCAGTCGGGCCATTGACCAAAACGTGGCCACTGGGCTTAATTAAATACGTGGGCCAGTGGACGCGGTTGGGGAAGGGGAGGCCGGTTGGGGATTGCGAGACAGGAGCGATTTTTTTTTAAAAAAAACGAAAAAAACCCTAACCATCCCGGTTCCTAACACGAACCGGGACGAACTCCCTGGCCAGGTTCGCCATGTGGGCCATCCCTAACCATTCCGGGTCCTGGCCCAACTGGGACCAGTGGGGGAGGTCCATTTGTCCCGGCCGGCCCATCCCGGTTGCACAACCTGGACAAATGGGCCTTACCAAGCGGGACTAATGCCCCTGTTTCCACTATTGAAGCCACTAGGCGTGACGCACCGATTGGTGGTGCGCCACGGCTATTAGGCGTGACGCACCAAAAGTGAGGTGCGTCACGGCTACCATTACTCCCATAGTTGTTTTCCTAGTAGTGTCTCTTCGTAAAACATAGATGACATGTGTGGTGAACAAATTACAGCTGGGAAATTGATAGATACTGAAGCATGCATGACATAATGAATACTATGTGATTCATGCGGGCATTACAACAAGACTCATAGATCGTCATCCAACTGCATCTATGACTAATAATCCACCCTCTGAATATCATCCGACAATCTTTGGGTATTAAGTTGCAAGCAACAGATAATCACATTAAGCAAAGTGTGTACTGGAAACATCGTTGTTTTCTCCCTAATGGAAACAACACATCCTCCATCCGTAACGTTTCTATCACTCGAGCACAGATGCAAAGGAGGCATGAACCCACTATCGAGCATAAATACTCCCTATTGGAGTCACTAGCATTTACTTGTCCAGAGCATCTACTAACAACAGAGAACATGCAAAATCATAAATAACATACACACGAAGATAACATGATAGATTGATAATCAATAGATATAGGATTCAACATTCATCAAAATCCCAGCAAACACAACATGTAGCGTTAATAAGATTATATCGATGGGCAGCTCACGAGATCTAAACATGAGACATAAAGAGGAGAAAACAACCATCTTCCTACGGCTATGGACCCGTAGTCCAAGGATGAACTACTCATGTATCATTCCGGAGGTGGGCATGGTGGTGTAGAGCCTTCCGGTGATGATTTCCCCTCCCGGCAGGGTGCCGGGGAGAACTGCAGAGCCCTCCCGATCTCGGGTTGACGATGATGGCGGACTCATGTGTTTTTTGTGGAAAAGTGAGATATATTTAAGGTTAACTATCCGAGGTGGTTATATAGGCGAAAGGGCGATGGCGGTGGCTGCCCAAGTGGCCCACACCACCTGGTGGCGTGGCTGGGGGGACGCGCCGCCCTATGGTGTGCCCCCCTGTGTCCCCTCTCCGGGTTTCTTCGGGACTCCGTGGAACCTTCGGGAATTCTAAGACTTCTGGGCTTCGTATTTTCCAATTCCGAAAATATTTTCAGAATAACTTTTCTGAAACCAAAAATAGCATAAAACTGGAACAGGGTCTATGGCATCTTGTCAATATGTTAGTTCCAGAAAATCGATAAAAAAGATATAAAGTGTGTAGCAAACATGTAGCAAATAACATTAAAACAACATGGAATATCAGATTTTATAGATACGTTTGTGACGTATTAGTCACCATGCTCGCCACGATCACCGCGGTAACGAGTGTCCTTCCCTCGACGTGCGTGATGACCCACAGGTATAGGGGGGTGTATTGTAGTACTTTCGAAAAATAAGAGTGTCGAACCCAACGAGGAGCAGAAGGTGTTGACAAGCAGTTTCGATGAAGGAATAACTGTAAATACTGAAAAACAGATTTGTAGGGGTTTTAGATATTGCAGATAAATAAAGTGCGAGTAAATAAAATGCAGTAATAATAATTGCAGCGAGTGGCCCAATCCTTTTTTCAGCAAAGGACAAGCCGGTGAGTTTACTTATGATTGACAAACGTTCTCGATGACACACGGGAGGTTTCTGTCAACTTCTTTTGTTCCATGCAGCTGAATAACTTTGGTGTTTTGATAAGTGTTTGTGTGGGTGAATCTATGCTAATGTACCGTCCCATCCAAGACTAATACATACTTGTGATTATACACGTTGCAAGCATTCATAACTACAAGAAAGTAATTAAGAAATAAATCTAACCACAACTATAAACTCCGGGATCCTACGCTCCCTCGTGTAATGGTTTCCTAACGGGGGTTTAGGTTTCTGTCACTCCGGCAACCCCACAATTAGTAGCCAAATACACGATGCATTCCCATAGGCCCATAAATGGTGAAGTATCATGTAGTCGTCGTTCACATGACACCACTAGAAGAATAACACCACAACTTCAATATCAAACATTAATATTATTCAACATTACTTCA
Source organism: Alopecurus myosuroides (assembly GCA_028641055.1). Classification (NCBI taxonomy): domain Eukaryota; kingdom Viridiplantae; phylum Streptophyta; class Magnoliopsida; order Poales; family Poaceae; genus Alopecurus; species Alopecurus myosuroides. Next base: position 26,978,264 of record CM054059.1, on the reverse strand, counting down.
CTACTATCAACTTGACTTCTCCCATGTCCTCAAGAACAACACGAACTACTCACAACACATCATATGGATCATAATCAGAGGTGATATAATGGATAATAACAATCTGGTAATAAAGTGCAAACACCGATAAATATCACAAGCATCAACTACTAACAAGTAATCCACACCGGGAGAGAGATCTAATGAAAAATAGCGATAGAGGCCCCTAATTGTTACAGCGGGATGATGGTGGATGATGAGGGTGATGGTGTTGGTGGTGATGACGATGATGATGACGATCTTGATGATGACCGGAGCGATGACGGTGACGATGGAGGTGATTTCCCCTGTCCGGAGAGGAATTTCCACGGCGGATTTCTCCCTGCCAGAGAACTTTTCTCTCTCGGGTGTTTTCCGCCCCGCAGCGGCGGCGGAATAATTCTTCGAGGATGGAATGAGGCTTACGGTTCCCTCGGGGTTAGAGAGCCAAAGACGACCCCTGGAGGTGGGCCAGGGTGGCCACACCCCTACGTGGCGCGGTCGGGGGGGGGGGGGGGCGCCGCCCCTAGGTGTGGGCCCCTGGTGGCCCCCTCTTGCTCTCCTTCTAGCTTTGTTCCTCCTCGGGACTTTTAGGAACCCCCGGATGTCCGCCTTCTTCCTCTGATCTTCTGAAATATGGTATCTCGACGGTGTTTTTTTCATCAGATTTCTGGTCCCGATGTTTATTTTCCAAAAATTATAAAACATGCAAAATAAGATAAAATAACATAAGAGATGCATCATAACATGAAATATATTGATGAATAACAGAAAATTATGATATAAAATAGTGATGCAAAATGTACGTATCAACTCCCCCCAAGCTTAGACCTCGCTTGTCCCCAAGCGAAACTGAACTCTGAAAACATGACCACAGGTTTATGGAGTGAATAGTCGATAAATAAAATATGGACAAGAAGCATCACATTTACCTATGCACCAATCATTACAGGCAGCAACTTCCTCTCATGTAACTTAACTTGAAACAAGTAAAGGGAGTCACAAACAAATATACAAAAGAGAGAATCAAAATTGGTAATGGCAAACATCGTTCTTGGTTAGAGAACATTTAATGAAATTATACTTATCCTACTGAAGTCTTTATAACAAGGTTTATAGTGCAGGTCTTAACACGTTTAATTGTAATAACTCTTTTTCAGTGATTCATAGCTTTAAAAATAATATTCATTAAGATAATAAAGCATGTGCTAAACAAAGAAGGATAAAAAACATGATTGAATAAATCAACATATATATGATGAGAACACAACAACTAGTATGCTTGCTGGAGACAGAAGGAAATGGGTTTACTGACTCAACATAAATGTAAAGGATAGGCCCTTCGCAGAGGGAAGCATTGACCACTAATGTGCTAGAGCTTTTATTTTAATAAACAGAGGTATAAAATGCATAACACTCCTCCCATCCATCTTACACAAACCATGGCTAACGGAATCCTCGGGTGCCTGCCAACAATCACAAACCGTGGAGGAGTGTCTAAATTTTGAGAGGTGTATATTTTTGTCAACGAATGGCAAACAGAAAATATAGTACATCACAAGCCAACTAGACTCACAAGAGCGGCTCCCATAGAAAGACGCAACTGGTATAGAAAGTCATCCCTCTTTCTCTTTTGTTTACATAATTTTGCTTTGACTGATAAATCAGGGCAAAAAAATGTGAAGAGAATTTGTATTATTATCTGGGGCTGGGCACCCCGCTACCAGCTCTTCTAGAATTTGGATAAGCGGATGAAGCCACTAGTCCAGGTGTGTGAGTCCAATCAACAAGTAATTTGACAGTTAAAAAGGTAGCACATGAGCAATTTACTTGGAGTGACGGTGAAACACCACATGTAGGTAGGTATGGTGGACACGAATGGCATGGTTTTGGGTTTAAAGTTCGGATGCATGAGAAGCATTCCCTCTCAGGGTTTTTGGCTAGCAAGGCTGGGTAGCAAGCATAAGAGTTGAAGGAAAACAAACAAATACACATATGATGAAACCAATCATGCAATCTTCATTGAAATCACAAACGATCTTAACTTGTGAATACTAAGTTTATGAGCTAATAGGAAAATTCATATTTCTTATACTAGCAACTCAAATTATTATTTCTGCTGACCCAAGCTAAGCTTGCCAGAACCAACTAGATTAACTTGATGATCTCTAGCGTGATACCAAACACTAATAACAAGCTCAACCATAAAATAGGAGTGGAAAACTGAAATAATGTGCATAGAAAGTAAATGATGAAACTTCTCATTAATATTTCAAACCGGCAACTCACACCAACGGATACAATGATAACCAACTAGGGAGAGAGACTTCCATACTGCAAACCATCCTATATGATAACCGCACTACTCATGATATGACTCTACTGAAAAAGTAAAAAAGATAAAAGATAGTGATGTGATACCGCGGCACTCCCCCCAAGCTTGGAACAATCCGAGGGGATGCCAAAACCAATGATGAATCAATTCTTCGGTGGTGGTTCCTTCTTATCCTCGGTCTCCCAAGGTAAAGGCTCTCCATCCACAAATGACGTCCTGGTCTCCATCATCCTGAAACTAGCAACAACGCTTATACGTTTAAACCTGTTCTCACACTCACAGTTCGGGTTCTGCATGTCATAGAGTTGTGCTTGCAGATCATTGGTGATCTTGGTGAGTGAGAGAATTTCCTCCCAAAGCATCAAATTCTCCCTCTTGTATTCAGCGATCTGTTCTCTCTTTATCTTGTCGATGATCTCAACTTCACGCTCTCCATCTTCTTGTACCTGAAAACTTCTTGCTCTAGTTCTTCCATCCTAGCTTCCAGACTGCCTTCTCCTCTAGGGCCCCGAACATCTTCAATCTGTACCTTCCCATCCTTAAGCAGCAATTCTTTGGGATGCATCTTCAACTCGTTCAAGTACGGTTGATGACGTTCTCAAAGAAACTGTCTTTCAGAGATACATGAGAAGCCATTGATGCTCTAGATCTGAAGATGTAACTTGGCAGAAACAGCTCGAAACAGAAACACAGCGAGAAAACGATATACGGACCTCGGGGCTCCGGGGAATTATATAGCAAAAAGTTTCATAGCGAAAGGAAAGTACAGTTCGAAAACGAGTCGGAGAGGGGCTCCGGGGCGCCCACACCTAGGGCTGGCGCGGCCAGAGGTGGGCCTGCGCCACCCTATGGTGTGGAGCCTCCGGGCTCCGTCTCCCTCTCGTTTCCGGCTCATAATTTTTCATATTTTCCAAAAATAGTAAAAATATAAGTTGAAAGATGTTTCGCGGACATTTTCTTACCAAAATTGTTACCTATTTGAAAACTGAGTCTGCAGTTTTTGAAATATGCTTCCTAATAAACTTCTCCGGGATCATGCCTTGAATACAATCAACATTTTCATTATAAGGATCTCCGGAGATATAATGCTTGAGTCTTTGGCCATTCACCACTTGTGAAGAGTTGTCTTCAAGGGAAAAAAATTTAATTACCCCCGAACGATATACCTCTTTGATAACGAAAGGTCCTTCCCATCTCGAGAGTAATTTTCATGCAAAAAAACTAAGACGAGACCTATACAATAGCACTTTCTCATTACATGAAATTCTCTTTTAATAATTCTCTTATCATGCCACCTTTTAACTTTCTTTTTAAAGAGCTTAGCATTTTCATATGCTTCACTCCTCCATTTATCTAAAGAACTTAAGTCAAGTAGCCTTTTCTCACCAGCAAGTTTAAAATCTCTATTTAGATCTTTCACTGCCCAATAAGCTTTGTGTTCTAATTCTAGGGTCAAGTGACAAGCTTTTCCATAAACCATTTTATAAGGAGACATGCCCATGGAATTTTTGTAAGCAGTTCTATAAGCCCACAGAGCATCATTTAATTTCTTACCCCAATTTTTGTAGATTTGTTAACAGTCTTTTCCAAGATAGATTTGATTTCTCTATTTGATAATTCTACTTGCCCACTAGTTTATGGATGATAGGGTGAATCAATTCTATGATTAACATCATATTTAGCAAGGGTTTTTCTAAAACCACCATGAATAAAATGAGAACCCCCATCAGTCATAGGATATCTAGGTACACCAAACCTAGGGGAAATAATGTCTTTAAGCATTTTTAAAGAGGTTTCACCATCAACACTTTTAGTAGGTATAGCTTCTACCCATTTAGTAACATAATCAACAACAAGAAGAATATGAGTATAGCCTTTTGAAGGAGGGAAAGGACCCATAAAGTCAAAACCCCAACAATCAAACGGTTCAATAACAAGAGAATAATTCATAGGAATTTCATTACGTCTACAAATATTTCCAACCCTTTGGCATTGATCACAAGATAAAACAAATTTTCTAGCATCTTTAAAGACAGTAGGCCAATAAAAACCTGATTGTAGAACTTTATGTGTCGGATATATACCGAATAGGGGTATAGAAGATGGTAGACAAAAGAGCTGGACTACCAGGGTGGCCTGCAAGGTAATGGGCTTAGGTCCATTGGGCGGCCCAGTAGTCCAACGCGTAGAAGCCGGATTCTAGAAGAACCCGGATCACGGCCCGCGTGATCTGGCTTGGAGGAGAAGACGGATTCCTTACTTTCCAAGTTACAAGTTGAACGTAGTCTTCTAGGTTTCTGGTTCTGTAAGCCCTAATCCGGCTATTATATAAAGCCGGACGGGAGATAGATTTCATAAGTTCCCTTAGTTCCAAGGTTCTAGGTCCAAGCTCAAGCCTTACGCAACTCGCCGGGAAGTTCATCCTCGACGAGTAGCTGGATCTATTCCCTTACATTGTAACCTTATTATACGGGCTTTAGTCCCACATAGTGAGAAGTGCAGGAGTAGGTACGCCGTACTGTCGCGACGTACCGAACCTGGGTAAATCCCGTGTTTTGTGTTACTACGCTATCCCGTTACCCCACGTCTCTACCGTAGTCTCATGGCACCCCAGTCTATGAAAACTACTACGATGTCTCGACAGTTGGCGCCCACCGTGGGGCAAACGACGTCAGGCGTGAAGTTCCGATCTGGGATTTTAGGCGGAATCGGAAGATCGATCACTGTCGGAAGCTTGGAATTCGACGACGACGTCGGGCGCTTCCTCGACAACGGATCCTACATACCGGCGCAAAACCATCTGGTAAGTGCCTGCGTTTTACCGATTGGATCTGCTAATATCTTTATCGGATTAACCGCGGAAGCAATGGGGTTTGGCGGTGAAAGCAATTATCTCCCACCCGCCCTATACCCAGTCGAAGACGACTATGATGCCGGATTTTGCTCAGATCGCCGACAAAACAGTGATACGCACTTTATCGGCATGGTGCAATCCGAGATCGCCGAAAACACGGATGACGGAAATCCCGTGCAAGAGGCAGACAATGATACACCCGTCACAGAGACGGAAGAACCAATACCCGTCACAGAGACGGAAGATCCGACATCCGTCAACCAGACGATGAACTCGGAAACAGAGTCCGTGCTTGCCGCCATTGAGGCGAGATTGGAGTCGGAAACCGGATCGGATAAGTTCTCCGAAGACGAAGATGATGATGCCTTCGTAAGAAAAGTTAAATCCTTTCAAGAGGGGTTCCATGAAGTGCTAATGGCAAAACCAGCTGATACAACGGGTGCCGATAGCCAGGAAAGCCCTAAAACCCCTCCGCCAGCAGAGGAGAGGGAAGACGGAGAAACTTCTCCGATATTTCCTAGTGTCAAGGAGATGACAGAGGATGAACCTGTCAAAAAACCTCCCTCTTCCAAGAAAAAGCACCGTGCTTCTAAAAAACTCCAGTACAAACTCCGGAAGAAAAAGTCAGCTGATCTCGCTGATGAAGACCTGGAAGTTGGAGATATTAGTGGCACAAAGCCCACGGAAAAAGAAATCTAAGGAAATCACTGCTCCGCCAATGACAGAACTGGAGGAGCAAGAACTATTACAAACTCCAGTGGGACCCAATGAACCCCCTGAGATGCTGGAAGCCAGGAGACAAGCTTTCCAACGGCAACAGCAACAACTGCTTAGATCTCGGCAACACCTCCAACAAACCCATAATGACATCAAAATTATGAAGGAAGAAATTGAGGAGTACGAGAGAAAGCACAGATCTGTCTTAAAACCTACAAGGTTACCCGGAATTGCAAAACCGGAAGAACTGCCGCCGAAAGAAAGGTTCTATAACCCATCTTGGCAAAAGCAGTTAAACGGCAAAGATGCTAAGGGCGAACCAATATACAAAACCGCAGCCGAAAACGCGGAAGCAGCGTTCGCCATCTTGAACAATGATCTGTACTCCAACGGGGAAAAACTCCAAGGGGTGTATGCCTTCCTAGGAAAAGCATTACAACAGCAACAGAGAGGACAAGAGCGATCAGGGAGGCTGCATGATAATTCCGCCCTCTGCAAAACTGTTACTTGCGCTGCTGGAGCACCTGGACCGGAAGAACCCGGAGAATCGGATAAAAAAGAGGATCCGAGAAAAGACAAGAAAAACCCCGACAACCGGGACGCAGCGTCTAGAACCGGACCTCATCTCCCGAAAGATGGATATAAACCACACGATCGGGAAGACAAGCACCGGAATGACGGCAAAATAATGCCACCTCCAAGAAACCCAGCTGAAAAAGCTGGAAGATACGATACACCTCACAGGCGTGAAAGATCTCGGACACCGCCCAAAGATAAGGAAAGGTACAGGAGCAGAACTCCACCTAATCCCAGAGGGCGTGACAACGGACGAGATAGAGATAACCTCGGAAAAACGCGTCCGCGTAACAATGGAAAAGAAAGGAGCAGATCCCCCTCTGTCCATTCAGCCGGGAGATATTCTGCACATATTGACAGAGCAGAAAAGGATGATCTATACTTTGGTCCTAAGTGTTTTACTGACAGGATCCGAAGAATAACCCTGCATTCTGGCTTTGCCAAAGTTGGTCCAACCTACCAAAAATATACCGGCAGTACAAACCCGGATACCTGGCTTTCAGATTATTACACAGCCGTCCAGATCAACAACGGGACAGACCTGGAAGCTGTCAAGTTTCTTCCCCTAATGTTGCTAGACGGAGCCAGAGATTGGATTAATGGTTTACCATCAAGAACTGTCGACAGTTGGGATGATATGGCGAGAGTATTTACTCAGCATTTTCGAGGAACATACAAACGCCCAAATAGCATCAACCAGCTGAACCGTTGCACCCAATTTGAAGACGAACCATACGTGGATTTCATCTCCAGATGGACTGCAATGAAGAATAGTTGCTCTGGAGTAACTGACGTACAAGCAATGCATGCTTTCGTCAATGGCCTAAAACCCGGACTTGTACCGTTCATGGTTGGCTCTAAAAAGCACAAAGATCTCGGATCTATGCTTACAACCGCTAATGAGCATGCTGCAGCCGAAGACGATATCAGAGCAAGAGGAGGCAATATTGAGTCACTGATACTGGCCAAGAAAACACCTCGTTCTGATAAAAAAGGAACTCCGGAGTCAACGACAAAGCCCAAGGAGGTTAACTTAGCCTTTGGAGGAGAAAAAGGCAACAAGTGGAAAGGCCGCAGTCCGGATCCCATCAATTACACTCCTGAAGAATGGGAGAGAATTAAGTCGAAACCCTGCGTCCACCACTCTCAGTTTGGGAAACCAACCCACACGAACGCGCAATGCCGGCTAAACAAGCATATGAAAGGCAATGCAGGATCCGGAAATAAAGGGAAGGGTTCCAAGAGGAAACCTGCCAAACAAAAGCCAGAAGCTGAAAAAGAAGACAGTGAATCGGACACTGATGACAAAATCCAGGAACAACAGCGAAAAGGCGAACCCAAATTTCCGAGAGTTGACGGAGAAGCAATGCTAACTTTCCTAGCAACCCCGTCAGCAAAGGTGGCCAAAAGGACACTTCGAGAAATAAACGCGGTTGTTCCTGCAACCCCAAAATTCTTGAAGTATTCCAACACACCGATAATCTGGGATCAGTCTGATCATCCCGGAAATATCCCTGAACCCGGCACACAAGCTCTTGTTGTAAGCCCTATTGTTCAAAACACTAGGCTAAGAAGAGTGCTGATGGACGGAGGATCCAGCATCAATATAATGTACCTGGATACACTGAAGCACTTGAAGATATCCGAGTCCCAGCTCAATTACAGCAATATACGCTTCCATGGCATTGTTCCTGGCAGGCAAGCACGGTCCCTAGGAGAAATTTCCCTAGATGTCACCTTCGGAGATAAAGATCACTTCCGGCAGGAAAAAGTATCCTTCGAAGTTGTGCCGTTCGAGAGCGTGTATCACGCAATACTCGGACGGCCGGCTTTCGCCAAGTTTATGGCAAGATCTTGCTATATCTACAACAAGCTGAAGATGCCAGGACCCAAAGGAGGAGTAATCACCATTGCCGGTGATTTCAAGCTGGCAAACGAGTTGGAGAAGCAAAACACCCTTTGCGCTCAAAGAGTTATAGCTCAGGAAGAACTGAAGGAGTTAGCCAAGGAGGTATCGCCGAAAGAAATGCCGGCAGGAAAAGAAACTCGGAAGCCAACAGATAGCTTCAAGGCATCCGAGAATACAAGACAGGTAATCCTAGATCCCAAAGATCCGACAAAATTCGTCGTTGTAGGGACTGGGATGACCGACAAATAGGAAGGCGAGCTCATCAAGTTCCTCCGTGAGAACTGGGACATTTTTGCTTGGTGTCCAGCTGACATGCCAGGCGTACCCAGGGAACTTGCTGAGCACCAACTCAAGGTTATTCCCGGATCAAAACCCGTCAAACAAGGTCTCCGTCGATTTGACGGAAGAAGACGGAAGGCTATTGGCAAGGAAATTATCCGGCTTTTAGCAGCGGATTTCATCAAGGAGGTAATCCATACTGATTGGTCCGCAAATCCGGTATTAGTACCGAAGAAAGACACAACTGCCCTCAGAATGTGTATAGATTACACAGGATTAAACAAGTTATGTCCGAAAGATAGGTTTGCGCTGCCGCGAATCGATCAAATAATAGACGCCACTGCAGGATCTGAGCTTTTATGCTTTTTGGATGCATACTCCGGGTACCACCAAATACGCATGAAAAAGGAAGATCAAATCAAGACTTCTTTTATAACCCCATACGGGACGTATTACTATGTAACCATGCCTTTTGGCCTGAAGAACGCAGGTGCAACCTACCAGCGTTGCATGCAACGTTGTTTGCATAGTCAGATTGGAAAAAACGTCCATGTTTACGTGGACGATATTGCTGTCGTAACCAAGGAAAAAGATACACTCCTTGAGGATTTGCGAGAAACTTTCGAAAATTTGCGCACTTACAAGATGAAGTTGAATCCATCTAAGTGCGTATTCGGGGTTCCCTCAGGAAAACTTCTAGGTTTCATCGTTTCTCACAGAGGAATAGAAGTTAACCCGGAAAAGATCAAGGCAGTCTCGAACATCTCGGAACTTACGTGTGAAAAAGGTGTCCCAGAATTGCCGAGTTCCGCCACAGCCATAAAAAGATTTCTTTGTTGGCTGGGGGCTAAAAACCTACCATGCTTCAAGCTGCTGAAAAGTTTCGACAAGGTCAAGTGGATCGAGGAAGCCTGGGAGCACCTAGCAAGTTATGTCCCCTTCTGTACTTAGTTCAAATCTATGTAAACATCTTTTGAGATCATGAAATAAAGTTGTCGGAATGCTGTCATCTCTTTTTCTTATAAGTGCAAAGTGTTTCCGCCTCATCTATTTCCCAATGATCTTACAAATTTCTCAATGTTAACCCGAATTGTGCTTGCGTACTCGGCGTTACATAACTGAATGATTTTTCAGCCTTTTAACGGCTAAAGGAAACTTGAATTGCCTGCGTGCCCAAGTTTCACTTAAAACTTTCCTTGTTTCTCTAAGTCTTATCTGATTGTGTGTATGCTGGGTTACTGGAACTAGTTAGTAAAAATGCCTTTAGCATGATTCATGTTTTCGAGTTTCAAAACTGCTTGGTTCGTCCCCAGTTACTCGGCATAACGATTCATAATGCTATTTGAGCCATTTCAAACACTAAGGACAGTTAAAGCATATACACCAGAGAACTTAGAAGATAAAGGAATGGTAAAATTCAAACAACTTGCAAAGTAATTTCATAGTTTAAACTGCAAAAGGCGGAATTTTCGTTAATACATAAGAAGCATTACATTTTGGATTACAAATGAAAGAACAGTAATGCTCCTATTGTCTAAATTTTCTATCCAGGTTCCAGGAAACCCTTCAAGAATCCGACTCCTCCTCGCTGCTTTCTTCATCGGGAATTGGAGGAGCTTCTTCTTCTGGATAGTGGACGCCGACATTTACCATGGCGGCAATCTGGGTGGCGTGGCCCTTAACTTCACCAAAGATGGTGGATCGTTGCGCATCCGTGTATCCCTGAGGGACACCGGTGGCCACACGCCAGGATTTGGCACTAGGGTAGTGCATGCGCATAAGGCCTAAGGCCATACGCGCACCACCCCGTGCAGCGGAGCGGAGAACAGACTCCTTGGACTCCGCCACCTCCATGATGATACCCGGAAGTTTTTCAACCTCCGAGCATTCCCCAGATTTTTCGGGAAGAAACTTGCCTACTAGCCGCGTTGCAGCAGCCTTCATCAAGTTCCATGTCTCCCCGAAAGCTCGGATGCCTGCAGCCCGAGTGCCATCTGGGGTGTCTCCTGTTTGATCCGATAAAGAATACAAAAGGGTTAAGGAGACAAACAGAGAAAGCAAAACATGGAAAGATGAAGACACGGGTAAAAAATTTACCGATGAGTTTATCGATCTCGGAAACTTCCTCCAGGCGAAGGTTCAGAGCTTCAGTCAAATCCTGGATGGTGGATTTGTCTTTCTCCGCCTGCTCGGAAGCCTTGGAGTTAGCCACTCCAAGGGCCAGATTGCTGGCTTCCAGGTCTTGTTGAGCCTTCACAAGATTCTTGTGAAGCTCAATATTCTCATTGCGGAGAATCTCGGCGTTGCCGGAATCTTCCGCTGCTTGTTTAGCTTCAGCCAAAGCAGCTGAAAAGCAAGGGAAAATTCAAGTTGATCAATTTCCTCGGGAAAAAACTTAGACAAAGTCTTAAATCGGAAATTTCAAAACGAAAAAGCCTACCTTTCGTTTCCGTCAAAGCGAGCTGAGACGATTCCAGCTCCGCCTCTCTCTCCTCAAGAATAGAAAGAAGACTTCGAACTTCTTTATTCTTGATGGTGAGCTTCCTGAAAACTTCAAGGTTTATGGCCTCGGAGGTTTGCTGAAACACAGCAAGGAAAAGTATGGTTAATAAAAACATCAAAGCAAAAAAGCATGCATTTTGTTTAATGCTTGGGGGCTAGAGTTACATACCTGGCTCATGCGTTGCAAACCTGCTAAGTTTTCCCGGAATTCTTTCGCGTATTCCGCGAAGTGATTTTCGGCCGCGTTCAAGCCGTCATTTATAGCCTTAAAATCCTTGTCAAAGGTGGGGATTTCCTCGTCGAAAGTCCGAGAAGATTTCCCCACCTCTGGAGCCGCCCTTTCCCTCGTGTCCGACTCGGACACAACGGGCTGGCTGGGCTCTGGGGGCTTGGTGGTGGTGGCGGCAGTAGGTTCTTCCGACATTGTCTGCGGTGTGTCCGGGGCGACGGCGGGAGATGGTTGACTGCCTCGGTTGGAAGAAGCTCTGAGCTTCTTCAACTTTCTCGGCTTCAAGGTGGAGGGGGGCAAGCTAAAAACCAAAAACCCGGAAAAGGTTAAAACACCGAAGATGGACGAAAAAGATCCCATAAAAGAAAAAACCCAGAAGAAAATAACCTGGACGTGGCGACGGGGATTCCGTCAAGGTCGATAATTTCATCCGAAGAAATTATCTTCTTGCGTTTGCGCCCACCAGTAGCGGCGGTACGCAGCGCATCCAGCTCGGCCTCGGAGGCTAACTCCGAGTCTGGAAGATCCACAAGCTGTTGGAAAAAACCAATCAGATTCGAAAGGTAGATTTTCCAGGAAGTAATATTATACCCAAATAACGGGAAATTTACCTTAGGCGCGGGGTTGTCGGCCGTGTACATTGGCCGACTCTCCGTGTATTGATCGCGCGAAGCGACCAACTGATTGATGCGCCGCCTGAGCTCCTTTGCGGGCCAATCCTTGTCGGTTGTCCGCATTGGATCCTTGGCTCCTGTGTATTCACACAGGAGACGGCCTCCGTGGTTTGCTAATGGCTGAATCTGCCTATTCAGCCAGCAAAAGACCGTGTCCATACCGGTCAAAGGAGGTTTGGAGGAGGTGAGTTTGGCGATGCGCCTCTTGATCCTTAGTAGATCTGGAGGCAGAACCTGGACGGCCTCTGTAACCCAGTTATCCTGGGGAACAGCGGCGGAGTTCACAAAAGGTGGAACCCCGACGGCCTTTTTAGGAAAAGGCACGTCGGGGTGATAAAAGAAGGAACCCGTCCAGAATTTGACGGATTCCGATGTTTTTATTTTGGGGAACCAATCCTCTCGGAATCTCCGAAGAGTAAAGGAAATGGTTCCGCAATTTGGGAGTGCCCCCTCCGAAGAGTTACGCTTAACCCCAAAGCAGTACAACCAAAAATCTAACCTAGGCTCTATTCCTAGGTAACCCTCGAATAAGGCCTGAAAGCCGGCCATATACAGAATGGAATTGGGAGGGAGATTATGAGGTTGGATGTTGTAGTGAGCTAGAACTTGGAGGAAGAAAGAAGAAGGGGGAAGCCCCATACCTCGTAGAAGGTGGGAGGCGAGAAGCACCCTTTCGCCCTCTTGCGGCGCGGGTTCGGTCTCCTCTTCCGGGAGCCGCCATTTCTTTTTCAAAACCAGGCCTTCCTTCTCCAAGTTGGGAAGAAGAGCCGGGGGAATACTGCAGGCAATCCAGTTGCCTGCAGTTTCCTCTTCTTCATCTCCTCCGGCGGCGGCGGTGGTGGCGGCCTTCGCGGCGGCAAGCTGCTCGTCGAGGAGCTCTACCTTTTCTTCCGCCGTTTCGGGAGCGAACGGCGGGGTCGATGTGGTGTTTGGTCCCGCAGCATCTGTGGTGGCGGAGACGTTTCCTCCGCCCGCTGCGGACGCCGTAGCTTTTTCCAGCTCGCCGCCGGCGTGCTTGGGCGACCCAAGTTGGGGATCTAGATCGCTCAAGAGCTCGTCGACGGTAGCGCGAGCTGGCGATGATTGCGGAGATGCCATCTTTCTCGGTGGTGTTGGTGCGCTCCGGCGTGGGAAGGGCTCGTCGGGGCAGGGAATTGTTCTCGCTCTCGAGCTCGCGTTCGCACCAATGGTGAAGGCAGTGAGGGAGTGAAGAAGGTTGATGAGGAGGACGAAGACGGCTATTTATAGCCTAAAAACCCTCTAGATACGCGCCAACGGCTCTTTTGACCGTTGGATGTTCGACGCGTGTCGCTCGCCGGAAAATCCGGGAAACGGAACGACAGAGGAATGATGGCTATCTCCACGTTTCTCGTGAGAATCTGTCAGAGATACGTTGCAGGGTTTCCCGCGTGAAACCAAGCGGCGCTTGCGTCAGCATGATTAAAGTGCTGATGTCACGTGTTCCTTTTCCGCGAAGGATCGCGAGAAGAAAAGCCGGATTTTCATAGTTCCGAGTTTTATGTTACCATCTCCTTCAAAAGGAAAGAAGAAAGAATCAAGACTGCTGAATCAAGTTTCCCGGACAAAATGTATTTGACGAAAGGCGGAGTTTCAGAGTTTTGATCCTTCCTGGGGGCTACTGTCGGATATATACCGAATAGGGGTATAGAAGATGGTAGACAAAAGAGCTGGACTACCAGGGTGGCCTGCAAGGTAATGGGCTTAGGTCCATTGGGCGGCCCAGTAGTCCAACGCGTAGAAGCCGGATTCTAGAAGAACCCGGATCACGGCCCGCGTGATCTGGCTTGGAGGAGAAGACGGATTCCTTACTTTCCAAGTTACAAGTTGAACGTAGTCTTCTAGGTTTCTGGTTCTGTAAGCCCTAATCCGGCTATTATATAAAGCCGGACGGGAGATAGATTTCATAAGTTCCCTTAGTTCCAAGGTTCTAGGTCCAAGCTCAAGCCTTACGCAACTCGCCGGGAAGTTCATCCTCGACGAGTAGCTGGATCTATTCCCTTACATTGTAACCTTATTATACGGGCTTTAGTCCCACATAGTGAGAAGTGCAGGAGTAGGTACGCCGTACTGTCGCGACGTACCGAACCTGGGTAAATCCCGTGTTTTGTGTTACTACGCTATCCCGTTACCCCACGTCTCTACCGTAGTCTCATGGCACCCCAGTCTATGAAAACTACTACGATGTCTCGACATTATGTGTAGTTCTATCTCCAGCGTGATGTCCTCCATAGGCACTACTATGAAATTTTCTCAATATCTCTTGTTGTTCATTTTCAGGAACACATGTTCTCATAATACCATCAACACCTTCTTTATATTGATGTGGGTCATCCCAAAAATAATGCCTCAAATCATAGAAGAATTTTATTCTTTGCTGGGCTGTAAAGGTAGGAGGCAAATACTTCGAAACAATAAAGTTAGTATAATCAGCATACCATGGACTCTCTTGAGAGCTCACTTTTATTGCAGCTAACTATTCATTAGGAAAACTATCATTAACAGGAATAGGGTCATCAGGGATATTTTCTAATCTAGACAGATTATCAGCAACAGGATTTTCAGCACCCTTCCTATCCACAATATGTAAATCAAACTCTTGTAAGAGAAGCACCCATCTAATAATCCTAGGCTTAGCATCTTTCTTTTCCATAAGGTACTTAATAGCAGCATGATCAGTATGACTAGTAACTTTAGAATCAACAATATACTGCCTAAACTTATCACAAGCAAAAACCACAGCTAGGAATTCTTTCTGAGTGGTAGCATAATTCTTTTGAGCAGCATCAAGAGTTTTACTAGCATAATGAATAACATTTATCTTCTTATCTACCCGCTGTCCAAGAACAACACCTACAGCATAATCACTAGCATCACACATAATTTCAAATGGTAAATTCCAATCAGGTGGTTGAACAATAGGGGCAGATATTAAAGCCTTCTTTAAAATTTCAAAACTTCTTTACAATCTTCATCAAAAACAAATGGTACATCTTTTTGAAGAAGATTAGTAAGAGGTTTTGATATTTTAGAGAAATCTTTAATAAAACTTCTATAGAAACCAGCATGACCAAGAATACTACGAATACCTTTAACATCCCTAGGACATGGCATTTTCTCAATAGCTTCAACTTTAGCTCTATCAACTTCAATGCCTCTTTCAGAGATTTTATGTCCAAGAACAGTTCCTTCATTAACCATAAAATGGAATTTCTCCCAGTTAAGAACAAGATTAGTCTCCTCACATCTCTCCAAAACTTTATCAAGATTCTACAAACAATTATCAAAAGAAGTTCCATAGACGGAGAAATCATCCATGAAAACTTCCACAATTTCTTCACAAAAACCATGAAAGATAGCAGACATGCATCTTTAAAAGGTAGCAGGATCATTACATAAACCAAAAGGCATACGTCTATAAGCATAGGTTCCATAAGGGCAAGTGAAAGTTGTTTTCTCTTGATCAAGCTTTTTAACAGCAATTTGAGAAAACCTAGAATAACCATCAAGAAAGAATAAATGAGTTTTCTTAGACAACCTTTCTAACATTTGATCAATAAAAGGCAAAGGATAATGATATTTCTTAGTAACTTTGTTAACCTTCCTAAAATCAATGCACATCCTATAACCAACTACTACTCTTTGAGGAATAAGTTCATTGTTTTCATTTGGCACAACAGTCATTCCTCCTTTCTTAGGGACACAATGCACAGGACTAACCCATCTACTGTCAGCAATAGGATAAATAATACCAGCATCAAGGAGTTTCAATACCTCATTTCTTACCACATCCTTCATTTTAGGATTTAAACAGCGTTGATGCTCAACAACTGGCTTTGCATCAGGTTCAATATTAATAGCATGCTGACATATAGTAGCAGAAATCCCTTTCAAATCATCAAGAGTATAACCAATATCACCTCCATGTTTCTTCAATATCCCCAGTAATCTCTCCTCTTCTTTATCAGAAAGTTGTGAACTAATAATAACATGATATAATTTCTTATCATCAATATGAGCATATTTAAGATTATCTGGCAAAGACTTTAAATCAAAAACAGGATCTTCCTTGGGTGGTAATGTTGTACCCAAGTCTTCCACTGGTAAATTATGTTTCAGCATTGCTGGCTGATGTAGGAAAAACTCATCAATTTCATTCCTCTCTTCCAAAAAGACATCGCTTTCGTGTTCTTCCATGTATTGCTGCAAAGAATTGTTAGGAGCAAGAGCAATAGCAGCCAATTGTTCAACTTTATAATTTTCATTAGGCAATTCAGCTTCATAAGACTCTCCATCAAACTTTGTAAGAATTTTCTCCTTTTTACAATCAATAACAGCACCAGAAGTATTTAAGAAAGGTCTACCAAATATAATAGGACAAGTATCACTAGCAGAAGTGCCTAGTACTAGAAAATCAGCAGGATATTTAGTTTTACCACACAAGACCTCCACATCTCTAACAATACTAATTGGAGAAATAGTTTCCTATTAGCAAGTTGAATAATCACATCACTTCAAGCTCACAAGAACCAATTTCATGGATGATTTCTTTATAAAGCTCATACGGAATAGCACTAGAACTAGCACCAATATCACATAAACCATAATAACAATGATCACCTATCCTAACAGATAGCACAGGAACACTGGGTTTCCTAGGTGACGAAGGCATGGATCCTGGACCCCGCGGGTAAGGACACCCCATCTCAGGCCCAAGGTTAAGGCCCAAGAAGAGGAGCCCTTGGAGTATTCTAGAAGGCCCATGTGAATCCCACCCGCACTAACTTGCAGGTTAAGTTTGGAAACTTGTAACCGACCTAGGGTTAGAATTCGAGTCCTCTCCGGGTAAGGTTTGAGACCTGGCCACGTATATAAAGCCAGGAGAGACACCCGTAGAGGGCCAAGCAACACCTCACCACCGAAACCTTGAACTCGAGTCCTTACTCTCGATTCGAGTACCACCATTGTAACCGATCTTTTCATCAATACAGATCGACAAGAGGCAGGAGTAAGGGTTTTACCTCTACGAGGGCCCCGAACCTGGGTAAATCTCGCCCCCTGTCTAGCCGACGATTCCACCAGCGCTCATGGGTTCTCCTAATCGAAACCCAATAGGATCACCTAAGGGATTTGTAGAGTCAGAGATTCGACAATTGGCGCCGACCATGGGGAAGACGGGCGCTGGATCACCGGCATCTTCGGCTTCATCGACAACCCACTCCCGTTGGAAACCATCGACTATGGCTCCGAACAATCCTATACGGATCGGATCTGTCGTGGTCACACCTCACTCGCCGGAATCGCGCCCGGTATTCGAGGATCTGGAGAAAAGTGTCACCCTGACGTTCGGGAGCCTGAAATTCGTGACCAACAGGGACGGGATCCTCCACTTCTCGGATGAATTAGAAACTGAATCTGGAGCTGTCGACTCGCGCCGTCATCTGGAGAAAAGCGGCGAGTCCATCAGCTTCAACGCCAACGACTATCATACCCTCTCGACAGAGGAACCATCAAGAATTCAAAGAAACTTTCGATCTACGCCTAGGACGCGCGAGCCCCGACTGGCTCAAGTCTGCATGGCAGGATCGGAACAAGCCTCGGAAACGGAACATAGCGCAGCAGAGCGCAACATAATCGGCGTCTCACAGGAATCTTGGAACCGAGCAAAGGAGGCTATGCGAACGAGCAAGCCACCCACAGCCGGGGCTTCACACGAAGACATGGTTGCCTACCACTATCACCTAGTGAGAGCAGCCACGACCATCAAAGACGCTCGGATAGATCTGGCCCGCCGAAGAAGAGCGGCGGATGAGTCGAGCCAAAGGCGAGCCGGGCTGTCCATAACACCCTCGGTCGGAACCCGACCCGCGAGGAAGGGGCACACATCTACATCCAGGAACAATGAGTCCCTAGCCGGAACCAGCAGATCGATCACTCCTTCTCTCATGCGAGTCGATGACGACGGCAATGTCTACCCGCAAACTCCTGCTGCCGCGGTTTTAGCCGCAGCAACTTACATGCAGATGAATCAACCGACGGAAAGTGACCCTCGGGCGGAGCAGTATAAACAAGTACGCAAGGGATTAGGGCTGGCAGCCGCAAGGCTCGCCGCCTATGATCGAAAGAAAGCCGCAGAGCAGCTGGAGAAGGAACAGGGGAAGGAGAAAGAGAAGGATAGGGAAGCATCCCGCAAACATAGGAGCTCTTCTCCAAGAAGGGACAGGTCGCCACGTCGTGGCCGAGGAAAAGAACCGCGGCGCCGTGATGATAGTCGAAGCAGCAGCGAAGGCAGTCCGAGAGACAAAAGCTCGCGGCATCATAGCAGCCGCTCGCGAAAACGAAGCAAGGAACCAAGGAAGGATGCCGACCGCGACCGGCCAGAATACGACACGCGATCAGATCTCGCTCAAAAAAGGGTGGACAAGGCAAGGGCTTCGCGATATCGCGAGCGCTCTTCGTCCGGCTCCTCGGATGACGAAACCTGCGGCGCTCTCTGCTTTGCCCGCAATAGATTCAAGCTTAGCACGGAAGTGACGAAGTATGACGGCTCACTCGAGCCCTCTCAATGGCTAAGCGATTACCTCACGGCAGTAAAATGCCAACGTGGGAACAAAAACACGGCTATGCAATACCTCAATTTGCATCTCCCTGGCGCGGCCCGCAGTTGGCTGGAAAGAAGACCAAAATCTTGCTACGCATCGTGGGATGACTTGCACCGCGATTTTTGCAAAAATTTCCAGTCGACTTACAAGAGGCCAGCCACCATTGAAGAACTACGAGCATGCAAGAAGAAAAGTGGCGAATCCACCCGCGAGTACATCCAGCGATGGACTACGCTCAGGAATACCGCAGGAAATATCTCAGAAGAAGTAGCGATTGAAGCCTTCGCAAAAGGCGCCCGAAGAACGACTTTCAGAGAATAACTGGGCAGAGCTGCACCCAAAACTATTGGGGAGCTGATGAACATAGCCGAAAAATGGGCTAACGGGGAAGATGCGGTGTGCAATGAGAGAGCCTCATCACCTGCGCATGATGAAGACCGTCATGGCCGGAGGAAAAGGAGGAAATATTACGATCACGAGGACCGAGAGGAGTTGGTAGCGGCGGAATTCACGCGAAGCCGCGACTCCGGTCGCCGTGGGAATCGCGAGTGGAGACCAAAGGCTGAAGAAAAATCACCCGAGGAAGACCTCGATGGATACTGCTCGCTACATCTATTTACAGATAAGCGCACGGGCAAAACTAAGGCAACTCACCTTCTTAAGGATTGCCGAAAGTTTATTGATATCTCAGAAGCACTCGCCAGAAAAAGATCTGCAGCCACCCAAAATTACCCACCACTTCCAGGAGGAGGCCACCAAGGATTCCAACCGCCACAACCCCCACCTCCACCAGCAAATCCAAACATGGCATTAGCTGCGCTACCTGCACCACCAGCACAAAACTCCGGGGCCAATGCGTACCCGAATCCAGCAGGGCAACTCACGATGATCCAGAAGGTATGTCCATCCCGCAGAGCTCAAAAGACTAACACGAGGCAATTGTGCATGGCCGTGCAGACACCGCCAACAAAAACAGATTACTTGAAGATGGCAGACCAGCCGATAACATTCTCGATGAAGGACCACCCGCCACGAGTCTATCGACCAGGACACGCCGCACTTGTCATCCAAGCACAAATTGGCAACTATGACTTGGCCTGCGTATTCATGGATGGTGGCAGTGGCATCAACATTATCTACGCTGATACACTCCGTCGGATGAACAGGAACTTGGACGGCCTCCAGGAATCAGAAACATCCTTCCACGGGATAGTTCCAGAAAGGCAATCCGTCCACTCGGAACAATCAACCTAGAAGTTGTGCTGGGCACTAAGAGCAACTACAGAAGAGAATTCCTCGACTTCGAAGTTGTCGATTGGCCTTCGCAGTACCACGCCATTCTTGGTCGAACAACGTTCGCCAGATTCATGGCAGTACCGCATTACGCCTACCTGAAGCTCAAATTACCTGGAGAATATGGCGTAATCACCATCGACGGAGACTTTCAGAAATCCAACAAGTGCGACATTGAATTCAATGAGATCGCAAAATCTTTCGGGATGCAAGAAGAACTTCAAGAGCTGGCAAAAACCACGGATCACTCCGTGATGCCCCTCACGAAGAAAAACGCGCCTGAACTGGAGTTCAGCGCTAGCAGTGACACCCGAAAGCATCAAGTGCACCCGACAGATTCTGCGAAGACAGCGATGGTCTCCACCACTCTTCCGCAAGCATAGGAAAGCGCGCTCGTCGAACTCCTCCGTGAGTACTGGGAAATTTTCGCCTGGCAGCCATCAGATATGCCAGGAATACCCAGGGAGTTTGCCGAGCACTCACTCGAAGTCTTTCCAGATGCCAAACCGATCAAAAAAACTACTCGACGATTTTCGGAACCCAAGCAGAAGGCGCTTGGAGAAGAAGTAAACAGATTGCTAGCAGCAAAATTCATCAGGGAGATCAAGATATCCACTTGGTTAGCAAACCCGGTGCTGGTCCCCAAAAAGAACACGGACATCCTTCGGGTATGCATCGACTACACGTCGTTAAACAAGCACTGTCCCAAGGATAACTTCCCCCTCCCGCGAATCGACCAGATCGTGGACTCTACGGCAGGCTGTCAACGCCTCTCTTTCCTGGACGCCTATTCGGGATATAATCAGATCCGGATGAAACGGGAGGACGAAGAAAAGACAGCATTCATCACACCACACGGTGTATACTGCTACACGACAATTTCCTTCGAGCTCAAGAACGCAGGCGCAACATACCAGCGCTGCATGCAAAAATGCCTCGCCAAGCTCATTGGCAAGAACGTACACGTGTACGTTGACGACATAGTCATCAAGACTCGAGTTGAGAGCACACTCCTCGAGGATATTAGAGAAACATTCGACGCCCTCAACGCATACAGGATCAAGCTCAATCCAACAAAATGCGTCTTCGGCGTTCCAGCAGGGAAACTTCTCGGGTACCTGGTATCCGCCAGAGGCATCGAAGCTAACCCAGAGAAAATACAAGCAATCTTGACAATGAAGGAGCCAACCAATCTACACGGAGTCCAACAGCTCGCAGGGCGACTAGCCGCCCTGAGCAGGTTCATCGCATGATTGGGAGAGCAAGCGTTACCCTTCTACAAGCTGCTGAAGAAGACGGACAAATTCGAGTGGACACCAGAAGCTAAGCAAGCATTCACGGACTTAAAGCGATCGTTGCAAAGCAGGCGAGTCCTTGCAACACCGCAAGAAAGGGAGCCACTCTACTTGTACCTAGCCGCCACAAACCAGGTCATCAGCACAACAATCGTAGTCGAACGACCTGAGGAGGGCAAAGCGTACAGAGTTCAGCGACCAATCTGTTACATCAGCGAAGTGCTCTCGCCATGCAAGCAACGATATCCTCATTACCAGAAGCTCGCATATGGAGTTGTTCTTACAGCCCGAAAGCTCAAGCACTACTTCCAGGAACACGCCATCACAGTGGTTAATGATGCGTCACTCGGGACAATCATGAACAACCCCATGGCATCCGGAAGAATAGCCAAATGGAGCATCGAGTTGGGCGCTTGGGACATCACTTATGCAGGACACAACGCAGTCAAATCCCAGTTACTCGTGGAATTCCTAAGCGAGTGGACAGAGCTACAAACGCCAGGACCGCCTGAGTACACGAGCCACTGGATAATGTACTTTGACGGGTCCAAACGAAACGAAGGAGCAGGAGCTGGAATTGTCCTCATATCGCCTAGGGTGGACAAGCTGCAATACGTCCTACGGTTAGACTTTCCACCCGATGATCCGGCATCAAACAATGACGCAGAATATGAAGCTCTGTTGCGTGGGATGAAGATGGCAGTTGCCTGTGGAGCCACCCGACTAATGATCTACGGCGACTCCAATCTCATCGTACAGCAAACAATGAAAGAATGCGACGCAGTTGCCGAAAACATGGTCGCATATCGCGGCATGTACAACCTACTCGAAGGAAACTTCAAGGGATGCGAGCTGAAGCACATTGCGAGATCCAGTAATGAAGAAGCAGATAAATTGGCAAACATGGGTTCTACAAACACACCCATACCGCCAGGAATATATTTCGAGAGGATGACCAAGCGCTCTGTCAAAGTCAAAAAAGCTGCAGGAACACCCACAACACAAGAAACAGAGGTCAGCCCGCAAGTCGCCATCATCGAGCTTACTCATAACATTTCACTACAGGTTTTTCTGGTCGAGCCATTCTGGACGCAGAAATAGCTCGACTACCTGTCCACCAAACAGCTCCCGGCAGATCCTCGTGAGGCTCGACAGATAGTCAGACGCAGCAAATCCTTTCGGGTAATCAACGGAGAATTATACAAGCAAAGCATCTCAGGTATACTTCAGCGCTGTATCGCACCCGAAGATGGCAAAGAGTTACTCCAGTACATCCACCAAGGAGATTGCGGGCATCACGCTAGCTCGAAAGTAATCATGGGAAAAGCCTTCCGAGCGGGATTCTATTGGCTCACAGCAGCCACCGACGCAAAGGAGCTAGTCGAGCGATGCGATGCTTGCCAGCGATTCGCGCCAAGACCACATGCACCTGGTACGGAACTGCACATGATACCCATCGCCTGGCCCTTTGCGCAATGGGGCTAGACATGGTAGGACCATTACGCAAGTCCACACCAGGTGGATATACACACTTGCTGGTCGCAGTCGACAAATTTACCAAATGGATCGAGGCCATGCCAGTAACTTCGGCTAGTGCCCAATGCGCAGTCAAGTTCCTCGACTCCATCGTATGCAGATTCGGGGTACCACATGACATCATTACAGACAATGGCACAAACTTCACAGCAAAGGAAACACAACAGTTCTGCGAGGAAAAGTGCATCAACTTCAAGTTTGCTTCAGTTGCCCACCCGCAAACGAACGGGCAAGTCGAAAGATCTAACGGCTTAGTTTCAGCTGGAATCAAGAAACGTCTACTCGATCGTCTACACCCAGCAGCTGGACATTGGGCCGAAGAGTTACCCTCCGTGCTATGGAGCCTCCGCACGACTCCAAACCGATCCACAAACTACACGCCATTTTTCATGGTATACGGGGCAGAGGCAGTCCTTCCCGAGGATGTTCGGTTCAGCGCCCCACGAGTTGTGGCTTACAGCGAAGAAACCTCAAACAGGGCACTCGCGGAAGATATGGATGCACTCGATGAGATGCGCGATATAGCGCTCGCAAGATCCGCAGTATATCAACAATCACTGCGAAACTATCATAGTCGCTGTATACGCCACAGAGCATTCGCGGTTGGAGATCTAGTGCTGCGACTCAAGCAGAAGGAAGGACACAAGCTCGAGCCACCATGGGAAGGACCCTTCATCATACACGAAGTCATCCCAGGTGTGAGCCTACAGGCTGAAGAATCCATCGACTGGAGGAATCTATTCCAACCCTTGGAATATCGCACACCTCCGTAAATTTTATCCCTAGATTTACATGTTCTTACAACAAATAAGGCTATACTAGCCACTCCTGTAGCCCGAATACATGACTTCTCAGTCATAACAATAAAATACATGGTTTCTCAACCATATTTACTCGAAGATTATTCATTCTTACATGCTAAATAGTTACAGGTACACACCCCATAAACACACGGGGGCTACGCCTACAACTAAGCATCACAAGAAAATTTATACACACAAGGTTACACACCTTACAACAGTTTTTACAAACTATACAGCATCACAGAATGTCCACATTCAACAATTAATCATGGCGATAAGCATTCTCAGTCGCCAACACTCTATCTACTTCCTCAGAGGTTAGTCGAATGATCTTCTCCGCTGCAGGACGAACAACATCGTAATGCGAAGAAATATCATCGATTGGACCATCTGGAAGCCTAGCTACGGAGTTAAAATTTACTTCAGGATGCCATATTCGGACAAAGGAGAGAGCCACCACCGCGCCGCAAGTCATCTGATTTCGCACGTACTCGCGAATTTCTCCCTTTTGCCCGAAGAGCCCGAGGAGATAACTCCAGTCTTCAGGACCCCTTTCAAGCGGGTAGAATGCAAAGTTCATCGCGATCAAGACCTCATGAAAAGAACTCACGAGAACTTTTATTTGCGAGACACGGAACTTCAAAGTAGCCAACACAAAACCTCGGCTGCGATCAGACCAAAATTATTCGCATGAGGCCTTGAGCTGCCAGCTTCTTGAAGAATGTGGTTTTCTACCCACTGTTTTTCCTCCCTATCATCCGGTTTAACAACTGAAGAACAAATATGTGTGATTAGGTAAGGAAACAAGACAAAGAAGACCTGGGGGCTTTATTACTTACACAACAGATCCCTAGCAGGGGAAGCCAACTCGTCCATCACAAACTGCTCGCGTTCAGTCGCCAGTTTTTGCTTGGACTTCGCCACATCGGCTACCCCACGCAACGCTTTCAGCCTGCGCTCACCCGGCTACACGATCACGGAGACCCGCCAAAGTCCCAACAACGACAACAAGTGGATCGGCTCGGGCAGGAGGTCCACTTGAGGGTTCTGCGACCACCTCGGCTACCTGAAGATCAAAAAGAAGATTAAAGGAATAAGGTGCCCTGCTCGAGATATATTCACCACCTATTCAACAGGTGCTCGGGGGCTACTCCCATAGGGAGAAGACAAACAATTGCAAGAAGCATTTTCAGAAGAACACCTCGATTAAAGACAATGAAAATACGGGAATACATCCCAAGGTTCATTACAATCGAGCTGGTAAAGCAAAAGAAATACAAGCCTAAGAAGCTACAGTGGTGCTCCCACTCGCGGCAGTCGTCCCTCCCTTAAGTTGAGCAAACAGCTCAGACAGCTTCCGAGCAAGGATTGCGGCTGGCTCGCCAAAATGAGAGAGCCGTACCTTTTTGCCCGTGGAGGGGTCGACTGGGAGATCCGAATAAGCCTCCTCCGAGCCGCTAACTCCATGCGCCAGCGCGAACTGGATGGCCGTCTTCGCCCCAGACTCCGACTGAGCAACCACGTAGGCATCCAGGAGATTGTTCCCCGACAAGATCTTCAGCAGGTCACCTAGCACGGATGGAGAGGAAGCATTGACGAGAATGCGACCATGCAGCTGCGTCAACACTTGAGTGGCGTTGCCAACCAAGGAGCAAATTCCTTCGGCATGCCTCCTAAGCTGGGCGAGGGAATCCGTCAGCGCGTCCACCCGCTGGATCCCTGGAAACTCTAGAGGAACACCAAGAAGACCTACAAAGAAGAAGAGCGTCAAAAATCAAGACAACAGAAAATAAATTATAAACCCAAAATAACTCACCCGCAAAGCGCCCCGACAAGGGGACGGATAAAATCGACAAGATCAGCATCCGCCTTGGTGCTGGCCGTCTCCAACTTCTTCAAGGCCTCTTGGGCAGAAGCAAGTTTCCCTTCGAGGTCAGCCGAAGACATGCGGGAGGATTCCAGATCTTGGCGAACAGCCGCCAGCTCAGCCTCCAGAGCTATTGCCCGAGTAGAAGCATCGTCCTTCTCGGTCTTCGAAAACTCAAGTTGAGCTGCACGACAATATCTATTAGAATCGAAGAACTAATGGGAAAGGCGCAAACAGAAAAGGAAAGGGGGTTGAGTTTACTTCGAAGAAGCTCGTTTTCAGAAGAGAGTCGACTGCGCTCCGCTCGAAGGAACGAACAGTCAGATTCGGCGAGGACAACACGGCGCCCAATCGCCGCAAGGGAGTCAATGAGCGACTGCAAGAAATTCAGAGATAGAAAAATTAGAAGAGAAGAATTGGAGCCTGTACCCGATTACAATCAATCGACTACAGCCTCGGGGGCTACTCCTATCGGGAGCACTGCCCTGCACCCGATAAAATAAAGAAGAAGGAAAAGACAGTTTTTTGAGCATGTAGCCGATCACATGTGATCGACTACAGCCTCGGGGGCTACTCCCATCGGGAGCACTGTCGTGCACCCGATAAACAAATTAAAGACAAGTAACATAATTTACCTGGCCCTTGGCATGGGAGAGGGGATCTGCGGAGCTACCCGACACCTCCTTTGAAGCTGAAGCCCCGGCAGCTAAACTAGGAGTTTCATGTTCCATAGTCGCCGCCTTGGGGGCTACGCTGGGCGAATTCTGGACGGTGCCTACAGTGGGAGCCTCATCCGCAGCTCCTGCCTTACTCCTCCTTTCGGGAGGAAGAGAAGAGGCGTACCTGCGAGGACTAATGGTTTGCAGTCTGCGACAAAAGACAAAGCATCAACACAGATGCAAAGAAAAAACGTTCGACTAAGAACGAGGAGAAAAACTTACTCGTCGTCTTCATCCTCATCCAGCATATCCGCATTCCAGGCGGTCTGGATAACTGGGAATGAGGAAGAAGGGGCGCGCGTTTGCAGAGGAGTAGCATGGATAGGCTCCTTCCCGGGCGACTCTTCCAAGGAGTTGTCCTTAGAAGTGGCCTCATCGCCTTCTACCCGACGACGTTTATAACGATCGCCACCCGAGTCTCCTGCGTCATCCGAAGAATCTTGGTCGGAGCTCGAAGAAGCGTCGGCAACACTGGTGTCGGCTGGGCCTTCCAGGTTACTTGTCAACAACTCTGAGGCCTCCGCCCCAGATACAGGAGGATAGCAGGTGGCCATGGACAAACTCTATGGAAAGCAGAAAAAAGCAAGGAAAAATTCATTCGACTGAAACTCAGAACAAACAAGAAGATAAAAGAAGAGGTGAAGAATAAACTCACCGCGGCTGGCGGATGCTTCGACGCGTCAAAGGCTGCAACTGTGCAGTCGGGAAATTTCTCTCCCACCTTCAGGCTAGTGATAGCCGCGATTTTCTTCTCGAACTCGACGTTCGAGAGCTCCTCGCGACTCACTCGGCTAGGGTCCTCAGAGCCTTGGTACTCCCACATTGTGGAAGGCCTAAGGTGCAGAGGCTGGATTCTACGCCTGAGGAAGACTGCCGCCAGATGCAGTCCGTTTAATACAACCCCAGCACTCTGGTCGCGAAGGGCGGCCACCCTGGCGAGTAGCGGCGCGACGACCTCGGTTTCTTCCGTCGACAGATTGTGCGCCCAGGACCTTCTCTTCTTCAGAACAGCGAACGGGTGGAATTCATGAGTTCCACCCGAGCTGTTATCGATGACGTAGAACCATTTTTCCTCCATCCCTGGGCGGAGTCGATGAAGTGCATGTTGAAGTAGCTGGACTCCAATCGAGCTTGGATCCCGAAGCCACCCGTGCATAGCGGCTCACCAGGTTCGGAGTCCACCTGCGATTTCTCGCGGAAGATCCGAACCTTGAAGAGAGCCCTCCAGAGCCCCCAATGTGGGAGAACATGGAGACGATCACGGACCAGACAGCTTCGGTGGTCTCACCAACCCGACAATGTGTTCCAAGATCTTTGGAGACTGAGAGTTCAAGAGGTAGCTAAGTACAGCTTGGTCACGACCGATCCACGGGGCATACTATGGATTGACGACGGTGACTTATTCTTCTCAGAATCTTCCTTCTCTATCATCGCAGGGGGGCAGCGATCGGAGCCATCCAGCAGCTCAGTAACTTGGGAGCCGTGTAGTGCAGGAAACACCAATGTATTCCAGAAAAAGGAAGTTGGCACGAGGTGAGCTTTTGCGAGGGCGGGGTGCCGAAAGCGGAGGCGACAAAGGACATGGTGGCCCCGGAGCTTGTCATGGCGGCGGCGAGATCGGAACGGAATCACGATCAAGGCGGCGGCCGAGGTTGTAGATGTAAGATGTGGTTGTGTTTGTAGGCGGCGGCCGAAAGTGATTATGGCGGCGACGACTTGTAGTTTGTAGTGTTTGATGTTGGTTGTAGTTGTGGACAACGGCCGGAAGGGAAGATCATGGCGGTGCTTGTGGTTTGTAGGGGTTTTGGTGTTTGGTTGTGGTTTTTAGGCGGCGGCCGAAGAGTAGATCATGGCGGTGGCGGCTTGTGGTTTTGGGTTTTTTGGCACCTAGGTTTTGAGGAAGATCGGCTCTGATACCATGTCAACGATAGGAGAATGATGCATACCCTTTCGGGCCATCGGTGGCATGTTATATAGAGTAGGGAAAAGCCCCCTATGAGGCGTACATGGAGGGGTGTGTATACGGTGGAGTACTACTCCAATACATATACATACCCGAGATTGCATTACGTCTAACATTGCTATCCTTTTTGGAAGAGCTTTTACACATGTTAACCGGTAAGGATTCTTGGCGGACTAAGTGGAAGGGCGGGGTGTCCTCAGATTCTTATTCATGCCTGAGTGAGAGAGGAGGTCTAGTCGGTGCTATACATGAGTGGAAGTTTCCACAATGATGCTCATCATTGATATAGAAACACTTCGAGAAACTACAACTCCTTTGCATGGATATTTGTTTCACTACCAAAATCGTACCTAAAATGCTACCACACGGGTTGTCAAGCTACACTCAAAGAGAAATATTAGGTTAGCTTGAAATACTAGATTGAAGTGATAACATAAACTCTGCCATGCTTGCACTCTATCTTGCTGCGCAATCATTGAAAATGTGTTAGTGGCAGAGGACAACAATAATATGAGCTAGCACGAACTCTTAAAATATGATGCAAAAACCAAAATAGTCCGGAGACATTAATAATATATATGATTCAAATAGAATCACTTAGAAATAGAAAATATTTGAATATATAAAACCTATAAACATACCGATAATAAAGCTTTAACTACTTAGAGAAGTCCCATGCAATGGAAAATCTTTACTTTTTTTTTTGAATCTTCTATAATATTATCGGTCAAGGTTTTATAATATCTCTTACTCAATGTTGCAGCCAAATCATCTGCAGTGTTTTTTCTGAAGAAATGAATACCAAATAAATAGTTCTATAAGACACGGGACGGTCAGAGAGAGGAAAGATGGTACAATTTGGTAAAGATAAGAATTACATACGTTTAATCGCGGTATCAAAGAATATTTTCTATGGAGAGATACATACCAAAGCAAATGAAGTACTTATGATATTACACAATGAATCCCTATTTTTCAAGTTCCATCCTCATAGCCTTGCGCAAGTGTATCTCAGCACAATGACAACAATCGTAGATATGGTAAACAAGGCTGCAACTACAATCAACCCGACCATCTTGACACCACGGGATTTTTGTTAGGGACCATTCGCCGCCTCCAAGTTCGTATTGGATAGGAGTATTATCCTTAAGACGCCGACGCCGTACGATGGTGTCGCCCGGCATGTTAGGTATTGCCTTGTAGTCAGTAGTCACAGTCTCTCTTAGATACACGACGATATCATCATCCTGACTGCTAATTCTATTGTCAATGGTATAAAACAGAGTTTTCCCTCCGATGCTTGTTACGGGGATAACCTTGCCCATAAGAATATCAGATAATCTATAAATTAGCATGAGGTCTCTGGAATCTGTCTTCGCATTGTACCCAATCAGTAGGATCTCCAAGTCACATGCTTCTATATTGAATTTTCCTTGTATTTTGTCCATGGGGCAAGTCCCAATAACCTCTGGTGGCAGCAAAGAAGACGACATAACATCATAGTCATAACGAGGTGGATCGATCTGGAGAATTTGTTGTTTACTGCCGCCAGATCCGGTCGGAGATTCCAACATGTACAACTTCCCTTGGAATGCTATTGGCCAGGAGTAGGGTGGGATGCTCCAAGTCGAGACGCTCCACTTCTGGTCCTTAGAGGTGGCAAAGAATACACGGGATATACTCATAATCACGATCATAACTGCGATGACTCCACCAGCACTCACGCTCATGGAGGTTACACTCTTGAAATCCACCCGTTGTCTTTGTTTCGTGTCATCTGGCATATTCATGTGCGCTCTTACGAGGGACATGAGCGGCGGGAGCTCGGCATAGTCGCCGGTGAAGGGGTGAAGGAGCCGGATCATGGAAGAGTCTTGTTTGCCCCATTGCACGAGGAGGAGACCGTCAACCGAGTCAAGGAGACAGCGATCACTCGAGAACGGTAGGCGGGTGTGGACGGATACCCCGGTGGAGAGGTTGAATAAGGTTTTCCTGCCATCACCAGGGTGGAGGCCATGGCCTTCGGGCAGGAGCATCCACCTCCTCGGGTGGAAGCGCGGGTCCACGATGCCATATCCATGGGGGCTGACGGCGCTAGACCGCCAAGGCTTGCACACGGCGCGGAATCGAACATAGTCCAGCAGGTCTCTTCCCAGCACCCGCCAACCAACCAGCTGAACCAAATCTGCATGGAGAGACGGCCAGGGAGACACGTCGTCGGAGCTGGCGGCAGGGTGCTCGCAATTCACCGGGGATATCGTCGTCATCTTTGGATGATTGAAATTGCTAACCAGATGGGGATCTGAATTATTATTTTTTTTGCCCTGGCAGGCAGCGGAAGCGGAAAGCTATCGCGGCCTAGCTGGGCAGGCCGTGGGTTTTTGTTGCTCTGGATTTTTCCGTACAATATATATACAGCTGTTGGAAGAGAAGAAGGAAAAGTTTTGGTTTCCGAAACTAATTGAACGTGGTGTCCTAATGGAATACCACGAGAAGCGGAGAAAGATGACTCGTTCGTGTGTACATTGTACAACCAACAGCACCCTACTTTCGATCGATCGAAAGTATGTTCCTTCCTTCCGTTCGAAAGAAAAAATAGCGGCTACACGCCTCATCCCTGCCCTAGTGCCACGGTGACGCCGGCTCCCGCCTCCGTCAGCCTTGGTCCACGTAGACCTTTACCGTGTGTCTAATATCGGGGCGCACGGTACCTCGCCGATTGTCTCCACGTCTACACTTTGACCCACTCACAAACGGAGGCGTCACGGTGGTTCTTTGTCGTGTGCCTACACACGGCCAAGATGAAAACTTTTCCATGGGTCACCACACTGCAACGAACTAGCATGCCCTTGTCTCCAAGTGGCCCAAGTCAGACCTTTACCGTATGCTTGCACACGGCAAACAACGGTCTTTGCCGTGTGCGTTTCCTTTCATTTTATGTTTGCTAACAAATTTTGCTTGTTTATTTTCTAATAATAAATTATAACATTATTTATCAAATTTTGCTTTTTTTTATTTGGCGAACAAATTTTGCTTGTTCATTTTGCTAGCTTTCTCCGGAGAGGGGGTTCGGAGTGTATGAATCCCACCAAAAATCAGAGTTTGCCATACCCTGTGTGCTAAAGTGTGGCATGAGTTTTGCATGTCCAAGATTCCCTCACTCTTTGTGTTAACTCTTCACCGGCGTCAGATTCACTCTGGCAGGTTCCACTATTATTTAGAGCTCGAAACTCCTATATCTGACGAAACGAGAGGAATCTTTTCAAGAGATGGGCTATACCATTGTATTGGGTGTTTCTTGTGACTAACCTAACACAACCAACCAACCAAGCAGTCTCAGTAGCGTGCTACCTCTAGGGCGCCCCTCTCTATATGTGATTGATCGTTTGCCATATATATGTAAGTAGCGCATCTATATATATATATGTAACTACCGATCAATCAGTCGCTATATAGGGCCATATATATGCCCCTAGATGGAATGAATTGTGTTAGTTTATTATTATTTTGATATTTCGATATTATATAGTCTCTACGCATTTTTTTATGTCGTCTCTACTCATATTTTGACAAAATTGCGTGTAATTGCGGGACCCGAACTACTTTATTAATTTAATAATCAAATAATTCCAAACTGCTTTATTAATTGAACCATTTAATTTATTTATACTTTGGAAAATTATTATACATTAAAAATAACAAAATAAAATGGTAACAACGATTTATTTCCCGGCCTCAGGCCGGTCAAAAAGTTATCGTTGGTGAATCTATAATTGTTAGTTTCACTCTGAGGTTTTATATGTCGGTCGTCCCCACTGTGAACAATTGATGTGGGACTAAGCACTCAATATTTTTATTGCCAACCGTCTAAAAAAAAGTCATAGGGTTAGACTCGCCTGATGGGGAGTTGAGCCTCGGATATTAATTCTTTCTTCACTTTTGGGTTTATAAGGTGGTCATACGCACTCCAAACTAGCGAGATGGGACTAAACATCCACCTCATATGACTAATTCAGGAGAGACAGAAACAACCGTGAGGTCCCACTTGGCCCGTCACGCCAAGGCTGATACTATTTCTAACTGGGCCATTTTTAACACATATAAGTCTACGGAAACAATCATTGAATTTGTAAAAAAAAATACAAAAATCTACTCCGCACGTGTAGCTTATGCACGGGTAGCTGATAGTCACACTACTTTTCGGTTTATAAGCTGGTCGTACACACTTCAAACTAGCGAGGTCGGACTAAACTTGCCCTTCACCTCATGTGACTAACTTAGCAGAGACAAAGAGAGAAATCAATCCAAGACCCATTTGTCATGCCACTTTCGGGCCCAGCCCGACAAAGAGAGAATCGACAACTTCGCCCTAATCCCCACAAAATCCCCACAATCTCTCGCCGCCGGCGACGAAATCAATGGAGCGCAAGGCGATGCGCTCCGATCAGTCCCGCAATCGCGGTCTTCAGTCACCCCCTTGATTGGAAGTCGTACCCATGATGGTGAGGCCGGTGGGTCTCGCTGCGCAATCCATGTGTGGTCACCAACATTGCTACCAGATCCAGATGAGGAAGAAATTGGCAGCCAGTCGTCCGACAATGACTTTTCAGGCCATAAGAATCAGCCTGATCTTTTCGCGATTGTAAGAGAAAAGTCCATCCACTCTGAGGAGCGTCAAGCGAAGAAGCAGCGCATCAACAGTGCGGCTCTGGAGGCATTCAACGTTGATCGGCTGGAGCATGGCCTCCGCGCGGAGAAGGCGTGAGAAGCCAAGAAGAGGTAGTGGAAGCTGGAGGGTCGCCTCATCCGCGAGCTTCACCAGCCATCATGTCCTCAATGGATCATTCGCAAGTCCAAAGAATAATGATCACATCGGCACCGTCGACAATGAAGGCCCAAGGGACATGTCTCTAGAGCCCTTTTGCGTAGATCTAGAGTTGGGCTAGGTAGAGTCTGTATGATCAACTCTCTATATGCTCGATTGATGTATGATCAACTGTCTCAAGAATGATGAACAAGATTGCTTCTCTGAATTTTGTCGCCCCTTGATATGTTCATAACGTATCTATATTTTTTTATTGTTTCATGCTAATATTATACTTTGGACACTTGTTTTTATATAAAGTTTATGATTTATATGGACTAACCTATTAATAGTTGTAAGACTGCACAATGTTCTTGTTTTACTATTTCATGTGTAGGAATTAACAAGAAAACACAAAAGGAGACTTGTTGGAAAAGGACTCTGACTTTCCTGAAATATGTCCACCAATAGTTTTTAGAGATAATCAGTTTTACCCCCAAATACAACTGAAGATAAAATTTCCTACAAAGTTGTTGCGCATTTCCATACCTTTCATTTAAGCCCAAGAACAGCCCAATCGGAGTTTGTATGCGACCTGTGGACCCATTTTACTGGAGGATATATATCTGATTACGGGATAACGGGAATCGCTGACGGGATTGAGTCCAACTCTTACCATATTTGATGGATTCGGCCAAGCCACGACTTTGGGGCTGAGAGGGGTCCCTAGGAAGGTTCTAGAGGTGTCCAAGATCCTTTGAATCAAGGGGCCATCCATCGGAGGGCCGGGGAGCATTGTCCCATCACATATAAGCAGAGGAACACCCTAATTCTTGGGGAGCCACCAAAAGCCATGAATTTTTCCTTCCCCCATGGTCTCATCTCCATGGGGGAGGGCTCATCTACAGCACCAAGAATCCATGGAGTAAGGGGGCTAAGGGGCGACACTCCCCCATGATGGCCGGCCGGCGCAGGAGGAGCGCCCTGCGCCGCCGATGGCCGCCGGCGCCGCTCTGCACCTCAGGTGCTGCCCCTTCTCCATCCTCTCCGCCATGATACTGCCTTCACCAACACCTCCATCATCATATCCTCCTTGTATTCAGTGGTTCATCCTCCCACAAACCTCTGTACCGTCCTATGGAAACATGGTGTTTTATGCTATAATATTTATCCTATGATCAATGTCATGTTTATGTAGTTTATTTGTCTTTTGATTGCTTGGTTGAATGTCTTTGGTTCATTAGAGTTGTATGTTGATATGGTACTATCCTTTGGTGTCCATTATATTTGTGCGCGCTTGGATCAACATCATAGGGTTAGTAGTATGTGCAAAGGAAGGGGCGTAATTCTGTCGGAGTGACAGAAACCTAAGGACTCAAACCGGTTAGTTGCACGCATAGGAGTAAGAGGACCATTAACTTAAGGCTATGGTTGGGTATTTTTACCTTTATGTATCTTCTAGTAGTTACGGATGTTTGCTAGAGTTCCAATCATAAGTACTTGCAATCATTGGATAGTGAGAGCTTGTTAGCTTTGCCTCTCTCACATAGAAAACTGCATCGAAGACAATGAACCTGATATCTTCACTATCATCTTATATTTATTTCATTAGAAGTACATTTTCTGATTTGAGGTACGTAGATAGGTCTAATAATTCGATCTTTACTGACTGATTCTGTTTAGACAAATTTCCTGTGCTTCACTTAAAAAATCGTGATAAATCTCAGAATATTATTTTTACTTGAAATTTCTGCATAAACTTGAAATCATTATCTGTCTTTCATTAGTTTTGAGTTTCTTCATTTGAGCTACGTAGATATCTCGTTAACTATCATCTTTACAGACTGTTCAGTTTTGGCAGATTGTCATGCTTATTTTGTATTGTTCTTATACTCAAAGTTTATAATCTTTATTTGATCCATAAATGTTATATATTGGTTACTATAAAGTAGGTAATATTAATTTAAACTTGTGAAAACTTGAACATGAGTGGATTTTATTTAATGAGTACTAACCCTACTAATGAGTTTTTGTCAAGTTTTATGTGAATGTAATATTTAAGATCCAATAGAGATGGTGATACTGGATAAATGAGAAGAAAAAAAGCTCAATCTTGGGAACTCCCGAGTGCCCCTCAATTAAATATTCAATATATTAAATCATCAAATCTTGGGGATGCCCAAGGCAGCCGTCCTTTTTCATCCCTAGCTAAAAGGTGTTAATGAAAAGCACTTCTTGGGAGATAACCCATGTTTTATTCCGTTTTCATGTTGTTTTCTTTCAGTTTATTCTATTTTCTTTGAGTCTTGGGAGTTGTTACCTATGTAGAAACCTCTTCTTATCCTTTTTATTTTGTTTTTGTGACCAATAATATACTCTAATAGGGAGGAAGTAAGATTTGGGGAAGTTGCTGTCCTAAAGCAGATTTTGTGCTGGCACCAAAAACATTATTTCTCTTAGACAGAACATCGAATTGAGCTGGAACTGTTTGTGCATATGCCCCAGGTTGTTATACAACTTTAATTACTTTTGCACTTTTTTATTTGATGAAAATAAGATTTTCTAAAAATCGATCTTTACCCGATATTCTGTTTTGACAGATTTGTGCCAATATTTGTATTTTTCTCTTAATCTTTTTCTTTTGGTGTTCTTTTGAGGGGAAGAGCTTTAAAATAAGTTGTGAAAGTATCTAATGTTTTAATGTGTGTTAGACTTGTGTTGAAACTGAACCAAGGTGGATTTACTATTTTGGTTACACTAACGTTGCTAATGAAAATTGTGTGAAGTTTTGTATGGAGTGAGTTGTCAAGTGTAGGGAGAGAAGAATGATACGAGAAGATGAAAATGGACAAAAGCTCAAGCTTGGGGATTCCCATGTCACCCCAGGATATATCCAATAAGTACAAGTGTCAAAGCTTGTGGATGCCCATGGTATCCCCTTCTTCATCAACAAAAATATCAGATCCTCTTTCAAGACACTATATTTTTATTGCTTCATATATTATGTGTTATTCTTGGAGCGTCATTTATTTTTTTCTTTCATTTTTGTTTTGTTTCCCTTGATCTAGCTAGAATTTTTAGATCTTGTTTAGCCTATGGTCTCTTAGTTTATCAAAAATAAAGCACCAAGTTTTACCCATTTGGTTTAGTTGGTACATATGTAAAATAAATGGCTTTTCTGTTTTTAGCATCTACTGCGTGATTTTTCATATTTTTCAGAAACTCGAAAAGTCACGAAATTTTTACAGATTATATATAACCTAATCCTCTCTATGCACCAAAATTGGCAAAAATTTCTGACATTTTTAAGTGCACCTAAAAATTACGTTTTCCAGCTGTTGTTTTTCTCAATAGATTCTGACTTTTGTTGCAAGAGTGGCCTCTTTTACATTTTCATTTGATTCCTTTTGGGTATTACCTTTTATTTATAAGTTGGCCACTTAAGAAACCTTTCTATAACTCTAAAACAAAATTTTGATTTATTTTAATAGCAGCACTTTGGAAATATTATCTATTGCACTAATGTGTAACCGCAGAAAAGAAGGGGAAAGTTTTTGTGTTGAAGTTTTTTCACACAGAATGAAGGTACACCAAATAGAGAAATATTGAAGAATGGACAAAGTCATAAGATTGGGGATGTATCCGCATCCCTCTTCATCAACAACCCCTCGGTTTGCAAAGCTTTAAACTTTGTTTTTGGAGCAACATCGAAACTTGAATAAATTTGGAGCGTTTGTATCTTACTATTTATTTGTCTTAGCATCAAACACCAGTTATATTAATAAATTGATCGTCATATCTTTTATTTATCTCTTGTTTAGAGAGGTGGTTCAAAGTTTAGTAAACTTAAAAATGATGTGCAAATGATATTGTTTAGTAGTTTATGTTTTCTTATGGTTAGTTTCAATTGCTAATAGTGTATATTATATCATTTCGATCTTAACATGCATTGTCCTATTCATAGTAGGTTATGGCATTGTGGTATCCTCCTCTCTTTTTTTCATTTTAATCGACTTGGCACATGCTCACGCATGCTAAGACTGGAAACAAAAACTCAATAAGCCTCGATAATTTATTTTGCCTCAGAGTTTTAGTATCAATTTTAGGCCTCAGTTCATTTTACTTTGTCGCAAACATGATTATGGTAATTATTGCTCTCTTTATTGTCCCTTCCCAGTCTATTGCTAATCTTCACTTCCACTGAGTATGAGCTCTACTCGTGCCACCAAATCCCTGAAAACCAAGTTATTCCACAGAGTCCAGTATAAACTCCCATGTGGTATTGAACTGCCAATCCAAAGTAAATTGCTCATGTGCTACCTTTAAAACTTCCAAAATTACTCTTGTTTTGTGTTCTTGTTTTTGCTCATCAGGACGTAAATAGAGAATCTTTATCTCACTTGTTGATTGGATTTCACACCCTGGACTAGTGGCTTCATCCGATTATCCAATTGATAGAAGAGCTGGCAGCGGGATGCCCAGCCCCAAATTAATGCAAACAAATTCTCTTCACTATTTTTGCCCCTAATTAATCAGTCAAAGCATAATTGTGTAAACAAAAGAGAAAGCGGGATGACCTTCTACCCAGATGCGTCCTTCATATGGGAGCCGCTCTTGTGAAATCTAGTTGGCTTGTGACGTACTGTATTTTCTGTTTACTATTCGTTCACACTAGCATAAACCTCTCTTAAAATATATACACTCCTCCATGGTATGTGATTGTTGGCAGGCACCCGAGGATTCGGTTAGCCATGGTATGTGTAAGATGGATGGGAGGAGTGTCAAACTTTTAATACATATGTTTAATAAAATAAAAGCTCTAGCACATGAGTGATCCTTGCTTCCCTCCGTGAAGGGCCTTTCTTTTACTTTTATGTTGAGTCTCCACCATATTCTTTGAGCACCTTCTTGAAAGCATAATTGTCATTCTTAGTGTGATGTGTTTGTCCCAAAGCACGGTTGATTGTGGTATAACTTTGATACTTGTATCTTTGATATCTTTACTTCTAGTCTTCCCTTGAACTTCAGAGGTGGCTTGGCATTTATGTTTTTCTCCACAATTAAGGGCAAGCGAGATACCACTCTACCATGCTTTATTATGATCATTACAATCTTGTTGATATTTATAAATTTCATGTTATGAGCTCTTAGTTCATTGATACTTTTTATTAGGTAACATGATTGCTAAGTTTTACTATATATACATCATGCAATTGTTAAGGACCTGATCATAGCATTTACAATCAAAAAGAACTTTATTATCATTTACCTACTCGAGGACGAGCAAAAATTAAGCTTGGGGATGTTGATACGTCCATAACGTATCTATAATTTTTGATTGTTTCATGCTAATATTATGCTTTTGACACTTGTTTTTATATAAAGTTGATGATTTATTTGGACTAACCTATTAATAGTTGCAATAGTTCACAATGTTCTTGTTTTACCCTTTGATGTGTAGGAATTAACAAGAAAACACAAAAGGAGACTTGTTGGAAAAGGACTCTGACTTTCCTGAAATCTGTCCATCAACAATTTTTAGAGATCATCAGTTTTACCCCCAAAGACAACGTGAACTGAAAATCAAATTTCCCACAAAGTTATTTACCATTTCCATACCTTTCATTTAAGCCCAAGAACAGCTCAATCCGAGTTCGTATGCGACCTGTGGACCCATTTTACTGGAGGATATATATATCTAATTACGGGATTATGGGAATCGGTGACGGGATTGAGTCCAACTCTTACCATATTTGATGGATTCGGCAAAGTCACGACTTTGGGGCTGAGAGGGGTCCCTAGGAAGGTTCTAAAGGTCTCCAAGAGCCTTTGGATTAAGAGGTCATCCATCGGAGGGTCCAGGAGCATTGTCCCATCACATATAAGGAGAGGAAAACCCTAATTCTAGGGGAGCCACCAAAAGCCACAAATTTGGCCTCCCCCATGGTCTCATCTTCATGGGGGAGGGCTCATCTACAGCACCAAGAAGCCATGGAGTAAGGGGGCTAAGGGGCGGAGCTCCCCCATGATGGACGGCCGACGCAGGAGGCTCACCAACACCTCTATAATCATCTTCTCCTTATATTCAGTGGTTCATCCTCCCACAAACCTCTGTACCGTCCTATGTAAACATGGTGTTTGATGCTATAATATTTATCCTATGATCTATGTCATGTCTGTGTAGTTTATTTGTCTTTTGATTGCTTGGTTGAATGTCTTTCGTTCATTAGAGTTGTATGTTGATATGGTACTGTCCTTTGGTTTCCATTATATTTGTGCGCACTTGGATCAACACCATAGGGTTAGTAGTATGTGCAAAGGAAGGGGCGTAGCTCTGTCGAAGTGACAGAAACCTAAGGACTCAAACCGGTTAGTTGCACGTATGGGAGCAAGAGGACCATTAACTTAAGGCTATGGTTTGGTATTTTTAACTTAATGTATCTTCTAGTAGTTACGGATGTTTGGTAGAGTTCCAATCATAAGTACTTGCAATCATTGGATAGTGAAAGCTTGTTAGCTTTGCCTCTCCCACATAGAAAACTGCATCAAAGAAAATGAACCTGATACCTTCACTAATTAATCTTGGACAAAGCCACCACAATTACGACCACTTTTCCACACTCATAGTATTGTTAGTTTATGGTTACTTAGTATATTTTATTGCTGCAGCACTAACATTTACTTTCTTGTGTTTATTATCTTGCAAAGTTATCTCTCGTACCCGTATTATTGCTCTAGTTTTATTTTCTAGATAATAGAAACGTTTAGTGTGTGTAGAATTGTATAAGTGGTTGATTGAACTTGAGAGAATATTTATCCTATCTTTAACTCCTCGTTGGGTTCGACACTATTACTTATCTAAAATGCTACACACGATTCCATATACTTGTGGGATATCACCCCTGAACTTTTGGGCGAAGCAAATTTTCACGTTTTAGAGGTTAATTTGCTTGTGTTTCTTCTTAAGTACCTTTAAGTTACACCTTCCCATCGTCT
Organism: Alopecurus myosuroides; assembly: GCA_028641055.1. Lineage (NCBI taxonomy): Eukaryota > Viridiplantae > Streptophyta > Magnoliopsida > Poales > Poaceae > Alopecurus > Alopecurus myosuroides. The sequence goes on along the minus strand of CM054059.1, from coordinate 26,938,275 downwards.
GAACAGCTCTGTCCCACAACGGAGACAACTCTCGCACGCCGGCGATGCCGAACTTTGCCGTCGGAACCGAGAAAGAAGAAGATAATGGCGGACACAGGCGCGGGCTCCATCTTTTACATGGAAAACACTGAGATGGATAAGTTGTGGGTCCCATGCTTCGAAGATAATGTGTGGTTCATGCGCTGGGATATGGATGAGTGGTGGGTCCAGCACTTGGGTGGACAAGTGGTGGGCCCCGCTCATAAAACAGACATCATCGGCTTACATTATCCCAAACTCTAACGATAAGTGTTGACTTGTGTTTTAGGTTTAAGCAATAAAGAGGGGCAGGTCATGCCTTAGCTATTTATGCGGACAGGAACGTCGCGTGAGAGCTATTCGGGCCAACTACGTCGATTTCCTTCCAATACACATGAAAGACGTCGCATAGGAGCTATTGGCCCGTGTTACCGGTCAGTCCATGACTGTTCATGTATACTAATCATCTTAATATTAACATATTATGTTTTAAAAAAAATTACTAAGGATGATGTACAACTGAATTCAAAATAGATTAGGAGCACTATGTATGTAATATAGGTATTCTTCGCGTTTTTTCATCTATTTTTTTCATATATGTAGGCGGAATTAAACATGAGTCTCTCACGGAACATAGCACAAAATTTAATATTCTAATAAAGGAATAGCCACTAGTAGAAACAGGGCCAAAGAATTTTACCTTTAGTACCGGTTCGTAAGGTAGAATTGGTACCGGTTCCACAGCACAGGGCGCCGGAAAACTTCATCACCGGTTCGTTCGGAGTTTTTAGTACCGGTTCCTGACACGATCCGGTACTAAAAGTTTTCGCGCCAAATTTGCTGCGGATATGGGGCCGGCGCTGCACCTTTATTACCGGTTCTTATCAGGAACCGGCTCTAGAGGGTTTCCAGTCTATATCTCAACACGAGCATACCCGAGATTTCTCCAATTTTTCATTCCAACACATTTCCAACAAAAATCTCACCTCTCACACTCCAACAAATCTTCATTTTTCTCCACCATTTTGTTAAGATTGGCAGCAATCATCTATACAAGGGTTAGCAACATTATCATTTCTTCTAGCATTCCTAAGTTAGCTCATTTCCTATAATTTAACTCGTTTCAATTTTTTAGTGTTAGCAAGGTGTTTGATGAAATGTCTAAGTTAGGGATTTCATTCGTTTTATATGCAATTTGATCTTAAATTAAAATATGTTTTGTTTGTTTTAGTATCTTCCCCATCCTCACCGCCATCGATCACCAGCGTTGTCCCTAGCCGGCATCACCTCGGTGAGACTACTTGTTTTTATGTTTTATAAAAAAACTTAGTTTTATGTGATCGATGCTTATATATATTACTTTATAATTTTCTTACCTGTATGATTGTATTTTGTATGTATAGTGCCATGGTTTTGATATCTGTCCCCGTCGGCCCTCGTCCGGTCTATGATTCGGATGTGGTATACTTTTATAAATATTTGTTTCATTTCATTTTATGACAATTATGCCGACCAACTTGACATAGATATTTTATCTAGGAGGTAGTTGAACCTGAAATTCCAACCGACCCTGTCGGATATATACTGAATAGGGGTATAGAAGATGGTAGACAAAAGAGCCGGACTACCAGGGTGGCCTACATGGTAATGGGCTTAGGTCCATTGGGCGGCCCAGTAGTCCGACGCGCAGAAGCCGGATTCTAGAAGAACCCGGATCACGGCCCGCGTGATCTGGCTTGGAGGAGAAGACGGATTCCTTGCTTTCCAAATTACAAGTTAAACGTAGTCTTCTAGGTTTCTGGTTCTGTAAGCCCTAATCCGGCTATTATATAAAGCCGGACGGGAGATAGATTACATAAGTTCTTTTAGTTCCAAGGTTCTAGGTTCAAGCTCAAGCCTTACGCAACTCGCCGGGAAGTTCATCCTCGACGAGTAGCTGGATCTATTCCCTTACATTGTAACCTTATTATACGGGCTCTAGCCCCACATAGTGAGAAGTGCAGGAGTAGGTACGCCGTACTGTCACGACGTACCGAACCTGGGTAAAATCCCGTGTTCTGTATTACTACGCTATCCCGTTACCCCACGTCTCTACCGTAGTCTCATGGCACCCCAGTCTATGAAAACTACTACGATGTCTCGACAGTTGGCGCCCACCGTGGGGCAAACGACGTCAGGCGTGAAGTTCCGATCTGGGATACTAGGCGGAATTGGAAGATCGATCACTGTCGGAAGCTTGGAATTCGACGACGACGTCGGGCGCTTCCTCGACAACGGATCCTACATACCGGCGCAAAACCACCTGGTAAGTGCCTGCGTTTTACCGATTGGATCTGCTAACATCTTTATCGGATTAACCGCGGAAGCAATGGGGTTTTGCGGTGAAAGCAAGTATTTCCCACCCGCCCTATACCCAGTCGAAGACGACTATGATGCCGGATTTTGCTCAGATCGCCGACAAAACAGTGATACACACTTTATCGGCATGGTGCAATCCGAGATCGCTGAAAACACGGATGACGGAAATCCCGTGCAAGAGGTAGATAACAACATTACACCCGTCACAGAGACGGAAGAACCAATACCCGTCACAGAGACGGAAGATCCGACATCCGTCAACCAGACGATGAACTCGGAAACAGAGTCCGTGCTTGCCGCCATTGAGGCGAGATTGGAGTCGGAAACCGGATCGGATAACTTCGAATCCGAAGACGAAGACGATGATGCCTTCGTAAGAAAAGTTAAGTCCTTTCAAGAGGGATTCCATGAAGTGCTAATGGCAAAACCAGCTGATACAACGGGTGCCGACAGCCAGGAAAGCCCTAAAACCCCTCTGCCAGCGGAAGAGAGGGAAGACGGAGAAACTTCTCCGATATTCCCTAATGTCAAGGAGATGACAGAGGATGAACCTGTCAAAAAACCTCCGTCTTCCAAGAAAAAGCACCGTGCTTCTAAAAAACTCCAGTACAAACTCCGGAAGAAAAAGTCAGCTGATCTCGCTGATGAAAACCTGGAAGTTGGAGATATTAGTGGCACAAAGCCTACGGAAAAGAAATCTACGGAAATCACTGCTCCGCCAATGACAGAACTGGAAGAGCAAGAACTATTACAAACTCCAGTGGGACCCAATGAACCCCCTGAGATGCTGGAAGCCAGGAGACAAGCTTTCCAACGGCAACAGCAACATCTGCTTAGATCTCGGCAACATCTTCAACAAACCCATAATGACATCAAAATCATGAAGGAAGAAATTGAGGAGTACGAGAGAAAGCATAGATCTGCCTTAAAACCTACTAGGTTACCCGGAATTGCAAAACCGGAAGAACTGCCGCCGAAAGAAAGGTTCTATAACCCATCTTGGCAAAAGCAGTTAAACGGCAAAGATGCCAAGGGCGAACCAATATACAAAACCGCAGCTGAAAACGCGGAAGCAGCGTTCGCCATCCTGAACAATGATCTGTACTCCAACGGGGAAAAACTCCAAGGGGTGTATGCTTTCCTAGGAAAAGCATTACAGCAGCAACAGCGAGGACAAGAGCGACCAGGGAGGCTGCATGATAATTCCGCCCTCTGCAAAACTGTTACTTGCGCTGCTGGAGCACCTGGACCGGAAGAACCCGGAGATTCGGATAAAAAAGAGGATCCGAGAAAAGACAAGAAAAACCCCGACAACCGGGACGCAGCGTCTAGAACCGGACCTCATCTCCCGAAAGATGGATATAAACCACACGATCGGGAAGACAAACACCGGAATGACGGCAAAATAATGCCACCTCCGAGAAACCCAGCTGAAAAAGCTGGAAGATACGATACACCTCACAGACGTGAAAGATCTCGGACACCGCCTAAAGATAAGGAAAGGTACAGGAGCAGGACTCCACCTAATCCCAGAGGGCGTGACAACGGAAGAGATAGAGATAACCTCGGAAAAACGCGTCCGCGCAACAATGGAAAAGAAAGGAGCAGATCCCCTTCTGTCCATTCAGCCGGGAGATATTCTGCACATATTGATAGAGCAGAAAAGGATGATCTATACTTTGGTCCTAAGTGTTTTACTGACAGGATCCGAAGGATAACCCTGCATTCTGGCTTCGCCAAAGTTGGTCCAACCTACCAAAAATATACCGGCAGTACAAACCCGGATACCTGGCTTTCAGATTATTACACAGCCGTCCAGATCAACAACGGGACAGACCTGGAAGCTGTCAAGTTTCTTCCCCTAATGTTGCTAGACGGAGCCAGAGATTGGATTAATGGTTTACCATCAAGAACTGTCGACAGTTGGGATGATATGGCGAGAGTATTTACCCAGCATTTTAGGGGAACATACAAACGCCCAAATAGCATCAACCAGCTGAACCGTTGCACCCAATTTGAAGACGAACCATACGTGGATTTCATCTCCAGATGGACTGCGATGAAGAATAGTTGCTCTGGAGTAACTGACGTACAAGCAATGCATGCTTTCGTCAATGGCCTAAAACCCGGACTTGTACCGTTCATGGTTGGTTCTAAAAAGCACAAAGATCTCGGATCTATGCTTACAACCGCTAATGAGCATGCTGCAGCCGAAGATGATATTAGAGCAAGAGGAGGCAATATTGAGTCACTGATACTGGCCAAGAAAACACCTCGTTCTGATAAAAAAGGAACTCCGGAGTCAACAACAAAGCCAAAGGAGGTTAACTTAGCCTTTGGAGGAGAAAAAGGGAACAAGTGGAAAGGCCGCAGTCCGGATCCCATCAATTACACTCCTGAGGAATGGGAGAGAATTAAGTCGGAACCCTGCGTCCACCACTCTCAGTTTGGGAAACCAACCCACACAAACGCGCAATGCCGGCTAAACAAGCATATGAAAGGCAATGCAGGATCCGGAAATAAAGGGAAGGGTTCCAAGAGGAAACCTGCCAAAAAAAAGCCAGAAGCTGAAAAAGAAGACAGTGAATCGGACACTGATGACAAAATCCAGGAACAGCAGCGAAAAGGCGAACCTAAATTTCCGAGAGTTGACGGAGAAGCAATGTTAACTTTCCTAGCAACCCCGTCAGCAAAGGTGGCCAAAAGAACACTTCGAGAAATAAATGCGGTTGTTCCTGCGACCCCAAAATTCTTGAAGTACTCTAGCACACCGATAATCTGGGATCAGTCAGATCATCCCGGAAATATCCCTGAACCCGGCACACAAGCTCTTGTTGTAAGCCCTATTGTTCAAAACACTAGGCTAAGAAGAGTGCTGATGGACGGAGGATCCAGCATCAATATAATGTACCTGGATACACTGAAGCACTTGAAGATATCCGAGTCCCAGCTCAATTACAGCAATATACGCTTCCATGGCATCGTTCCTGGCAGGCAAGCACGATCCCTAGGAGAAATTTCCCTAGATGTCACCTTCGGAGATAAAGATCACTTCCGGCAGGAAAAAGTATCCTTCGAAGTTGTGCCGTTCGAAAGCGTGTATCACGCAATACTCGGACGTCCGGCTTTCGCCAAGTTTATGGCAAGATCTTGCTATATCTACAACAAGCTGAAGATGCCAGGACCCAAAGGAGGAGTAATCACCATTGCCGGTGATTTCAAGTTGGCAAACGAGTTGGAGAAGCAAAACGCCCTTTGCGCTCAAAGAGTTATAGCTCAGGAAGAACTGAAGGAGTTAGCCAAGGAGGTATCGCCGAAAGAAATGCCGGCAGGAAAAGAAACTCGGAAGCCAACAGATAGCTTCAAGGCATCCGAGAATACAAGACAGGTAATCCTAGATCCCAAAGATCCGACAAAATTCGTCGTTGTAGGGACTGGGATGACCGACAAATAGGAAGGCGAGCTCATCAAGTTCCTCCGTGAGAACTGGGATATTTTTGCCTGGTGTCCAGCTGACATGCCAGGCGTACCCAGGGAACTTGCTGAGCACCAACTCAAGGTTATTCCCGGATCAAAACCCGTCAAACAAGGTCTCCGTCGATTTGACGGAAGAAGACGGAAGGCTATTGGCAAGGAAATTATCCGGCTTTTAGCAGCGGATTTTATCAAGGAAGTAATCCATACTGACTGGTCCGCAAATCCGGTATTAGTACCGAAGAAAGACACAACTGCCCTCAGAATGTGTATAGATTACACAGGATTGAACAAGTTATGTCCGAAAGATAGGTTTGCGCTGCCGCGAATCGATCAAATAATAGACGCCACTGCAGGCTCTGAGCTTTTATGCTTTTTGGATGCATACTCCGGGTACCACCAAATACGCATGAAAAAGGAAGATCAAATCAAGACTTCTTTTATAACCCCGTATGGGACGTACTATTACATAACCATGCCTTTTGGCCTGAAGAACGCAGGTGCAACCTACCAGCGTTGCATGCAACGTTGTTTGCATAGTCAGATTGGCAGAAACGTCCATGTTTACGTGGACGATATTGCTGTCGTAACCAAGGAAAAAGATACACTCCTTGAGGATTTGCGAGAAACTTTCGAGAACTTGCGCACTTACAAGATGAAGTTGAATCCATCTAAGTGCGTATTCGGGGTTCCCTCAGGAAAACTTCTGGGTTTCATCGTTTCTCACAGAGGAATAGAAGTTAACCCGGAAAAGATTAAGGCAATCTCGAACATCTCAGAACTTACGTGTGAAAAAGATGTCCCAGAATTGCCGGGTTCCGCCACAGCCATAAAAAGATTTCTTAGTTGGCTGGGGGCTAAAACCTTACCATTTCACAAACTGCTGGAGAAGTTCGACAAGGTCAAGTGGATTGCGGAAGCCTGGGAACGTCTAGCAAGTTATGTCCCCTTCTGTACTTAGTTCAAATCTATGTAAACATCTTTTGAGATCATGAAATAAAGTTGTCGGAATGCTGTCATCCATATTTCTTATAAGTGCAAAGTGTTTCCGCCTCATCTATTTCCCAATGATCTTACAAATTTCTCAACGTTAACCCGAATTGTGCTTGCGTACTCGGCGTTACATAACTGAATGATTTTTCAGCCTTTTAACGGCTAAAGGAGACTTGAATTGCCTGCGTGCCCAAGTTTCACTTAAAACTTTCCTTGTTTCTCTAAGTCTTATCTGATTGTGCGTACGCTGGGTTACTGGAACTAGTTAGTAAAAATGCCTTTAGCATGATTCATGTTTCCGAGTTTCAAAATTGTTTGGTTCGTCCCCAGTTACTCGGCATAACGATTCATAATGCTATTTGAGCCATTTCAAACACTAAGGACAGTTAAAGCATATACACCAGAGAACTTAGAAGATAAAGGAATGATCCAAACAACTTGCAAAGTAATTTCATAGTTTAAACTGCAAAAGGCGGAATTTTCATTAATACATAAGAAGCATTACATTTTGGATTACAAATGAAAGAACAGTAATGCTCCTATTGTCTAATTTTTCTATCCAGGTTCCAGGTAACCCTTCAAGAATCCGACTCCTCCTCGCTGCTTTCTTCATCGGGGATTGGAGGAGCTTCCTCTTCTGGATAGTTGACGGCGACATTTACCATGGCGGCAATCTGGGTGGCGTGGCCCTTAACTTCACCAAAAATGTTGGATCGTTGCGCATCCGTGTATCCCTGAGGGACACCGGTGGCCACACGCCAGGATTTGGCACTAGGATAGTGCATGCGCATAAGGCCTAAGGCCATGCGCGCACCACCCCGTGCAGTGGAGCGGAGAATAGACTCCTTGGACTCCGCCACCTCCATGATGATACCCGGAAGTTTTTCAACCTCCGAGCATTCCCCAGATTTATCGGGAAGAAACTTGCCTACTAGCTGCGTTGCAGCAGCCTTCACCAAATTCCATGTCTCCCCGAAAGCTCGGATGCCTGCAGCCCGAGTGCCGTCTGGGGTGTCTCCTGTTTGATCCAATAAAACATACAAAAGGGTTAAACAGACAAACAGAGAAAGCAAAACATGGAAAGATGAGGAAAAGGGTAAGAAATTTACCGATGAGCTTGTCGATCTCGGAAACTTCCTCCAGGCGAAGGTTCAGAGCTTCAGTCAAATCCTGTATGGTGGATTTGTCTTTCTCCGCCTGTTCGGAAGCCTTGGAATTAGCCATTCCAAGAGCCAGGTTGCTGGCTTCCAGGTCTTGCTGAGCTTTCACAAGATTCTTGTGAAGCTCAATGTTCTCATTGCGGAGAATTTCGGCGTTGCCAGAATCTTCCGCTGCTTGTTTAGCCTCAGCTAAGGCAGCTGAAAAGCAAGGGAAAATCCGAGTTGATCAATTTCCTCGGGAAAAAACTTAGACAAAGTCTTAAATCGGAAATTTCAAAACGAAAAAAGTTTACCTTTCGTTTCTGTCAAAGCGAGCTGAGATGATTCCAGCTCCGCCTCTTTCTCCTCAAGAATAGAAAGAAGACTTCGAACTTCTTTATTCTTGATGGTGAGCTTCCTGAAAACTTCCAGGTTTATGGCCTCGGAGGTTTGCTGAAACACAGCAAGGAAAAGTATGGTTAACAAAAAACATCAAAGCAAAAAAGCATGCATTTTGTTTAATGCTTGGGGGCTAGAGTTACATACCTGGCTCATGCGCTGCAAACCTGCTAAGTTTTCTTGGAATTCTTTCGCGTATTCCGCGAAGTGATTTCCGGCTGCGTCCAAGCCGTCATTTATAGCCTTAAAATCCTTGTCAAAGGTGGGGATTTCCTCGTCGAAAGTCCGAGAAGATTTCCCCACCTCTGGAGCCGCCCTTTCCCTCGTGTCCGACTCGGACACAACGGGCTGGCTGAGCTCTGGGGGCTTGGTGGTGGTGGCTGCAGTAGGCTCTTCCGCCATTGTCTGCGGCGTGTCCGGGGCGACGGCGGGAGATGGTTGGCCGCCTCGGTTGGAAGAAGCTCTGAGTTTCTTCAACTTTCTCGGCTTCAAGTTGGAGGGGGGTAGGCTAAAAACCAAAAACCCGGAAAAGGTTAAGACACCGAAGATGGACGAAAAAGATCCCATAAAAGAAAAAACCCAGAAGAAAATAACCTGGAAGTGGCGACGGGGATTCCGTCAAGGTCGATAATTTCATCCGAAGAAATTATCTTCTTGCGTTTGCGCCCACCCGTAGCGGCGGTGCGCAGCGCATCCAGCTCGGCCTCGGAGGCTAACTCCGAGTCTGGAAGATCCACAAGCTGTTGGAAAAACCAATCAGATTCAAAAGGTAGATTATCCAGGAAGTGAGGTTATACCCAAATAACGGAAAAATTACCTTAGGAGCTGGGTTGTCGGCCGTGTACATTGGCCGACTCTCCGTGTATTGGTCGCGCGATGCGACCAACTGATTGATACGCCGCCTAAGCTCTTTTGCGGGCCAATCCTTGTCGGTTGTCCGCATTGGATCCTTGGCTCCCGTGTATTCACACAGGAGACGGCCTCCGTGGTTTGCTAATGGCTGAATCCGCCTATCCAGCCAGCAAAAGACCGTGTCCATACCGGTCAAAGGAGGTTTGGAGGAGGTGAGCTTGGCGATGCGCCTCTTGATCCTTAGCAGATCTGGAGGCAGAACCTGGACGGCCTCTGTCACCCAGTTATCCTGGGGAACAGCGGCGGAGTTCACAAAAGGAGGAACCCCGACGGCCTTTTTAGGAAAAGGCACGTCGGGATGATAGAAAAAAGAACCCGTCCAAAATTTGACGGATTCTGAAGTTTTGATTTTGGGGAACCAATCCTCTCGGAATCTCCGAAGAGTAAAGGAAATGGTCCCGCAATTTGGGAGTGCGCCCTCCGAAGAGTTACGCTTGACCCCAAAGCAGTACAGCCAAAAATCTAACCTAGGCTCTATCCCTAGGTAACCTTCGAACAAGGCCTGGAAGCCGGCCATGTACAGAATGGAATTGGGAGGAAGGTTGTGAGGTTGGATGCTATAATGTGACAGAACCTGGAGGAAGAAAGAGGAAGGTGGGAGTCCCATACCTCGTAGAAGGTGGGAGGCAAGAAGCACCCTTTCGCCCTCTTGTGGCATGGGTTCAGTCTCCTCTTCCGGGAGCCGCCATTTCTTTTTTAGCACCAAACCCTCCTTCTCCAAGTTGGGAAGGAGAGCCGGGGGAATACTGCAGGCACTCCAGTTGCCTGCAGTTTCCTCTTCCTCTTCTGCCCCGGCGGCGGCGGCGGCGGCCTTCGCGGCGGCAAGTTTCTCGCCAAGGAGCTCGATTTTCTCCTCCGCCGTTTCCGGTGCGAACGGCGGGGTTGTCGTGGCGCTTGGGCCCGCTACGTCCGCGGCGGCGGAAGCGTTTCCTCCGCCCGCCGCGGATGCAGTGGTCTTTTCCGGCTCATCGCCGGCATGCTTGGGCGACCCCAGCTGTGGATCTAGGTCGCCCAAAAGCTCGTCGATGGAGGCGCGAGCTGGTGAGGACGACGGAGAGGCCATCTTTTTCGGTGGCGAGTGAGCGCTCCGGCGTGCAAAGGGCTCGTCGGGGCAAGGTCTCGTTCTTGCTCTCGTGCTCGTGTTTGCGTCAATGGCGTGGGCAGTGTGGAGTGAGGAAAGATTTCCGATGACGACGAGGACGGCTATTTATAGCCTGAAAACCTCTAGATACGCGCCAACGGCTCTTTTGACCGTTGGATGTTCGACGCGTGTCGCTCGCCGGAAAGTCCGGGAAACGGAACGACAGAGGAATGATGGCTATCTCCTCGTTTCTCGTGAGAATCTGTCAGAGATACGTTGCAGGGTTTCCCGCGTGAAACCAAGCGGCGCTTGCGTCAGCGTGATTGAGGCGCTGATCTCATAAGTTCCTTTTCCGCGAAGGATCGCGAGAAGAAAAGCCGGATTTTCATAGTTCCGAGTTTTATGTTACCATCTCCTTCAAAAGGAAAGAAGAAAGAATCAAGACTGCTGAATCAAGTTTTCCTGGACGAAATGTATTTGACGAAAGGCGGAGTTTCAGAGTTTTGATCCTTCCTGGGGGCTACTGTCGGATATATACTGAATAGGGGTATAGAAGATGGTAGACAAAAGAGCCGGACTACCAGGGTGGCCTACATGGTAATGGGCTTAGGTCCATTGGGCGGCCCAGTAGTCCGACGCGCAGAAGCCGGATTCTAGAAGAACCCGGATCACGGCCCGCGTGATCTGGCTTGGAGGAGAAGACGGATTCCTTGCTTTCCAAATTACAAGTTAAACGCAGTCTTCTAGGTTTCTGGTTCTGTAAGCCCTAATCCGGCTATTATATAAAGCCGGACGGGAGATAGATTACATAAGTTCTTTTAGTTCCAAGGTTCTAGGTTCAAGCTCAAGCCTTACGCAACTCGCCGGGAAGTTCATCCTCGACGAGTAGCTGGATCTATTCCCTTACATTGTAACCTTATTATACGGGCTCTAGCCCCACATAGTGAGAAGTGCAGGAGTAGGTACGCCGTACTGTCACGACGTACCGAACCTGGGTAAAATCCCGTGTTCTGTATTACTACGCTATCCCGTTACCCCACGTCTCTACCGTAGTCTCATGGCACCCCAGTCTATGAAAACTACTACGATGTCTCGACAGACCCTCTGGTCGAGATGCTAAATTTATTTGAGAAAGAAAATAATGATTTGAAAGAAAAACTGAAAAGAAGTGAAGATCTTCGTCTGCAATGCCTAGAAGAGAAAATGAAATTGGAATTGAAGCTTTCCGAAGTCGTCGAAGATCACCAGATCAAGATGGATGCAATGCGCTTGAAGATTAAAACGATTAGAAAATATGCCATTAATCAAGAGCCTTGGTATAATTATATTGTAGGTTCAGTAGTTACCTTAGTTGCGATTTTCATCGCATTTTTAGTTGGTTTTAAATTTTTTAGATAGTTGTATGTTAGTTTGAGTGTATGTTTTATGAGAACTATGTATTACATTTGCTCAGACTCCACCTTACTTTTAATCTGATGGACATGTATATTAATTAATTTGGTCACTCATCTATGATGTAGTAGTGTAATGAATGATTCTTAATATACTTATATAATGCAGATGAACCGACAATGGATGTACGGTGACCGACGTTCTCCCGAGTTTCTTAATGGCATGCATAATTTTCTCCATGTGGCTGGGGCGAGCGAGCGGTCGAATGGTTTCATGTGTTGTCCATGTAGCGCCTGTAAGAATATGAAGGATTACTCTAACTCAAGAACTATTCACTTCCACCTGTTTGAGAAAGGTTTCATGCCCAGCTATAATTGTTGGACGAAGCACGGAGAAAGAGGGGTTATAATGGAATACAACAAAGAAGAGAGGATAATGAAAACTATTCTACACTGAACACGGTGATAGGACAATGGGGGAGACGAAGATGAAGAAGAGCTCACTTTTTATGAGCCCGATGACGATTTAGGTCGGGCCATTCGTGATGCGAAGATTAATAGCGGAAGCGAAAACGATAAGTTGAAGTTGGAGAGAATTTTAGAGGATCACAACAAATTGTTGTACCCAAATTGCGAAGATGGCCAGAAAAAGCTTGGCACCACACTGGAATTGCTGCAATGGAAGACAGAGAGTGGTCTAGCTGACAAGAATTTTGAAAAGTTGCTGAAAATAATAAAGAAGATGCTTCCAGGGAAGAACGTATTGACCTCTAGTATGTACAAAGCAAAGAAGGTTGTCTGCCCTCTAGGATTAGAGGTGCAGAACATACATGATTGCATCAATGATTGCATCCTCTACCGCGGCGAGAAGTACGAGAATTTGAATGCATGCCCGGTATGTGGTGCATTGCGGTATAAGATCAGGTGAGATGACCCTGGTGATGTTGAGGGCATGCCGTGACCCTGGAAGAGGGTTCCTGCCAAGGTGATGTGGTATTCTCCTATAATACCACGGTTGAAACGTTTGTTTCAAAACAAAGATCATGCTACGTTGTTGCAATGGCACAAATAAGACCGTAAGAAAGATGTGATGATGAGACACCCCGCTGACGGGTCGCAGTGGAGAAAAATCGACAGAGAGTTCAGGACATTTGCAGATGACGCGAGTACTACTAGGAAAACAGATATAGGAGTGATGATACCCGTGACGCACCAGCAATACGGCGCGTCACGCCTAATAGCCGTGGCGCACCTCAGTTTGGTGCGTCGCGCCTATAGCCTTACCCGCGGCGCACCAAACGAAAGGCGCGTCGCGCCTATGTGTGGGGCCGGGGTGGCGAGCCTCCGAGGCATACCCGCGACGCACCGAGCCACTGGTGCGTCACGGATATGTGGGATAGGCGCGGCGCACATGCCCGTGGTGCGCCACGGGTTAGATAAGCGTGACGCACCGAGGCATGGTGCGCCACGGCTATGGGGAGTAAAGGTAGATAGGCCGTTCCCCTCTCTTCTCCTTCTCTCCACACCAACAGACGCGCTAGCGCTGCTCGATCTCCCTTCGTCTCCTCCACCTCCCATCGCCCACCGCCGCAACACACGCCGCCACACCGCCGCCCACACCGTAGACGCCACCATCGTCCCCATCGGCGCGCCCGGCCCAATCCCGCGTGTGACCTAGGAGGAGCAGCGAGGGAGGAGGAGGAGCGCCGCGCCGCGCCGCCCGTCTGCATCGACCCACTCGACACCGTCTTCCTTGACGCCTTCCAGCTACAGGGTAAGCCCCCTCTTCTCCCTCGCTTTACCTCATCCTCGCCGTGTTCCCTGTGGCCAGCGGCTCCCCCCTTCTTCCCTCCGTGTTCCCTCGCCGTGTTTCCTCCTGAGTGCTCGAGCAAATGCCCGCATGACGAATCACCACTAGAATGACCATGAGGAATCCTAGTGTTCTGCTCCTCCTAGTAGATCACCACCCGAAAAATCATTGTTCCAACCTCCTCCTAGTACCCACTGCCCGGGATGCTTCTCTGTTTAGAAAACAAGTTTCAGACATAGTAGTGGTGTTGCTAAGGGATTTGGTAACATATAACGAATTAGAGATGGTATATACGTTGATGCTAGAAGATCTAATTGCATACTTGTACCAGCTTCTCCATTTGAGGTACATGCTCATGACCATAACCTGTCTTTGTCCTCAAGAAAGAAAATAAAAATCATGATGGTATCCTGATATGTTGTGTTTTCCGATCCAAAGCTTTCACACTTGCAACTATTCTGTGTGTCATTCCATGCATTATGTCCCCTTTGAGTGACTTACATTAGTGTGTCTGAGCAGTCCTTGTGATTTTGATGTTTCTATTGAGTAGTATGATTGATGTTTCTGTTCACTAGTGTAGCAAAACAAAATGATAAGAGGGGCCAAGCGTTGTGTCGATAGTGGTTCGCTGAGGGGAAGCTTAGTTCTGCTAGCTCATTTCGCGGTAGGCTCATTTTGCTTTCTTGCATGTTTCAATCACTTGTAAATCATGAAATCGATTTATTTTGGTATAAGTTAAATGGATGCTAGCTGCTGGACTGAACAAACACCTTACTTATTTTGGTATAAGTTAAATGGATGCTAGCTGTTGGATGCTAGCTAATGTCAATCTTCTGCAATGCATGGTTCATACATATCCATTCCCTTAATCTGGGCATGCAATGATCAGATGCACCACTGTGATTTTTTTTTAAATGCTAGATAGCTTAGAATACTGCTTCTTGCATTTATCTTAACTTCCCAATGGGATTTTTTTTAGATTAAACTTCCCATGAGAATGTCAGACTAATAGACATAGAATGTAAAATCTATGTGCTGCATGCACCATGATGTTGTATCTGTGTGTTTTTGTATCGAGGCATCTTCTAGGTTGTTCTGTGTGTTTCTGTATCGAGGTTGGTTTGATTTCCGGAGAAGCAAACCATTCCTTTTTTTCTAATCAGGTTGCTGCTAGTTCTAGGCTGCTGCTAGGTTGTTGCTGCTACTTCTAGGCTGCTGCTAGGTTGTTGCTGCTACTTCTAGGTTGATGTTGCTGCTAGGTTGTTGCTGCTACTTCTAGGTTGATGTTGCTGCTAGGTAGTTGTACACTAAATTCATTTAAGTTGATTATTCACTTATGGCTGTACAAATAAATTCCCCCCACACACCCCCTAGTTGTACAATAATTTACCTATGTTGTACAATATTTTGTTCAGCTAGTTGTCACAAGTAAAATGTTGCTTTCTTCTAACACCTGATGCTTTATACTTGATGCTTTGTACCTGATGCTTTATACCTCTATGTCTACTTTCTTAATTTAATAGAACATGGCTTGCAAAGTATGTCGGTCCCTATGTGCCCAAGGATACTTCACCGGGTCTTCTTTTATGATTGAGCTGAAAGACGGTCACCTTGATTCTTTGGTAATTAACAAATGATTCTTTTTATGTTAACTTGCAACTTGTGTTATTTCGTTTTACTATCCAGCTTAGATTGGTATGTTTCTTAACAAAAGATTCTTTTATATTTCTTTTTTAGATTGTACCATGCAATATTCGGGAAGAGTTCAACGAGTTAGTAGGCAATATCGTGGATTTCGATGTTCACGGGACCACTTACAAAATTCGAGTGAAGAAAGAAAGAAGACCTACTTCTACGGGGAACAATTGGTGTCTATCATCGCCACTTATAATTTAAGCGGAGGTGATCTCTTTCACTTCTCTATGGCAGGACTGCAACCTCGTATCGTACTTCTGTATATGGGCGAGATTGCGAGCGAGGATAGCGAGAGTATGGAGGTGGATGGCGGGAGTGAGGAGGAAAATGAGGAGGAAAGTGAGGAGGATTGTATGCACGAGGAGGACCCATGGAAACATGTGGTGGTTTCTCAAAGAGCCAATCTTAGCGAGCTTGAGAAGGACCGTGTCCTTCAGAAACTAGCTCAGATAGATAGCTACATCGGGGTCCCTTTCGTGCATCGCATCACCAACACTAATATCTCCAATGGACATGTCATGGTATGTTTCTTAACATTTTCTTATTCGTATAGTTGGTTATGTTATAATGTGGCCGGTATGTGACATTGTGCTTTTATTCTTTCTTGGAATTGTGTGTTCTAGAAAATACCTATGGCGGTAGCGGACAGTGCTGGCATGGAGCAACGTACCATTGGAGTACGCCGTGGAGAATCAGGAAATGTCACCGCAGTTCCGATCACCAGGGATAATGCTGATGGTCGCGTCATCCTCAACTCTCAAGCATGGAGGTAGTTCCATTCCGCAAGAGTTGGTATGGAGGCTGGCCGAGCTATTCTGATCACCATGAGGAATAGTGACATCCCCGACTTGGACATGATGATGGTCATCGACTACATCAGCGCTCGCTAGATAGATGAACTATGTGGTGATGATCGAGACTATGTCATATGGTTGTTTTCGAGACTAACTCCTGGATTTATTAGTAGTATGGTTGTTTTCGAGACTATGTAATATTTCTTCTATGAAACTTTATTCTGTCATTTTGTTGTCAATTGCATACCGGTATTTGAGCTACTGATATTCTTCTGTATTTTGTCTACTGATATTCTTCTGTATTTGAGCTGTATATACCTGTATAAATACGGTACTGCTTATTTTTAAAAATACAGCATAGTATAGCCGTGACGCACCAAAAAGGGTACCCGTCACGCACCTGAGAGATTAGGCGTGACGCGCCTAGCAGTAGCCGCGGCGCACCACGGCCGTGCGTCACGGCTAAACCCATAGGCGCGGCGTGATAGCCGTGACGCGCCCGGGTGCGTCACGGATAAGTAAATTGGTGCGTCACGGGTAAGCTTTTCCCTAGTAGTGGAGGACTTAAGATTTGGTCTAAGTACATATGGCTTTAATCCTTTTGGGGAGCAGAGCTCCAGTCATAGCACCTGGCCGGTGACTCTATGTATCTACAACCTTCCTCCTTGGTTGTGCATGAAACAGAAGTTCATTATGATGCCAGTGCTCATCCAAGGCCCGAGGCAACCCGGCAACGACAATTATGCGTACATGAGGCCATTGGTTGAAGAAATTTTACAGTTGTGGCGTGAAGAAGGTGTACCTGTGTGGGATGAGAACGAACAAAAGGAATTTAACCTACGAGGGTTGTTGTTCGTAACCCCCAATGATTGGTCTGCTCTCAGTAACATTTCAGGACAATCAAACAAGGGATACAATGTATGCACACATAGTTTAGGTGATACTGACAGTATTCATTTGGGAAACAAGAATGTGTACCTAGGG
The DNA here is from genome assembly GCA_028641055.1 of Alopecurus myosuroides. NCBI lineage: Eukaryota > Viridiplantae > Streptophyta > Magnoliopsida > Poales > Poaceae > Alopecurus > Alopecurus myosuroides. The sequence continues at coordinate 26,921,227 of CM054059.1, read as the reverse complement.
CATCGTCGATTTTTTTCACAACAGCATCCCGTAAGAAAGAGAGGAGGCAAGCATTTTAGAGGTGAGGCAGATAACTGGACAAAACCTACCCGCCCTACTGGGGATGTTATATATGATATGGTAAAGGATTTAAAAGTGATCTTTGGAAAGGGTCCTGGTGGAAAATCTGTTCCGAACGACAGTGCCAGACACGTACCCATGTGGAAGAATATGTCTATATTTTGGGAGCTACCCTATTGGAAAATCCTAGAGGTTCACTCTTCAATCGACGTGATACACGTGACGAAAAATCTTTGCGTGAACCTGCTAAACTTCTTGGGCGTGTATGGGAAGACAAAAGATACACCAGATGCACAGCAGAACCAGCAACGTATGCACGAATGAGACAAGCTGAATCCAGAGAAGTATCAAGGTCCTGCCAGCTACGCTCTTACCAATGAAGAGAAGGAGATATTTTTTGAAGTGCCGAGCAGCATCATGGTCCCGTCTGGCTTCTCGTCGAATATAAAGGTAATAATAAACATCACAGAGAAAAAGTTTCAAAACCTAAAGTGCCATGACTGCCACATCATTATGACACAATTACTTCCGGTTGCATTGCGGGGGGCTTCTGCCAGAAAATGTTCGAGTACCCATTGTGAAGCTATGTGCATTCCTCAATGCAATTTCTCAGAAGGTGATCAATCCACTAACTCTATCAAATTTACAGAAGGATGTGGTGCAATGTCTTTTCAGCTTCGAGTTGGTGTTTCCACCATCCTTCTTCAATATTATGACGCACCTCATAGTTCACCTAGTCGAAGAGATTCATGTTCTCGGTCCTGTATTTCTACACAACATGTTCCCCTTTGAGAGATTCATGGGAGTCTTGAAGAAATACGTTCATAACCGTGCTAGGCCAGAAGGAAGCTTCTCCAAGGGCTATGGAACAGAGGAGGTCATTGAGTTTCGTGTTGACTTTATTCCCGACCTTAAGCCGATCGGTGTTCCTGAATCTCGCTATGAGGGGATACTGTGTGGAAAAGGCACGCTAGGAAAGAAAGCAAAAATAAGTATGGACAGACATTCTTTCACTAAATCACACTACACACTCCTACATAATTCCAGCTTGGTGGCTCCGTATATAGTGGAACACAAGAATATTTTACACTCAAAATACCCGTAGAAAGGTGAAGATTGGATTGATGGAGGACACCAGAAGACTTTCGGCAATTGGTTGCAAACACATCTTATTAATGACACCACTGTTGAAGAACAACTATACTTGTTGGCCAAGCAACCATCTTTTTTTCTATATCGACTTTTCAAGGATACGAGATACATGGGAATATATTTTACACGATCGCCCAAGATCAAAAGAGCACCAACCAAAAAGTGGTGTCCGCTTTGATGCAGAAGACGACAATGGGAAAAAGGTCACATATTATGGGTACATAGATGAGATATGGGAACTTGACTGTGGACCTACTTTCAAGATCCCTAAACCTGAAAAATGGGGTACATGTAGACCCATAGTACGGAATGACTACAGTGGATCTGAACAATCTAGGATACGAGACTGAACTATTCATGCTAGCCAGTGAAGTGGATCAGGTTTTCTATGTGAAGGACATGTCTACCAAAACAAAACAAAAAAAGAAAATAAAGGCAATAGGAGTCATCATATGATGAGAGCGCCACATAGTTCTTTCAAAAAATAAGCATCGTGGGAGTGGAGGACAAGACAGACATGTCAGAAGATTATTAAAAGTTTGAGTACATTGCACCCTTCAAGGTTAAAAATGACCCAAGCATCGTGTTAAATAACAAAGAGTGTCCATGGTTGCGTCGCAATCAGAAGAAAGGGAAGCACACGAAGAAAACTCAGAAGACTAGATAAGGATGATGTTCTTGGTGATGTGTAATAATAAACTTGGAATACGACACATCTGTTGAAAACGTGTTCACAAAAAAAAATTGTATCTAACTTTTATGCCGGAGATAGAACAAAACAATCGGTATCGCCAGCATACAGCCCGATTGTCGCCCATGAGTGCATATATGCATATCAAATGCACGGTCGGACGTATGCTGGCGAATCTGGATGATTTGTATTCACAGTCGATGAACTGAACGATGTATCACACCTTTTGTCAAACCTTTTATGCCGGCGGTAGAACAAAACAATCGGTATCGCCATCATACAGCCCCACCGTGGATCCTAAGTGCATATATGCATATCAAATGCACGGTGGGACGTATGCTGGCGACTCCGGATGATTTGCATTCGGTCGATGAACTGAATGATGTATGCAGGCAATTCGAGAGGTGGGCTATATATAGGGTCCTCTAGATCACAAAGTGTTGTGCTAGGGTTTCGATCGATCCAACGGTTAAAGCGCTCGAAAGAAGCACACCCATGATCCAACGACTCACAGGAGGTACAAAGAAACACACGATCCGTGTAATTCTTTCTGATTGTTGGGATTCAGACGCTCGAGAACTACCACACTGATCCAACGTCTCACAAGAGCCACAAAGAAACACACCCCCTGATCCAACGACTCACAAGAGCTAGAAAGAAACACACGATCCGTGTGATTCTTCCTCATTGGTTGAAAAAGTACACACACCCTGATCCAACGAATCATTTTCGGAGTGTCAGAAATGGTTTTTCTGTGAAAGAACTACCACAAACATGTTGCAAAATTTGGGGGCTTAATTTTTTTAACATTCCAGCTCTTTTGAAAATCACAAGTTTCTGCCGATTCAGCTGGAAACGGGACAAATTTGAACTACAGGTGCCTCGTAATTTGCTCATAAATTTTGGCAAAAAACATTTTTAGGTACTCAACTACCTATTTCAATAGATATCCAAATGAGTTGCTGAATATACAATCCCTAGCTACGAACGGTCATGCCTGCCGTCTTGACTTTCTCCTAAAACAAGCTGAGAAAATTCCAGTAAATTCAAAAAAAAAAACCTAAATAACGCGAGACCTTCGCCTGGTGTCATTACATATGTCCTAGTATCCACCAAAAATAGTAGACTTCGAATACGACAATTCTGTTGAAAAAGTGTTCACAAAAAAGAGCTATCTCCTCCTAACATTATAGGGTTTCGGTTGAAATGATGGGTGTTATGGCCAAATACATGGCATAGTTTGTTATAATGAGCCCATATTGCACACAAACATGCATCTTGGAAGCACGGACAATGTTGACAAATGAATGTATTTTTTTAACTGACTAAAAAAAACCATTTTCCATTTTCAGAGTGTCAAAAATGGTTTTTTTTTGTGAAGGACCTACCACAAACATGTTGCAAAACCCGGGGGCTTATTTTTTTAACTTACTAGGACATGTGATATACCCAAATAAACAATCTGTTTTCTAAGAAAAGATTTCCATCCAGCTCTTTTGAAAATCACAAGTTTCTGCCGATTCAGTTGGAAACGGGACAAATTTGAACTACAGGTGCCTCGTAATTTGCTCATAAATTTTTGCAAAATCATTTTTAGGTACTCAACTAACTATTTCAATAGAGATCCACGGTGAGTTGCTGAATATACAACCCCTAGCTACGAACGGTCATGCCTGCCGTCTTGACGTTTTCCTAAAACGGGCTCAGAAAATTCCAGTAAATTCAGAAAAAAAACCTAAATAACGCAAGGCCTTCTCCTGGTGTCATTACATATGTCCTAGTATTCACCAAAAATAGTAAACTTGGAATACGACAATTATGTTGAAAAAGCATTCACAAAAAAGAGCTATCACCTCCTAACATTCTAGGGTTTCGGTTGAAATGACGGTTGTTATGGCCAAATAAATGGCATAGTTTATTATAATAAGCCCATATTGCACACAAACATGCATCTTGGAAGCACGGACAATGTTGACGAAGGAAATTATTTTTTTAACTGAATAAAAAACCATTTTCCATTTTCGGAGTGTCAGAAATGGTTTTTTTTTTGTGAAGGACCTACCACAAACATGTTGCAAAACTTGGGGGCTTAATTTTTTTAACATGCTAGGCTATATGATATACCCAAATAAACAATCTGTTTTCTAAGAAGAGATTGCCATCCAGCTCTTTTGAAAGTGACAAGTTTCTGTCGATTCAGCTGGAAACGGGACAACTTTGAAATACAGGTGGCTCGTAATTTGCTCATAAATTTTGGAAAAAATCACTTTTGGTACTCAACTACCCATTTCAATAGAGATCCACAATGAGTTGTTGAATATACAACCCCTAGCTACGAACGGTCATGCCTGCCGTCTTGACTTTCTCCTAAAACGGGCTGAGAAAATTCCAGTAAATTCAAAAAAACCCTAAATAACGCGAGACCTTCGCATGGTGTCAGTACATATGTCCTAGTATCCACAAAAAATAGTTAACTTGGAACACGACAATTCTGTTGAAAAAGTGTTCACAAAAAAGAGTTATCTCCTCCTAACATTCTAGGGTATTGGTTGAAATGACGGGTGTTATGGCCAAATACAGGGCATAGTTTGTTACAATGAGCCCATATTGCACACAAACATGTATATTTGAAGAACGGGCAATGTTGACGAAGGAATTTATTTTTTTAGCTGAATAAAAAAACATTTTCCAATTTCGGAGTGTCAGAAATAGTTTTTTTGTGAAGGACATACGACAAACATGTTGCATAACCCGGGGGCTTAATTTTTATAACGTTCTAGGACATCTGATATACCCAAATAAACAATCTGTTTTCTAAGTAAAGATTTTCATCCAGCTCTTTTGAAAATCACAAATTTCTGCCGATTCAGTTGGAAACGGGACAAATTTGAACTACAGGTGCTTCGTAATTTGCTCATAAATTTTTACAAAAATCATCTTTAGGTACTCAACTGCCTATTTCAGTATAGATCCAGAGTGAGTTGCTAAATATACAACCCCTAGCTACGAACGTTCATGCCTGCCGTCTTGACTTTATCCTAAAACGGGCTTAGAAAATTCCAGTAAATTCAAAAAAAACCTAAATAACGCAAGACCTTCGCCTGGTATCATTACATATGTCCTAGTATTCACCAAAAATAGTAAACTTGGAATACGGTAGTTCTGTTGAAAAAGTGTTCACAAAAAAGAGCTATCTCCTCCTAGCATTATAGGGTTTTGGTTTAAATGGCGGTTGTTCTAGAAAAATACATGGTATACTTTATTATAATTAGCCCATATTGCACACAAACATGCATCTTGGAAGCACGGACAATGTTGACGAAGGGATTTTATTTTTTTAACTGAATAAAAAACCATTTTCCATTTTCGGAGTGTGAGAAATGGTTTTTTTGTGAAGGAGCTACCACAAACATGTTGCAAAACTTGGGGGCTTTATTTATTTAACATGCTAGGACGCGTAATATACCCAAATAAAAAGTTTGTTTTCTAAGAAAATATTTCCGTCCAGCTCTTTTGAAAATCACAAGTTTCTACGGATTCAGATGCAAACGGGACAAATTTGAACTACAGGTGCATCGTAATTTTCTCATAAATTTTGGCAAAAATCATTTTTAGCTACTCAACTACCTATTTCAATAGAGATCCACAATGAGTTGCTGAATATACAACCCCTAGCTAGCTAAGAACGGTCGCGTCGCGCGGGAGTTGTGCCGCTTGGTGCGAGAGTTGTGCCGCGTGGCCGCGAGCGTGCGGTATAACCTGCCGCGCCTCCAGCGTCTTCTCCTCTCCCCGCGTCCACTCTTCTCCATGCACTGTCGCGCCCCCACCATGCCTCTGAGGAGGAACATCACCACTGGCTTCCGCGGCCAAACGGAATGTTCACCGCGGATAGTCGTACGGGGACAACCGCATCCCCCTCGGCTCCTTTGCACCGTCGCGCCTCAACCGCCCGTGGTCGCTGATGAACTTCAACAACTTCCACACCCTCTGGGAAGCGGAGGCTGGGGCACCGACCCCGTAGATCGTCACCGCCGCCCACCAGCGCCACCTCCGCCACCGTGCGTTTCAGGGCCTAGACGACGCCAGGGACGACCGCGTCGTCCGCGAGTATTACCGGAACAATCCAAGGGAAGAGAGCGCCGGCGAGGAGCTCTGGCAGACCTGCGCGGATGACCGGGCGGCACGCCGCCTCGAACGCCACCTCGCGTGAGAGGCCGCCCGGTAGGCGAGGACGATGGCGCTGCAAGAGCTCCGTCGGGCCGACCACGCCGGCGAAGTATGGGCCTCCGACGATCCAAGGTGGGAGCCTATCTCGGACACGATATCGTGCACCTTCGACGACGACGAGGAGTGCACCGACGGGTTCGACGACAACGATGACCAGGAGGAGGTCACCGACGAGTTCCCCGACGACGACGACAACGAGTAGTGTTCGTCTGTTTTCTGTTTTTAATAAAATAATTTGTATTCCGGCGAACTTCGGAACGCTAGCGCGTCTTTTTTGTTTTTAATAAAAGAATTTGTAGCAACCTACTTCTTTTTTATAGAGCTTCCTTATTTGCGGTCGCACCGCGCTCGCGCCCGAATACTCCCCAACGCGCTTCAAACTGCGGTTTCCATTTTGGACTTAATTATAGTTTGTACTATCTATTTAAATCCATTTTGAAATTTCAAAATTTGAAAATGTTACAAAACATCACAAAATTATTTTTAGTTGATAGCTTCTAATATTACAAAAATTTAGAAATTAGCTTCATATCATTTGGAGTTTTCTTTCAAAAGTTATAGTTTTTTTTTAATAAAACAGGAAAAGAAAAAGAGAAGAAAAGAAAAAAATAGAAAATAAACCTTTAGTACCGGTTAGTACTACCAAACGGTACTAAAGGTCCGCCGGTTCGCGCACAGTTGGGGTGGACCCGGCGAAAACCTTTGGTAATTGGTACCGGTTGGTAGCACAAACCGGTACTAAATGCTTGAAAACAGGCGGGTACTTAGGCATTTATTCTCTAAATTTTGGCCAACTCCCTCGACGCGCCTTCGGGATCCCTCGACGACGACGACGAGGAACTGCTGCCGGCCGTCCCCCTGCGCCCCTGCATCGCCTCTGGCCACCGTGCGCCCCCGCCTCCGTGCTCGATCGTCGCCGTGCGCTGCCTCTCCCTCTCCCTCCCCGCGTCCGTGGCCGTCGCCCCGCGCCGCCCTCTCCTCGACCTCGTCGCCGCCCCGCGCCGTCGCCTCCTCGTGACTCGTCGCCGCCTCGCTCCGTCGCCCCACTACCGCGCCCTACCACCTCCCCCTTCCTACGCCACCACCGCCGGCATGCGCCTCCCCGTGTGCGTACGTGACAGAGAGGAAGCAGAGAAGAGCACACTCTACTGTGATCTACACTGTGAGTGTTTTTATTTTTGGTTTTTTCTACTGTAAATTACATAGTATAATATAATTAGGCATTTGGAGAAAATATTTAGGTATTAGCTAGACTTAGAGAAAAAATATTTAATTACATACATCAAGATTTAGATTTATACTTAGAGAAAAAAATTAGTATAATATAATTTTGACAATATTAATTTAGACTTAGAGAAAAATATTTAGACTTAGAGAATTTGCAATATAATTAGTACCCACAATATTTAGTACTTCGAATAATATTTAGTACTTAAAATATTTAGTACTTACAATATTTAGGTATTAGACTTAGAGAAAAAAAAATTTAGGTATTAGAGCATTAGACTTAGAGAAAAAAATTGTTAGAGTATTAGAGTATTAGAATATTTAGTACTTATAATACTTAATTAGAGTATTTAGGTATTAGACTTAGAGAAAAAAATTGCAATTTTTAGTACTCACAATATTTAGTATTTAGAATATTGAGTACTTACAATATTTAGTATTTGGAATATTGAGCTAGTTGTTATTTGTGAAAGTTGCTATTTATAATTTTGTAGTGACATTGAGCTATGGATCCGGACATTTAGTACTTAGAGAAAAATATTTAGGTATTAGACTTAGATTTTTTTTTTTGCAATATTTAGTACTTAAATTTTTTAGTACTTAGAAAAGTTATTATTTATGAAATTTGCTATTTAAAATTTTGTAGTGATCGACATTGAGCTATGGATCCCGACGCCCCCTGTTCTTCAAAAATGAGGAGGAAGAAGATTTGGCGCCGCAACTGATATATAACAGTGTCCGACCAGAAGCCGATAACGATGGAGATGACGATGGCGATGACGATGGCCAAGACTTAACCACACAATTTCTGAACGACTCTAGTGAAGGAATTGAGTCTAAAGAGAGAAGGGCTGACGAATAGCCCTTAACAAACTTCGGCAAGGTGTATATTATGGCAATGATATATTAGTAGATGCGTTGATTCATTTGTATTGCACTTATTAACGAATGTTTTTTATTTTTGCCTTCTGGATCACTGAGCTAATCTGCTAAAAAGCAAGGTCCTCGAGACCCGACGAAACCTCTATCGGACGAGGCTAAATTAGCCCTCAGCACATTTAAGGCTATTGGCGAACCGGTGGAACCCGCAGATAACGTCAATAAATTTGTCAATCAAGCCGGAGTTGTTGTTAGGGACATTGTACCGATCAGCATTGCAGATTGGCATAAGCCAAAGAAGGCGGCGGTTGACGAAGCTAGTTATGTCAGCGACACTACAAAAGAGTTGCCTTGGGAGAGTCTAGTGACATACTTCAGCGTACCTTTAAAGTTCACGGAACCCCAGAGGGAGAAGCTCAAGGAATGGACTCTTAAGAAGATGGCCGCACAATTCCAGAGCTGGAAGAAACAGTTATGGGCAGACTTTGGACCTGAAGGTCCAGAATTCCACGGTAGATATGAGAAGCTAAAATCCCACTGGCCCGCATTTAAGGCGTATAGGACCTCGTCAGGATATAAGTCCCGATGAAGCATAAATGTAGATAATGCTAAGAAGAAGCTATATTTTCATAGATTGGGGTCAGGTGGCTACAAGACTGTCATTCCTCTGTGGAAAGCATATGAAGCTAAACTGCGGGCAGCAAGGGTCACTCCACATACATACGACTGGCCCGACCGGTCCAAGTTCTGGTTGTTCGCGCATGGGGCAGGGTTGGACCCAAAGATAGGGGAGATCGTTGCACATGGAAAATGGAAGGAGAAAATTGAAACAATCACCAAGCAGCTTGTAGATGCAATAGACAAGGTTAGAAGGGGAGTGTACATTCTCGATAGAGAGAATGACGAGTTGACACTAGCTCTGGGGAATCCCGAACACGTTGGATGAGTACGAACCCTCCCAGGTCTCACCATCAAGGATGTGTGGTCGGAGTGCGCTGAGAGTTATAGAAGCCATTCGAGAACGAAGAAGAAGTGCGCTGACCGGTTATCGACATTGGAACAACAGGTGTAGAAGCTGGAGCAGAATCGGCAGAGGGCACCTGATCGGCAGCTTTTTATAGAAGATCATCAAGCCGATGCCACCCCATCTCAGCCGAAAAGCAGCGTGGGTTCCTCGCATCTTGAAGGATGTGGAGCAAGCTACCCCGTGGATTATGTCACGGCGAAGACAGAGTGCGAGCCACATGTGCCAATGAGGAACATGTCCATTAAGGTTGCGGTCAGCTATGTTTACCCACAACAAGATGGAGCAACGCACCATTATCAGCCCATTCCAGCTGACTCTGCTCTTTTCGGGGTGGATGACATTGTGCCTGGTTATGAAACAATAGATCTTGATTATCCTGGAGGTGACGAGGAGAAGACACTGGTGAACGTGCAACGATGTCGCCTAGGGGGGTGAATAGGCGATTAAAACTTTTCCGGTTAATGCTTGCTAAATGCGGAAATGAACTAGGGTGTTTAAATTAACAAGCATACAACCTAAATATTCTAGGGACAACTAGGTGGACCAACAACTTATGCTAAGAAAGACATGTAACAAGGTGATAGCAAGATATATAACTTCAAGCACGAAGGCTATCACAATGTAAATTGCATAAGTAGAAAGCTCGGGTATACAAATAACCAAGGCACACGGAGATGATGATGTATTCCCGAGTTCGTCCCACAAGGGGAGTACGTCTCGTTGGAGGGGTGTGAGCTGCCCACAAAGGCCTACTCAACGCCACAAAGGCCTCACCCTATTCTCCGATGAACCCCGCCACAAAGGCCTAGTTCACCTTACACTATTGGCAACCTTCGATCGAGGCACACATCCACAAATTAAATGGAGGCTCTCGATGTCACCACAATCTTGGGGGACACATCCACAACTCAATTGGAGGCTCCCGAGAATACCGCAAGTCGTCTAGGGTCCAAGACCCAAGAGTAACAAGCTCACAAACTTTCACTTCCATGAATCCTCGTGGAGAGACCAAACCGATGCAAATGGAAAGAGCACAAGTGCTCAAATCCTCCACTCTCAAATTCCAACAAAGAAACAAATTCTTATGGGGGAATAAGAGAGGAAGAACAATGAGGAGAAACACAAAGAACTCCAAGATCTAGATTCACTAAGTTCTCCTCACAAAGGGGAGAGATGGATTGGTGGAAATGTGGATCTAGATCTCCTCTAAGTTCTCCCTCAAAGATATGCAAGAATCATTGGAGGGATTAAGAGAGGGGGAAGGTTTCCAAGGTCGACAATAGTGTGGAGAGAGGAGAAAAACGTGCTAGGCAGCCTTGGGGTCAAGGGGAAAGAAGAACCCCTTAAATAGGGGACCCAAAATATGAACGTTATGTGAAAATCTCGCCCAGCAGCGGTAGTACCGCTAGGCTTAGCGGTAGTGGTACTACCGCTACGGGGCGTTTCAGTACTGGTTCGGGCGGTACGGGGGGTACTGGACCGGTACTACCGCCGGAACAAAAACAGCAAAAAACACCCGATACAAAAACGGTCATAACTTTTGCGTCCAGACTTTGTTTTCGATGATCTTGGGCTCGATGAAATCGCAATGAAGAGATCTACAAGATTATGCAGAGAAAATTCATTGTCCAACAATGAAACTTAAAACCAACTGGGGGAAAGGAAATACCTCTCTAAAAATGACCAACCGGGAAAACCTTCAACATCAAAAAACTCAATAAGTGTTTCACGTGAAAACCGTTTTTGATGAACTTGGGCTTGTCATGAAGATCACAACAAGCACCAAAACCCATAGAGATAAAAGACAAATAAGAACCAAGAAAGATGATATGCAAGATTGCAAACGTTTGAGCTCTCCACAACGATTCGATCAAGTTACTCACTTGAGAGCCCCTCTTGATAGTATGACTATCGATCCTATAACCCGGTCTCCCCAAAAGTATGAGACCGGTAAAATATAAAATCTATCAATATTATATCTTTGCCTTGAGCATTCCACTTGAGATAGATGATGACGATCATGACTCTCTCAAGTTGGATCTTCCTTCTTGATCGTGCTAGCTAGCACTTGCTCCGCTTGATGAAGACTTGCAAGTTGCTCCCCCATACACCATTATGGGAGAGACTCTTCGGCACATCTTCAAAAGGCCACAATCTCCAAATGGGTGGAAAGAATCAAGCATAGGATTTCTTCGATATGCTTCACTTGAGCTTCCATGTCAAGCTCGATGAAAAACACCGCTTGACGACATAGACTATGGGCTATATGAAATATTTCTTGTGAATCATGCCCATGGAAAGATACCTAACCACACATAGAGATAGCACACACACATATCATGGGTTTGTTCACAAAGCTATATGGGCAATTTCTTACCATTACCATGAGATACATAATCTCACTAGGTACATCTTGTAGCTTTGTGTGTTGATCATACATTATCTTTTCTCCTTTCTTCGTCCATAAAGTTGATGTCTTGAAGGTAGACATGAATGATCACTCCATCTTGTTCTTCAAGACATCAAGCAAATAAGCTTAATAGCACAGCGGTACTACCGCCCACTGACATCACAGGGTACCCATTGTACTGCACACTGGTGCTCAGCGGTACCACAGGAAGTACCGTGAAGCTCCATTAGAGGTACTACCGTAATCGGCAGCGGTACTACCGTTGGCCCTGAACTCGATATAAATCGAGATGGCTGGCGGTAGTACTAGGCCACTACCGCCCTAGTACCGTAATCATTACCGTGAGCAAAACTTTCCTGGCGGTATTTTGACCGGTACTGCCAGGGGTACTACCGCGTCCTGGAAGGAGCGGTACTACCTCTGATGGTTGCGGTACTACCGTCGTGGGGAGTGTTGCTCTGAAAGTGACTAAGTACTAGCGGTAGTTCTATGCCGGTACCGCCTGGGTACCGTGGATATCAGTGGCCTTTTCTTTGCTACGGTAGTACCGTGGTTTGTGTCATCTCCTCCCAGGAGCGGTACTACCGCTGGAGGTACCGTAGCAATGAAAAGGCCACAGATATCCAGCGGTAGTACCGCTCCTGGGAGGAGACGGTACAAACCGCGGTACTACCGCTGTCTGGAGTGTACCAGGTGTGTCGCAGCTGTACAACTCCACGAGGAGCGGTACTACCGATGCACAACCCGGTACTACCATTGGACAGAGAAAAAGCTTCTCGGCCATTCTTGGAGATCAAAAGATCATCTTCGATTCACACAAGGACTCCAAACTGTTCTTATGGACAAGTTCATAAAGAATATCTCAATGCAAACATTAGTCCTTAAGGATTCTCATTAATTACCAAAACGACATATGGGGGCACCATGCGCTTTCAATCTCCCCCATTTTGGTAATTGATGACAACCAAAATACAACCATGCAACACAAAGAGCAAGGATGCAAGAGCATGGAAGGAAAATGCTTAAGAACGAACCTAAGGCATAAAACTAAATTTCCTTAAACCCTCTAAACTTCTCCCCCATTGGCATCCATTGCCGAAATGGGAGGAAAAAACTTAGAAGGTCAATATAATAAGATCTCCCCCATAATGTATGCATTCCTCATGATATGAGTGAAATCAAGTGCATATATCCAACAATGAATAGATGGAGGAAGATCAAACTATATTGAGAATTCTAAGATTGCAAATGAAAAATATTCCTCTAAACATCTCCCCACAAGGAGACAAGCAACCGAACAAATCCAACAAGAGAGTTCTAGAAAAAAAATAGAGAAGCTCCCCAATGTCTATGCACTATTGATGAGTGCACAAATATGGAATCATCACTCCCCATAATCATCTACAGCCCACAAGAAGTGCAAGAGAATAGATGGTAAAAGAAGCAATGCAACTTGCAATAAACAAATAGGTCCACAAGCTTATTAAGATGCAAAAGAAGTACCAAATGAAAATCCAAGCTTGTGCCTTCTAGGAACCACCAAAGAATAAAAATCAATAAAAGGTGGTCACTAAAGAAATAGAGTACCAATTAAAGATGTAACTATTCTCATGTGTGTATAAGTTTCTAAGTGGACACCAATCACAAAGATATAAGTCCACAAAAAAATATGCACACACAAAATAGGTACGAAGGTGAGGAACAAGATATCCAAAAGAGAGTCATAAATACACCAATAAGATTTTTGCTTGAAAGCAAAGCACAAAGATCAATTTTATCTTAAAGGGATATAGATGAACAATCAACAAACTCATCAAAGCATCACAAATATCACAAGGGAAAGTGATAGTTGGAATGCTTTGAGAAAGGTAACACGTATCGCGAAAAAGGCAAATGGTTTTTGAGAATTCATCAATATTGCATATGAGAGACTTCGAGTAGAAGTTGCTAGATTAATATACTTGGGATTGGTGAATCATAAAAATTATTATAAATATCCCCTAGATATGTAGTCATCCCGGCTTAGTCATATTTGGAATAAAGATGTTTTGATAATACACTTGCAAGAACCAAATGAAATGCAACAAAAGGAATTCATGCCAAGATACAACCTACACAAGGTTGAAAGCTATAAATGTATGCATGAGGTAGATACTTGTTACCGAGAAGACATTTATCGTGGGATAATCACGGTAGACGTTACCGGGGGTAACTGATCTTGGGGCAAGACGACACAGGCGTTTGGGAGAGGGTTTAGCTCAGAGGAGAACATGATGCAACTCGATCTGGTAGCCGGCAATCAAAGTCGCCGAGTCTCCAATCTTGATATAATAACTCAACTCTGGAATTACACTAGATGGTCGATATCAAGCGATATTGCTAGGGTTCTTGGATCTCTGTCTAAACTAGACCTAGGGGTCGGTTTATAAAGCACCCGTACCCCCCTGACTTACCCTCCAAGGCGTACCATGGATCCTACCCGGACACGGCGCACAAACCCTAACTTCCCTTTACCGTAACCCACAATCCGGGTTACTGGGCCTACAAACTTGGGCCTTCCAAAAGTTTCTTCATCCTCGGACGGATCCTACGCAGCGTCCTTTGGGCCGGGTTACTCCTTGGAGTCTGGCCTACCGGGTTATTATCCCCCATCAGTAGTCCCCAGAATAGCCTGGGCTTCACGGATCCTTCCTTGAAGCGCTCGCTATTCCCTGCAAGGATATCAAACACACGAGTATGTGGAGGCCGGGTTAAGATGCCCCAATAGATAGCTAGGCCTTACTCCATGGTGGCCATATAGTAACCCGGCTCTTCCCCAATTACCTAACTTACTTTTCCAGGTCTAAACCCCAAAATGTCAAGATTCCATACTTGATAATTGACCTGATATCACGGGATGGATCTCTTTCTCCTTTTCGTTCAGATCCCCTGTTCAACTTTTAAAGCGCATCTCGCCAAAACTCAAATAAATAGCCGTTTACTTCCGCATCTCCCGGCTCCCGCTCGCTGAACCGGGCTTATCCACTCGCGCTATAAATAGGCTCCTTGGGGGTAACCCGAACCCTAACGGCTCATTTCCCCCCACTCTGCTTCCTTTCTCCCTCCGCGCTCATCCTCACTGAGCGCCACCACGGAAATCCCGCGCGCATCACCGGAGCCCATTGGCCGGAGGCTGCGCTCCGCCACAGCTCACCCCGCGCCGCCGCCAAGATCCACCGGCAAATCTCCATCCGGCCCGTCAGGAACCGCGAAAGGACACCAGGCTTGCGCCATCTGCCTCCGCAAGGCTTCACTCAGATCTCCTCCGGTAAGCCTCTTGCACCCATTAATTTGCCCTTGCAATTTCTTGATTTCACCTCAGATTAGATCCAAACCAACCCGCCAATAATTTCTCGGCCATGCCGAATTAGGTTGCTAGTATTCCTTCTAGCTCGCCCAATCGATAAGGTATAGACTCCAATCCACTCTCCTACTACCTGCAATTATTAATTTCGCCACAAATCTGAAGATAGAATTCCCAATCTGGGCTCGAACCACTCAAAATTTCCGCCTTTGCCTCAATCACCCGGCTAGTCCTCCCCTTTCCAGGTCCTTTTATTCGCGCTAAGTGCCCATGCAGCCATCCATCGTCCTCAAAAGCTCCCTCAACGCTTAGACCCCCATAATTGTCGCTATAATACTTGATACCCGGATAGTTCGAACTCCACTCTGCACACTGACACCCGGATAATACCCAATTTTCATGCCTCAATATTACCCTGCCGATACTTGGCCGGCTCACAGCTTCCGTGTCTTATTCCTTTTATCCTCCTACCTTGCGCTTTGCAGGTCAACCACATGGCTCCCAAGAAGCAGGGAAAAACTCCGACTAAAGCCAAGGCCACCAACTCTATATCCGCCAACTGGGCGCGGTCTACGGTCACCAAGGCCAAGTTGGAGGAGCTGGTCGAGCTGGGAGTTCTTCCTCCTCAAGAGGATATCCAGTGGAGGGTGCCGGGCAAGGAGACCCGGCCTACCCCGACGAAAGACGAGGTAATCTGTTTCGTGGAACATGTGACCCGGGGCTTCCGTCCGCCGGGTCACCCTTTCTTCCGTGATGTCCTAAGCCATTACGGCCTTCGCGTTTTTGACATCGGGCCTAATTCTATATTAAATATTTCCCATTTCATCGTCCTTTCCGAGTCATATTTGTGCACTCCGCCAAGTCTGGCTCTTTTCGTTGAGCTTTTTCAGTGCAAACCATGCCGCAAAAGCGGTGACGGGGCGCTTCTCGCTTGCGGCGGGGTTTCTATCCAGCGCCGCAAGAATTCTCTGATGCCACCCCTCACTCTTAACTCCCATGTCAAGCACTGGCAGCTCTCATACTTTTACTGCCAAGACACCTCCCCACCCGGCCAAAAGAAACTGCCGGGTTACTCAGAGGGCCTTCTTGACATCTCCGAAAAATTTAGTGCCTTTTCCCCTGACTCGGACAGGGAGGCAATTCAACCTCTACTAGCCAAAATCACCACTCTCACGGCCCAAGGTCTCATCGGGCTCAACCTGGTGAAGACCTGGGTCGATTTTCGGATCCAACCCAATTCCATCCGCACAAAGTTGATGTGCGAGTATTCGGGGCAATCTACAGACCCACTCCGGTACTCTGACAACATCTTCGCGGCTGGTGACACTCATAAAACTATCAAGGGCTTTCTGACGGAAAAGCTTGAGGTAATCCGGAACATATCCGGATTAGAGCCCTTCACACTCGAGAACCCAGCCCCCAAGGTGAAAACCTAATTTTGATGTCTTTACCTTTGCTCTTTCCACTCGACACAGTTGATGACCCTTATACTGATACTTTTCAGGCTGATGATGATTTTTGGAAGACCAACACCTCTCCTAGCTCCAAAAGTCCAGAGCAGCAAGAAGAAACCGTTAACTCGGACGAAGGTGCTCTCCGGATTTTACTCGGTTCCCTTAAGCTCATCATAACCCCTTCATTTTCCAACTATAACTTTGATGACATCCAGAACAAGAAGATGACGAAGAAGAAAACTCCGACGACAAAGTAGAATCCGCCAGCGATGAGGAGGAACTGGAGCCGACAGTCAAAGTCGGATCAAAGAGAAAGACTCAAGAGGCCACCTCCAAGGTTTCATATCACCTCCTCGCATTCAGTTCGTATTCCTTTAATGATATACATGAGCTACCTTGACGTTGTTCCACCGGCCATGCTTGAAGGAGTCGCGCATGACCAAGCGCAGGTCAACTCGAAATCACCCGGGTGATGGTGCTCTTAACCCGGGTATTTCATCGACTCCGACTCGGCGGGCTGGTATTTACCCTATCCTTTCTCGAACGAAACATTCTTCTTGAACCGTTCCTTTATGAAATCTTACTTGATACTTTCCAGCCTCTCCCGGGTCCAGCGACGGATTTCCTGCGGATTTCGCGGTGAATACCGGGTAAAATCCCTTTCCTGATGCTCTACCACGCTTCATCACCCTTTCCTGATTGTATACTAGCTGCTTACTCATAACATCTATAGGGCCATGGTTGTTACCAGTGACCAAGAGGATATGGAAACCGAGGGCCCGGGTAAGGGGAGCCCGGCTGATAAGACCACAGACGCGTCTAGCGGCGAAGGACAAGCATCGCCGATAAACCCGGACATACAAGAAGCCGAGTATCCGATTGCCTCCCATGCAAGCAAGAAGAACAGAGCCACAACCTTGGTCGCAGAGGAAGGAGCATCGGATTCCGACATACAAATGACCCGGGTGCCGCCTCCCACTAGGAAGAAAACCCCTTCTCGGAATTTCCAAGGCCCCGGGTCTTCTGATACGGGTAAAGACACTTTTGATCAATTGATGAACACTCTCCTCAATATGAAGACTTCGGAGAGCAAGATCTTGGAGCGTATGGCCGCAGAGCACCAGGTAATGGCACTTGATATCTCGTAGTGCATACCTAGTCCCCAAGTTCCGAGCATGACTTGCTAAAGTTATGCTTGGTACTTTACGCAGTATTCAGCTTACCATAATATCCAACTGAGACTTGTATTCCTTGCTATTTACAGGCGCAGATAACCCGGTCTGATGAAATTTTACTCAAGACTGAACAACTTCTTCTTGCCGAGGTAAAGAGGAGGGAAACTGTCGTGGGATAATCACGGCAGACGTTACCGGGGGTAACTGATCTTGGGGCAAGACGACACAGGCGTTTGGGAGAGGGTTTAGCTCAGAGGAAAACATGGTGCAACTCGATCTGGCAGCCGGCAATCAAAGTCGCCGAGTCTCCGGTCTTGATATAATAACTCAACTCTGGGATTACACTAGATGCTCGATATCAAGCGATATTGCTAGGGTCCTTAGATCTCTGTCTAAACTAGGCCTGGGGGTCGGTTTATAAAGCACCCGTACCCCCTGGCTTACCCTCCAAGGCGCATCCTGGATCCTACCCGGACACGGCGCACAAATCCTAACTTTCCTTTACAGTAACCCACAATCCGGGTTACCGGGCCTACAAGCTTGGGCCCTCCACTAGTTTCCTTATCCTTAGCCGGATCCTGCGCAGCGTCCTTTGGGCCGGGTTACCCCTTGGAGTTTGGCCTACCGGGTTATCATCCCCCCATCAGTAGTCCCCAGAATAGCCTGGGCTTCATGGATCCTCCTTGAAGCGCTCGCTATTCCCTGCAAAGATATCAAACACATAGGCATGTGGAGGCCGGGTTAAGATGCTTTGATAGGTGGCTAGGCCTAACTCCATGGTGGCCATATAGTAACCCGGGCTTTCCCCAAACTCTTTGGTTTAATTTTCCAGGTCCAAACCCTAACAAAAATGCCAAGATCCCGTACTCGATAACCGATCCTGATATCACGGAGTGGATCTCCTTCTTTCTCTTGTCCAGATGCTTTGCCCAATACTCGGCGCATATCTTGCAGAATCCACGTGGATAACCATCACCCCACGATTTCCGGCTTCTGGCCGTTGAGATAGAATAACCCTCACCTTATAAATAGTACTCAGAGGGTAACCCCAAACCCATCACTACGCCTCAGCTTCCCCTTTCCTTCCTTGCTCCGTACACCCTCGCAGCGCCACCGCAAGGAGCTTGCGCTCGCCATCGAAGCTAGGTCGCCGCCGGCCGCGCTCGCCCTCGAGCCATCTCGCGCCGCCGTCAAGCTTCACTGTCGCACCTTCGTTCCCCACGCCAAGAGCCGCAAAGGGGCATTCGAGCCACGCCGCTCGCCGCCGTCGCACTAGACTCCAATCTCTCCGGTAAGCCTCTTGCAGCCGTTTAATTTAGCCCCGCAATTTTTCAACTCATCCAGGATCGGATCTAGGTCAACCCGTGAGTCTTTTTTCCGATTGCATCAAGTTAGATCGATTCGATGCTCGCCAACTCCTTTAACCACCTGCTAGATAGTTACAACTCATCCTCCTACCATTACTAATCACCAAACCTCCTGTAAAATCGCTCACAACTTTCCCATCTAGATCCATTCCTCCTTGATTTTCCGCTCATTGCGTTAACACCCGGAAAATCCTCCTTTTCCAGCTATTTTGCTTGCGGTATACACATGGGCAACCATCCATCTTCCCCAAAAGCTTTTCCATACGTAAGTGACCAATAATTTCCACAATTGTACTTAACACCCGGATACCTTGTAATCTCCACTTCATAGCGTGATACCCGGATAATTCTTAACTTCATACTTTCTTGATACCTTATACTCGGATAATCCAACACTTCCGAGTCTTATTTCCTATGCCTCTTTTTCTTATGTTTTGCAGGTTGATCCCATGGCTCCCAAACGACAAGGAAAACAGCCGACTCAGGCGAGGACTACCCAAACCATATCCGCCAACTGGGGGCGTTCCACAGCTACGAAGGCCAAGTTGGACGAGCTAGCCGAATTAGGAATTCTCCCTTCTCAGAAGGATATTCACTGGAGGGTGCCGGGCAACGAGACCCGGCCCACACCTGCTGATAACGAGGTAATCTGCTTCGTAGAGCACGTGACCCGGGGATTCCGTCCTCCGGGTCACCCTTTCTTCAGGGAGGTCTTAAGCCATTATGGCCTCCGGGTATTCGACATAGGGCCTAACTCTATGTTGAATATTACCCACTTCATCGTTCTATCCGAGTCGTACTTGTGCATGCCGCCAAGTTTGACTCTCTTCATCGAACTATTCCAGTGTAAGCCGTGCCGCGAAAGTGGTGACGGAGCACTTCTTACTTGCGGCGGGGTATCCATCCAACGCCGCAAGAATTCACCGATGCCAACTCTCAATCTAAACTCCCACGTCAAACATTGGCAGCTGTCTTTCTTTTATTGCCACGATACCTCACCAGACGGCGAAAGGAAACTGCCGGGTTACTCGGAAAACCTCCTCGAACCTTCCGAGTCTTTCAATGCCTTTGCACCAGACTCAGACAAGGAGGCGATCCTCCCCTCATTAGCCAAGATAGCGATCCTATCAGCCCAAGGCCTCCTCGGGCTAAATTTAGTAAAAACATGGGTTGATTTTCGGATCCAACCCAACTCCATCCGCACCAAATTGATGTGCGAGTACTCGGGGCACACCACAGATGCGCTCCGATACTCCACCAAGAGCTTTGCGACCGGCGATACCAACAAGACCATCAAGGGCTTCTTGACAGAGAAGCTGGAGGTGATAAAGGGCATCACCGGGTTACCCCCGTTTACTCGGGAAAACCCGGCTCCAGCAGTAATATCCGATATTCATGACTCATTTCCACATTTTGACTTGATACAGCTCCTAACCCTTAGTCTCATTCTTTTGCCTTAGGCTGATGACCCTTTCTGGAGAGTTGAACCTCCCCCCCCCTTCCAAAGACCCGGAAGAAGAGGACGAGCCGGCTGATGATAGTGAAGGTATTTGCACAGAACTTGTATAATCTTTACTCGCATCTTTTTCCTCCCGTTTACCTTTTTTTCAACGAACACACACACCCGGTTCGCAGGACTGGAGGACGAAGGTGAGACCAACGAGGATGACCCGGAGGCAACAGAGTCTGATCAAGAAGCAACAGTTGGAGCCAAGAGGAAGGCCAGAGGGGCAGTGTCCAAGGTTCCTTTTTCCTCGTTATCCTCTGAACCTTACTCCTTTGACGCCATGCGACGACTTAACCATCAATTATCGAATTCGTTGTGCTTGAAGGATTCTCTCCCGGCCAAGCGCAGAGTAACTCGGAGCTCCCCGGGTGAAGATCCCCTTAACCCGGGCATCTCTACCCCCTTGGTCCATCGTGCCAGTGCTCCTTCGCCCCGTCCTTCCGACTCTCCTCAACGCCACCCTTCTCCTAACCACCCACGTGCTGGGCAAATCCGGGTTCCGCTAGTGGTCCCTGTGACAACCTCATCCGCTTCCAGCGGCGAGCTCCCGCCGGACTACACCGTAAATGCCAGGTAAGTTTTTGCTACATGATTTCTTTTGACGTCTGACAAGTTTTCACTCAAGCCACCGTCACCACTAATAACTGCCTTTTCTCATCTTTCTTTCAGCACTCAAGTCACCGTCAGTGACCCGGAAAATGTAGAGACGGATAACCGTCAGGCAGAGAAGCCGACTGAAAACGTAGACGCCGCCACTGGCGGTGATACGGCGAATAACCAGGAACAAGGCCCTCTGAACAATCCGCTTCCCCGAGCCACCGGATCTCCTTCCTCATCAGAACCAGTAGACGAGGAGATCGAGGTTCTGGATACAAGGATGAGTTCTCCCAACCCGGGTACTCAAACTGTCCGGGTCTCGACCCCAAGGGCGGGGAGAGCTCCCCCACCAAGCGACCAGGCTGCCGGCTCTTCCGGTACTCGACCCGAGGAACTGACGTTTGCCCAGATGCTGGAAAACCTGCGCACTTTAAGGGCTAGTGAAGAAAACATCTTGGGGGCTTTAATAGCCAAACACGAGGTAAATCCGACTGATATTGCTTGTACCCTTATCCAGTCCCCAAGTTCCGAGTGAATTGATTCATAATTTGCTTGGGACTTTATTATACAAGCAACTGATAACTTGCCCCTTTACCTGACTAATCCTGGTTTGCATCCATGCAGTCTTTCGTGACTCAATCTGAAGAGAAATTGGCAGACGCCACCAAGCTCATTGAAAAGGAGGTAGCTTTGCGTGAAGCAGCCGAGGCTGAGGCCAGGAGGAATAGGCTGATAATGAGGAAATATAGAAAAAGGGCTCACAAAGCAGAAGACGACCTAACAAGCCTTTCTGTCCAAATATCTGACACATATCGTGCTTTACTTGGTACGTTTCTTCCTCCGGGTTTATCCTTTTGATAGATAGCAAGCGCTTTTCCGACTTACGTTTCCATTTTTTCAGGCCCGGACGAAACCATGCCGGATGAGGATGAAATTGCCAAGCTGAAAACTATGAAGAGCGTTATCCGGCAGCTATGTGCCGGAACCAAATGGATCCTTCAGGAATTACGGTGGCCGGGTAAGGGACATGTTGACCTGAAGAGGATGCTGGATGCCTTCTCCACTATTCCTGAGTGGATTTGGCACTGGAAACGCTCGTCTTGCCGGGTTGGAGTGACCCGGGGGCTTGCACTTGCCAAGGCTTATTTTCCCAAGCTCGAGCTAGTGAAGCTTATGGGCGGCTTCCCGGAGTTCAAGCTCGATGGGTCCAAGTTCTCGGTAAAGGATTTTCAAGCTGTCCAGAAGGAGGTTCATTACCCGGCCAGCGTAATTGCTGACGACCTGGATGTTAATATCCTTGTTCCTGCATATGACGCTGCTGGTGAAGCAATTAAGTCGGACCTTCCCGAGCCGTATGATATGCTGGCTCGGTGGAAGGAAGAAGCTGCCGCGTTGAGGGCGGAGGCTGCCAAGAAGCAAGCTGAAGCCGGCTCTGCCCCCGCTACCTCAATGCCGGTCGTTCCACCTCCTGCACGGGCTGGTACTACAGATCCGGGCGCTGCTGCTACCACCATCGATGGCAAGGGCAAGGCCAAGATGAACGCCGAGTGATACCTGACATTTGATGCTTCTTCCTATGATGCGCTGTTTAAACGATTATACTTTGGTTGGTGCGCCTGTGCACCTTTGATGTCTTTCACCAGGGCTTTGCGATGTATGATAAGGTCTTGATATACTCCTGCGCCTCTTCTGGCCTTTTAAATTTATCCACTTTTGAACTCATCTGCATTCGATATCCGGTTTTCTTTTATTGTTCCTTTTGTGAAACTCGGTTTCCGGGTCTCACGGGTGTTTGACAAGCGGATTTGCTTCTAAGTCCCCAAGCCCCCAAGACTCGGATATTTGGGTTTTTGGAATTCTACAAGTAAGCAATTTTTTCTCTTTTCAAGATTTCAAGCTACCCGGACCCGGATCTCCAAGTCTAGGACACTTGATCTTGAAAGGAGAACGAGTTGCCTACTGCTAAATTCACAAAGATCCCTGAGTTGTTTCACATAGGATTTGAAGTTATGCTTAATAAACGTTCAGTTTCCGGCTGTTTAGCCTTGTACTCTGCATAACTTGTGGTTTAGATGACCCTTTTGACTATCTTGTACTGTAAGCCGGCTTTCGCGTGGATACCATGTTGTTACATCCATACGAAAACGCGCCCAGTCGAGCCCCGTCGGGTTCCATGGCTGACTGTAATCGTAAGCGAACAAATCATGCCACTTTATTGCGAGTCACATCGAGCTTAAGTAAGAATAGCCAAGAAATTTGGACTTCTTTGTCCGGTTATAAGATTGTAGCCGTACTCGTTTGCAAGTAATCGGCCCTTATAACTCATAGGCATCATGGCCGGGTCTTTGAGTTTGTAACTGTGCTATTCAAGCGACCAGCCCCCAAGACCTAGATATACGCATCATACTGAGAGCACATAACCTGATAATAACCATCTCTTTTCTTGATAATCATCTCTTTACTTGATATGAAAAATCTAGGTCAGCAAGACGCCTCATTAAAAACCCGTCCAGTCCCCAAGGGTACCCTGGATAGGAAAAGAGTACGTCTGAAAACCTGCTGCCTGTTACATCATTCAATTCCATATGCCAATACAATTTTTGCTAAGTATAATATGGACGTAGCTGAGCCACGTTCCACGATCTGTCTCTTTCTTGCATAGATGAAGTGGTGTGAGCAGTGTCATTAACTGTGGTCGACTCTTCCCTTGCATTTATCAAGTAATATGACCCATTATGCAAATTCCGGCTTGTGATAAACGGTCCTTCCCAGGGTGGTGATAACTTGTGCTTTCCTTCGTTCGACTGTACCAGGCGCAGAACCAGGTCTCCTTCCTGGAAAACCCGGGTTTTCACGTGCCGGCTATGATACCTTCGTAAATCCTGCTGATATATGGCTGATCTTTCCAGGGCTTGTTCCCTTTGCTCTTCTAACATATCCACGGCATCTTGCCGGGTCTTTTCATTCTCCACTTCGACGTATGCTGATACTCGTGGTGAATCATGAATAATATCACTCGGTAGTACTGCCTCCGCGCCATAGACCATGAAGAAGGGTGTCATCTGAGTAGATCTATTAGGCGTAGTATTGATGCCCCAAACCACAGAAGGGAGTTCTTCGACCCATGCGCCAG
Source organism: Alopecurus myosuroides (assembly GCA_028641055.1). Lineage (NCBI taxonomy): Eukaryota > Viridiplantae > Streptophyta > Magnoliopsida > Poales > Poaceae > Alopecurus > Alopecurus myosuroides. The sequence continues at coordinate 26,896,978 of CM054059.1, read as the reverse complement.
CTGCCCTGATACAGGGGACTCGTAATCGTGGTTTTAACCCGCGAAGCAATTCTTGATTTGCCCTCTCCACTTGTCCGTTGGCCTGCGGATGAGCCACTGACGCGACGTCAAGTCGGATTCCATTGTTGCCACAGAACTTCTCCATCTCACCAAGGGACATGTTGGTTCCATTGTCGGTAATTATGCTGTGGGGATACCCGAACCGGTAGATAATCCTCTTCAGGAACTTGACTGCTGTGGCTGATTCGCAATTAGTAACTGGCATAACCTCAACCCACTTGGTAAACTTATCAATAGCCACCAAAAGATGTGTCTTCTTGCATGGTGACATATGAAAGGGGCCAACCATGTCCATACCCCAGACAGCGAACGGCCAAGTTAACGGGATGGTCTGTAACTCCATAGCCGGCACATGGGTTTGGCGAGCGTACCTTTGACATCCGTCACACCTTGCTACCAATCGCTCCGCATCTGCTAGAGACGTGAGCCAGAAAAATCCGTGTCGATAAGCTTTAGCCACGAGAGATCTTGTGGATGCATGATGTCCACAGTCGCCTTCATGGATTTCCTTGAGAATCTGTCGGCCTTCTTCTGGCGCTACGCAGCGCAAAAAGACCCCTGCTGCGCTTCTCTTATATAATTCCCCGTTGATGATAGAATATCCCTTTGCTCGCCTCAAAATTTGCCTTGCTAATACCTCCTGCTGTGGTAACTCGCCTCGCGATAGGTAGGCCAAAAACGGTTCTGTCCATTCGGGAACAGTACGTACAGTAGCCACAAGTCTTGAATCCGGGTCTTGATTTGCCAATTCCTCCTCTGACACGGTTTTAACTGATGGTCGCCATAATTCATCCAGGAAAACGTTAGGTGGAACCGGCTCTCTGCGCGAGCCGAGTCTAGCGAGCGCGTCGGCTGCCTCATTCTTTCTTCTGTCTATATGCTCCACCTCATACCCGGAAAAATATCCTGCAACCCTATCAACTTCCCTGCGGTATGCTGCCATAGTTGCGTCCTTTCTATCCCAAGTTCCTGACACCTGCTGTACCACAAGGTCCGAATCTCCGAAACACCGTGTCCTCTTGACGTTCATCTCCTTGGCTGCCCTTAGGCCGTGCAATAGGGCCTCATACTCGGCCACGTTGTTGGAACAGTCGAAGTGAATTTGTAGTACGTAACTTAATTTATCTCCTTTGGGTGATGTTAGCACCACCCCAGCTCCTGATCCCTCGTATTGCTTAGATCCATCGAAGTGCATGATCCATGATTCGGAATTTGGAACCGTTGTAGTCATGCCTGTATGTGTCCAGTCGTTAACGAAATCAATTAAAGCTTGAGATTTGATTGCTGACCTGGGTTCGTAGTTGATGTGATAATCCCCCATCTCTATCGCCCATTTGGCTATTCTTCCCGTCGCGTCCGAGTTTCTGATGATATCCAACATTGGTATTGAACTAACCACTGTTATGGGGTGTTCCTGGAAGTACGGCTTCAATTTCCGGCTAGCCATAAAGACCCCGAACACCAACTTTTGCCAATGTGGATAGCGCTGCTTTGCTTCTGATAATACCTCGCTGACGTAATAAACCGGTCTCTGAACCGGGTAACCCTTCCCATCCTCTTTGCGCTCCACAACAACTACTGCGCTGACGGCTCGGGGGCCAGCTGCCACGTATAGCAGCATAGGCTCTTTAGGACCCAGAGCCGCTAGTACTGGTGCTTCAGATAACTGCTTCTTTAGTGCTTCAAATGCCTCATCCGCCTCTTGATCCCATACGAATTTATCTGATTTCCTCAAGAGCCGGTATAAGGGTATTGCTTTTTCTCCGAGCCTGGATATGAATCGGCTCAAGGCTGCTACGCAGCCCGTGAGTTTTTGAACATGTTTCAAATTTTCCGGCTTTTTCAGACTCTGGATGGCCTTGATTTTGTCCGGGTTTGCCTCGATCCCTCTCTCGGAAACGATAAAGCCGAGTAATTTCCCGGCTGGAACTCCGAACACGCACTTTGTCGGGTTAAGCTTCATCTGATATCTCCTCAAATTTTTGAACGTCTCCTTTAGATCATCGATGATTGTTTCCGCCTTCCTGGTCTTGATAACCACATCATCCACGTAGGCATGGACGTTGCGCCCAATTTGATCCTCGAAGCACTTTTGAATACACCGTTGGTAAGTTGCGCCGGCGTTCTTCAATCCAAACGTCATAGTTTTATAACAGAAGGCCCCAAAAGGGGTTATGAATGATGTTTTCTCCCAATCCTCCCTCTTGAGCTTAATCTGATGGTACCCGGAATATGCGTCCAGAAAGCACAATAGATCGCTTCCTGCTACTGCGTCTATAATCTGATCTATCCTTGGTAGTGCGAACGGATCCTTTGGGCAATGTTTGTTGAGACTCGTAAAGTCAATGCACATCCTCCACTCATTGGTCTTTTTCATCACCAGAACCGGGTTTGCCAACCAATCCGGGTGAAATACTTCCATGATAAAGCCGGCTGCCAATAGCCGAGCGATCTCTTCGCCTATAGCCTTCCTTCTTTCCTCATTCATTTTCCTCAAACCCTGCTTCACGGGCCTGGACTTGGGATCCACATGCAAACTGTGCTCGGCCAGCTCTGTAGGGATACCCGGCATATCGCTAGGTGTCCAGGCGAACACGTCTGCATTTGAACGAATAAACTCCACAAGTGCCTTCTCCTGTTCTTTTCCCAAGTTAGACCCTATGGTAAACTACTTAGTGGAATCCCCTTCGACAAAATCTATCTTCTTGGTGTCTTGTGCTGCCTTGAATTTTGCTCTCTCATCCTCAGTATTCGGCTTTTTCAAGGCTGTTCTATCCTCCGGATTTACTTGAGACCGGTAATATTCGAGTTCTTCCTTTCTGCATGCTTGCTCGGCCATAACCGAATCTCCTTCGTCACACTCGGCCGCTATATCCCGGTTCCCATGTATGGTGATGGTCCGTTTAGGACCCGGGATCTTTAGCTACAAATACACATAGCACGGCCTAGCCATGAATTTGGCATAAGCCGGTCTTCCAAACAGTGCGTGATAAGGACTGCGCAATTTGACCACCTCGAACGTGAGCCACTCAACTCGATAATTATCCGTCGATTCTTCGAAAGCAACCTCCAAGGTGATCTTCCCCTCGGGGCTCGCCGAGTGACCTGGCACGATCCCATGAAAGATTGTCGAACTTTTCTGTAACTGGGACTCTTTAAGACTCATCCGTAAGAAGGTTTCCCAATAAAGGATGTTGATGCTACTTCCACCGTCCATCAGGACCCTCTTCAGTTCGTAGCCATTAACCTGTGGAGCAACCACCAATGCCAAGACTCCTGGACGCTCTACTTTTTCCGGATGATCTCTTCTACTCCACGTTACCTCTTGTTCCGCCCATCTAAGGTATTCCGGCGCGGCCGACGAAACCGAGTTTGCCGCTTGCTTTAATGTCTCTTTGTTCCTGCTAGAAGTTCCTATAGTATGCACATGATATTGTCCTTTTAAATCAGGCGTACGTACCATACCGACGAAGATGTTGATCCGGCCGATCGTCACCATAGATCCGGACTCGAGGTGATCCGACTCTGGCCCCCAGCCGGAATCGTCCACCATCTTTTCTCCTTCGCGGTCGATGTAGATCTCGCCCACGACAAGATTTTCCATGTTCTTCCGAGCTTCTCCCGTAAGGTAAACACCTTTGGACGCAGGCCCCACGGTGGGCGCCAACTGTCGTGGGATAATCACGGCAGACGTTACCGGGGTAACTGATCTTGGGGCAAGACGACACATGCGTTTGGGAGAGGGTTTAGCTCAGAGGAAAACATGGTGCAACTCGATCTGGCAGCCGGCAATCAAAGTCGCCGAGTCTCCGATCTTGATATAATAACTCAACTCTGGGATTACACTAGATGCTCGATATCAAGCGATATTGCTAGGGTCCTTAGATCTCTGTCTAAACTAGGCCTGGGGGTCGGTTTATAAAGCACCCGTACCCCCTGGCTTACCCTCCAAGGCGCATCCTGGATCCTACCGGGACACGGCGCACAAACCCTAACTTTCCTTTACAGTAACCCACAATCCGGGTTACCGGGCCTACAAGCTTGGGCCCTCCACTAGTTTCCTTATCCTTAGCCGGATCCTGCGCAGCGTCCTTTGGGCCGGGTTACCCCTTGGAGTTTGGCCTACCGGGTTATCATCCCCCCATCAGAAACCCTTGAGGATGATATGAGAACTTTGAGGAAGGATGTTTCTAAATACAAGAAGAAGTGCAATACCGCCCAGACCGCATTGAAGAAACTATCGGACCAGGTCGCCGATACTTATCAGATCTTGCTTAGTAAGTTTTAGCTACCGATTAACTTCATGTCTTTGCTTTATGATGTGATACTCGGGATTATTGATACGTTCTTTCTTTTGTTTCAATTGTAGGTGCCAACCTTGCGACCCCAGAGGAGGATGCCATTGTCAAGGCTAGAACCTTAAAGACTGTGCTCCGGACTTTCTTTGCCGGCACAAAATTTATACTGGATGCCGTGAAATGGCCTACGGAAGTATATCCGGGTGAAGAAAATCTCATTCAAGCCTGCTCCACTGTGCCTGGCTGGATTGAAATCTGGAAACGCTCGTCATGCCGGATTGGTATGACCCGGGCTTTTACCCTGGCCAAGGCTTTCTTTCCGAAGCTTGACCCGGCAAAGGTAATATCCGGGTTTCCCGAATTCAAGGCGGACGGTTCCAAATTTACACCCAAGGATTTCAAGGCCATACAATCCGCAGTGCGCCCTCGGCTACCACTTTCGCCGATAGTTTGGATCTAAACACGATTATGAGTGCATACGACGCTGATGGCAAAATTGTTACGGAGGAAGCACCCCCGCCCTTTGATATCTTGGAGAAGTGGGTTGCTAACTCGGCCAGGAAGAGGGAGGCAACTGCGAAGAGAGAGGCCGAGTTAGGATCAGGGCCGTCTGCCTCTACACCAGCTGTCCCTCCCCCTGTCCGCCCTGGTGCAGTGAGTCCGGGTAATGCTGCCGGGAAAGCTAAGCAGCAAGCCCAGGACCAAGACCCGGAAGACCGTACTCAGGAGGCCGAATAGGGCAGTACCATCATAATACCTTGGTCACGTGATGCTTTGTATTCAAACTATTATGCTTTTGATGGTGCGCCCGTGCACCCCTGATACTGATGTCGTAACTTGCAACGTACTTTTAGTCCGTGATATGCTTTGCGGCTTTCCTGGCCTTTTGATAATCGTGCTACTTGTCTATTCTTTGAACTTGTTCTCGATACCCGACTCTCTTTTTGGCTCCCTTCGTAAGACTCGGTTTTCCGAGTACCAGGGGCTTTGATAAGTGGACTTTTCTTTAAGTCCCCAAGACTCGGATGGTAGGGTCTTTCGAACTTCGATAGCCAAGTAGTATGTTTCTGTTTCGAAGTCCCCAGTCCCCATGACCCAAAGTCCGAGTCATGGGGGTGTGGCCTTTCTCAGAGAACAAATTGTTTTTTACCGAGTCGAAAACCTAAAGCCATTCCGTGTAGGTACTGAAGTTATGCTTGATAGTCGTTGAGTTTCCGGCTATTAGCCTTGTACTCTGCATAAACTTGTGGTTTAGATGACCCTTTTGACTATCTTGTACTGTAAGCCGGCTTTCGCGTGGATACCATGTTGTTACATCTATACGAAAACAGGGTCAGGCAAGTCCCATTGGGCTTCATGGCTGATTGTAATCGTAAGCGAACAAATCATGCCACTTTAGTGCGAGTCACATCGAGCTTAAGTAAGAAAAGTCAAGAAAATTTGGCTCCTTTGTCCAGTTATAAGATTGCAGCCGTACTCGTTTGCGAATAATCGGCCCTTATAACTTATAGGCATCAAGGCCGGTTCTTTCGGGTTTGTGGCTGGGCTACTTGAGCAACCAGCCCCCGAGACCTATATATACTCGACGTTCTTAATGATACTGAAATATTGGTGTCCCATGGATACTACTTACTTGTAATCAGGCTGCAACAAAATAGGACTTGATAACCATCTCTTTATTGATGCGAGAAAGTTTGGATCAGCAGGCCGCCTCATTAAAAACCTTCCAGTCCCCTTAGGTACCCTGAGTAGGAAAAGAGCGCGTCTGAAACCTGCTGCCCGTTACATTGTTTAGTTCTTCATGGGCACCGGTCCCGGACTGGCGTGACCGATGCACATTCTCCACATGTTGGACTTTTTCATGACGAGTACCGGTTTTACTAGCCAACCCGGGTGAGGTGTTTCCATGACGTGGCTGGTTGTGAGCGGCCGTGCAGTTTCTTCCTTTATAGCGGATTGCTTGGGGGAGTCATCCTCGATAAAGGCCACCATTTTAGCATCTTGAGCTACCTTGGATTTTGCTCTTTCGCCTTCAGTACTCGGCCTTTTTGATGTGGTTCTGTCCTCCGGGTCTGCTTGAGACCGGTAGTGCTTGAGTTCTTCTTTTCTACAGGCCTGCTCGGCCATTGCTGCGTCTCCTTCATCGCATTCAGCTGCTATGTCTCGATTTCCATGTATGGTAATGGTCTTCTTGGGACCCGGGATTTTTAGCTGTAGATACACGTAACATAGCCTAGCCATGAATTTGGCATAAGCCGGCCTTCCGAATAACGCGTGATAAGGACTGCGCAATTTGACCACCTCAAAGGTGAGCCACTCAACTCGATAGTTATCCTTTGACTCCCCAAAAGCTACCTCCAATGCGATTTTTCCCTCGGGGCACGCTGAATGACCCGGCACTATCCCATGAAAAACTGTTGAGCTTTTTTGTAGCTGAGACTCCTTGAGGCCCATGCGTAGGAAGGTTTCCCAATACAGTATGTTGATGCTGCTTCCACCATCCATCAAAACCTTTTTCAGCTCATACCCATTGACCTGCGGTGCGACTACTAATGCCAAGACTCCAGGGTGTTCCACTCTTTCTGGGTGATCCCTTCTGCTCCATGTTACCTCCTGTTCTGACCATCTTAAGTATCTCGGGACAGCTGACGAAACTGAGTTGACCGCTTGCTTCAGCATCTTTTTGTCCTTGTTAGAGCCTCCTGTGGTATGCACATGATATTGACCCAATTGTTTGGGGTTAGCCTGGAAACCTCCTGCTCCCCCTTGGTTATTACCTTGATTTCCAGCCGCCGGGTTACCAGCTGGGGGTGGGTCGTTGCCCGGGTTTCCCCCTGGACCCGGTCCTCCTCCCCGTCCTGCACTTCGCATAGCTCTGTTCACTTCCTCATTTTTCCATCTTTGTAAGTCGGCGCACTGCTCCAGAGAGTGGTTAGCTGGCCTGCCGTTCCTGCTGTGCTTCGGGCATGCCATCCTGAATATGTCCCAATTGTTACCCGGCCTTGGCGGTCCTTGATAGTTTCCTCCATTGTGATTACCTCCGTTGAAATTTCCTTCTGCTCTGGGCCTCGAAGACCCGGCTTCTGTGTTGGCGACAAACTCGGAACCTCCTTCAAACGGGCGCTTGTTCTAGCTATTTCCGTTATTACCCGGTGCTGATCCATTGCCGGTTCTTCCGTTATTACTTGTGTTTGATTTTACCTTCTTGTCATCAACTTCCTCTTCTGTAGTATCTGTTGCAGCGTGTTTGTTGCACGCATCCATCAATTCTCCCATTGTAACTTCCGACGCATTTCGACTAGACTTCATGCGAGTTAACTTTTGCACTAAAGCTATATACTTGCATGTTTTTGCCATGGCTTGTAGTGCATCCTTGGGCTGAATATCCGTGGACGAGTGAAGTATCTCCATAACCCGGCGCACCCAACTGCGCGCCGATTCTCCCTTCTTCTGGACGCATCGCTCTAGATCATCAATAGTGAACAATTTCCTGCACGTCCCATGAAAGTGCTTGACAAACGCGGTCTTCAATTCCTCCCAGGACTTGATCGATCCTTCCGGCAAATTGGTGAACCACAACTTTGCTGCTCCTTCTGACATCATCAAGTACATGAACTTGGCTTGAAGATTCTCGGATGCGTTGCGAATCGACATTGCCATTTCATAACTACTTAGCCATGTTTATGGATCCATAGTTGGCTCGTAATTCACTACTTTCCCTGGCTCTTTGAATTTTTCCGGGTAAGGTTCAGCTCTGATATTGTCCGAGAGACACTTGGGTCCCGCAAGAACGGTCGAGGCCGGCCTTGCTCTAGAAACGTGTGATACAGCGGGGGGCGCGGCTGGGCGCGGTGCTGCGGGAAGTCCATGCGCTGCAGACCCGGCCGCGGCCCTCCGAGCTCTGGAACTGTCCACAACAGCCTGTGCTGCTGATGCTGCCTGAACGCGGGGAGGAGGCGGCATTTGCTGCTGCTCCCCTCCGTCGTGCTGAACTTGTTTGGATATTCCCTTGTTGTTGACTGACGTATGGCGTCCCGTGCATACCGCTTCTATGATCCGGATAATTGGCTTGCTGTGCCACCACCGTGTGCAACAGATCGATGGCTTGCCGGGTCTTCTCTGCATGGGGTGACTCTCCCACAGGGATTTGATTTAACGCGAGTGTCGCCGCATACACATTGTCCATGGGATTATTGTAGTGACCGGCTGGTGTGCGAAATCGTGATGGTGGCGGTGGTGGTAGATCGTTGCCGGTTGTGACTCTAGTCTGTGGGAGGGGTAACCCGGCCCGCTCATTTGCCAGATGTGTCCCTGCTGTCGCCGGTTGGGGTGCGGTTCCCTGGTTCACCACTGGTATCGGCTGATCCTGAGGTGTGACAAATAAATTAGCCGGATTAATAACCCCGCCCGTTGCTGGTAACCTAGTTTGATGCCTTTGATGTACTCTAGATGTTTCCTCCCGGAGCCGAGTTTCCAGTGCATCCAGCTCACGCTGCCGCGTGGCCATCCCTTGCCTTTCTGCCTCTACTTGCCTTCTTTGCTGTTCCAGCGCACGACGAGCCACATCCAGATCCCTGACACGTCCCGCTGCGTTTTCTGGGGTGATAACCGTTGCAAGAACCGTGGGATCTAGAATCAGATTATTATTGAATAAGGCCGGGTGGCGCGGGCTCGAAGGACCCGACCCTGGTGTCCGGTTTCCCAGGAATCCGAACGTATTTGCATGCAACTCCTCGTCTGCTGCGCGGCTGGTCACTGATGCCGACTCTCCATCAACCCGGGCCAAAACCGGGTCTCCGTTAGCCGCGCCCTGCTGCTGGGCCAATGCCTGAGCCGCCCCGACTGCTGCCGCGGTTGCGTTCCCTTGGTTGAGATTGGCCGCGGGAGCCGCATAGACTGCAACTCGGCGTACGATACCCGGTGTAAATTCATGCTGTTCTTCCTCGCCGTTATCCTCCTCATACCGGTTTTCCAGTAGATCCAGGATAGACCCGGTATCGTCTTCTCTTTCGACCCGGTCGCGCGGGGTCCATGCCGGCTCCTCCGGCTGTTCCCACTTCGCAATGGGTTCTTCTGCCGGATGTGTTGTTCCAATCGATTCTTCATCATCTGATCGGATAGAAGTGGCTTCTCCTGGCACAGAATCAGATCCAATATTGTCAGGGATCGAACTGGAAGTACATACCATACCAATGAAGACGCTGATCCGGCCGATTGTCACGACGGATCCGGATTCGAGGTGATCCGATTCTGGCCCCCAGCCGGAATCGTCCACCGTCTTTTCTCCTTTGTGGTCGATGTAGATCTCGCCGACGACAAGATTCTCCATGTTCTTCCGAGCTTCTCCCGTGATGTAAACACCTTTGGACGCAGGCCCCACGGTGGGCGCCAACTGTCGTGGGATAATCACGGCAGACGTTACCGGGGGTAACTGATCTTGGGGCAAGACGACACAGGCGTTTGGGAGAGGGTTTAGCTCAGAGGAGAACATGATGCAACTCGATCTGGTAGCCGGCAATCAAAGTCGCCGAGTCTCCAATCTTGATATAATAACTCAACTCTGGAATTACACTAGATGCTCGATATCAAGCGATATTGCTAGGGTTCTTGGATCTCTGTCTAAACTAGACCTAGGGGTCGGTTTATAAAGCACCCGTACCCCCCTGACTTACCCTCCAAGGCGTACAATGGATCCTACCCGGACACGGCGCACAAACCCTAACTTCCCTTTACCGTAACCCACAATCCGGGTTACTGGGCCTACAAACTTGGGCCTTCCAAAAGTTTCTTCATCCTCGGCCGGATCCTGCGCAGCGTCCTTTGGGCCGGGTTACTCCTTGGAGTCTGGCCTACCGGGTTATTATCCCCCCATCAACATTGGTGATGAAGAGGATGCGAGTTTGATAATAATCATAGCTTGACTCCTATAATCCAATGGTGAGAATACCTTCCTTATGAATGGGGCAAGCACCCAATGCATCCCCATTGTACCTAAAAACAAAATTCAAGTACAACATGGTACCCAAACTCATTGGGTCCAAAGTAGTTAGAACAACTACAATACATAGGAAAAACTCCACATAAATATGTGCATATTAATATGAATTTGAATTTCATGCACATCTTAGCCATTTTAGGATTTGATGGAGTTTATCCTATATATTGGATCAACGAAAGTAAGCATGCTACAAGATATACATAGTAAATATACATGCACAAAACTTTCAAGAACCAAAACAAGATACACATTGGACAAAGCACCAATTAAACCAAGAAGACACTCACAAGAGTGAAAATAAAAAGAATTGTCCAAATTCTATCAAGACCCAAACCAACACATGATTGAGGAAACCAAAATAGAGAATATACCAAAAAAAACATCAAATCAATAAATAAACCCTCTACACTTTTCATGATGGAACACAAAGTACCAAGACAAAAAAATGTTCGTCTTCCAAAGAAACAAGTCATTGGGATAAAATATCAATTTAAAAACAACAAGTGTTCAAACGCATATACGATAGCTCTTCCAAGAATAGTGCATTATTTATGATCTTGCATTTGAATACAAAATGCACACAATTGAATCATTACTCTCCAAATATATTTTTCAAACACTAGTCAAGCTCAACAAAGGCACTAAGATGCAATACCTACTCAATGTAGGATAGCTTCTCCATGAATAGTGCAACACAAAGAAGTATGAATTTGAATCAAAGTGCACAATAATGGGATCATTTCTTTTCTTAACACAAGAAAGCATAAAAAAATTGAGTAGAACAAAAGGAAGACACAAAGGAGTTTGAACCAAAACAATTCCTTGGCAACAAACAAGGCAACTTTAGAGCAAAGGCCAAAGTAAATATGATCAATAAACTTACCACAAGTTATTATAACTTTTCAAAGACAAGAGATGTATGGAGATATTTCTTGGTGGTAGATTTGTTCACAATAATATTCACAAAACATAAGCATGTGACAAAATATAGGAGTTGAAAAACATGGTTAGATAGAGATTCTTGAAGGCTTCAAATAAAAACCGAATATGCAAAGCACCAAGAAACTCTCTCACAAACAAGATACCAAATGAAGAGAGACAAACCACATTTAAGAAAACATGGAACTTGTTTGAGCAACATGCCACATAAGAACAAGATAACTAATAATATCAATTCTAGGTGGCAATACCTCAAATGTTCAAATTTTATAGGCTTGTAATATGCACATAGCTTATTACTCCCCCATAATGTGATAATCCTTTTTTTACAAGAGGCGACAAAAATAAATCCAACTAGAGAAAGTTAATGGGCATTAGAACTTGAATTCCTCATGAGAAAGACATACCACATAGAGACAAGATAATATTGATATATCAAAACTAAGTGGTTTTCCTCATGTACACACATTTTAGGATAGTAAAGTGCCAAGAGCATATTACTCCCCCAAAATGGGATAGTCCATTAATCTCCCAAAGATCCAACTAAAATAATCAATAATTGCAATAAAGGCTCAACAAAAACCACACAAGTACATGGAGTGAAAACCAACAAACCCATACTAGATTAACCAAGATGGGTAAGTAGTAAGCACAACATATACAAACACATGCTAGCACCAAAACCAACACATGCAAGGGGGCAAGTAAATTTCAATTAATATATGAATTAGATACAAGTTACCGCAAGGAGGAACATTGGATAAGAGATATATATAATCCACATGACTTGGCTTCAGGAAATATAATTGATGAAGATCCCTTAATTCTTCATGAGATAGCCAAGTCTCCAATGCCCTCCAACAACACCTATTGATCAAGTTTGAGCTTGTTGGTCCCCAACCAAGTTGGGTCCTAAGAGGTTAGTAACAATAGGTTTGGCAACCCAAATGGTTCTTTTCTTGACACCACTTTGAGTACCAACAAAATTGGCAAACACATTTCCCACATTATCCTTCCGAATGGAATACACATCATCAACAAGGATAAGGTTGGATAATGTACCATTAGTGCATGAATAAGAAAGGTGTCCCTTCACATGACAAAGGTATCAACCTCGACTCTTCTCTTTCTTCTTAATAGGCTCCTCGACTTGGGGAGCATTGACTTGAGTCTTCTTAGGAGGTGGTTGTTGTTCAACTCGTGGTTGAGCATGAGATTGAACAAGAGGCCGCTTCCCTAGTTGATTCTCACTAAAAGTCTTCTTCTTCAAAGGGTAAGAGCTAACATGGTGCCTTTCAATCTTGCACTTGAAGAAAATAATCCTGGCCAGATCTTTTATTTGCTCTTGGCCCTTCTTCTTGTAAACCATGGACTTGTTCTTGATATTGGAGTTGAATCCAAGTCCACTCTTGTCATTGGGAAGTCTCCGCACTCTCAACATCTTGTCAAGGGTGGAACTCCCTTCATGACTCTTTTCCAAGTCTTTCTTCAAAGAAGTGACTTGTGCCTTGAGCTCTTTAATTTCCTCTACATGGTTAGAATCAACACAAGAGCTATAAGAAATAGATGCTTCATTGTTAGAACAACAAGGCAAGGAAAGCAATTCATCACAAGATGTAGAAACATTATGAGAGGATAAATTACTAATACTAACACCAAGCAATATAACATTACTAGAAGATATTGTGCTAGTAACCACATGAGGCTCACAAGATGTTACCTTTGTAGTGATAGTCTCATGAGCTAACTTTAGCTTAGTATGGGATGTTAGAAGATCCTCATGAGAGCTAGATAGCTTTTCATTGCTTTCTTCCAACTTCCCACACTTTCTAGTCATCAACTCAAGTTGATCCCTTAGCTCAACATTCTGCTTCAAAATAGATGCTTCACAAGATGTGGAGTTAGTAGCACAAGCATCATTAGAAATAGAAGAAGACAACTTGGAAAGCTCATTATTCGACCTAGAGTTTTCCTCAATTAGTTTAGCATTTCCAACAACAAATTCAACCTTTTCCATTATAAGCACTTTATATTTAGCATTAGTATGGTCACGTGCTTTAGTGAGATAGGCTATTTGTACATTATAGAGCTCCTCCATAGATTCAATTTTCTCCTCAAGAGTAACTCGGAGCTCATACTCTTCCTCAAGAGACATAGTGAGGGATGCCTACTCATCGGCATCACTTGTTTCAATCTCACCGTTCTTCTCAATGATTTTAGTGCTATTAATAGCAAAAGCCAAAATTTCACCCAAAGGAGTGATAGCTTTACTACCTTTAGGGAGATCAAGAAGAACCAACTCGCCCTTCTCCATTAAAGACACCTCATACTCATACTCTCCACAAAATAAATCCTCATCACAAGATGTAGTGGGTTCCAAAGGTGGAGATACCTTTGAATCCTTAGACATAAGGCACATATGAGAAATGGATAACGATGATGAAGATTGACTTGAAGCACCAATAAGGTCCATGTTGTCGTGGGATAATCACGGCAGATGTTACCAGGGGTAACTGATCTAGGGGCAAGTCGACACCGGCGTTTGGGAGAGGGTTTAGCTCAAAGGAAGGCATGGTGCAATTCGATCTGATAACCGGCAATCGAAGTCGCCGGATCTCTATTCTCGATATGATAACTCGATTCTGGGATTACACTGGATGCTCGATACCAAGCGATCTCGCTAGGGTTCTTAGATCTCTACTTAAAACTATACCTGGGGGTCGGTTTATAAAGCACCCGTACCCCCTAGCTTATTCGGCAAGGCATATTTCGGATCCTACCTGGACACGGCGCACTAACCATAACTTTCCTTTACAATAACCCATAACCCGGGCCGTTAAGCCCACAAGTTTGGGCCTTCACAAGCTTCTTTATTCTTAGCCGAATCCTGCACACCATCCTTTGGGCCGGGTTATTCCTCAGAGCTTGGCATACCGGGTTAGCATCCCCCTGTCAGTAGTCCCCAGAATAGCCTGGGCTTCATGGATCCTCCTTGAAGCGCTTGCTATTCCCCGCAAAGATGTCGAACATACGGGCATATGGAAGCCGAGTTAAGATGTTTTGATATTCTGCTAGGCCTCACTCCATGGTGGCCATGTAATAACCCGGATTTGTCCTCCAGACACTTAGGTTCAAATTCCCAGGTCCAGACTACAACAAAAATGCCAAGATCTCATGCTCGATAATCAGTCCCGTCATTACGGGGCAAATCCCTTCCTTCTTCTATCCCAATGCCTTGCCCAATACTTGACGCATATCTCGCAAAATCTTCGCTGATAACCATTACCCCGCGGTTTCCGGCTTCTGGCCGTTAGGATAGGCTCACCCTTGCCTTATAAATAGCACTTAATGGGTAACCCTAAGCCCCTCACCACGCCACAACTTCCCCTCTTCTTCCTTGCTCCTAACACCCTCGCAGCACCACCGTGAGGAGCTCGTACCTGCTACCAACGCAAGATCGCCAGCGGCCGCGCCCGCCCTTGAGTCGCCTTGCGCCACCGTCAAGTGTCACCGTTGCTCCTCCATTTCTCTCATTCGAGCCACGCCGCTCGTCGCCATCGTATTAGACTCCAATCTCCCCGGTAAGCTTCTCGCAACCAGTTAATTCAACCTCACAACTTTCAATTTATCCAAGATCAGATCTAGGTCAACCCGCAAGTCATTTGTCCGATTGCACCAAATTAGATCGATTCGATGCTTGCCAACTCCTTTAATCATCTGCCCTATAGTCACAAATGATCCTCCAACCATCATTGATTACCAATTTTACTTAAAAATCATCCGCAAACATTTCCATCTAGATCCGTTCCTCCTCGATTTTCCGCTTATTGCATTAACACCCGGAAAAACCCTCCTTTTCCAGCTATTTCATTTGCGGTATAAATATGGGCAACCATCCGTCATCCCCAAATACCTTTCCCTACGTAAGTGACCAACAATTTCCACAAGTGTGCTCAATACCCGGACAGTTCTCAGCTTCGTACCTTCTTGATACCTTTATACTCGGATATTTCAGCATTCCCGGGTCTTATTTCACACGCCTCTTCTCTTTGTGTTTTGCAGGCTGGCCCCATGGCTCCCAAGCGACAAGGAAAACAACCGGCTCCAGCGAGGACCACCCAAACCATATCCGCCAACTGGGGGCGTTCCACAACCACGAAAGCCAAATTGGACGAGCTAGCCGAATTAGGAACCCTCCCTTCTCAAAAAGACATCCACTGGAGGGTACCGGGTAATGAGACTCGTCCCACCCCCGAAGAAAACGAGGTAATCTGCTTCGTTGAACACGTGACCCGAGGATTTCGTCCTCCGGGTCATCCTTTCTTTAGGGAGGTCTTAGATCATTATGGACTCCGGGTGTTCGACATAGGGCCTAACTCCATGTTGAACATTACCCACTTCATTGTTCTATCTGAGTCGTACTTGTGCATGCCACCGAGTCTGACTCTTTTCATTGAGTTATTCCAGTGCAAGCCGTGCCGCGAAAGCGGCGACGGAGCGCTTCTCACTTGCGGCGGGGTATCCATCCAACGCCGTAAGAATTCTTTGATGCCAACCCTCAACCTGCACTCCCACGTTAAACATTGGCAGCTATCTTTCTTTTACTGCCACGATACCTCCCCCGACAGCGAAAAGAAGCTGCCGGGTTACTCAGAGACCCCCCTCAAGCCCTCCGAGTCTTTCAATGCCTTCGCATCAGACTCAGACAGGGAGGCAATCCTTCCTTCGCTAGCCAAGATAGCCATTCTCTCAGCCCAAGGCCTCCTAGGGCTCAATTTAATAAAAACTTGGGTCGATTTCCGAATCCAACCTAATTCCGTTCGCACCAAATTGATGTGCGAGTATTCGGGGCACACCACAGACGCACTCCGCTACTCCACCAAGAGCTTTGCGACCGGTGATACTATAAAGACCATCAAGGGCTTCTTGGCGGAGAAACTGGAGGTGATAAAGGGCATCGCCGGGTTACCCCCGTTTACCCGGGAAAATCCAGCTCCAGCGGTAATACCCGGCGCTCATAACTTGTTTCCACATTTCAACTCGATACTGCTTCTAAGCCTTAATCTTATCTTTTTACCTCAGGCTGATGACCCTTTCTGGAGAGTTGAACCACTCCCCCCCTCCAGAGACCCGGAAGAGGAGGACGAGGCGGCTGACGATAGTGAAGGTGCTCACTCAGGATCTGCATATTTTTACTTGCATTACTTTCCTCTCGTCTGTCTTTTTTCCAATGAATACACACCTGGTTCGCAGGGCTAGAGGACGAGGGTGGAAACAATGAAGACGACCCGGAGAGAACCGAGTCTGACCCAGAGGCAACAGTCGGGGCCAAGAGGAAAGGCAGGGGGACAGTGTCCAAGGTTCCTTTTTCCTCATTATCCTCTGAACCTTACTCCTTTGACGTCATGCGACGACTTAACCATCAATTATCAAATTCGTCATGCTTGAAGGATTCTTTCCCAGCCAAGCGCAGAGTAACTCGGAGCTCCCCAGGTGAAGATCCCCTTAACCCGGGCATCTCCGCCCCCTCGGTCCCTCGTGGCAGTGCTCCTCCATCTCGTTCTTCCAACTCTCCTCAGCGCCACCCTTCTCCTAACCACCCACGTGCCGGGCAATTCCGGGTTCCACTAGTGGTTCCTGCGAAGACCTCATCTGCTTCCAGTGGCGAGCTCCCACCGGATTACACCGTAAATGCCGGGTAAGTTTTTGCTATATTATTTCTTTTTGCATCTGACGAACTTTCATTCAAGCCGCCGTCATCATTAATAACTGCCTTTTCTCATCTTTCCTTCAGCGCTCAAGTCACCGTCAGTGACCCGGAAAACACAGAAACGGATAACCTCCAGGTGGAGAAGCCGACTGACGACGCAGACGCCGCAACTGGTGGTGATGCGACAACTAACCGGGAACAAGGCCCTCTGAACAATCCACTTTCCCAAACCGTCGGATCTCCTTCCTTATCGGAACCAGTAGACGAAGAGATAGAAATTCTAGATACAAGGATGAGTTCTCCCAACCCGGACACTCAGACTGTCCGAGTCTCCACTCCAAATGCGAGGAGAACCCCCCTACCAGATGATCAAGCTGCCGGCTCTTCCGGGACTCGCTCCGAGGAGTTAACTTTTGCCCAGATGCTGGAAACTCTGCGCACCTTAAGGGCTAACGAGGAAAACATCTTGGGGTCTTTAATAACCAAACACGAGGTAAATTCGATTAATATTGCTTGTACCTTTGTCCAGTCCCCAAGTTCCGAGTGAGCTCATTCATGACTTGCTCGGGACTTTTATTATACCAATGACTGATAACTGTGCTCTTCTACCTGACTAATGCTTTTTTAACATCCGTGCAGTCTTTCGTGACTCAATACGAGGAGAAACTTGCGGACGCCGCCAAGCTCATTGAAAAGGAGATATCTTTACGTGAAGCAGCCGAGGCTGAAGCCAGGAGGAATAGGCAATTAATGAAGAAGTACCGAAGAAGGGCTCACCAAGCCGAAGATGACCTGACAAGCCTTTCCGTCGAAATATCTGATACCTATCGTTCTTTGCTTGGTACGCTTCCTTCTCCGGGTTTATCCTTTTGACAAACAGCAAAAATTTTCCAACTTATATCTTCATTTTACTTCAGGCCCGGACGAAGCCATGCCGGATGAAGATGACATTGCCAAGCTGAAAACCATAAAGAGTGTTATCCGGCAGCTATGTGCCGGAACCAGATGGATCTTGGAAGAGTTACGGTGGCCGGGTAGAGGACATGTTGATCTGAAGAAGATGCTGGATGCCTTCTCCACTATTCCTGAGTGGATTTGGCACTGGAAGCGCTCGTCCTGCCGGGTTGGGATGACCCGGGGGCTTGCGCTCGCCAAGGCTTACTTCCCCAAGCTCGAATTAGCGAAGCTCATGGGCGGCTTCCCCGAGTTCAAGCTTGATGGGTCAAAATTCTCGCGGGAGGATTTTCAGGCTGTGCAGAAAGAGGTCCGTTACCCGGCCAGCGTAATTGCTGATGAGCTGGACGTTAATATACTTGTTCCATCATATGATTCTGCCGGTAAAGTAATTAAGTCGGATCTTCCTGAGCCGTATGACATGCTTGCCCGGTGGAAGGAGGAAGCTGCTGCGATAAGGGCGGAGGCTGCCAAGAAGCAAGCTGAAGCCGACTCTGCTCCTGCTACCTCAACACCAGTCGTTCCGCCCCCTGCGGGGGCTGGTACCGCTGATCCGGGTGCTGCTGCTACCAATGATGGTGACAAGGGCAAGGCCAAGATGGGCGCTGAGTGACATTTAATCTTTAATGCCTCCTCTTATGTGCCGGTTGGCCAGTATGCTTCTTGAACAATTATATTATGGGTGGTGCGCCTGTGCACCTTTGATGTCTTTTCACCTGGATTTTGTAATGCACACTAGTATCTTGATACTCTTTATGCCTCTGCCGGCCCTTTTGAACTTGTCAATTATTGAACTCATCTGTTCTCGATACCCGGCTTTCTTTATTGTTCCTTTTGTGAAAACTCAATTTCCGGGTCTCATGGGTATTGACGAGCGGATTTTGTTTCGAAGTCCCCAAGTCCCCAAGACTCGGATATTTGGATCTTTGCAACTATACCAGTAAGCCACTTTTTCTCTTTTCAAGATTTCAAGCTACCGGGCCCGGATTGCCGAGTCTAGGATACTTGATTTTTAAAAGGGAACAAACTGTTTACTGCTAATTTCACAAAGATCCATGAGTTGTTTCACATAGGTTTTGAAGTTATGCTTAATAGTCGTTGAGTTTCCAGCTATTCAGCCTTGTACTCTGCATAACTTGTGGTTTAGATGACCCTTTTGACTGTCTTGTACTGTAAGCCGGCTTTCGCGTGGATACCATGTTGTTACATCAATACGAAGACGTAGCCAGCCAATCCCCGTCGGGTTTCATGACTAACTGCCATCGTAAGCGAACACATCATGCCACTTTAATGCGAGTCACATCGAGCTTAAGTAAGAACAGCCAAGAAATTTGGACTTCTTTGTCCGGTTATAAGATTGTAGCCGTACTCGTTTGCAAGTAATCGGCCCTTATAACTCATAGGCATCATGGCCGGGTCTTTGAGTTTGTAACTGTGCTATTCAAGCGACCAGCCCCCAAGACCTAGATATACGCATCGTACTGAGAGTAAATAACCTGATAACAACCATCTCTTTTCTTGATAACCATCTCTTTTCTTGATAACCACCTCTTTACTTGATATGAAAAATCTAGGTCAGCAAGCCGCCTCATTAAAAACCCGTCCAGTCCCCAAAGGTACCCTGGATAGGAAAAGAGTGCGTCTGAAAACCTGCTGCCTATTACATCGTGCAATTCCACTTGCCAATATAGTCTTTACTAAGTATAATACGGACGTAGCTGAGCCACGTTCCATGGTCTATCTCTTTCTTGCATAGATGAAGTGGTGTGTGCGGTATCGTTGACTGTAGCCGACTCTTCCCTTGCATCTATCAAATAATATGATCCGTTATGCAGATTCCGGCTTATGATAAATGGTCCTTCCCATGGTGGTGATAATTTGTGTTTTCCTTCGTTTGACTGTACCAGGCGCAGAACCAAGTCTCCTTCCTGGAATACCCGGGTCTTCACACGCCGGCTATGATACCTCCTTAGATCTTGCTGATATATGGCTGATCTTTCCAGGGCTTGTTCTCTTTGCTCTTCTAACATATCTACGGCGTCCTGCCGGGTTTTTTCGTTCTCTACTTCGACGTAAGCTGATATTCTAGGCGAATCGTGAATAATGTCACTCGGTAACACTGCTTCCGCACCATAGACCATGAAGAAGGGTGTCATCTGAGTGGATCTGTTAGGTGTAGTGTTGATACCCCAAACCACAGAAGGAAGTTCTTCGACCCATGCACCAGCAGCCCTGACGCAGGGAACTCGCAATCGTGGTTTTAATCCGCGGAGCAATTCTTGGTTTGCCCTCTCCACTTGTCCATTGGCCTGCGGATGAGCCACCGATGCCACATCGAGCCGGATTCCATTGTTGCCACAAAACTTCTCCATCTCACCAAGGGACATGTTGGTTCCATTGTCGGTAATTATGCTGTGGGGGTACCCGAACCGGTAGATAATCCTTTTCAGGAACATGACTGTTGTAGCTGCTTCGCAATTAGTAACTGGCATAACCTCAACCCACTTGGTAAACTTATCAATAGCCACCAAAAGATGTGTCTTCTTGCATGGTGACATATGAAAGGGGCCAACCATGTCCATACCCCAGACAGCAAACGGCCAAGTTAACGGGATAGTCCGCAACTCCATAGCCGGCACATGGGTTTGGCGAGCGTACCTTTGACATCCGTCACACCTTGCTACCAATCGCTCCGCATCCGCTAGGGCCGTGAGCCAGAAAAACCCGTGTCGATAAGCTTTAGCAACAAGAGACCTTGTGGACGCATGATGTCCACAGTCGCCTTCATGGATTTCCTTGAGAATCTGTCTGCCTTCTTCCGGCGCTACGCAGCGCAAAAATACTCCTGCTGCACTTCTCTTGTACAATTCCCCATTGATGATAGAATATCCCTTTGCTCGCCTCAAAATTTGCCTTGCTAATACCTCCTGTTGTGGTAGCTCGCCTCGTGATAGGTAGGCCAAAAACGGTTCTGTCCACTCGGGAATAGTACGTACAGTGGCTACGAGTCCTGAATCCGGGTCTTGATTTGCCAATTCCTCCTCTGACTCGATTTTAACTGATGGTCGCCATAATTCGTCCAGGAAAACGTTAGGTGGAACCGGCTCTCTGCGCGAGCCGAGTCTGGCGAGGGCGTCGGCTGCCTCATTCTTTCTTCTGTCTATATGCTCCACCTCATACCCGGAAAAACATCCTGCAACCCCATCAACTTCCCTGCGGTATGCTGCCATAGTTGCGTCCTTTCTGTCCCAAGTTCCTGATACCTGTTGTACCAGGAGATCCGAATCTCCAAAGCATCGTATCCTTTTAATGTTCATCTCCTTGGCTACCTTTAAGCCATGCAATAGGGCCTCATACTCGGCCACGTTATTTGAGCAGTCAAAGTGAATTTGTAGTACGTAACTCAATTTGTCTCCTTTGGGTGATGTTAGCACCACCCCAGCTCCTGATCCCTCGTATTGCTTTGACCCATCGAAGTGCATGGTCCATGATTCGGATTTTGGAACTATGGTAGCCATGCCTGTATGTGTCCAATCGTTAACGAAATCAATTAAAGCTTGGGACTTGATTGCTGACCTGGGTTCGTAGTTGATGTGATAATCCCCCATCTCTATTGCCCACTTGGCTATTCTTCCCGTCGCGTTCGAGTTGCTGATGATGTCCGACATTGGTATTGAACTAACCACTGTTATGGGATGCTCTTGGAAATACGGCTTCAACTTCCGGCTAGCCATAAAGACCCCGAACACCAACTTTTGCCAATGTGGATAGCGCTGCTTTGCTTCTGATAATACCTCACTGACGTAATAAACCGGCCTCTGAACCGGGTAACCTTTCCCATCCTCTTTGCGTTCCACGACAACCACTGCGCTAACGGCTCGGGGGCCAGCTGCCACGTATAGCAACATAGGCTCTTTAGGACCCGGCGCCGCTAGTACTGGTGCTTCAGATAATTGCTTCTTTAGTGCTTCAAACGCTTCATCTGCTTCTTCGTCCCATACGAATTTATCTGATTTCCGCAAGAGCCGGTACAAGGGTATTGCTTTTTCTCCGAGTCTAGATATGAATCGGCTCAAGGCTGCTACGCAGCCCGTGAGCTTTTGAACATGCTTCAAATTTTCCGGCTTTTTCAAACTCTGGATTGCCTTGATTTTATCCGGATTTGCCTCGATTCCTCTCTCGGAAACTATGAAGCCGAGTAATTTCCCAGCTGGAACTCCGAACACGCACTTCGTTGGATTAAGCTTCATCTGGTACATCCTCAGGTTTTTGAACGTCTCCTTTAGATCATCGATAAATGTTTCTGCCTTCCGGGTCTTAATAACCACATCATCCACATAAGCATGCACATTGCACCCAATCTGGTCTTCGAAGCACTTTTGAATACACCGTTGGTAAGTTGCGCCAGCGTTCTTCAACCCAAACGTCATAGTTTTATAACAAAAGGCCCCAAAAGGGGTTATGAATGATGTTTTCTCCCAATCCTCCCTTTTGAGCTTAATTTGATGATACCCGGAATATGCGTCCAGGAAGCATAACAGATCGCTTCCAGCTACTGCGTCTATAATCTGATCTATCCTTGGTAGCGCGAACGGATCCTTTGGGCAATGTTTGTTGAGACTCGTAAAATCAATGCACATCCTCCACTCATTAGTCTTTTTCATCACTAGAACCGGGTTAGCCAACCAATCCGGGTGAAATACTTCCATGATAAAGCCGGCTGCCAATAGCCGAGCGATCTCTTCGCCTATAGCCTTCCTTCTTTCCTCATTCATTTTCCTCAAACCTTGCTTCACGGGCCTGGACTTGGGATCCACATGCAAGCTGTGCTCAGCCAGTTCTGTAGGGATACCCGGCATGTCGCTAGGTGTCCAGGCAAACACATCTGCATTCGAACGAATAAACTCCACGAGCGCTTCCTCCTGCTCTTTTCCCAAGTTAGACCCTATGGTAAACTGCTTAGTGGAATCCCCTTCGACAAAATCCATCTTCTTGGTGTCCTGCGCTGCCTTGAATTTTGCTCTCTCATCCTCGGTATTCGGCTTTTTCAAGGCTGTTCTATCGTCCGGATTTACTTGAGACCGGTAATATTCGAGCTCTTCCTTCCTGCATGCCTGCTCGGCCATAACTGAATCTCCTTCGTCGCACTCGGCCGCTATATCCCGGTTCCCATGTATAGTGATGGTCCGTTTAGGACCCGGGATTTTCAGCTGCAAATACACGTAGCACGGCCTAGCCATGAATTGGGCGTAAGCCGGCCTCCCAAACAGCGCGTGGTAAGGACTGCGCAATTTGACCACCTCGAACGTGAGCCACTCAATTCGATAATTATCCGTCGATTCTCCAAAAGCAACTTCCAAGGTGATCTTTCCCTCGGGGCTCGCCGAGTGACCTAGCACGATCCCATGAAATATTGTCGAACTTTTTTGTAACTGAGACTTTTTGAGACTCATCCGTAAGAAGGTTTCCCAATAGAGGATGTTGATGCTGCTTCCACCGTCCATCAGGACCTTCTTCAATTCGTAACCATTAACCTGTGGAGCAACCACCAATGCCAAGACTCCTGGACGCTCTATTTTCTCCGGATGGTCTTTTCTACTCCATGTTACCTCTTGTTCCGCCCATCTGAGATGTCCCGGCGCGGCCAACGAAATCGAGTTTGCCGCTTGCTTTAATGTCTTCTCGTTCCTGCTGGAAGTTCCTGTAGTATGCACATGATATTGTCCCTTTAAATCAGGCGTACGTACCATACCGATGAAGATGCTGATTCGGCCGATTGTCACGATCGATCCGGATTCGAGGTGATCCGACTCCGGCCCCCAGCCGGAATCGTCCACCATCTTCTTTCCTTCATGGTCGTCGTAGATCTCTCCGACGACGAGGTTCTCCATGTTCTTCCGAGCTTCTCCCGTGATGTAAACACCTTTGGACGCAGGCCCCACGGTGGGCGCCAACTGTCGTGGGATAATCACGGCAGATGTTACCAGGGGTAACTGATCTAGGGGCAAGTCGACACCGGCGTTTGGGAGAGGGTTTAGCTCAAAGGAAGGCATGGTGCAATTCGATCTGATAACCGGCAATCGAAGTCGCCGGATCTCTATTCTCGATATGATAACTCGATTCTGGGATTACACTGGATGCTCGATACCAAGCGATCTCGCTAGGGTTCTTAGATCTCTACTTAAAACTATACCTGGGGGTCGGTTTATAAAGCACCCGTACCCCCTAGCTTATTCGGCAAGGCATATTTCGGATCCTACCTGGACACGGCGCACTAACCATAACTTTCCTTTACAATAACCCATAACCCGGGCCGTTAAGCCCACAAGTTTGGGCCTTCACAAGCTTCTTTATTCTTAGCCGAATCCTGCACACCATCCTTTGGGCCGGGTTATTCCTCAGAGCTTGGCATACCGGGTTAGCATCCCCCTGTCACATGTCTTGTTCCACCAAAATATGGGATTCCTCTACATTGTTAGCCACACAAGTACTAGAGGACATGGAAGCATTGTTTTTATGAAAACAAGACATAGGAATCATATCATCATGAGATTTAGTTAAACAACTATTACATGATATGTAAGGACTATCAACACTAGCATGTCTGGAACTTTGAGTGCTAGAAGATATTAAGTCCAAAGATAGATAATTGCAATGGGATAGAGATAAAGTATAGTCAATAGAAAATTCACTATCCACAATGCAATTTATATCACCACTCACCATATCATTGCCTTGTGACAAATCACATGTTGGTGGAGTGGAGAAAGATGTGACCTCATCACGGACGGAAGTGGATGGAGAACAATCATCCTCAATAATGTTGGACACATCATATATATCTTGAAGTTTTGTTCATAACTCATGAGCGTTCCGAAAAGGCATGATTGATTCAATAACTACATCGCTCAAAACACACAAGAGACCATTAGATACAAGAGTATCGAGATAAGAGTTTTCCTCATCCTCTAAAGATAAATCTTGAGAATCGTTTGGAGGAGGAAAAACCATATCTAGGATTATCCTTACATACTTTGGACCCATGTCCGTAAGAAAACTAAGAATACGAATTTTCCAAGCATCATAATTTCTACCATAGAATGTAAAAGCGGGATCGTGCTCTATTTCCCTAAACGACATCATACTCTCTAGGATGTAAAGCCTAAAAGAGAGCCGAGGCTCTTATACCAATTGAACATGCAACGATGTCGCCTAGAGGGGGGTGAATAGGCGATTAAAACTTTTCCGATTAAGGCTTGTAAATGCGGATATAAACTAGGTGTTTAAATTAACAAGCATACAACCTAAATATTCTAGGGACAACTAGGTGCACCAACAACTTATGCTAAGCAAGACATGTAACAAGGTGATAGCAAGATATATAACTTCAAGCACGAAGGCTATCACAATATAAATTGCATAAGTAGAAAGCTCCAGTATTGAAATAACCGAGGCACACGGAGTAGATGATGTATTCCCGAGATCCTCCCACAAGGGGAGTACGTCTCGTTGGAGGGGTGTGAGCTCGCCACAAAGGGCTCACCCTATTCTCCGATGAACCGCGCCACATAGGCCTAGTTCACCTTCCACTATTGGCAACCTTCGATCGAGGCACACATCCACAACTTAATTGGAGGCTCTAGATGTCACCACAATCTTGGGGCACACATCCACAACTCAATTGGAGGCTCCCAAGAACACCACAAGTCGTCTAGGGTCCAAGACCCAAGAGTAACAAGCTCACAAACTTCCACTTTCACGAATCCTCGTGGAGAGACCAAACTGATGCAAACGATGCAAATGGCAAGAGCACAATTGCTCAAATCCTCCACTCTCAAATTCCAACAAAGCAACAAATGCTTATGGGGAATAAGAGAGGAAGAACAATGAAGGAGAAACACAAAGAACTCCAAGATCTAGATTCACTAACTTCTCCTCAAAAAGAGGAGAGATGGATTGGTGGAAATGTGGATCTAGATCTTCTCTAACTTCTCCCTCAAAGATATGCAAGAATCATTGCAGGAATTGAGAGAGGGGAAAGATTTCCAAGGTCAACAATGGTGTGGAGAGAGGAGAAAAACGTGTTGGTCAGCCTTGGGGTCAAGGGGGAAGAAGACCCCCTTAATTGGGGACCCAAAATATGACGTTTATGTGAAAATCTTGCCCAGCAGCGGTACTACCGCTACGGGGCGTTTTGGTACTGGTTCGGGCGGTACTGGGGCGGTACTGGACCGGTACTACCGCCGGAACAAAAACATCAAAAACACCCGATACGGAAACGGTCATAACTTTTGCGTCCGGACTCCGTTTTCGATGATCTTGGGCTCGTTGAAATCGCAGCAAAGAGATATACACGAGTTTGCAGAGAAACATCATTGTCCATGTCGAGAAATCGTAGTAGAATTCATAGACGGGGGTGCCATGAGACTACTGATAGAGATGTGGGGGGACGTGATTGTGCGAAGGACAATGACACAGGGTTTTACCCAGGTTCGGTACGACGCAGTAATGCGACGTTCCTACTCCTGCAATCTCACTATTCAGGACTAAAGCCTGTGAATACAGAGTACAATGTGAGGTTCTATTAGCTGCTCGTCAAGGATCAACCTCTTGGCGAGTTAGCCTGTAGCTTCTTGTCTATCTATCTTATCTCCCGTCCGGCTTTATATAATAGCCGGATTAGGGAATACAGAATAGGAAACCTAGAAGACTACGGTAACTATTAACTTGGAAAGTAAGGAATCCGCCTTCTACTCCAAGCCAGATCACGTGGGCCGTGATCCGGGTTCTTCTAGAATCCGGCTTCTGTGCATCAGCTTACTGGGCCGCCCAATAGACCGTAATCCACTACCACTTGGGCCACCCGGGTTATCCGGCACTTTAGACTGCCACCTGATATACCCCTATTCGGTATATATCCGACAGTAGACCCCAAGAAGGATTAAGACTCTGATTCGCCGTCTTTCGCCAAATGCGTATTTGCCAAGAAATATCGGCCTGCAGTCTTGATTCTTCTTTTTCTCCTCAAAGGATGTTACAACGCAAAATTCGGAATCCAGAAAATCCGGCTTTTCTTACACGATCCTTCGTGAAGAAGGAACTTCCTACGTTAGTGCTTTAATCCTGCTAACGTGAGGGACGTTTGGGTTTTAGGCGAGAAACCCAGAAACATATCTCTGGCAGATTCTCGCGGGAAACGAGGCGATAGCAATAATCACCCGTCGTTTCATTTCCTGGAATTTCCGGCGAGTGACACGCGTTGATCATCCAACGGTCAAAAGAGCCGTTAGCACGCATCGTGACGGGATTCCGGCTATAAATAGCTGCCTCCGTCCTCCGAGGAAACCTTCCGCTCTCACTTCGCAGCACCATTCCCAGCGCCCAAGTTCTCGCAGAGCAACTCCCGAGCGCCCGAACGCCACCCGAGACCTCACTGGAGCGACCGCGCGGCCGCCCATCGATGGCATCCCCAAGTCCTCACCGGCCCGTTCTGTCGCAAAGGACATCGACGAAATCATCGATACGCTGGATCCACAACTGGATTCACCGGTGCACGCCTCCGGCGACGAGCCGGTGAAGGCCACTGGCGGCGCGGTGGGCGAGGAAATCCGTCCCGCCGCCGCAGATCTTGCGGGGTCTTCTTCCGCACCTCCCCCGCCGTTCGCGCCCGAGACGGCGGAGGAGAAAATCACCCTCGTCGGAGACGAGCTCGTGGCCGCGGAGGCCGCAGCGTCCACTGCCGCCGGAGCAGAAGATGAGGCAGAAACTGCCGGCAACTGGAGTGCCAGCAGTATTCCGCCATCCCTCCTTCCGACAATGGAGAAGGAGGGGCTTGTGCTGAAAGGGAAATGGCGAATCCCGGAGGACGAGACCGAACCTGCGTCAAAGTACGAGGAACGTGTCCTCCTCTCCTTCCATATACTAAGAGGTATGGGTCTTCCACCATCCGCCTTTTTCCTCCAGATCTTAGCCCACTACAACATCCAACCCCACAATCTGCCACCCAATTCCATCCTATACCTAGTCGGATTTCAGGCCCTTTTCGAGGGATATCTAGGTATAGCACCTAGGTTAGATTTATGGCTTTATTGCTTTGGGGTTAAGCAAAACTCTTCGGAGGGTGCACTCCCAACTTGTGGGACCATTTCCTTTACCCTGCATAGATTCAGGGAGGATTGGTTCCCCAAGATTAAAACATTGGAATCCGTAAAATTCTGGACGGGTTCCTTCTTTTATCATCCCGACGTTCCCTTCCCTCAGAAAACCACCGGGGTTCCACCTTTCTCGAACACCGCCGTTGTTCCCCAAGAAAATTGGGGAACTGAAGCAGTTCAAACCCTGCCGCCGGATCTTCTCAGGATCAAGCGGCGCATCGCAAAGCTCGTCACCTCTGATCCGCCTCTAACCGGCATGGACACAGTCCTTTGCTAGTTAGATAGGCGGATTCAGCCCTTGGCTAACCACGGTGCTCGCCTTCTCTGCGAGTACACGGGAACTGGCGACGAAATGCGGACAACCATCAAGGATTGGTCAGCGAAGGATTTGCGGAAACGCGCAAATCAATTGGTCGCATCCCGCGACCAATATGAAGAAAGTCGGCCAATGTACACGGCCGAGAATCCGGCTCCCAAGGTACAATTCTTCGCCTTTTGGGTTTAAATCCTTTTCGTTTACTCGGTTTTCGTGTTTTTATCTCAGCTTTTACCTTCTTAACAGATTGCCGAACTTCCTGAGTCGGAACTTGCTTCCGATGCCGATCTGGAGGCATTGCGTGCCACCTTTGCCGGTGGGTGTAAGCGCAAGAAGACTTCCGCTTCCCAGGAAGTCATTGATCTTGACGGGGTCCCCTTCGTCACCTCCAGGTTCGAATCATCTGGGTTGTTTTATTTTGTCGGATTTTTCTTCCTTTATCTCGGAGTTTAACTTTCCGGCTTTTCTCCTTTTTAGCCTGCCTCCCTCTACTCTGAAGCCAAAAAAGCTGAAGAGGCACAAGGCTGTGGCCAGCAGAGGCCCACATCCTTCTCCTGCTACCGCTCCAGATACACCGATCGCAGCAACATAAGAGCATGCTGCAGCCCCCAACACCGAATCCCTGCAGATCAGCCAGTCCATTGTGCCAGAAACGGACACGAGGGAAAGGGCGGTCCCTGAGGTGGGAGGTCCTTCTCGGATAACTGAAGAGGAGATTCCCACCTTTGATAAGGATTTCAAGAATATCAACGATGGCCTTAGCGCGGCCGGGAATCTTTTTGCTGAGTATGCAAAAGAGTTCACCGAAAACTTGGCAGGTTTACAGCGGATAAGCCAGGTATTATCTCTAGCCCCCAAGCAACAAGTTAAAATTTCTACTTTTCACTTAGTGCTTTCATAATCATGCTTGTTTATAACTTAAACACGATGTTACATTTCCGTTTTTTCAGCAAACCGCTGAAACTATAAACCTGGAAGTTTTCAACAAGCTTACCGTCAAGAATAAGGAGGTTAGAAACTTTCTATCTATTCTTGACGTTAAGGAAGCAGAGTTGGCATCGTCTCAGCTACGGCTAGAAGAAACAACAGGTATACTTTTAATTCTCTGAAGTTCCTTGTCCATAATTTTTTCTAAGTACTTTTCCGAGTTTTAATAACCCATAATTTTTTTTCTTGCTTTCCAGCTGCTTTGGCGAAAGCCAAGCAAGTAGCTGAAGATGCCGGCAACGCCGAGAATCTCCGCCGGGAGAACTTGGACCTTCCTAAGGATCTTATGAAGGTTCAGAAGGATCTGGAGGCTAGCAATCTGGCTCTTGGAATTGCTCAATCCAAGGCCTCCCAACAAGCTGACAAGGACAAGGCCACTATCCAAGATTTGGAAAACGCCTTGAACCTGCGCCTGGAGGAAGGCTCCGAGATGGACAAGATCCTCGGTAAGTTATCAACTTTTACCAGATTTTCCATTTCTTAACTTCTTTCTCTGCATTTTCACTAACCCTTTGGTTGTTTGTCTGAAAAAACAGGAGATGACCCAGATCTTACTCGGATTCGAAAAATCCGAGCTTTTGGGAAGGTATTCACTGCGATGAGAGCTGCAGGCATGCAGCTGGTCAACAAGTACCTTCCCGCAAGAACTGGGGAATTCTCGGAAGTTGAGAAACTTCCGGAAGCTATCCTGGAGGTGGCGGAATCCAAGGAATCCACCTTGCGCTCCGCAGCACGGGGTGGTGCACGCATGGCTTTAGGCCTTATGCGTATGCATTACCCCAGTGCCAAATCTTGGCGCGTGGCGTCCGGTATCCCTCTTGGATATTCGGAGACCCAGCGGACCACAATCTTTGACGAAATCAAGGGTCACGCCACCAAGATCGCCTCTATGGTGAATATCTCCATCACCTATCGGGAAGAAGAGATTCCAGAAGCCCCCGAGCATGACAGCAGCGAAGAAGACTCGGATGCTTGAAGAATTCTCCTTGCCCTGGATGGTGGAAATAGGAAATAGGAGCATTACTGCACTTTACAATGTAATTTTTATTGTAATGCTTCTATTCTTTTGTATGAACAAGTACTCCGCCTTTTGCAGTTAATATTTATGAAATCCTTTGCAAGTTTTCCGGTTTTTATATTCCTTTATCTTCTAAGTTCTCTGGTTTATGTGCTTTAACTCTCCTTAGTGTTTGAAATGGCTCAGTAGTACTTTAATCTTCATGCCAAGTTACTGGGTAAAACCGCTCAGTTTAAACTCAGAAACATGGATCATACTAAAGGCATTTTTACTTACTAGCTCCAGTGACCCAGCACATAAACAATCAGATAATGCTTAGAGAATAGTAAGGAATTTTTTGAATGAAGCTCGGGCACGCAGGCACAATCCGAGTTTCCTTTAACCTTTAGTAGGCTGAAAATCATTCAGTTTTTAAACACCGAGCACGCAGGCACAATTCGGGTTAACATTGAGTATTTTATAAGATCATTGGGAAATAGATAAGGCGGAATCATGCTTTGTACTATAATAAACTTGTAAGAACATGGATGTAAGAATTCCGACAACTTTATTTCATGATCTCAAAGATGTTTACATAGAAATTGAACTAAGTATAGAAGGGACGTAACTGCTGGATACTCTAGGGCCTTTTTGTCTCTCCAAGCTCAGCATCTATCTTTCTCTTTCTTTTACGATTCGGCTTGTCAGGGTGGTCTTCTGTATCCCGAATATCTACAAGATAGTATGATCCATTTTTCATAGCTTTGCTGATGACGAATGGTCCTTCCCATACCGGGGCCAATTTGTGCTTTCTTTGCTGCACTAATCTTAGCACTAGGTCACCTTCTTTAAAATAACGATGCCTGATTTTCCGACTATGGTAACATCGTAAACCTTGCAGGTAAATGGCGGATCTTTGAAGCACAAGCTCTCGTTCCTCTTCTAAGAGATCGACGGCATCCTGTCGTGCTTTTTCGGTATCCGAGTCGTCGAAATCCTACACTCTTGGGCTATCATGGATCATGTCCGTTGGAAGAATTGCTTCTGCACCATAAACAAGGAAAAACGGGGTTTGCCCAGTTGACCTGTTTGGTGTTGTTCGAATACTCCAAAGCACGGAAGGTAGCTTTTCTACCCATGCTCCAGCTGCTCTGTGAAGAGGATATTCGAGTCTTGGGCGTATTCCTTGTAAGATTGAGCTATTCATTCTTTCAACCTGCCTGTTGGATTGCGGGTGTGCCACAGATGCGAGATCTAGGCGAATTCCCGTTTGTCGGCAATATTTTGCCAACTCCCCAATGCAGAAATTTGTCCCGTTGTCGTTTATTATGCTGTGTGGAACGCCGTATCTCATGACTATGTCAATGATGAAGTTTCTGGCAGTTACACCGTCAAGCTTTTTGATGGCTTTAGCCTCCACCCACTTGGTATATTTATCCACAGCTACTAGTAGATGTGTTAGTCCGCCTCGTGCAGTTTTGAATGATGCCATCATATCTAGGCCCCAGACCGCAAACGGCCATGTAATGGGGGTAGATTTGAGTGCTTGGGCTGGCATATTAGTCTGCTTGGCGTAATACTGACACCCTGCACACGTATTTACTATGTGCTTAGCGTCTGTCTTAGCTGTTAACCAGAAAAACCCGGCGCGGAATGCTTTTTTGACTATGCTTTTTGATTGAGCATGATGTCCGCAATTTCCGGCATGGATTTCTTGCAAGATTTCTCGTCCTTCTTCTGGTGAAATACACCGCAGAAAAATTCTGGAAGTACTGCGTTTATACAAGCAATTGTTAATTACCGTGTATCCTTTGCATCGACGCTGAATCTGTCTTTGCAAGACTTTGTCTGCTCCATCCGGGTACTTATGATCAACTAAGAAGTTTAAATATGGGATTGTCCAATCCGGGTTAACGAACATGACTTCAATTGACTCGGAAGCCAGAGGGTAATCAACATCTCCACCTTTTATCGATGGTTCATACAAATGTTGGACGAATACACCTGGAGGTAGGATTTTTACTCTTTCTGATCCCATGCGAGCTAATGCATCCGCGTTCCAATTTTCTTCCCTTTTAACATGGAGTACTTCGAATCCGAAGAAACAAATGGCAAACTCGTCCACCGTTCTCTGGTATTCGGCAATTATAGGGCTTTTGGCGTCCAAAGTTTGGTTGAGCTGGTGTTGTACCAAATCTGAGTCGCCATAGCATAAAATGCGTTTGACCCCTATTTCTTTTGCAATATGTAAGCCGTGAAGCAAAGCTTCGTATTCTGCCAATTATTGCTGGTGTTGAAGTGTATTTGTAATACATACTCCATTGTATCTCATTTAGGGGATTTTAGGACTACACCGGCTCCAGCGCCCTCTTTCATCTTGGATCCGTCAAAGTGCATGATCCAGTACTCGGACTCCGGCATTGGTGTTTTTTCCATTGCTTCCGTCCAGTCGGCAACAAAATCTGCGAGAACCTGGGATTTTATTGTCGTCCTAGGCTGATACTTAATGTCGAATGCTGCTAGCTCGATGCCCCATTTGGCTACTCGGCCAGTCGCCTCCGCATTGTTTATTATATCCCTTAGTGGTGCTTTGCACACCACTGTTATGGAATGTCCTTGGAAATAATGGCGAAGTTTTCTAGATGCGAAAAAGACGCCATATGCCAGCTTTTGGTAGTGTGGATATGTTTGTTTGGACTCGGAGAAAACTTCACTTACATAGTATACCGGATGCTGATCGGGTATGCTATGTTCGTCTTTCTTCCTTTCCACAACAATTACTGCACTAATAACCCGGTTTGTAGCCTTTAGGTACAATAGCATAGGTTCTTCGTCTTATGGGGATGCCAAAATCGGAGCTTTCATCAAAGTTTCCTTCAACTGGGTTAGCGATGCATCTGCCTCCTCTGTCCACTCGAATTTGTCGGAATTTTTCAATAACTTATACAGTGGCAACGCTTTATCCCCCAGTCGGCTAATAAACCTGCGACGGCTGCTGCGGAACCCGTCAATCTTTGCACATCTTTTACGCACGTAGGCTTGGAGATGTTTAATATTGCTTTGATCTTTTCTGGGTTTACTTCTATTCCTCTATGAGAAACGATGAAACCCAGAAGTTTTCCTAAGGGAACCCCGAATACGCACTTTAATGGATTAAACTTCATGTTATAAGTGCGCAAATTTTCGAAGGTTTCTCGCAAATCCTCAAAGAGTGTTTCTTTTTCCTTGGTGACGACGGCAATGTCGTCCACGTAAACGTGGACATTTTTGCCAATCTGACTATGAAAACATCGTTGCATGCAACGTTGGTAGGTTGCATCTGCGTTCTTCAGGCCAAATGGCATGGTTATGTAATAGTATGTCCCATAGGGGGTTATGAAAGAGGTTTTGATTTGATATTCCTTTTTCATGCGTATTTGATGATACCCGGAATATGCATCCAAAAAGCATATAAGCTCAGAGCCTGCAGTGGCATCTATTATTTAATCGATTCGCGGTAACGCAAACCTATCTTTTGGACACAGTTTATTCAAGCCGGTGTAATCTATACACATTCTAAGGGTAGTAGTGTCTTTCTTCAGGACTAATACTGGATTTGCTGACCATTCAGTATGTATAACTTCCCGGATAAAATCTGCTGCCAAAAGTCGGATAATCTCCTTGCCAATATCCTTCCGTCTTCTTCCGTCAAATCGACGGAGACCTTGCTTGGCGGGTTTGGATCCTGGAATCACCTTAAGTTGATGCTCAGCAAGTTCCCTGGGTACGCCTGGCATGTCCGCTGGACACCAAGCGAAAATATCCCAGTTCTCACGGAGGAACTTGACGAGCTCGCTTTCCTATTTGTCGGTCATCCCAGTTCCCACTACGACAAAATTTTTCGGATCTTTGGGATCTAGGATTACCTGTCTTGTATTCTCGGAAGCCTTGAAGCTATCTGCTGGCTTCCGGCTTTCTTTTCCTGCCGGCATTTCTGTCGGTGATACCTCTTTGGCCAGCTCTTTCAACTCTTCCTTTGCTACGATTTTCTCCGTGCAAAGGGCGTTTTCTTTTTCCAGCTCGTTTGCCAACTTGAAGTCTCCAGATATGGTGATTACTCCTCCTTCGGGCTCAGGCATCTTCAACTTGTTATAGATGTAACATGATCTTGCCATGAATTTGGCGAAAGCTGGACGTCCGAGTATCGCGTGATACACGCTTTCGAACGGCACCACTTCGAAGGATAATTTTTCCTGAAGGAAGTGATCTTTATCTCCGAAAGTGACATCTAGGGAAATTTTTCTCCTAGGGATCATGCTTGTCTGCCAGGAACGATACCGTGAAAACGTATGTTGCTGTGGTTGAGCTGGGTCTCGGAAATTTTCAGATGCTTCAGTGTATCTAGGTACATTATGTTGATACTGGATCCTCCATCCATCAGCACTCTTTTTAGCCTAGTGTTTTGGACAATAGGGCTTACAACAAGAGCTTGCGTGACGGGTTCAGGGATGTTTCCGGGATGATCAGACTGATCCCAGGTGATTGGTGTATTTGAATACTTCAAGAATTTTGGGGTTGCCGGAACAACCGCGTTTATTTCTCGAAGCGTTCTTTTTGCCACCTTTGCTGAGGGAGTTGCCAGGAAAGTTAGGTTGCATTCTCCATCAACTCTCGGAAACTTGGGCTCGCCTTTTCGCTGCTGTTCCTGGATTTTTTTCGTCAGTGTCCGATTCACTGTCTTCTTTCTCAGCTTCTGGCTTTTGCTTGGAAAATTTCCTCTTGGAGTTCTTCCCTTTGTTTCCGGATCCTGCACTGCCTTTCATATGCTTGTTCAGCCGGCATTGTGCGTTAGTGTGGGTGGGATTCCCGAATTGCAAGTGGTGGACGCAGTTTTCCGACTTAATCTTTTCCCATTCTTCCTTGGTGTAATTGATCGGTTTTTTATTGCGTCCTTTCCACATGTTCCCATTTTCCCTTCCAAAGGCTATGTTGACCTCTTTGGGCTTTTGTGTTGCATCTGGAGTTCCTTTTTTCTCAGGGCGAGGGTTCTTTTTGGCCTGTATCAGTGTATCGATATTGCCTCCTCTTGCCCTGATGTCGTCCTCGGCTGCAGCGTGTTCATTGGCGGTTGTAAGCATAGATCCGAGATCTTTGTGCTTTTTGGAACCAATCATGAAAGGTACAAGTCCGGGTTTTAGGCCATTGACGAAATCATGCATTGCTTGGACGTCAGTTACTCCGGAGCAACTATTCTTCATTGCCGTCCATCTTGAGATGAAATCCACGTATGGTTCGTCCTCAAATTGGGTGCAACGGTTTAGCTGGTTGATGCTATTCGGGCGTTTGTAA
This sequence comes from Alopecurus myosuroides, assembly GCA_028641055.1. Lineage (NCBI taxonomy): Eukaryota > Viridiplantae > Streptophyta > Magnoliopsida > Poales > Poaceae > Alopecurus > Alopecurus myosuroides. Next base: position 26,861,237 of record CM054059.1, on the reverse strand, counting down.
GTTCCCCGGAAATGTTGAGTGAATACTCGAGACATATCATCCCAGCTGTCGACAGTTCTGGAGGGTAATCCATTGATCCAGTCTCTGGCTCCATCCAGTAACATTAGGGGAAGAAACTTTTCAGCTTCCAAGTCTGTCCCATTGTTGATCTGGACGGCTGTATAATAGTCTGAGACCCAGGTATCCGGGTTTGTACTACCGGTATATTTTTGGTATGTTGGACCAACTTTGGCAAAGCCAGAATGCAGGGTTATCCTTCGGATCCTATCTGTGAAGCACTTAGGTCCAAATTATAAATCGTCTCTTTCCGCTCTATCCATGTGTGTGGTGTACCTGTCGGCTGAATGGACAGAATGGGATCTGCTCCTTCCTTTTCCATTGTGGCGCGAACGCGCTTTTCCGGGATTTTCTCTATTTCTTCCGAGATCTTGCCCCTTTGGATAAGGTGGAGTTCTACTCTTGTTTCTTTCCTTATTTCTGGGGGGTGTCCGGGATCTCTCACACCTGTGAGGTATATCATGTCTTCCAGCTTTTTCAGCTGGGCGTCTCCGAGGCGGCATTGCTTTGCCATCATTCCGGTTCTTTTCTTCCCGATCGCGAGGATTAAGTCCATCTTTCGGGAGATGGGATCCGATTCTAGACGCTTCATCCTTGTTGTCGGGATTTTTCTTGTCTTTTCTCGGATCCGCTTTCTTGTCTTTTGAATTGCTTGAATCTCCAGGTTCTTCCGGTCCAGGTGCTCCAGCGGCGCATGTAGCTGTTTTACATAGGGCTGAGTCGTCGTGCAACTTCCCTGATCGTTGTTGCCCCTGCTGTTGTTGTTGCAATGCCTTTCCTAAGGAAGCATACACCCCTTGCAGTTTTTCACCATTGGAGTACATATCATTGTTGAGGATGGCGAACGCTGCTTCCGCATTTTCTGCTGCGGTTTTGTATATTGGTTCACCTCTGGCATCTTTGTCGTTTACTTGCTTTTGCCAAGATGGGTTGTGAAACCTTTCTTTTGGCAGCAGTACTTCCGGTCTTACAATTCCGGGTAACCTTGTAGGTTTAATTCCAGATCTATTCTTTCTCTCGTATTCCTCTATTTCTTCGTTCATGAGCTTGATGTCATCCTGGGTTTTTTGGAGGTGTTCACGAGTTCTGAATAGATGTTGCTGCTGCCTCTGGAGAGCTTGTCTCCTGGCTTCTAGCACTTCAGGGGGTTCGTGCAATCCCACTGGTGTTTGCAGTAATTCCTGTTCTTCTTGTTCTGTCATTGGCGGAACAAGGATTTCTTTTGTTTTCTTCTCTGCGGGCTTTATTCCGCTTGCGCCTCCTACTTCCAGGCATTCATCGGCTGGATCAGCCAATTTCTTCTTCCGGAGTTTGTACTGGAGCTTTTTAGCGGCCTTGTGCTTTTTCTTGGAAGAGGGAGGTTTTTTTATTTGTTCTTCCTCTGTCAGTTCTTTGACATCGGGATATCTTGGAGAAGTTTCTCCGTCTTCTCTCTCTTCTTCTGGCGGAGGGGTTCTAGGGCTTTCCTGGCTGTCGGCGTCCGTGTTTTCAGCCGGTTTTGCCATCAGAACTTCGTGGAATCCCTCTTGGAAGGATTTGACCTTTCTCTCGAAAGCGTCTTCGTCTTCGGTATCGAAGTGATCCGATCCGGGTTCCGACTCTAATCTCGCCTCAATGGCGGCTAGTACAGAGTCAGCTTCCGAGTGCGTCGTGATATCGACGGATGTCGGATCTTCCACCTCTGTTGTGGGAGTGTTGTTTTCTGCCTCTTGCACGGGATTGCTTTCATCCGTGTTTTCGGCGATCTCGGATTGCACCATGCCGACAAAGTGTGATTCACTTGTATGTCGGCGATCTGAGTAGAACCCGGTATCATAGTCATCTTCGACTGGGTATAAATTTTCTCCCACCACAGAATCCCATTGCTTCTGTAGTTAATCCGATAAAGATGTTTGCAGATCCAATCGGTGAAACGCGGGCACTTACCAGGTGATTCCGCGCCGGTATGTAAGATCCATTGTCGAGGAAGCGTCCAACGTCGTTGTCGAATTCCAAGCTTCCGACAGTTATGGAACTGCCGATTCCGCCGAGTATCCTAGATCAAAACTTAACGCCTGACGTCGCTGGCCCCACGGTGGGCGCCAACTGTCGAGACATCGTAGTAGAATTCATAGACGGGGGTGCCATGAGACTACTGATAGAGATGTGGGGGGAAGTGATTGTGCGAAGGACAATGACACAGGGTTTTTACCCAGGTTCGGTAGGACGCAGTAATGCGATGTTCCTACTCCGACAATCTCACTATTCAGGACTAAAGCCTGTGAATACAGAGTACAATGTGAGGTTCTATTAGCTGCTCGTCAAGGATCAACCTCTCGGCGAGTTAGTCTGTAGCTTCTTGTCTATCTATCTTATCTCCCGTCCTACTTTATATAATAGCCGGATTAGGGCATACAGAATAGGAAACCTAGAAGACTACGGTAACTATTAACTTGGAAAGTAAGGAATCCGCCTTCTACTCCAAGCCAGATCACGTGGGTCATGATCCAGGTTGGTCTAGAATCCGGCTTCTGTGCATCAGCTTACTGGGCCGCCCAATAGACCGTAATCCACTACCACTTGGGCCACCCGGGTAATCCGGCACTTTAGACTGCCACCTGATATACCCCTATTCGGTATATATCCGACAGTCCAACAATGCAACTTAAAACCAAATGGGGAAGGAAAGACCTCTCTAAAAATGACCAACCGGGAAAACCCTTCAACATCAAAAACTCAATAAGTGTTTCATGTGAAAACCATTTTTGATGAACTTGGGCTTGTCATGAAGATCACAACAAGCACCTAAAACCATAGATATAGAAGACCAATAAGAACCAAGAAAGATGATATGAAAGAGTGCAAAGGTTTGAACTCTCCACAACGATTCGATCAAGTTACTCACTTGAGAGCCCCTCATGATAGTATGACTATCGATCCTATAACCCGGTCTCCCCAAAAGTATGAGACCGGTAAAATAGAAAATATATCAAGATTATACCTTTGCCTTGAGCATTCCACTTGAGCTAGATGATGACGATCTTGACTCTCTCAAGTTGGATCTTCTTTCTTAATCGTGCTAGCTAGCACTTTCTCCGCTTGATGAAGACTTGAAAGTTGCTCCCCCATACACCATTACGGGAGAGACCCTTCGGCACATCTTCAAAAGGCCAGAATCTCCAAATGGGTGGAAAGAATCAAGCATAGGAATTCTTCGATATGCTTCACTTGAGCTTCCACGTCAAGCTCGATGACAAACACCGCTTGACGATATAGACCATGGGCTATATGAAATCTTTCTTGTGAAGCATGCCATGGAAAGATACCTAACCACACATAGAGATAGCACACACACATATCATGTGGGTTAGTTCACAAAGCTATATGGACAATTGCTTACCATTACCAAGAGATACATAATCTCACTAGGTACATCTTGTAGCTTTGTGTGTTGATCATACGCATGATCAACCTTGTATATTTTCTCCTTTCTTCGTCCATAAAGTTGATGTCTTGAAGGTAGACATGAATGATCACTCCATCTTGTTCTTCAAGACATCAAGAAAATAAGCTTAATAGCACAAAGGTACTACCGCTGCACACATCGGTACTACTGCCCACTGACATCACAGGGTACCCAGTGTACTGCACACTGGTGCTCAGCGGTACAGGAAGTACCGTGAAGCTCTAGTAGAGGTACTACCATAACCAGCAGCGGTACTACCGTTGGCCCTGAACTCGATATAAATCGAGATGGCCGGAGGTAGTACTAGGCCACTACCTCCCTAGTACCGTAATCATTACCATGAGCAAAACTTCCCTGGCGGTATTTTGACCGGTACTGCCAGCGGTACTACCGCGTTCTGGAAGGAGTGGTACTACCGCTGACGGTAGCGGTACTACCGCTGTGGGGAGTTTTGCTCTGAAAGTGACTAAGTACTAGCGGTAGTACTATGCCGGTACCGCCTGGGTACCGTGGATATCAGTGGCATTTTCTTTGCTACGGTACCTCCAGCGGTATCACCAGCGGTAGTACCGCTCCTGGGAGGAGACGGTACAAACCGCGGTACTACTGCTGTCTGGAGTGTACCAAGTGTGTCGCAGCAGTAAAACTCCATGAGGAGCGTTACTACCGATGCACAACCCGGTACTACCGCTGGACAGAGAAAAAGCTTCTCGGCCATTCTTGGACATCAAAAGGTCATCTTCGATTCACACAAGGACTCCAAAACTATTCTTATGGACAAGTCCTGAAAGAATATCTCAATGCAAACATTAGTCCTTAAGGATTGTCATTAATTACCAAAACCACATATGGGGGCACCATGCGATTTCAAATGGGCGATGTCAAGCGCGGTTTCGCCCTCTGGACAAAAAAAAACATCGTCTTTTCAGGCCCCGTGCCAAGGCCACCGACTCCTCGTGATAGCAGTCCACATGAGCAGCAAGGGCCATCGACTACTCCTACTAACAGTCCACATGAGCAGCAAGGGCCATTGTTCTCTCCTGCTGGCAGTCCACATGAGCAGCAAGGGCCAAACCTACCTGAGGGGGGAGCGCGAGTCCAGGATCTCGATATCCTCCACGTGAGGAAGCGCCCGTTAAGCGGAACCATTCGCCGGCTAGGAAGAGACCCGGAATAGAGAGAGCACTGCCGCCTCTTCAGAAGTTACCTTCGGAAAGACCTAACAAGGAAAACAGGGTCATCTCTCGTTCTAAGGTGGCTGCCCATTTTGCTAAGGAAGTGCCAGAGATAACTTTTGAGAAGACGCTAGATCCGGTGAAAGTTGTGTGTACCATTTAGAACCTATATAACCCTCCACCATCGCCTCCATCAGACTATTGGCGTTCTATTGAAAAGTCATATGACGAGATGATCCAGGAGGGAAAAGGGAAGAAACCGGTGGTCCAGCAGGCACCAAAAAGGAAACAGCATGTCCAGGGGAAAAAGGGGAAAAAGTTCCCCAGCTCGAAGAACAAGCCGGTCAATCGGTTGCCCCTCTCAAGGTGTTTGACGATAAGGCCGTTCAAAGTACTTATCAACAACACACAACAGATATCGATTACGCCATCGCTGAAGTAGCATACCAATATGAAAAAGGGGAAATTTTGGCCGAGAATGTCTCCAGCCTACCAACAAAAATGCGCAATTTGCATAAGTGGTACTTAGGTAGGGCAAACGAAGGGTACGCGGCTATGATGGTGGCAGTTAAGGAGGGGCACTACTTCAAGATTACGCTGTGGGCATTGACTTCGAGGATCTTTTTGCGTTATACAATCTCCAGGCACTCGACAAATCGTTGCTCAGTTGCTATTGTCTTTAAGTGATTTATTTATATAATTTCAGAAGGATTTAGCTGAGTTCGTTCATTTTCTATAATTATCCTCAATTTAATCTTATTTGCGCTATATTATGCAGATTGACGATGCTCAAATGCAAAAGGAATGAAATCAAGGACATTGGGTTCGTTCACGCGGATACAATGCATAAAGAAACCATAAAGAATCTCCTGTATAACAAGGATACACCGGAGACTTTGCTAAGGTTTTTGAAGCGACAACATGACAAAAAACAAATACTTTGGCCTTATAACTACATGTGAGTGTTACTGTCTTCTAACACATTCTATTTTTCCTTATAACTGATGAGTTATATCTATGACACTGCATATTTAAACGTGCACAGCTTCCACTTCATGCTTATCGTCATTAAAATGCACGATGGACATATTGATGTCTACGAATCAATGAACAAACCGCCTATAGATTACAAGCACTGTTTTGATAGGCTCCAACGGTAATTTTATTTAATTCTTCTCGGATTTTTCGTTAATTTCCTGATGTCAACAAATTAATAACTCTTTTGTTCAATTTTTTGTCGGGCAGCGTATGGAAAACGTTCATCAAGGAAGATCCGAAAGGTGGATGGCCGGTGAAGCTGATATGGAAAGGGAAAGTAAGTACTACTACCTAGGTCGACACACCGTTATCATACTTGGTTATTGTTTGATTGAATTATATTCTTGCACAAAAATGTGATCAACAACCAAAGGGGAGTAATCTATGTGCTTACTATGTTTGTGAGAACATTCAGAAGATTATCTCCGGGAGAATAAATAATAATAGAAATAAGGAGGTATGTAAACTATATTTACAAATTTATTTTGTTACCATCAGTTCTGTTGACCTTCAGTCATAGTTGTTTTATTATGATTTGATAGTTTACGTATGTATTCATTTGTATATCTCTCATTCTTTTATAGTTGGCAAGAAAACGGGAGAAGCTCCCCCTCGAGCGCCGCTTCCAGGCAATTTGCGAGTAAATGGCGGGATTTTTCCTCCTAGACGTCATAGCTCCTTTCGGAGAGTACCACCATGCATCATATTGTATGCCTCAATGTAATAGTGAGCTAGATACATGTAATATTATATATATATATATATATATATATATATATATATATATATATATTATGCCTCGGAGAGTACAATTATGAAACACGACTTAATTTGCGATCTCGTGTAACTAATTACATGTGTTATATATATGGACCAAGGTCGTGAGCATCGACGCGATCCTCGTACGATGAAAATGTCCGATACGGCCCCTCCTAAACCTTTCCTAAACCGTAAAACCCTCCTAAAACCTAAACCTCTCAATTTCAAAAAAAAACCTTAAACCCCTGCCAACCGACCACGTGGAGGCACCGTCAATACCGGTTCGTAAGGAACCGGTACTAAATGTTGGACTACCTTTAGTGCCGATTAATTAGTACCGGTTGTCCAACCGGTACTAGAAGCCCTCTAGAACCGGTACTGATAGCCGGTTTTCCACTAGTGAGCTAAGCTTTTAATACATAAGCGAGGCCACATTTACAACCCTCCGCCACGTTGTAGACATTCTTGACGCATCCACCCAATAGGTGCGACCATTTACCGGTACCTAGGTGGTATTGCCAAGGATACCGGTTACGAAGCCGAACAATGGTGTTGCTCGGTAGGCATTGCCATGTACTGCTAGTCATAATCCTTGAAATGATTATATCACTGTTTTGGATGCCCGTGCTCCTTTTGATATCAAGGAAGATAGGGCGAATTTGTCCATGGCAAGATCAGCTACTATGTAAACCACTAGCTTGTTATCCACATAACAAACAACTAGGGTGTCTGAGTCACATTCTGCTAGATCAAAGAGGACACCACTGGTAGAAAATAGGCCTTCCATACGCCCCCATTAGTCCCCAAAATAATCGACCCGCGACCATAGGGGTCTTTAGTCGCGGTTCGGGAGGAGACCCGCGACCAACAGTCTGGGCCCAGCGCGCTCAGTCCACAGCTGGCGGACGGGAGGGGCTTTAGTCCCGGTTGGCCTGGCCAACCGGGACTAATAGGTCCTCAGGCTGCCCCGAAGGCTATTAGTCGCGGTTGTCCAGGCCAACCGGGACTAAAAGCCCATCCCTATATATAGGGCTCAGCTGGCTGCACTTTGCCACATTTGGTGTCACTTCTACTCACAATATTCACAAGGGGTGGTGGGTTTGCTTTTTGTTCCTCCTATGCACACAAGGTGTTTGATGAAATGCCCGAGAGCATGAAACACACATGATATGAAGTGTCCGAGCCGCACTTGAGCGTTTTCATTTATTTTACCTCTGCGATCGCGGTTAGCAACTTGAACCTTTCATGATTTGTATTATTTCCAGCTAGTTAGTTTAACAAATGCATGATGGTTAATTATATACTTTATATAATAATAATGCAGATCAATCGGCAATGGATGTACGGTAACCGACTCTCCGGCGAGTTCACTACGGGTTTGAAAGATTTCCTCGTAGTGGCAAATGCGAACAAGCAGCGAGGTTTTATTATCTGTCCATGTGCTGAATGTAAGAATGAGAAGGTTCACTCCTCCTCAAAAGTCGTTCACATGCACCTGCTTCGGCACGGTTTCATGCCAAGCTATAATTGTTGGACCAAGCATGGAGAAAAAGGGGTTAGAATGGAAGAAGATGAAGAAGAGGATGATATCGATTTCAACTATCATGACGCTTTCGGTGATACTTTCATGGAGGATGATGCTGAAGGTGGGGAAGGGTTTGGTGAAGGTGAAGAAGAGGCACATGATGAGCCCTCTGATGATCTTGGTCGGACCATTGCTGATGCACGGAGACACTGCGAAACTGACAAGGAGAGGGAGAATTTGGATCGCATGTTAGAGGATTGTAACGCCCCGACCTCGGAACTATGCAAAGTGTTGGATGTCACCGGTTACGATACCCCACTGAAGGTTACCAGGGTTACCATCCCCCAGGCTGAATCACATCAGCAGGCGCGGCTCGGTCATGGATCATCGGCCCACAACCCCTCAGTCATGACATAACGTCGGGCCCAACCAAGTTGCATAATAAAGAGATCAAGACTCGGAACAAACTGGCACATCACAGTCTCTACGACACAAAGCATATATATTTCAACTCTTAACAGAGAAAATATAGCAGAATACAATCAGAGGTCACGGACCCAACATTACAACAAGCGGAAGCAGGTATAGTTGTTCTAAACAACAAGAACCAAAATATGGCCTAAGAGGCCTGCAAATAAACAAGTCAGCGCCAGCTTGCTCCTAACCACCCCAGGCTGCCACCTGGAAAACCCAGACTACTCGTCGACGTCCACGAAGAAACCACCTTTGACTTCCGGGAAGTCCTCTGCTAGAATGCAATAAAAAATTCAACAAAGCAACGGTGAGTACAGGAGGCACTCGCAAGGTTACTAGAGCTATAGCTCGAATGAGGCTTTAGCAAGGCTTTATGGTAGCTGTTTTGCGGAAAGCTAGTTTTCTTTTAAAAGACCAACTTGGCAACGTCTATAAGAAGGTTTTGAAATGAGATAGAAATTGTAACTCTCTTCAGCATCTGATCAATTGCATCCACCAATCCAGCATCACACCGGTCTACTCAAGTTTTATTGTTCAGGTTCTCTATGATCTTATCGTCCATTCCCAAGCGTCCATAACCGTGGACACGGCTTTTCGAAAAGATTAACCCTGCAGGGGTGTACTATTTTAACCACCGGTACCGTCCGGCTCCTTGCCTGATCATGCATGATCACATCCTCTTCCTGGGAGGCCGGCAGAGTGGGAGCGGTTACAACCTTTGGCTTGCATGAATCTATCCCGGGATCATTGGTGAAGCGTAGTCCAGGTTCAGTGCCTCCGACACCCTGGACCGAGGCCACCATCCTAAACACCACCATCCTCGTTCACAGCTCGTCCATCGTCTTCCCGCACACGCAAATGGAAAGCTTCAAACTAAAGGACCCCGGGCTACACCCTCACAAGTTAGTTGGTCGATAGGGAGTCCATATGTCCCACCGATGGAAGCACGCTCAGTCTTGGTTCAAGAGGTAAAGAACTCGCTCCTAGGGGCGTGAGTGGGGCAAAACATCATCATTCACCGATGGCAACTCATCCACGCCAGTTAGCATTTTAATTGAAGACAACCGGTCTCCAACACATCCGGACATGATATAATATCTTCCAACCACGATCCATTCATCGGACCCAAAGTACTCAACTAAGCATGGCTAAGCAGTTAAGTAGCATATAGTAGTATATCGGGCCACACACATACTATGGATAATAGGAAGGGAAACAGGTATTGGTGTCCGGAACAAAATGCAACTAGTAGGATAGTATAGCCAAAACATTTGAATCGAATGCAATATTATGGTGGAGAAAATACTTGAGGGAAAACATAGGTCAAGAGGGATGCTCAAAGAAGTGGATTTACGCTTGCCTTGTTGAAATGACAGAGGTAGGAAACGTCGAAGAAGTTTCGTTGCACTTCAACTCCTCGATCTACCGAAGCACAAACAACCTCGGAAAGGAAACACAATAAAGAACAATTACAACAGGTGCAATGCACATTCATGATGACATGACATTTTAATGCAACTAAAAGATCATGGAAATGATCTTCATGTTAAATGTTTGCTCCCAAATAATTGTGCAGTATTTGGCAACACACATATTTACCTTAGTGGCATACTAATATTTACTACAAGACCAGCACCTAAGTAATTTGTCAACATGCATGAAAATGATGTTTTCTAGTAGTATTAGGTGTGATTAACATTTTGGTATAGTTTCCATAATTTTTGGGTGAAGAAAACAATAAATATGAATTATTTCTTATTGCTTTCATTTCTGCCATTTTTGGTAAACAATTTAAAAAGAGGTATTTTCAGTTCCAAAAGCATGGAAAATACTTTAAAACATGTGGACAATGTTTCACTGAACATTTTGAGCTATTAAACATAATTTTTGGATCATTATTGAATTAGTTATGCCATTTTCTTTTTCCTTTTCTTTTCTGACCATAACTGAAAATGGATGTTTTCTTGGTCAAACTTTATCCGAATCTGCCCGAATGAAATACTACGATGTAGAGTTTGTTAAGAAAAAATTTTAGAGCCTAAGTTTGCTCAATTTGGGTGAACAGAACTCGAGTTATGATTTTTGCAAGATTTCAGTTTTTATTCTCTTTTCTGTATTTAAATATTTAGTGCACAAATTATTACAGAAACATGTTGACATTTTTACATATTTCGAAAGTTCTCACAGTGCTCAATCTATAGAAATTTGAATCATTCAAATTGGAGCATGTATGAATAAGTTATGGATTTTACAAGAAATGATTCGAATCGGTTTTTCAGTCAGAATTTACAGAAAAACCGTTTGGGGCTCTTCTCACCGACGCATGGTCTACCCACCGCCACTGACGGCTTGGCCCCGCGCTGGCGTGGTGCTGAGGTGGAAGCCACCAGGCCTCCAGGGCGGATGACAGGTGGGACCGGGCTGTGGGAAAAAATAATTCTCAAAAAGGTTTGAGGCATTGCCTCCGGTTGGATTTGAACCCCAGATCTCCACAGTGAAGGCGCGGGATCGGAACCATTGGGCTAGCTGCGCTACCTTTGCTACACTGCGGATCTGAAGGAATAAGATGTGAGGTCTCCGCGTTAACTGAACCCAAACGAACCAAGATCGTGGATGGAACTGAAGGGGACGCCGACGAACACGGCAGTACCGACTCCGACCATAGCCGGAAAACGGCGGCGTCTACAGCACTAAAACGATAGTGGGAAATAGCAGAATCGAACCGGGATCTCACCCTGGACACGTAGGTGCCCTGGGTGTGGTCGGAGGTGGACGGAGACGGCAGCACGACCTCGCCGGAGTCGCTTCGGTGGCGGTGAGGAAACCGGACGGCGGCGGCGATTCTTGGCTTCAAGTCCCGATTCCTTTGGCTTGGAGGTAGAGGGCGTCATGGCGGAGATTTCGCCCCACTCCAATCCGCAAGGGGGTAGCTATATCGGCGGCGATGTGTGGTGCGAGCTCGAGCAGGCTTTCGGCCATGGCGGCTAGGGTTAGGGTTTCGGGTAAGGGCAGAGGAGAGGGCAGGGCGTCGATGGTGCTTTTATCTTCTGCCAATCGGCGTTGATGGTCGACGCGTGGAGGGGCAGGGATCGATCGGCTCTCCCTGCCATTGCTGTACCTGAAGGTACGTGATGAACAGAGGAAGAGGACGACACAATTGCACAAAACCCCCTGGCTTCATTCTCCTTTTAAAATTCCCGTTTTCTCATTATCTGCGAGATTCCAGAATTTAGTTGAGGCACTTAAACAATTCAAAACTTTCTGAAAATTTGCAGTAAATTCTTATTTAACCCAAAGCAGCCGTGGTAAAATTTTGAGATCATTTGGATTAACTTTTCAGAACAAACTTGTTTTAGTTTTCTTTCTGCCATTTATTAAAAACATTTAGTTAAGGCATTTAATTAATTCAAAACCTCATGATATTTGGTGGAACTTTATTACTGACCATTAGGAAGTACTGGTAGAAATTTGAGATCATTTTGAAAAAGTTTGTAGAACAAACTTGAATTAATTTCAAATCTGCCAGAAAAGAAAATGATTTATTAAAAATGGTTAACTACTTCCAAAATTCATGGGATCTTGCAATAATTCCTTATTTTTCATAAAGAGCCTATGGTACAAATTTCAAAGCAATTAGATAAAGTTTGTAGAACAAACTTGAATTACTTTTTGTTTATCACTGTGAAGAAAATTGTTGTTTTCAGGGATTTAATCAATTCAACTTTTGATGCCCTCTTTTGTGTGACCCTTATTTAACATAAGGAAGACTTGGTTAAGTTTTTAGCTCAATTGGAGAAAGTTTACAGAAGTAACTTGGTTGAGTTTTCAGCTTCTGGCATTTTTAGCATTTTTTAACTAATAAAGCATTTGTTTTTCTCCCACCAAACCTTGCCAAAATATAAGTGGATGCTGGTAATAACAAGTTAACATACCCCACCACTTCTGTTTTGAAGTTTGTTAAGTTGTGAAAATATTTTAATTCAAAATTGGGTGACCACTTTGAATGCCTTTTTCTTTTATTTACCTTTTGAATTTTTCCAAAGTTTTCACAACTTCCATAAATCAATCTTGGAACTTCCTCAACAATTTGGAAGCTCACAAAATAGTTTTGTTTTTCCCTTTGAGAAAATTCAATTTAGTAGAAAATTTGTAAGGATGGAATTTGAACAATATGTTGAATATTTTTATGAGGGGTGCTACCACCTCTTTAATTTGTTTTCAACATTTGTTTTTCATTAAACTTAGCAATTCAGTGAAGAACTTTGGTTTTGAAAACAATCTGCAACCATTTGAATGAAGCTAGATTGCATGCCTCCCTTTTTCTAAAACAATTGGCATTTTTATTATAGCTGCCAAACTATCAATTTAATTCTTGGAACTTCCTTGAAAAGTATGGAAGATCAAGAAATGGTTTTCTTTGTGAGTGGATTTGTTTTCTCTTAAGCCTTTGCAGCTTGCTTGATTTATTTTTAGCAATTTAATATGAATGCCATGATGCATGAAGAAAGGGAAAAGTGAAAATTTTTACCCAAATTTTGCAGTAACTTTCTGTAGCAGCCTAGGGCTGTTACAAACTACCCCACTTACAAGAATCTCGTCCCGAGATTCCTAGAGTAGAAAAGAGCGAGAGAGAGGACGAAGATCTACCCCACTTACAGGAAGCTTTCTTCTGCTCAAAGGAATTGTATAAGAACTTGCACAAGAACATTGGAATTTGGAAATATGAACTTTGCACAAGTCCATAAGAACTGGAATATGAGCTTTGCAAAAGACCATAAGCATTGAGGAAGGAAGCGAACCTATTTTGACACCGAGGGTTCAAGCAGGAGAACTACACGAATAAGCTTTGAAGAACACCAACCATCGTTGCTGCTTGAGATTCAGCTCTGGTTAGGCGAGAGATTACTTCATACATAGAGTGTATGAGCAGAGGGTTTTGAACGGTGATCAACGAAGGAAAACTTATAGATTCTCAAGAAATCGACCATTATGTCAGACTCTCAAAAGACGACCAAGACAAACTCCGGGTGAAACCGACATGATTTAACACTATAGAATTCTAGCACCATATGGGACTTACGGTTGCAGACCTTATGTTAAACACAAGGAAGGAGGAACTACTCAGATGGAAAACATCCAAGCAATGAAAAGGAATGTGTTTCCAAACACAGAAATTTCTCCGGATCATGATGAGAGATACATACCAACTTGTAGTATACTAAAGGGAGAAACCAACCCCGTGAACCTAAATAATTGAAGTAACAGATAAGCGAGAAAACATTTAAATCAAATAGGGTATGATGACTTAGAGATAGAGCGATACCAGATAAGGAGTAAAAAAGAATCCTAAGAGGGTTTTCATAACTCATTTGTAGGTTAGAAATAATTTTCACAAACACTAGACTCAACATCGACAAGTAGAAGGGTTTCCTACAGGCAGTCCTGCTCTGATACCAACTTGTAACGCCCCGACCTCGGAACTATGCAAAGTGTTGGATGTCACCGGTTACGATACCCGACTGAAGGTTACCAAGGTTACCATCCCCCAGGCTGAATCACATCAGCAGGCGCGGCTCGGTCATGGATCATCGGCCCACAACCCCTCAGTCATGACATAACCTCGGGCCCAACCAAGTTGCATAATAAAGAGATCAAGACTCGGAACAAACTGGCACATCACAGTCTCTACGACACAAAGCATATATATTTCAACTCTTAACAGAGAAAATATAGCAGAATACAATCAGAGGTCACGGACCCAACATTACAACAAGCGGAAGCAGGTATAGTTGTTCTAAACAACAAGAACCAAAATATGGCCTAAGAGGCCTGCAAATAAACAAGTCAGCGCCAGCTTGCTCCTAACCACCCCAGGCTGCCACCTGGAAAACCCAGACTACTCGTCGACGTCCACGAAGAAACCACCTTTGACTTCCGGGAAGTCCTCTGCTAGAATGCAATAAAAAATTCAACAAAGCAACGGTGAGTACAGGAGGCACTCGCAAGGTTACTAGAGCTATAGCTCGAATGAGGCTTTAGCAAGGCTTTATGGTAGCTGTTTTGCGGAAAGCTACTTTTCTTTTAAAAGACCAACTTGGCAACGTCTATAAGAAGGTTTTGAAATGAGATAGAAATTGTAACTCTCTTCAACATCTGATCAATTGCATCCACCAATCCAGCATCACACCGGTCTACTCAAGTTTTATTGTTCAGGTTCTCTATGATCTTATCGTCCATTCCCAAGCGTCCATAACCGTGGACACGGCTTTTCGAAAAGATTAACCCTGCAGGGGTGTACTATTTTAACCACCGGTACCGTCCGGCTCCTTGCCTGATCATGCATGATCACATCCTCTTCCTGGGAGGCCGGCAGAGTGGGAGCGGTTACAACCTTTGGCTTGCATGAATCTATCCCGGGATCATTGGTGAAGCGTAGTCCAGGTTCAGTGCCTCCGACACCCTGGACCGAGGCCACCATCCTAAACACCACCATCCTCGTTCACAGCTCGTCCATCGTCTTCCCGCACACGCAAATGGAAAGCTTCAAACTAAAGGACACCGGGCTACACCCTCACAAGTTAGTTGGTCGATAGGGAGTCCATATGTCCCACCGATGGAAGCACGCTCAGTCTTGGTTCAAGAGGTAAAGAACTCGCTCCTAGGGGCGTGAGTGGGGCAAAACATCATCATTCACCGATGGCAACTCATCCACGCCAGTTAGCATTTTAATTGAAGACAACCGGTCTCCAACACATCCGGACATGATATAATATCTTCCAACCACGATCCATTCATCGGACCCAAAGTACTCAACTAAGCATGGCTAAGCAGTTAAGTAGCATATAGCAGTATATCGGGCCACACACATACTATGGATAATAGGAAGGGAAACAGGTATTGGTGTCCGGAACAAAATGCAACTAGTAGGATAGTATAGCCAAAACATTTGAATCGAATGCAATATTATGGTGGAGAAAATACTTGATGGAAAACATAGGTCAAGAGGGATGCTCAAAGAAGTGGATTTACGCTTGCCTTGTTGAAATGACAGAGGTAGGAAACGTCGAAGAAGTTTCGTTGCACTTCAACTCCTCGATCTACCGAAGCACAAACAACCTCGGAAAGGAAACACAATAAAGAACAATTACAACAGGTGCAATGCACATTCATGATGACATGACATTTTAATGCAACTAAAAGATCATGGAAATGATCTTCATGTTAAATGTTTGCTCCCAAATAATTGTGCAGTATTTGGCAACACACATATTTACCTTAGTGGCATACTAATATTTACTACAAGACCAGCACCTAAGTAATTTGTCAACATGCATGAAAATGATGTTTTCTAGTAGTATTAGGTGTGATTAACATTTTGGTATAGTTTCCATAATTTTTGGGTGAAGAAAACAATAAATATGAATTATTTCTTATTGCTTTCATTTCTGCCGTTTTTGGTAAACAATTTAAAAAGAGGTATTTTCAGTTCCAAAAGCATGGAAAATACTTTAAAACATGTGGACAATGTTTCACTGAACATTTTGAGCTATTAAACATAATTTTTGGATCATTATTGAATTAGTTATGCCATTTTCTTTTTCCTTTTCTTTTCTGACCAGAACTGAAAATGGATGTTTTCTTGGTCAAACTTTATCCGAATCTGCCCGAATGAAATACTACGATGTAGAGTTTGTTAAGAAAAAATTTTAGAGCCTAAGTTTGCTCAATTTGGGTGAACAACACTCGAGTTATGATTTTTGCAAGATTTCAGTTTTTATTCTCTTTTCTGTATTTAAATATTTAGTGCACAAATTATTACAGAAACATGTTGACATTTTTACATATTTCGAAAGTTCTCACAGTGCTGAATCTATAGAAATTTGAATCATTCAAATTGGAGCATGTATGAATAAGTTATGGATTTTACAAGAAATGATTCGAATCGGTTTTTCAGTCAGAATTTACAGAAAAACCGTTTGGGGCTCTTCTCACCGACGCATGGTCTACCCACCGCCACTGACGGCTTGGCCCCGCGCTGGCGTGGTGCTGAGGTGGAAGCCACCAGGCCTCCAGGGCGGATGACAGGTGGGACCGGGCTGTGGGAAAAAATAATTCTCAAAAAGGTTTGAGGCATTGCCTCCGGTGGGATTTGAACCCCAGATCTCCACAGTGAAGGCGCGGGATCGGAACCATTGGGCTAGCTGCGCTACCTTTGCTACACTGCGGATCTGAAGGAATAAGATGTGAGGTCTCCGCGTTAACTGAACCCAAACGAACCAAGATCGTGGATGGAACTGAAGGGGACGCCGACGAACACGGCAGTACCGACTCCGACCATAGCCGGAAAACGGCGGCGTCTACAGCACTAAAACGATAGTGGGAAATAGCAGAATCGAACCGGGATCTCACCCTGGACACGTAGGTGCCCTGGGTGTGGTCGGAGGTGGACGGAGACGGCAGCACGACCTCGCCGGAGTCGCTTCGGTGGCGGTGAGGAAACCGGACGGCGGCGGCGATTCTTGGCTTCCCGTCCCGATTCCTTTGGCTTGGAGGTAGAGGGCGTCACGGCGGAGATTTCGCCCCACTCCAATCCGCAAGGGCGTCGACGCGTGGAGGGGCAGGGACCGATCGGCTCTCCCTGCCATTGCTGTACCTGAAGGTACGTGATGAACAGAGGAAGAGGATGACACAATTGCACAAAACCCCCTGGCTTCATTCTCCTTTTAAAATTCCCGTTTTCTCATTATCTGCGAGATTCCAGAATTTAGTTGAGGCACTTAAACAATTCAAAACTTTCTCAAAATTTGCAGTAAATTCTTATTTAACCCAAAGCAGCCGTGGTAAAATTTTGAGATCATGTGGAGCAACTTTTCAGAACAAACTTGTTTTAGTTTTCTTTCTTCCATTTATTAAACACATTTAGTTAAGGCATTTAATTAATTCAAAACCTCATGATATTTGGTGGAACGTTATTACTGACCATTAGGAAGTACTGGTAGAAATTTGAGATCATTTTGAAAAAGTTTGTAGAACAAACTTGAATTAATTTCAAATATGCCAGAAAAGAAAATGATTTATTAAAAATGGTTAACCACTTCCAAAATTCATGGGATCTTGCAATAATTCCTTATTTTTCATAAAGAGACTATGGTACAAATTTCAAAGCAATTAGATAAAGTTTGTAGAACAAACTTGAATTACTTTTTGTTTATCGCTGTGAAGAAAATTATTGTTTTCAGGGCTTTAATCAATTCAACTTTTGATGCCCTCTTTTGTGTGACCGTTATTTAACATAAGGAAGTCTTGGTGAAGTTTTTAGCTCAATTGGAGAAAGTTTACAGAAGTAACTTGGTTGAGTTTTCAGCTTCTGGCATTTTTAGCATTTTTTAACTAATAATGCATTTGTTTTTCTCCCACCAAACCTTGCCAAAATATAAGTGGATGCTGGTAATAACAAGTTAACATACCCCACCACTTTTTCTTTGAAGTTTTTTAAGTTGTGAAAATATTTTAATTCAAAATTGGGTGAGCACTTTGAATGCCTTTTTCTTTTATTTACCTTTTGAATTTTTCCAAAGTTTTCACAACTTCCATAAATCAATCTTGGAACTTCCTCAACAATTTGGAAGCTCACAAAATAGTTTTGTTTTTTCCTTTGAGCAAATTCAATTTAGTAGAAAATTTTTAAGGATGGAATTTGAACAATATGTTGAATATTTTTATGAGGGGTGCTACCACCTCTTTAATTTGTTTTCAACATTTGTTTTTCATTAAACTTAGCAATTCAGTGAAGAACTTTGGTTTTGAAAACAATCTGCAACCATTTGAATGAAGCTAGATTGCATGCCTCCCTTTTTCTAAAACAATTGGCATTTTTATTATAGCTGCCAAACTATCAATTTAATTCTTGGAACTTCCTTGAAAAGTATGGAAGATCAAGAAATGGTTTTCTTTGTGAGTGGATTTGTTTTCTCTTAAGCCTTTGCAGCTTGCTTTATTTATTTTTAGCAATTTAATATGAATGCCATGATGCATGAAGAAAGGGAAAAGTGAAAATTTTTACCCAAATTTTGCAGTAACTTTCTGTAGCAACCTAGGGCTGTTACAAGGATCACACGAAGTCGCTGTACCCGGGATGCGACAATAGTCTGAAAAAGCTGGGCTGCACACTGGATTTGCTGAAATGGAAGGCACGGGAAGGTGTAGCTGACTCATCATTTGAAAATTTGCTGAAAATGTTGAAGAATATGTTTCCGAAGAATAACGAGTTGCCCGCCAGTACGTACGAAGCAAAGAAGGTTGTCTGTCCTCTAGGTTTAGAGGTTCTGAAGATACATGCATGCATTAACGACTGCATCCTCTACCGCGGTGCATACGAGAATTTGAATGAATGCCCTTATTTGCACTGCATTGCGTTATAAGATCAGAGGCGATGATCCTGGTGACGATGTTGAGGGCGAGAAACCCAGGAAGAGGGTTCCCGCCAAGGTGATGTGGTATGCTCCTATAATACCTCGGTTGAAACGCCTGTTCAGGAACAAAGAGCATGCCAAGTTGTTGCGATGGCACAAACAGGACCGTAAGTCCGACGGGGAGTTGAGACACCCCGCTGATGGAACGCAATGGAGAAAGATCGACAGAGAGTTCAAAGATTTTGCAGCTGACGCAAGGAACATAAGATTTGGTCTAAGTACTGATGGCATGAATCCTTTTGGCGAGCAGAGCTCCAGCCATAGCACCTGGCCTGTGACTCTATGCATCTACAACCTTCCTCCTTGGTTGTGCATGAAGCGGAAGTTCATTATGATGCCAGTGCTCATCCAAGGTCCGAAGCAACCCGGCAACGACAACGATGTGTACCTAAGGCCATTAGTTGATGAACTTTTACAGTTGTGGGGCAGACCTGGTGTACCTGTGTGGGATGAGCACAAAGAAGAGGAATTTGACCTACGAGCGTTGCTTTTTGTAACCATCAACGATTGGCCTGCTCTCAGTAACCTTTCGGGACAGTCAAATAAGGGATACAAAGAATGCACACACCTCTTACATGAGACTGAAAGTGTATTAGAACGTGTACCTGGGTCATCGTCGATTTCTTCCCCGAAATCATAACGTAAGAAAGAAAGGCAAGCATTTCAACGGCAAGGCAGATCACCGGCCGAAGCCTGCGGAACGTACTGGAGCTGAGATATTTGATATGGTCAAGGATTTGAAAGTCAAAGGGTCCTGGCGGGCAATCAGTTCCGCTGGGAGTTGACGGGCACGTACCCATGTGGAAAATGAAATCGATATTTTGGGAGCTACAATATTGGAAAGTCCTAGATGTCCGCTCTGCAATCGACGTGATGCATGTTACGAAGAATATTTGCGTGAACCTGCTAAGCTTCTTGGGCGTGTATGGCAAGACAAATGATACAAAGGAAGCACGGAAGGACCAGCAACTTTTGAAAGACCCAGATGACCGGCATCCGGAATGGTTTCAAGGCCGTGCCAGCTACGCTCTTACCAAAGAAGAGAAGGTCATTTTTTTTGAATGCCTGAGAAGTATGAAGGTCCCGTCTGGCTTCTCGTCGAATATAAAGGGAATAATAAACATGGCGGACAAAAAGTTCCAAAACCTGAAGTCTCACGACTGCCACGTGATTATGACGCAATTGCTTCCGATTGCTTTGAGGGGCTCCTAACGGAAAATGTTCGAGTAGCCATTGTGAAGCTATGTGCATTCCTCAATGCAATCTCTCAAAAGGTAATCAGTCCAGAAGATCTTTCACGGTTACAGAACGATGTGGTCCAATGTCTTGCCAGTTTCGAGTTGGTGTTTCCACCATCCTTCTTTAATATCATGACGCACCTCCTGGTCCACCTAGTCGAAGAGATTTCCATTCTCGGTCCTGTATTTCTACACAATATGTTCCCCTTCGAGAGGTTTATGGGAGTATTAAAGAAATATGTTCGTAACCGTGCTAGGCCAGAAGGAAGCATCGTAAAGAGCTATGGAAATGAGGAGGTAATTGAGTTCTGCATTGACTATGTTCCTTACCTTAAGCCGATTGGTATTCCTCAATCGCGGCACGAGGGGAGACTAAGTGGAAAAGGCACGATCGGAAGGAAATCAACGATATGTATGGACGGTCATTCTATGACTGAAGCACACCACACAGTTCTGCAAAATTCGAGCTTGGTGGCTCCGTACTTCGAGCAACACAAGATTATTTTACGCTCGGACAACCCGGGGAAGCCTGAATCATGGATTAGAAAGGCCCACATGGAGACTTTCGGCAGTTGGTTGCGAAAACATTTAATGAATGACAATGATGTTGGAGATCAGCTGTACATGTTGGCCAAGACACCATCTTCGACTATAACGACTTTCCAAGGGTACGAGATTAATGGGAATACATTTTACACGATCTCCCAAGATAAAAAGAGCACCAACCAAAACAGTGGTGTCCGCTTTGATGCAGCAACCGAGATTGGGCAAAAGGTCACATATTAGGGTTACATAGAGGAGATATGGGAACTTGACTATGGACCCTCCTTTAAGGTCCCTTTGTTCCGGTGCAAATGGTTCAAGCTAACAGGAGGTGGGGTAAAGGTGGACGAGCAATACGGAATGACAATGGTGGATTTCGACAATCTTGGTTGCCTTGACGAACCATTCGTCCTAGCCAAAGATGTCGCTCAGGTTTTCTATTTGAAGGACATGAGTAGCAAACCGAGGAAACGGAAAGATAAGAAAACGATTGGTACATCATGCGATGATCCAAAGCGCCACATTGTTCTTTCAGGGAAAAGAAACATCGTGGGAGTGGAGGACAAGACAGACATGTCAGAAGATTATAATATGTTTGGTGAAATTCCGCCCTTCAAAGTCAACACTGACCCAAGCATTAAGTTAAATGATGAGGATGCTCCATGGATACGGCCAAATCGTAAGAAAGCGGGGACACAAGGGAAGAATTGATGTGTAATAATTTATTGTACCAAACTTTGTTGAATGGATCATGTGAATTATATTATCTCTGATGTGTTTAAGACTAACTCCTTTGCAAAATATTTGAGAAAACGAGTGGAAAACATGGAAAACAGAAGGTTACTTAAATGTCTCAAAACCTTGTGAGATAAAATATCTGATTTCATAACTTTTATTGAAAACAGAAAACAGACGCGCTAGCGCGCCGCAGTGTCGCCGGAATACAAATTCTTTTATTAAAAAGAGAGAACAGACGAACAGTACTACTACTCCTCGTCTTCGTCGGGGAACTCGTCGGTGACCTCCTCCGGGTCATCGTTGTCGGCGAACTCGTCGGTGACCTCCTCGTCGTCGTCGGAGGTGCATGATGGTATGTCGGAGATAGGCCCCCACCTCGGATCGTCGGAGGCCCAGACTTCGCCGGCGCGGTCGGCCCGACGAAGCTCTTGCAGCGCCTTCGTCCTCGCCTCCCGAACGGCATCTAACGCGAGGTGGCGTTCGAGGCGGCGCTCCGCCCGCTCAGCCGCGCGGGTCTGCCAGAGCTCCTCGTCGGCGCTCTCCTCCCCCGGGTTGTTCCGGTAATACTCGCGGACGACGCGGTCTTCCCTGGCGTCGACTAGACCCTGAAACGCGCGGTGGCGGAGGTGGAGGTGGTCTGCGGCAGTGATGATCTGCGGCTTTGGCGCCCTGGCCTCCGCTTCCCAGACAGTGTGGCAGTCGTTGAAGTTCATCAGCGACCGCGGGCGGTTGAGGCGCCAGGCCGCCGCGTCCCAGGCGCGGACGGCCTCCGCCGCCGTGGCAAAGGAGCCGAGGGGGATGCGGTCGTCCCCCCAGCGGATATCTGCGCTGAACATTCCGTTCTGCCGTGCTCGGACGCCTCGGAAGCCGGTGGTGTTGTTCCTCCTCGGAGGCATGGTGGAAGCGCGACGGTGAAGAGGGATGGAGAAGACGCGCTCGAGGCGCGACAGTTTATACCGCGCCCTCCAGGCCACGCGTCACAACTCCCGCGCCACGCGTCACAACTCCCGTGCCACGCGCCACCATAACACAACCCAAGCATGGATGGATGTGTTAAAGGGGGTGTAGAACAAAACAATCGGTATCGCCATCATACAGCCCCACCGTGGCTACTGGTTGCAATATGCATACCAAATGCACGGCAGGACATATGATGGCGAATCCGGATGTTTTGTATTTGCTCGATGAACTGACCGGTGTATGCAGGTGGGCTATATATAGGGTCCTCTGGCTCACAAAGTGTTGTGCTAGGGTTTTGATCCAACGGTTAAGAAACCACCTCATCCAACGGCTCACAACAGCTCGAAAGAAACACACCGTAGCCCTGATCGAACGGCTCACAACAGCTCGAAAGAAACACACCCCGGATCCAACGACTCACAAGCGCTTTAAAGAAACACACGATCCGTGTGATTCTATCTGATTGATCCAAACGAAACCCTAACCCATTTAGTCCCGGTTGGTGTCCCCAACCGGGACTAAAGGGATGTTTTCTTCTCGCTATATATATGTATGCATTGCCACACCATTGGCATAAACACATACAAACTCACCACTCTCTCTCATGGCTTCTACCGTACCCACTCTAACATTCATCCAGGCGGAGGCACTTTCTGCCTCGAACTACCCCTGCCCGTGCGGCTACAACGTTCCCGCCGGTTGGATGCTGAGCGCCGGAGGAGTGCCGGTCCCTCCTCTTCCTCAAGGTGTGGCGCGTCGGGCAGCCATCACGAACCACTACTATCACGAGCTCACGCCGGAGCAGCGGAGGAATCCCAGTTGGCATCCCGATAACCAGCATACTTGGGATACCTTCTTCATCAATCGGCGTGAGAGGGCGCTCGCCAGGTATGAGGATGACGGCCTGCCTCCTGGGAACTTTCACGAGGCCGGTCGTCGGCTATGGTGGTCCGGCCGGACTCTACAGAGCGTCATGGACTACATCAGGGCCGGCGATATCCCCCGCCTGCTCTACCCTCAGGCCCAGTCCTGGAGTCGTGATCCTCCGAGGGAGTGCAGAGCACCGTCAGACGATAGTGACGACGACGGCGGCGACTACGACGACTACGAGTCAGAGTACTATAGGCCTAGGCAGGAGTATGACTAGCTGATATCAGATCATGCATCTATGCTCTCCGTTTAGGTTTAGATCCACTCTAGCCATTATGTACTGCCTTTTTTATCTATATATATTCAAGATGTGTGTGAATCTTTCTGATTGGATGGAACAAAACCATAACCATTTCGTCTCGGTTGGTAAAACATGCTGGGACTAAAGGGGTTTTATTTTTCTGAATTTTCTGATATATTATTTGTATTTTTCAGATTTTAAAAAGAATTAGTTTTATTTTTCTGAATTTTCTGATATATTATTTGTATTTTTAAGATTTTAAAAAGAATTAGTTTTATTTTTCTGAATTTTCTGATATATTATTTGTATTTTTAGGATTGGAAAAAGAATTAGTTCTTTTTTCTGAATTTTCTGATATATTATTTATATTTTTAGGATTTTAAAAAGAATTAGTTTTATTTTTCTGAATTTTCTGATATATTATTTGTATTTTTAAGATTGGGAAAAGGAAAAGTATTTGAGTAACCACCTTTAGTCGCGGTTCGTGTCACGAAACGGGACTAAAGGCTCGTTCTGCGCGGGAACGAAAACGCCGCGAAAAATTGCACCTTTAGTCCCGGTTCGTGACACCAACCGGGACTAAAGGCCCGCGGAGGGTACCCCGGGGGACCTTTAGTCCCGGTTGGTGTCACCAACCGGGACTAAAGGCTGGACCTATATATGCGCGATGTCTTCCTTCCCCCAAAATTTTCTAAGTCCCAAACCCTCGTCTTCCTCGCGCCGGTTCCGTCGCCGTCGCCCCGATTCCGTCACCGTCGCCCGCGCAGAGACTCTGCGAGAGGACCACACCGTCGCCGTCGCCACGCCCTTCTCTCCACCGCCTCCACCCTGCTCCGCCCCCGCCCCGTCGCCGTCTCTCCGGTAGGTTCCCCGCGGGCCTCGCGCAACCCTCGAACCAACACCATCGAACGGCGACCACGAACCGCGCGCGAACGCGCCGCCCTCGAACGGCGACCACGAACTGCGAACGCGCTGCCCTCTCGTTTGCTCCCGCGGCCAGATTCGCCGGCGGCGAGACCATAGTGGCTGTGGCCTCGTCCCCATCTCCGTCCCCTCCCCCATGGCGAGCACCACAGTGGCCGTGGCCTCCTCCCCATCTCCGTTCCCTCCCCCGTGGCCGGAATCGCCGGAGACGCGAGAGCCTAAACTGCAACCACCGGCCACCGTGTGACGCCAGGGGTGACGTCATGATGACGTCACCTGGCCACGTGTTGGCGAGATTTTTTTTTGATGACGTCATCGTGACACGTGGGGCCCACTTTATATGGAATTACAGAACATAATTAATCTTCTAAATTAAATAACTTTTAATTTATAATTCCAAAAATTATGGAAAAATATGGAAAATGTTCAGAAAAATGTAAGCTATCTGTTTATATCATTTTCAATCATGTTTGACAAAGTTCAAAATGAGACCATATTTGAATTTTTATTAAATTCATTAAAATAATGAAAATAAGTTTTAATTCAATAAATTCAGAATATTAAGTGTAATATACCAAAATGACCAGGAAAGCAAATGCAACCTAGCTATGGGGTTCTCCAAGTCATCTGAGAAACTAATCTTGGACACACCTCTAAAGTATGGTTTCCCCCCTCCGGTGGTCATCGATCTTCCACCCAAAACCCTAGCAATCTGTTTTCCCTCCTTCTACGACAATATTTGCTAAGTCTCCTATATACTTAATTAATTTTTACTACATACATGTTTGCAGGAGTGACATATGGCGGACAATAGAGCCTTGCAGTTTACGGATCAGGAGGCTGAAGGTTTTATATTCGGCATGATAGCCGAAGAACATGATATAGTCTCTTCTTATCTGAACCTTGATGATCAAGAACGTGAAGGAACGGACATTGTCGATGATCAAGGAGGTGAAGGAACGGACATTGTGGATGATCAAGGAGGTGAAGGAATGGACATTGATGACGGAGGTCAACCGTCGACAAACGACGATCTCCAATTG
Organism: Alopecurus myosuroides; assembly: GCA_028641055.1. Classification (NCBI taxonomy): domain Eukaryota; kingdom Viridiplantae; phylum Streptophyta; class Magnoliopsida; order Poales; family Poaceae; genus Alopecurus; species Alopecurus myosuroides. The sequence continues at coordinate 26,835,675 of CM054059.1, read as the reverse complement.
CAAAGAACAACCACCTCCGGCGAGGTATATATATATATACATTGAGCCTCTCGTGATACAAACTTACTGAAATGTGAATACATATGCACTAACGCGCGTGACTCTCTTTCTTATTTTAGCCCTCGGCCGGATCGAGTACGACAACGCGTGGCAAATCCAAGGCGATGAAAGAAGGAGAAACATATACCATCGAATCAGTCGGTGAAACCGGCAAGCCCCTACAGCACACCACAAAGTTTATCAACCAATGCGGAGTCATTGTTAGAGACACCGTCCCGATCACCGTCCAGGAATGGAAGGAGCCAAAGAAAGCACGTCTTGGTTTCAGTTATGTCCACAAGAGAACGAAAAAGGAGATGTTCAGAAAGCTTATGGTACATTTCATTCTACCTCCGGAATACAACAAAAAAGATGAATTCGGTGACGAGGTTCCGGGTGGACGTCAGAGGAGGAGGCTAGTCAAAGAGTTCGCTCTTCAGAAGATGGCCGAAGCATTCCGGAACTTCAAGAAAAAATTGTTCCGTGAATTTGTCAACAAGTGCAAGACTCCGATTTTCACTGGACAATATGAGAAACTGAGAGCTGATTGGCCAGAATTTGTGACGCAGAAGAAATCGGAGCATTTCAAGGAAATATCGAAAAAAAATAAGGTTAATGCGGATAAGAAACAGTACCATCATATTATGGGGCCAGGAGGATACCGCGTTTTGGCGCCTAAGTGGCAGGCGAGGCAGGACGGCCTGAGGGCAAGAGGAATCCCTCTAGGTACAGAGGGATGGGACGAAAGAGCCAAAATGTGGTGGTACGGGCATGGGGGATCGCTAGACCCGGAGACAGGGGCGTGTGTTCATCGGCAGAAAACGTTTGCTCCCACAAAAAACCTTGTTGACGCAATGACCAAAGCTCAACAGGGCTGGATCACGTTCAACAGAGAGAAAGACCAACTGACCCATGCCCTCGGGAATCCTGAACACGGAGGACATATACGAGGCAAAGGCAGATTGCCGTGGAAAGTAGGGTTTTCCCAGGAGGGTGACCCGTACTGTTACAGAAGCCGTAAGAGAAATACGGACCGGGCTGCAGATCTTCTGTCGAAGCTTGCAACGGAAGTTACTGAGTTGAAGCAGACCGTGGCGGGAATACTTGAGAAAGAAACAGCGGCGGCTGCAGGGCCGCATGAAGAACATGTAGCGGATCTCGGAAGCCAGCATCAGCGGAGAAGCAGCGTGGCTTCCACGCAGGCCCCGCCTGCAGGTGCTAATGCACCGATGATCGAGAGTCGTGCACGGGAGCCTCACTACCCCGTGGATGATGTAAAGGAGATGAAAGAATGTGATCTGCATTATCCCGTGGGGAACATTTCCACGAAGGTAGCTACCAGCAGTGCTTTACCCTGTACACCTGGAGCACTCCATCACAACAACCCCATTCCATATGGCTATGCTCGTGTCACGGTGGAAGACATAGTCCAAGTGTTTGAGGACCTGGAGATTGACATAGCTACACCCGAAGGGGAGAGAAGACTTGGAGATGTCAAGCGCCAGATCATTCTGTGGAAAAACAAGTACATAGTGTTTCCAGGCGAGACGCCAAGGCTAACAAGTCCACCCCCCTCCGATGGTGCAAGTGGTGGTGGTGGTGGTGGTGGTGCTTGTTCACCTACGCCTCCTTCACGCCATTCGACGCCGTGCCCCGATCCACAATCTCCGGCGGGTAAGCAGGCGTCGCCCACCAATCCTCCTCCGGCGGGTAAGCAGCCGTCGCCCCCCATTCCTCCTCCGGCGGATAAGCAGCAGCCGTCGCCCCCCATTCCTCCTCCGGCGGATAAGCAGCAGCCGTCGCCCCCCATTCCTCCTCCGGCGGATAATCAGCCGTCGCCCCCCATTGCTCCTCCGGCGAAGAAACAGAAGCAGGCGGACAGCAAGGAAACCTGCTCTTGGACTATTAACCCGGAGCCTTATGTACCTAAGACCACACGGGTACCGGAGCCATCACGGTAGCCTATCCCCCCAAGGCCTTGGGAACTTAATGATGCTGAAACCAAATTGGCCGCGTGTAACATCCCAAGTATGAAAAACAGCCATTAGAATGTTTGCTCGCTGTTATTTTATGTTTTGCATCATGACATCATGTTCATTGCATTTGTTTTGCTTGTTTTCCATTTGTTTTCCATTTGTTTTCCTCTGTTTTCCTTTGTTTTCCTTTGTTTTCTATTTGAATTTTCAAACCAAATTCAAATATTTGTTTCATACTTGTGCTGTTACAATTTTCAAATAAAATTATCCAAATCAAAACATCAAGTTGTTTTCATTAAACTATAAAGTTCAAACCATCAAATTGTTTAAGTTTCAATAATTCATTTAATAGCAAATTCACTTAATTCAAATTCCTTTCAAATTCACTTAATTTACCAAACAGCAACCCTTTTGAACTTTATGAAAATTACAAAACTCTCCTTTGTTTCAAGTTAACTTGAAATCAAAAACTTTAAATTGCTTAAGTCACTATTATTCACCTAATATCAAAATTACTCAATTTCAATTAAATTTACAAACATCAACAAATTTGAAATGTTTGAGAAAACAAAAGTTGCATTTAGGTGCTGTTACAAAACTTAATCAAATACAAATTTTTCTCCTAATTTTTCTAACCCTCAAACCCACTCCTTTTCTCTCTTTTCCTTTTAGCAAAAAAAAACAGAACAAAAAAAAAATAAAGAAAAGAGAGGGGGAAAGGGCAGGCCAGCCTTTTGGGCCAGCCCACCTCTCTCCCTAATCGGCCTGCGTACCCCCTCCCCTGTCGCTTTCTTCCTCCTTGGTACGGAGAGATAGAGAGAGGGGGGATCCCCCACTGGCAGGGAGCTCACATGCTCCCCCTCCCCCTATAACTAGCCCTAGGGTTCCTCCCCTACCTCCGATCTCCCTCTTCCTCCATCTGCGCCGCCGCCTCCCTCTTCCTCCCCGCGATCCCCTCCTTCGATTTCTGTTCTGTTCTGAACTTCTCTGTTGAACACCACCATGGCTGCATGTTGGAGAGGGCGTAGTGGTTGCAGGGGTCCGCCTCGGGAGCTCTCCATGGCGGGAATGGGTTCCCTTCGGCGCCGCCTTCCGCCTCGACCCCGCCGCGGTGGCTGGGAGGCATCGGAGCCCGCCGCCAAGCCACCGTCGCCGCCACCTGCTCCGCCCCGCCATCTCCTCCTCATCGCTGTCCGCTCGAGGGCCCGAGGTGATCACCCCCCCCTCGTCTCTCCTCCCTCTCCTCCTCCCCTCCACACCCGCGAGCACCACGCACACGGCCCTCGTGCACACGAGCAGAAACCGTGCGCAGCGAGCCGTCGCAGCCGGCGATCACCGGCTCCTCGCTGCATTCTGTTAACTGAATTCGTTTTCAATTTCAGTTAACTCATCCTAACTGAACCATATATTCCCCGCGCCTCCGTTACTGTCAACAACCGTAGCTCACCGCAGTGGCAGCAGCTCTCTGCGCGCGCCCAGGGGGTCGTGGGTTCGAATCCCACCCCCGGGATTAAACCCCCTTTTTTCCATCTTATTTTTCCAGGCCAAAACAAATTGCTAATTCACAGAACAGTCCTTGCTTGTTTCTTCTTAGGCCCTGTAAATATTTTCTAAGTCCCTAACTATTGTTTAAATGGCAGATTAATACTTAAACTCTAAAAATGCATAACTAAATCATTTTAACTCCAATTTCAACATTTTAAATATGTTTTCCACTCCAAATTGAATTCTCTACCTAAATATAAATTTTGTTTACTGTTTTGAATATTTTAAATTTGTGAAATATTTGAAAACTTTTTTAATTCACTTAATTTTGCAAAATTCATAACTTGGGCATAAAAATTCCAAATTCAACAAACTAAATATGTTTTCCATCCCATTTTTCATGTATGTTGCAAATATCAACTTTGTGTTCTGTTTTAAATAAATTAAATTGCTGAAAACAATTGTTTCTTCATTAATGCATTTAAAATTGCCAAATTAATAACTTGCTCATTTTAAATCCATTTTCAACAAATAAAATATGTTTTCCATGCTAAATTAAACCACCTTTTCAAATATAAACTTTGTTTCATGTTTTGGATAATTAAAATTGGTTAAATAATTTAAACCTTATTTAAATCATTTAATATTGTTAAATTCATAACTTGATCAAATTAAATTATTTCTGAGCATATAAAATATGTTTTCAAACCAGAAAAACATCACCTTTTCAAATATGACTTTTATTTAACGCTTTGAGCAAATAAAATTCAAATAATATTAATACTTGAATTAAATCCATTTTAATCTTGTTTAAACTTGTTTAATTCATAATTAATTCGTCTTAATTCCTTTTTCAATAATTGAAACATGTAATCCACCTAAAATTTTGTGTATTTTCCAAATAAGAATTTTGTTATCTATTTTGAACAATTAAAATTGGTGAAAACAACAAATGCTTGTGTAACACCTTTAAGGAACCAAAATTCCATAACTTAATAAATAAAATTCCAAACTTGGTAAACTTCATTTCCAATTGTTGCTATTGTTGTTATCTTTCTGTTTTCCTCATCCATGCATCATACTAATCCACTTTCACCTGTTGATTAGTTGTAAAACAAATATTCCAACCTTAATTCATGGGCTTTCCATATGCAATCCAAATTGCATGTGGGTCCATTTAATTATGTTATCTTACCTTGTCAACTAGTTTATTTTGATGCATCAATTAAATGGTCATGCATCATCCCATGTTTGTGCATTATGCCATGTTATTGATTGTTTGTCTCCCTGCGTTGTTTGTTTGCTTCTTCTCGAATAGACGACGACGTTGAGACAGACGAGGTTTACGACACTACTTCTGAGGAGTTAGCTCAGTACCAGGCTGCTGAGTTTGCAGGCAAGTATTCACTCACATGAACCACTGTGTTCCTTTCCACATTGGATACCGATACTTTCCGTTGTCTATTCTGCTAGCCCTATGAATCGTTGCTTGTGTTCGATCCTATCACATGTTATCCTTTAACCCTGATATAGCCTCACCCCACACCTATAACCCCTTTGCTTGTTGCCCGTGTCTTACTAGCATGCTTAGGGTTGTTTCTGCTCGAGTCTGTTGTCCGTTACTTAGTGTTACTATATCATTATGTTCTGGGGCTCGATGTTAAACAATCAACCTGTTAATGTTTGGGTAATAATAATTTGCTGATAAGGCACCGGCAGGAGGCCCGGCGTGGTTTTGAGGCCTGCTAGTGTCGACCCTAATCAGGAAAAGGGTCTTGTCTACTGATCCATGATGAGCGCACTAACCGCATGTGGGAAGCGTGTATGGGCGCCCCCCTCAATTTGATTCGATTCGCATCTCGTCCAAATCGCCACACTTAGTTCGGGCTTTCCATTTGATGCATGCATGTGCAGGTGCGAACCCTTGGCGCCAGGGTGGAACTTTTGTAGTCGGCATTGAGGGCGGCGTGGTCTTAGAGTGCTATGAGGGTCCCCCTTTTCTTCGTGGGGGCTCGATTAGCCGCGCACGCACAGCATGTGGTTCTTTGGGCTTGATGCGAAGAAGAGTTGAGTTGTGTTGAGTGCCCCGCTTGGTGGAAAGGCCATTCCATCTGGCGGGTTATTCTTACGTGTACGGCCAAATTGGTGCACCCCTGCAGGGTTAAATCTTCTCGAGAAGCCGTGTTTTCCGCGGTTATGGATGACTTGGTGAAAGTACTGGCTAACAAGTACTCAGAACAACTTACACCTAACTAATGATAACTTGACTAGTAATAGTCTTATTGACACAATAACTTGAACCATCATTAATCCAACTGCGTGAGTTATCCTCGGATTGCTTCTTTGGATAAGGGGCGAGATCCAGGATGGGTTTGTTTGAGGTTAGTTGGTAGGTTGGTTACGATACGCTATCTTATCCCCTTTCTGTTAGCCGGAAGTTATAGCATGTATCTGTAGTTGATTAGTGCATCCCGCTGCCGCATCTTTTGTATCACCCCTTTTCTTCCGTTGAACCCAAAGCATCTGTGCTTGTTGTTGACGGGTACACTTTGGTGAATTGTGAGTCTTGCTTGCCAGTACTTGTCTGTACTGACCCCTTTGGGGCTGTGGTTTCCGCAGACTACGTTTCCGAGGATCCCCATGGTGGCTACTACGTGGAGTTCGACGAGGCTGCTGACGAGTAGATAGCGGACCCGGGCAGGATCCGAGACTTCGTGGATGGGCTCCGTCTTTTCGTTTCCGGCCTCTTAGGCCTATTTGGATCTTGTCTGTACTCAGACACTTTTGATGCTTCCGCTGTGTTGTAATGATGATATGTTGGGACATGTGTCCTCTGGATGATTGTATTTGCTATCTCTGCTCTAGTGAGAGCTATTTGCAATTTGTTTCAATCTTTTGTGTCTTAGAGATATGTTGTGATATCAGTTGTTCTAATGCCGTTGACGTACCATGTGTGTATGTTATGAAGTACGTCAACGGAAGTGTCCTGATTTCTATGGGATGGTTTGCGCAGACGATGGATAGTAGAGAATGGTTGTCACACGTTTACATGTTGGCCTGCTCATATTGAGATGCGGGTGCCGGTATGCCCCGTAAGCCATTTGTTCTACTATTCAGCGGACTGTGAGTATCCCCTAGAAGTCCGGGTGCGACAAATGGTATCAGAGCATGTCTTCCTGTAGGATCCCTTTTACTGGTCGCAGTTGAGTCTAGAAACTATTTTGTAGCTATATAGGAAAAATGAAACGTGAGAGTAGGAATTCTGTTCTTTTTCTTCTTTCCCCACCCACCCTCCCTTTTCTGGTAAGGAAGTGCAACGTTGTTTTCCCTTCTCATCTAAACTTTCAAGTTAGGATTTCACGAATCCTGGTTTCTCTAGGATAGTTATATCTACTAGACCATAGGAATGGAGGTGGTTGTGACATGATTTATCATGTTGCCTACTCACGATTGAGAACGGAGGCGTGTAAGCCCCGGAAGCAAATCCTCTATCCCTTAAGCAGTAGATATTGATCCTTTAGAAGCCCGGATGGGTTTTCCGTAGTACCTCAGGAGTGTTTTGATCTCGTGTTTTCCCGATGTTGATATCCTGTTCTTCTCAACACCCTTTTCATCCGTTGAAACCTTGTTGTTGCTTTCCACTTCAGCTCTTCTACCGGCGTCTAATCAATAACTCGGTTCCATCCTTCTGGCCAGATAGTCTATTCTCCAAATGAATCAAGTTCCATTCAGCTATAAACCCTCGATACAAAACCTCTACCTTTACTCGAAAAATGTTCCGGTGGTTTGCGAATTCCCTGACGTCTTTCCAGAAGAGTTGTCAGGAATGCCTATCGTCTTGAACTTCCAGAAAAACTATCCAAGGTGCACGATGTGTTTCACGTGTCACAGCTCAAGAGGATCTTCGCAAGAAGTATCCGGACCTTTTCTTTTCTCAGTAGGAATCTCGGGGCGCGATTCCTTCAAGGGGGGGCATTTTGTCACATCCCAAGTATGAAAAACAGCCATTAGAATGTTTGCTCGCTGTTATTTTATGTTTTGCATCATGACATCATGTTCATTGCATTTGTTTTGCTTGTTTTCCATTTGTTTTCCTCTATTTTCCTTTGTTTTCTATTTGAATTTTCAAACCAAATTCAAATAATTGTTTCATACTTGTGATGTTACAATTTTCAAATAAAATTATCCAAATCAAAACATCAAGTTGTTTTCATTAAACTATAAAGTTCAAACCATCAAATTGTTTAAGTTTCAATAATTCATTTAATAGCAAATTCACTTAATTCAAATTCCTTTCAAATTCACTTAATTTACCAAACAGCAACCCTTTTGAACTTTATGAAAATTACAAAACTCTCCTTTGTTTCAAGTTAACTTGAAATCAAAAACTTTAAATTGCTTAAGTCACTATTATTCACCTAATATAAAAATTACTCAATTTCAATTAAATTTACAAACATCAACAAATTTGAAATGTTTGAGAAAACAAAAGTTGCATTTAGGTGCTGTTACAAAACTTAATCAAATACAAATTTTTCTCCTAATTTTTCTAACCCTCAAACCCACTCCTTTTCTCTCTTTTCCTTTTAGCAAAAAAAAAACAAACAGAGCAAAACAAAAATAAAGAAAAGAGAGGGGGAAAGGGCAGGCCAGCCTTTTGGGCCAGCCCACCTCTCTCCCTAATCGGCCTGCGTACCCCCTCCCTGTCGCTTTCTTCCTCCTTGGTACGGAGAGACAGAGAGAGGGGGGAACCCCACTGGCAGGGAGCTCACCTGCTCCCCCTCCCCCTATAACTAGCCCTAGGGTTCCTCCCCTACCTCCTCTCTCCCTCTTCCTCCATCTGCGCCGCCGCCTCCCTCTTCCTCCCCGCGATCCCCTCCTTCGATTTCTGTTCTGTTCTGAACTTCTCTATTGAACACCACCATGGCTGCGCGTTGGAGAGGGCGTAGTGGTCGCAGGGGTCCGCCTTGGGAGCTCTCCACGGCGGGATTGGGTTCCCCTCGGCGCCGCCTTCCGCCTCGACCCCGCCGCGGTGGCTGGGAGGCATCGGAGCCCACCGCCAAGCCACCGTCGCCGCCACCTGCTCCGCCCCGCCATCTCCTCCTCGTCGCTGTCTGCTCGAGGGCCCGAGGTGATCACCCCCCTCGTCTCTCCTCCCTCTCCTCCTCCCCTCCACACCCGCGAGCACCACGCACACGGCCCTCGTGCACACGAGCAGCAACCATGCGCAGCGAGCCGTCGCAGCCGGCGATCACCGGCTCCTCGCTGCGTTCTGTTAACTGAATTCGTTTTCAATTTCAGTTAACTCAGCCTAACTGAACCATATATTCCCCGTGCCTCCGTTACTGTCAACAACCGCAGCTCAGCGCAGTGGCAGCAGCTCTCTGCGCGCCCAGGGGGTCGTGGGTTCGAATCCCACCCCCGGGATTAAACCCCCTTTTTTCCATCTTATTTTTCCAGGCCAAAACAAATTGCTAATTCACAGAACAGTCCTTGCTTGTTTCTTCTTAGGCCCTGTAAATATTTTCTAAGTCCCTAACTATTGTTTAAATGGCAGATTAATACTTAAACTCTAAAAATGCATAACTAAATCATTTTAACTCCAATTTCAACATTTTAAATATGTTTTCCACTCCAAATTGAATTCTCTACCTAAATATAAATTTTGTTTACTGTTTTGAATATTTTAAATTTGTGAAATATTTGAAAACTTTTTTAATTCACTTAATTTTGCAAAATTCATAACTTGGGCATAAAAATTCCAAATTCAACAAACTAAATATGTTTTCCATCCCATTTTTCATGTATGTTGCAAATATCAACTTTGTGTTCTGTTTTAAATAAATTAAATTGCTGAAAACAACTGTTTCTTCATTAATGCATTTAAAATTGCCAAATTAATAACTTGCTCATTTTAAATCCATTTTCAACAAATAAAATATGTTTTCCATGCTAAATTAAACCACCTTTTCAAATATAAACTTTGTTTCATGTTTTGGATAATTAAAATTGGTTAAATAATTTAAACCTTATTTAAATCATTTAATATTGTTAAATTCATAACTTGATCAAATTAAATTATTTCTGAGCATATAAAATATGTTTTCAAACCAGAAAAACATCACCTTTTCAAATATGACTTTTATTTAACGCTTTGAGCAAATAAAATTCAAATAATATTAATACTTGAATTAAATCCATTTTAATCTTGTTTAAACTTGTTTAATTCATAATTAATTCGTCTTAATTCCTTTTTCAATAATTGAAACATGTAATCCACCTAAAATTTTGTGTATTTTCCAAATAAGAATTTTGTTATCTATTTTGAACAATTAAAATTGGTGAAAACAACAAATGCTTGTGTAACACCTTTAAGGAACCAAAATTCCATAACTTAATAAATAAAATTCCAAACTTGGTAAACTTCATTTCCAATTGTTGCTATTGTTGTTATCTTTCTGTTTTCCTCATCCATGCATCATACTAATCCACTTTCACCTGTTGATTAGTTGTAAAACAAATATTCCAACCTTAATTCATGGGCTTTCCATATGCAATCCAAATTGCATGTGGGTCCATTTAATTATGTTATCTTACCTTGTCAACTAGTTTATTTTGATGCATCAATTAAATGGTCATGCATCATCCCATGTTTGTGCATTATGCCATGTTATTGATTGTTTGTCTCCCTGCGTTGTTTGTTTGCTTCTTCTCGAATAGACGACGACGTTGAGACAGACGAGGTTTACGACACTACTTCTGAGGAGTTAGCTCAGTACCAGGCTGCTGAGTTTGCAGGCAAGTATTCACTCACATGAACCACTGTGTTCCTTTCCACATTGGATACCGATACTTTCCGTTGTCTATTCTGCTAGCCCTATGAATCGTTGCTTGTGTTCGATCCTATCACATGTTATCCTTTAACCCTGATATAGCCTCACCCCACACCTATAACCCCTTTGCTTGTTGCCCGTGTCTTACTAGCATGCTTAGGGTTGTTTCTGCTCGAGTCTGTTGTCCGTTACTTAGTGTTACTATATCATTATGTTCTGGGGCTCGATGTTAAACAATCAACCTGTTAATGTTTGGGTAATAATAATTTGCTGATAAGGCACCGGCAGGAGGCCCGGCGTGGTTTTGAGGCCTGCTAGTGTCGACCCTAATCAGGAAAAGGGTCTTGTCTACTGATCCATGATGAGCGCACTAACCGCATGTGGGAAGCGTGTATGGGCGCCCCCCTCAATTTGATTCGATTCGCATCTCGTCCAAATCGCCACACTTAGTTCGGGCTTTCCATTTGATGCATGCATGTGCAGGTGCGAACCCTTGGCGCCAGGGTGGAACTTTTGTAGTCGGCATTGAGGGCGGCGTGGTCTTAGAGTGCTATGAGGGTCCCCCTTTTCTTCGTGGGGGCTCGATTAGCCGCGCACGCACAGCATGTGGTTCTTTGGGCTTGATGCGAAGAAGAGTTGAGTTGTGTTGAGTGCCCCGCTTGGTGGAAAGGCCATTCCATCTGGCGGGTTATTCTTACGTGTACGGCCAAATTGGTGCACCCCTGCAGGGTTAAATCTTCTCGAGAAGCCGTGTTTTCCGCGGTTATGGATGACTTGGTGAAAGTACTGGCTAACAAGTACTCAGAACAACTTACACCTAACTAATGATAACTTGACTAGTAATAGTCTTATTGACACAATAACTTGAACCATCATTAATCCAACTGCGTGAGTTATCCTCGGATTGCTTCTTTGGATAAGGGGCGAGATCCAGGATGGGTTTGTTTGAGGTTAGTTGGTAGGTTGGTTACGATACGCTATCTTATCCCCTTTCTGTTAGCCGGAAGTTATAGCATGTATCTGTAGTTGATTAGTGCATCCCGCTGCCGCATCTTTTGTATCACCCCTTTTCTTCCGTTGAACCCAAAGCATATGTGCTTGTTGTTGACGGGTACACTTTGGTGAATTGTGAGTCTTGCTTGCCAGTACTTGTCTGTACTGACCCCTTTGGGGCTGTGGTTTCCGCAGACTACGTTTCCGAGGATCCCCATGGTGGCTACTACGTGGAGTTCGACGAGGCTGCTGACGAGTAGATAGCGGACCCGGGCAGGATCCGAGACTTCGTGGATGGGCTCCGTCTTTTCGTTTCCGGCCTCTTAGGCCTATTTGGATCTTGTCTGTACTCAGACACTTTTGATGCTTCCGCTGTGTTGTAATGATGATATGTTGGGACATGTGTCCTCTGGATGATTGTATTTGCTATCTCTGCTCTAGTGAGAGCTATTTGCAATTTGTTTCAATCTTTTGTGTCTTAGAGATATGTTGTGATATCAGTTGTTCTAATGCCGTTGACGTACCATGTGTGTATGTTATGAAGTACGTCAACGGAAGTGTCCTGATTTCTATGGGATGGTTTGCGCAGACGATGGATAGTAGAGAATGGTTGTCACACGTTTACATGTTGGCCTGCTCATATTGAGATGCGGGTGCCGGTATGCCCCGTAAGCCATTTGTTCTACTATTCAGCGGACTGTGAGTATCCCCTAGAAGTCCGGGTGCGACAAATGGTATCAGAGCATGTCTTCCTGTAGGATCCCTTTTACTGGTCGCAGTTGAGTCTAGAAACTATTTTGTAGCTATATAGGAAAAATGAAACGTGAGAGTAGGAATTCTGTTCTTTTTCTTCTTTCCCCACCCACCCTCCCTTTTCTGGTAAGGAAGTGCAACGTTGTTTTCCCTTCTCATCTAAACTTTCAAGTTAGGATTTCACGAATCCTGGTTTCTCTAGGATAGTTATATCTACTAGACCATAGGAATGGAGGTGGTTGTGACATGATTTATCATGTTGCCTACTCACGATTGAGAACGGAGGCGTGTAAGCCCCGGAAGCAAATCCTCTATCCCTTAAGCAGTAGATATTGATCCTTTAGAAGTCCGGATGGGTTTTCCGTAGTACCTCAGGAGTGTTTTGATCTCGTGTTTTCCCGATGTTGATATCCTGTTCTTCTCAACACCCTTTTCATCCGTTGAAACCTTGTTGTTGCTTTCCACTTCAGCTCTTCTACCGGCGTCTAATCAATAACTCGGTTCCATCCTTCTGGCCAGATAGTCTATTCTCCAAATGAATCAAGTTCCATTCAGCTATAAACCCTCGATACAAAACCTCTACCTTTACTCGAAAAATGTTCCGGTGGTTTGCGAATTCCCTGACGTCTTTCCAGAAGAGTTGTCAGGAATGCCTATCGTCTTGAACTTCCAGAAAAACTATCCAAGGTGCACGATGTGTTTCACGTGTCACAGCTCAAGAGGATCTTCGCAAGAAGTATCCGGACCTTTTCTTTTCTCAGTAGGAATCTCGGGGCGCGATTCCTTCAAGGGGGGGCATTTTGTCACATCCCAAGTATGAAAAACAGCCATTAGAATGTTTGCTCGCTGTTATTTTATGTTTTGCATCATGACATCATGTTCATTGCATTTGTTTTGCTTGTTTTCCATTTGTTTTCCTCTATTTTCCTTTGTTTTCTATTTGAATTTTCAAACCAAATTCAAATAATTGTTTCATACTTGTGATGTTACAATTTTCAAATAAAATTATCCAAATAAAAACATCAAGTTGTTTTCATTAAACTATAAAGTTCAAACCATCAAATTGTTTAAGTTTCAATAATTCATTTAATAGCAAATTCACTTAATTCAAATTCCTTTCAAATTCACTTAATTTACCAAACAGCAACCCTTTTGAACTTTATGAAAATTACAAAACTCTCCTTTGTTTCAAGTTAACTTGAAATCAAAAACTTTAAATTGCTTAAGTCACTATTATTCACCTAATATAAAAATTACTCAATTTCAATTAAATTTACAAACATCAACAAATTTGAAATGTTTGAGAAAACAAAAGTTGCATTTAGGTGCTGTTACAAAACTTAATCAAATACAAATTTTTCTCCTAATTTTTCTAACCCTCAAACCCACTCCTTTTCTCTCTTTTCCTTTTAGCAAAAAAAAAACAAACAGAGCAAAACAAAAATAAAGAAAAGAGAGGGGGAAAGGGCAGGCCAGCCTTTTGGGCCAGCCCACCTCTCTCCCTAATCGGCCTGCGTACCCCCTCCCTGTCGCTTTCTTCCTCCTTGGTACGGAGAGACAGAGAGAGGGGGGAACCCCACTGGCAGGGAGCTCACCTGCTCCCCCTCCCCCTATAACTAGCCCTAGGGTTCCTCCCCTACCTCCTCTCTCCCTCTTCCTCCATCTGCGCCGCCGCCTCCCTCTTCCTCCCCGCGATCCCCTCCTTCGATTTCTGTTCTGTTCTGAACTTCTCTATTGAACACCACCATGGCTGCGCGTTGGAGAGGGCGTAGTGGTCGCAGGGGTCCGCCTTGGGAGCTCTCCACGGCGGGATTGGGTTCCCCTCGGCGCCGCCTTCCGCCTCGACCCCGCCGCGGTGGCTGGGAGGCATCGGAGCCCACCGCCAAGCCACCGTCGCCGCCACCTGCTCCGCCCCGCCATCTCCTCCTCGTCGCTGTCTGCTCGAGGGCCCGAGGTGATCACCCCCCTCGTCTCTCCTCCCTCTCCTCCTCCCCTCCACACCCGCGAGCACCACGCACACGGCCCTCGTGCACACGAGCAGCAACCATGCGCAGCGAGCCGTCGCAGCCGGCGATCACCGGCTCCTCGCTGCGTTCTGTTAACTGAATTCGTTTTCAATTTCAGTTAACTCAGCCTAACTGAACCATATATTCCCCGTGCCTCCGTTACTGTCAACAACCGCAGCTCAGCGCAGTGGCAGCAGCTCTCTGCGCGCCCAGGGGGTCGTGGGTTCGAATCCCACCCCCGGGATTAAACCCCCTTTTTCCCATCTTATTTTTCCAGGCCAAAACAAATTGCTAATTCATAGAACAGTCCTTGCTAGTTTCTTCTTAGGCCCTGTAAATATTTTCTAAGTCCATAGCTATTGTTTAAATGGCAGATTAATACTTAAACTCTAAAAATGCATAACTAAATCATTTTAACTCCAATTTCAACATTTTAAATATGTTTTCCACTCCAAATTGAATTCTCTACCTAAATATAAATTTTGTTTACTGTTTTGAATATTTTAAATTGGTGAAATATTTGAAAACTTGTTTAATTCACTTAATTTTGCAAAATTCATAACTTGGGCATAAAAATTCCAAATTCAACAAACTAAATATGTTTTCCATCCCATTTTTCATGTATTTTGCAAATATCAACTTTGTGTTCTGTTGTAAATAAATTAAATTGCTGAAAACAACTGTTTCTTGATTAATGCATTTAAAATTGCCAAATTAATAACTTGCTCATTTTAAATCCATTTTCAACAAATAAAATATGTTTTCCATGCTAAATTAAACCACCTTTTCAAATATAAACTTTGTTTCATGTTTTGGATAATTAAAATTGGTTAAATAATTTAAACCTTGTTTAAATCATTTAATATTGTTAAATTCATAACTTGATCAAATTAAATTATTTCTGAGCATATAAAATATGTTTTCAAACCAGAAAAACATCACCTTTTAAAATATTACTTTTATTTAATGCTTTGAGCAAATAAAATTCAAATAATATTAATACTTGAATTAAATCCATTTTAATCTTGTTTAAACTTGTTTAATTCATAATTAATTCGTCTTAATTCCTTTTTCAATAATTGAAACATGTAATCCACCTAAAATTTTGTGTATTTTCCAAATAAGAATTTTGTTATCTATTTTGAACAATTAAAATTGGTGAAAACAACAAATGCTTGTGTAACACCTGTAAGGAACCAAAATTCCATAACTTAATAAATAAAATTCCAAACTTGGTAAACTTCATTTCCAATTGTTGCTATTGTTGTTATCTTTCTGTTTTCCTCATCCATGCATCATACTAATCCACTTTCACCTGTTGATTAGTTGTAAAACAAATATTCCAACCTTAATTCATGGGCTTTCCATATGCAATCCAAATTGCATGCGGGTCCATTCAATTATGTTATCTTACCTTGTCAACTAGTTTATTTTGATGCATCAATTAAATGGTCATGCATCATCCCATGTTTGTGCATTATGCCATGTTATTGATTGTTTGTCTCCCTGCGTTGTTTGTTTGCTTCTTCTCGAATAGACGACGACGTTGAGACAGACGAGGTTTACGACACTACTTCTGAGGAGTTAGCTCAGTACCAGGCTGCTGAGTTTGCAGGCAAGTATTCACTCACATGAACCACTGTGTTCCTTTCCACATTGGATACCGATACTTTCCGTTGTCTATTCTGCTAGCCCTATGAATCGTTGCTTGCGTTCGATCCTATCACATGTTATCCTTTAACCCTGATATAGCCTCACCCCACACCTATAACCCCTTTGCTTGTTGCCCGTGTCTTACTAGCATGCTTAGGGTTGTTTCTGCTCGAGTCTGTTGTCCATTACTTTCTGTTACTATATCATTATGTTCTGGGGCTCGATGTTAAAAAATCAACCTGTTAATGTTTGGGTAATAATAATTTGCTGATAAGGCACCGGCAGGAGGCCCGGCGTGGTTTTGAGGCCTGCTAGTGTCGTCCCTAATTAGGAAAAGGGTCTTGTCTACTGATCCATGATGAGCGCACTAACCGCATGTGGGAAGCGTGTATGGGCGCCCCCCTCAATTTGATTTGATTCGCATCTCGTCCAAATCGCCATACTTAGTTCGGGCTTTCCATTTGATGCATGCATGTGCAGGTGCGAACCCTTGGCGCCAGGGTGGAAGTTTTGTAGTCGGCATTTAGGGCGGCGTGGTCTTAGAGTGCTATGAGGGTCCCCCTTTTCTTCGTGGGGGCTCGATTATCCGCGCACGCACATCATGTGGTTCTTTGGGCTTGATGCAAAGAAGAGTTGAGTTGTGTTGAGTGCCCCGCTTGGTGGAAAGGCCATTCCATCTGGCGGGTTATTCTTACGTGTACGGCCAAATTGGTGCACCCCTGCAGGGTTAAATCTTCTCGAGAAGCCGTGTTTTCCGCGGTTATGGATGACTTGGTGAAAGTACTGGCTAACAAGTACTCAGAACAACTTACACCTAACTAATGATAACTTGACTAGTAATAGTCTTATTGACACAATAACTCGAACCATCATTAATCCAACTGCGTGAGTTATGCTCGGATTGCTTCTTTGGATAAGGGGCGAGATCCAGGATGGGTTTGTTTGAGGTTAGTTGGTAGGTTGGTTACGATACGCTATCTTATCCCCTTTCTGTTAGCCGGAAGTTATAGCATGTATCTGTAGTTGATTAGTGCAGCCCGCTGCCGCATCTTTTGTATCACCCCTTTTCTTCCGTTGAACCCAAAGCATCTGTGCTTGTTGTTGACGGGTACACTTTGGTGAATTGTGATTCTTTCTTGCCAGTACTTGTCTGTACTGACCCCTTTGGGGCTGTGGTTTCCGTAGACTACGTTTCCGAGGAT
This sequence comes from Alopecurus myosuroides, assembly GCA_028641055.1. NCBI lineage: Eukaryota > Viridiplantae > Streptophyta > Magnoliopsida > Poales > Poaceae > Alopecurus > Alopecurus myosuroides. Next base: position 26,818,735 of record CM054059.1, on the reverse strand, counting down.
CCCCATGGTGGCTACTACGTGGAGTTCGACGAGGCTGCTGACGAGTAGATAGCGGACCCGGGCAGGATCCGAGACTTCGTGGATGGGCTCCGTCTTTTTGTTTCCGGCCTCTTAGGCCTATTTGGATCTTGTCTGTACTCAGACACTTTTGATGCTTCCGCTGTGTTGTAATGATGATATGTTGGGACATGTGTCCTCTGGATGATTGTATTTGCTATCTCTGCTCTAGTGAGAGCTATTTGCAATTCGTTTCAATCTTTTGTGTCTTAGAGATATGTTGTGATATCAGTTGTTCTAATGCCGTTGACGTACCATGTGTGTATGTTATGAAGTACGTCAACGGAAGTGTCCTGATTTCTATGGGATGGTTTGCGCAGACGATGGATAGTAGAGAATGGTTGTCACACGTTTACGTGTTGGCCTGCTCATATTGAGATGCGGGTGCCGGTATGCCCCGTAAGCCATTTGTTCTACTATTCAGCGGACTGTGAGTATCCCCTAGAAGTCCGGGTGCGACACCGCGAAGGCTGAATATGAGAAATGGAAGGCCCGTAAGAACGCGCTAAAGGAGCCTAAGCCTAAGGAAGTATACCCTCCGGAGGTAGACAAGTGGGCTACGGGTTTTTTGTCGACACCGTCCCAAGCCGAGAAGAATTTGCCTAAAGACTATGATAATGAACTTCGTACGCAAGCAAAAGCATTGGCGGAGGAGAAAGAAAAAATGAAAAAAAAGCGGGAAACAAGTTGACCAGCTCGGGATGCAGAGTAAACAATTGATCCCCCCGCTCATAGTGAAAGCCGGTCCGGAACAGGACCCCGAGGTCAGAGCAGCTGTGGCAATAATGGGATTGACTGTAGCTACTGCCATGAAAAATGCATCCGAGGCCAGTATGTCTCTTCGTGCCTTTTTAGGCCTGGACGATGCGCCAATGGCTGAGGTAGCATTACAATATGTGAAGAAAGGGCCTCTCGTCGAGCCTACGCAGGAAAAGGATCTACCACCACTAATGCAAAGTCTGCTACGTTGGTACAAACAATTCATATCATGGTCCGACAGAGACTTTGTGTATGTGGATGTTACAGAGGAGCATCACACCAAAAAGTACACTGTAGCAGTTGAGATGAGTGAATTGTTCCAGCTGTTCAATCTGCGCGAGCTCGACAAATCTATCATGAGTTGCTACGTTCTGTAAGTGATTTATTTCTACCTCATCTCGTTCTTCATTGCCTACACTATATATATATATATATATATATATATATATATATATATATATATTGTCCTAACTATATTGTTGCGTACGCTATTATGCAGATTGAAGATATGGGAATGCAAAATAAGACTAATCCATGATGTTGGGTTCATTGACCCACAAATCATTAATGGAACTATGTTAGAGCATCACCCCAAAGACGTGGAGAAAGACTTGTACAATTTTCTTAAAAAACATGAACTCAAAAGTCATATTCTATTTCCTTACCATTTTGGGTGAGTGTTTCTCTCTTGTGCCCATTCTCTTTTGTTTACTCCATGCATGGTATGTCTAATCGATAAGTTATGCCTGACTATGCATGTAACGTGTCCGCAGGTTCCACTGGTTGCTGCTAAAAATTGAACTTCACAGCTCCACAGTTTTTATCATGGACTCTATGGATTCAGATCCAAAGCTTTGGATCGACATGACAAAAATGATGCAAAGGTAATTATTTTCAATCATTTCCGCTCTATATCGATCGGTCTCTTTCGTTCATTTCCTAATATGCAGTAGCTAATAACTCCCTTGTTCATTTAATTTTATTTGCACTGTAGAGTTTGGAGACGGTTCTCACATGAAACTATCGGTCAATTCAAACATCAGCTAGAATTTAAAAATGTGGTTCCTGGTGTGGATAAGCAGCCACCGGGGACCAATCTATGTGGATACTATGTTTGTGAGAACATACGGAAAGAAACCACTGAGAAGAAGAAGCCGGAGACCACGCGGAAGAGTCTCAATAACTTGCGGAGGGGGAGCTCGCTTCCGACCTATTCAAGAGGAAATAGCAGGATTTTTCCTTAGGCATGTCGTCGATTCCAAAGGAGAACACTATGCGTCCACCGACGATGATGCTTATATGCATCTCCGAGATTGAAACTTGTTCGAAGTTGTGTATGGTCATCTATCTTAATTGTGTATATAGAAACTTGTTCGAAGTTATATATGGTCACCCGAGATTGAATATATATTATATATTCCTATTGAATTCTTCTTGTTTGAAATTTCATATACATATGCATGTATATAGTAGCGTAAAAAAAATATATATGTGTACTGAAACTTCATCAAAATTAAAATAAAACACAAAATAAAATATAAAAGAAATAAAACAAAACAAATTAAAAAGAAACCAGGTTTAGGGGGCCTAAAACCCTAAACCTGCGCAGGGTTTTCAGTCCCGGTTAGCCACAAGAACCGGGACTAAAGGTTCTCCGCCGCGACGGACTCCTGGCGCCCACGTGGACGGGCCTTTAGTCCCGGTTCGTAAGTGGCGCGACTATAGGGGGGGTTCTTTAGTCGCGCATAGCTAGTCCCGGTTGCGCGGCCGGGACTACTGGCCCTGGCGAACCGGGACTATAGGCCTATTTTCTACCAGTGCACGTGACAACAAACTTTGGTGGTATCAAAGAAGATGGCATCATAGGACTCTCATGGAGAGGTGGATCGATCAGCATAATTTGTTGTCCCCTGTTATGTATGGAGGAAGACTCTCCAAGATGTATAGCTTTCCTTGGAATGAAATTGGCATAGAAGGGGCGCGAGGTTCCAGGTTGAGAGACCCACCATTGCTTGTCTTTGGTGTTATATACTGATGCACGATCATGACCGTCGCAGTTCCATCTGCAGTCACGCTCAAGGAGGCGGCAAAGTTGAGCGGCACAAAACGATAACTCGCTCCCCGTACAGGACTGCGTCGATAGGCCGACGGGGACGAGCCATCGGCGTAGCTCCCATTCCCGTCGGCGTAGCCAGCCGCCGACGGCCACCGTCGGCGTTCTCCCGTCGGCGTTCAGCTTCGTCGGCGAACGTGCACATCCCGTCGGCGTATCGCCAAATGGGCCCCACTGGCCGTTTTCCGTTCCCATTCGGCGAAGGATACGCCGACGGCCAGCCCGTCGGCCTGTTGGGCCACGCGGCGTGCGGTGGGCCGTGCGCGTGCGGGGAGACGCCGACGGCATAGCCGTCGGCCTATTGGGCCGCCTGTGCGGTGATGGGCCGCGCGTTTTAGAAGACGCCGATGGCTTTGCCGTCGGCCTATAACTGATGCGTTGCTCCGTTTCGACAATTTTTAATATGAATTAAATTGCAGAAAAATTAAAAACAAAATTGAAATGACACAAAGAAGATCCAAACATCATGTCCATATCATCCAAACATCGTACAAGGTACAAAATCATCCGAACATCATCGATAGTGCGATACAAAGATCATCATCCTAACTAGATCTCGCGGGAGCTCGAAGTGCCCATCTCGGACCGAGTGAGAATAGGCGACGCTCTGCGCTGGGTAGCCACCGCCGAACCATGCCCGGAACTCGGCGAGGGAGTAGCACGGGCATCTTCATCGCGCGACGGACTCGGCGATGCACCAGGAGCATGATGAAACGGTGTGATCGTGCGACTTGGCGAGTCAGCAGCACGGCCGAAGGGAGTAGCCCCAGAGTGTCCCGATCCCTACATGCATTTTTTTAGCAGAAGTTAGAAACTCTAACGTGGCGGGCACATGACAGCGGTAACGACTGGTTTGGCATATAACTTACCGGTGTACTCACGTAGGCTACGCGAGTGAAGTCCCCCTTCGTTGGAAACGGAGGCGGCAGGTCAGGCTTAGGTGGTCGTGGAATTGGTATTGTAACCCGCTCTCCAGTGGAATATAACCTCTCGTCCGCCTACAAGATATTTTTGATGTTAGGCTTTGCATAAATAAAGGTTCAAAGTAGGGGGAAGTAGGACTTGTCATTTTTTGCAGGGAGAAAATGGTGAAACTTACAGCATCGCGCAGTTCTTCCCAGGCGTCATAGGCCCTTCTCTTCCGCGCCCACTCCTGATACTTAACGGTGTACTCCGCCATAGCTGCATCGTAGGCATCACCTAATGCAGCCTCCAATTTCAAGAAAAATGAATCTCGATGAAAGTTGAATCTCGTCAAGTTAGATACTAAGGAAAAGGGAATGAGATTGAGAAGAACTTACTTCGGCGCGAGATTTGGAAGTCTGTCGAGGAGGAGGGAAAACGAGGCCGTCGGCGGTGAGGGTGGCCTTGATACGCGTGAGGCTCAACTCGGGAGTACGCGGGATCACCTGGTTAAGGCAGCGAAGACGGCCATGCTCCCTGCCGCGCCCGCCCACGACCAAAGCCCTCACGTCGGTCTCCTCCTAAATAGGGTTATCCACGTGAGGATGAAAACCCTGGAACGCCGTCTTGTAACTAGCTAAGTCCTCCTGGACGGTGCCGAAGTACTCTGGAAGCGAGGACTTCATCAGTAGGGTATCTAGGGTTCGGAATAGGCTCCCTTCCACTTTTGGTAGTCTTCCTCTGGCGCAGCGAGTTCAGCAAACTGCCCGATGATTCTTTGCCTTGGCTCATATTGGTGGATCACCTGCATTGAGAAAGGGTAAACAGTAAGCATATAGATGTAATGCAATTAAGAAGCATGTTAGAAAATAAATACCAAGAATAATAAAGACATAAATAAATACTAAGCATAAAGATAAATACTAAGCATAATAAAGACCCTCACCACGAATCATCACTCTCATAATTAGTTCTTAGGTTCTCATCGTCACTATCAACATCACTATCACGGTTGAAGTAAATTGGAGGCTCCTCGCACGGTGGAGGCTCATCATCGCTGTCATTTTCCTCCTGCAACTTGTTGAGCATGTCTATGTCCTTTATATTCACCACTACCTCACCCCCTGTCGGTGCATCGTCTTCGAGATTCTCGAGACCTTGTATGTCAAAGTCTCCAAAGTTCTCTTGCTCTTGATAAAAAATTCCCTCGTATGTTTTGGGGTTAATGTTGTTATAATCATCGTCAGAGGGCATAGGTAGCTTCCCATGTGGCGACACCTGGAACACGACTTCCCAGCCCTTGAGTCCCTCTTTCTGACATGGGTAGGGCAAATAATAAACTTGCTTGGCTTGGTGGGCCACAATGAAGACATCGGATCCGCTGTAGGTGGTTGAAGGCTTCACTTCAACTAACCCAATGGAAGGGGTACTTTTCTGTCCATGCTTTGGGTCAAACCAGTGGCATTTGAACACAACGAGCTTAAGTTCTATGTTCGTATTATTGTACGTCAGCTCATATACGTTCTGTAACCATCCGTAGTAGTCAAACTCACCGGCTCCTTTAGTGAAGACCCCGGTATTCACAGTTTTTGCATTAGGCCGACTGTTCTGGTGAAACTCCGTATGGAAGCGATACCCATTCACATCATACTTCTCATACGCCTCGACACTACGGTTACATCCTTGGGAGACACATCTCAACTCATCGGACATCACAACGTTGGGATTAGCTCCCTAAAAGTTCATATCATGGTACAAACAATTCATATCATGGTCCGACAGAGACTTTGTGTATGTGGATGTTACAGAGGAGCATCACACCAAAAAGTACACTGTAGCAGTTGAGATGAGTGAATTGTTCCAGCTGTTCAATCTGCGCGAGCTCGACAAAGTCTACCTCATCTCGTTCTTCATTGCCTACACTATATATATATATATATATATATATATATATATTGTCCTAACTATATTGTTGCGTACGCTATTATGCAGATTGAAGATTTGGGAATGCAAAATAAGACTCATCCATGATGTTGGGTTCATTGACCCACAAATCATTAATGGAACTATGTTAGAGCATCACCCCAAAGACGTGGAGAAAGACTTGTACAATTTTCTTAAAAAGCATGAACTCAAAAGTCATATTCTATTTCCTTACCATTTTGGGTGAGTGTTTCTCTCTTGTGCCCATTCTCTTTTGTTTACTCCATGCATGGTATGTCTAATCGATAAGTTATGCCTGACTGTGCATGTAACGTGTCCGCAGGTTCCACTGGTTGCTGCTAAAAATTGAACTTCACAGCTCCACAGTTTTTATCATGGACTCTATGGATTCAGATCCAAAGCTTTGGATCGACATGAGAAAAATGATGCATAGGTCATTATTTTCAATCATTTCCGCTCTATATCGATCGGTCTCTTTTGTTCATTTCCTAATATGCAGTAGCTAATAACTCCCTTGTTCATTTAATTTTATTTGCACTGTAGAGTTTGGAGACGGTTCTCACATGAAATTATCGGTCAATTCAAACATCAGCTAGAATTTAAAAATGTGGTTCGTGGTGTGGATAAGCAGCCACCGGGGACCAATCTATGTGGATACTATGTTTGTGAGAACATACGGAAAGAAACCACTGAGAAGAAGAAGCCGGAGACCACGCGGAAGAGTCTCAATAACTTGCGGAGGGAGCTTACTCCAGAAGCTCGCTTCCGACCAATTCAAGAGGAAATAGCAGGATTTTTCCTTAGGCATGTCGTCGATTCCAAAGGAGAACACTATGCGTCCACCGACGATGATGCTTATATGCATCTCCGAGATTGAAACTTGTTCGAAGTTGTGTATGGTCATCTATCTTAATTGTGTATATAGAAACTTATTCGAAGTTGTATATGGTCACCCGAGATTGAATATATATTATATATTCCTATCGAATTCTTCTTGTTTGAAATTTCATATATATATATGCATGTATATAGTAGCGTAAAAAATATATATATGTGTACTGAAACTTCATCAAAATTAAAATAAAACACACAATAAAATATAAAAGAAATAAAACAAAACAAATTAAAAAGAAACCAGGTTTAGGGGGCCTAAAACCCTAAACCTGCGCAGGGTTTTCAGTCCCGGTTAGCCACAAGAACCGGGACTAAAGGTCCTCCGCCGCGACGGACTCCTGGCGCCCACGTGGACGGGCCTTTAGTCCCGGTTCGTAAGTGGCGCGACTATAGGGGGGTTCTTTAGTCGCGCATAGCTAGTCCCGGTTGCGCGGCCGGGACTACTGGCCCTGGCGAACCGGGACTATAGGCCTATTTTCTACCAGTGCACGTGACAACAAACTTTGGTGGTATCAAAGAAGATGGCATCATAGGACTCTCATGGAGAGGTGGATCGATCAGCATAATTTGTTGTCCCCTGTTATGTATGGAGGAAGACTCTCCAAGATGTATAGCTTTCCTTGGAATGAAATTGGCATAGAAGGGGCGCGAGTTTCCAGGTTGAGAGACCCACCATTGCTTGTCTTTGGTGTTATATACTGATGCACGATCATGACCGTCGCAGTTCCATCTGCAGTCACGCTCAAGGAGGCGGCAAAGTTGAGCGGCACAAAACGATAACGCGCTCCCACTACAGGACTGCGTCGATAGGCCGACGGGGACGGGCCATCGGCGTAGCTCCCATTCCCGTCGGCGTAGCCAGCCGCCGACGGCCACCGTCGGCGTTCTCCCGTCGGCGTTCAGCTTCGTCGGCGAACGTGCACATCCCGTCGGCGTTTCGTAAACCGTCGGCGTATCGCCAAATGGGCCCCACTGGCCGTTTTCCGTTCCCGTTCGGCGAAGGATACGCCGACGGCCAGCCCGTCGGCCTGTTGGGCCACGCGGCGTGCGGTGGGCCGTGCGCGTGCGGGAAGAAGCCGACGGCATAGCCGTCGGCCTATTGGGCCGCCTGTGCGGTGCTGGGCCGCGCGTTTTAGAAGACGCCGACGGCTTTGCCGTCGGCCTATAACTGATGCGTTGCTCCGTTACGACAATTTTTAATATGATTAAATTGCAGAAAAATTAAAAACAAAATTGAAATGACACACAGAAGATCCAAACATCATGTCCATATCATCCAAACATCGTACAAGGTACAAAATCATCCGAACATCATCCGAACATCATCGATAGTGCGATACAAAGATCATCATCCTAACTAGATCTCGCGGGAGCTCGAAGTGCCCATCTCGGACCGAGTGAGAATAGGGGACGCTCTGCGCTGGGTAGCCGCCGTCGAACCATGCCCGGAACTCGGCGAGGGAGTAGCACGGGCATCTTCATCGCACGACGGACTCGGCGATGCACCAGGAGCGTGATGAAATGGTGTGATCGTGCGACTTGGCGAGTCATCAGCACGGCCGAAGGGAGTAGCCCCAGAGTGTCCCGATCCCTACATGCATTTTTTTAGCAGAAGTTAGAAACTCTAATGTGGCGGGCACATGACAGCGGTAACGACTGGTTTGGCATATAACTTACCGGTGTACTCACGTAGGCTACGCGAGTGAAGTCCTCCTTCGTTGGAAACGGAGGCGGCAGATCAGGCTTAGGTGGTCTTGGAATTGGTATTGTAACCCGCTCTCCAGTGGAATATAACCTCTCGTCCGCCTACAAGATATTTTTGATGTTAGGCTTTGTCGCACCCGGACTTCTAGGGGATACTCACAGTCCGTTAAACAGCAGATAAAGGGCTTACGGGGCATACCGGCACCCGCATCTCAATATGAGCAGGCCAACACGTCAACGTGTGACAACCATTCTCTTATTATTCATCGTCTGCGCAAACCATCCCATAGAAATCCAGATACTTCCGTCGACGTACTTCAAAACATACACACATGGTACGTCAACGGCATTGGAACAAGTGATATCACAACAGATCTCTACGACACAAATGATGGAAATAAGTTGCAAATAGCTCTCATTAGAGCAGAGATAGCAAATACAATCATCCAGAGGACACATGTCCCAACAATTCATCATTACATCACAGCGGAAGCATTCAACATGTCTGAGTACAGACAAGATCCAAATAGGCCTAAGAGGCCGGAAACGAAAAGACGGAGCCCATCCACGAAGTCTCGGATCCTGCCCGGGTCCGCTATCTACTCGTCAGCAGTCTCGTCATAATCCACGTAGTAGCCACCATGTAGATCCCCGGAAACATCGTCTGCGGAAACCACAGCCCCAAAGGGGTCAGTACATAAACGTACTGGCAAGCAAGACTCACAGTTCACCAAAGTGTAGCCCGTCAACACCAAGCACAGATGCTTTGGGTTCAACGGAAGGAAGGGGATAAAAAGGATGCTGCAACTGGCTGCTCTAAACAACTACAGAGTTACTACCACTTCCGGCTATCAGAAAGGAGATAAGATCGTGTATCATAACCAATTATAACTACCTCCAAACAAACCCATCCTAGACCTCGCCCCTTATCCAAAGAAGCAATCCGAGGATAACTCACACAATTGGATTAATGATGGTTCAAATTATTGTGTCAATAAGCCTATTACTAGTCAAGTTTTTAATCATTGGGTGTAAGGTTGTTAATCATTAGGTTTAAGTTGTCCTGAGTACTTGTTAGCCAGTACTTTCACCAAGTAGTCCATAACCGCGGAAAACACGGCTTCTCGAGAAGATTTATCCCTGCAGGGGTGCACCAATTTGGCCGTACACGTAAGAATAACCCGCCAGATGGGAAGGCCTTTCCCACCAAGCGAGGTACTCAACACAACTCAACTCTTCTCCGCATCAAGCCCAAAGCACCTTGGGCGCACGGCTAATCGAGCCCCGAAGAAAAGGGACCCTCATAGCACTCTAAGAACGTGTCCCTCTATATGCAGACTACAAAAGTTCCACCCTGGCCTGGGCTCGCAAAAACATGCATGCGGCAAATGGAAAACACGAACTAAATGAGGCGATTTGGGCGAGATGCGAATCGAATCAAATTGAGGGGGGGCGCCCATACTCGCTTCCCACATGCGGGTAGTGCGCTCATCATGGATCAGTAGACAAGACCCTTTTCCTAATTAGGGTCGACACTAGCAGGCCTCAAAACCACACAGGGCCTCCTGCCGGTGCCTTATCATCAAATTATTATTAACAATAACATTAGCATGATTGATTGATTAAACATCGAGCCCCCAGAACATAATGAAATAGTAACAGAAAGTAACGGGTAACAGACTCGAGCAAAACAACCCTAAGCATGCTAGTAAGACACGGGCAACAAGCAATGGTCATAGGTATGGAGGTGAGGCAATATCAGGGTTAAAGGATACATGTGATAGGTTCGTAACAGAAGCAACTAATCATAGGGCTAGCAGAATAGACAACGGAAAAGTATCGGTATCCAATGTTGAAAGGAACACGATGGTTCATGTGAGTGATAACTTGCCTGCAAACCCAGTAGCCTGGTACTGAGCTAACTCCTTAGAAGGGGTGTCGTAAGTATCGTCGGTCTCAACGTCGTCGTGTATCCGAGAAGAAGCAAACAAAAAATGCAGAAAGATAAACAATCAATATCATGGCATAGTGCACAAACATGGGATGATGCATGACCATTTAATTGATGCATCAAAATAAACTAGTTGACAAGATAGCAACATGATTAAATGGACCCATATGCAATTGGATTGCATATGGAAAGCCCATGAATTATGGTTGAATTAATTGTTTTACAACTAATCATTATATGAAAGTGGATTAGCATGATGCATGGATGAGGAAAACAGCAAAATAACAACAATAGAACCAAATGGAAATAAGGTTTAACAAGTTTGGGAATTTGTTTATTAAGTGTTGGAATTTTGGTTCCTTAAAGGTGTTACACAAGCATTTGTTGTTTTCACCACTTTTAATTGTTCAAAATGGATAACAAAGTTTATATTTGGAAAGAACACAAGATTTTAGTTGGAATTACAAGTTTCACTTGTTGAAAAAGGATTTCAAATAAATTATTTGTGAATTGAACAAGTTTAAGCAAGAATTAAATGAATTTAATTCAAACATGGACTTATTTGAATTTTTATTTGTTCAAAACATTAAACCAAATTCATATTTCAAAAGTTTATACTTTTAGGGTTTGAAAACATATTTTATAGTTTCAAAAAGAATTTAATTTGAGCAAGTTATGAGTTTAGCAAATTTAAATGATTTAAATAAGGTTTAAAATATTTAACCAATTTTAATTATTCAAAACATGAAACAAATTTTATATTTGGAAAGAGAGTTTAATTTTTCATGGAAAACATATTTCATTTGTTGAAATTGGATTTAAAATGAGCAAGTTATTATTTTGGCAATTTAAAGGCAATAAACAAGAAATAGTTGTTTTCAGCAATTTAAAATATTCAAAACAGCAAACAAAATTTATATTTGGAAATTACATGAAAAGTTGATTGGAAAACATATTTAGTTTGTTGAATTTGGAATCTTTATGCCCAAGTTATGAATTTTGCAAAATTAAGTGATTTAAACAAGAATTCAAATGTTTCACCAATTTAAAATATTCAAAACAGTAAACAAATTTTATATTTGGATAGAACATTTAATTTGGTACAGAAAACATATTTAAAAAATTAAAATTGAAGTTGGGATGAAATAGTTAGGCATTTTACAAGATTTGGTGCAAATCTGCCATTTAAACAATATTTAGGGACTTAGAAAAATTAGCAGGGACTTGGAAATAATTTTACAGGGGCTAGAAATAGTTTACAAGGACTTGGTTGTGATTCTGCAGTTTGTTCTGGCTCTGAAAAACAAAACAAAAAGTTGGTTTAATTCGCAGGGGGTGGGGATCGAACCCACAACCTCCTGGTGCGTGCATAGGGCCTCTGCCAGTAGGGTAGTGTGCTGTTTGTTGGTAGAAAGGGATCTCGGGGGGGGGGTGTGAGGTGTGGTGCGTTGCATGTTTTCTGAATTGTAACTGAACCGATCTCTGTATCTCGACAGGGAAGAGGGCTAGCGACGGCAGCGATCGGCGGGTGGAGGCGAGCGGCAGGAGGGCGGTGGTCGCTGTGGGGTGCTCGGGTGCGGTGCGAAAGGGAGAGGAGGAGGGGTAGCGAGAGGGGGAAGAGGAGCGGGAGGTGCTCACCGAGCGGCAGGAGGAGGTCGGGGCGGACAGGAGGTTGGCGCAGGTGGCGAGGAAACGGCGGCGGCGGCTCGAGCAGCCCCCCGTCTCCACGCCTGCACCAACTCGACGAGGAACTCCCCCTGGTTCCATTCCCCACGACGGCGCAGACTCGAGGTGATCGGGGCAGTGGGGGCGACGGGGAGGCAGTGAGCTCTGTCGGAGGTTGCAGAGAGAGAATTCAGAGAGGGAGGAAGGTTCAGAGGGAAGAAGGGAGGCGCCGCGGCGGGGAGAGAGGGGAGAGGGGATCTAGGGTAGGGCAAGTAGGAGAGTTGGTGGTTTTAAGGAGGAGTTGAGCTCGGTACGGCTGGCCATCGGAGAGAGGGGAGGTGATCGTGTGGTGGTGGAGGTGATCGTACTGCGAGGAAGAAGACAAGCGAGGGGGGGTACGGGCCAGAAGGGAAAAGGTGGGCTGGGGGAAATAGATGGGCTGGCTGCCTCTCTCACCTCTTTTTCATTTTTATTTTTTCCCTTAATTATTTTTTTGTAAAGGATGAAGAGAGATAGGAATAGAATTTGGGGGGTTTTGGGGTGTTTTTATTTTATAAAATATTTTTATTGATTAACAAAACAGCAAATAACAAGGTAGTTTAAATTATATTCAACAATTTGAAATATGACAAATAGTTTGAATTTTGGTGTTTGAAATTCATATAGGGTTTCAGTTGATTTTTAAAATAGACAATTTTATTTACTAAGCCCAAGCAATTATGAAAATTATTGAATTTAATTTGTTTACCAGATTTTAATTTTTAAACCCATATTTGAAATGTGTCAAGTGGGATTGATTTGATTTGAATTTGAAATAACATTTGGGTTAATTGAATTATAAAAGCCATAATTTTAATGGTTTGAACCTTATGGTTTGATGGAAACAATTGATTGATTTGTTTTGCACTTTTCATAATTTTCAACAGAGTTGCTGTTGTTGGAAAGTAATTGAACTTGAAAAGGGTTTGGTTATTTGGATGCATTTTTATAGAAACAGAACAACAGTTTTGAAATCACACTTTAATGGAAACAATTGGTTGTTTTGATTTGAAATATCCTTTTGGAAATTGTAACATCACAAGGATGAAACAAAAGGTTTGAAATTTGAGTTGAGATTCAAATAGGAAACAAAGGAAAACAAATGAAAACAGTTGGAAAACAAATGAAAACAGAGGAAAACAAAAGGAAAACAAGCAAAACAAATGCAATGAACATGATGCCATGATGCAAAACATAAAATAACAGAGAGCAAACATTCTAATGGCTATTTTTCATACTTGGGATGTTACAGGCTTTGCATAAATAAAGGTTCAATGTAGGGGGAAGTAGGACTTGTCATTTTTTGCAGGGAGAAAATGGTGAAACTTACAGTATCGCGCAGTTCTTCCCAGGCGTCATAGGCCCTTCTCTTCTGCGCCCACTCCTGATACTTAACGGTGTACTCCGCCATAGCTGCATCGTAGGCATCACCTAATGCAGTCTACAATTTCAAGAAAAATGAATCTCGATGAAAGTTGAATCTCGTCAAGTTAGCTACTAAGGAAAAGGGAATGAGATTGAGAAGAACTTACTTCGGTGCGAGCTTTGGAAGTCTGTCGAGGAGGAGGGACAACGAGGCCGTCGGCGGTGACGGTGGCCTTGATACGCGTGAGGCTCAACTCGGGAGTACGCGGGATCACCTGGTTAAGGCAGCGAAGACGACCATGCTCCCTGCCGCGCCCGCCCACGACCAAAGCCCTCACGTCGGTCTCCTCCTAAATAGGGTTATCCACGTGAGGATGAAAACCCTGGAACGCCGTCTTGTAACTAGCTAAGTCCTCCTGGGCGGTGCCGAAGTACTCTGGAAGCGAGGACTTCATCAGTAGGGTATCTAGGGTTCGGAATAGGCTCCCTTCCACTTTTGGTAGTCTTCCTCTGGCGCAGCGAGTTCAGCAAACTGCCCGATGATTCTTTGCCTTGGCTCATATTGGTGGATCACCTGCATTGAGAAAGGGTAAACAGTAAGCATATAGATGTAATGCAATTAAGAAGCATGTTAGAAAATAAATACCAAGAATAATAAAGACATAAATAAATACTAAGCATAAAGATAAATACTAAGCATAATAAAGACCCTCACCACGAATCATCACTCCCATAATTAGTTCTTAGGTTCTCATCGTCACTATCAACATCACTGTCACGGTTGAAGTAAATTAGAGGCTCCTCGCACGGTGGAGGCTCATCATCGCTGTCATTTTCATCCTGCAACTTGTTGAGCATGTCTATGTCCTTTATATTCACCACTACCTCACCCCCTGTCGGTGCATCGTCTTCGAGATTCTCGAGACCTTGTATGTCAAAGTCTCCAAAGTTCTCTTGCTCTTGATAAAAAATTCCCTCGTATGTTTTGGGGTTAATGTTGTTATAATCATCGTCAGAGGGCATATGTAGCTTCCCATGTGGCGACACCTGGAACACGACTTCCCAGCCCTTGAGTCCCTGTTTCTGACATGGGTAGGGCAAATAATAAACTTGCTTGGCTTGGTGGGCCACAATGAAGACATCGGATCCGCTGTAGGTGGTTGAAGGCTTCACTTCAACTAACCCAATGGAAGGGGTACTTTTATGTCCATGCTTTGGGTCAAACCAGTGGCATTTGAACACAACGAGCTTAAGTTCTATGTTCGTATTATTGTACGTCAGCTCATATACGTTCTGTAACCTTCCGTAGTAGTCAAACTCACCGGCTCCTTTAGTGAAGACCCCGGTATTCACAGTTTTTGCATTAGGCCGCCTGTTCTGGTGAAAATCCGTATGGAAGCGATACCCATTCACATCATACTTCTCATACGCCTCGACTCTACGGTTACATCCTTGGGAGACACATCTCAACTCATCGGACACCACAACGTGGGGATTAGCTCCCTACAAGTTCAGTGTATTAGTTATGTGTAATAGAAAACGAGAAGACACGGATTGCAAGGTAGGGGGGCAGGCTAGATATTACCTTTTCCCTGAACCAAGCCGTGAATTTTTTCTTTCCGGGGGCACCCTCTTTCAGAAGAATTTCTAGCTCGGCTTCATCGAGATCCACCGTTCTCGGCCACATTTCATCCTTGAATTGGCTAAAATAAGATAAATATGTATTAGAGTGAAACCGAGTTACTAGTTGCAAAGTAATTCGGTTCACCATTTTACCTGAGGAAACTTCCTGCTTCCCCCTCGTCACGAACCACTTCATCCATGTTCAAGAGCACATATAGCATTACGCACTCCAGCTCTTCCTTGGTCAAAGTATACTTTTTTGCGCCACCAGCCTTGCCACCGGGACACTTGAAGAGGAGGAGCTTGGGGTCTTTCTTAGGCTCGTCGACATTGTATCGAGAGGCCTGGTTATGCATAGTGGGAACATCATCGGGAAAGTACGTTAGCCTAGCGTATGCCATCTCCTGAAGGATAGTTGCCTCAGCTATGCATGCTTCAATCTGATTTTTGTTTCCACATTTGGTTCGAATATACTTAAACTCTCTCTCAATACAAAACTGCCACCGGAACTGCACCGGTCCACCCAAGAGAGCCTCGTTCGCGAGATGCACAACAAGATGTGCCATCGGAGTAAAGAAGCCTGGTGGAAATATCGTCTCTAAGTTGCATAGCAACTCCGGCACTAGATCATGCAGCTTCTGAATAATCAGGGGACATATCTGCTTAGCGCAGAGCGTGCGGAAGAAATGGCTCAACTCCGCGAGCACTCTCCACACACGGTCGGGGAGATACCCTCGAACCATCACCGGCATCAGCCACTCAATCCAAATATGAT
This sequence comes from Alopecurus myosuroides, assembly GCA_028641055.1. Lineage (NCBI taxonomy): Eukaryota > Viridiplantae > Streptophyta > Magnoliopsida > Poales > Poaceae > Alopecurus > Alopecurus myosuroides. The sequence continues at coordinate 26,802,943 of CM054059.1, read as the reverse complement.
AGTCGTGACTCTTGAGCCCGGTGACTTTTCCCGTTGCAAGATTGACTCCCTTACTTATGTTCGAAAAATAACCGTCAGGGAACATCACGACGTATTTGAGCCACATGAATGCCTCCTTCTTTTGAAGACTAGTAAGACAGAAGTCGGCATGCGGCTTGAACCAATTTTTTCGACGGTTGTTAGGAGGCTGCATGTGTAATCTCTCCCTATCACAGAGCTTCTTAACATCGACTCTAGCTTTGACATTATCCTTTGACTTGTCAGGATGTTCAGCACTGTGTGAAACAGAGACTCTCCGACATTCTTTTCGGTGTGCATCACATCGATATTATGGGGTAGTTCGAGGTCCTTGTAATATTCGAGTTGCGTCAAGCCTGCCACGTGAGTCCAGTTGTGTGTTTCACCATATCCCACATATCGTGGGCCATTTCCCGGAGCAGGCACGAGAGCACGTAGCTCGGCATCAACAGCTGCACCATCGAAAGTTGATATCTCTTTCTCTTCACGCTCAACTCTTCCCTTTTTGAAGTTCTTTTCGTCTTCTCTAAACCGATGCCTTCTTTTGAGAAACTTGCGATGCGTGTAGAACGCGGAATACTTCTTACCCCCGTTTAGCCAAAGGAACTCAAGTCGGTTCCTGCACACTGGGCATGGCCACTTACCAGCTGTACACCATCCGCAGAATAGGGCGTACCCTGGCATGTCGTGCATGGAATAGTGGAACCGAACTTTCATCAAGAAGTTTCTCTTCGATGCACGGTCGTATGTCATAGTCCCGTGGTGCCAAGAGTGATACAGATCATCCACAAGCGGCTACATATAGACACTCAAATTCTTCCCCGGATATTCAGGCCCTGGAATGACGAGCGACAGGAATATGGTCTTCCTTTGCATTAGGACTCCGGGAGGGAGATTGAGCGGAATAACAAACACGGGCCAACAGCTGTACGAGGCAGTCGACATACCATACGGATTGAATCCATCGGTTGCTATCGCAATTCTGACGTTTCGAGCCTCTTCTGCCTCCTCGGGGTATTTTGCATCGAAATTCTTCCATGCCTGACCATCAGATGGATGTCCCATCTTTACCCGTCCGTGCTCGTCCTCGTATCTCTTCCCCATCTTGTGCCACGTCATCTGTGTGGCAGACTCCTTGTTCATGTAAAGCCGCTGGATTCTTTTTATGAATGGGAGATAACGAAGAATCTTCTTGGCGACTTTCGTCTGCTTTTTCTGACCATCCGCTCCCTTTACCTCATGATACCTAGAGGCTCCACACAGGGTACAGTACTTTTCATCCGCAAACTATTTCCTAAACAAGATGCAACCTTTAGGACAACAATCTATCTTTTCATAATCCATGTTGAGCTCTCGCAAGATTTTCTTCGTCTCGTACATGCTTTTAGGCAAACAATGCCTTCAGGCAACATGTTACCATATGTTTGCAGATGAGCTTCAAAGCATGAACGGGTGTTGCCATACTCGAGCTTTTTGGCTAGTACTTGCGAGATGGCATCGAGCTGAGAAATACTTGCGCCCTCGTACAGAGGTTTCTCAGCCGTTTCCATCATATGAAAGTAGGCCTTCGCGGTAGGCTCCGGTTCCTCGGGTTCACACGGTTCCTCTTGTTCGCACGGTTCCTCCGGTTCCTCGTGTGAAGGTGGCGAATCTGGCATGTAGGAATCACGGAGATCATTCAGAAAGTTTCTAATCCCATCGTCCTCCTTGCCATTGATCAGTTGCCGCATCACCCTGCCACTCTCACGTTCGTATTCAGCAAAGTCGACCGTCGTGACGAAGCCCGGCATATACCCATAAGACCAAAGGTGTTTTATCATATCCTCTTTTCCCTTACGCTGACGCTTCCTGCAATGACTGCAAGGGCAAAATGGACGAAGGTCTGCCTTTGAACCACTCGCTAACTCCTTCACTAAAAAATCTGTCTTCCATACCCACTCATCGGACCTTTGAACCGCACTAATTCGGCCACTGTATATCCACCCATTATCAGTCATCCTCTGTTTTATTTCGGAGCCAATACATAGCATGAAATTAATTGCATCATAGTAAATTTTTTCTTCTACCGTGCAAAATGAAGCATCAACCTACATCTCTAATAGGTAGGGTCCTAGCAGCCGCCGGATCCGTAGATTGAGTACGTTCTCCATGCTCTACCCCGATCCGAGACAGAATTTCGGCAGCACCTCCCCGCTGCTCTCCCGATACACGTCTCCGCAAAAAGCCGAGAGGATGTGCATAAGGAGAACAACGAGGAGGCGCTACCGAAATCCTGACCCAGACCGGAGCAGAACATGGAGAACGTACCCAACTACGCATCCGCCGACTGTCCCGTAAATGCCGCAAGCGTTACGGTTCAAAATATGCCTACCTCTAATGCATATTTATCCGTGTAACGCTCGCGGACGGGAAATGACACCTAGGTGACGCGACATAAATAAATGCGAGGGAGAAGACGGAGTTCTAGCTCACCCTCGGCGTTAGAGGAAGTAGTCGAACGACGGCGTGACGACCGGGCCGGAGGCGTGGGGTGTAGGCTCTAGACAACGATGGCGGGGTCGATGGCGTGTCGTGGTGGGGTAGGAGGTCGGCGGAGTGGAGGCTCCAAACAACGGCGGCGGGGTCGAGAGCGTGGCGGGGCGGGGTAGGGTGATCGACGGCGTGGCGGGTTCAACCTCCTGTAACAAATAACAACAAATAAATTCACGGCAACAAGTATATAAAAAATAGCTACTATAATTTTTGTAACCTAAAATTCCTAAACTAAAATTTGACTAATCTAACATTTTCTAACTAACCTAACTAACTAACAGTAGCTAATTTAACTAAGACCTAACAAAACTAACAACTAACAACTAACATACCTAATTTAACTAACAACTAAATTAACTAGTAAAACTAACAAAAAAAAATTACCTGGCTCTGTCATGCGCGCGGAGCAGCAGATGGTGCGGTCGGGAGGGCAGAGGGCCGCGGGCGTGCGGCGAGCTCACCGGCCGCTGGTGGCTCCCCGCCGCATCGGGAACGACGGAGGGGGAGGACGGGCAGGGGCGGCGGAGGAGTGGGCAGAGGGCGGGCAGGGCGGTTGGGCGTGGGGGAGGGGAGGGCAGTGCGTCGAGCTCGACGGGGGGGGGAGGGGGCAGGGCACGGCCACGGCGGAGGAGAGGAAGGCGCGGTGGCGGCGGCCGATGGCGGACGGGGATGTGGCGGAGGGGAGGGAGGGGCCGTCGGAGGGGAGGGAGGGCAGGGCGCGGCCTCGGAGGGATGGTACGTCGGCGGAGAGGAGGGGCGCTCGGGCTGGGAGGGAGGGTACGGCAGAGGAGGTGGCGGCGGCGGCGGAAGCGCGCGGGCAGGGAGAAATGAGGGGGCCGGGGGAGAAGTGGATGAGGCCGTGGACACGGGAACGGTTAAGTCGTCTCCGGCTAGACGCCGACGGTGGAGAGTTCGCCGACGGTGCCGTCGCCCTTCATAGGTATACGCCGACGAGGTCCCAAATTGCCGTCGGCGCCTAGAGCTACGCCGACGGGGAAGTCAACGCCGACGGGCGCTTCCCCGTCCAATTACGTTCCCGCCTGGCCGCCGACGGGGCTGATCTTTGGCCGTCGGCCTCTCCGTTCGCCGTCGGCGATCGCGGCGCCTCCTGTAGTGTCCATGGCAGGAATCATCCCGAGGCCCTCAACCGCTAGAAGGACAAGGTGTATCTAACAAAATTTGACAAAAGTGGATGTATCTAACACTAAATTATGTCTAGATACATCCATTTTTGCCAAACTTTGTGACTTTTAATTCCGGACGGAGGGAGTATTAATTATTTTTCTATCTCAACATGCAAGTTATCCACATCATCCCATCCTCTTAGCCAATCAATTGTCCATGTCATCTCCTCTAATTTATTAATTATAACATGCAAGCTGCATATTATATTTTTTTAAACCATCCATTTTTTAATTTAATAATTTATGCAAACTACATATCATACATTCCTTAAACCATCCATTTTCCAGATAATGGTTTATAATACGCATCACATGTCTATAAATTTAGTATCTCGAGTATGATCAACCAAAATTTTCATATTTCTTTAGACTATATAATGAATCATGTTGTTCATTTTTCAGAAAAGGTGGTTGAGACCCTTGGACTCTGCATCAAAAAAAATACACATACCATTTATTTTAAGGGATCCCGCCGCAACGCGCGGGGTATCCTTCTAGTTACTTAAAAGCGGGAGCCGGGTGGGTACATAGTCCAGCAGGTCTCCCGAGAGCACGCCCAGCCGACCAGCTGAACCAAATCCATGGGGAGAGAAGACCATGGTGGAGCCACGTCACCGGAGCTGGGGGCGGCAACGACCAGAGGGCGGTGGTGATTTTCCGACCAGGACATACAGTTTTTTTGTGTGTGAACCTACCGAGACATATAGACGATTTCTGGTGGCGGCGATGAGCACTCTGCCGGCCGTCCGCAAGTTATAAGAATCCGGTGACATCTCGACCATGTGAGCTCAGTAGCCATTGTGGATTTCTGGATCTTAGTTTGCTTCATAGGGGTGTTTTTTTTTTGTTATAATAACCTAACCAAATAAATTCAATCTAACTTGCATTAACATGCGTCCATTGGGGTTGTCATAAAAAAAATCCAACACATGGAAAGCTTTAACAAAAGCACGAGTTTTTTTTTGTACAGATGTAACAAATACTCCCTCTGTTTCTTTTTAATCTGCGTATTAGGTTTTTCTAAAGTCAAACTTGCTTAAGTTTGACCAAGTTTATAAGAAAAAATATCAATATTTATAATATGAAATCGATGTCATATGATTCGCCATCTAATATACTTTCATATTATATAAACTTGGTATTATGAATGTTGATATTCTGTTATATAAATTTGGTCAAACTTTACAACGTTTGACTTAAGACAATTCTAATACGCGGACTAAAAATAAATGGAGGGAGTACCACAAATCTATAACAATAAGATAAACCACAATGCAATTAATCGGTGCCTAAATTTTATGCAGTAAAGACATATGTTGAATGAGGCTATCGTGGACCGGTGGCGTTGCCATAATAAATGAGGCCCGAAGAGTCACCAAGTTTTTGTATAAACTAGAATGAAATAAACACAAGAATGAAGAGAATGCACGTGGAATGATTTCTCGGCGCAAGAATTGATGATTTATCCCAAAAATAAAATAAACATAAGAATGAAGAGACCGCATGTGGAACATTGTCTAGCTGAGGTGGCAGACTGCTTAGGTGGATGCCTTGCATGCGGAGAGAACTACTCTTTAGTAGGGTGTTCCTATTTAGTTATTATTATAGATACCATACATTTTGGATCAGCACGATTACAACAGTAAACAAATAGTCTACGTACACTTTTGTATGTAGAAATCATAGATATCTCGCGTATGCGTACCTTAATTATGTAGAAGGTACATATAATCGGGTTTTGCTAGCTTTCGGCATGTCAATTTCCGACACAGTCACCGCTTGCGCGTCCTGCGGCAAGGGGCACACATCACACTAGTGGAAACAGGGCCATTTGTTCCGGGTCGTAAGGGCCAGTTGTCCCAGTTGTGCAACCGGGATGGGCTAGCCGGGACAAATGGCCCTCCCCCATTGGTCCCGGTTGTGCCAGGACCCGGGATGGAAAGGATGGCCCACGTGGCGAACCTGGGCCAGGGACGGCCAGGGAGTTCGTCCCGGTTCGTTTTAGGGACCGGGATGGATACTTTTTTGAAAAAAAAAATATATCCTGCCAATTTTCCCCAGCCGCGGCAGGTTTTTTTCGTTTCGTTTTTTGGGATCTTGTCTCGCAATCCCCAACCGGCCTCCCTTCCCCAACCGCGTCCAGGCCCACGTCTTTAATTAAGCCCACTGGCCCGCGTCTTTTATTATATTCGGTCAACGGTTCGCAGGGGTCGAAAGGGGTCACTGGCCAGCGGCCTAGTGGCTGGCTCGCCCGGTCCCTTAAATTAAGACCACAGGGACGGTCAAAGGGCCCACTGCCGCCTCGTCTTCCCGCCCCCCCTCCACTTCCCCACGCGCGTGTGCCCAGCTGCAACCGCTGCCACGCCTCGGCTCCCCCCCCCCCCCCCCCCCCCGCATTCATGGCCGCCTGCAACCGCCGCCACGTTCCGGCCGCCGGTTGGCATGCCAGCCTCCCCCGGGTCCTTTATAAAGGGCCCCCGCCAAAGCAACCCTAGCCACCATGTCCCGCTGGTTCTCGAGCGGCAAGCGCCCCCGGAACGACCACGAGGCCGGGTCCTCGAGCGGCGCGCGCTCCGGCGTTCCACCGCCGCCGGCGGAGGCCTTCGGCTTCGGCCCGGGAGGCATCCGCATCGGCGGGCAGCCGCGCGTCCACGCTCCGCCTCCGGCGTCACGCGCGCCGCCCCGCGGCGCGCCCAAGGGAAAGCGCTTCCGCCGGTACGTCCGGAAGGAGGAGGCCGAGTGGCACTGGGAACGCCGCACGCCGGTGTTCTGGCCGGACGTCCACCTTCCGGACGGCTGGCACCTGAACCCGCAGCGCATTCCCGTGCCGCCGGCCCCGTCCAGCAGAGAGGCCCTGGGCGAGGAGATTGACCGCCGGCGCGCGCTCTTGCCGGCCCGCCTCCTCAGGGACCGCGCGTACGCGCGGAGCTCCCCCTACTGGGCCACCTGGCTCCTGCAGGAGCACGAGCAGCGCCGCCGCTCCTACATCCCCACAGCCGAGGAGGTGAGCACCGAAGACTACCCCGCGCCACCGCCGGGGAGGGAGCCGGAGCTTTGGCTCCTAGTGGACGACGGCGACGCCATCCCCGAGGACGACGACCCCGAGCTCCGGGACAGCATGGAGGAGGCCTACGAGGCCTCCCGCCGCTCCCTCGTCGAGGACGAGGTCAAGCGGTGGGAGGCGGTCCTAGCCACCGCTGCCGCCGACGCCAACGCCATGCCGCCGCCCCCGCCCCCTTCGGCGCCTGCCCCTTGGTGGCAGGTAATGAACGCCGAGCTGGATGCGTTCGAGGACCAGCCGCCGCCGCAGCCGCTCCCCCCCGGCCTGGAGTACGGCATGTCCTGGGCCTGGACCGGCGGCGTATGGTCGCCGGAGGAGGAGGAGCTGCCCCGCCACCGCCGCCGCCGCAGGATGTGCTGCCCCCGCCACCGCCGTACGCGCCCCCGATGCCTCCGCAGCACCCGGCGGGCCCGCCCCAGCCGCCTGCCCACCTGTGGCAGCCACCCCCTACCAGTGCATCTCCTCCGACGAGGAGGAGTAGGTCGGCGCCGGTGCGCCCCCCCCCCCCTAGACTAAGCTACCCACCACCCCCCCAAGAAAACGGCCGGCCGCCTGGGGCCGCGCCGCCGCCCCCTATATGCAAGCACGGCCGGTCGCCTGTGACCGCGCCGCCCCCCTATATGTAAGCACGGCCGGTCGCCTGTGGCCGCGCCGCCCCCCTATATATGTAAGCAAGGCCCCTGGGCCTTTTTTTAATATATGTTTGTGTCCTAGTCTAACGTGTCCCTAGCCCAACCCCGCCGGCGGTCCGCCGGCGGGATCTTTCTACTCGTTCCCGCCGCCGGCAGGGCTTCGCCAAGCCATGTCCGCTGTCCTGGGTGTTCGCTCGGCCTGGAGAGAGGGCCGAGATATTTATACACCTGGGCCTCTAGTCCCGGCCCGTGCCACCAACCGGGACTAGAGCCCCTTTGGTCCCGGTTGGTACCACGGGCCGGGACCAAAAACTAATTTCGAATTTTGGTGGCACCCTGCGCGCCCAAAAAATTTTAGCGCCAAAATTTGAAAATGGTTAAGTTTGCACATTAACAACTTCTATATACTTTCAAATTTGACAAAAATTCCAACATGAAAAATGCTAGAATTTGCATAACTAATTATTGGTCAAACTTGCACCTACTCCATTCATAATCACAGAATATGTATAAATATCATTTTGGCCAACAAAATCTCGTTCATACTACGTTATAAGAACTATGATCATGTATTCCACGTTTATTATTACACATCACCAACAACATCCCTATCTAGTCTTCTGAATTTTCTTCGTGTCCCTTGCTTATGATCGCTTCGGCCGTAACCATGGAGCATCTTCATTATTTAACGGGGTGGTGGGGTCAGCTTTCACTGCGAAGGGTGGAATTTCAACAAACTTATTATAATCTTCTGACATGTCTGTCGTGTCCTCGATTCCCACGATGTTTCTTTTCCCTGAGAGAACTATGTGACGCTTCGGCTCATCGTATGATGAATTTGTTTCCTTATTTTTTCTTTTCTTCGGTCTGGAAGACATGTCCTTCACATAGAAGACCTGAGCCACATCATTGGCTAGGACGAATGGTTCGTCATTGTAACCAATATTGTTGAGATCCACTGTTGTCATTCCATAAAGCGGGTCTACCTTTACCCCTTCTCCATTCAGGTTGACCCATTTGCACTTGAACAAAGGGACCTTAAAAGAAGGTCCATAGTCAAGTTCCCATATCTACTCTATGTAACCATAGTATGTGTCATTTTTTCCATTCTCGTTTGTTGTATCAAAGCGGACACCACTGTTTTGGTTGGTGCTCTTCTTATCTTGGGAGCTCGTGTAAAATGTATTCCCATTTATCTCGTACCCTTGAAAACTCCCAATAGTCGAAGATGGTGACCCTGCCAACATGTACAGCTGATCTTCAACAGTGGTGTCATTTATAAGATGTGTTTGCAACCAACTTCCGAAAGTCTCCATGTGTTCGCGTTTAATCCATGAGTCATCCTTCCCCAGGTTTGCAGACCGTACAATATTCTTGTGTTCCTCGAGATACGTAGCCATGAACATAGAATTTTGTAGAACTGTGTAGTGTGCTTTGGTCAAAGAATGCCCGTCCCTAGGTATCATTGTTTTCTTTCCCAGCGTTCCTTTTCCCCTCAGTCTCCCCTCATGCCACGATTCAGGAACACCAATTGTCTTAAGGTCAGGAATAAAGTCAACACAGAACCCAATGACCTCCTTTATTCCATAGCCCTTCGAGATGCTTCCTTCTGGCCTAGCACGGTTATGAACATATTTCTTCAAGACTCCCATGAACCTCTCAAAGGGGAACATATTGTGTAGAAATACCGGACCAAGAATATGAATCGCTTCACATAGGTGAACCAGGAGATGAGTCATAATGTTGAAGAAGGATGGTGGGAACACCAACTCAAAACTAACAAGACACTGGACCACATCCCTCTGTAATCTTGTCAGACTTTCTGGATCGATTACCTTCTGAGATATTGCGTTCATGAATGCACATAGCTTCACAATGGGTACTCGAACATTTTCCGGTAGAAGCCCCCTCAATGCAATCGGAAGCAACTGCGTCATAATCACGTGGCAGTCATGAGACTTCATGTTTTGGAATTTTTTCTCTGCCATGTTTATTATCCCCTTTATATTCGACGAGAAGCCAGACGGAACCTTGATACTGTAAAGGACTTCAAAGAATATTTCCTTCTCTGCTTTAGTAAGAGTGTAGCTGCTTAAGTAATGGCGCCTACCTGTGTGCTTGTTGCTTGGGTCTTTCATACGTTGCTGGTCCTCCCGTGCTTCTGGCGTATCTTTGGACTTACCATACACGCCCAGGAAGCATAGCAGATTGACACAAAGATTCTTTGTCACGTGCATCACGTCGATCGAAGACCGGACCTCTAAAACTTTCCAATAGGGTAGCTCCCAAAATATTGATTTCTTCTTCCACATGGGTGTGCGCTTATCAGGGCCGTACGGAACTGGTTGGCTGCCAGCAGCCTTACCAAAGATTACTTCTAGGTCCTTGACCATATCGAATATATCATTACCACTACGCAGCTCAGGCTTCTTCCGGTTATCTGCCTCACCTCTGAAATGCTTCCCTCCTTTCTTTCTTACGGGATGCTTGATCGGAAGAAATCTACGATGCCCCAGATATACAACCTTTTTACATTTATCCAAAAAAAACACTGTCAGTATTATCTAAACAGTGTGTGCATGCATTGTATCCCTTGTTTGTATGTCCGGAAATGTTACTAAGAGCAGGCCAATCATTGATGGTTACGAAAAGCAACGCACGTAGGTCAAATGGCTTTTGTTCGTTCTCATCCCACACACGTAGACCTGGTTTGCCCCACAATTGTAAGAGTTCTTCCACTAATGGCCTTTGATACACATCAATGTCGTTGCCAGGCTGCCTCGGGCCTTGGATGAGAACTGGCATCATAATGAACTTGCGCTTCATGCACAACCAAGGAGGAAGGTTGTACATACATAGAGTTACATGCCAAGTGCTATGACTGGAGCTCTGCTCCCCAAAAGGATTAAAGCCATCTGTATTTAGACCAAACCATAAGTTTCTCGCCTTTCCTGCAAAGTCTGGAAAGTCTCTCTCGATCTTTCTCCACTGCGATCCATCGGCGGGGTGACTTAACTTTCCGTCTTTCTTACGGTCTTCTTTGTGCCATCGCAACAACCTAGCATGCTCTTTGTTTCTAAACAGACGTTTCAGCCGTGGTATTATAGGAGCATACCACATCACCTTAGCAGGAACCCTCTTACGCGGGGGCTCGCCGTCAACATCACCAGGGTCATATGCTCTGATCTTATACCGAAGTGCAGTGCATATCGGACATTCATCCAAATTCTCGTACTTCTCACCGCGGAAGAGGATGCAGTCATTAATGCATGCATGTATCTTCTGCACATCTAATCCTAGAGGACAGAGAGCTTTCTTTGCTTCGTACGTACTCTCAGGCAATTCGTTATCCTTTGGAAGTTTTGGCTTCATTAGTTGAAGTAAATCTCAAATGCCTTGTCAGTCACACCGTTCTGTGCCTTCCATTTCAGCAACTCCAGTGTGGTACCGAGCTTTGTGCTACCATCTTCGCAATTTGGGTACAACAATTTTTTGTGATCCTGTAACATGTTGTCCAGCTTCAACCTCTCCAATTTGTTTTCATAGTCTTCCCTTGTATCAGCAATAACTCGGCCAAGATCATCATCGGGCTCTTCTGATGCCTGTTCTTGATCACCTCCTTCTTCTCCATTCTCTTCCATTGCAGTATCGTCGTATTCAGGGAACAAAGGATCTTCTTCTTCTTCTTCATCGTCTTCCATCACAACCCCTCTTTCTCCATGCTTCGTCCAGCAATTATAGCTGGGCATGAAACCTCTCCGAAGTAGATGGCCGTGAATGATTCTTTCAGAAGAGTGCTCTCTGACGTTCCGACAATCAACACATGGGCAACACATGAAGCCATTATCTTTGTTCGCCTGAGCTACAGCAAGAAATGCATTCAGGTCTGCCATATACTCGGAAGTGCGTCGGTCACCATACATCCATCGCTGCCGTGCATCCAGCTGCATCGTATAATTAAGTTTATCAAAATATATTACAATAACATATTAATACGACAAATACTACTTTTTTATGTATCAGTTACAGATGAAAAAGATAAGTTTGTTAACCTCGGTCGAAGATACCATTTTCAGTGAGCTTATGTGCGGCTCGGGAATTTCGTCGAACACCTCGTGTGCATAGTAAAATAAAACACACTAACACCACACTCTCTCACACCTCCAAGCAAAAAAAAAGATGGAAGGGGGGAGGGGCTGGGGCAGTATATATAGGGGAAGGGGGGCATTGGTCCCGGTTCGTGGACTGAACCGGGACAAATGTTCATGCGCGTGCCACGTGGCATGTCGCTAGGCATTGGTCCCGGTCCGTGGCACGAGCCGGGACCGATATGTCCCCCACGAACCAGGACCAATGCCTCCAGGCGATTCCTGTTGCCCCGGGCGCACGAACCGGGACCAAAGCATGGCATTTGTCCCGGATTCGATTGCAACCGGGACAGCTGCCCCCTGGCCCCCTGGACGAGAGGGGTTGTTTCCACTAGTGTCATGTGATGCTTAAGCACGCGGAATGGACTGACCGTGGGCACAGTCACCCGTTTAGGAGCTAGTTCGTTTATAATCCTAGGTACGCACCTAGTGGGGAAGGGACGACTTTTCTTTTCCCTATCCCTCGTGTCGTCCGCTCCTGACGACTCGGGGGAAACTCGACCGCCTAGGCCGCTGGCCACCCCTCCTCATCCTCCGTCCCTCCGCCGCTGCAGGGAGAAAATGGTGAAACTTACAGTATCGCGCAGTTCTTCCCAGGCGTCATAGGCCCTTCTCTTCTGCGCCCACTCCTGATACTTAACGGTGTACTCCGCCATAGCTGCATCGTAGGCATCACCTAATGCAGTCTACAATTTCAAGAAAAATGAATCTCGATGAAAGTTGAATCTCGTCAAGTTAGCTACTAAGGAAAAGGGAATGAGATTGAGAAGAACTTACTTCGGTGCGAGCTTTGGAAGTCTGTCGAGGAGGAGGGACAACGAGGCCGTCGGCGGTGACGGTGGCCTTGATACGCGTGAGGCTCAACTCGGGAGTACGCGGGATCACCTGGTTAAGGCAGCAAAGACGACCATGCTCCCTGCCGCGCCCGCCCACGACCAAAGCCCTCACGTCGGTCTCCTCCTAAATAGGGTTATCCACGTGAGGATGAAAACCCTGGAACGCCGTCTTGTAACTAGCTAAGTCCTCCTGGGCGGTGCCGAAGTACTCTGGAAGCGAGGACTTCATCAGTAGGGTATCTAGGGTTCGGAATAGGCTCCCTTCCACTTTTGGTAGTCTTCCTCTGGCGCAGCGAGTTCAGCAAACTGCCCGATGATTCTTTGCCTTGGCTCATATTGGTGGATCACCTGCATTGAGAAAGGGTAAACAGTAAGCATATAGATGTAATGCAATTAAGAAGCATGTTAGAAAATAAATACCAAGAATAATAAAGACATAAATAAATACTAAGCATAAAGATAAATACTAAGCATAATAAAGACCCTCACCACGAATCATCACTCCCATAATTAGTTCTTAGGTTCTCATCGTCACTATCAACATCACTGTCACGGTTGAAGTAAATTGGAGGCTCCTCGCACGGTGGAGGCTCATCATCGCTGTCATTTTCATCCTGCAACTTGTTGAGCATGTCTATGTCCTTTATATTCACCACTACCTCACCCCCTGTCGGTGCATCGTCTTCGAGATTCTCGAGACCTTGTATGTCAAAGTCTCCAAAGTTCTCTTGCTCTTGATAAAAAATTCCCTCGTATGTTTTGGGGTTAATGTTGTTATAATCATCGTCAGAGGGCATATGTAGCTTCCCATGTGGCGACACCTGGAACACGACTTCCCAGCCCTTGAGTCCCTGTTTCTGACATGGGTAGGGCAAATAATAAACTTGCTTGGCTTGGTGGGCCACAATGAAGACATCGGATCCGCTGTAGGTGGTTGAAGGCTTCACTTCAACTAACCCAATGGAAGGGGTACTTTTATGTCCATGCTTTGGGTCAAACCAGTGGCATTTGAACACAACGAGCTTAAGTTCTATGTTCGTATTATTGTACGTCAGCTCATATACGTTCTGTAACCTTCCGTAGTAGCCAAACTCACCGGCTCCTTTAGTGAAGACCCCGGTATTCACAGTTTTTGCATTAGGCCGACTGTTCTGGTGAAACTCCGTATGGAAGCGATACCCATTCACATCATACTTCTCATACGCCTCGACTCTACGGTTACATCCTTGGGGGACACATCTCAACTCATCGGACACCACAACGTGGGGATTAGCTCCCTACAAGTTCAGTGTATTAGTTATGTGTAATAGAAAACGAGAAGACACGGATTGCAAGGTAGGGGGGCAGGCTAGATATTACCTTTTCCCTGAACCAAGCCGTGAATTTTTTCTTTCCGGGGGCACCCTCTTTCAGAAGAATTTCCAGCTCGGCTTCATCGAGATCCACCGTTCTCGGCCACATTTCATCCTTGAATTGGCTAAAATAAGATAAATATGTATTAGAGTGAAATCGAGTTACTAGTTGCAAAGTAATTCGGTTCACCATTTTACCTGAGGAAACTTCCTGCTTCCCCCTCGTCACGAACCACTTCATCCATGTTCAAGAGCACATATAGCATTACGCACTCCAGCTCTTCCTTGGTCAAAGTATACTTTTTTGCGCCACCAGCCTTGCCACCGGGACACTTGAAGAGGAGGAGCTTGGGGTCTTTCTTAGGCTCGTCGACATTGTATCGAGAGGCCTGGTTATGCATAGTGGGAACATCATCGGGAAAGTACGTTAGCCTAGCGTCTGCCATCTCCTGAAGGATAGTTGCCTCAGCTATGCATGCTTCAATCTGATTTTTGTTTCCACATTTGGTTCGAATATACTTAAACTCTCTCTCAATACAAAACTGCCACCGGAACTGCACCGGTCCACCCAAGAGAGCCTCGTTCGCGAGATGCACAACAAGATGTGCCATCGGAGTAAAGAAGCCTGGTGGAAATATCGTCTCTAAGTTGCATAGCAACTCCGGCACTAGATCATGCAGCTTCTGAATAATCAGGGGACATATCTGCTTAGCGCAGAGCGTGCGGAAGAAATGGCTCAACTCCGCGAGCACTCGCCACACACGGTCGGGGAGATACCCTCGAACCATCACCGGCATCAGCCGCTCAATCCAAATATGATAGTCGTGACTCTTGAGCCCGGTGACTTTTCCCGTTGCAAGATTGACTCCCTTACTTATGTTCGAAAAATAACCGTCAGGGAACATCACGACGTATTTGAGCCACATGAATGCCTCCTTCTTTTGAAGACTAGTAAGACAGAAGTCGGCATGCGGCTTGAACCAATTTTTTCGACGGTTGTTAGGAGGCTGCATGTGTAATCTCTCCCTATCACAGAGCTTCTTAACATCGACTCTAGCTTTGACATTATCCTTTGACTTGTCAGGATGTTCAGCACTGTGTGAAACAGAGACTCTCCGACATTCTTTTCGGTGTGCATCACATCGATATTATGGGGTAGTTCGAGGTCCTTGTAATATTCGAGTTGCGTCAAGCCTGCCACGTGAGTCCAGTTGTGTGTTTCACCATATCCCACATATCGTGGGCCATTTCCCGGAGCAGGCACGAGAGCACGTAGCTCGGCATCAACAGCTGCACCATCGAAAGTTGATATCTCTTTCTCTTCACGCTCAACTCTTCCCTTTTTGAAGTTCTTTTCGTCTTCTCTAAACCGATGCCTTCTTTTGAGAAACTTGCGATGCGTGTAGAACGCGGAATACTTCTTACCCCCGTTTAGCCAAAGGAACTCAAGTCGGTTCATGCACACTGGGCATGGCCACTTACCAGCTGTACACCATCCGCAGAATAGGGCGTACCCTGGCATGTCGTGCATGGAATAGTGGAACCGAACTTTCATCAAGAAGTTTCTCTTCGATGCACGGTCGTATGTCATAGTCCCGTGGTGCCAAGAGTGATACAGATCATCCACAAGCGGCTACATATAGACACTCAAATTCTTCCCCGGATATTCAGGCCCTGGAATGACGAGCGACAGGAATATGGTCTTCCTTTGCATTAGGACTCCGGGAGGGAGATTGAGCGGAATAACAAACACGGGCCAGCAGCTGTACGAGGCAGTCGACATACCATACGGATTGAATCCATCGGTTGCTATCGCAATTCTGACGTTTCGAGCCTCTTCTGCCTCCTCGGGGTATTTTGCATCGAAATTCTTCCATGCCTGACCATCAGATGGATGTCCCATCTTTACCCGTCCGTGCTCGTCCTCGTATCTCTTCCCCATCTTGTGCCACGTCATCTGTGTGGCAGACTCCTTGTTCATGTAAAGCCGCTGGATTCTTTTTATGAATGGGAGATAACGAAGAATCTTCTTGGCGACTTTCGTCTGCTTTTTCTGACCATCCGCTCCCTTTACCTCATGATACCTAGAGGCTCCACACAGGGTACAGTACTTGTCATCCGCAAACTATTTCCGAAACAAGATGCAACCTTTAGGACAACAATCTATCTTTTCATAATCCATGTTGAGCTCTCGCAAGATTTTCTTCGTCTCGTACATGCTTTTAGGCAAACAATGCCTTCAGGCAACATGTTACCATATGTTTGCAGATGAGCTTCAAAGCATGAACGGGTGTTGCCATACTCGAGCTTTTTGGCTAGTACTTGCGAGATGGCATCGAGCTGAGAAATACTTGCGCCCTCGTACAGAGGTTTCTCAGCCGTTTCCATCATATGAAAGTAGGCCTTCGCGGTAGGCTCCGGTTCCTCGGGTTCACACGGTTCCTCTTGTTCGCACGGTTCCTCCGGTTCCTCGTGTGAAGGTGGCGAATCTGGCATGTAGGAATCACGGAGATCATTCAGAAAGTTTCTAATCCCATAGTCCTCCTTGCCATTGATCAGTTGCCGCATCACCCTGCCACTCTCACGTTCGTATTCAGCAAAGTCGACCGTCGTGACGAAGCCCGGCATATACCCATAAGACCAAAGGTGTTTTATCATATCCTCTTTTCCCTTACGCTGACGCTTCCTGCAATGACTGCAAGGGCAAAATGGACGAAGGTCTGCCTTTGAACCACTCGCTAACTCCTTCACTAAAAAATCTGTCTTCCATACCCACTCATCGGACCTTTCAACCGCACTAATTCGGCCACTGTATATCCACCCATTATCAGTCATCCTCTGTTTTATTTCGGAGCCAATACATAGCATGAAATTAATTGCATCATAGTAAATTTTTTCTTCTACCGTGCAAAATGAAGCATCAACCTACATCTCTAATAGGTAGGGTCCTAGCAGCCGCCGGATCCGTAGATTGAGTACGTTCTCCATGCTCTACCCCGATCCGAGACAGAATTTCGGCAGCACCTCCCCGCTGCTCTCCCGATACACGTCTCCGCAAAAAGCCGAGAGGATGTGCATAAGGAGAACAACGAGGAGGCGCTACCGAAATCCTGACCCAGACCGGAGCAGAACATGGAGAACGTACCCAACTACGCATCCGCCGACTGTCCCGTAAATGCCGCAAGCGTTACGGTTCAAAATATGCCTACCTCTAATGCATATTTATCCGCGTAACGCTCGCGGACGGGAAATGACACCTAGGTGACGCGACATAAATAAATGCGAGGGAGAAGACGGAGTTCTAGCTCACCCTCGGCGTTAGAGGAAGTAGTCGAACGACGGCGTGACGACCGGGCCGGAGGCGTGGGGTGTAGGCTCTAGACAACGACGGCGGGGTCGATGGCGTGTCGTGGTGGGGTAGGGGGTCGGCGGAGTGGAGGCTCCAAACAACGGCGGCGGGGTCGAGAGCGTGGCGGGGCGGGGTAGGGTGATCGACGGCGTGGCGGGTTCAACCTCCTGTAACAAATAACAACAAATAAATTCACGGCAACAAGTATATAAAAAAATAGCTACTATAATTTTTGTAACCTAAAATTCCTAAACTAAAATTTGACTAATCTAACATTTTCTAACTAACCTAACTAACTAACAGTAGCTAATTTAACTAAGACCTAACAAAACTAACAACTAACAACTAACATACCTAATTTAACTAACAACTAAATTAACTAGTAAAACTAACAAAAAAAAATTACCTGGCTCTGTCCTGCGCGCGGAGCAGCAGATGGTGCGGTCGGGAGGGCAGAGGGCCGCGGGCGTGCGGCGAGCTCACCGGCCGCCGGTGGCTCCCCGCCGCATCGGGAACGACGGAGGGGGAGGACGGGCAGGGGCGGCGGAGGAGTGGGCAGAGGGCAGGCAGGGCGGGGGGGGGGGGAGGGGAGGGCAGTGCGTCGAGCTCGACGGGGGGAGGAGGGGGGCAGGGCGCGGCCACGGCGGAGGAGAGGAAGGCGCGGTGGCGGCGGCCGATGGCGGACGGGGATGTGGCGGAGGGGAGGGAGGGGCCGGCGGAGGGGAGGGAGGGCAGGGCGCGGCCTCGGAGGGATGGTACGTCGGCGGAGAGGAGGGGCGCTCGGGCTGGGAGGGAGGGTACGGCAAAGGAGGTGGCGGCGGCGGCGGAAGCGCGCGGGCAGGGAGAAATGAGGGGGCCGGGGGAGAAGTGGATGAGGCCGTGGACACGGGAACGGTTAAGTCGTCTCCGGCTAGACGCCGACGGTGGAGAGTTCGCCGACGGTGCCGTCGCCCTTCATAGGTATACGCCGACGAGGTCCCAAATTGCCGTCGGCGCCTAGAGCTACGCCGACGGGGCAGTCAACGCCGACGGGCGCTTCCCCGTCCAATTCCGTTCCCGCCTGGCCGCCGACGGGGCTGATCTTTGGCCGTCGGCCTCTCCGTTCGCCGTCGGCGATCGCGGCGCCTCCTGTAGTGTCCATGGCAGGAATCATCCCAAGGCCCTCAACCGCTAGAAGGACAAGGTGTATCTAACAAAATTTGACAAAAGTGGATGTATCTAACACTAAATTATGTCTAGATACATCCATTTTTGCCAAACTTTGTGACTTTTAATTCCGGACGGAGGGAGTATTAATTATTTTTCTATCTCAACATGCAAGTTATCCACATCATACCATCCTCTTAGCCAATCAATTGTCCATGTCATCTCCTCTAATTTATTAATTATAACATGCAAGCTGCATATTATATTTTTTTAAACCATCCATTTTTTAATTTAATAATTTATGCAAACTACATATCATACATTCCTTAAACCATCCATTTTCCAGATAATGGTTTATAATACGCATCACATGTCTATAAATTTAGTATCTCGAGTATGATCAACCAAAATTTTCATATTTCTTTAGACTATATAATGAATCATGTTGTTCATTTTTCAGAAAAGGTGGTTGAGACCCTTGGACTCTGCATCAAAAAATACACATACCATTTATTTTAAGGGATCCCGCCGCAACGCGCGGGGTATCCTTCTAGTTACTTAAAAGCGGGAGCCGGGTGGGTACATAGTCCAGCAGGTCTCCCGAGAGCACGCCCAGCCGACCAGCTGAACCAAATCCATGGGGAGAGAAGACCATGGTGGAGCCACGTCACCGGAGCTGGGGGCGGCAACGACCAGAGGGCGGTGGTGATTTTCCGACCAGGACATACAGTTTTTTTGTGTGTGAACCTACCGAGACATATAGACGATTTCTGGTGGCGGCGATGAGCACTCTGCCGGCCGTCCGCAAGTTATAAGAATCCGGTGACATCTCGACCATGTGAGCTCAGTAGCCATTGTGGATTTCTGGATCTTAGTTTGCTTCATAGGGGTGTTTTTTTTTGTTATAATAACCTAACCAAATAAATTCAATCTAACTTGCATTAACATGCGTCCATTGGGGTTGTCATAAAAAAAATCCAACACATGGAAAGCTTTAACAAAAGCACGAGTTTTTTTTTGTACAGATGTAACAAATACTCCCTCTGTTTCTTTTTAATCTGCGTATTAGGTTTTTCTAAAGTCAAACTTGCTTAAGTTTGACCAAGTTTATAAGAAAAAATATCAATATTTATAATATGAAATCGATGTCATATGATTCGCCATCTAATATACTTTCATATTATATAAACTTGGTATTATGAATGTTGATATTCTGTTATATAAATTTGGTCAAACTTTACAACGTTTGACTTAAGACAATTCTAATACGCGGACTAAAAATAAATGGAGGGAGTACCACAAATCTATAACAATAAGATAAACCACAATGCAATTAATCGGTGCCTAAATTTTATGCAGTAAAGACATATGTTGAATTAGGCTATCGTGGACCGGTGGCGTTGCCATAATAAATGAGGCCCGAAGAGTCACCAAGTTTTTGTATAAACTAGAATGAAATAAACACAAGAATGAAGAGAATGCACGTGGAATGATTTCTCGGCGCAAGAATTGATGGTTTATCCCAAAAATAAAATAAACATAAGAATGAAGAGACCGCATGTGGAACATTGTCTAGCTGAGGTGGCAGACTGCTTAGGTGGATGCCTTGCATGCGGAGAGAACTACTCTTTAGTGGGGTGTTCCTATTTAGTTATTATTATAGATACCATACATTTTGGATCAGCACGATTACAACAGTAAACAAATAGTCTACGTACACTTTTGTATGTAGAAATCATAGATATCTCGCGTATGCGTACCTTAATTATGTAGAAGGTACATATAATCGGGTTTTGCTAGCTTTCGGCATGTCAATTTCCGACACAGTCACCGCTTGCGCGTCCTGCGGCAAGGGGCACACATCACACTAGTGGAAACAGGGCCATTTGTTCCGGGTCGTAAGGGCCAGTTGTCCCAGTTGTGCAACCGGGATGGGCTAGCCGGGACAAATGGCCCTCCCCCATTGGTCCCGGTTGTGCCAGGACCCGGGATGGTAAGGATGGCCCACGTGGCGAACCTGGGCCAGGGACGGCCAGGGAGTTCGTCCCGGTTCGTTTTAGGGACCGGGATGGATACTTTTTTGAAAAAAAAATATATATCCCGCCAATTTTCCCCAGCCGCGGCAGGTTTTTTTCGTTTCGTTTTTTGGGCTCCTGTCTCGCAATCCCCAACCGGCCTCCCTTCCCCAACCGCGTCCAGGCCCACGTCTTTAATTAAGCCCACTGGCCCGCGTCTTTTATTATATTCGGTCAACGGTTCGCAGGGGTCGAAAGGGGCCACTGGCCAGCGGCCTAGTGGCTGGCTCGCCCGGTCCCTTAAATTAAGACCACAGGGACGGTCAAAGGGCCCACTGCCGCCTCGTCTTCCCGCCCCCCCTCCACTTCCCCACGCGCGTGTGCCCAGCTGCAACCGCTGCCACGCCTCGGCTCCCCCCCCCCCCCCCCCCCCCGCATTCATGGCCGCCTGCAACCGCCGCCACGTTCCGGCCGCCGGTTGGCATGCCAGCCTCCCCCGGGTCCTTTATAAAGGGCCCCCGCCAAAGCAACCCTAGCCACCATGTCCCGCTGGTTCTCGAGCGGCAAGCGCCCCCGGAACGACCACGAGGCCGGGTCCTCGAGCGGCGCGCGCTCCGGCGTTCCACCGCCGCCGGCGGAGGCCTTCGGCTTCGGCCCGGGAGGCATCCGCATCGGCGGGCAGCCGCGCGTCCCCGCTCCGCCTCCGGCGTCACGCGCGCCGCCCCGCGGCGCGCCCAAGGGCAAGCGCTTCCGCCGGTACGTCCGGAAGGAGGAGGCCGAGTGGCACTGGGAACGCCACACGCCGGTGTTCTGGCCGGACGTCCACCTTTCGGACGGCTGGCACCTGAACCCGCAGCGCATTCCCGTGCCGCCGGCCCCGTCCAGCAGAGAGGCCCTGGGCGAGGAGATTGACCGCCGGCGCGCGCTCTTGCCGGCCCGCCTCCTCAGGGACCGCGCGTACGCGCGGAGCTCCCCCTACTGGGCCACCTGGCTCCAGCAGGAGCACGAGCAGCGCCGCCGCTCCTACATCCCCACAGCCGAGGAGGTGAGCACCGAAGACTACCCCGCGCCACCGCCGGGGAGGGAGCCGGATCTTTGGCTCCTGGTGGACGACGGCGACGCCATCCCCGAGGACGACGACCCCGAGCTCCGGGACAGCATGGAGGAGGCCTACGAGGCCTCCCGCCGCTCCCTCGTCGAGGACGAGGTCAAGCGGTGGGAGGCGGTCCTAGCCGCCGCTGCCGCCGACGCCAACGCCATGCCGCCGCCCCCGCCCCCTTCGGCGCCTGCCCCTTGGTGGCAGGTAATGAACGCCGAGCTGGATGCGTTCGAGGACCAGCCGCCGCCGCAGCCGCTCCCCCCCGGCCTGGAGTACGGCATGTCCTGGGCCTGGACCGGCGGCGTATGGTCGCCGGAGGAGGAGGAGCTGCCCCGCCACCGCCGCCGCCGCAGGATGTGCTGCCCCCGCCACCGCCGTACGCGCCCCCGATGCCTCCGCAGCACCCGGCGGGCCCGCCCCAGCCGCCTGCCCACCTGTGGCAGCCACCCCCTACCAGTGCATCTCCTCCGACGAGGAGGAGTAGGTCGGCGCCGGTGCGCCCCCCCCTAGACTAAGCTACCCACCACCCCCCCAAGAAAACGGCCGGCCGCCTGTGGCCGCGCCGCCGCCCCCTATATGCAAGCACGGCCGGTCGCCTGTGACCGCGCCGGCCCCCTATATGTAAGCACGGCCGGTCGCCTGTGGCCGCGCGGCCCCCCTATATATGTAAGCAAGGCCCCTGGGCCTTTTTTTTAATATATGTTTGTGTCCTAGTCTAACGTGTCCCTAGCCCAACCCCGCCGGCGGTCCGCCGGCGGGATCTTTCTACTCGTTCCCGCCGCCGGCAGGGCTTTGCCAAGCCATGTCCGCTGTCCTGGGTGTTCGCTCGGCCTGGAGAGAGGGCCGAGATATTTATACACCTGGGCCTCTAGTCCCGGCCCGTGCCACCAACCGGGACTAGAGCCCCTTTGGTCCCGGTTGGTACCACGGGCCGGGACCAAAAACTAATTTCGAATTTTGGTGGCACCCTGCGCGCCCAAAAAAATTTAGCGCCAAAATTTGAAAATGGTTAAGTTTGCACATTAACAACTTCTATATACTTTCAAATTTGACAAAAATTCCAACATGAAAAATGCTAGAATTTGCATAACTAATTATTGGTCAAACTTGCACATACTCCATTCATAATCACAGAATATGTATAAATATCATTTTGGCCAACAAAATCTCGTTCATACTACGTTATAAGAACTATGATCATGTATTCCACGTTTATTATTACACATCACCAACAACATCCCTATCTAGTCTTCTGAATTTTCTTCGTGTCCCTTGCTTATGATCGCTTCGGCCGTAACCATGGAGCATCTTCATTATTTAACGGGATGGTGGGGTCAGCTTTCACTGCGAAGGGTGGAATTTCAACAAACTTATTATAATCTTCTGACATGTCTGTCGTGTCCTCGATTCCCACGATGTTTCTTTTCCCTGAGAGAACTATGTGACGCTTCGGCTCATCGTATGATGAATTTGTTTCCTTATTTTTTCTTTTCTTCGGTCTGGAAGACATGTCCTTCACATAGAAGACCTGAGCCACATCATTGGCTAGGACGAATGGTTCGTCATTGTAACCAATATTGTTGAGATCCATTGTTGTCATTCCATAAAGCGGGTCTACCT
The DNA here is from genome assembly GCA_028641055.1 of Alopecurus myosuroides. Lineage (NCBI taxonomy): Eukaryota > Viridiplantae > Streptophyta > Magnoliopsida > Poales > Poaceae > Alopecurus > Alopecurus myosuroides. Next base: position 26,779,951 of record CM054059.1, on the reverse strand, counting down.
TTACCCCTTCTCCATTCAGGTTGACCCATTTGCACTTGAACAAAGGGACCTTAAAAGAAGGTCCATAGTCAAGTTCCCATATCTACTCTATGTAACCATAGTATGTGTCATTTTTTCCATTCTCGTTTGTTGTATCAAAGCGGACACCACTGTTTTGGTTGGTGCTCTTCTTATCTTGGGAGCTCGTGTAAAATGTATTCCCATTTATCTCGTACCCTTGAAAACTCCCAATAGTCGAAGATGGTGACCCTGCCAACATGTACAGCTGATCTTCAACAGTGGTGTCATTTATAAGATGTGTTTGCAACCAACTTCCGAAAGTCTCCATGTGTTCGCGTTTAATCCATGAGTCATCCTTCCCCGGGTTTGCAGACCGTACAATATTCTTGTGTTCCTCGAGATACGTAGCCATGAACATAGAATTTTGTAGAACTGTGTAGTGTGCTTTGGTCAAAGAATGCCCGTCCCTAGGTATCATTGTTTTCTTTCCCAGCGTTCCTTTTCCCCTCAGTCTCCCCTCATGCCACGATTCAGGAACACCAATTGTCTTAAGGTCAGGAATAAAGTCAACACAGAACCCAATGACCTCCTTTATTCCATAGCCCTTCGAGATGCTTCCTTCTGGCCTAGCACGGTTATGAACATATTTCTTCAAGACTCCCATGAACCTCTCAAAGGGGAACATATTGTGTAGAAATACCGGACCAAGAATATGAATCGCTTCACATAGGTGAACCAGGAGATGAGTCATAATGTTGAAGAAGGATGGTGGGAACACCAACTCAAAACTAACAAGACACTGGACCACATCCCTCTGTAATCTTGTCATACTTTCTGGATCGATTACCTTCTGAGATATTGCGTTCATGAATGCACATAGCTTCACAATGGGTACTCGAACATTTTCCGGTAGAAGCCCCCTCAATGCAACCGGAAGCAACTGCGTCATAATCACGTGGCAGTCATGAGACTTCATGTTTTGGAATTTTTTCTCTGCCATGTTTATTATCCCCTTTATATTCGACGAGAAGCCAGACGGAACCTTGATACTGTAAAGGACTTCAAAGAATATTTCCTTCTCTGCTTTAGTAAGAGTGTAGCTGCTTAAGTAATGGCGCCTACCTGTGTGCTTGTTGCTTGGGTCTTTCATACGTTGCTGGTCCTCCCGTGCTTCTCGCGTATCTTTGGACTTCCCATACACGCCCAGGAAGCATAGCAGATTGACACAAAGATTCTTTGTCACGTGCATCACGTCGATCGAAGACCGGACCTCTAAAACTTTCCAATAGGGTAGCTCCCAAAATATTGATTTCTTCTTCCACATGGGTGTGCGCTTATCAGGGCTGTACGGAACTGGTTGGCTGCCAGCAGCCTTACCAAAGATTACTTCTAGGTCCTTGACCATATCGAATATATCATTACCACTACGTAGCTCAGGCTTCTTCCGGTTATCTGCCTCACCTCTGAAATGCTTCCCTCCTTTCTTTCTTACGGGATGCTTGATCGGAAGAAATCTACGATGCCCCAGATATACAACCTTTTTACATTTATCCAAAAAAAAACACTGTCAGTATTATCTAAACAGTGTGTGCATGCATTGTATCCCTTGTTTGTATGTCCGGAAATGTTACTAAGAGCAGGCCAATCATTGATGGTTACGAAAAGCAACACACGTAGGTCAAATGGCTTTTGTTCGTTCTCATCCCACACACGTAGACCTGGTTTGCCCCACAATTGTAAGAGTTCTTCCACTAATGGCCTTAGATACACATCAATGTCGTTGCCAGGCTGCCTCGGGCCTTGGATGAGAACTGGCATCATAATGAACTTGCGCTTCATGCACAACCAAGGAGGAAGGTTGTACATACATAGAGTTACAGGCCAAGTGCTATGACTGGAGCTCTGCTCCCCAAAAGGATTAAAGCCATCTGTATTTAGACCAAACCATAAGTTTCTCGCCTTTCCTGCAAAGTCTGGAAAGTCTCTCTCGATCTTTCTCCACTGCGATCCATCGGCGGGGTGACTTAACTTTCCGTCTTTCTTACGGTCTTCTTTGTGCCATCGCAACAACCTAGCATGCTCTTTGTTTCTAAACAGACGTTTCAGCCGTGGTATTATAGGAGCATACCACATCACCTTAGCAGGAACCCTCTTACGCGGGGCTCGCCGTCAACATCACCAGGGTCATATGCTCTGATCTTATACCGAAGTGCAGTATAAGAGGATGCAGTCATTAATGCATGCATGTATCTTCTGCACATCTAATCCTAGAGGACAGAGAGCTTTCTTTGCTTCGTACGTACTCTCAGGCAATTCGTTATCCTTTGGAAGTTTTGGCTTCATTAGTTGAAGTAAATCTCAAATGCCTTGTCAGTCACACCGTTCTGTGCCTTCCATTTCAGCAACTCCAGTGTGGTACCGAGCTTTGTGCTACCATCTTCGCAATTTGGGTACAACAATTTTTTGTGATCCTGTAACATGTTGTCCAGCTTCAACCTCTCCAATTTGTTTTCATAGTCTTCCCTTGCATCAGCAATAACTCGGCCAAGATCATCATCGGGCTCTTCTGATGCCTGTTCTTGATCACCTCCTTCTTCTCCATTCTCTTCCATTGCAGTATCGTCGTATTCAGGGAACAAAGGATCTTCTTCTTCTTCTTCATCGTCTTCCATCACAACCCCTATTTCTCCATGCTTCGTCCAGCAATTATAGCTGGGCATGAAACCTCTCCGAAGTAGATGGCCGTGAATGATTCTTTCGGAAGAGTGCTCTCTGACGTTCCGACAATCAACACATGGGCAACACATGAAGCCATTATCTTTGTTCGCCTGAGCTACAGCAAGAAATGCATTCAGGTCTGCCATATACTCGGAAGTGCGTCGGTCACCATACATCCATCGCTGCCGTGCATCCAGCTGCATCGTATAATTAAGTTTATCAAAATATATTACAATAACATATTAATACGACAAATACTACTTTTTTATGTATCAGTTACAGATGAAAAAGATAAGTTTGTTAACCTCGGTCGAAGATACCATTTTCAGTGAGCTTATGTGCGGCTCGGGAATTTCGTCGAACACCTCGTGTGCATAGTAAAATAAAACACACTAACACCACACTCTCTCACACCTCCAAGCAAAAAAAAAAGATGGAAGGGGGGAGGGGCTGGGGCAGTATATATAGGGGAAGGGGGGCATTGGTCCCGGTTCGTGGACTGAACCGGGACAAATGTTCATGCGCGTGCCACGTGGCATGTCGCTAGGCATTGGTCCCGGTCCGTGGCACGAGCCGGGACCGATATGTCCCCCACGAACCAGGACCAATGCCTCCAGGCGATTCCTGTTGCCCCGGGCGCACGAACCGGGACCAAAGCATGGCATTTGTCCTGGATTCGATTGCAACCGGGACAGCTGCCCCCTGGCCCCCTGGTCGAGAGGGGTTGTTTCCACTAGTGTCATGTGATGCTTAAGCACGCGGAATGGACTGACCGTGGGCACAGTCACCCGTTTAGGAGCTAGTTCGTTTATAATCCTAGGTACGCACCTAGTGGGGAAGGGACGACTTTTCTTTTCCCTATCCCTCGTGTCGTCCGCTCCTGACGACTCGGGGGAAACTCGACCGCCTAGGCCGCTGGCCACCCCTCCTCATCCTCCGTCCCTCCGCCGCTGCCGGAGGAGGTCGTCCTATGGCTGACGGCGGCGGCGGGGCGGCCCTGTGCCGGTTTTCTTTTCAATAAGTTGGGCAGTCTTCACGGATCAGAACGTTCCAATCTGATTTGGAATACACGTTTCAGCCGGCGGCGTCTACACATCATGTCTACGATCCCGTTCACAGCCAGGGCATGCGTGCAAGTGCATGTGGCATATTGCATCCAGCATGCAGGCCGTTGGCTTGCGAGCCTGGTTCCAATTCCGACATCTCGGAAGGCCAGACGACCTGCCAGACCAGGAGCTCGCGACCCAAGAAGGCGGCTGCCAGATCGGAGGACGGTGACACTAGACGGTGGTGGTTGGATAGTGACATCACATGACGGCGGCGGTCAGATCATTGGATCACCGGCAATCGCTCACGGACGTGGGTCTATAGGACTCCATGTTGTGACCAGATCATGTTCGCGGGTTCAATGGAGTCCATGGTGTCGCTGCAATTTGCCACTGCATCACATGGACCGCCGGTGCCGATCCTCTCGCGGACGTGTGTCGGGTCATACGACCCCGAGTTGTGACCGGAGGGAGTTCGATCGTGGGTGCTAGTAGTGTTCGTGGTGTTGCCTGCAATCTTCTTCCGCAACACATGGACCTCCGGGCACCAAGAGTGGTCGTCCCCAACAGCGGGGTTGAGAGAGACAGAACATGGCATGTATTGCTTCGCGGGGTTATTGCGGCTAAGCTCCTCGACCAGATCTCCGCGTCGGCAATCAACCTGTTATTATGTCAATACCATTGGTCATATTTGTGGATCTATCACACTCCATTTTGTCAGCACGATGAGGTATGCCATGGCTTATTTAGCTGCGATTACCGTGGTGCGGACAATGTTGGGAATTTCAAGATGGTGCCAAATGACTAGTGGGTCTCAATGGCTCATGTTGGGTTCGAGATTTCAAGTGATGATGGGGCGAGTTTGGACGTGGTGAAGACGACTTTGGACCAATGATCGGTGTTTTGCAGCAGTGTCGGCAAGCGGGAGCGGCATCACATTGGGACTTCTTTTTGGTGGTGCTCTTTGGGCATAAAGTCTCGACTTCCGAAGTGAAAACCCTAGGTTTGACCTTCACTGGTTGTACCTGGCAATGACAGATGTCTATTCGTCTCCTTCTTGAAGGCATTGTCTGGAGTTCAGTTGGACTTTCTTCGGGGTGATCTATGATCGGTCGACGACCGTGTTGGTGCACGGTTTCCTTCTTGGAGGCGTCGTTCTTGAAGAACTTTTTTGGCAGTCCAAATGTGGCATTTTGTAGTGGTAGTTCATGCTGCTTCACTGATCAATTCGGCCACTTTTTTTCTTTTATGTTTCTCTTTATTTTTTATTTTAGATGTGTGCATCGTTTATGTCTAGACTAGTTCTTGACATTATGTTGTTGCAGAGGTTGAATGTAATTGATATCGATTTGATATTAATATATTCTCTTTATCAAAAACAAATGCACCTAGTGGGGTATATATACATGACTAAAAATTTGCATACACGTATAGGCATATATAAATACCTGATAGGTACACGTACACTTCGGTATACCTATATTGGGTATGTAACTTATGTCGATAACTTAGCTTTTTTTTTTTGAAAAGGGGAAAAGCCTTAGCCTCTGCATCGATTGATGCACACAGCTTTTCCGTGTATATATTATAGTATATATACGTCGTACTTCCGTGTGTTATCTCGTAGGTTGGTAGCTACTCCTTCCTTTGTTCTGGTCATCCGTTTTCTCGTAGGTTGGCCACGAAGTAGGAAAAATCGCGCGTGAAAAGCTCATACCTGTAGCTCATAGTCATAGAGATGGCTTCATCCAATTTTTTATGGGCTATGTGGTGTGATACTTTCTTTTGAGCAACACTGAACGTGATTTATGGCCATCTCAAGTGGAACTGGAGCACAAAAAACTTTGTAGCTACTCGACGTTATTGGTCAGTCCATGACTACTCATGTGTACTTACTAACCATAGTAATATTAACATATTATATCCTCTACAGAAAAAAAATGATGTAACTAATGCTGATATACAACTGAATTCAAAACAGATTAGGAGTACAAAGCAAGAACATATGTACTACCCTATTTTTCACGATTTTTCTTTCGTATCAATCTCAGAAGGGAACTACAACTAATTTGTTCACATATTTGAGCCGAATTAAACAATCGGACTCATAGTGCATAGCACAAATCAGGACAATGGCAACCGTTGTAGATGTGGTAAATGAGGCTGCAGTTGCAGCCGTCTGCCATGTTGTAGACATTATTGACACAACCACCCATTACCTCCGACCATTTATGGGTACCGAGGTGGTACTGCCAAGGATATTTGCGACGAAGCAGTACAATGGCGTCGCTCTCAATGGTAGGCATCACCCTGTAACTGGTAGTCATACTCCTCGAAGTGATTGTGTTACCAGTGTGGATGGCTGTACTCTTTTTGATATCAAGGAAGATAGTACCGCCTCCGATGCTTGGTATCGGGGCAACTTTGCCCACTACTTTGTAAACTACTCCCTCCGTCCGGAAATAAATGTCGCAGATGGCAATTTTGCGAAAACCCCCAGAATTGTTCGGAGACTCAACCCGCAGTCCCATCTCTCGTCGTCTTCGTGTCGTCGTCCACTGCTCTCTCCATCTTTCGCCCTCATTCTCCGTCGCAGCACGATTTCGGCCAGCTCTGGCGACCCCTGACGCCGCCGACCACCGCCCCGGCACCACCTCATCTTCCTCTCTCGATCCCATGGCGTGGACCCTTAGATCCGCAGCCCAACCACAAACCCTAGCCTATCTTGCGGCAAAGCTTCGATCTTTGGCCATGGCAGCGTCGGTGCGGCAGCGCGCGGTGGTGAAGCATCACGGTTGGAACAACAAACCGTGGGTCTGGGGACCTCATTGACGTCGGTGTCCTCGGGCTCTGGACCGCCGGAAAGCGCATCTGGGCACCAGGATGGCTCCAGCTCTGGCGGGTCCTCTTCTACTCCAGTTCGCCGCAAAGCTCGGTAAACATCTCCTTCTTCGACAGCCGGTAAAACATAGGGTTTGACCTGTCGCTTCTTGTGCTTCCCGTCAGCTTCACTTCCTTGGGGCAGGCTGCGTCTCTGGCCAGAGGGTCCTCTGTCAAGATTCCTGTAGGCGCGCGAGTAGACAGGGTTCGATTTGACCCAGGCAGAGCAGTGATTGCTTTGATTGAATCGGTGTTGTACCATTTGTGTAGTTTCAAAGCATGCAAGATGCGGTTTTTATGTCTCAATATCTATCAATTGCTTAATTCATATCAATACATGTGCCTTCCTGAAGACCTTTTCCCTGTTGTGTGGCTTCAAAAGTTGACTGAAGAACTATTAACATCGTCACTGTAAAAATTCAGACTTGGAAGATAAAAGTGATATTAATATTCTTGCTCTATCCTGCTGCATCTTAGTTATGGTCGATCAGTGATTAGTTCAGACTGAGAACCCAGTATCAAAATATGACAAGAGCTAATGCAACTACCGTTGTTCCTTCATTGGTTCTCAGCATGCATTTCTAGAATAGAGCGGATCATGCTAATGGAAGGTTCTGAACTGCAGTCTGTAGTAGGTTTATTTTCTGCTTTATTATGTCTGCAACTAACTTTAATCGGTAGTTAACATGTCACATTGTATGAATATTTGGGTGGGCATTGCTTTGGTATGTTCAGTGTAGCTATCTTTCCGCTACCATCTTGATCGAAATCCAACTCTGGGCTAGGGTGTTGCCAAGGTCGTGTTACTGTGTAGTCATGAAAAAAATTCCAATTTTGGAAATGTATATGAAAAATTCCAATTTTGGAAATGTATCTGAAAAAAATTCCAATTCTGATTACAGACTTGAAATGCTTACTGTTAATCCCATAGATGCATGGAGAAAGGACGTACAGCCGAGTCATATAAAGACTCAATAAACGATGTTGCACCGGGTAAAATTAAATCTTTGGCTGTGTCCGAGTTATTTTCCCTTCCTCTTGCAGAATATGTCGTTGCAGTTAATATGTATGTTGTCGATTTTATTCGATATTGACTTCGTTTGCTTCAATTCTTTTTCTAGTATGAGCAACGTTTCAGTTTTATGGCTGAATGTTTTGAGAATACCAAGACCTCCAACCTACGTGACATTATGCTGAATATTAACCGATGACATAACTTGCTCACTGCAATCCACTGAAGCTATTGCTGCATAACCAATTCACTGAAACATTTGCATCTAGTATGCTTAAGAATAGTCAGATTAAGTAAGCTTAATTTTATGTCTTTGATCATTAATGCTAGAAACCACAGCAAATCCAGTGTATGTATTCCTAATTTCAATTAGTATGTATGTACTTGTATTTATGCATCGTTATGGTGTCAATCGGGAATGATACTAGAAAGCAAAGACACACATGTTTGTTGTTATAACAAATCATATTCATATATACTTTAAATCTGGAGACCAAAATGTGCTCTGTTTGGAAACCAAAGCTTAATTGTTTGTAACTGAAACTGAAGCTGCTTTGATGTTTCCTCTTTAGTATTGTGCTGGAAAGGAGAGACGGATGGCGGATCATTAGATGATTTAGGAGTAGTCTATATTTAAATTGCAACAACCCATCTATGATATGGCTCTTGTAATATTTTCTCAAGGAAGTGGATGTATTGCCGTTCTTGTTCAGGAATTATTACTCCTTCAGGTGGGCTCAGATTTTCTCGGCCATGGTTGGTCTATTTTCTGGCGAGAGCAAGCTCTGCAGGTAAGCCGCCAGGACGCGAGCCACGGCCAACCACCAGATGCAAGCATGAGCTCCTAGAACTGCTGGCGAGAAGGGGCTGCCAGAGCTGCCGGCAAGAAGGAGCCGCTGCTACCGCCATCGAGAAGGAGACTCCGTAGCCGCTAGCGAGAAGGAGCGTATGCTGCTGCAGCCGCCGGCGAGAGGGAGCTGCCGGAGCCGCCGGCGTGAAGGAGAGCCGGAGCTGCCAGCGTGAAGGAGGTGCGGCCACCGGCGAGAAGGAGATTCTGGATCTGCCGGCGAGAAGGAGTTGTCGATTGATCTGGGAGTGGTTAGGCGATGGAAACAATCAATCGATCTGGGAGGCGGATGGAGTGGTTCGGCGATGGAAGAGATAGATCGATCGATCGATCTGGGAGGCGACGGACGCGATCTGTACACAGCGATTTGGGTGTACCAGTACAGAGCAATCTGGTGTATTGATTGTGAGTTTCTGAAATGTAAAGGGTGTATCTGTAAAATGTATTTGTGCTGAAACTTTTTCTCCCCCACGACACTTATTTCCGGACGGAGGGAGTAATAGCTTGGGTGGAACCAGGTTATCCTCAAAAGCAATCGCTAGGATCTCCGAGTCACATTCTGCTAGACAGAAAGGGCACGATATTCACCTTTCGGATACGTGGCAATCACCTTTGGTGGTACTCCCTCCGTCCACTTTTATAAGGCACACTTCTTACTACTAAAATGCTAAGAAGTGTGCCTTATAAAAGTGGACGGAGGGAGTATCAAAGAAGATGGCAACCTAGCATGCTCATGTCGAGGTGGTCGCGAGGAACATAAGAAACCGGCGACAACTAACTTAACTTGACTCGGTAACTTGACCTGGAGATGGTCTAGTCTGATGGGCCAAGCTTGGGCCCATATTCCACCGTCTCCCCTCAGGTGCGTGGGTTGGTAGGACAGAAAAAAAAAGGGAGCGGCCGGCGGCGTGTGAGAGAGATAGGCGGAGGTGGGAGGAAGAAAGGTGCGGTCTTGCCTAAAAATTCCAGCGGCGGAGGCGAATCCAAGGGGGCCACCGCCCATGCCAGCTTAAATCCTTTCGATCGCCATTTTTCGCTCTTCGGCGCAAGGGGAATCGGAGATTCGTCGTCCGCCGGCCGGGATGCACGCCGCCTCGTGGAGCAAGAGCCTACCCGGGCTGCGCAGCCAGCTCTGCGCCGCGGCGTCGTTCCACTCCACGCCCGTCGCGCACGCCAAGTGGAAGAACAAGTGGGATTGCAAGGTCTGCCCACCTCAAACGCCTTCCCCCTTTTCTCCCTCGTTTCCATTTGCTGCGGGATTCCATTTGTAGGGAATTCTCTTCTTCTTGGATTGGGATACTTAGATTGTTTCCATACACATGTTTAACTTTAAGCTCTAGCAATTTCAGCTAGTTGGATTTTGTTTTGGTAGGTACATCTGAACAGATTGTGGGGTCATAGATGCTTATTCTGCAGCGCACGATTTTCGATTCTGAAACTAAGCATCCGAACATCTGATTCCTTGAGACAATCACGAAGACTTAAATTCCCCATTTCAAATAGTATTGGACCTGCAACATCTTGATTGATTGTGGCCATGGGTTTCATCAGGTTGAGTATGAATGACATGTGTTATGTGTCACGCATCTGATTTGATCTTACAAATCAACTTCCTGTACTGGATTTTTCAAGTAGTTTTAACATGTGAAGGACCCAAATACATGAGCAATTTCTTTGTCTACCTAAGGTTACAGATATGATTTACAAGTTACAACATGACTCCTATTCTTATTTTCATATTTGTGTAGCTTGCATGCTAATATTAGTTTCCTGCTGCCAATTCCCTTGTGCAGAATGAGCATGGAGAACGGAAGCTATCTAAGGTATGCCTTCACACCTCCCTCAATTGTATTCTGATTACGAACAGAAGCATAATCAGCTGTTTAACATGATGTCTGAGCCTAACACAAATGCAAGATAGGAACTGGCATGCTCAGTAACTGTCGTCAGTCTGATTTCAGTTAATGTCAAACACACTTGGAGTTCAGAGTATATCAGATCAGCTGTTTAACTTACAAAGTGTGCCTAATGCAAATACAAGATAGGAACATAGAAGTCACTTGTTCTTGCTGTATCATGATACCTGATGCAAATGAAAAATATGATGTATGCTCAGTAAGTGTGGTCAGTATAATACAAGGGACTGCAAAGATAGTACGATGTATTTTATTAGATATTCTTCCGTAGGATGTTCGCATACTCATGCAGCTAAATAGAGCTCTTGGTAATATTTCTGATCTTTGGAAACTGATAGAAAATAAGGTTTTAGAGCTAGATTCCACAGTTCGATTTGTCAAGATGAAAATTGAGCAGCTCAAGCCGTGTTAGGCACTTGTTTTACTACCATGTGTTTAGTAGCCAAAGCAAATTATGTTCATCGCATGGAAGTAAATAATTATAGGTTTTGCATTCGACTGCCTTACCATTATTAGGTAGCAATCTACACTGGTGATGTTTTAAGATAGTTCTCATGGGTAATAACTGTTCAACAGAAATACGAGAGATACGTTGTTCGTCAAAAACGAGCCGAAGGAAAGAAGGCACTGAAAGATTACCTTCTCTTTGGAAAGTCAACACCTCATTTACAGGTGAAATTTCTATTTGACTTGTCATCTGAACTTCCTTATCCTTCCTCGCCTGGGATAACTAGGGCTCTGCAAGGATAAGAGTTTGCAACTATACCCGCTATCCATTTGTTAATGGTATCTCAAGTTTGTGAAGCACTTGTGTTCCCTCCAGGATGGAAGCATGGGCAGCTTTGCTGATTCACATGGTACTCCACGATTCCAAACCTTCAGAAAACGACCTCAAGATCACAGTTCACCAAATTCTGGACAAGGAGTACACCATCAAAGAAAGAGTATAATTCCCTCTTAGCACAATGAATGTGTAGTTTTCTTTTCGTGCGATGCTTCCTTGGAAATATCAGTGTTCCTTCAGCATTTCCAAACTGTTATTTGTAATTTTTATATCAGTTTAGTGATCCCAATTTCTATCAAGCTGTTTGATATTGCCTTCTCTGCATGCCATACATGAGGATATGATTTATTTGCATCGAAACCATGCGAGAATATACTGGCAAAACTGCTACAGCCTACAACTCAACTACTAGGATCCTGGTTAATTAGTATATTACTGCTACATTACTTGGTTTTCTGTATAATATAGAGCAATGTTGAACTTTCATGGGTTATAGGACTGAATTGTGCTGTGGACAATACAGATCACTTCAAATAGCTTTTGTATGGTAATAAATGACACATTTAGATGCGTGTATTCCTTTTTTGCAGAGAAGCGGGACAAGGCGAAGTTCTACAACTTCTTCTACGAGACACATTATGTGAACCCTGAAAACATTTTTGAAACCATATTTGGTGAGGAACGTGGTTTTACTTGGTCCAATATGTCATGGGAGAGTTTTCACTTCAGAGATTCGTCGTCTGAATTCAGACGGACGGGTGAATCACGAAGTCAGAGAGTTGCAAGCGACAGTGAAGATGAAAGCGCCGACGACGACATGGGTGAAACAGCCGGCGTAGGCTCACATGCGCACAGGGTCACCCTTGGATTACCACCGTGTGGTCCACTGACCCTGGATGATGTCAAAACAGCGTGAGTTTTCCCCTCTGTCATGGCTCCTCAAATTGTTGTTTGTCTTGCCACCATTACAAGTTTTATGAATCTGTGTGTGAATAGCGTTCTGTTGTTGTTCACCTGAATTACTTGTGGCGTTGGTGCAGGTTCCGCGCATCTGCCCTGAGGTGGCATCCTGACAAGCACCCGGGCTCTTCACAGGTAACAAGTTCAATCCTTGTGCGATTAAACAGCGGCATATGCCGCAGCCATTGTACTCCATTGTCAGTCAGTATTGGATCGGTTTGTGAAGCTGCAGATGCTCACAGACGGTGTGCTCTTCACATATGTTTGCAGGCCGTTGCCGAGGAGAAGTTCAAGGTCTGCGTGAACGCGTACAACTCTCTCTGCACCGTGGTCAAGGCCGCTTGATCCTGTTGTTTGTTCCATGGATGGTGCTCTGCACCTTACCAGCTGGACGCTGAACTGGAACGCACGAATTTCGCTCAAGTCCTTTGGTCTCTTGGCGTGATGATGAACTGAAAGTGCAGGAGAAACTGGGAGGAGATGAGGAGCTTTCCCGTGCATTAAGACCTTCTTTTCTCCAACATTAATTTGATGATAAGTTTAACCCAATATCCAATTTAGCTCAGAAGGGTGCTGTGTTGTATCATGTGCCAGTACAGTTGTAAACCATGATTCATTCAATTTCAGATTCTAAAGAGAGGAATAAAATGAACTTGTCTGAACACAGTTAGGATGAATTATTGATTGGGGATCCCTGTGACCCACATAATTTCAGCGAATTCTTCCTTAATTTCGGATACTGAATACTATATCTGTCAATCAATTCTGCATAATTGTGTCTGAACGATGTGGTGTCACATTGGTGTTATGGTTCATTCAAAATTCAGTTCCTAAAATGAACTTTTCTGAACACAATTGTGCTGAATTGATGGGTGATTCCTGTGACCTGCACCATCTGTTTTCTCATTTCTGATTCGATGTGATTGATAGAGACAAAGATGTGATCGACAGAGACACTAAGGTGAACAGCAACAGAAAAATGGATTCAGAAGCTAATGGCAGCAGGTGGAGGTGGAGGTGGAGCCTAGAAGCAGAGGATGGCAACGGCGGCAGCGACGGAGAAGGCGAATGTAGCTATCAGGAAGGCGAAGTGGACCGCCCAGCTGCGCTTGAACTTGCCCAGGTAGCTCTCGTGCGGCTCCTGGTAGGGCACCTCCACGTCGGCCGCGGCCACCACCTCCCCGGCCGACTTGAGCATCCGCAGCCGGTCCGCCGCCAGCGCCAGCGTCAGCTTGTGGCACCGCCGCTGGTAGCGGAACCCGTTGAGGCAGCGGAGGCTGTGAGCGACGGCGGCGTAGAAGGCGAGGTGCGCCAGGGAGAGCAGCCCCGCGGGCGCCCAGAGGTGGCGGCACTGCAGGCGCGCCGGCGGGGAGGTGGCGACGCCCGAGAGGATGACGGAGAGGACGAGGAGGAAGGCCAGGAAGAGCCGCCACAGTTCCTGCTTCTGCGCGTCGGCCGCGCGCTTCTTCTCCACCGTCTTGTCGAAGTGGAGTTGGATGACGGATCCCAGGGACTTCGCCGCCGCGTCCCTGGCCACCACGTCCACGCCGCCGGTGCCGATGTAGGGGGATGGAGGGAGCGCGTCCGCGGCCGCCGCGGACTCAGGCATTACCGTCACCAGCCGGTGGTGCTGCCGATCCATCTCTGCCCCGCGCCCAGATTCTTTGATTTCTATTCCTCGGTGTGAGTTGACTGCGAGTATTTTACCCCTGGCCGGAGCGAGCTGGAGCTAGCCTACTGAGCTGAATCTACATCTACATCTACATCTACACTAATATAAAACGACCGAGAGGGTCCGATCCAATCAATCTTGTCCCTTAAACCACTCAATCTAACGCCTGAAAACTGCTCCGTCTTTGACGGCACAACGCAGGAGGACAGACAACACCATAAGCGCTAACACTAACCCGGTTTAGCGATCAAACCGACCAGACTAATCCCCGACGCCGCAGCAGTCCTTCCGATGTCACCGCCCTACCGCTGCATTCTTCTCGCCGCCGCCGCCGCCCTGGGTTTGCAGCCTTCATAGCCTCCAATCGCCAACGACCGGCTCGAGGTCCGCGTCGGACTTCACGGGAAGCCGCCATCCATGCCGGGGAACGCCGGGACGCGAGGTCGCCCTCCACGCGGGGAACGCGGGGATGCGGAGCTGGCCTCCACTTCGGAAATGCCGGGACGCTAGGCCGCCCTCCACCCGCACCGGCATCACGCCCCGTCCTCCACAACTTGCCTGCAATTGGAACACGGGTTCGCCCCACTTTCTTCAGATTGGCCGCCTGTAGTTAGTAGGCCATTATACAATATTTGGTTTTCGTCAGCTGGAAGCACACTTCTTGCATAAATATCACGAGACCATACTGGAATCACGGGAATATGTTTTGTGGATGATCTTTCCTTGGACATTAGATCACTCTCCAGCAAACATAGAAGAACAATCCACTTGGCCTGAAATTTCAACTGCATATTACTGAAGTTATCTGTCCTGCTTCAAGGTCGTGGACTTGGTAAGTAATTATTTATGAATCACCAAGCATACGTTTTCCCTTCGGTTCTTGTTTGTACCAATCAAATTGTACTATCCAATGTCATAGTTACGTCGAGATGAAAATTAAAACTACAGTGCTATATTTATACAATCACATTATGCGGAGTCCTTGTTCCATTTTTTGTATGATGAAAGAAAAAGTAGATTACTCAGTAGGAAAATCTCTCTTTGGAAATGCTCTCTTACAATTACGGTTCTTTATGCAATGGTGACATATGCTGCAGGAAATTAAGTTTTCAGAGTAGTACAAGAAATTAACCACTGTGACTGAAAGTTTTCATGGGATGTCTATACTGACCAGAAGGGCAGATTGCCAAGAAAGAAGCTAAATAATTAGTAGATTGTTAAATGGAAATACTCCACACACCAATGTGATCTATATCCAATATGTGTGACTGCTAAATCATATTAAGTTTTCTAATCTGCAGTACCAGCTTACCACCTCTAATTTTCAAGTCGTTGACATACAATGGAATGGGTTTACGGCTGACCAGTCACTTGTGCATTTAATATGACTATTGGAAATCTATTTATTTCTTCATTACACTCTCGGTTCAGTTTATATTGTTACACCTTTCATGTTCAGGAGCACTCATGCTAATTGCCTTATTCCGATGTTGCTGCTGATAAATGTACGGCTCACCTTTTATTTTATTTCCTGGCAAGAAACACTATTCAGACAACATTTTATTTGCTTCTCTAAGAAAATAACTTTTTTTTCTTGCTAGAATAGTAATCTTGTTGTAGTTTACAGTGCTCTTGATCTA
The DNA here is from genome assembly GCA_028641055.1 of Alopecurus myosuroides. Taxonomy (NCBI): domain Eukaryota; kingdom Viridiplantae; phylum Streptophyta; class Magnoliopsida; order Poales; family Poaceae; genus Alopecurus; species Alopecurus myosuroides. The sequence goes on along the minus strand of CM054059.1, from coordinate 26,764,476 downwards.
TAAAGTTGCAATTGTGCGTGACTGCCACTAGCAACTTATATCAATGTGAAATGGATACTATAATATATTTCAGGCTACTCCTCATGTCCTTGACACCCAGCACAATTTAAGGTGTATTTTTCTATTTTCTACCATATGCCACTTTGACCAATTTTGCCAAATCTTCTTTTTTGTTTACAGGAATTCAAAACATATGGTACTACCAAGCACATTCATATATGTTATTTTGGGTTTGTAATGAATCTTGGATGATCGTTGCCCTATTGGTCTTCGTTGGATTTTCGTGCTTGTCCTTTTTGTTATTATGAAGTCCGACGCGGACCTCGAGCCGGTCGTTGGCGATTGGAGGCTATGAAGGCTGCAAACCCAGGGCGGCGGCGGCGGCGAGAAGAATGCAGCGGTAGGGCGGTGACATCGGAAGGACTGCTGCGGCGTCGGGGATTAGTCTGGTCGGTTTGATCGCTAAACCGGGTTAGTGTTAGCGCTTATGGTGTTGTCTGTCCTCCTGCGTTGTGCCGTCAAAGACGGAGCAGTTTTCAGGCGTTAGATTGAGTGGTTTAAGGGACAAGATTGATTGGATCGGACCCTCTCGGTCGTTTTATATTAGTGTAGATTCTTGTAGGTATTCATATCAAGCTGAGTATTATTCTCCTCTTTCACTAGGATGATACAAGCATGTACTCTTGTTTTGTAGTGTTGCTGAAACTTGACAGTTCACAACGATTGGCAGCATGGACTGGGAGATTGACCTGGCCATCATGGCCACACTCGGAGCAGGGCTTGATGCCGAAGCCGAGGCACCCGACGAGAAGACATGGTTCAACATTCTGATCAAAGAGGTCCAGGGTACACTCTTCTAATCGGTAGGATAATTTTACAATGTAATAATGCTACTCTCAAAGTTTCTGCACAATAAGGATGACAAAGATTAGCCACGCAGAGACGACATAGATTAGCTACGCAGACACAAAATAATACTCCAATAAATGCAAAGTAGAGTGCTCGATCTCCGTATAGCAGTAAAGTGTTTTATTCAGGCGTCATATTGTGAAACAGTGTTTATTTTCTATATGGTTGTTATTTTCGTATAATTAATAGTTCGTTTCATTTTGATTTAATTATTATTATCGTTTCATTAAAAAGCAAGTTATAAGAACAATATTTTATAATATTACACGTGCAATGGACGTGCACAATTACTAGTGAGTGAAGTGGCGTGGTGTGGTAAACCTGATACAGTGCAAGATACAAGTCTCGAAGGCATTTTCTCTGCCCCTTCTTACCCTGACAAATAGGGCTGGACCTGAAGCTCGAGGCTCGGCTCGGGCTCGACAAGGCTCGGCTCGGGCTCGCCTCGGCTCGAAGGTGGTGCAAGCCAAGCCTAAACCTTCCGGACAAGGCTCGAGGCTCGACGAGCCTGCTCGGTGAAGCTCGCAAGCCGGCTCGAAGGCTCGATAAAATAACAAAAATATAGCAAATATGACTCATTTACACTTTTGTGTTTCATTTTTTTGTTGTATAAAAGGTTCCAACAAGTATATCAAGTAAATAAGCACCATTGACATTATTTTGCTTCAATTATTTGGCCGTACAAAAATTTCTAGCAAGCAAATATATCAAATAGGACTCATTTACACTATTATGTACACGAAAAAAAAAGATGCTGCGGCTCGCGAGCCAGCCGAGCCGAGCCTCAAGCTCGATGAGCCGAGGCGCGAGCCCACTTCCCACCAAAGTTTTAGAGAGCAAGCCGAGTCTGGCTCGGCTTGACTTTTCACAAGCCTAACCGAGCCGAGCCTCGAGCCGGCTCGGCTCGGCTCGATTCTAGCTCTACTGACAAAGCAGTGTCACCTTGTGTCCTTAAACCTATAACCATCTTTCGGCTAACCTAGCCTCCTCCGTCCCTCCGTACCAACAAGGGATAGTACAGGAATATTGACCTGTTGTCCATCGACTACGTCTTTCGGCCTGATCTTAGGTCATCTCTTGCGGGGCTGCTCAATTGTCCCGGACAGGCCGGATTTGAGCAGTCCGGACCAAAACTAGGACCCTACGGGCTGCCCAACCCTCGCCTCGGTCTGTTTTCGGTCCGTGGCTGCTCAAAGCCAGACCAAATTTTATCCAGATTTGAACAGCCCGCGGACAGAAAACGTACGCGCGCGGCCCCGTCACCGCTTTGTCAAAGGGCATGGCCCGCCGGTCAGTGGCCGTGGCGACGGCTGGCCTTCCCCACCGGTCCTATTAAATGGGACCACCGCCACGCGTTCGTCCCCACGCGCACCAGTCCCCACACCCCCTCCCCCACTCTCCACTCTCTCGCCTCCCTCGCCGGCGGCCGCAAAACCCTAGCCATGGGCCGCAGTTGGCTCAACTTCGGGAAGGCGAAGAACGACCACGAGGCCGGGAGCTCCCGTCGCCGCGCCTCCCCCACCCCTCCCCCACCACCACCACGAGGCAGTCACGGCGGTGGTTGCCCAGGAGGCAGCGGAGGCCAGGGCCGTGGAGGAGGCCGTGGCGGCCATGCGCGCACCGCCCGCGCCGTACGCCTATGAGGAGGAGGCCGACGAGGACGAGCGGGACGAGAACCGGCCAATCCCGCCCTGGTTTTTGCCCCTCGTCGGCATGCAATGGCAGTGGACAGGGCCACCGCCGGAGCTGCCCGGGGCGGCGCCCCAGCCCGTCACCCAGCCGCCCACCCCTCTGCAGGCCGCCGCGCTCCCCGCCCACCTCGTGGAGGACCCGGAGTACATCATCCTAGAGTAGGATGCTCCGGGGAACCTCCGGCCGCCGCGCCATCAAGTTTAGGTTTTAGTTTTTTTTTATTTTAAATATTGTAAAACCTATGGGCTCTTCTAGACCCTACCGTATCTATAAAGTGTCCGTTTTTTGGAATGAGCAGCCCGTAGGAGGCATCTGACCCGGTCCCTGTCCGCGTAGCGCGGACCGCTGCTCCAACAGACAAAATCCGGACCAAATTGGTCCGGATTTAAGCAGTCCCGCAGGAGATGTTCTTAGCCCTGACTCACCCTCCGTGGAAGTTCTACGCCATGAATGAGCAATCAAGAAACAACAAAAAGTGCTCAGCATTGGATGCTGCTTGACCAATTAACCATTTGATTTTACCTGTCGAGGAGGATGAAAACGACGAAAAGGAGTGGCAGGGAGGCACGTGGTGAAGCATCTCTGTTGTTAGTGCTGTCGTGTACGATGCATACGCGTACAAACAATTCACATAGATTTGTAGATTTTTTTTCCGCACAAAGCAGTTCGGTTTGTAAGATTGGATACATATAGACATTTTCAGTGATCTGATTTTGCATGTAGTTTCGTATGGATGTCTCTATTTTTGGGTCTAACATTGTGAAAATTTTCCTTTATTTCTACAGTAAATTGCACAAGTACACACCAGTTCGGGTCATCATACTCGTAATAAAAAGAAAAAAAGCCAACTGTCGTGTCGTTTTTTAAAAAAAGGTCTGTTTTTTTTGTTTGTAGAGATAACAAATATCACAACTCTATATAAAATTATGGAAAATAAGATAGGATGTGACGAGTGTGACCCACAATTCTCCTCTCTGTTTTTATTTGGAACTTACAATTCTCCTCTCTGCTTTGTCCATCTTTGTCCCTCTCCGCGTGAAAGGTCGAGACACCACAGCTATCATGACAGAGACGAGCAACTGTAGCCATCCTCAAGGAGTTCTGCGTCAAGGAGGTATGATCGGCAAGAATGACGATTGCACCAAGATCCATCTCGGTGCCCCAAAACCTGTTAGTTTTGTTGTTATTATGAGTCATCAACACAAGATTCTTTATTATAACCCACCCAATAGGTTCTATGAATAACTATGCAATGCAACCAATCCTTGAATAAACTCGTGTGCTTTTCCAATGAAGAAACTAAATATCTTCATATACTCGTGTATTTTGAATTCGTGCAGAAATAAATATAGCAGGATATCTTAATTCTACTTGTTTTATATTCTTACGCTTTTTAATTGTGCAAACCCAAGAAGAGGCCCCTCTTCCCGTTCAAAAAAAGAAGCCATGTGAATGAATCACATTGGTCATTTTACACTATATTATTTTAAATCATTTTCAGGGTATAGGAAATACTTTGTCACACTTTTTTCATGGACAATACATCATCACACCTTGTTTGCAACAATATAATACAGTAGGGTTGACTCTATTTCAGGCATTTTTTGGGCCTAGCTTTTGGTAAAGAGCCGAGGCCCAAACAAGGTCCGCCCAAAAGTCGGGCTTCGGGCGGGCTACAGAACCCCTGAACTTTACACCTTATAGTTCTCGTTGCTTTTTTCATGGGCTTTTATTCTCTTCTACGGAGCCGTGTTACTGTATGTCTCTGATTGAACATGCCTCCAGACTAAGGCTTAGTTTGGCAGCTCAGTACTTGTGAAACTACAATATTGCAAAACTGAAGTATTTCATTGCCGAGCAAGCGAATACTTTATTTTGGGGAATACTTCAGTTTAGAAAAAAAACAGGTGAGGACTAAAGTTTCCGTTTAGGCAAAAAAATGAAGTATTCCCGGATACTTCAGTTTTCAAAACCACAATATTCGGTACATCCAAACACGTCAAAGTTTTCAATACTTCAGTATCTTTAAAAACTGAAGTATTCTTAGAATACTTAAAAAAAAAGATGCTCCCAAACGGACCCTAATTATTGTACTGCATCTACATCTACATCTACACTAATATAAAACGACCGAGAGGGTCCGATCCAATCAATCTTGTCCCTTAAACCACTCAATCTAACGCCTGAAAACTGCTCCGTCTTTGACGGCACAACGCAGGAGGACAGACAACACCATAAGCGCTAACACTAACCCGGTTTAGCGATCAAACCGACCAGACTAATCCCCGACGCCGCAGCAGTCCTTCCGATGTCACCGCCCTACCGCTGCATTCTTCTCGCCGCCGCCGCCGCCCTGGGTTTGCAGCCTTCATAGCCTCCAATCGCCAACGACCGGCTCGAGGTCCGCGTCGGACTTCACGGGAAGCCGCCATCCATGCCGGGGAACGCCGGGACGCGAGGTCGCCCTCCACGCGGGGAACGCGGGGATGCGGAGCTGGCCTCCACTTCGGAAATGCCGGGACGCTAGGCCGCCCTCCACCCGCACCGGCATCACGCCCCGTCCTCCACAACTTGCCTGCAATTGGAACACGGGTTCGCCCCACTTTCTTCAGATTGGCCGCCTGTAGTTAGTAGGCCATTATACAATATTTGGTTGGGACGGCTTCCTCTGAGCTAAGGCGAGAAACCCTCTGAGCGCCATCGGCCACTCCGGCCGCGGCGGCCACCAAACACGCCCTGCGCCACTCTGGCTCAGGGCGTCCACGCCATCCGTTAGCTCCAAGCTCGCTGGGCCCAGGCTGCCGCTCCGGCATCACCCTCGACGAGCTCTCTCGCCATCATCGCCCAGGCTGCCGCTCCGGCATCACCCTCGACGCGGTCTCTCGCCATCACCGCCCGGTTCCACCTCCACGGATTCGAGATAAGTTAACCAAGCCCCGCCGCCTCCCTGCATGTAGCTGCATCTTCCTTCTGCATTCTGTCCGCCCTCGTTTCGCGGCCTGCCCGGCCGGCTGGCCTCGCTGTCGGCATGAAGGCGATCTTGCCTGCCCGTGCTTCGCGGCTACCCCCCGGTGTCCGTTTTGACAACCGAATGCTCGCCAAGTTCCACCATGGGGTCTTTGACTCCATCGTTGGCTGGCGCTGCACTCCGGTTACCCTGTCGCTGCAGCTTCGTACCGCTGGTGTGACCGTCGACGAATCCTTCATGGCCCGGCAGCTCTGCCGGTGGTTCGGAGGGCGGCCGAAGCAATTCTCGGTTTCGCGGGTCGACGCGAGCTCGTTCAAATTTCAAATTCCTTCTGCTGACGTCGCTGCTGACATTGCCCTACAGGGCCGTTGGGCCGCTGGCCCGTTAGTTTTCTCGATCTCCATCTCCAGGCCCTGCGACCGTGAGTTGCACTCTGGGGACCAGGTACTTCGCCTGCATGCGTGCCACGATAGTGCCTCCGTGGCCTCTCCGCACCGCCAGGGGAACATGACCTGCGCCAGGAGTTACGGCGCGCCGCCCTCTTCAGCTCTGTCCGCCCAGGAGATAAACTCCCTGTCGCCTGTCAGGTCCGCAGTTCATCGCCAACTGCTCCCAACCACTTCGTCGCTTTCCGCTAGCTCCACCGCTTCTCCTCGCCTTCAGCGGCCCCCATCTCTTGGCTCTCAGCAAAGGGAATGCCTACGCACCAGTTCCGATGCTTGCCCCGCTCCTCAGTCAATTGCCCTAGCAGCTGTCCTGCCCGACAACTGCCTGACAGCGAAGCGGCAGAAGGAAACATCTCTTCAGTTCATTCAAGACAAGCGTTCTCCCGCTTTCAATTCGCCTGCTCGCTTTGAAGCCACTTCGGCTGCTCCGTCTTCGGCAACATCGCAATCCCCTTATAAGGACATGCTGCTACGTCCCGTCACCTTCAAACCACCACAGCTGTCCTCCTCACATGTCTTCCTTCATCGACCCGCCGATCTCCACCTACGTTGCTTCCGTTGCCTAGCCAGAAAACATCACCACGCTAGGGACTGCCGCGACCCGGTGGTGTGTTGGTTCTGTCGCGCGCAGCGGTCACACCGTCGTGGTTGCCCTGCTCTCCTTCGTCTTTGCCGCTCTCTCCTCCATGCTAAACTGAAGATGGAGCCCATCGTCCATGGCCGTCCCACCTCCCTTGACATCCATTGCCCACCGGTCGAGGACACGCACGCCCTCACCTGCCTAATCCAGATAGACCCACCCCGCCACAACCCCATTCCGTGGCTCCGCCGCCTGTTTCACCAGCGCCTACGCAATCCCTCTGTGCGCTTCGCCTCGAGTTCTTCGGGTGCTTGCTTCGCCATGTTTCTCCGCCTCCGCGAACAGGAGTTCGCTATGATCTCCAGCCCCATTCGTGTTACCTACGAGGGGGAACGCTACGCGGTGCACATCATGCCGCACGACGCGGGAGACGAAGCTTTCTCCTTCTCGTACCGCTACGTCGTCTGCATTACCCTGGAGAAATTTCCGCTCGAGTTCTGGGACAGGCGTGGCGTTGCCATCGCCACCTCTGGCTTCGCTACGCTTATGAGCGTCGAGCATGCCGCGGTGCGTGGCCATGACTACTCGGCACTCTTCGCCATCGTCAAGGTCGAGGATCCCTCTCACATCCCCCACCACATTGCCTTCCACAAGCACGGTGGCTCTGGAGCGTACGCCGATGTCTACATCAATGAAGTGTGGGATACCTTCTCCCGCCCTTCACCGCTTTCGCGTCGCGACAACCCCCCTACTCCACCTGATCGTTTCGGTCGCCATCACCGCTACTTCCAGACATCCTTCGGCACCTCTGCTGCTAGGCGTGCTCGAGCATCATACCGCTGGGTCCGCTCCGGGTCCACCGCGCCACCCCCAACTCCGGTCGACTCTCCTGCTTCTTCCCCGCGAGCTGCTCCTATCGCGGCGGACCTTCGTCTCGCCTGCCCGGCCGCGATCGACCACCAACCCGCCCCCAAAGCTTTAGTGGCTCCCCCTGTGGTCACTGCGGTGCCAGTCCCACAGGTTGTCATCGACAGGGCTCGTCGCGCGCTCGCCACTCCGCTCACAGCCAATCTGTTCGACTTCCTCTCCCTCCTATCCATCTCCTCGAGGGTGGACTACCCACTAGCTCCGCCTCGCAAACCGCACTCCGAAGCCACCTTCGATAACACTGCATCTTACAACCTCACCATCACGCTGAGCAATGCTCGTGTGATTTCTGTCCGCGTTCCTGTCGGATCGCCTAGCCTCTCGGGTCCTCTCGGAGAAATCCCCTTCCCCGTTTTCAACCTAAACGCTGGTGGCCCGGCTGACGCAGCGGATGCACCGGCAGGTCTGACGCGCGAGACCGTACGCTCACTGCTGTACAACATGTTCCCAGATCCAACGCACGAGCGGATCCCTCTGCCGCTCCTTCCTGCGGTGGACTCCACCTATCCTCCTAAATCTCTGCAGCCACTGCACGCTTTGGGGCCCGCCTCCCCGCTGCGCATCGGCCAGCCCGGCATCACCTGCGAGCAACTGCCGCTGTCCACAACTCTGCCCGCCGCAGATTTCCACCTGCCATCCATTCCTTCCTGCACCATGCCGCCATCCGTCTCACGCCAGCAGAACCTGGAACTCGCACCACTGTACAACGTGCCAGTTTCCCCTATAGCCACCACTCCCATCCCTTTCGCCTCCTGTGCTTTCGCGCCCTCGCCGATCCTAAGCAGCCTCGCCGCTGGCCCAGGCACGCCTATGCTGTCGCCTGGGGGGGAGATCCAGCGCGCGCACGATCTGCGCCCAGTTCATACGGCGGCCGCGCCAGTGGCACTGGCCACGCCGGACGTGCCAATCCGCTGCCACCTGGCGGGGGCGGATGGACGCAGGGTGGGCCGCGCTGGCAAAGAGCCCGCCAACGAGCTGATGGGCCTTGCTGACATGGGCCGCGGCCAAGCCCTGGATTTGAACTATCCAGCTCCCGCCGAGCCGCCATCGAAGCGCTCGCTGCTGACATACAGCAGGAAGGTGGACGCCGTTCGCCGCAGCGACCGCATCCGCTCCCTGCACGATGGCGAGCGCGTTGACTCCGTGCAGCGTGCTTCGCAGCGCAAAGCGTCTTCCTCCACTTCCAAGGCAACCTCTGCTAGCTCCTCTGCGGGATCGGCGCCGCCGCGCTGTCGCAAGGCTCGCAAGATCCCGGACCTCAATGAGAGTATGAAACTGCCGCTCTCCGACTGTCCCGAGCACACGGGCATTGAGAAGCTCAAGTACCTGGCTTCCTGCTGCGGCATTGACCCAAAGGACGTGATAGCTGACGCTATTCGTGCGGATCCAGATTCTACCTCGGAGAAGACAGTCTCCACGCATGGCTAGGCATAGATTGCCTATCTTTCTTCAGTGTCGTAGTTGCTGCAGGGGTTCTATTTATCTTTCTAGCATTTTACTTCCTTCAAAGCTGGTGAAGCACATGTGTGCCGCTCCAGGCCAGCAAAACTGCATGTTTGCTTTATGTTCTAGCCACCAAACACCCCTCCACACTGAAGAAATCATTTGCTTACTGTTCTTCATCTCTAGCCATTTAGCTTTCAGTTTAAATCCGTTCCTGGCGGGGCTTGTTCGTTTTAATGAATCTTGAATCCTGGAATATTCGTGGGCTAGGTGATGATGATAAAAACTGCTCCATTTTTCGATCAATAGCGACATCTAAACCAGATATACTATGTTTGCAAGAAACCAAACTGCAGGATATATCTATATTCAAGGCACACTCTTTTCTGCCTCCCAAATTGGACTCCTTTCGATTCCAGCCATCTGAAGGGTCGTCAGCTGGACTGTTAATCGCTTGGGACAGCAGGAGGTTTAATGTTGCGATCTCTCAGCAAGATAAGCACTACATGCACGCTGAAGTAAAATCAACAATGAATAACGACTGCTTTTTCCTAACCAACATTTATGCGCCAACCGACCAACATGACAGACTAGATTTCTTCGAGGTCATGCGTCAGCTTGCTATTTCGATCAATGGCCCTTGGGTATTAGCTGGAGATTTTAATATCTACAGATACCCACATGAAAAGAATAACGACAATATCAATTGGGCTGCAATGGGACAATTTAATGACTGGATCAACTGCCTTGAACTAATGGACGTGGATATATCAAACAAAAAATACACATGGTCCAATAAAAGGAGACTCCCAACTCTTGTCAAACTAGACAGGGTTCTGGTCAATCTAAGCTGGAGCAATCTATTCATGAATACGTTCTGCAAGGCCCTGCCAATGCAGCCCTCTGATCACACACCCCTGATGATCACAACTGGTATGCCTTCTAACCATGCAAAGATTTTCAGATACGAAAACTACTGGTGTCTTAATGATGATCTAGTGAAACTCACAAAGGAAAGATTAACAAGGCAAACCAGACAGATGACGATCTCCACTAAGTTGAGTCACCGTTTGCGATCGGTAAGAGCAATGACTAGGGAATGGCTGCGGCGCCAGAAATGCCAGGCCACCTTGCTATCCAACAACACAATAACAGTTATGTTTCTTGATGCCACTGAAGAATGGAGACCACTTAACAACCTCGAATTTTCTCTCAGAAAATTGTGCAACCAAATGCTGGCAAGAATGGATGTCAATAACGCCCAGAAATGGAGAAGGCGTGCAAAGATTAAATGGTGTCAGCTTGGGGATGAGAATACACGCTTCTTCCATGCTATGGCTACATACCGTTTCAGAAAAAATAAAATACAGTTTATCAGAGATGGAGATCAAGAACTATTCTCTGATGATGACAAACTGCGCGTTGCTACTGATTTCTACCGCAACCTTTTCTCTCAAACAGACACCTGGCACCCTAACGTTGATCTACGGAAGTTATACGACCCACAGTTCGAACTACTGGCATCTCTGGATAACTGCTTCACATGGGAAGAAATTAAGACCGACATAAACTCAGCCCCCTCCAACAGAAGCCCAGGTCCAGATGGTTTCACAAACGAATTCTACAAGAAGTATGCTGACACCATGAAACCTGAGTTGCTGCAGCTGTTCCAAAGTCTGCACCAAGGTTCACTTGATATCTCTGGAATGAACACTGCCTTCATCACCCTGCTGCCAAAAAAGGACACCCCACTGGAAGTAAAGGACTACCGACCAATTTCACTGCAGCACAGCATCCCTAAGCTCATTGCCAAGGTACTCTCTAATAGACTGCAACCCCTGATTGCACAGCTGATTGACCCAATGCAATCTGGATTTATTAAGGGTAGATCAATTGTTGAAAACTTTGCTACATCACTAGAAATGATACAGTGTGCCAACAAAAATAAGAAACCGCTACTGGTTCTGAAATTAGATTTTCAGAAAGCATTCAATTCAGTTAATTGGGAGGCACTATTTCATACTCTCAGGGCTCGGGGTTTTCCAACAAAATGGATCAGCTGGATCAAGACACTCCTAGTTTCCTCCAAGATGCAGGTTATTATCAACGGCTGCCTTGGGCCTACCTTTCAGATCACTAGGGGTGTAAGACAAGGAGACCCCCTATCTCCTTATCTGTTCGACATTGTCGCTGACATTATGCAGCAGATGTTCAAGAAGGCTTATGCTGCAAGGCTGCTGTCCCACCCACTACAGCAAAATGCTCCATTGCCGCTACTACAATACGCAGACGACACGTTGATACTGTTGCAAGGATCCACACAACAAGCTACATACGCCAAAACATTGCTGCAGGCTTTCTCTCGTTTCTCTGGACTTCAAATTAACTTCAATAAGAGCACCATTGTTCCAATACATATCTCTGAGCAGGTTACAAGTGAAATTGCCTCCATACTTGGGTGCTCTGTTACTGGTCTGCCAGGTGCATACTTGGGAATGCCGTTATCCGTAAGCAAGATCACTAATCAAATGTTGCAACCTGTTATTCAGAAAATTGACAACAGGCTGCCTGGCTGGATGCCTCGTCTGCTTGGATCGGGTGCTAGAATTACATTGATCAACGCAGTCCTCTCCGCGATTCCAACATACTTCATGGCTTGCATCGCTTGGCCAACGTCAGCGATCGAACAGGTGGATAAAATCAGGCGTGCTTTCTTATGGAAAGGAGCACGCGAAGTTCATGGCGGCCACTGTCTGGTTGCCTGGCACAATGTCACGTTATCTAAGGCTCAAGGTGGGCTGGGCATCAGAAACCTGCAAACACACAATAAAGCACTCATGTGCAATCTTGTCAGTAAGCTGCTCTCTGGGCATTCGGCTACCTGCTTTGATTGGCTAGCAACCTGGTATATCTATGATAACATACCAACATCTGCGCATGCCAACGACACTGCACTCTGGAGATCTCTGCTACCCTTGATCAGAATTGTCCAACAAGCCACGACATGCACGCCTGCCGTCTGCAACACTACCTCATTCTGGCATGACGACTGGTGCAAGGCTGGACGTCTTGCTAACCGTTTTCCAACGCTGTACTCGTTTGCAATGGACCAGCTCTGCTCTGTAAAATCCCAAACATGCGACGGTCAATGGACACTACAGCTGCACCAGCCTCTGTCAGCCACTGCTGCTATACAATTGGATGAGATACACTTGATCCTCCTCGACTATGATGCATCAGTATCAGGCCCAATCAAAAGATCACTCATTTTTGGAAAAAAGTTCAGTTTCAACAATGGGCTTCTACCGTTTGCTTGATGAAAGAGGTATGAGATGGTTGCCTGCAAATTGGATTTGGGTGCCTCAGATACCGATCAAACACAAGTTTTTCCTTTGGTTGGCATTCAAGGGCCGTCTAAACACCAAAGATAACACCACAGCAAAAAAATGGACAACGGATGCTGGTTGTGACATCTGCCCAGCCCTTGAATCGATCCACCACATCGTGTTACACTGCAGAGCTGCACAAGCAGTGTGGAGGCATCTCAGCCTCTCGCAGATCGCCGCTGCTGCTACCAGCATTGACACTTTTGTTCTAACCGTACAAGGAGCTAGACCTTGCCGAGCCTGGCCAATATGCTTTGCTGCTTGCGCAGTCATTCTATGGCAAGCTAGGAACTGCAGGGTGTTCGACAATAAGATTTGCCCCACGAACCGCATCCTCTCACTAATTTCAGAAGAGTTGCTGCTATGGGCTCAGAGGACCCCGAAGCTGCGACAACAACTCTTGCTTTGGGCAGACTCCTTCAGTAGCTAGCTTGTTTCACCCAATAACTCTGTCTTTCTTGCTGCTCTTCTCTTCTTTTCTTCTTTTTCTCTTTTTTCTCTTTTTCTCTTTTTTTCTTTTCTTCTTTTTTTCTCTTTCCTTCAGCTTGTTTTCTTCTTCTTTCCCCCTTTTGCTTTCTTATCTAAGTTTCGTTCCTAGTTTTCCTTTTTAGGACCTTACTCCTACCACCTTGTAACCGTTTGCTTGTACTTCCACTGGTTTTAATATAATAAGGTAGAGAAGCCTCTACCTTTTAGTTCAAAAAAAAAAAAAAATTTGGTTTTCGTCAGCTGGAAGCACACTTCTTGCATAAATATCACGAGACCATACTGGAATCACGGGAATATGTTTTGTGGATGATCTTTCCTTGGACATTAGATCACTCTCGAGCAAACATAGAAGAACAATCCACTTGGCCTGAAATTTCAACTGCATATTACTGAAGTTATCTGTCCTGCTTCAAGGTCGTGGACTTGGTAAGTAATTATTTATGAATCACCAAGCATACGTTTTCCCTTCGGTTCTTGTTTGTACCAATCAAATTGTACTATCCTATGTCATAGTTACGTCGAGATGAAAATTAAAACTACAGTGCTATATTTATACAATCACATTATGCGGAGTCCTTGTTCCATTTTTTGTATGATGAAAGAAAAAGTAGATTACTCAGTAGGAAAATCTCTCTTTGTAAATGCTCTCTTACAATTACGGTTCTTTATGCAATGGTGACATATGCTGCAGGAAATTAAGTTTTCAGAGTAGTACAAGAAAAAGTGACCTTAACCACTGTGACTGAAAGTTTTCATGGGATGTCTATACTGACCAGAAGGGCAGATTGCCAAGAAAGAAGCTAAATAATTAGTAGATTGTTAAATGGAAATACTCCACACACCAATGTGATCTATATCCAATATGTGTGACTGCTAAATCATATTAAGTTTTCTAATCTGCAGTACCAGCTTACCACCTCTAATTTTCAAGTCGTTGACATACAATGGAATGGGTTTACGGCTGACCAGTCACTTGTGCATTTAATATGACTATTGGAAATCTATTTATTTCTTCATTACACTCTCGGTTCAGTTTATATTGTTACACCTTTCATGTTCAGGAGCACTCATGCTAATTGCCTTATTCCGATGTTGCTGCTGATAAATGTACGGCTCACCTTTTATTTTATTTCCTGGCAAGAAACACTATTCAGACAACATTTTATTTGCTTCTCTAAGAAAATAACTTTTTTTTCTGGCTAGAATAGTAATCTTGTTGTAGTTTACAGTGCTCTTGATCGATAAAGTTGCAATTGTGCGTGACTGCCACTAGCAACTTATATCAATGTGAAATGGATACTATAATATATTTCAGGCTACTCCTCATGTCCTTGACACCCAGCACAATTTAAGGTGTATTTTTCTATTTTCTACCACATATGCCACTTTGACCAATTTTGCCAAATCTTCTTTTTTGTTTACAGGAATTCAAAACATATGGTACTACCAAGCACATTCATATATGTTATTTTGGGTTTGTAATGAATCTTGGATGATCGTTGCCCTATTGGTCTTCGTTGGATTTTCGTGCTTGTCCTTTTTGTTATTATTCTTGTAGGTATTCATATCAAGCTGAGTATTATTCTCCTCTTTCACTAGGATGATACAAGCATGTACTCTTGTTTTGTAGTGTTGCTGAAACTTGACAGTTCACAACGATTGGCAGCATGGACTGGGAGATTGACCTGGCCATCATGGCCACACTCGGAGCAGGGCTTGATGCCGAAGCCGAGGCACCCGACGAGAAGACATGGTTCAACATTCTGATCAAAGAGGTCCAGGGTACACTCTTCTAATCGGTAGGATAATTTTACAATGTAATAATTAATGCTACTCTCAAAGTTTCTGCACAATAAGGATGACAAAGATTAGCCACGCAGAGACGACATAGATTAGCTACGCAGACACAAAATAATACTCCAATAAATGCAAAGTAGAGTGCTCGATCTCCGTATAGCAGTAAAGTGTTTTATTCAGGCGTCATATTGTGAAACAGTGTTTATTTTCTATATGGTTGTTATTTTCGTATAATTAATAGTTCGTTTCATTTTGATTTAATTATTATTATCGTTTCATTAAAAAGCAAGTTATAAGAACAATATTTTATAATATTACACGTGCAATGGACGTGCACAATTACTAGTGAGTGAAGTGGCGTGGTGCGGTAAACCTGATACAGTGCAAGATACAAGTCTCGAAGGCATTTTCTCTGCCCCTTCTTACCCTGACAAATAGGGCTGGACCTGAAGCTCGAGGCTCGGCTCGGGCTCGACAAGGCTCGGCTCGGGCTCGCCTCGGCTCGAAGGTGGTGCAAGCCAAGCCTAAACCTTCCGGACAAGGCTCGAGGCTCGACGAGCCTGCTCGGTGAAGCTCACAAGCCGGCTCGAAGGCTCGATAAAATAACAAAAATATAGCAAATATGACTCATTTACACTTTTGTGTTTCATTTTTTTTGTTGTATAAAAGGTTCCAACAAGTATATCAAGTAAATAAGCACCATTGACATTATTTTGCTTCAATTATTTGGCCGTACAAAAATTTCTAGCAAGCAAATATATCGAATAGGACTCATTTACACTATTATGTACACGAAAAAAAAAAGATGCTGCGGCTCGCGAGCCAGCCGAGCCGAGCCTCAAGCTCGATGAGCCGAGCCGCGAGCCCACTTCCCACCAAAGTCTCGGCTTGACTTTTCACAAGCCTAACCGAGCCGAGCCTCGAGCCGGCTCGGCTCGGCTCGATTCTAGCTCTACTGACAAAGCAGTGTCACCTTGTGTCCTTAAACCTATAACCATCTTTCGGCTAACCTAGCCTCCTCCGTCCCTCCGTACCAACAAGGGATAGTACAGGAATATTGACCTGTTGTCCATCGACTACGTCTTTCGGCCTGATCTTAGGCCATCTCTTGCGGGGCTGCTCAATTGTCCCGGACAGGCCAGATTTGAGCAGTCCGGACCAAAACTAGGACCCTACGGGCTGCCCAACCCTCGCCTCGGTCTGTTTTCGGTCCGTGGCTGCTCAAAGCCAGACCAAATTTGATCCAGATTTGAACAGCCCGCGGACAGAAAACATACGCGCGCGGCCCCGTCACCGCTTTGTCAAAGGGCATGGCCCGCCGGTCAATGACCGTGGCGACGGCTGGCCTTCCCCACCGGTCCTATTAAATGGGACCACCGCCACGCGTTCGTCCCCACGCGCACCAGTCCCCACACCCCCTCCCCCACTCTCCACTCTCTCGTCTCCCTCGCCGGCGGCCGCAAAACCCTAGCCATGGGCCGCAGTTGGCTCAACTTCGGGAAGACGAAGAACGACCACGAGGCCGGGAGCTCCCGTCGCCGCGCCTCCCCCACCCCTCCCCCACCACCACCACGAGGCAGTCACGGCGGTGGTTGCCCAGGAGGCAGCGGAGGCCAGGGCCGTGGAGGAGGCCGTGGCGGCCATGCGCGCACCGCCCGCGCCTTACGCCTATGAGGAGGAGGCCGACGAGGACGAGCGGGACGAGAACCGGCCAATCCCGCCGTGGTTTTTGCCCCTCGTCGGCATGCAATGGCAGTGGACAGGGCCACCGCCGGAGCTGCCCGGGGCGGCGCCCCAGCCCGTCACCCAGCCGCCCACCCCTCCGCAGGCCGCCGCGCTCCCCGCCCACCTCGTGGAGGACCCGGAGTACATCATCCTAGAGTAGGATGCTCCGGGGAACCTCCGGCCGCCGCGCCATCAAGTTTAGGTTTTAGTTTTTTTTTCTTTTAAATATTGTAAAACCTATGGGCTCTTCTAGACCCTACCGTATCTATAAAGTGTCCGTTTTTTGGAATGAGCAGCCCGTAGGAGGCATCTGACCCGGTCCCTGTCCGCGTAGCGCGGATCGCTGCTCCAACAGACAAAATCCGGACCAAATTGGTCCGGATTTGAGCAGTCCCACAGGAGATGTTTTTAGCCCTGACTCACCCTCAGTGGAAGTTCTACGCCATGAATGAGCAATCAAGAAACAACAAAAAGTGCTCAGCATTGGATGCTGCTTGACCAATTAACCATTTGATTTTACCTGTCGAGGAGGATGAAAACGACGAAAAGGAGTGGCAGGGAGGCACGTGGTGAAGCATCTCTGTTGTTAGTGCTGTCGTGTACGATGCATACGCGTACAAACAATTCACATAGATTTGTAGATTTTTTTTCCGCACAAAGCAGTTCGGTTTGTAAGATTGGATACATATAGACATTTTCAGTGATCTGATTTTGCATGTAGTTTCGTATGGATGTCTCTATTTTTGGGTCTAACATTGTGAAAATTTTCCTTTATTTCTACAGTAAATTGCACAAGTACACACCAGTTCGAGTCATCATACTCGTAATAAAAAGAAAAAAAGCCAACTGTCGTGTCGTTTTTTAAAAAAAGGTCTGTTTTTTTTGTTTGTAGAGATAACAAATATCACAACTCTATATAAAATTATGGAAAATGAGATAGGATGTGACGAGTATGACCCACAATTCTCCTCTCTGTTTTTATTTGGAACTTACAATTCTCCTCTCTGCTTTGTCCATCTTTGTCCCTCTCCGCGTGAAAGGTCGAGACACCACAGCTATCATGACAGAGACGAGCAACTGTAGCCATCCTCAAGGAGTTCTGCGTCAAGGAGGTATGATCGGCAAGAATGACGATTGCACCAAGATCCATCTCGGTGCCCCAAAACCTGTTAGTTTTGTTGTTGTTATGAGTCATCAACACAAGATTCTTTATTATAACCCACCCAATAGGTTCTATGAATAACTATGCAATGCAACCAATCCTTGAATAAACTTGTGTGCTTTTCCAATGAAGAAACTAAATATCTTCATATACTCGTGTATTTTGAATTCGTGCAGAAATAAATATAGCAGGATATCTTAATTCTACTTGTTTTATATTCTTACGCTTTTTAATTGTGCAAACCCAAGAAGCCATGTGAATGAATCACATTGGTCATTTTACACTATATTATTTTAAATCATTTTCAGGGTATAGGAAATACTTTGTCACACTTTTTTCATGGACAATACATCATCACACCTTGTTTGCAACAATATAATACAGTAGGGTTGACTCTATTTCAGGCCTTTTTTGGGCCTAGCTTTTGGTAAAGAGCCGAGGCCCAAACAAGGTCCGCCCAAAAGTCGGGCTTCGGGCGGGCTACCGAACCCCTGAACTTTACACCTTATAGTTCTCGTTGCTTTTTTCATGGGCTTTTATTCTCTTCTACGGAGCCGTGTTACTGTATGTCTCTGATTGAACATGCCTCCAGACTAATTATTGTACTGGAAGTGGCAAATTAGATTGACAAAAGAATTTGTGTGTTTTGCTCAATGAGATGGACATGATCATTTTTTATTGTGCTTCACCAAACTTTGCTCTCGATTTTTAAATACTCCATAAAGCGATAGTAGAATTAAATATTACCCCCTACTGTACATAAAGTAGTACTCCCTTCGTCCAGAATTACTAGACCCCTAGTGAATTGCATCGCGACCAAGGTAGCATCCTATTGGGGTGATATATCGAGGCATGGTCTACAATTTCCTCCAATGACATGATAGTTTCGAATTTCCTTAATAATAGCTATTAATTAGGCCACGGTTACTTAGGCAAATTAATGATTACGGCCCTATGGGAGAGAGGAAGATGGAGATTTTACATTAATTAGGCCACACTTATTTAGAACAATTAATGATTAGAGGCCTTATGGGAGATAATTTCTGAACAAATAGTTTTTCACTGGGGACTGGTAATCCTGGACGGAGGGAGTATACTCATAAAATACAGGGGCTGATCTGTCAGTACAAAGTAGAGTGTTAACTGAAAAGCAGGACAATCAGCAATCACCCCCTTTCCTTTTAAGCACCTGCTCCAGTCCAGAGTGAGCCTGCCGAGCACAGGAGTCAAGCAATCAATCGACTTGATTTGGTCTCTTCTCCCTGCCACCTCCTCCTCCGCCGCCGCCGCCGCCTCTGCTCGCCGTCCCCAACCCTGCGCAGGTGATCACATCTCCGGTCCTGACCTCCTTTCGATCCAAAATCGTAGCCTCCTTTCCCTCTCGATCCGATGCAAGGTGGTAGGCGTCGTCTTGATTTGTTCTGTCCCGATTTCGTCGCCGGCGAACTGCCGTTCTACCTCTCCGTGTTCCGGCGAACGATTAGGATCTAAGCGTAGCTACGAACCTAGGATCGATTGGATCAAGGACTGCCTGTTCATTTCCTCACAAAAAAATAAAGATGAAAAGAAATAGACCGCGTGTTCCTTCCTGTTAGCACGGGTGTGTCTCCACTTGAAGTTCTTCACTTCCAGTGCCAAAAAAAAGTTCTTTTTAATATCGACTTCACTGGGTGATTTGAGAAGAATTAATCAGAACAGAGCATGGTGGTCAGGTCATTCTGTCATGTGGATTTCTGATTTGTGGTTCCTTTCTGCAGGAGGATGAGTGAAGAGGACTCGCCAAGCGCCACCGCCGAGGGGGTGAGGCGCCCCACCCCGAAGCTCAACGAGAGGATCCTGTCGTCCCTGTCCAGGAGATCCGTGGCCGCGCATCCGTGGCATGATCTGGAGATTGGTGAGGAAGATGACATTTTCCCCGTTTCCTGTTCTAGCTTTACCAAATACCTTGACCGGATAAGCATGCTAATTTCATTCGGTTGTGTTCATGTGTTGTGCAGGACCCGAGGCTCCCACTGTGTTCAATGTTGTAAGTACCATCTCTGCCATGTCGGTTGAGCATCTTTGCTGGTTAAGAGATTTCCATGCCGTGGCTAGGAAAGCGGGGATTCTGAAGCTTTGGGTCTGAATGGGGGGAGGGGAATTGGGAAATCGTTGTTAATGTTCATGTTTACTTGTTAGTGCTTACTTATCAGTCATCACTTGATGGTGTCATTGCTGTGGTGTTTGTCCAAGGGCTCAATCAGAACAAACATTTATTTTAAACTAGTGCAAGGTTGCACCCAACGATGCCATTCCCCAACACAGGAGTAGTTAGATACTTGAATTCTTTATGTTGCCATTACGGGAGCCTGCAATATCCTTTAGATGAGTTCCTGGTTCGCGTTGATCCAATAGTTCATCTACCCATGATTTACAAAGGTGTAAATAGGCATAAGCATTCTACCCACACCACAAACAGCATGGTGTATATACTCCACTCACCCCTAACAAATGGAGCAATGTAAGCTGTTTGGAGAGCGAGATGACTTGATCCTAATCATTGATGCTTCCCCAAACCTTTGTTGGCTTGGATGTTTCCCCTGTTTTCAACAAGTTTGCGTAAAAAGAAAGTTTTTATCTTGCTGTTGGTAGATTGTTTGAATACTAGAGACATGATGGACAGGCACCACTGGCATATAGACACAGGCGTAAATTATGCTATTTGTGCTTGTAATCAGAGAGAAACACGTGCCCAGCTGTTTTTTAACTGCCCGTTTGCTGTCAGAATCTGTCGCCAGCTTGGTATTGTGTGCCCCCCTAACCATAGTAGCACTGATATGTCCGATGGGGCCATGCAAAGTATCCAAGGACCAAAGGTTTCTGAAGGTGGCCACCTGTGCTCTTTGGGGGTATTTGGAAAGCACAAGTGGGAAATCTTTGAAGGAAAAACCCCATATTTTCAAGCTTGGAATCCGGTTTTAAGTGTGTTCTTGCTCTCATTATTCACAGGGTTAAGGCTTTTCATAAAACATCTCTTGCTGGTTGGTTAAATTATTTTTAACTTTGTGTTGTTTTTTCTAGTTTCCCCTTCCTTGTACAGTTTCATTTAAATATTTTCTGACCCCTTGGGTACTTATAATTAAAATTACTGTATGGGGGTTCTCTTACGATTTCATGGTGAAATTACTAATATTTAAACTAATTGGCGACAACACTCTAATTTCTAATTACGGAACGCAATGTTCCTCAGTTTTTCCTACTGTCCTCGGTTTATCTTAAATTTTGACGCTTTAGATGATGGTAGGCGGTTTGCACTATCTGTTGATAACATGGTATCACTGGCTTCAGCATGTCTCTTCTTAATATAGTGCTTCTGGAACTGTTAAATTTCTGCTAGACAGATTAAAGGAAGAATTATATTCCTGATAAAAATTGTCTCCTCCAGGTTACCTTAGGAATTCCTACGCTTCAAACAAAAACAGAAGTGATTAAGTACCTACATTTTTGTGTAAATAAGCTTATCCATTGAACATGATTGCCATTGATTCTGATGCAACATCTTCGTACGTCAATGATCTGCCAAAAAATTGCTTGTCAGCAATAAAATGTACATTGGGTGCTAGAACCTAGAAGCTTTATCTATACTTGGTCCCTGACAATGCATGCAACTTATGATTAAAAAGTTGTTTCGTTTACGTCACACAACAGGTTGTTGAGATCACAAAGGGAAGCAAAGTAAAATATGAGCTTGACAAGAAAACTGGACTGATCAAGGTATGTGTTCTGTTTGTAATATTGCTTGCTAGCTAACTATCACTTTATAATTGAACAGCATGATATATGCAGTTCTTGTAATGTACCTCTGTAAGGACTGAAAAGCAACGTCCAGAATAATGTACTTCTGCCACGGCACTATATAAATTTGAGTCGCGCACCTCTGTCCTATTAGTTGAAATGTTTTTTTCTGTGCTTGAGAGCATAATGTGTCACATAACATGACAGGTTGATCGAATCTTATACTCATCAGTCGTATATCCTCATAACTATGGATTCGTTCCAAGGACTCTGTGTGAAGACAACGATCCACTGGATGTTTTGGTCTTGATGCAGGTTAGCATATCTTGACCCCTTCTTTGCTGATGTATGGGATGCACACTTACATTGTTAGGTCATAATGTGGAATAATAGATATCCTATTCCTTGGTTGTATAATTAAGGCACATAAGTAACAACTACGGAACATAACTAACATGCTGTCTAAGAACGATAAACTTCCTAGTCCTTTGCCACATACAGTGTCTGACTGGTACGCCTGTATTTTTATTTTTATCATCAAATCGAGTTATTTGAGGTTGCAGTAGTGAATATTATGGAATCATGTTGTTCTGTAATTGATAATTGCATAATTCTATCTCCCACAGGAACCTGTTGTTCCTGGTTCTTTCCTCCGAGCTAGAGCAATTGGCCTTATGCCCATGATTGACCAGGTATTCTGTGTTCATTCTCGTTATGGTGAAGGGAAATGAATGACACTGCTTGCCCTTCTATTTACTGAGGGTAATATTTGGTTGTGATCAGGGTGAAAAGGATGACAAGATCATAGCAGTTGCTGCTGATGATCCTGAATACCGCCACTACAATGACATCAGTGAGCTGTCTCCTCACCGCCTCCAGGAGATCAAACGCTTCTTTGAAGACTGTATCCTGAATCTATTGTTTCCTCGTTACACGCTACAGTAGAGTATCTTTGGGATGATTTACCGGTACATTTGTTTGCATCCTTAATTAACGGTAACTTTTAGACAAGAAGAATGAGAACAAGGAAGTTGCAGTTGATGCATTCTTGCCCGCGACTACTGCTCGCGAGGCCATTCAGTACTCCATGTAAGTTCAATTTTCTCTTGATCTCTAAGATGATATTTTTTGTTGGTTTGGTACAAGAGTGGCGGATTTGATCCATGCTGACACCTGCTACTTTATTTAAATCGCAGGGACCTGTATGGGCAATATATTTTGCAAAGTTTAAGGCAGTAGAATGTGAATGGTCGTATCATAAAATCCTCTATTAGTAGCAAGCCTGGAAGACTTGAGACTTTGGGTGATATACATAAATGGACAACAATGTGCACTCATGCTTTTCAGTGTACCGACTTTGTTGGTTTAGTATTTATGAATAAGTGATGCTTTTTGATTCGGAAATGATACTTCAATCATATCTAACAGAAAATTGCAAAGGAGTCTTAGTTGTACTTGAAGCAAAATGCTACACAATTTGTATTTCTGATTATTGATGCACGGTGGTGCCATTTTGAATCTTGGTTGTACATGTCCTTTTACACTTTGCTGGCCCGCGCGTTGCCGCCAAGTCGCACTCTCAAGTTTCGCTTTCACTACAGTGTGTTCCACTGCAGGACACAACAAATATTAATCACACATGCGTAAGATATAATAAAATATTTCTTGTCTTCTTCAGTCTCATATTTACTTATATATGTGATCCATCTGTGGCTCTGTTACTTAAGTCACTACGCTTAACGAAGCAATCACGACAATCCATCAGCCTAATCCTGGGGCACCACATCAACCCAAAAAATAAAGAACCTATCGGTAACATCGGATATATTTATCTTCATGATTCCAAAAAAGAGTAGATATAATATTGTACTCCCTCCATATCAAAATATAAGATGTTTTAGCATTTGATAGATATAATGTATCTAGACATGTTTTAGTGTGTAGATTCAACACTAAAACTTATCTAGGTACATATTGTCTAGGAAATGGTAAAACATCTTATATTTCGATACTGAGGGAGTACAATGAGTGAACTGAACTACGGATAGTTGTACATCCACGTGAAGTGTGCGACAACAAAAAGAACACCATAGCCTACTATCATTCCTGTGATGATTTCATATATCAATGTATGTATGAAGATGATTTGGAAATTTATTATTGGATATTTAAAATAGCTAACAATATCTGAAGACACGGTTACTACCAATGAAGGCGCTACCCCTATCTCTAGTTAGCCTTGTTGAAGGAGATGAGCTTGCGTGTGTGTGTCCACGTCTGCTCATACACCTCTGCCTTGTACTTTCCATGCTTCCCAGAACCATCCGATGCATCAATGACGAGTTCATAGTTCATGCCAGACACGAGCTGCCTTTTGCCGCTTACCACCTCGTTGAACTTGAGCATGCAGTTCACATACTTGAGGAACTCCGAAACTGCCCAGCCGCCCAGCTCCTTGATGTGCGGGTCATTGATGTTCTTGATAGGTTCCCATCCACCATCTACGCTTTGTCCATCTTCGACTGCTGTGTGCCACTGTGGATTCCCGTATGACTCACCGCAGCTTGTGGCGGGTGTACTGGTGGCGTAGATCATCATGGCAATGGTAACGAGAAGGAAGGTGCATATTCTCATGATCGACGAGGATTAGAGTTGGAGATGGCGAGGCTGTATTTGTAGATTGGATGAATTGGTGGTGTGAGCTTGATCCAAAACAAGCGAAAGGAGGGCCCTAAATAGATATCACTGTGATAGCCTGATAGGCAAATATTAATTGGCTGCATATCCAAATAGAAAGCATTTAGCATGAAATTTATTGGGACCTTTAATTGGAGGTATTCAAAAACCAATTCAATGCATATCCAAACATGCATTTGAAAGTATATATTAATTGAATTTTAATAGGCGTGGCAGCAATAAATTGGAGTACTTATTACTTCCCATTGTACGTATCAGAGGTAAAAATTTAGAGATTTCTTTCCTTCTGCTCGTTATTGACGAACAACATATATCTCATATTTCTACTCAAAGGCCCTAAAAGAATTAGAGGTATTAGCACGTGAGGTACACAAACTTGTAAGGTGGGAGCAAATACATACATAAACTTGCAAAGTGAACAAACTCATACATGAACTTGTCAACCCGGAGCAAACTCATACAAATTAGAGGTGGATGCGACACGTGGCTGCCACGTCGGAGCATGTGTGCTCGGCCTGCTCGGTATTTTTTGCAAAGAAACCCCTAAACCCATAGGATTTTGCAGCTGCAGACTGAGGTGGAGTGGTGGACAGTGGCGAGCGCGAACGCTCTCCCTGGACAAATGCGACGGCCGGTATGCAGCCCTCGACGAGCTCTCGCCTCCGGAATTCTACCGGAGGAGCCTGCTCGCCCCCAGCGAGCTCTCGCCGACCCGCAACCCCGCCGTCTTGGTGCTCGAGTCTGAGAGCTCCCGTGGCATAGCCGAACCGGCGAGACACGGCGCGGCCGATGGTGAGACTGAGTGGCATGGCCGATCACGTCCCAGGGCTCGATGGGGCAGAGGAGGTGGCCGTTCGCGTCTCCACGTTCTCCAAGGCGCACCGCGGCGGCGTTGGCGCCATGTCGAGAGCAAGTTCAGCGCCGCCAAGTGCGTTGGTGAGTCCTCACTCTGGCTTCGTGGCCATGCTTCTTGTCTGCGCCAGGCGGTTAGCCGACTCTCCGGGGAGGACCAAACGCAAGCCGATGCAATGTCAACAATCATCTAGAGGCGCTCATTGTCCACTCTATCGTCTTCCCTTGCGGACAGAGCAAAGGTCTGCAGATTGGTTGCCGCCTTCTGATGATTCCAAAAGCCTCTGTTGGAGTTCATATTTTCCGGTGCTCTGTATGCAGCGTCGTCTTTGACTTCTGATGATTCCAAAAGGAATGACAAGCAGTTGTCGGTAAGGCAAGCCTCAAAGTCTGAACCAAGAAGGACATTGGAGAACTTGATGTTTCCATGAACAAGCCGAAATGCTTGATGAATGTAAGCAAAGGCCCTGTGCAATATCTTCAGCTATCTTCAGGCATGACGTCCAGTGAAGTGATTTTGCCCGGTATGACCTTGAACCTGCAATTGATTTGAATTTGTTGAGCTAATTGGCACAACTGGAAAATTTTGAAGCCAGAGTACACTCATTCTGCTGCTAGAGCTAAATAGATCCACCCGAGGTTCAATCATTCTGCTGCCAGAGTTTCACATGGCCAGTCTTCTGAATTTCAACTGATTGCCAAGTTAGGATGAACATTGTCTAGTCTTAAAAATAATGTCATCCTAGCCCACTTTAATAGTATCCCATAAGAGTTGCACATTCGAACATAATTGCAGCAATCCAATCCAGGGTAATTATCAACTAGGAAGCCAAATACTGATCAGATTCAGTGAAGCAAACCGGCAGCTTACCATGGATGAGAGAGTGGAGGCTGACATTGGGCTGGTACTGGTATTCATACACCAGAGGCTTCAGACCGTAGATCGTGGCTTCGCCCGTGCAGAACGTTAGGCAGCCGCTCCTCCGGCATCATTATCGCCGACACCTCCTGCTCGTCCTGCACGCACTGCACATATCCAATGTCACCGTTATCCAGCTTCCTGCTCATCTGCAATCCGGCTCGGGTATGCCGTCGTGCCCGACCGCCTGTGTTTCCTCTTGCCTCTCCTGACGGCAGTTATGGCACAGACAAGAAGCACGGCCGCCATTGCGGTCTTCTTTTTGACGACCCTGTGCGCGCATGGCGCCGACGAGCCAGGCAAGGCTAAGCTCTCCCGCTGCAGGCCGTCGCCAGTAGCATCAACACTCTGCGCCGGCGCAACGGCGGAACATAAGAAGAGGATGTGGGAGCCGCGGCAATCTGCGGGAAGGCGGCCTTGATGCCGAGTGAGAGCGCGCCGGATGAAAAATATTTTTGAGGGTTTTTTCGCAAATATACGCTGGAGCCCCCTTCCACCCGCGTGGCAGCCTACATGGCATGATTAAGCCTAATTTGTATGAGTTTGCTCCGGATTAACAAGTTCATGTATGAGTTTGTTCACTTTTGCAAGTTTATGTATGTATTTGCTCCCACCTCGCAAGTTTATGTACCTCGGGTGCTAATACCTCAAAGAATTAATACCCATGAGAACTATCTTAAAACAACCTTCGTGATCTCCTACCTTGACATTATCGAAGAGCACAGAAACTTATCAAAACCGGAACACGCTCTTCGATCGGTTATTATCAAAGCTCTTCGACGTGCCATTCGCTCTCGTATCTCAAATTGGAAAGCTCGCGCAACAATCAAATTCACTCTTGATGGAGACGAAAACACCAAATACTTCCATGCTTGTGCTTCAAATAGGCTGCGCCACAACAAAATTGGCACCCTAGAACATAACGTCACGCAGGTGAACAACCACTTCCAGAATACTCAGATTTTAACCTCTTACTGCACTGACCTTCTTGGCCTCACGCAGACCACTCACTGGGGCTTCAACCTGCACTCTATCTATCCTACCACTAAGAACGGGTTGTCTGATCTAGACCGTCCGTTCTCCGAAGATGAAATCCAACAGGCCATGCTCGGTATGAACATGACTGCAAGCCCTGGCCCTGATGGATTCGGACCAGATTTCTACCGGTCGTTCTGGCCCCTTGTTAAGGCAAAAGTGCACCAGCTCTTCCTTCAGTTGTACTCTCTTAATGTTGACCTCTAAAGCATCAACCGCTCCTTCATGGTTCTTCTCCCAAAAGGGACGAACGCCCGCACCCCCGATGCCTTCCGCCCGATCGTCTTGCAAAATTTTCTTATCAAAGCCATTGCGCGTCTTCTCACCAACAGGATGCAAACAAAGATTCCCGACCTTGTCCACCCTAACCAAATGGGCTTCATCTCTAACAGGGGAATTTCCGAAAATTTTGTGTTCTTTGCCGCCACAAAAGGAAAGCAGCAACCATTGTGATCAAACTAGACTTCCACAAAGCCTTTGACTCAGTAAGCTAGGACTCGTTGATTATAATTTTAAAACATCGAGGCTTCCCACCCCGTTTTGTAGCCTGGATCCAGCTACTCCTTGAAACAGGGATGACAGCCATGTTGGTAAATGGAATCCCTAGACCTTGGATCACCTGCAAAACTGGCCTTCGGCAGGGAGACCCCCTATCACCCCACCTTTTCATCACAATGGGGAACCTTCTCCAACAAATGATCATCCATGCCTGCTCTCAGGGGCTCCTCGGCCATCCATTATCAGACAGTGAACCTTGCCCGGTCCTCCAATACGCCGGCGACACATTACAAATTATTAAGTCCTCTCACAACGCAGCTACGAATCTCAAAAAAATCCTTGACGACTTCTCAAACGCAACAGGTCTTCATATCAATTTCCACAAAACAACATTTGTTCTGATTCACATATCTGCAACCGACGCAAAAGACATCTCCAATATTTTAGGCACCACAACATCCTCCTTCCCGCAAACCTACCTAGGTCTCCCTCTTTCAGACAAAAAAATCCCAAGCTCGGCCTTCCAACCCATCATAGATAGCATCGACAGGTACCTTTCGGGCTGGAGAGCCTCCTTAGTCTCCAAAGGCGGAAAGCTGATTCTTGTCTCCATTGTGCACGATAGTCTGCCAACCCATTTCATGTCATCCATTACTCTTCCCGCAACGGTCATTCACAAATTTGATAGCAAGCATAGATCCTTCTTTTGGACCGACGATGACACGTGTTCGGGCGCCCAATGCCTGGTGGCACGGGAAAAGCTTGTCAATCTAAGTTGGGGGGGGGGGGGGCTGGGGATAAAAAATGCAAATGCACAGAATGTTTGTTTGCTTTTGAAAATCTGCTTCAAATCCCTCCATTACCCCTCGACTCCTTGGAAAAAATGGGTCTCTACACAATCGCCATTTGCCAACCACTCCTCCACCCACTCATACCTTCGCAAAATTATCGCCAAATATACACCTTTGCTCTCTCATATAACAAAATGCTCTGTAAAAACGGGGCATCTACTTTCTGTTGGCATGACAGGTGGCTTCTCCAAGAGCCACTAACTACTGATTCCGTGCCTTATTCTCCCACCACAACAAACAAAATGCTTTCGTTGTGGATGTTCTGCAAAATGGGGTCGAATGGAGCCTCCAAAATCGGCAAACCATTGCGGCCTCTAGCCAGCTTGCTGCTCTCTCTTTGTTGTTGTAGGATTTCGTCATGACCGAAGGTGTGGATGAACGCGTGCTACTTGATGGATCTCCCTTCTCATCCATAGGAGCGTACATGGCCATGCACCCGTGACCGCACCTCAGGGCCACGGAGAGGGTTTCGGACACAAAGGTGCCGGGGAAGGTGAAGATTTTCAGTTGGCTGCTAACCTTGGACAGACTCAACACTCGAGACAACCTGCGCCACACGCATATTCTCGACCACTCACCATGCCCCAGATGCCCGGCAAATTGCGAAGATAGAGCACACCTCTTCTTAAGTTGCCCACAGGCCATTACGATATGGCAGCGCATAGGGATTCACCCGGACATCATATCCTTCGATGAGATTTGAGAGGCAGCGACGCCTCAGGGGCTGCTTCCTGTATCTATTTGGCATTCCTTGGTCCTGATAATCCTTTGGAAGACTTAGGATGCAAGGAACACTATGGTGTTTAGGAACAAACATCAAACATCTACCCACACTCTAGATAACATTATTCAGGAGTTGACCTTATGGTCACACCGTTTTGAATTAACGGAACATAGAGAAGCCGCCGACATGTGGCGCGCTCATCTCTCCCTGTGTCATGTGTAATTTCTATTTTTGAGTATATTCAGGTGGGGATTCTCTCACCCCCCACTACTAGGGAAAAGGTCATGCGTGACGCACAAAAATACTGTCACATCCCAATTTTGGAACACCTATTAACACAGTTGTTTTGCTAATGGCTTGACAATTAAACTTTGATTGTGACAATTAAACTTTGATTGTATTTGTTTGAGTGCAACTAAACAAACTAATTATATAAACTTACATGGCTAAGAAATTGAAAACAAAATATTCAACATATTGTTCCAATGACCTTGGCAATATTTTCTAAAGTAAATATTGATCAAAGAGTTTTCCAAAAACATCTTATGAATCTCATACTTGTTGAATATTATTCCAAGACCTAAATTAAGAAAGAGGAAACACTTAATAAAATTTCCCTAAAAGATTATCAGAAAAAGAGGCATTCTTAAATGCTTCACCAAAATATTATCAAATGTTTTTCCAACCTTGCAAGATTAAAAACAAAGGTATTGGAGAGCATTGACTTGCTATCTCTAGTCACATAAATATTTTGGCAAAGCATTGTTAAAGAAAAGCCAAGTGCCTTATTAAATAGAAATTCCAATATTTCCAGAAACAGAAAACTAAAACAAGTTACTATTGGAAACTTTCTTAAAATGATTTGAAATTCATACCATTGCTTCCTTATATCAAATAAGGAACACACGCAAGAGGAGACTAAAAATTGAATCCATTAAAGCCCTGAAAACATGAATGTTCTCCACAGCAACATTTGGGATTTTGAACAAGTTTGTTCTACAAACTTTTTCCAAATGCCATGAAATAAATACCACATGCTCTATATCATAAATAAGGATGAAAACCAAAAGGGAACAAGTTTTTGAATAATTTAAGTTGCCAAAAACCCCTGTTTTCTTGACAGCACCTTTTTGAAATTTGAACAAGTTTGTTCTATGAATTAACTCAAAATGACTTGAATTTTCTACCACATAAGGAACACATCAAATAAGGAATGTGTGCCAAACATTATCATTTTTGGAAGCTCCTAAGTAGTCTAATAAATTCAATGTCCATTTATGTAAGAATTCAAATTTGAACAACTTTGAACTACCAAGTTTATTCAATTGAGCCAATTTTCACATATGTTGTACACCTCAACTAATAAGAATTTTGGGCAAAAGGATTTAAAATTTAAACTTTGTTTGCTTAGGGAAAACATCCATTTTCAGAGAGCACAGGGACCTTCTTGTAAATACCCAGGGACCAAAATGTAATCCTAGTCACATGTCCTTCTTCTTCCTGTAGCAAGCAGTAGAGGGCATGGCTGCCCATGCTCCATAGCTTCGATTGGAAGCAAACTAGATGATAAAAACCCCCATGTGCACATCCTACCTGCCCCCTCTCTCTCTTCCCCCTCGAGCACTCTCTCTCTCTCTCTGATTTTCTCTCTAGCCGAAACCCTAGCTCGGGCTCGTCGTCGATTGGGTCGATGGAGGGCTCGCCGCCGCTAGCCGTTGGTACCAGCAGCTCCGCCTCGTCGTGGTGGTGCTGGGTGCAAAGAGAATCGAGGTGGGACGGCTCGAGGTGGCCGCGCCGTCCATTTCGGTGCTGCGGGTCCGGCGGACTCCGGCGACGGATTCCCGCCGCCACGACCCTTCTCTTCCGTCTCCGAGCATCCGTGCGCGTTCGTGGTGAGCAGGGGAGTCTCCCCGACCTTTTTCCCCCTCCCTCTCCCTCTAGAACGAACCCGTGCCGTTGTTGCCGTCCGGCCGCTGCCGCGCACCGTCGCCGCCGCCCTACGCTTGCTCCCTGGAAACGAAACATCCCCTAGATGAATCCCCTCGTCGAAACGAAGAGGAAGGAAGTGTCGTGAAGCTCTGTTTCAAGTTCCAGTCACTCCAAAACCAGGGACACAAGGAGATACCAGGCAAGCCATCCTGATGCTTGCTGATACAATACTTACCATTATCTATCATGCATGTTTTACCTCTGAAGTTTTACAAAAGCTTGATTATCAAAACTATTTTTGATGTGGAATTTACTACTATACTATATTATAGGTTACTATCATGCCAGTAGTTAAACTTGGTAATACCAAGCCCATAGGTCACCATATGGTATTTATTACCATCAAATATATTAGTCCCTAAGTGGACACCCTAAAAATTGTGATTCTACAAAACAAAGGCTTTACGGAAAAACCCGGAGAAAAGGCGGATCCTTGTTCTCCGGAGGAATGTGGAAGTGGTCATTTTTGAGAAAGTGGTGTTTTCAAAAATGACACATAACCTAGTCTTCGCCGGACAACCTTTACCGTACTGCCACCCTACCCCAACATGGGCAAGGGGCTTAACTTGAAGTTTGTTCTTATTAGTGTGTGCTATCTCAATCGCTATAAGGGACGTCGTACCCTCGAACCGAATGTCGTGGAGGCATATAAAGTGTGGGATTAATTTTCCCTCCGGTCGCATCAGTTGAGGCATCCTGGCTTGGCGGGGATTAGCTCGGTGCCGGGGATGTGGTAAAACTCAACTGAGAGATAGGCATATTCTAGCTTGAACATAGTGGATGGTTATGATCAGATACCTGATGTTTACATACTGTTGTTACAGTCCGTGGTGTTTCACGGGAGGTGTACTGGATCTGGTGGATGTGTACACCTCTGCAGAGTACAACTTTTTCGAAGAAGCCGCGTCCTCGGATATGGACAGTTGAATGGCCATGTAGCTAGCATTGTGTCAATGTTTTCAAAAAGGAAGTTTTTGAAAGGGAAATTTTGGAAAGGAAGTGTTGAACTTGTGAAGTTCGGAAAGGAATGGAAACTTATACCGTGGAGGTATCGTCGATGATGAAAAGCGAGATGATGTTATACAAAACAAAATGTTTTGCCAAGAAAACCTTTTCTACTCTAAGCAA
Organism: Alopecurus myosuroides; assembly: GCA_028641055.1. Lineage (NCBI taxonomy): Eukaryota > Viridiplantae > Streptophyta > Magnoliopsida > Poales > Poaceae > Alopecurus > Alopecurus myosuroides. The sequence continues at coordinate 26,732,485 of CM054059.1, read as the reverse complement.
GAATTCTGGAAACTGATTCCAAGAAGTTTTGCAAAGAGAAAATATTATTTAACAAAACTTTACAAAACCTCTTGTACATGTGATATCTACAAGAGAAATAAAATTATATTATTTTATTTTCTTCTGAAGTATCTTCTTCAACGAAGATACAGATTAACCTGACTGCAACTGTGGTGTCATCATATATGAACACCATTGATAGTGAACCTTATTTATAGCCTACCTATTCCACCATATAAGCATACTTGCATGTTAGTAAGTGACATGATGGATGTCTTGCTGAGTACATTCAAATGTACTCATTATGGTTTCGCCCCTGGTATCTACTTGCCAGAATTTGGAGAAGGAGCCTCCAAAGGATATCTATGAAGAGAAGTACGGAGTTGACGGCTTTGCGAACTAGGATCGTCTCCGGGTCAGCAGCCTGTAGGTTAAGGCGTGACTTGGGCTCAACTACGTTGTGTTTTATTTGTCTTCCGCTGTGTTTGTTAAGTTGCCTGCCCTTGTGGCAGTTGCGTTAAACTTGATCATGTGATCTTTTATGTAATACCTTTATGTATTCGTGTAATGGATGATGTATTTCTGTGTGCCAACTGTGTATGTTGTTCACGACTGATCTTTCTGGGATCGTGAATGTATGCATACGGAGGGTTTCAGACCGCCGGTATGGGGTCCTTAC